>OW386549.1:0-2400000 GCA_936435175.1 Glyphotaelius pellucidus
GAGGTTTTACATGGTTCCCTCACGCCGTTTAACAAATGTTGGAGCAGTTGATAGCCCATGTTAGACAGACATACTAACACATTTACCCACTAACCCCTCTCCAAATCCCATATTTGCAAGACCCATCACATATCCCAACATGCATGAAAAAGTCAAATCAATAGCTCAAATAGTAAAATCAAATAGTTTAAATGAACCTTGATAAATAATAAACAAGGTAAATAACAGAACACTCAAGGAAAAAAAAAAAAAAAAAAAAAAAAAAAAAAAACCTAACCTAACCTAACCTAACCTAACCTAACCTAACCTAACCTGACCTGACCTGACCTGACCTGACCTGACCTGACCTGACCTGACCTGACCTGACCTGACCTGACCTGACCTGACCTGACCTGACCTGACCTGACCTGACCTGACCTGACCTGACCTGACCTGACCTGACCTGACCTGACCTGACCTGACCTGACCTGACCTGACCTGACCTGACCTGACCTGACAAATTTAACCAAAGTTCTGTAATTCGTATTTTAAAAAACATTGTTGTTAGGATTCATGAAAAAAATAAACCACAACCCTGAACATGTTTTTTTTTTAAATTACGTACATCATTTTAAAGAAACACCTTCAAAGAATTTTGAAGGATTTTTATCATTATTTATTTATTTATTTATTTGTTTTATTTTAGTAAATTGTACATTTAAGTTTACAATTTCCTAATTAATTATTATATCATTTCATATTTCAAACTATATTTTTTTCTTGTTCTATGTATCTCCTACATTTTGAACTTTCCAATTGGTGCGGCCTTTAAAGTTTCTGGTAGAGTGTTGTATAACTTCATCCCTTTGTATAGCAAACTGTTCTGCGTATTCGTTTTGTCCTTTTTTGTAGTCTGATTTCCTTGCAAGTCCTTGTATTATGTCTCTGAATGTCCTTGTTGTATATAATTTTGTTTGAGAAGTATTTTGGTAACATGTTGTTCACTATTTTATGGATAAATATCATCGTGTGCAGGGTCAACATCTGTTTCACGGTTAGCCAATTTAGTTCCTTTAACATTTTATTTACTTTTGAGAATCTATTTCGTCGAAGTATTATTCTCATTGCCCTGTTTTGGAGAATTTAAAACTTATTTTGTTCTCGTTCATTACACAGGAAAAGGATAGTTGAGCAGTAGTTAAAGTGTGGAGCAATAATTGAATTATAATTCAGTCAGTCACTATTTATAAATATTTATGCAGTGACTGCAGTTTTTCTAGAAAGTTTTTGCCGTATTCTTCCCAAAAAAGATACTTTTTTCCAATTTTCTTTTGGGTATATTCAGCATGTTTGTTAAAGGTTAGTTTGGAATCTAATATAACTCCTAGGTATTTCATTTCAGTCACACTTTCAATAATTTCACCGTCAATTTTAATTTTGCTTTCACTGGATGTCTTCTTATACCCAATCACCATACATTTTTTTTTTTTGTATTTAATTTAAGTTTATTTATTTTTAGCCATCTTGATACATTATTTAGTTCATTATTAAAAATATTTATTAGTTCTTCGTAGTTATCACCAATTAAGTATATTAGTGTATCATCGGCAAATAGTCGTACTTTGCATTTTGAAAATATTTTCACCATGTCATTAATATAGAGTATGAACAATAGAGGTCCAAGGACCGATCCCTGCGGTACTCCTAATTTAAATTAAAGAATATTATGTGAAAAATACGGAAGGGCGGTCAGAAAAGGATTTGATTTCTGATTTGTTTTTGATAAAAGCTAAGCCGCTATAAGTTTTAAAAATATAAAAAAAAAAATTTCCCATTAAAAACATTACTTTTATCGTATTACGAAATAATATTTTCGTTATTTCTATTTAGTTAATCTCTACACTCCACCTTAACCAGAACTATAAAAAAATATATTTTATTATTCTAAAAAAATTCGGAATGTCAAAAAAACCTGCAAAAAAATGACTTTTTTTTCAGACAGCCGCCATTTTGCGAAAAAAAAATTATGACTTCTCCGAGGTTTATGCCATAGCAGCATTTGTTTGAATTAAAAATAAATGGAGGCATGGTGAATATCTTCGACGATTAACGATTCGTTACATGCTCATACCTTAACACAATCGTTACAGAGGACGAGATCTAAAAAATGGCCATTGGAGTTTGATGATATCCCGTTATATTGACAGAGACCAGAAAAATGCAGGCAATCAATACTCCCAAGATTCGGGACTCACTTGTTAGTCCCAAATGTTTTTGGGACTGTGATTTTTAATCGATTTGGATTCTCTACCTACATACGGTGTACTTACGCTACCTATCAATAGATGGCAGTAAGTACCTACGAGCATTATTAAAATTATAAATTATTTGAGTAACGCTTCTAATTACAGATGTCAATGCATGTTTAATTTATGAAAAAATATATTTTGATTCAAATATTGCCCAATAGATGGTGATAAATTTTACAAACATCAAAACAATTCATGAAAAGGCTTTAACAGCAAATAACACCATCAACTTAAAGTTTTTTACAATAGATGCCACTACCGGCAATTTAAATATCAAAATATCAAAATACAATAATATTTAAAAAAATAAATACAAAAATCTTTGAAAATGCCTCCCAAAAATGAATCAACAATTGACCAAAAATTAGAAGTTTTCAAGGAACAAATAATACAATCATTGAGCGATAAAATTGATATTCAAATAAAAAATTTCCTAAAAAACGATGTCAATAAAATTTTCTTGGACATTAAAAAAGAAATTCAAGACCTGGTTAAGAGCGTAGAATATTGCTCTAATAAAATCGATGATTTCGAAAACGAAATTAAAAAAACTAATGCTAATCAAAAAAAAAATGAATCCAAAATTGAAGAACTACAAAAAGAAATACAAAATCTTAAACTATCAGTTAACCGCGTCCAACAGAGCTCGCTAGAAACATCCATTGAAATACAAGGAATTGCGTTGAAGAAAAATAACGACTTAAAAAAACCAATTGAAATGCTGATGGACTGCGGTGACCTTCTAAAAAATAACTCCTCGGTGAATTACTATAATAATCCGGTTAAACAAATTATAACTATCCAGTTTAACTCAAAGGAAACAAAAGACATGGTCATGAAACAAAAGAAAATTAAAGGAATCTTTACCTCTAAGGACATAATGTACTCGGACTCAACAGAAAAAATTTTCATTAACGAAAAACTAACTCCTAAAAATAAACAACTTCTATGGTTAGCAAATATCAACAAAAGCATTGGGTTATAAATATGTGTGGACGAAGGGCGGTAACGTATTAATAAGAAAGAGCGACGATTCCCCGACAATACGAATAAACGATGCTAATGACATACCATCACAATGAACATTGAGGTACCACAGGAAGATATTTTGTAACCTGTAAAAATTGAGTACCCTGACGAATTCTCGGATGTAAGATGTACAAAGGTATGTAAAGACATAAGTGATCTAAATGACTACATAATTGAAGGAAATACAGATTTCAATATATTAAATTTCAATATAAGAAGTATACGTAAAAATTTTGATGATTTCTGCATCTTCCTCAGTTCTTTAGGCTTTCAACCAAATGTGATCGAACTTACCGAAACACAAATGCGTGAATCGATCCCATACTATATTTCTGACTACAAGACTTACGCACTACCTTCCAAACATACTTCACACGACGGTCTGACAATTTTTTATAATGCACACAAAATAACCAATGTAATAATAAATTTACCTAAATTTAGATATTCAAATGCCATACATTTAACATTTACACTAAACAATAAAACGTACTCTATAATTGCTATATACCGCTCCCCTTCCTTAGACTAAATCCTTTATAACAGAACTTAACAAATTTATAAACGAAAATAATTGCAACCAAACAGATTTCTCATTTATTGTGGGTGATATAGACATTAACATTGAACATTCTTTACTAAACCCTATTGCGAATGAATACTTAAATGTTATATATAGCAATGGATATCTATCTTATATAAATAGCCCCACTAGACATGGCCATCACTCTGTTTCTTGTCTTGATCACATACTACTCAAAACAAATAAAAAATTTATTCCCAGATCAGCTGTACTAAAAGTTGAAATAACTAATCATTACCCAACTTTTTTTGGTGACTCTACCTTAACATCTCAACATTATATATATTACAGACAAGTGGAAAAATATAAAATTAACTATAAACACTAAAAACTTCTCTAGAAAAAGAAAATTGGAAACAAGTTTTATCCTATGATGACCCAAATCAATCACTCAACACTTTCTACACGATATTAAATAATAATATCAGGAATAGTCTAGGACCAACTCCAATACCTAGAAGAAAACATAAAAAAATTAAACCATGGATCACGCGTGGACTGATAATTTCAAGTCAACACCGAAATAAACTATATAAAATTTACAAAAAACATGACGATTTCTGTTTGGTCAAGGGTATACCAACTAATGAAAACTTAAGACAGCAATACATTATTTACAGAAATCTTTTTAATATTCTTATGAAGAAATGTAAACAAGACTACTACACAAAACAACTGCAAAAATCTGATAATGATTCTAGGAAAACGTGGCAAGTCATAAATGAAATAACAAATAGAACACATAAAATAAAAACATTCCCTGAAAAAATTGAAACAGACGATAAAATAGTAATAACGGACGTAGGAAAAATTGCGAATAAATTCAACGACTTTTTTACAAATGTTGCCTCAGATTTAATAAATAACAATCCCTCATTTCAAAATAATACACATAAACTGACACAAATGGATACACATTCTGAAAACACTCCTAACCTATTTCAATTTAGACGGGTAACTGAATCTGAAATTATAAAACACATTGAGAAACTTAAGTCAAATACAAATAATTAATTAATGAATATCAAATGGTCCAGACTAATTAAGCTGTATCACAATCAAGACTATTAAACAACACATTTCCATGCCCCTGCAACACATTTTTAATTCCTGCTTTGAAAAAAACATTTTCCCAAGCGCATTTCTATTGTACCGATACATAAATCTGGATCCTTCTCGAAACTTGACAATTACAGACCGATTTCTTTGATATCGCAACTTGCAAAGATATTAGAAAAAATTATAAAGTCACAAGTATTAGAGTTTTTAGAAGCTAATGCACTTTTGTCCCCAAACCAATATGGTTTTAGATCAGGTCTTAGTACAGATGACGCTTTATTTAATCTGACAAAAAATATATACACCAATCGTGACTCAAATATGAGAAGTATAACAATATTTTTAGATTTAAAAAAGACTTTCGATACCGTTAATCATAATAAACTGATTAGAAAACTTAATAACATTGGAATTAAAAATGATTGTTTGTCACTCTTAACAAACTATTTACTTGATCGCAAACAATCCACCAAAATTGGTGTAAATATTAGTCAACCAGCATCAGTGAGACATGGGGTTCCACAAGGAACAGTTATCGGACCGTTATTGTTCCTATCTATATTAATGATCTATGTAATATTAGTATTCCGGGAAAACTATTCTCGTACGCGGACGATACTGCAATCACAGTTCATGGTAAATCCTGGGATGATGTCTCTGAAAATGCAAATAAGTGTACATCCATTGTCAAAGAATGGCTCAATCAAAACCTCCTAACTCTGAACTGTGAAAAAACTCTCTATATTCCATTTTATAATACCAAAAAAGCGGCACCCTTAACTCACTTAAATATAAGGTTTCACAAAAATACTTGCAATCCTGTATTTTGTTCTAGCTGTACAGAAATGAATACGGGAAATACAGTTAAATACTTAGGAATTATTATAGACAGCCAACTCAAATGGACAGATCACATACAAAAGCTTGTTAATAAACTTAGGTATTTAACTTATATTTTTAAACGTTTAAAATACATAGTTGACATTAAAAGAATAAAATTGGTGTATCATGCATTGGTGCAATCATCAGTATCTTATGGAATAATTGGATGGGGGTGTGTATAATACACACATTAAGCCACTAGAAATAACTCAAAAATTAATACTAAAAATAATGTTGCATAAAGATATAAACTACCCCTCCGTGCAATTGTTCCATGAGGCTGAATTGTTAGATATAAGAAAAATTTACTGTAAACAATGTTTAAAATATATATTTACACGAAATGTTATTTTTACAAAAAATGAAAAGCGTTTCAGTAATAGGTTAAATAATGTATTTGAAGTTCCACGGTGTAACACTAGGCTTGCGCAAAGACATGCATATTTTATTACACCAAAAATATATAATGTTTTCTATAAGGCTGCAGAAATTGATTGTAAAAATATATCCACCTACAGCAAGTATAAAAATGTATTAAAGTCTTGGATAAATACCATCGACACAAACATTTACTTGCTGTAACATCTGACCTGCTGTAACTTAACAAATTTTTTATTCATAAAGATGAACATGTCTTTTAAATATGTATTTCAGTAAACACTGAATCTATTTTTTATGTATTTAATTTAATTTATTTTTTAATATTTTAAACTTCTACAAGATTTGTATGTTTATGAGTAATAATTATCTGTCTTAAAAACACTCAAGTATACCCACGAACTGGCGATGCCTATGTGGGATTTTTTTTGGTTAATCTGCTAATCTATTTATGTTATTCTCTACACTTTTAAAACTGTTCATATAAAAAGTTTGTATTACAAAATTTTACCAAGTGCACCAAAAAAATTTTTAATAAAGAAAAAAAAAAAAAAAAAATCAACAAATGCAGAGCCGAGAGGAGGTAAACGATTGGTAGGTGTGTATGACGTGTTACTTGGACTTTTGTTCCACAGTGTTCCACACTCAGTGAGGTTGAAGTCACCTAAAATAAGGAATTTTTCACAAGGAAATTGTAAGGTTAATCTTGAAATTTTGCTGAGAAAGCTTTACATATTTTCATTGTACACTGGACCCTTGGCAAGGTAAACACAACATATATTCAAATTGTTGCGCAGCGATCCTTTAATTTGTAAGGATATCCATAAGTCTTCTGCTTTTGAATGCCACTCAGGTAGCCCGCGGGCTACCAGCTCGCGTCGAACAGCGAGCACGACACCTCCGCCCAAGCGCTGACCAGTTGCTCAATAATTTCGATCCCGGCGGAACACGTCATAGCGATCGTCGAACAGTTCTTCATTACATATGCCATCGGTTAGCCACGATTCAGTTAAGGCGATAAAATCGTATTCGTTGGGTCTGACAGCATTCATCAGAGTCTCAGTTTTTGTGCGTAGACCTCTTACGTTTTGATAGTAGATATTCAATGTCATTTTATGGGTGGTGTAAATCTATTCTGTATATAAGTGTAAAATAGATAGCTGATTGAATACATGATTTAGAGGTCAGACGGATTTTAAAATAATTTATAATAATCATACTTTCTTTTTTTAAAGTGGTTAATAGGTAATATTGCGTACATCTGTAAGGAGAGGAAGAAGTAGAAGGTGAGGAAGAGTAGAGGGAGAGATACATAGCAGGTGCAGAGGATAAATGGGAGGAAAAGAATTTGAAGCAAAATATTCAAAAGAAAAATATTTGAAAGCAATACATTTAAATGAAAAATAATATTTAGAATTTAAACATTCTAAAAGTAAAAACATTTCAAATAGTGATCTATGAGATAAAAAAAAACTTCAAAAGAAACATATTCACCAGAAAAACATTCGAAATTCAAGTATTTAAAAGGAAAACATTTAAATGAGAAATATGCCAAAGTTAAGTTTTCAAAAGGAAAATATTTTAAGAAAAACATTTCAAACAGTAATCTTCAAAATAAAAAAAAAAACTTTAAAAGAAACATATCCAACAGAAAAATATTTGAAAAGCAAACATTTAAAAGGAAAACATTTAAATGAAAAATATAATAAAGTTAAGTTTTCAAAAGGAAAATATTTTAAGGTTAAACATTTCAAATAGTAATCTTTAAAATAAAACACTTTAAAATAAACATATCCAACAGAAAAATATTTGAAATACAAATATTTAAAAGGAAAACATTTAAATGAGAAAAAAACAAAAGTTGGGAATTCAAAAGGAAAATATTCAACGGAAAAACATTTAAAACCGTAACCTTCTTATATGGTGTATATGTGGCATGTTCTAGAGTGGAAGATAATCCCAGTATCGCCCTGGTGTAAGACCAACATTCAACGTTGCTTATTGACCAGATCTGAATAGCGAGGTACTCCCCCACCTTCCTCTTTCCCATCTCATTCCCTTCCTCGCTACCTTCAGCCTCACAAAAAACCCCAATTGGGGATGCCATAGTCTCACCGACTCCAGATAGGGGCAGTTGGGACTCTTGTGCGGTATTAACATAAAAATTTAAAATAAAAAAGGCACTGTAAATAAAATAAGTAAAATCTTATTTAATTAAATGAAGACAATATAAGCGAAACTCAATCGAAAATCTGAAAACAGAAAAATCAGAAAAAGATATTGACACCTCTGGGACTCGAACCCAGGACCTCTCGCTTTCCGGGCGAACGCACTAACCACTGCGCCACGGTGTCGATATCCAATTCGGTCATTTTTAACTGTATTATACTTCGAGTAAGAACCACACATACTATCTTCATTTTTCTTAACGCATATTCTATTGGCAGCTACCTTTATGTATGATTGCAAGATTCAAACCCGAACTAAATCCAATATCCATCTTTATCCATTTTATTTAATACGCGACACCTATTGACTTTTACTGCAAGTCTAGGATGAATATTTAATTTTTATTTTAACTTTATGAGTAAAACCTCAAACTGTAATATTTAATTAAATGAAGACATAATGTTTCCTGTGTAACATATGCATACCTTTAACGTATACAATATTGATAAAATTTTGTAATTTTTTTTGTTGTTATCGCGTGAGACGCTGGTGGGGAGGTATATGGCAAACAGCCATATGATTAACAAAAAATAATTTTACCGTTTGGCAACACCACGACCTACCGATAGGCCGATTGCACAAAATCTGCAAGCTCATTCTGCTGTTTACTTCCCGATTTTCCGGGTGTTATCAATCTCCCCTAGTATACCGCGACTTACCTTAATTTGTATAAAGTTATTGTAAATAAAAAGTGGCTGAGTAAATTCGAAGTATTATTCACACACACACCTCTCCATACACACGATTGCAGCTACGACAATTGAAAAGGGCTAGCTGCCGATCTGAGGAGGTCAACATACAGCTCACCATAATAAACAAATCCTTTTCTAAAAATTGTTATTGGACACATAAATTAAAATCTACACAGGTCATCCGCCACCAAGACTTAGACAAACCTCACCCCGTGAACCTGGACACCCCTGCTAAGTTACCGAACGTAACGAACCGTTTGGGAAACCTACTACAGGGGTGTTGGTTATCCATTGAATGGTTCCCGGGTAGCAGTACCCATTCCCGCCTTCCTAATTGAATTATTATTGAATATACAAATTAAAATCTACACAGGTCATCCCCCGCCAAGACCTAGACAAACCAAACCCCATGAATCCGGACACCCCTGCTAAGTTACCAAACGTAACGAACCGTTTAGGGAGACCTGCGACAGGGGTATTGGTTATCCATTGAATGGTTCCCGAGTGGCGGTACTCATTCCCGCCTTCCAAATTGGATTTTTAATGAATATACAAATTAAAATCTTAATACCTATGTAAGTAGTTCTACAAATTTAACTTGAAAACAATAAATAAGTATCAATCTGTACAGCGAAAGATTACGAGAGTACCTACCGTGCTAAGGAAACATAGGACTTAGTACTATATTTCCTACTACTTATACTAGGAAGTCTATAAATAGATAAATTGAACCGTAGATTATATTTTGTGCTGCTTGTAGCGTTTCGCTAGACAGCTCATGAGCGACTGAGACCAAAATATCGCTTGTTCCACCCTCTCGCTTACACGCTAGGCTCAGGCGGAACGTGACAATGAGTCATGCTTTTTTGAACATGCAGCCAGTGTTCATCGATTTATAAGACGTTATCACGTCAAAAACAACATGCAAACCACAATGTCAACTTCAACATCAACTGTCATGCTACGTTCAGACTGAAGTCAACCTTCCAACTCCGAACTTAGTTCTAAGTTCGGAGTTGCAGGGTTGGCCGATCTTGTGGTGGCTACGGTCAATCCTCCAACTCCGATCTCCGAACTCGAAAATGGCGAACATCGAACAACTGACTCAGCGCTGTATTTTACCAGTTACCTACAATAAGGAACTCCAGTCCAATTTTTAATTTTTTAAATGAATAAATAATAATAACCTTCTAACTTAAATAACTGCATATTTATTTTTATTTTTTTAGTTAATTTTAATAAATAAAATAAATGTCATTTTAATTTTTCAGGATCCCCGAAAACCACCGTATCTGGTGTGAATCGTGTGACGTCATCATGGCCAAAATTTTTTGTTATTTTCAACAGATTATGTTGTCATTTTGTATGGAAGAAGCTACGAAACTATTCAATAAGTAAAACGTTATTTAGGTGGAACTAATTTATTTATTATTTTATATAATAATATAATAATATTTTAAAATATTATTAATATGATTTGGTTTCCGTAATAGTTATTTCGATTCGTAAAGCTAAAAAAAATATTATTTCAAACAAAATTTATACCATTCTCCCGTAATAATATGACCCGCTGACTGATGTGTTGGGCCAACTCGCACGAACCAGCCATCGCCGATCGCCTCGAAAGCGATCCCAGGCCAACTCGAACTCCAACTTCCCGGCTCGAACTTTCAACGCACGAACCATGCACGAACTACCCCTTCATACATTCGTCCGAACGTTTGAAAATAGAAGTTGGCCGCAGTGTGGTCCTACCATAAAACGCCATTCAAAATTCAAATGATAATTGGTAATATCGATATGGAAAAAAGACTTACGACCATAGACTAAAAAAATCCTTTGAAAAGAGCAGTAACTCAACTTACTTCTTTAGTACATGGAAAATTGAAGACTTCGTGACTTACAACTATTTTGAAATGGTTTTTTCTCTTGGTATAACTTTTAAAGTTACAAATGTCTTCTTGGGAGGTAAATAATTATTTATGAAACCCGAAAATGTAACTTAGTCAAAAACATCAAAATGTGAGTTACTGCAGTCTTCCTTAGAGCAGTCGATATTATATATGGCTGTCACGGTTTCTTTGTCCCGGTGACTAGCTGTCACTGGATCCGAGGAACCGGCTATTTTTGGAACCAATCGGATTTATAAAATGGTCACCAACATTCAATATGGGCGAAGCCGAACCAAAAGCAGCCCACAGGGCCTAGCAGCAAAACCTGTGGAGCAGGTTTTTAACTGCTATTCTTTATTATTCTCTCAGATGGCGGTGGCACAAGTGATGCCGTATCCAAATTTAAACAAAAAACATTTTTCAGGGGTTAAAATAAAGTTAGTAGAAAATGCATTTAACAAGGTTAGCTCATACGGGCCTTTTTCGAAATAAAACTCGTCGGGCCGCTTTCAAAATTTCGAACGTGTAACGTACCTTGAAGTAAAACACTGCCACTTGTATTGCAGTTAATTCAAATCTCCCAGTGAAACATGGACTTCAAGTGACATCACGAATTTTTAGCCAATCACCGCACGATGAGCTGCATTTTCTACAAACCTTGAGGTTAAACCATGTTTTTATAAGCTTTTTACTGAGAATTCAACTAAGAAAACAACGGTGCGTAAATATTTTCTTATTAAAAATAATAATTTTCCTTTGAATTCTACGAAAAAAAGTTACTTACGTTCAAGAACTACATTATTGAATTCGAAATATCCTCCAAGTGGCCCATGCTAAAAAATCATATCTCACTCAAAAGTACGTATTTTTGGTGACCAGTAAAAAACATTGAAGATATAAATTACCCAAAAACCACGAAAACATGGTAAAAACCATGCAACTGGGAGCACCGCCCTGGCCCGGAGGTACCACCGACCGGTACCTACGTAGGGCAATAAAGTGACCGGACAACTCGGAATGAAATCAACTCAGAACCTACTTTGAAAAGTCAAAAAGTGATGAAAAAATTGGTTAAATATGTTACGTTAGGTTAGGATTATGGGCTATTTTTTTCAATACAATGACTTTTCAAAGAGGTGTTGAGTTGACTTGATTCTGAGTTGGCGGCACGGAACATGAAACCGAGCAAAAAGCGTAGAAGAAACGGAGCACGTTTGACGTTAAGTCCCGGTGTTGCCAGTTAAAGTAAGTAGAATCAAGAAAGGACAGAATTGCCTCCTCTCCGTTTATATAAAACATTTGATAGCTAAAAATAATAAAAAAATAACTAGATACATTTGTGACATTTTTCACAGAGCTGTTTGCGGTAATACGATACTTGGTTATTGTGATTTAAAAATATTTACAGATTGGTTGTCAATCAGTGAAAGATCTATTTATCGATCCGATGTGCACAATAAGTTTTTGGGATTAATTTGTTCATATAAAATAATGAGGCGCGCATCGAGGATGTAAATGTTGACTTTCTTTATAGATATTTAGAGGATTTGTATAAACCTATGGGAAACGTTATCTCGTTGAATTTCGGATAAAACCAGCATCACAATGTCTGGTCGGAAGAAGCCGCGCGCCAACCTGAAGCTACAAGTGTCCGATGAGCTCCCCACAGTGTAAGTTTAACTCATTTCATTGTAATGCTTCCCTGCTAGAATTCAAAATAATATCCCTTACGCAACTTTTGTGTTGACAGGCGTAGGTTATGTTTGGTAGAACTGTACAATAACAACCTCAGATATGAAACATTACATACCGTGGTTATAATCTACTGCCAATGTTATTTCAACAAACTAAACTTCGATTGAATACTAGAATGAATGTAGGTATCTTTTTTAATAGATATATCTGCTCGGGCAACCAGCGGCAGCATATTAAGAGTAATTTCATTCTATAAAATTAGTTTTGGTTACCGCCTTTTAAATCATTAGTATATTTTATTAATTTGGGAAACAGCTTCAGGCATTTAGCACAATATATAATATCACATTAATAAAACCAACCTACCGAGCATCTCACATGGTGGAAAGGCCAGTCTGGATATGTGGACACTGGAGTTTCAATGCAACAATATTAGCCCAACACTCTGGCCCTGTAATAGTGTAATAATGATATCGGTGGACAAAGTGAATAGTCGGTTAGGGTACTTGTTAACACTCTTTCTGATGATTATACAAAATTAAGACTACTGTAGGTGTGTGGTATATGTGCGCTAAAATATTGAACTTCACGAACAACCACTCTCTTATTAATAAACTGGGTTCAGTTTGATTGTCTATTTTGTGTTAGCTTAAAAAGTATAATCATGTTGATCGCCTGCTTATTGTCAAAGTAGCTGAGATCAGTGGCGCACCCACGGGGGCTTTTCGGGGTTAACCCCCCATGTAATTCCACCATGTGTGCCTTCAGGGAGGTGAAAAGATGATAATCTGAAAGTGCCAAGACGGGGAATACGGGGGGTGGTTCAAAACATCCCAACCAAAAGAGCGCCGCGGTGGCTAAGTCTGTGTGAAGACGGGCTTCGTGCAACAAGCACACTCTTCTCAACAGCATTAACTTGGTGGAATTTCTTCTGGCTCGCACTTGGTGGAATTTCTTACAGACATCTTTCACGCAACTGGACACTACAACGTGAGTTTACGTTCTACCAATCAGTGTTGTGAACCCTTAAAAAAGAACAGCCCGTTTTGGACGCAGTACAATTATTTTACGTTTTGAAAATATGTAGGTACAAAGGGGTTTCGCCAGAAACTTTTTCTGGAGTATTTTTTTTAAATATAAAATGTTAAACGATACAATACTATACGATTGTACCACCCCAGCCAGGAGCACTCCTGTCTCGGTGAGACCGGTACTCCAGGGGGCACTGATTTGTTAGGACTTGGAATACATGCTCTGAGGGTAGGGAGGAGGTTGGAATTTAATCAGATTTAAATGGAGGTTTAAACGACCGGTATATTATACACGGAAACCTAATAATTCAATATTGGAATTTAGGATGGACAGGAATAGAGGAATGAATTGAGCGTTATTTTTTTCCTTTTTTTTTTACCCCTTCCTTCTTCTTGCCTCTTCTTGTATCTTCTCGTCTCTTCTTGACTCTACTTGTATCTTCTCGTCTCTTCTTGACTCTTCTTCTTGTCTCTTATCTCTCCTTGGCTCTTCTTTCTTCTTCTTGGATCTTCTCATTTTTCTTTTCTGGATTTTCTTGGCTCTCCTTGGCTCTTCTTGGAACTTCTTGTCTCTTTGTGGCTTTTCTTGTCTTTTCTGCTTCTTCTTGTCTCTTCTCGCCTCTTCTTGGCTCTTTTTCTATCTTTTTGCCTCTTCTTGCCTCTTATTGGATCTTCTTGTCTTTTCATGGCTTTTCTTGTCTCTTCTTATCTTTTCTTGCTTTTTGTCTCTTCTCGCCTCTTCTTGGCTCTTCTTGTCTCTTTATGTCTCTTCTTGATTCTTCTCAGCTCTTCTTGGCTCTTCTGCTACTTCATCTCTCTATTGTCTCTTCTAGGCTCTTTGTGCTTCTTCTTGGATGTTCTTGCCTCTTCTCGACTCGACTTTGATTCTTCTTGTCTCTTCTTTTATTTTACATTAACTCCACAAAGGAGGCTCTAAGGAAAACAACTTCCCCCAGGGTCTATGTCATCTTAGGGGATGCTGTGTGGAGTTTTCTTAAGGAAAGGAAGAAGAGGAATTACTGGGAAGGAAATAGGTAAGAGGGGTGGGTAGGAATCTGGGGGTCAGTGTGTCCAAAAGTGACGGACTATGAATCCATCCCTTCAACTGTGCAAGGCGACGGGTCGAGGAATTCTGGCTGAAGGTCGAAAGACCTCCTCAACCTCCTCCTCAGTCTCTCGGACAGCCGATGGGCCACACACGGGCAGACACATCGGCCACCAAGACCTTGACAAACTTCACCCCAAGACCCCAGGCACCCCTGCTAAGTCACCAAACGAACCACTTAGGATGACCTATGGTGAGGTGTTGGTTATCCTTCCAAAATGCTTGCCTCTTCTTCGCTCTCTTCTTGGCGTTTCTTGCCAACTGCCAACATAGCCAGGAATAAAGATTTTGATTGGGAGTTGTTTTCTGTTTCTGTCTTGCCTCTCCTGAACTTTTCTTGCCAATTTTTACTTCATTTTGACTCTTCTTGGCTCTTTTTCGACTATTTCAGTCTATCCTAATATGAAATGTTATGTAAAAATATTAACCCATTTTTTTTATTAAAGCCAACATGTGAACAACTTACATAAAGTAGATACTTTATAAAGTGACACTTTCATTTTTATCTTTAACTAACCCAGTAAAGGTAATATCCGAAGACAAAACAATTATATAAGGTGGACACTTCAATTGCAGTGCTTCGCACCAGGGGTGTTACGAATATTAGCATCCGCAAATGCGGAATATTCGCATTAATTCAGACATATTCATCCGCATCCGCAGATGTGAACTTCTAATAATTTGCATCCGTGGATGTCAAATTTTTTGCATCCGTAACAACCCTGCTTCGCATCGTTCACAGGCATAATTCTTCAACACTACTCTTATAGGGCTCCGGCTCCTAGGGGTGAAAGAACATATTATTACGCTCTTTAAATTTCAGAATGATAAAAATAGACAGCAGTTGTTAATGATTTGGCCTTTGAAACCTTTTCTTTGCTTGCTTGATTGTTTCATTCATAAATTGGTTTGACTCATCTGCATTTGTATAGGAGACATTACTCCGAAAGTCGAAAGTTCGTGGTTTCTTCAGAGTTCTTCTTTCGTATGGTGGGGGGGTCAGAGGGGTACATCTAGGTCTGTGAGCCGGTTGGCGTTGCCCTGTGGACCTGTTCGGTGGCCTGCGCCACCCGCATTTACACATCTCCGACTCTTTAAGGCCCCATCACATCATATACACAACGGCTATAGGAGCACCTTATCCTATTGATGGCGGACCAGAGTTTGCGAGGCAATGAGAACCCAGGCTGTCTCTGATTGGGGTCTTGTACGAGATGGGCATTTTTCACGTTGGTCGATTGCTACTCAAGCTTCCACCTATCTTCTGGGGTGAGAGGTGTTTGGAGGAGTCTTTCTCCTTCTGTCCAGAAGGGTTTTCGGGACTTCAAGCGGCATGCCAGATGAGAGACGACATCATCGTGCAAAGGTATAGCGCTTTTTTGCAGCGCCTTCTTGTACTCCCTTAGTGTTGCAATCTCTCGCCTGATATTTGGCGGGGTTATGTTTGCAAGTACGGGGAGCCAAGGGAGAGGAGTAGGTTTAAAGTTCAGCTGATGGTTCGCATTGTGGCATTAAGCCGAATGTCGACCATGGAAGTGTGAGCGCTTCTAGCCCATACTGGAGCACAGTATTCAGCTGCTGAGAAAACCAGAGCAATGGATTGCCGTTCAGAGCAAAATCAAGCTTGCGCTGCGAGGTGCAATGTACACATACCTAAAATTAAAACATAAAATTTTCTTCTCATTTCATTTATGTGTATTCGGTATTTAAATTAAATTGTTTTGAAGTTAGGTTGTGTGTTTTATTTATTATTCAGCTAAAATTATACAAGTTTATAAACATACAAATAATGTATGGATACAGCTTACATGTTATGTTGTGTACAAACCCTTCCAAATTTCTTTTTCTGGGTGCTTCTCTGGTTGAAATGGGTTAAATACTACTTAACATCTTAATTTCAGCTTTAAACTCTGTTGATTTTTGCATTCAGGAATTAGGAATTCATTAAATCATCAGGTTTCTAATGGTCTCACTATACTCATAATCTTGTGGTTAGGAAGGGAAATTGGAGATTCCATTAGTGTAATCTAGAATCTTCCATAAATGTTCAACTTTGAAAATGAGTCTGATGATGAAATCCAGTCTGAAGATGGCTCTAGCGAGCTGAAACCGGTTACGGTCAATAAACTTAAAGTGGAAAAAAGTTTTATATTTGTTTTTTTTATAATAAGGTATTGAAAATGAGGTTCTGCATAACACATTTCTGTACACAAATGTGTACATTTCTAAATTATGAGGGTTTGCAATAATTATATTTTAGTCTCCTTGATAGTTTAATTTGCATGGGCTTAATGATATTTTATTGGTGGCCTTTGTTTAGGACGCCTCCACGCAATCTGGACAAGCAGACCACCATCACGGTGGAGGAGCGCACCTTCACGGTGGTAGCCGATGACTTGGTGAAGATCTGCGACCTCGGCCGGGGTGCCTACGGTATTGTAGAAAAGATGCGCCATGTGCCCAGCGACACCATCATGGCAGTAAAGGTAACCTCCCATAAGATTATTGCTCAGGTTACCTGTTATTACCTGTCTTGCGTATGTTCAGCATGTAACAACTGAACTAATGAAATAATAACTCTCCCCAGCGCATCACCGCTACGGTCAACAGCCAAGAACAGAAGCGCCTTTTGATGGATCTGGACATCTCCATGCGCTCCAGTGCGTGTCCGTACACCGTGCACTTCTACGGAGCTCTGTTCCGCGAGGGTGATGTCTGGATTTGCATGGAAGTGATGGACAAGAGTCTGGATCAGTTCTACGCGCTAGTGTATAGCCAGGGACGCACCATCCCCGAGGACATCCTGGGCAAGATCGCCGTGTCCGTGGTGTCGGCGCTGCACTACCTGCACTCGCAGCTGCGCGTCATTCACCGCGACGTCAAGCCCTCCAACATCCTCATCAACCGCATAGGAGAGGTTAAGATGTGCGACTTTGGCATCTCGGGTTACTTGGTAGATTCGGTAGCCAAGACCATCGATGCGGGTTGCAAGCCCTACATGGCCCCAGAGCGCATAGACCCTACGGGCAACCCTTCGCAGTACGACATTCGCAGCGACGTGTGGTCGCTGGGCATCTCTCTGCTGGAGCTGGCCACCGGTAGGTTCCCATACCCGAGTTGGAGCTCTCCCTTCGAGCAGCTGAAGCAGGTGGTGAAGGACGACCCCCCGCGCCTGCCGCAGCCCTCTCCCTTCAGCGCAGACTTCCAGGACCTGATCACGCGCTGCCTGCAGAAGGAGTTTGGCGAGCGCCCCAACTACCCCAGCCTGCTGGTGCATCCATTCTGTGTGCTGCATCGTGATCGAGTGACTGACGTGGCTGCCTACGTCCACGAGATTTTAGACTTGCCCGATTAGCTACTACTGATGTCTGTGTATGTTTGTTGTATGTATTTTTAAGAAAAGAGAATGCCGAGATTCTTATCGCCGGCCCTACTAACAGTTTTAACCGATTTATCTATGGAATAGTAACGTATAAAATTTTATGAAAGAGAATCCATTCATCCGGAGGATCGTTTTGTAGACTGTGTTTGCCTCCGGATTAGCGCAGGGCGTTTGGTGCGACATATGAAATTTGATAGTACAATTATTAGTTTACTAACAACACTGTCGTGTGACTGGAATGTTGGCCAGAGCTAATGAGCTAATACTAGCCGATGGCAGGAGCCCCCGCCCCGGCTGATGATCGCAGAGTTCCTCAGCGCCCAACCCGTTGTGCCATTCAATGTGCAAACATAGTTAACTGATATTCAGTATATAAAGAGTTTATTTGTAAATAACTGGATTTTAATGTTAAATTTTTTAATAGGTATAAAGCGTTAATCTAACCTATCGACATCATTTCAAAACTCAACCAAAATTAAATATTGTTCTCCACTGGAGCGTTCCGCTGTGTAATTGATTTAATATGGTGACAAATAAACTGATTATATGTTAAGAGGACCGTTGAATGCTCCTATATTTATCCATTTTTAGGATTCGTAAAATTTTTTTAAAAATCATTCAATTATAAACGCATGAATTGTGTGAATTATTTACTTAAACATTTGTGTACATGGTATCTATCTGGAGAATATGAAATATTATGACTTCTATATGTTGTCTATAGCCTAGTTGATAATCGCAGACATGAATTTTAGTTCAAACACGCTTTTTTTTCATGTAAACACATGATCAATGATTTGTAATAAAAAATATTCATAAGACAGACACAGACATAAATTTTAATTCAAACACGCTATTTCAATAATTTCAGTTCGCGAAATGTTAATAACAAATATTTTAGAAGACTAAGTTATCTTTGCGATTAATCCAAGTATACCACGCGCCAGAACTTTTGAAATAATTCCAATAAATGCTTTAAAATATCTCTTCGAATTGGCCACATTTTGGCCAGCTCACACTCGAGCGTGTTTGCAAATTGGTCAAAATGTGGCCAAAAATGCTCCAGTGATAAGAAAATCACATTTTTAAGAAAAATGTGGCAATTGAAACAACTTTGTCAACTTACATTTTGTTAACTTCAAAGTTTTGAATGTTTAATTTTACAATTGCTGACTTTTCACATTACAGTGTGGTGTGGTAGAATGAGTTATAAAATTATGTCGGTAAGAGATTAATACCTCGTTGAGAATATAAAGAGTAAAACAAAATGTAAAAGTTTATTGGCAACAATATAACAAGTGTAAGTACATAACTATAATATTATAAAATGTTAGTTTTACAATCACACAAATATTTACGCGGGAGTCACAAACAAACGAACAAGGTGCTGTCCACCAGGACAACTCCTTTGACTAGATATTTAAGTTAATGTCGATGACAATTTGGCCGCAGAAGGGGTCATTCTATTTCACTACTCGCATAACTTGGTGAAATACAAACATATTACTAACTTTACTGATCAACTATGGGAAGTGAGATATGAGCGTGTGCGAGGCTGTAAGGACTGCGTCAATTGTTCTGGATTGAGGGCCCACGGCTCACGGACCCACGGCCCACCGAACCAGATAGAACAGACTGCCCACTTTGCCTTCGTCCATCGTATAAAATGATTATAATCAAATTTGTAAATAAATTGTCAATAATTAAATAAAATATCATTTTTACAAATACGTCTTTCAATGACTTATTACTACATAATACTATCTTATATTGATTGGAGTGGGGTGGTAAGTAATGGGCGAACTATGCTAGGATATGATATGACACAGCGGAGCAGTTGTTCCATTTCCTAGAATGGAGAGTTCATTCCCAGTTTGGTGCCAAAGTCCAGTCTGGCTCTCCTTTGGTACCTCAGGTTGGCCCTGGAAAAAAGAGATGTGTATTTTTTATGTGAAATTATAAATACTAATTTTAGTTATGTGTCCCGTAACTCCGGTTCAATGAACTCTAAAACTCGGATTCGCTTTGAATTTAAGTCATTTTCAAAATTGGAAGTGTTTGGACAAATTCAGAAAAGCGATGAAGTACCGATCTATATAAAATACTATCTTGCCCAACATTTGTATACGGTTGACATTTGTCAAGTGAAAACCAGGTCATTTCTACGACTCCATGAGTTCAACAGCATGGCTGTGGAATGATTTGAAGGCCTCTGTGTTTACTCCCTCATACAACACGGGTCTCTCCAAGACTCAGGTTCACTCCCAGGTTATTTGCTGCGTTGCGCTTCCTCCTTTAACCAATGTTTCAGACAGCATTACATTACAGTGTCCATCATCGTCCTCTGTCCTGATGATGTAACGCTGTCCGAAACATTGGAAGAAGGAGGAAGCTTATTAACTCGCAAATTAATCACAATAATACAAACACATAGTTCCAGATGCGAGCCACGTGCTGGAGGATCAATCACCAAAAATCAGAGGACCCAAGACACTATCTATAGATGTTAGGCATTCCTATATTATAAATTTTCTCTACCACCATCTTTATAAGCAGAAAATGTTTCTTGTGAAATGACGGAAGAACTTGGGACAGAGGATGGAAGCTGCAAATTAAATTAAATAAATCTGAGCTGAGTTCATTCACTTTATTTCATCATCCGTGCAAGTCAGTCAAATAATACAACACAACGTAAGGCGATCACTCACTGACTCAACGACCCACTTTACTGACTTTACAATGACCGTAAGCGAAAGATGTGTCAAACATATGTGTGACAGAGAAAGGCGAGGGCGGGGAGACATGCATCGCTTTTCTGACCTTAAACTCGCCTAACGATTTCCATATCAACGTCAAGTCAATATTAAAGTTTTGCATGCACTATACGAATTTATGAAATTTAACAATTGTGTGGGCTATTACCAACATAAAGAAGAACACATAATTGCCCTGTGATCTAAATACATATTTGCTCAATTTGGGCCTATGTTTATGCATGGGCATGTACCATTTCGGGTGAGTGTGAGATGTAACATTGGGCGGTTGGGCTAAATGGAAATATGGAAGGCACTTCTAATGTTATATTCTTTATTCTAAGTTACCGACAATTAATAAAGGAAAAGTAACTGACTTGATCTCCTGCCACTTGATGAGTTCGTTGAGGGCGAGCACCAAAAGGGGCGAGGTGCAGATCAGCACCAGGTGCGGCACCGGGTAGCGGAAGTGACTGCTGAAAGATGAGTGCTCCTCCGAGGCCGGGAGCAGCGTGGTCAGGCTCCAGAATAACACTTGGACCGTCAGCCTGGAGGCAATCGCAAGTCAACATAATGTGTTTTTATTGTTACAGTATACTCTTGAAGGCTTAAATGAATTATCAACTTACAAAACTATCACACAAATGCACCACGCCTTGTTGAGTAAAATGCTCTTTCGCCACAGAGAATGTTGCCGATGGACAAAACACGTAGAAATAGTCACTGCAAAGAAAATAAAATTTCTAGGTAAATGTGTCAAATGTTCTCAGTGGAATTACAAAACAATAATGAAATAATTCAAACTACTAATATGTTTATAATAATAATATCTTTATTAAAATATATAACTAAAGAATTCAATGTGAATACTCGTAGCTTATATTGGTTTATAAATGAGATAAGTACCTACAATAAGTTAACCCTTTGAGGCACTCGGACGATCCATTTAGAGTATCGCCGCACACATGTGACCGTACAACTTTATTTAATTTTTTCTATGCCATGTTTGTATTTTCGATTAAATTATGATTTATAGATAATACAAATATATTTGTCAAACATTTTTACATATTCTAACAAAAATTGTTATGTATCTACATATACGTCCAAGATTTACAGACACAAACATACGGAACCTAAATTTTTTATATAAATATATATAAATTCAGATTCCATATGTTTGTATCTGCAAATCTCGGAGAGTAATTGATGGATTAACTCAAAATTTTTATAGAACATTGCATTTGCACAGAAAAGTGTTTCTATATATAATGGTAAGCTCTGGCTTTATGAAAATTGAATACAGGTGGTGCGCGAGTGGTTTGAAAATGTGTTATTTCTATTTTAGCGGCAGGGGGAGAAGGCGGGAGGGGGAGGGTAACGAAGGAGGGGGGGTTCGCGGGAAGGGTAATGAGGGAGGGGGAAGGCTGGGAAAGGTGGAAGGGGTATGCAAGAAGGAAACGGGACACATGGGAAAGGACATGCAGGGAGAAACAATTTATTTCTTTGAATGGCATTGCAATGCATGCCGGGTACCAGCTAGCATTATATAAATATTGTTACGTAAATATTTTTATGTATTATAACAAAATATTGTGAAGCGAGCGGGCAGAGAGCTGTTGTTGTCAAAAGAGAAGTGCAGTCGTCGAGCGCTTTTGTTCGGTTGCAGGAATCAATTAAGTCCGACTCCAGGAATCCATCTTGCCCGGGGCGTACGGCGTAGCAGCAGTAGGGTGTTACCGTTGCTGCCGTTACCCAATAAATAGGAGCTACAGCCCTGCCAAGTCACTTCTCCACTAACACTCGCTACGACTACAACCCCCTTGACCTCTTGCCCTTCTTGCTTTTCTCGCCTCGCATAACTCACTCTGGCACATAAGTTGGTCACAATCGGATCGCAATAGTTACTCGTATTTTTGTGGCTTTGCGATTATATCTTGGAATCTTAATAGATAAAAATGTTAAATGGAAAGATCATATCAATCTCACTGTGGAAATAATAAGAAAACTTATATATGTTTTCTATAACACACGAAACATTTTAAACAAGAAAACTATCAAAATTGTCTATTATGCATTAATTCAGTCCTTATTACAGTACGGCATTATTGGTTGGGGAGGGACCTTTAAGATTTCCTTACAGCCCATAATTACAATTCAAAGGATAATTATTAAAATCATCCTAAGGAAACCATACGACTTCCCTACTTTAGAGATATTTCGGGAATTTAATGTACCATCTATCACAGAATTATATAAGAGAAACGCATTATATCAAATATACAAAGAATATTTTATCCAAAAAATTCACCCCTCAGATAGCATAAGCAATAGATTTAAAACTAATGGCTTAGTAGCCATTCCTATGCTTAGAACGACCACGGCTCAACGCCACTATTTATATTTAGGTGTGAGATGGTACAATATATTATTATCCAAAAACAAAATTAATGTAACAGAAACTTTGAAATATGAGCAATTTAAAAAGCAAATTAAGTCCCTGAAATTGGATAATGATATATTGTACCCTTAATTAACATCTAATAAAAAAATGTATTATTGTTATTGTTTTTATGTCTTTGTCAAAAAATGTTTGTATATTTATTTCATTCAAGACACTTAAGTCTTTACATATTTGTAAAAAGCATTAACTTTGTGGCTCGCCATAATTTACAATAAAAACACATAAATTTGTTTTAGACCACTTTTATTTTATAACACTACCGGTTTCGGAAGAGTGTTATAAAATAAAAGTGGTCTAAAACAAATTTATGTGTTTTTATTGTACTTAAGTCTTTGATCATTGTATACATACTTCTCAGAACATTATTATTTTCTATGCATGTAAATACTCCTCCCATAAGCACGAGCTCCTAGAGCTCATGGAGTAGTAGAATCAGAAAATTAATTATTATGTAAACCAAGGTAATAATATTATAAATGAAAATATTATTGTTAAAATAAAAATAAATAAATAAATTTTTTTTAAATATTTATATCAATACTTTGCCGTATTGTGAATAAGATTCGTGATGTGTCAAAATGTCTCGAAAAATGAGTGAACAGGAAAAAAGATGATGTTTTTACAGAAAGTGGGGATGAAAATGTGATGGATGATATATAGATGACTTGTGTTTCCACCTGAACAATTCATCAGATGAAGAAACTGATTCGGAAGATGAAGCTGAACCTTATTAATTGTTTTTGTGTTTAATTCGTAGAACTCCATTTAATTTTTTTATTATATTTAATTAAAATTAAATTTGATTTATTATCAATACTTGCAGAACTTGATATTAAAACTATCAAATTTAATTTTAAATAAATATAATAAAAAGCTGAACCTTCACCAGCACAACGTCCTCGAAGAGAAGAAAGGCGGTGGGAAGAGGAAGATTTCTCCCCTCGGATTTTTCCTTTCACCGGTTCAACATCCGGAATTCAGCCAGAAGATCAACGGGACACTGAATTGGTTTTTTTACATTTGGACACTGATCGGTTGTAAAAACAATGCTCTGTGATTATTTGGGAAAGCGACATGGATTATACATTGATGATTGGTACACGAGTCAAGTTCCCGCACTCAGATAGTCTATTAGCTATAAAGTGGAAGGACAAAGAGAGGTTTATATGCCGACAATATTCATGAACTGAAAATGGTTATTTCTAATGCAATCAATTATATAGAAAATATCAGCAAGCCGAAGCTGTAGTCGATTACAATGTAAACACGGGCATTGTTCATAAATCAGAATGACGATCACTTCTCTTTTTCTTTCCACCGTTGGATGTACTGACCCTAAATGCTTATCATTTATACGGGTAAGACCATCATCTGGAGGCAGAAGACTCATCGTCAGGAGACTCCTTCGAGACTTACAGCGAGACATTTCATCCATCCTGTACCGGAAACAATGGCTCAAGGTTCCAACACACGGGGGAATTTTTTTGTGTGCAGTCATTCCAAAATTGGTCTAGTAAAAAGAAAGGACACAAAATGTATGTGTGTTGGATGTGATGTTCCATTATGCACATATCCGTGTTGAGGAATACCATAAGAAAAGAATATTTTAGCTAATAATAGTTTGACAAAATAAATCTAAATGTAACATTATTCGCATGTTGAGAACCACTGAATTTATACTTTTTTTAAATTTATTTTTAGTATTATCATTTTATTATTCCACTTTTCTTTTTTCATAAATAAAAAAAAAAATTGAAAACTTTATTTTTGTGAAATGTTGAGATTCACTGAATTTGTCCATTTTATCCTCTTCATGCTTCTTCATCTCTACTTGTCTCTTCTTGACTCATCTTGGATCTTCCCGTCTCTTTTCTGATTTTCTCGTCTTTTCTTGCCCCTTCTTGGGTCTTCTCATCTTTTCTTGGCTCTTCGTGGCTTTTCTTGCTTGGCTCTTCTTGCTTCTTCTTGGATCCTCTTGCATCGTCTTGCCTTTTCTTGCATCTTTCATCTTCTCGCCCCTTCTTGGCTCGTTTTGTCTCTTGTCTCTTCTTGAATCTTCCAACTGCTTACCCACCCTTCTTGTCCATTCTTGTCTCTACCAGTCTCTTCTGATCTCTTCTTGGCTCGTCTCGTTTCGCACTTTTCAAATGACTATTCAAATTCCGTATCATTTGTATGAATACATCTGTGTATGAGTAGAGAACTTCTGAAATACACTAAAATGCCGATTTCAAACTGAATAGAAAAAAATAAAAACCGACTGAAAATAAACATGAACAGTTAGATAAATTAAATAAACATAAATAAATTAAATTGAAATGAAGGTATGCATTTAATAAAATAGTGTTGCCAAGATCCATTACCAGACCTTCTCCCTTTGTAATATCCGTCTAATACCTAAATAAAACAAAAACCTAACCAACGTGTATTGTCTTATCCATACATAAAATTCGTGCATGAATAAAAGACATTACTCTGAAATGCAATGAATAAAAACCTGCTCAAAACAAAAAACACAAACAATTCGGTAAATGGAGTAAGTCTCCGACGATTTGTGTATGTCAACAATTTATATCCTAAAATAATATTCGTATTAATACTTATATTTATAATAATTTATTTTGTTATTTAGACTTCCCGTTTTGTTTCAAAAGATTTTTTATTATGTAAATGTAATTTTTTACCCATCCTAAAATAATTTTTATATTTTATTTTATATAATTGTTTTTTACGATATTTTAAGTAATTAATCACCTTCTTTCTAATATTTTGTCTATGTTCTCATTTGTCTATACTTGTTTGTCTTTTGTTATTTTTTATTAACTATTATCCTGACGAAGAAAACATAGTTTTTGAAACATGTCGATATTGTTAGTTAAATGGTGGTGTACACAAAGTTATTTGTTTTCATTTATAATATTCAATGATTTACTCTCAGATGCGCGCGCACTTCTTCGGGCAATAAATCAAAAACTCAAGTGTTCTATAGAGAGGTCATATCATCTGTAAAACAGAACAAAATTGTACACAACTGAAAGCATTAAATTTTAATTTATTAAAATTGTGTTATTTAAAAATGAAAAAATAGACTTATCCTCTGCTTTGAGAGCTGCTCGGGATACACTTTTAGTTTAGTCTATCACAATATATCAATTCACACTCAAACTATTACGAAGTTTTATGACACGGTTCAACCAGCCAAATAATTTAGAAAGAAGCTAGGCCCTCCAGATACACATGTTCGCCCGATTACTTAAAATTAAGAAACACTTGAAAATTAACTCACTCCCACAATGTTAATGACAAAAAAATAACTCACTAATCAAAGGGTTAACAACAGAAAATAATACACAACCGTAGGTAATATTTAAAGTTTAGAAATGTACAAGTGTAAGAGTAGGTTTAGGTTAAGTTTAGGTTTCTCATAACCCACCTCACTAGGCAAGCCTGTGTCGAGGGAGTAATTTTGCAAGTTAATTTATAATACCTATAAACATACACTTGTATTAAAATATATTTACTCAATAGTTTGGTTGCATTAATAATTTCGAATTTGGGTGAGAGCACCAGGTGAAGGCCCTATCATTACTTTTGGTCCAAATTTTTATGTTATCTTTGAAATTGTTTTGTGAATTACATTTTTTTTATTCTGTCTGGAAAAATTTTGTCTTATGGCAAGGCATTTAGAGTTTCGTTGACCGAAAGCAGTATGCATTACAGGAATTTGTAGTAAATTTTGTCTTATGGCAAGGCATTTAGAGTTTCGTTGACCAAAAGCAGTATACATTACAGGAATTTGTAGTAAGTCTTTGTTATTGTTTCGAGTCCAGCGAGTATTTAGTCCGTAGTAATAATTACTAAATATGGAAAGAAAGTCACTGAGGGAGTTAGTAGGACTATATAGAGATTCTACCACTTTAGGAGACACGTGGGAGAGCTTACTAAAAGTCCCCATAAGGCTAGGTTTACATTCGTAAGTAAAATTTACGACTTAACGGAAGTTTTTGACAAGTTACTCACAGGAGCGTTACATATGCATCCAACTTGTGATAATTAAGGCTCACGGAAGTTGTTCGGAAGTTCGACCTGTGCAAATTCTCACGCCGTTTACATCTGTAAATTTATTTGCAGTAAGATGGATTCCTGTCAACAACGATCTGCTACTGTCAAATTTACGCGATTTTTTCTATAAAGACAAAAAGGCCCAAATAAAGTGTTGAAATGGAATTTGGCTTTGATTAAATAATTATCCACGTGCTTTTGTGCCGTCAAAGGCAGAAATTATTGGAGTCCTTTCATTTTATCCGAATGACGGCTACCTGACAACAACCTAATTCGAATTCAAACACGTAATGTTAAAAACAGAAACATTGAGAATAGAAAAGATTGGGCCGATAAAAGAAGGATGCTCATTTTCAGAAAACTTAAATAAGTGTAAATAATTATGTATTAGTTTTATATGAAAAAAATCCTACAAAAACAACTGTCTTTTAATTTTTGACATCTAGCAAACGGCAAATTTTGGTACCATTTCTTGCGGGAAGTCTCTCAGTTTATCAAACTGATTTTATAAGCTGTAAGAAGGTTGAAAGTTAGCGCGGGTGTCCGCGCTAACTTTCAAGTTTTTTGATAGGTCTAATCGTGTGATTAGACCTGTCAAAAAACTTGCAAAAGTACAGCTTCTGTAACTTGCTATAAATTACATGAAGTGACTTTTGGTGTTGTTTACATTGGTACATCGCTTTCCTGAGCGATTTACGGGAAAAAACTTTCGAGTGTAAAGCCAGTCTAAGAATGTCAATATTTTTAAACAGTTTGATGTTCCAAGTATACAGAAAATCTATACCAAAATCATTCTGGTTTCCAAAGACGTAGGGGCAAACACCTCACACAATCATAAAACCAGAACCTATCAAACGGACACATTAAATGTACCAAAGTGTAATTCTAACTTTGGACAAAGAAGCTCTGAATTTTTAGTAGTAAAGTTTTATAACAGACTCCCACACAGTATCAAACAAATTAAAATAACTACTTTAAGGACATCAAATCTTGTCTTAAAGAAGTATCAGAAAAATAAATTACTAGTGTATTAAAAACATTGTCATAGAAGTTTCTGAAAAAACCTTCTCAAACCATGATGTTATACCATAGAATTCGCTGAAAACTTAACCAAAACATAGTTCCCCTCAGCATAGGATCTCCTCTCCTAGTGAGGATGACTAGGAAAATAATCTACATATATTTATATTTAACACGTGTCTTCTATAAATATAAAAATTAAAAAGTAGTAACTTAATTTTAAAAGATGAGAGTGAAAAACATCAATAGCTGTACAAAACATGAAGAGAAGAAGAAACCCCTGACACCTGGTGCCAATGCTGCCAACACTGCGAATCCATCTTGTTGTGGAGAGGAGTCGGATACCTCATAACCATTGACCACCGGCCATTGATTTAAACAAGAAAACATCTTCGCCAAAAAGTGTTTTATTTTATTTTGCAAACTTCAGGCGCAAATGTTTAAATATTTTACAATCATTTTCTGAAGAACTTAATTTGCCACATTATACAATAAAATCGTTACCGAAAAGGGGTTCGTAAGTAGGATTTTGAATTTTAAAGCAGTTTCTACGGCCACTTTATTTCTGGACTTGTTGACAAAAAAATGCTCTATTACATATTTCAATTTTCTACTCGCAGTATTAAATTAAAGCATCTGATACTGATGAAATTTTGCACACTTTCCTTCAAGACAAGAGGAAGGTCACTGTCTACATGACTTGAGATGGTCAATTATTGTTCAGCATCAGAATACATGTTCAAACAGTTTTCGTCTTTACTCAGTTGTATGGAAAATGTGGTGTACTTACAAAGTAAAATAGTGGTCATTAAGAAAGCCATTTGTTGCGCCAACATGTATCCATGTCCATTAACGTCGCCCCAGCCCCGCCACTCCATCCTGGAATAGAGATCAGGGTGTACGTCCTCGAGGGAGGAGTAGTTGCTCCCCACGTCAACAGACAGCCCGGGCACCAGACTGGGGTACACCAGGGAGAAGCAGCGCGTGCCGTTATTGTGGCTGATTATCTCCTGGCAGAAGGTGCCCAGCAGCGAGACATAGGTGGCCAACACCATGATGATGAAGGGGAGAAACTTGTAGCCGTAGCACCACATGACAAACAGGCACATCTGGGAAAAATACATTAAAATTCGAATAAATCATCTACGGGGCTACATGTGCGGATGGGATATAGATGACCTTCTCCATCCCGCCACACACCTCCATCCCTCTCTTTCCTGTCCTACTCCAGCCCTCTTCAACGCAGTCTAGCCACCTCTTTCACTCTAACAAATAATTACGAAAGAATTGGGTTGGTTAGAAAGAACCTAGCGACAGACCTAACCGCTACAGACCCTTTGACTGCTACAGATGACTGATTTGCCCGGTACTTCATCTATGGTTGTCAACCCAGCCCATCTGAAGTTATTTTTACTGAAACTGACCAAAACAACTGAACTAATCCCTCCTACTTTGTACCGGTGACAAATGGTTTTTGACAAATGCTAAGCCCTTGTAAATTTTAAAAATATAAAATATATTTTTTTCCCGTTAAAAACATTATTTTTATCGTATTGTGAAATAATATTCTTGTTATTTCGAATTGACCATTTGGACACGGTGTCTTCAGTTTTGTAGTTAAATGTATTTGTAGAGTCAAAACGTGTGAAGCACGTACAAGATAAATACAGTTTATTGGCGGGGTGGGAACAAATTAGTTTTTGGGGTTTGCATGAATTGTTAGTTTTTTTATGATGAAGAACACACCTTGAGGTGGATGCGCGTGTAGAGCTTGTTGGTGGCGGTGGCCATGACGGCGGGGTCCGGGGGGCCGAGGGCCAGCGTGGTGGCCACGGCGGGCACCACCACCACACTCTCCCACAGCACGGCGCCCACACTCAGGGGAGGTGGGATCCCACACACCAGGCACAGCAGCTATAACATACGTACATATTATTGTTTATATAGATCAATTTTTTAAATGTAAAACACAAATTTGTAAACTTGTCAAAAGAATTAGGAATTATATATTTATGTACTAGCTTTTCCCTGCGGCTTCGCTCGCATGGTATTAGGGGAAATTACTGTAGCACCTGCACTTATCAATTATCCCCCCTCCCCCCATCCCCCTCCCGCATTCCATACATTCAATCCCGGTACATTCAGTTTTCAAACAGCTAGCATGCCACCTAAATTTCATAATGCTAGAGCTCAAAGAAAAAAAGAATTATCCAATTTGGTGCAGTCGTTCGGAATTAATGCGCTTACAAACATTTCGGAGATTTATTTTTATTTAAAAATGTGGAAGTTTGTGAATATAATAAAAAATAACACTATTTATTATCGTTAAGAATTATATTTTAACCCTTAACTATGGACGTGAAATAAAAATCACACTCCCATGGACGTTGGGTCACACAGACCCCTTCATAAAATTCTTCTAATTTTCATTCCTGGACCAATCTGACTTTAGCAAGGAGTTTATATGTTTAAAGTATTTATAAATAAAAGATCGAGTAATAAAAATTATCAACTTTTATTCATATTTTAATAATTATCTCCAAATTTAACAAACTTAGTCAGTTTTCAGTCTTAATTGACTTGAGATCATATTAAGGCTCCTTAATTACAGTAGGTATCACATAAACCAAAACTAATAATTTTTCTTAGCTTATAATGAAAAGAGTAACAAAAACTCATAAAAAAACTTCTGAAAGAAATAAAATAAAAATTCTGACAAGGATCACACTTAAGTAAAATTACTGGCACTCAGAACATAGAGGCTTGGAACACTGAAGACAAATTGGCTTCTTGCAGCATGCAGAATGTTCTTTTGTGGTTGGGCACCACGTTTCACAGCTGATGTGCTCGGCTCACTACTGTCCGCCATTTTGATTTCAAAATTTAGAACAAATTAAAAAAGATTATAATATTAAAATGTAAGAGAATTATAGTAGGCGGGTCACATAGGCCCGTGTAAATGAAGTATATTTGTGTGGACATTATAGTCAGCGGGTCTCACAGACCCTGATCAAATTTGAAATGATTATTACTCACGTGATAAGTGCCGGACGACGCGACTTTCTCCCTCCTTGGTCCAAAGACAACTAAAACTTAAGCTACTGAGAAGCGCGGGGAAGGTGTTTATTCCGAGAAATTGAAGAAGGGGCTGGGCCTCTGAGACCTGGCGTCCATAGTTAAAGGTTAATGTAGGAACTCTCATCTGACATTTTTTCCAAAACATAAGCTTTTCCAAAAAAAAACAAAACATATTCCAATATTTGAATTTCCTGAAGCAGCAGCCGACCAGAAGGTAGCGGGCTGAGTACCTACCAGCATAGAGCCCTCAAATATATCAACATCGTTTCCATGGCAACGATTTGTTTTCTGACGTTAGCAATAACTCGCTCTTGTTAGCGACAGAAAACGTATGATAAATATAATATATTAATATTTATAATTTCATAATGTTTAATATTTATAATTTCATAATACAGTTTATAGTTCTCGCATATAATGTAGCTTTCTATTGGTGAAAGAATTTTTTAAATCTTTTTATTGGTTAATGCGTGAAAGCGTAACAAATTCAAGCAGTTTTGCATTTATAATATTAGTATAGATGTATAAGACTTAGAAATATTCTTAGACTAGAAAACCTAAAAAGAGTGTACTATGCAATTGTTTAATCTATATTACAATACGGTATTATAAAATACATAGTTCAAAAATGGATAATTAAGGTTATCCTGAAAAAACCATCTACATTTTCCACTGAAAAAATCTTTTCAATATTCAATGTACCGGTTCCATGCCAACTGAGAATAAAGTCAACTCAACACCTCTTTGAAAAGTCAGCTAGTTGCGAAGAAAGCTATGAAAAGAATAATTTTAAAATAGCCCATAACCCTAACCTAACGTAACCTGTCACCACTTTTAATGACTTTTCTGAGGTGTTTCTGAGCTGGTTTCATTCTGAGTTGTCCGGTCACCTAATGTATAGGTAACGCAATGAGAGATGAAAGCAATAAAAATGCTTAGAATTGATGTATTGGTGTATCCATGTGTCTTCAAATCACGCCTACTTACCCTCTGTCTTGCTTGTTTATTATTATTGCCGCCTTATTGTAACTAGTGTAGAAGAGACAGCAAGTTTTTATGGCACTGATGGCATATTGTTTTGGTGCACTTACGATGTGATGTAAATATACATAAACCTTAATATTGCAAGTGAAATAATTACTAGTTTTTAAATTTTAAATAATTAACAGTTTTCCTTATTTTTAATTCAAATCTTTATTAGTAGATTTACAGAGTGTTTGTAAAGTGTGCAAGTGTAATATTTATTACGACATCATGGAGTCCTGTTACAAAACGGGACGTGGCAAATCACTGAATGGACAAAGTTGTGAAATTTTATTCCGTGTGTTTAATTATTTTTATGCATTATATAAAAAACGGTGGTCAATTTTAAAGCATGAATGACTTATATGATTTGACGCCTAAGGCAACTGGAGTATCACAGACTTAACAGTTAATCTTTTGTATCTTTGTGTTAGTAATCTGTTATATTTTAGGCAATGGAGATGTTTTAAATGTGAAATTTTAACTTTTAATGAAAATCGAATTTTAATGCATATTTTTCCATGTACCCAACGGAAACCGATGTGTTTTTTGGTAATTAAGTTTAAAAGCAGTTTAATTTCCAAAATCTATGCCTATTTAAGGTGTAGCGGCATGTGGCGGCTTGTGAAATATTTACTTTATAAAATATTACGTATGTATATTATAATAAATTAATCTTTTTAATTAACACAATATTTTTTTAACCATTTCGTTATTTATGAATACCCATTTGAATTCAATCGTGAAGATTATCACATTTAGTTAATAAACTTTATTTTGATAGCCTACAGGTTATTACTACAGTATTTCAATAACAATGTTGTAAAACAAAAAAGTTTTATGTAACCGACTTAACGAGCTTTGGCTTCGAATTCTCAATTGTGAAATAATTATTAATTGTTTTTTTTTAAAAGCCTAAAACGAAACACTGTGATGAAGTCAACTTAACTTGCGTTACCTATACCTACAACAGACAAAATATATAAAAAAACTTACATTTCAATTTATCTGCAAGATATCAGAAAAATATTAAAATTCCAAAATTTAACACCAAACACATTCAAAATACCAATCTCTAACTAGATATAACTTACTAGCTTTTCCCCGCGGCTTCGCTCGCATGGTATTACGGGAAATTACTGTAGCGCTTGCACTTATCAATTATCTCCCCCCCCCCCACCCCACCACCATCCCCTCCCGCATTCCATATATTCATTCCCTTACATTCAGTTTTCAAACATCTCGCCTACCACATAAATTTCGTAATGCTATATAGCTCAAAGAAAAAAAGAATTACTTATCCAATTTTGTTCATTCGTTCGGAATTTATGCGCTTACAAACATTTTGGATGTTTATTTTTATTTAAATATTTGGAAGTTCGTTAATATATAAAAAAAAATACTCTATCATTCAGTCTTTATAATCGTTACGAATTATATTTTTAATATAGGAACTCTCATCTGACATTTATTCCAAGCTTGTCCAAAAAAAACGAATTCTAATATTTGAATTTTCTGCAGTAGTAGTTGACCAGTAGACTGAGTGCCTACCAGCATAGAGCCCAAAAATATATCAACATTGTTTCCATGGAAAAGATTTTTTTCTGACATCAGCAAAAACTCGCTTTTGTTAGCGACAGAAAACGTATAACAAATATAATATATTAATATTTATAATTTCATAACGCCAGAGCTTACCATCATATACAACCTGTAGTCTGCGCATATAATTTAGCTTTATATTGGTGAAAGAATTATTAAAGTATTTATATTGTGTTATGCGTGAAAAGGTCATAAACAAACTCGAGCAGTTTCGCATTTATAATATTAGTATGGAAGTATGGATTTCAACAACCTCCCGTTAAATTTAAAAATTATCAAAAATAATCATGAATTCCAACCTAAACTGCAAAATTACTTGAAACTACTGTAAGAGTTCATATCTATTATTATTATTTCTTTTAACCACTCTGGTATTTTGCGTTTGCGTATTATGCAAGTTTTTGTCTTAAACGAACTGTCAGATTTATAAAATCTTTGTGTTATTTCCGCTTCGCAATTAAAGCTCTATAAATGAAACATTTCTGAACCTAAAATAAGCTTTCAAATTGTTATATTACAAATAAATATTAACATTTGTAAATATTAAAATTTAGAATGCAAACATAAAAAAATTGTAAAAATGACTCACATGATGTTTTTTAGTACTAAAATCAAGGATTATGTAAAGAAAAGCACTTATTCTCTTGTATAAATGTATAGTAAACAATTTCGTCACCTCACTTTTTTACCATTTCATACAAGAATATTTAATAAAAAATTAACAATGTCTAACGGCGCGTAGGCGATTTAGCGGGTGAAAACTGTTTCTACAAAATAAGTATTTTTATGTACTTCTATGGACAACTTTGAATAGAAATATGAAGCTTGATTCAATATGGATCTACTATTTTTTGTTTTAGGGTTATCACTAGAAAAATAACAGAGTTATAACGATTTTTTATAAAGTACAAAATGTATTGCATATAAAAATATAAGGATTAAGTAATGCTCTTAGTAGGAGACAAAAAAACATAAAACATAATATCGGTGGTTCACCTAAATTATTTATGTTTTTTTGTCTCCTACAATATCAAATTTATCATATCCAATTGTCATAATCCACAATACCTGCCGATCATTATTAAAAATTTAGGTATATAAATATATAAAAAGGTATAAGGTTTAAGTTTAGTTAATGCTCTTAGTAGGAGATGAAAAAACATAAATAATTTAGGTAAACCAGCGATTTTATGTTTTATGTTTTTTTGTCTCCTACTAAGAGCATTATTAAACTTAATCCTTATACCTTTTTGTATATTTATACACCTACATTTTGAATAATGATGGGCAGGTATTGCGGATTATGACAGTTAGATATGTTGGATTGATATTGTGCAGGTTAGTTGACTGTTAGGTACTTGCAGGCAAAGGTGGTGGAGAAGGGGTGTTGAAGTGTCGGATAGGGGGTTACCTGTAGAAGAGTGAGGCTGCAGAGGGCGGAGATCCAGTACTGCGAGGCACTCCACACTGACAGCATGAGGTGACGTGCGAGGGTCACCAGCGAGAACAGCGACACGTCGGCTTCACGTGATTCCTACCATTCCACCACAAGGTTGTGTTAGTAACACACCCAAATATATATTGCACACTAATACTAATGGAAGAAGACTACATCTGACAGTCTTGACCGGCAAGGTCCATCAAACTCAAACAACACCCAGATCAATGTCAAATTATCAATCAAATCAAATTGTAATCAATTAAGTCCATACTTAAAAATATAAGATGCTTACATGTAAGAGGCAAATGTGGGCTATAAGAACAAAGCTAATTTATTCTTGAAAATTTTGTAAAATAAACTGGATAAAATAGAACTGTGACAAAAGAGAACATGATAAAAGAATAGTTTAAAAACTCCCGTGTGCCACCAATGCCGACAGGCATCAAAATTTTGCAAAAAAACAAGTAAGTCATTATGAAAGTAGAATCAGTCGGCGAACGGTGAAAATTTAACGTCGGCACGCGAAGAGTTGTGTTGGTGTTTTTATTTTTTTAGCATCTCTTATTTTCACTAATGTTCTGTTTGGTCATGGAAACCTTTTTTTCAGACCTCTAAAATTAAGTAATCCAAATACTTATTACAGTGTATAAACGGTGTCCGCAAACTCGTAATGCAAAAGGGAAACAAGTGAATCTACATCACATAGAGGCCAGATGCAAAATGATGTTTTCGTAAAGTGTACTGTCTTATCAGATAATATAGTTTCCGTAGAATTCAGAGAAATGATTTTTTAATAGTATTCTTAAGGATACTCTGGCGAAACAAGAGATTTTAAAGATATAATAATGGGTTGTGCTTGGTATGATATTTATGTGCTTTATAAGTATGTTTTATGTTGTGCCTTCAAAGATGTCCAACTCTATGCTCTATGGGGTCCGCTAAGTTCAACTCCCTATATTGTGAGAAAACATAAAATGGAACTCTGAAAAAAACTGCCAATTAGTTGGAAAGGAAGCCCTTAATATAGGGAGATAAATATTGAAGAAATAATTATAATAGGACTAACGTGTGTACCCGGATGGACCCCAGAGGTGACAGTTGTTGGACAGCTCTGGGGCGGACTGTAATACCTTTTGACTCTGCTCTCCCTCATTAAACTGGGCTCCCTTTATCTTGTTAGCAATCTTGGCAAGCAAATACAAAGCAAAAAATTATTATTTACCCAAGTCTTTGTAGTCCATCTGTCTACTTGGAAATTTGTAGAATCCAACCCACTTTTTAAAGCTACAAACTTTATCCGTCCGTCCAGTTTTAAAGAATAAGATGAAAGAGTGATATTTTTTAAATATTTCATAACTTTGTTTTCACAATTTATGCTCAATACCTGTATAATAATTATTGTTATTTATGAAGAAAAAGAAATTTAACTCGTAGCGTTGCGAGTGATATTCCAAATAATAATAATTGGCCCTGAAGGCCAAAATTTATCTAATTTTGACCAATATTTAAATATTATAGTTCTTACTCTTCACAATCATGCAATTTATTGTGAATTTATGTAAAATCAAAAACATCAATAGGATTATGTATTGAAACAGCCCGATCTTTACTTTTTCTGGCGATAGTCATATTAAGTAAATTAATACATATATTGCAGGTTGAATTGGTATCAGCACTTACAGATATAGAACAGGAGATGGAGTTGAGGGTGCGGGCGAGGTCGATGGGCCCCGGGCCCCGCGGAGGCAGCTGGTAAGGGGGAACCTTCTGGCACAGGACGGGGTACAGAGGCTCCACTGCTATGCTACAAGCAAACCTTACTTAAGATATGTGTAAAACATTAATACGTAATAACAAGAATAAGAGGGATCTAAATTTGGCAATATCACTAAACTATCCGGCATAGTGTACCTAGTGTACAACCGATATATGACCAAATAAGATCCAACTACTATAAAAGATATAGAAACGTGTGTTTAAAGTCATCAGAAAAGCAAAAGAAATCTACTATTCAGAAAAAATTAAAGAAAGTAACAACAATCCCAAAACATTATGGGAAATACTAAGAGAAGCCACAAACTCACAAACTACAAAAGAGAAACAGAGAATAAATAAACTTTCTATTGATGGATTTCTTTTGTGGTTTCAACAATCCATATTGTTGAAACCACAAAAAATCTTAAACTCGTTGCTGATCATGTAAACAATTTTTTCATTAATATTGGTCCAAATCTTGCTTCTCAAATTCCCCAGAGTGGAATCACCCAATCTACCGATACAGAGGATCAAGCAAATAACAAAAACATTAAATTTCTCTTCCAAACTGCATCAAAGGAAGAAGTTCTCAGAACAATTAAATCTCTAAAAAATACTTCTTCTGCTGGACCAGATGAAATTACAAAAAATTCTTAAAAAGCTGTCTTTGGTGATTACTGTGCCTCTGGAATACCTTATAAACCTAAGCATTACACAAGGCTACTTCCCCTCTAACGTAAAACAAAGTATCGTAATTCCCATCTACGAATCTGGAAACAAGACGGACACCAACAACTATAGACCAATTACTTTATTGAATAGCTTGTCTAAAGTTTTAAAGAGAGCCATAAAATACTTTCAGAAAACCAATATGGATTTCAAAAATCAAAAGTACCTCAGATGCCATTGCTAGTGTAAAAGACTTCACTGTAAAAAGCCTTGATAAAGGAAATAAATGTATCTCAATCTTTTTAGACCTTTCTAAGGCTTTTGATACAATATCACACATTAAACTAATTCAAAAACTAGAAAAAAATCGGCATTACGGACAAAGGGCTAAGCTACCTAAATGGACGCAAACAACAGGTTAAAATACAGAATACCCTTAGTAATCAGCGCTCAACTGACTATGGAATTCCACAAGGAAGCATTTTGGGACCGCCTCTGTTCTTAATGTATATTAACAACTTTTGCACTCTTGAAATTCAGGGAAACATTGTTATCTTGCAGAGAAACATTGCAGACGATACTGTCTTATTGTTCGAAGACAAAAATTGGTCAGCTGTATTCGAAAAAGCTGAAATGGTTAGATATCAACACGCTTACCCTTAACACGAAGAAAACAAAATATGTGACTTGAAGCATCAATACTGTAGGCCAACCTAATGATAAATGAAAACAAATAACTTTGTGTACACCACTATTATAATACTATTTATTTGATGCCACAAAGTGAATTTGCAAAGTTTGAAGAAGCAACCTAATGATGATTACTCCATAAAAATACATCGCTGTACAAATTCCAATGAATGCAGAGAGTGTCCCAGTACAGAGCGCATTTCACAGATGAAGTACCTCGGCCTCATCATTGACCCATACTTAAAATTAAATCTATATACTTAGATCATTGCAAATAAAATTAGAAAAACAATACACTTCTTCAGATCCATAAGGAACTTTCTTGACTTATGCAATGTTCTTTTATTGTGGCGTTACTAGCCCACAAATAATGAGATGTACACGTAAGTTCTTTCTTGTTTATTTATAATGTACAATGGATCGATAGTACTGTTTTATTGTCTGTAACGTAGCGAGTGATTACAAGGGCTGCTGAAATGGTTCTGGCGCGTCAACAGCTGCCACGGCCCAGAGCGCACCGCGGCCGCTTCGGCAAACTTCGTCGGATCCCGAACGTTTCCGAACGAACCCATACATGGGTAATTACATATACTACAACTTACAATTTCTAAAAACGATTTATTTTGCAATCACCCAATCTATCATTGAGTATGGTATCATTACACGGGGAGGGGGTACTTTATCAGCTTTAGATCATGTCGAAAAAGGCGCAGAAAACAATTATGAAACTTATTCTCAAACTATCTCTAACTGCAAACAGTGACTTAATATTCATCATAATGAGAGTATTTGATGTTCGACAGATCTATGTAAAAACTATCCTCCTGCATCTCTTTAAAAAACATGTGCTTTACGAAAAAAAATAAACTTAAGATTTACACGTAATTCCAACAAAGACATATTGCAAGTTCCAGCACTCTCTTCCACCTTTGGTCAACGTAGCTTTAAATACTTTGCCACAAAAATATTCAACGTGCTCCCAGAAAATATCAAACTGAATCAAACACAGAAAGAATTTTAAAAAATGTTAAAATTTGGATATATTCTAATGATCGAGCCTTAACTGGTGCCCTCACCCAAACGCCTTGTCATCCACAGTTATTGTAATAATAACCATGCTGTTTTTGCATTGTGCATATGCAAGCAATAATGTTTCAAGTGTTCTAAAAATTCCAATATTCAAAATTGGAAGTGTTACAATCTTAAAGAAAGTCGTCCTGGACAGCAACTTTTATAGTTTAAAACCTTAATATTATATTATTTTTACGGTAAAGTTATTAACAAATAAGTATGTAATTAATGTTAAATGTCTACCTCATCCTGTGCGAATTTTATTGCCACGAAATAAAGTATTTAATTTTTTTGGTTTGTTTTCATAACTGGCAATACCACAATAGTTGTACAATTTGAAAGAAACATACTTCTGCGAAATGCCTACAGGAATATCATGGATCTCTCCCAGGGACTAGTTAAGCACAATGGGCCCGATGAAGCTCACAGGAACTACGGTGAACCGTCTCCACTATAAATAAAATAAATATACAGCAGCAGTTGATGGTTAGTTAGTTATATTGATAATAGTTACCTGGCATCGGCCTGCATGAATATCTCCATGTTGTCTTTGTTGGCAGCAGAGCCCATGACGCACACCACCTGGCCGTACTCCTGCATGATGCTGAGCATGCGGCGCGCTGTGCTGGCCGTGCAGTCCGTGAACAGTGATACCAGCAGCGGCACATTGTCCACTTGCTCTATGTGCGGACGGATGTTGTCTATGCCTCTCGGGAGCTTGGCCTACAATCGGTAACAATAATTGATCTAATCAAATGTTGAAAGATTTTACAATAGAGTCTCACAACCATCGAAGCCAGAGTCAAGTTAACCTCTCAGAAGCTGGGCCCGCAGGTACTGCAAATAGTACACAACCGCTGATCCTGTACAAATCGCAAGTGCACCCCACTGTTTTTGAAAGGTAATGAAATACACTTTCAAATTTTATAATTCAAAATTAAAATATTATTTTTATACATAAACATTTTGAATGCAAACATCAAAAAGCTTTAAAACTGGCTCACCTACGTTTTTTTTAACAAAAATTACTGATAATGAAAAAAAATAAAAACAAACACATGTTTTAGTAGGCAACTAACTTTTTTGTCATTTTATGTAAGTAAATGTAATTAATAAAAAATTCTCAAAGTTTCACTACTTTTTTTCAAAGGCGTACATTTTAATTATTTTTCGGTTAACTTTTAGATTTGAATATAAAGCGTGGTGTTTTCTCTTTCTAACACCGCTTAGATCGTATTTCTAACCATGATGATAGTAAGAGAGACAACGATTTCTATGACACCTATATGAGTATTCCGAAAAGCGAACAATTTTGCTTAAGGGTCTTAATTAACGACTCATCCCGTTGCTTGTAATCCTTGCTATAATTATAATAGTATAATAATAACTAGCAGTTAAAAACCCACTCTGCAGGTTTTTGCTGTTAGGCCCTGCGGGCGCCTTTGAGCGTTGGTGACCATTCTATATATCCAATAGGAACTGGTTCCAAAAATAGCCGGTTCCTCGGATCCACTGAGATCCAGTGACAGCTAGTCACCGGGACAAAGTAACCGCGACAGGCAAGGACGTCATATATAATATATAGCCGCGTGTATTATTCATAACTGCCAGTTACAATAAATCATATTACCGCCAATCCTCCACATCCGGAGAAATACTCAAAATTACAAATTGAGTAGTACTTACGCCTGCCAAGGAAAATTCTGTTGACGTAAGCAGCGCCATCTATTGGCATTGCTTTAATTCGGTTCTATTACAAAAGTAGATTCCTTTATAAACCCCACATATGAAAACTTTTCGTCGTAAGGCGTCGCTGCATCACAGTTGCATTCTTAGCCGGATTCTTGAAATTCAACCATACAGACGTAAACCTATTAATAACGTCCGAAAATAGAATAAAGAAGCACTCACTCTATTGCGCATATCGAAGTTGACAGGAGCCGAGTGGTCGGTGGAGTCGGTGAGGCAGGACAGGGAGCGGCAGCCCTCGGGGCCTTCACCCCCGTCCCCCGCCGGGCCACCGCCCCCCTCGCCCTCCCACCCGCCCAGCAGCACCGAGTCCTGGGACACCTGCCCTGATGCCTGCAACCAACCAACAACCAATGGTGTCATACTTGTACACAATACAGATTACAATTCGTACAGATTCCATTCAGGTCATCTTTCATCTCATCATCAGGATTCGGTACAGAAAATAGGACTTATACTATTTTTAAATACATCTATTAGAATTTCGATTTTGTTTTTGTGAATGAATGAATGTAAATCTTGGAAGTGAAATTTATCCCACTTCTCGACATCCGATCGAGCTGAAACTCGGCAGATAGACTCGTTGTCGATGACAGAATGCATTCTATCAGCTTTTGGTGTCACTCATGCACACGCATGCATTTCTCTGAAATGGCTACTAGCCAATTTTCAAGAGCAGTGGGAGGGATGGATTTGTGAGTCCATCACCCCTGAACATACTGACCTCCAGATTCCTACACGTCCCTCATACTTTTTTCCTTTGCAGAAGTTCTACTTTTCTTTCCTAAAAATACCCTCCACACAGCATCCCCAAAGATGAAATGGAACAAAAAAAAATCATTACTATGGCAACACTGACTTTAGAACAAAAAATATTTTAGGTTCTCTTTATGGTTAGATTGAGTTATGCTTGACTTCCTCATCCGACAGGTCGAGGTTGGCAGGACGAGAACAATTATTTACCTAAAACATTTTTATTCATTATTGAGATCGACCAGCTGGGAGCCCTTGCTTTATAGCATGGCTCGGCAAGCTTTTGGGTCACATAGGGCTGCCCGGGTTCATGGGATGAGGTATGTCCAGGTCTTGGCGGCGGATGCATCTGCCCATCTGCTGGTTGAGGGAGGTCTTTGACCTTTCCAGGCGGACTCTCTCTACTCATCGCCTTGCACTGCGGTTGAAAAGATTGATTCATACTCCTGAACACACTGAAACCCAGATTCCTACCCACTTTTTCCTTCCCAGAACTTCCAATCCTTTCCTTCCTTAAAATGACCCTCCACACAGCATCCTCTAAGATAACATAGGCCCTGAGAAAATTATTTTCCTCATTTCCTCAACAACATTTATTGTAGTTAATAAAATCAATGAGATTTTGTGGTTGTATTTGACTTGCAAGTTTTCTTATATTAGCTTGCATTGTAGAAGTAGAGTCGGTAGTTTTGCGTCTAAATGTGAACTCGATAACCGAGAACACTGTTTGTTTTCTCCATAATTCAGAATTGAAAAAACTTGCTCACAAATTTATGTACTTCCAAACATAGTAATTATTTGCTCAGCAAACCATTTTAACTCCTTGTAGTCTTCAGAAGGTACACCTCTATAATAATCCACCAAGTAAGTTTCCCTTTAAAAGCCATTTTAAGTGTGGTATCACTTTGCAAACCTATCACGTTGATTTGCTAATCGCTCCCCCTTCGCTATTCATTCGCTCCCTTTCTCGCTTCCTTTCACTCCGTTGTGTATGATATCATCCGTCACGTGCGTTGCGGCGAGAATCTCGCGGGCCACACCAAGACGCCTCGCGGGATGCAGGTTGCCGAACCCATGCTTTATAGTATATATCAGGGGTGTTACGGAGATTCGCATCCACATCCGTAATTGCGGAATATTCGCATTAATTCAGACATTTTCATCCGCGTCCGCAGATGTGAACCTCTAATAATCCGCATCCGTAACAACCCTGGTATATATTGTTAAAGAACAAAGCTAACGTGTGTAAACTGTTTTGCATATTAGCTAGTGTTCCATAAGAAGTAAGTGTACCATGTTGGGCTGCTGCACTTGGGAGCTGATGGAGGCGTCCCTCGCCGTGTACCGCACATGGTTGGTCTCACTGTCAAACTTGACAGTGGAGTGATCCAAGTTGATGGCTCCCGGAGCTGAGGTGCTCAGCGGCTTGGAGGCCTCCAGCGAGCTGAAATCATCAAAGAGTGGAGCGTGAGCTTACATTACTATGTAGTAATGCAGATTGGGGTGGGGCCGAAGATGTCATCGAATTGAAGATGTCATCGCTGGAATTCCGCAAGTTATGCTGGGAAGAGTGACCGAAAACTTCCTTGAAAGGCTTAATATGTGTAATGCTCGCCAAGGCTGCCATGCCAGACGATATCATTTTCAAAATATCAAGAAAAAAACGGCATCATGTGTACTTTTGAGAAATAAAAACCTTTAAATAAATATTTTGAATCATTTTTTTTCAATTCACCCTTCAAATCAGGGACTGCATTCTGCCCCACAGTATGTGTATGCATACAAAGGTTTTATGTCTCAATGTATCTCACAGTATAGTAGAGTTTTTGTTTGAATGTGCTTCTAGCCGTATGCATTGGAATTATTTGTCTATGTTTGAATATTCCGAGAGCATTGACAAGGTAGGCGTCAATGTTTATTACCCATTTGAATTCAGTCCTGAAAATTATCATATAAAAAAAACTGTATTTTAATAACCTTCAATAATTTAATAACAAAGAAATAACACAATGTTCGGCATGCTAAAATACATTTTATATAACTAACTTTAACACGCTTCGGCTTCGAACTTCTGAATTGTGAAAAATAATCATTAATTATTTTTAAGGGAAACAAGCCGTATGAAAGTTATGTATGTGTGTGAGTACTGTGATAAAGTCAACATGGATTGGTAGACCTATACACCGAAGGGTTGGGTTATCTACTCCCACCCCTTGGGGTACGCGAAGCAAAAGTTGGGGGTATGCAATATCATGGCACGAATGTAAGTTTTAAAACTCAGCTCAACGTTTTCAAATTTCGGCGGTTTACGATCGGTGGTTTGGCAGACTGCTGCGCCGTCATATATCAGTCAACAAGATATGTTCGATTTTGCATGTAGAAAGGTTAAAAATGCCCGAAGTCGTGTTACACTCTGTATAATATTGCATTAGTTGAATTTGTGCGACTTGATTGTTAAATTCTTAAAAACTTATGTATTATAGCAAATGTCTCACGTGTTCCTGTTTTTTTCGATCTTCCATGTTTTTTTATTTTAATAAATTTACAAAATGGATTCTTCTCGAAGGAGTAAACCAAAAAATGGAAATTTTACAAAATATCAAATTTTACATTGGTTTATTTTTAAGAAATATGTACCTGTTTCCATTTTTACCATATTTTGTATGTGTAACCTAAATAACACTATAATCTGTCGCTTTCACTAATTGGACACATGTTCGGTTTTTGGGGCGGCGGATTAGTGAGAGAGTCTGTGGTTAATTTTACGTCAAGCTGTTATGAGTGCGTAATCAGGCAAAATGTTTTAAAATTAATTACGACAGAGGTTGTAATGGTTGCAATGATGAAAAATTAAGTGATTTTCTTATTAGAAACGTGTGCAAAAAGATAACCTTGCATGAACACATAAAATTAGTGGGTAGTACATAACACAAATAACATTCATTACTAATAAAGAATGCACATTCTTTTGTAGTTTAATCAGCTGTTTAACTACTTACCTAGTTAATAATAGGGACTTTTTGTTTTTACCTATTTTTTGTTCACCGAGAAGAAGTCATTTGAAAAGGATTACACACTCCACGCGTGCACATATTACACTCCATGTAAATTATCCATTCCTACAACACACAAGCAGAGAACACCAGAAACAGCGGTGAAAATTAGAATGGAATACTTCCCTCTTGACATTATCTCGAGTTGACTACGACTTTGACATCTCTCGGGACCTGGCCAGTATTTTCTTCTAACTTCGAGTGGCTTACAAAGCTTAAGTCTGGCAGAGGAGCCTGAAGAAGGTGGTACCTTTGCAGGAAGGTGATGCCCTCCTCTCCGCAGCTGTCTCCTCTATCGTACGTCTTGCCGGCGCGCCACGCCTTGTCACAGCACGAAGGCGTCGGCAGGTTCTGCGACGTGGTGGGCGACACGGGCCTGGTCAGTTTAGGTTAAGTTAGGTTAGTAAAGCAAGCACTAGCTTCCATTATTTGCACCTTTTATATTCAAGTACAAATGAATGGTTTAAATATAGTCTAATATGTAACAAGAATGTTTTAAACACATAAGGAAAAAACAGGTTTAACACATTTTTGAAGACATATCACAAGAAAAATATAGCTTTGTTATTTTAACAGTAAATTAATTTCAATTATTGGAAACATAGAAAAACAGTAAAGTAGTGTAGTTTTGGCTGAAGACAAAGAAGTTGTTTTAAATCGTGAAAGCACGCCCCACTTAAATTATTATCTCTGTAAATCTGTTACTAAACAAGACCAAATTTTTAATTTGTCTTTGCCAGAAAGGATTTTTTTGTTTACATTAACTCACACAAGAAAGTACTAATTTATAAAAAAATACTCGGGCAAAGCAAATATAGATGCTGTTTAAAGATTGCGCTAGTCGTACTTCATCTGGACGGCGTGGCTAGCGTACGAGGCTGTTCATAACATCAATGCAAATGTCAGAATATATTATTATAGTCTCAATTGATTTCATACACCTTTTATTTTTCTATTTGACTGCAGATTATTTATTTTCTAGTTGTATATCTGAGGCGATTAAAGTGTGATAAGTATTACTTGAAAGCAAATGGTTGATTAATGCTTGAAAGAAATTTTGACGAGAAGGTCAGGAATATAATATAATGAGCGAATGAATTTGTCATTGAAGAAGTACACAGTATAAGTGATCCAGACAAAATAGACATTCCAGTTTGCATTAATTCCCAATACGCCCATTCAAGACCTGTACAAAAATCCAGCTTGTGCGGAATTAATGCAAACTCAGCACTTTTTTCGTCTATTTTGTCTGGACGAAAGAGGGTAATGCTAATAAATCTAAACGAAAATATGAAAAAGAACAAGATACAGAAAATAAAAAGGTATCAGTCTTGTCCCGGTAAGACGAGAGATCTTAGGTTCCCATCCCAGTCTTGTTCTTCTTCAATGATATATTACATTGATGGGTAAAACCTTCAAAAAGTTATTATAACGAGAGTCATTCTAATAAAAATGAAAAAATTAGATTTCACTAATTTCACTAATTTCAAAAATTAGAATGGGAACCCAGCAAGAAATGAGTGGATACTGTTGACGAAGGAAGAAGTTGAAGAAGGAGAAGAAGAAATGAGTGGATACTGTTGACGAAGGAAGAAGATGAAGAAGGAGAAGAAGAAAAATTGGAAGATCAAGTGAAACAAATAATTGAGGTGGATCTTGTCAAGAGTCAGAATAATAGAAGAGCTTCCATTCATAAGAATGGAGAAAGGAGTGTGTGCCAGAACTGGCTGCGTTTCATCCTTAGGGAGATTTTGTTTGTTGGTTAATTAGTTATTAAGTAAAGCAACGCTTGGCTATTATTTGCATGGCATTTAGGTTAGGTGAAGGTTTAACCCTTGGAATGTCCAGCTAAATGCGCCGGCTGACACTATTTTCATAATAACCTACTTGTTTTTTGCAAAATTATGGTTTTGTAAATTGTACCGTCTTACTAAATAATGTGTCTGCATATTAATAAAAATTGTATACATCTATTTTACATGTAGGATAGGATAGCTAGATGTATTCAAAGAAATGTTTTTTTTCGTTATTTTTAATGTTATAAAAAAATATAATGTAGAAATATGAAAATATTTTTGAGTTTTATCAAAATTGAGGATTTCCTGTGAACAAATTCGACTTTTTTCCTGTGAAATCGGAAATATGACATTTGTCACGGAATTTTCAATGCGCTTTTTCACAGATAAACTAAATATTTTTTCAAATGACAAAATGACAAGCTAAAATAATATTATGACACATTATTTCCTTGCCAAGCGAAATAAATATAATTATTTATTATTTTTAACTTTATGAGTAAAACCTCAAACTGTCATATTTAATTAAATGAAGACATTATGAGCGAAACTCAATCGAAAATCTGGAAACAGAAAAATCAGAAAAAGATATTGGCACCTCTGGGACTCGAACCCAGGACCTCCCTACTTTCCGGGTTGGGCGCTCTTATCCACTGAGCTAAGGTGTCGATATCCAATTCGGTCACTTTTAACTGTACCATACTTCGACTAAGAACCACCCATATTATCTTCATTTCATTCCTGGGTTACCATCTAGATTGCATTTAGTTCGAGTTGAATCTTGCAATCATTCATAAAGATGGCAGCCAATAAAAATATGCGTTAAGAAAAATGAAGATAATATGGGTGGTTCTTAGTCGAAGTATGGTACAGTTAAAAGTGACCGAATTGGATATCGACACCTTAGCTCAGTGGATAAGAGCGCCCAACCCGGAAAGTAGGGAGGTCCTGGGTTCGAGTCCCAGAGGTGCCAATATCTTTTTCTGATTTTTCTGTTTCCAGATTTTCGATTGAGTTTCGCTCATAATGTCTTCATTTAATTAAAGAAATAAATATATGTTAGTATGCTAGGAGTACTTGCACTTCAAAATACCATCCGCTACGGATTTGCTGGCATTCCAAGGGTTAAAGGTGAAGTTAGATTAGATTGTTAGCAGATTGTCCAGGTATGGTTAGGTTAGGTGTCTGACCGGTCATCGTCGCCGGACAGGGATATGTGGCAGTTCCAGCCGCTCTCCAGGCCCATCTTCTCGCTGAAGACGCGCGACCGCAGCTCGTTCTCCTTGCTGAAGTGCACAAAGCGTACGCACGCCCGGTCCAGGCGCTCTATCAGCTCCACCATGTCGCTCTGCGCCTGGTATTGCATGGTCACCATGCCGATAAACACCTGTGATAAACACCACAAACAAACAAACATTCTAATTGGTTGTACGCAGAAAGCATTCAAAATCGAGTTTTACATATTTTCCTAGAGATAAATATGAATATTTTATCTGCTGAAATCACCCAAGCTCGAAATTCAATAGATTTTTGCCAATTCAATTTTATACCACCCCACATTTCAACTACCTGACTTAAATTGACCTAAAAGACATGTGGTTTGTGTTGAGTGTTGTGTACCCCACATTTCAACTACCTGACTTAAATTGACCTACAAGACACATGGTGTGTACCCCACATTTTAACTACCTGACTTAAATTGACCTAAAAGACACGTGGTTTGTGTTGAGTGTTGTGTACCCAACATTTCAACTATCTGACTTAAATTGACCTAAAAAATTATGTGGTTTGTGTTGAGTGATATTCATCCTAACTATTAAAAATATTATTAATAATATAATATTTTATTTTATTTTCTACTTGTCATTTTTTATTTAACCCATAAGCTGCTGAATTAATTCTGCAGTATTATTTCGGCCGGTGTATTTTCGTGAACAAAAGGCGTGTTTTTACCTACTCGTTTTTGAGGACTCTCCTGAACGTCATACGATATTATTATCAATGTCATTGTCAATGTTTACAAATACTTACACATACTTATTTACAAAAATGAAATAACATAAAAAATGACAGTATATGCGATCTGCAGCTTACGGGTTAAATTCCTCTTGCTTCATTTCTATCTACGGACCCTTGTTATGAAGCAGTGTTAAAATTATTATCTTTTTTATTTTTAAAATATGAACACTGCTAACATTAAATTTTTCATTTATGAACACTGCTTTATAACATTGATCCGTAGCAGCACGAACTATTAAGTACCCGTTTAATTGGTGACTATGGTTTTTTTCAACGAGGGGACGGGCAACACCGAGGACAGAGGGCGTTAGTTTTCCGGTTCCGGAAAAAGAAAAAGAAGAAGACTCACTCTCGCTTCGATGATGATTGGGCAACATCATAGCTGGGACAGTCAATTAGATTTTATTGTGAAAATATAAAAGGGACGTAATGTTTTGAAAAAACAAACGGGTGCCGGTGTTACTAAAGTTCCATCCTACTCGAATATCGAGAAATCATTGTGCAACTAAGTTTAATGTGCCGATATAGTTCAACCGCGGATCCGGATGATTCATCGCAAGATATCATGGCGATCGGTTATTTAATTGCATCGAACCGATCACGTTTGCGGGCACCTGCCGAATGTCGACTGTAAGATCGATTCCGTTATTGCACGAAATACCCCGGACATGCGCTCCGCTGGGTGATAAGAAGATCAACGCGAGCCGTAATACCTCGGAAGTCCCCTCGTGCTCCCTGGCGCGCCCCGTACCCTCGCTGGAAGGGAATTCCAATTGGCCCTAATTCAGATGACGATCAGATCGTCTCCGGAAATCCACATTACATGAAGGAGGTCCTGCCTTGCCGCGGAGGAGACTGAAGGATGACGATCAGGCTGGTCATCAGGCTAATCCTAGCCATCCCGTTGTGATGAGTTGCGGATCGACTAGGAAGTGCAGGGAACGTTAGCTAGGTTAGATTGCATTCGGTCCTCGGGGTGAGTCACTCTGTTATTTGTTATTATTTGCTTTCGGTACAATACACGTCATATTTTAATTTCCAAAGTGAAACCGATGTTTGATTTAAAATACACCCCCATCTATCAAGGTAAAATCGCCTTTCCCCACGGCGCTGAGATAGAGTCTCAATCCGGCCTGATGCACCTAACCTCCAAAAGGTGAGTAATCATAGTAACAGTAATAATGGATGGTAACAATGGCGCACTCAACGTGTTTTGGGCTCGATTTATTTTACCTTGGTATTTGGAATTTAACATAACGTCAATGTTAAAAATGCTATCCATGTGCAAGTATTTTGCAAAGAAATATAATTACTGTTATTGTTTCTAAATGTCACCGTACAAAGTTTATCAACTTTTACAGTCTTATATTAAGAAATCAATGTTGATTTACCGCGATCACTCATACATAATTCTTCTAGAAAAGGATTTACATATTTATGTTTCTGACATTTGTTGCAATAACAATTCGTACTGCCGAGATTTATAATTGAGAGTAATTGTTTATAATCAAAACATCAATGATTTCTTTCCAAATAACATCAGCTATTACCAAAGCAACAGCTGTTACCTGTCAAAATAATATATTGTTGACATTTTCAAATTTCAATCAGACATTTCATAAATAATGTTGTTTACATTCTTAACGTGACAGTTCTGTCAAAATAATGTTTATGTTTTCTATTGTTTATCTTTCAATTTCATGTTAAATTCTTTGCTAATTGAAAAACGTTCTAGCATTTTATTTCATTTGCCCCGAAATATTATGTTATAATAATTGTTTTTATTAGTTATAACAGCTTTACTTTACAAACATTTATTGAAATAATTTTAAATATCAGGGTTGCCACGAATTTCTTCTCTCTTCCCGTAAAAATAATAATTTTAAAAACAAGGTTGCCACAATTAATAATTTAAAAAAAAAAAAACTTAGAATAATTTTCAAACAAGATCAGGGTTGTGAAAAATTTATAAATTTAAAATTTTTTTTTTTTTTTCTTTTTCTCTCTTTTTCCGTTCTACGAATAAAAATTCACGATGTCAGGGCCTATCGAGAATATTAATGGCAAATCGAAAGAAGATTTATCTATGGATTTAACTACAAGAAATCTAATACCGGCAAACACCTTAGAGGAAATGCGTACTCAAGCCAGAAGGCATAATAAAATCATAAAAGTTACGAAAATCACGGAACAACATGAGGAAACATCGAACACGGACGAAGACAGTGACTCAAGTTCCAAAGTCATTAAATATACTAAAATTATTTATAACGAATCACATCCTCCAACAAACACGATCAATAATTGGGATATCAAATTTAATGGGTCAACTTGTGTTCGAGAATTTATTCTACACATCGACGAGAAATGCAGGACAAGAAACGTTCTACATTCGAATATAGTAAAATGTTTTCCGGATATTTTAGAAGGCTTGGCTTTATTATGGTTTAGATCCATTTATACCCCCGAACTAACTTGGGATAGTCTAAAGACACTATTAATAAAACAATTTGAAGGGGAACATAAACAATTATCACTTAAAAAGGAGTTATTTAACATGAAGCAACCTACCGGTATGACTGCTTTTGAGTTCACCTTGAGAATGAAGGCTCAGAATAACATGCTCGATTCTAAATTACCAGATATTGAATTACTCCAATTATGCATGCGAGCTTTGCTCCCCATGTATGTTAATTTGCTTGCGTCTAGGGACTTTAACAATTTTGAGGAACTAGTAAATGCTACAAATAAATTAGAATCATTCTCAATTCCTGAAATAGAAAAGCAACCTTCACCTTCCCCCTCTTATACAGGCAAAATTTATGCTGGTAATAAACATTACAATACTAAATATAATAATCAACAACCTCATACATATTCCAATAATAGATTTGCCAGCAATCACTCTCTTCCGAATAATTTTAATAATCAATCAAAACACTTTCAATCTAAACCGGTTTACACTTCTAATAGCCAGGGTCGTTTTGTTCATAATTCTAATGTGAACAACGATCATACTTCTTCTACACACTTTCAAAAAAATTCATCTTATAATTCTATTGATAATAAAAATAAGGAGATATGCCATCCTTCTAAGGTCCCTTCGGACAGAAAGATTGTCTGCAGCTATTGCAAAAAAATAGGTCACACAAAATCAGACTGTAGGAAGAAAGCTTCCGACAGTTCCGCCTCCAAAATAAATTCTATAAATAAACATAATACACATAAGGAATCGGAAAACTAGGACGGAGCCGCTCTAGACATGCACCTTCTCTTGCGCAGGGGAAGCGTGAGTGGCAGAGTTGGCTCCGACTGGTTAGAGAGTTTCTTTCGGTCTCGGATTCTGACGTAGTGGGCCCACTACCACGGGATTCTGAGATCGAAGGAGATAATCGCCCGTACGCCAATATTTGTATTAAAGATAAACATTGCAGAGCACTACTTGATAGTGGAGCTTCACTTTCGTGTATAGGAGGAGACACATACAAATATTTTTTAAAGATGGGTATTAATTTAATAAAAATTGACTTTAATGTTTCAACAGCCGACGGTACGAAACAAAAAGTGTTAGGAACAATGACGTTGCCGGTGACGTATAATTTAATAACAAAAAACATTATTTTCTACGTCATTCCTTCGTTATCCCCAAATTATATTTTGGGAGTAAACTTTTGGAGACAGTTCCAAATCGCACCGGAACTGTTTTCAATGGCGCCCAACCCACAAAAGACAGGACAAATTAATGAGGTAAGGGCAATTCGACCAGCCTCATCCTTGTCTCCCTCAGAAAATAGAAATCTATTAAAAATAATAAAAAAATTTGAATCCATTTCATATGAAAAAAAAGGGTTAGGTTTAACTCATTTAGTCAAACATAAAATTCATACTACAGGGCCTCCGATTAAACAGAGGTACTACCCTCTTTCTCCGGCAAGACAGAAGCAATTAGATAAGGAAGTAGACGAAATGCTCAAATTAGGAGTCATTCGTCCTTCACGCTCTCCATGGTCTAGTCCAGTCCTAATAGTTACAAAAAAGGATGGCACTGGTAGATTTTGTCTTGATTCTAGGAAAATTAATAATGTCACTACTCGGGATTCGTACCCGCTCCCATACATTTCTCGTATTCTTGACAAACTTCGTGGTGCCAGATTTGTCTCTTCAATAGACCTTAGTAAAGCTTTTTGGCAGATTGCTTTGGATAAAGACTCGTGTGAGAAAACAGCATTTGTTGTCCCAGGTCGAGGACTCTTCGAATTCACTCGGATGCCGTTCGGGCTAAAAAACGCACCCAGTGAGCTCCAAAGACTGGCGGACGCTCTTTTTGGGCCTGAATTCGATGAAAATGCCTTTTGTTATTTAGATGATTTAATCTTAGTGTCAGAAGATTTAGAGTCACACTTTAAACTGTTAACAAAAGTTTACGAACGGCTACGAGACGCAGGTCTCACCATTAACTTAAAAAAATCTGAGTTCTGTAAAGCCGAGCTCAAATACCTAGGGTATATGGTAGATTCCAAAGGTCTTCGCACTGATCCGGTTAAAATAGAATGTATAAAAGAATTTCCAGTCCCCAAAAACGCAAAAGGAATCCGTGCTTTCCTTGGACTTTGCGGTTATTTTAGACGTTTTATAAAAGGGTTTTCTAGCATAGCCGCACCTCTATCAAAACTTACTGGTTCAAAAAATGGTGTAAGTAAATTCATTTGGACACAAGAAGCTGAAAATGCATTTAATGATCTAAAACAAGCACTTACGACAGCCCCGGTCCTTAGCTGTCCTGACTTCACTAAACCATTTTCAATACACTGCGACGCGAGTTCGGTTGGAATAGGCGGAGTTTTAATTCAAATATTGGAGGGTACAGAGCATCCGATTGCTTATTATTCGCGATGTTTGAACACACACGAAAGAAATTACGGTATTACAGAACGAGAACTTTTAGCAGTGTTAGATTCCGTTACACATTTTAGACCGTACATAGAAGGTGCGCATTTCACAGTTGTCACGGATCACTCTAGTTTAAAATGGTTAGGGTCATTGTCTAACCCTAGTGGTCGTCTCGCGCGTTGGAGCTCTCGACTCTCACAATTTTCTTTTGATGTTATCCACCGCAAGGGTACTCAACACATCGTACCAGATGTCCTTTCGCGAATGGATCTTGCTAAAATTTCGAGTATAGATTCGAATTCAACTAATGATAAATGGTACTCAAATATTTGGAAGGGTTGTCAGGAATTCCCACAAAGGTTTCTAAACTTCCAGATAAAAGATAACGAATTGTATCGTCATACTAAGACTAAGTTAGCTTTACAAGACGACACAGCTTGGAAAAAAGTAATTCCTCAGGAACATAGAACAAAGATAGTATCTGAGTCACATGAGTCAACTCGATCTTGTCACCCTGGTGTCTTTAAGACGTACAAAAAGTTACAACTCCGATACTACTGGCCAAACATGTACAAAGAGGTAAAACAGTTTATTAATCAATGTTCTATTTGTAAAGCACACAAAATTAGTACAGCCGCGCCCAACGGTATGTCGGTGAACCCGAAAAAGGTCACGAGACCGATGCAAATGCTATCTCTGGATTTAGTAGGTCCTCTGCCTAGAAGTTATGCGGGTTTCACGGTTATATTGTCATGTGTCGATGTATTCTCTAAGTTTACTTGGTTGTTCCCGCTGCGCAAAGGCACCGCGAAAAGCATTATTAAAAACTTAGAAGAAAACATTTTTCTCATACATGGCGTACCACGTACCATTGTCTGTGACAACGGACCACAATTCATATCTAAAGAATTTAAAGAACTTTTAAAAAACTATAACATATCTCCCCCCTTTTATAATTCTTTATACACTCCCCAAAATAATGTTGTAGAAAGATACAACCAAACATTAGGTACGGCACTATCCATTTTGGTAGAATCTGATCACCGAACTTGGTCAAAATTTCTTCCTCAAGTGCAATCAGCCATGAACAATACTGTTAACTGTGCTACAGGTTTCACACCTTATTTTCTAATGCACGGTAGAGAACAAATATTGGATGGAGATTTGCATCGTAACCCGATAGCGGATAATGAGTCCAATACGCATGATTCCACTCATCAAAAGGTTTATGCACATAAGTTAAAAGAATTGTCCACGGTTTACGAACAAGTATCAAACGCACTTCTTAAGGCTTACCAAAAGGGAGCTAATCACTATAATCTACGTAGAAAACACGTTACTTACCAGGTTGGAGACGTAGTGTGGCGTAGGAACTTCGTCCAATCTAATGCATTAAATTACTTCGCACAGAAGTTAGCTCCACGTTTTGTTAAAAATGTAATAGTAAAGAAAAAATCAGATTTAATATATACACTTGCCGACTTAAATGGTAAGGAAACCGGTGACTTTCACGTAAAGGACATCGTTAAATTGGACAACATTCCCGTATAGTCCTATTATCATCAGTGCCTTGTGAGGTCTGGCCATCCTTACAAGGACTACATTTATTATCAATGGTAAAATGCTCGGACACTTCAATCCGGCCTGATCAACCGAATTGTTGTGGCCAGTTTTCTTTTGTTGTCAGTAAGCCGAATTTTAAATAACTTACATTTCAACGCTTTCTAATAATAGATATACATATAGGTAGATATATGTATATATATATTTTTTTTTTTTCCTCTCGACTCTAGTACAACACTCGAGTTGATTTGAAACTTTAATTCTGAATACACCCTTGTATTTGAATCTGTGAAATGCTTGTACATGGAAAACATATGCATAGTTAAAATTTAAACATGGTACTTTTCGTGTTATTTACTTTTAAGTTTATGTTAACTTGGAATATATGACGATATTAGAAATATATCCTCCTGTATTCCAAGCATATTTTATTATGACCTATTCATATTTGTTATATTATAAGCCCGATGAAACTATAACCAGAACATACAGAAATGATAGCCCATCATTTCTTTATGTTCCAAGTTTCAAATTTTCATTCTTAAGTGTTAATTTTATGTTACAAGTATACTCAAACATCTTACACAGTGCCTGTGAAGATACTACTCGTACTAATTGCCTCAATTCATTTTGATACAAAAATTTTATAAATTGGTTATTACCATACAAGTTATTATTAAAAAAAAAATTTTTTTTTTTTTTTTTTTCTCTCTCTTTCTCATTATCATTTTTCCCTTGTTCGGGATAATATTTTGTTATTTATGAATAAGCGTCTTGAGCGGCGCACAACAATCTGCTTTTATATATTGATAGGATTATGGGTAACCTCAATATTTTTTTTCTTTAACAAACATGTTACCTTACCAATTGCATCCTCTAGCAGAGGTTTGTACACATTACATTTGGCACCATTCATTAGCATTGGTTGTTGACTTACATTTGCCACCATTTATTGGCAATAGTTGTTAATTTTTGACACCATTCATAAGCGATGGTTGTTTACATCTAAGGATAATCAAATATGATTTTCTTATACAATATCGACATAAAAATATTATGCTTTTCCTTCTATAACTTTAGTTTTATTAAGTAAAAGTAATTTTATCTATCAATTAGTATGATAATACTATTACCGATTACACCATTTATAACAATGGATGTATACTATTACCGATTACACCATTTATAACAATGGATGTATACTATTACCGATTGCACCATTTACAACAATGGATGTATACTATTACTAATGGCACCACATCTATAAGATTGGTTGTTGACAGTTTCACTAGATTAAGCCACCTTACACACCTGCGTGCGTGTAAAGGTTAAAAGTTTTTTCTACTATTACGAAATAATGCTTTCCAAGGTTGATTATTTTGTCTTATTGTATAAATTCTCTTCGAAAAACTTACCCAATAACGAGGTCAGGTAGAGTAGATAGAATTTCTTCGAAGTGTGTTTTTATCTCCAATGGAGAAGTAGACTCAGTGAAAAGTGAGGGTTGGCTTGCCTCCCTAAAGTGTTGCCTAAATGGCTTTCTAAAACCCTATTATGGGTCAATGATGCATTAATGCGTATGGTTGTGTATAATTAATGTGCTGGACACAAAGGTTTATTTTAAGTTAAGGATGTGTTGTCCACTGATTAGTGTTTATACTTACATAATTAATTATGTTTATGCTGTAGATGTAACGTTAACGGCAGTCCAAGACATAAAGTCAATTGTTCTTCACCCAGTATTCTCAATGCTGTGGGTGTTTGCAGACCCCGTTCACGGAACATTAGTTCACCTTGTACTTTAGATTAAGTTTCTCTAATTTTAAGTGTTGATTTGAATGACTGCATTGTGAACCCACCATATTGCCAGACAACATGGGTGCGATTGGAATCATAATGAACTCATTCTTCTTTATTTCTATTTTTTTTTCTCTCTTTATTAGATTTTGCTATAATCAATCGTATGTATAACATGGTGTGCCTACCACATTTGATGATTCACATTTTATTTATGCAAATTTTATAATTTATTTTTTAGAACACCCTGAGGAATAACCAGAATAGCTTAGGAATATATTAGTTAGAAGATACATGTTTGAGGGCAAACATTTGTGTGGCGCGGGGGGTATTGTTATGAAGCAGTGTTAAAATTATTATCTTTTTTATTTTTAAAATATGAACACTGCTAACATTAAATTTTTCATTTATGAACACTGCTTTATAACATTGATCCGTAGCAGCACGAACTATTAAGTACCCGTTTAATTGGTGACTATGGTTTTTTTCAACGAGGGGACGGGCAACACCGAGGACAGAGGGCGTTAGTTTTCCGGTTCCGGAAAAAGAAAAAGAAGAAGACTCACTCTCGCTTCGATGATGATTGGGCAACATCATAGCTGGGACAGTCAATTAGATTTTATTGTGAAAATATAAAAGGGACGTAATGTTTTGAAAAAACAAACGGGTGCCGGTGTTACTAAAGTTCCATCCTACTCGAATATCGAGAAATCATTGTGCAACTAAGTTTAATGTGCCGATATAGTTCAACCGCGGATCCGGATGATTCATCGCAAGATATCATGGCGATCGGTTATTTAATTGCATCGAACCGATCACGTTTGCGGGCACCTGCCGAATGTCGACTGTAAGATCGATTCCGTTATTGCACGAAATACCCCGGACATGCGCTCCGCTGGGTGATAAGAAGATCAACGCGAGCCGTAATACCTCGGAAGTCCCCTCGTGCTCCCTGGCGCGCCCCGTACCCTCGCTGGAAGGGAATTCCAATTGGCCCTAATTCAGATGACGATCAGATCGTCTCCGGAAATCCACATTACATGAAGGAGGTCCTGCCTTGCCGCGGAGGAGACTGAAGGATGACGATCAGGCTGGTCATCAGGCTAATCCTAGCCATCCCGTTGTGATGAGTTGCGGATCGACTAGGAAGTGCAGGGAACGTTAGCTAGGTTAGATTGCATTCGGTCCTCGGGGTGAGTCACTCTGTTATTTGTTATTATTTGCTTTCGGTACAATACACGTCATATTTTAATTTCCAAAGTGAAACCGATGTTTGATTTAAAATACACCCCCATCTATCAAGGTAAAATCGCCTTTCCCCACGGCGCTGAGATAGAGTCTCAATCCGGCCTGATGCACCTAACCTCCAAAAGGTGAGTAATCATAGTAACAGTAATAATGGATGGTAACACCCTTTTACTTCCAATTTCAAGCCTGTCACATTTTACATATCAAAATTGTCTTTGTATCATTTGTCTATGCTTTCGCGAGAAGCAAAGTGTCAAATCATTGAAAACTCTTGTTATTAATTCCTCGCTTATTGGAGGCTTTCCATTTCTAAAAGCCTTACAGCCAGCAACTAAAATCATCTCATCTCTTTTACAAGTTTATCTCAACTACTTTACAGGCAATTTATCAATTTATTGCCAAGTAATATAACACAAGTGTTTCATTATTCCCAGTACTATTATTAGACCTACAAGGGACTGCCTGTGTACATATACGCAGTCGCAACATTGTTTTAATATTTCATAGAATACGTTCAACCCACATAGTAAAAAAAGTGAGCCTTAGAATACCTCACCAACCATTTCTTGAAGATATTCAACCCACATTGAAAACAAAATGTGCAAAAAAGTGGCCTTGCCTATCATTTCATAGATCATCCAACCCACATAGAACGATTTAGTATCTATTAAATCTCTTTGACATTTTGCAGAAAGCATCCAAATATTAAAATGTAGAATAACGAAGGAAATAAGTTTTTTGTGTGTATAAATGCATAGATGAGACATTACCTATTTACACAAATTCTCCTAATGAAAAAAAACACTAATATTCACTTCAGAAAAATCATCAAACTTTCAAGCTGCTTTTCCTAGTTTCATCTTTCTGGGATTGGACGCATTCTGCATAACTAAGTCCAATTAATATTATGAAATTTGGAGTGTTTCAGACTGAGTCGCATTTGATGACCATCCAATCGATATGGTAGATATTATACGGTTAGGTTAGGTTGGGCGAGTAATTCACAGAAGGTAAAGTTAAAGAAAGTGTTTTTACCTGACTACATTGAAGATCAAAATAACCTTCCACATCCGTAACATCATCATCCTTGATGTCGTTGAAGAGCAGTGAATCTACAAAACAAAATAAAATACTTTTACATTGTCTGTTCAATATATTTAATTGTCTACACACGTTGCTAGATCAGCCTATCTCAACTGCCTTTAATTCCATCTTCTCTCTTCTAACGACAAGCTGACGGATAACATGTAAAATAATGTGCACGGTCAATCAATAAATACATACAAAATTCATCAGTCTTTAATACACTTGAATAATGCAGTAAAACAATTACAGCATTACTTATAAAAAATCACTTCACGACCGTTAAACGGTGTTTTTGTTTCACACTGTACAAAGACTGTACATTTTATTTTCCGAAACATAATGAGTAAATAATAATGTGGAACATAACATAATGTCATCATTATGTTAGCAGCATTAAACTTCAGTAGATTTGCGCTTGCGCGGCCGCCATGTTTTTCATTAATTTGCGGCAAAATTTTAGTTATGGCGTGTGATATTTTATCCTTTAGGAGAGTAGAGAGTATAAAAATATACGTAGAGGAGTATGGATGCACACGGTGCGGCGGTGTTTGTAGAAATTCTCCTAATAATAATATAAATTTTTAATATTAATATATAATTTTTTGTTGTTATGAATATCAAATTAATTAAGTTATATTAATATTATAGAGGTTTTTTTTAATAAAGTAAGTTTTTTTATAAAACATACAATAAATTTTTTTTTTTCTCTAAAAAACTAACTCTCTTAGAGGTTAAGTGCGATTCATATAATGTTTATTTATTTAAGGAACATTAACAGTCTTAGTAATATAATATATATAAGAGGATGATAAAAAAACAGACCAATTAATATGTTCACAGATAGGTAATTAGAAACAAGACTAAGGACGGGTTGTTTCAAAAAATTTGATGGATTCATCAAATATTTGATGTTAATTTTCACGTTCTGTGTAAGTTCTATTCAAGTTCTGTGATTATTTCAGTTTTGTGAAGCAGCTGTTCTATCACGATATAATAACAGAACTTGAATAGAACCTACACAGAACGTGAAAATCAACTTCAAATATTTGATGAATCCATCAAATTTTTTGAAACAACTCATCCTAACTAAATGTAAACTAGAATATTTAAGAAAAATTTAAAAAAAAAAAACAGAACTAAGCAGCAATTTAAAATAGTACAAATCTAAATTCAACAAATTATAAACCAATACACAACAATAAAATAAGTGTGATTATAACTGTAATAGACTGCAAAATAGGTATTTGGGTTGGGAAGGGTTAGGGGAGGAGAGGGATAAGGGAAGTTAAGGGAAAGTTGCCATGTAAGTAATATAAAAATATTAGATACAATTAATTTAATTGTCATAAATATGCGCATCGCATGAAGCTTTTTAACGGATATTATTGTACTAATTTTTGTAATTTTTTAATTAGTTATGTTTTCATAGTTATTGAATAAAATTTTTATGACATTTTTTAGTAAGGCTGACAGTATTGAAAGTTTAAATAAAAAATTCAAACTGGTTTGGAACACCCACCGCCACACCCACCGCCTCCATTTATACCCTGCAAATATCTAAACATTCCTAATCATGTATTAGAAGTACAAAATATTTGGTAATCATTTTTCTTTTTACAAAGCATATATTTATTTTTCAAAATTGAGAGTAAATAGAATTGCAGTCTCAAAAAATAAAACAAAATTCTTTTGGTACCTGAAATCTCAGTGGTAATTTAAATATCAACTTACAGTTTGGCAATTAAGTCTAGAAATGTATTCAATTGGAACTAAATTTTTTTAAATTAAATGAAGACACTATGAGCGAAACTCAATCGAAAATCTGGAAACAGAAAAATCAGAAAAAGATATTTGCACCTCTGGGACTCGAACCCAGGACCTCCCTACTTTCCGGGTGGGTGCTTTTGTCCACTGAGCTAAGGTGTCGATATGAAATTCGGTCACCTTTAACTGTACCATACTTCGACTAAGAGCCACCCATATTATCTTCATTTTTCTTAATGCATATTTTTATTGGCTGCCATTTTTATGTATGATTACAAGATTCAACTCGAACTAAATGCAATCTAGATGGTGTCTGAATAAATTTTTATCCATTTTATTTAAAGTGCGACATCTATTGACTTTTCTGCAAGTCTAGGATGATTATTATTATTTTTTATTTATAACTTTTATGAGTAAAACCTCAAATTGTAATATTTAATTAAATGAAGACACTATGAGCGAAACTCAATCGAAAATAGAAAAATCAGAAAAAGATATTTGCACCTCTGGGACTCATATCTAATTAATTTTATCTTGTGTGTTTTTTTTAACTACCTTCCATAATAATAATTTTAAAGATGTTTTTCACACACAGGTATATCTGAATCAACGGTAAGACGAATCGTCAAGGAAGGGGAAAAGGCAGGTGGAAAATATCTTTTTCCGATTTTTCTGTTTCCAGATTTTCGATTGAGTTTCGCTCATAGTGTCTTCATTTAATTAAATATTACAATTTGAGGTTATATTCATAAAAGTTAAAAATAAAAAATAATAATACTAAATTTTTTCATTCTTGTGGCAACACCGAATTACTCGCTTTGTCTAAGATGTTTTGTACGGCTGTCATTTTATGGTTGTGTTCAGTTGTGTTGCTCCGATTAACTGTCTTAAATTCGTGTAGAATATACTAAAGATTGCTCATTTAATAATTATTTTTTTCTTTGTTTGCCTGTGCATTGTTTGAATTGAATTAAAATTAACAAACCAATACGTAGTAATTAAGAGAAGTTAAATATTGCGCAAAGAAGCTCCTATCTAATTCGAAGGATGTTTACAAACGAACTACAGAAATGACTGGTATGTAGTATAGTTTTTTAATAAATTTCATTAGTATTATATAAGATTTCCAATTTTCGAGCGATTATAACCATTACAATATGATTTGAGGTTATGCTTAAAAATCCTAATTTGACAGTTCCATTAGACAGTTCATATGAGGCCACAGGCAAAAGGAAATTACTCAATTTAAAAAATTAATGATAATTTGCAACTTCTTTAAACTCACAGAAAAGTAATTTTTTCTTTCTTTCTTTCTAAATTAATTTTATCTTGTGTTTTTTTTAACTACCTTCTATAATAATAATTTTAAAGATGTTTTTCACACACAGGTAAATCTGAATCAACGGTAAGACAAATCGTCAAGAAAGGGGAAAAGGCAGGTGGAAAATTTGAAACACCGGGAAAACAGAAAATGGGGCGCCCTAAAAAAGAGTTGGATGATTTTGGTATTTGTGCCATTCGAAATTAAATTTATTTTTTTCATAGTGTGTAAAGAAGTCCCAACTTTAAGAACAAGGTCAATATAAAAAAGCTGACAGAAAATGCTTTTAATTATAAGGCTGATTATTGGAAAAATTGTTGCAAACACGTGATGAAAATTGAGGCAGAATATTATGCATGAGGCAGTACTCTGTATGATGATATCGATGAACTGATAATACGTTTAGATCAAGATACGGAAGAAGAAGAATCACGTGAAGACGAAGACATGTCTATTATACCTACGTTGTTATGACGAAATAAATGCCCACTTAAAACTTGTTTTGTTTTATTTTACTTCTATTAAATTACAGTTTTTGTGCAAAAATTTTGAAAGTACAGATACGTCATGAAATATAACAGTGTTTTTTAAAACATGCATTTATTGTCTTATGAGCCATCTTGATGTTGCCATTTAAAACCTAGAAAACGATGGTAGCGCCATCATTTATTTTCTACACTTAATTGCCAAACTGTAACTTATGTATTATTAAGCTGTCCGGGAGTATGACCGTACAAGTACGGTGAGAAAAAAATCGTCCGGAAGGAGTATGACAGTACATGTACATTAGCGCCTAGAAATTAATAATTACTGGATTTATTCAAGAAAACCGTCCATTACCAACATATCTAATCAATTCACCATAACTTGTCAAAGTTTTTAGCGATATAGCTATCATACCGGCGAAGTTACAAAACATTTTAATTGCGAGCGGCGCGGGACGCTTCCTTTGAAAGATTAAACCGTTGATATATGCGTTTTCCACTTTAACTTATTTATTTTGATTAAATGAAGACACTATGAGCGAAACTCAATCGAAAATCTGTTTCATAGTGTCTTCATTTAATTAAACATTACAATTTGAGGTTTTACTCATATAAGTTAAAATAAAAAATAATAGTATTCATCCTAGACTTGCAGAAAAGTCAACAGACGTCGCAAATGTGCGAAAATAAAATAAAAAATGGATAAAAATTTATCCAGACACCATCTAGATTGCATTTAGTTCGGGTTTGAATCTTGCAATCATACATTAAGATGGCAGCCAATAAAAATATGCATTAAGAAAATGAAGATAATAAGGGTGGTTCTTAGTCGAAGTATGGTACAATTAAAAGTGACCGAATTGGATATCGACACCTTAGCTCAGTGGTCAAGAGCACTCGCCCGGAAAGTAGAGGTCCTGGGTTCGTGTCCCAGAGGTGCAAATATCTTTTTCTGATTTTTCTGTTTCCAGATTTTCGATTGAGTTTCGCTCATAGTGTATTCATTTAATTAAATATTACAATTTGAGGTTTTACTCATAAAAGTTAAAATAAAAAATAATTATTATTTATTTTGTTTTTATTTATTTGTTTCATATTTTTTCGCATTGAAAAATTATCTTACACATTTGGATGTGTATAAATACTTATTATGTGATTGTGGCGACAGTGATTTTTTATTGAGTTTGAAGTCAGTTTTTGATAGGAGCAAAATTCAAAAGTGTGGTTTACTGTTTATTGTGAAGTACAGATTGTAATTTATTTATTTATTTGTAAGAGACAAACAGCTTATACATAAAATATAGAGATATACATAGTTAAATTAAGACGAGCCAAAAAGGTATCTATGTTAAAATTACTTGAAGGTGGAGTTTTAATATATCTTAAAATTATTTTTTTGGTGAGGAGGAGAAGAAAAGGAAAAAAGGATAAGGATAGGAGATGCTCCCGATACATTCCACACTCTTGTATTAATTTTTGATCGTACGCATTACTTCTATTCGGTATTTCTGAAGGGTATTATCAAAAATGTGTATATTGTAAAATTCTGTATTATATTGCGCACATACACGGGGAATCGGGGATTTTTTTTTAAGGTTAGTTCTACTTGTGGGCAAATGAAATAAATTGGATTGTCTTGTTGATCTTGTCGGAAAATGAATTTTTATTAAGTCGGTAAGCTCTGGCGAGTCCAGGCCATTAATCAGAATTAAAATAACAAGGTTTGGTCAAAAATTAAATGTCGTGTGTAGAGGGAGCTGAAGTAGTGAAAGTTAATAGATTCTGTGTAATTTGAAAAGTGTAAGTTTTTTTTATAGTTTATGTGTTTGTGGTTTTGATATATCAATATCATGCTCCATTTAGCAATAAATTAACACATTTTACAGAGATAATAAGATTATCCGAAACAAATTATGTGTGCCTACTATAATTGTGTGAAAATAATAAAAGTTTTATATCACATTCTCAGGGCGTAATTCAAATTGTGGTAACTGAATTTCATTTTTCATACGAAAATAAATATCTGTTCCGATGACCGATAGTTGGTCATTTGTGAAAGTACATTTTTGTTTCTTCCTTCTAAATTGCATATTATTGATTTTTTGTGCTAGTTTCTAAGTAAGAATATAATTCTTCAAACGCAGCAAACTTATTTTGTGGCACCATTTTAATACGAAAAAATACATTGTTTTTTCGTATTCCGCGATTTGGTGTTTAAAAAACTGTACAATTTTATTTTTTGAAAGTCACTAAAGGAGAGGTTAAGTTCTGGAAGTGCTCTACGATTGTGATATCTGTTTCAACATTCAAAGTCATCACGAAACTCCATCCATACTAATATTATAAATGCGAAACTGCTCGAGTTTGTTTATGACCTTTTCACGCATTAACCAATAAAAAGACTTTAAAAATTCATTCACCAATAGAAAGCTAAATTATATGCGCAGACTATATTTTGTATATGATGGTAAGCTCTGGCGTTATGAAATTATAAATATTAATATATTATATTTGTTATACGTTTTCTGTCGCTAACAAAAGCGAATTAATTGCAAATGTCAGAAAAAAATCATTCCCATGGAAACGATGTTGATATATTTGTGGGCTCTAAGCTGGTAGGTACTCAGCCCCCTGGTCAACTACTGCCCCAGAAAATTCAAATATTAGAATATGTTTTGTTTTTTTTTTGGACAAGCTGGAATAAATGTCAGATAAGAGTTTCTACATTAAAAATATAATTCGTAACGATTATAAAGACTGAATAATAAATAGTGTAATTTTGTATTATATTAACAAACTTCCAAATATTTAATTAAAAATAAACATCCGAAATGTTTGTAAGCGCATAAATTCCGAACAAATGAACAAAATTGGATAATTCTTTTTTTCTTTGTGAAATTTAGGTGGCAGGCTAGATGTTTGAAAACTGAATGTAAGTGAATGAATGTATGGAATGGAGAGGGTGGGGGTGGGGGTGAGGGTGAAGGGGGCTTATTGATAAGTTCAACCGCTACAGTAATTTCCCGTAATACCATGCGAGCGAAGCCGCGGGGAAAAGCTAGTATTAACATAATACTAAAATGTGTTGAATGCTGGCCAAAGTTGCCAGCAAAAGGCTTCATGATGTGTATGGAACAAGCAATTAAAGGAGAAGCTGTTGGTACCTACCCGTAGAGTGATAGTGACTAGTGAGGGGCGGGTGGGGCTCGCTCCAAGGGGTGGTGGGGTATAGGGAGCGACAGTCAGCCGGCAGCTCCAGGTACAAAGCTGACAGACGGGGGCAGACCCCGCGGGTCAAGGGGCTGCAAATAATATAATTTGTTCAAATATAATAATTTATTGAACCAATAGAGTTGGAGAAGACCTCCCTGACACCACTACGCAAGCTATTAATTCGAGCCCCGATAATTCGAAAAAACGCTTAATTCAAAATTTTTACCAAAAAGAAGTCCCCAGAAAATTTTTCTCATACAAAATGATGTTTTAATTCGAAATTCGTTAATTCTTTACTCGAAATTTATTTTTGTTCCCACACGAAAATTAGTTTGTGTAATTCAAAAAACATTGATTTAAAAAAAAAATCATACAATTTCGAAAATTTCGCAGAAATACATCATATTTTAACGAAATTACTTGGAATATCTGAATTTGAACGACCGGCTGCGACAGATATTTGCCGCAAAAATTCGATTTACGCAAAAATATATTTATTTTTACGAATACCTGAATTTAAAGGGACGGCCGCCACGTACGATTTTACTCGAATATCTGTATTTAAAGAGCCGGCCGCTTCGATAACTGGCCGCGTAAATTTGATTTATGCGGAAATTATGTGGAATGTTTTGGCCGGCCGCAACGGTATTCGGTTGCGAAAAATGGATTTTCGCGAAAATTAAGCAGGATTTTTAATTTTACTTTGAATATCTGAATTTGAAGGACCGACAGTGGCGGTAAACGGCTGCAAAAATTCTATTTACACAGAAATAAGTTGTATCTTTACAAATTTACTCCGAAGAACCTACCCGAATTTGAATTTGCGGCAGGGAACTCAATTCAGAGATTTTTTATGAAAAAAAAATTCATAAAATTTCGAATTAAGCGGAATTAATTTGAGATTTGATTTTTGATATCCCGTGGATTTCGAATTAACAGGGTTCTACTCTATTATGCTAGTCCCAGATAGAGATCGCACGTGACATCACCACGCTTTAGTATCTTGCGTCTATTTCGTTTTCAAAAAAGATACGTGAGAAGGAAGAGAAGGAACATCTATGACGTCTGTTGGAGCTCTTGCTGGGACTAGTTTAAGATCAGTTACCGGTATGCAAAGGCTGAGCAGTATGCCGTCAGGGAACTCCTTTGGTAGAAGTCCAAGACCTTCTTCCTGTCCGAGGGAGACAGCACACACAGATCCTGGCCGTTCCAGAACTCCACACACGAGTCCAGGATTATGTCCGCTGTGCCCTTCAAATAAAATTAAACTAATTATTCACAAATTGATCAGAGAAACTTGTTTCGAAAGACAAAGTTTTGTTTGGAGATTGTTGGATTTAAAAATTAGAATATTTGGCCGGTTAAACCCGGGCACCCCTGCTAAGTTAGCAAATGTAGCAAACCATTTGAGGAAACCTACGTCAGGGGTGTCGGTTATCCAAAAAATGGTTCCCGGGGCGGCGGTATGCATACCCCCCTCTCAAATTGATGGTCAGCTGATTACTAATATCAAACGCTGAAATGAGCCGAGAATTCCCAAAATCCGCAATGGTGACACCGCAAGCGTGTCAAGCTAGAGACGGTAACTGGATAAAGCAGAACATGATAAATGAATAGGTTAGTTTAGATTAGGTTAGGTTTGTTGCTTTTTATAAGCTTTTCTTCAATGATCCGTTTTGTGACTGTTCTGTAGTGTCACTGTTCAACGGCAGTAGACTAGTGTTAGCTAGTTACCTGTGTGATGAGCTGAAGTCCTGCGGCCTGGTCACGTACCACCACGCCCAGCATGTGCGGCAGGGGAACCTTCACCCTGGTGCTGAGGTGCAACGATCGGGCAAACCTGGTGTCGCGCCGGATCACTTCTGGGGGCTGGAAAATACAACTAATTAGTCAAATTCTTAAAATAAGCTCATTCTGACTCAACAACACTTTTATTTGTTTATTTATTTAAAATTTTCAGCACAAGTGCCATTTACATACATCTATTTTTTATTATTTTTAAAACAGTCATAGAAGTAAGAAAGGAAAATTTAAAAAATGAAATAAGTAAAAATAAAGATAGAAAAAGAATATAAATTAGTAAAAAGTGAATGAAAGCAGTTAAGATGAACAGAATAAAAAAAAATAACCTGTTCTGCAGTCACCTTGTTTAAATATGTACTGCTAAAATGTTTAATCAGTTCAACTGTAATCTATTTGTAACAGAACTGTAGCCTGAGATCGAAGTATAATTGTCACAATAAGACAAGACAGATATCGATTCTAAAGGAATTCCAAGTCCAAAATTACACACCTTAAAAATTTGTATTGGATTCTTTCAATGATATTGACCACTCCGACCCCTAAGCGTGTTTACATGGCAATATAACAATAGCAGTCAAGTACAATAAGCATGTTAACGCGTGTGTTCCCACAGAAATCGTTATAACTCGGTTATTGTTCTAGTTACAACCCTAAAACAAAAAGTAGAAGATCCATATGAAATCAAGCTTTAAATCGTTATTCAAAGTTGTCCATAGAAAATACATAAAAAAGACTTATTTTGTAGAAACAGTTTTCACCCTCCAAATTGCCTATGCGGCGTTAAACATTGTTAATTTTTTTTTTAAATATTCTTGTATAAAATAATATAAAAGTGAGGTGACAAAATTATTTTTTATACATTTATACGATAGAATTAGTGATTTTTTTTCATAATCCGTGATTTTAGTACCGTTTTCACATAAAAACATCACATGAGTCATTTTTGACGTGATAAAGTCTTATAAATAGGTGAACACCGGCTGCACTCACAAAAAATCATGACTCATTATCACGTTCCTCCTGAGCCGAGAGAGCAAGCAAGAGCGCGGAACAAGCGTTCGGCCTAAGCGTTCGGCTTGTGACGCATCTATCTCTCTTCCACTCCATCATTATTATATGACGTTATCACATAAAATTATCATCCGTAAACCGACTTTACAGACAACTTTATTTGAAATAATGCGATTTGAAAGCTTATTTCATAACCTTTCAAAAACAGTTTTTAATGTTTGGCTACATTCAGAAATATTTCATTTATAGAGCTTTACTTGCGAAGCGGAAATAACAAAAAGTTTTTATAAATCTGACATTTCGTTTAAGACAAAAAACTTGAACAATGGCAAAATACCTGAGTGGTTAATGTGATTTTAAATACAGGTGACCAAATTGCAGAGCTTTATTCCAGAATGCTTCTAACGAGAGATGTGAACAGAATTTTTAATGGGTGAATATTTTTTAAATCTTTGGAAATCCTTAATAATAAAATAAAAACCTAACCTAACATTTTCACAGCCCTGTTAGCAATAGAAGTTACATGGATCGTCTTAAACCATAGTGAACTAACTCACTTTGCAAGTTTTTAATTAGAGCTTGAAAAGAGGGCTCCAAATCATAATCTAACTCCATCAAAAAGAAGCACCAATCACAGAAAAACTGTCCATGATCGGTCAGGACAGTATTTCTCTGATTGGTTCTCTATGGCAGAGCTAGATTATGATTTGGAGCCCAAGTTTCAAGCTCTAACTCAGAAACTGCAAAAGTGAGTTAGTTCACTATGGTTTAAGACAATCCACATGAGATACAAAGCAGAGTTTGTGATCAAAAATGTTACCTAAGTCAAGTATTTCGACTACAGATGTTAATTCAACATTACAGAGTGCATAATAATTATATATTATTGGATGTTTAATTTTGTGGAACCTCATAACTTGGCGTTTGTTAATATTTAGCTGAAGTTCTAGAACACCACTTGAAAAAGTTATTAAGGTTCTCTTGCAAGATTATGCAATCGTACACATCATTAATGACTTTAAACAGCTTCATATCGTCGGCAAAGAGTAAAATTTTGACACTGTAGAAAATGCTAGTAATGTCATTGATGAATAGGATAAATAATAAAGGTCCCAAGTGTGAACCTCGTGGGACACCGCTGATAGCAATAAATTCGTAGGATAGATGGTCATTGATCTTTACAAAGAGTAATCTATCAGACAAGTAGCCTAGTAAAAAATTGCCACTTATCCCTAATTTTTTGAGCTTATTGATTAGCATTTTGTGGCATACCTTAATGAAAGCCTTGGAAAAATCAGTATGGATGGACTCTGTTAGTCAATGTTAGTTTTCATTTACTGTAAGGTTTGTGAGAGTAGACCTAGATGACACAAACCCATGTTGGCAATTGGTAATAACATGTTTAATATTAGAGGATATTTTGCTAAGAATGATTTTTCAAAGAGCTTAGTATAACAAGACAGAATACAAATAGGTCTGTAATTGCATACACCATTTTTCGAACCCTTCTTGAACACAGGGGGTAATGATTTCCAGCTGTTGGGGAATTGACCTGTTTTAAGAGATTTGTTAAAGATTTTGTACTGATCTGTTTTAAGAGATTTGTGAAAGACTATTTACACAATTCTTCAGAAATATTGGTGGGACGAATAGATATTTATTCAAATTTAGTTCTAAAGGTTAACCACAGAAAAATTAAAATGCTCTACGAAATCAAAGTTTCTGATCGCAATTTGAAAAAACTTGAATTTTTATTATTTTTATATAAAATGACAAAAAGTGAGTTTATAATAAATTTGCCAAATAAAATGTATACATTTTTTTTTCTTTTTCGATAATTTTAATCAGAAAAAGCGTAGAGAGAGCCATTTTTTTAATTTTTTCATGTTTACAATAAAAAAATTATATTTAACTAGCTGGTACCTGGCATGCGTTGCAATGCCATTCAAAGAAACAAATTGATTCTCCCTGCGTGTCCTTTCCCGTGCGTCCCCGTTCATCTCCCGAGTCCCCTTCCCCTCCCAAGTTACCCTTCCACCCTCCCCGCCTTCCTCCTCCCTCGTCGCCCCACCTCCCTCATTCCTCTCCCCCTCCCGATTTTCCTCCCTGCCGCAAAAATATATGAAACACACACATTTTCATTTATACAAATTTCATAACGCCAGAGCTTACCATTGTATATAGCCTATAGCCTTCGCGGGCGTGCGCACAACAAATCACCAAAGTTTCATCGCAATCGGATGAACGGTACAGCAGCGCATAAAACAAATTTAGAATTTAATACATAAGATAAATTATTATTATTTCTAATAATAAAATGAGATTTTTTGTTGTTTTTAACTTAATGACTAAAACCTCAAATTGTAATTTTTAATTAACTAAAATTTGAAACTGTATTCAGTTTACCCTTACCTTTCAAAAACAGTTTTTAGTTTTCGGATTCATTCAGAAATATTCCATTTATTTGGATTTTATTGCAAAGCAGAAATAATCTGACTATTTGACAAAATATCCTGGTTCATGTTTAACAACAAGGAAAAGAAATAAAGATATTTATCATTTGGTTGTACTATACCAGGTGCCTGAAGGTGGCGAGGTGCGTCTGCAGATGGTATACACTCTTGGCCTCCTCCACGAAGCCAATCTGCTTGGCGAGCTCGCACAGGCAGCGGCGGTTGGTCACCGGCACCACGTCCTCGCTGCAACCAAGCGTGCCAATATCACTGTGGCCGACTATCCGTGTGAATAGCCAGATTTGTTAGTTAAACGGGTGTGAATTCTTCCAACAATCACCGCCACCAACCCTTCATTACACCAACATTAACACCAACATTTAGCCCCACACAGGAGGCCCTGCGGAGACGCTGTGTGGAGGGTTTTTTGAGGAGGGGAAGTAATTGAAGTGCTGGGAAGGAAAAAGATATGAGGGTGGGTAAGAATCTGGGGTCAGTGTCTCCAGGAATGACAGACATATGAATCCATCCCTCCTGCTCCGGTGCAAGGTGATACTCCGAAAGAGTCCTGCTGGAGAAGTCGAAATGTCTCCCTCAACCAATCTCTCCCCATCAGGCCTGCCATGCAACTGCGTCCATCACCAAAACTCAGACAAACCTCACCGCATGAAACCGAGCACCCCTGCTAAGTCAAACAAAAAAATTTAGAAACCACTTGAGGTGTTGGTTATCCAAAAAGTGTTTCCTAGGGCGGTGGTACCCACACCCGCCTCAAAAATCGACAGAATTCGGTGGGCAGTTGTACATAATATTATTAAATTACTCATAGGTGGTTTAACTTTTGGATCGAAATATGGGAGAACTAATGTATAATTTTTATATCAATGTTGTAAAATTTGAAAGACTGGGAACAGAAAAAGCATTCCACAAGTGATTTGTAAGTCATGCAGGTGTTTGTTTGCGTGTTTACCTCTGGGTGGCCTCGCAGGTGAGGTGAGAGCAGAAGTTGGTGTAGTGCTCCTGGGTGGCGATGTTGCAGGTGTTGAGAAGGATGGCCAGGCCCAGCGGCTTCAAGCACGACAGATGGTTCTTCCAAGAGTGGTCGTCAAACTCCAGCTTGAAGGGCACGTTCTGGTCGTGCGTCAGGTCCAGAACCTGCTCATTATTCACAATTATTACAAATCAATAAGTCTCATCGAGAATTACGCATAACTATACCTTTTTTTATTTAATTAATTTTTTACGTGAATACTACACAAGAATTCCAAGTGCTCTCGAGCTTAAGGGTCTACTATTCGTATTTCGACCGATTTCTTACATATCTCCCTTAAACATTTGAAGTTTTTAAGCTCTTAAAAAAATATGTTATTTTTTAAGATAATATTTAGATACGTTCCACGCCGAAACGCAAATTATATGAAATTTCCTCAATAGAAAAAAATCGCAAAGTATGCTCCGAAAATTATTTTAAACAAGTCTATTTCTTTTATTTTACAAGTTATATTTGTGAAAAAATTCACAATGTTTCTTTAAATGATACTTAAGATACGTTCCACGCGATTTTTGCTATTGTACGACTTAAAATATTAGCACGCTCTGTCCAACATTCGTAATTACATATCTCTCCATCTTCTTCTATTTCAGCGCCGTGCGTTTCAAGAGTGGGGCCTTAAAGCCAGACTACGGCACTACTACTACTTAAGTGAGACAACAGCATCCCCAATTGAGGTATCTTGTGAGGCTGAAGATAGTGGAGAGGGGGAGGAGATGGAGACGAGGAAGGTGGGGAAATATCTAAAGCCATTTCAATTCTGAATGATGGTCTTACACCAGGGTGATACTGAGAGTGTATTCTACTCTGGAATGTGCCGCAAATATACCTTATATTATTTTAAATGATTAATTTGTGAAATAAATCAATCAAACAAAATTTACGTGCACGCCGAGATTCGAATCGGCGACCTCAGAATTGTTAGTCGAGAGCCTTACCCCTTGACCACGGAGGCCGTCATTTTTAATGAATATTAGATATTACATTGACAATACAAAGTTATTAAAAAAAGATGATGCCTAAAACATTATGTAAGTCCGAAGCCTCAAAGCATGACAAAAAAAAGCTCATTCTAAAGGTGGGATTATGAGATCTATCTGAGAGGAAAGGATAGAGAATTATAGTACGTTCTATAATAGTTGTAATGTAGGCAGATTGTGCTCAGGATTCCGTGGTACAAAATTACGCAAATGTGTCCATTCTGGAAAAGCCAACACATCCACAGTGGGCTTTCAACTATCTGTCTACAACATACCTTCAGATACATTGGACACACTGCTCGCAAACTTGGTCACTGTACAATCATGGTACTAAAGCTGGTGGTGACTAAAGGTGGAAGGCAGAAGAAACAGTGTCAGCCATGAGGAACCGAGTTGAGAAGAAGGCAGATTGGCAACTGCGCTAAATAAATAAGCGATGAATAACCTCGGCAACGGTGGTGGGGGTGAGGTGGGGGATGGTGGCCAGCGAGCCGTCAGCCGGCTGCGCGCTGAGCTGCGTGGAGGAGCCCGTGAAGCTGGTCTTGCTGGAGGAGCGCGACAGGCTCGACGAGTTGCGCAGGAAGAACACCTTCTCCGCCGTGGGGTTGGGCCACGACAGGATGCCCTTCTTGTCAACGCAGCAGAGCGCCTGCAACAAAAAACCAATCAAGATACATTAATTCCTTCCAAGAAATTTCACATTCAAAATTTGAAACTACACGAAATTAACTTGGGCACATAGTTAAAATTTCACACAGGAGGCCTTGAGAATAATAATAATAGGGCCTATGTCATCTTTGGGGATGCTGTGTGGAGGGTCTTTATCAGGAGAGGAACGAGTGAACATGGATTTTGAAGAGACCTACGTTAAAGGAGTGAGGAAACACAGAGGCCGGCAAATCGTTCCACATCCGAGCTGTTGAACTCGAGAACGAGTCGTAGAAATGACACATTCTCGCATGACAAATGCAACCATGTACAAATGTTGGGCGTGCATTTACGCACCGGTGCCGAAGGGATAAATAATGCTAGTTTCTCGGAGCATCTTCCATTGAAATACCAGTAGAATGAGGACAGTATTCCGATCTGATGCCTGTGCAATCGGTTTGTCGAAAGAGGGGAATCTATAAAATGTACAGTTTGTTTCCGAATCTAGTTACATTAATTATTAGTTTTATTTTCAACATATCATTGTTATTGGCTCGACATCTGATATATGGAAAATAACAAATGTACACTTAAAAAAATTAAACATTCACTTAAAAGTCAATAAAGATCACTTTACTGGTTTATCCAAAATGCTTCAATTTTGCAAGCATTAAAAATCGTTATATTTTCAATAAATTGCCGGGATTTTGATAAAAGGACCTTACACTGACGGATCCCAGCACGTGCACAATGTTAGCCGACCTGGTGACCAGGTCTTCCTTGCCAAGCAGGATGGATAGGCAGGTACTCCACACGCCCCCCTCAGCAGGGACACCCTTACTGACGCTGGTCTGCAAGAGGTGCTTGAACCTGGTGAAGCAAGCCCATTATTACAATGACACATTGAAGAATATGGCACCTTAAATTAGAATACTGTTGAGATTCGAGAGAGTCCGTCGCCCTCCTCCGCCTCATTTAACAATTTGACACTTAACCTAAACTAACCCAACTTCTAACCTTGCAATACAAAATGACAGTCACTTAAGGCGCACTGGTTAATCGCTGATTCATAACTAGGTAATGCAATCTCGTTCTCGCGAGATCTCGGCCTTTTTTAGCGAGATTGATCTCGGACGAAAAAAGGGCGAGATCTCGCGAGTTTAACGAGATTGCACTCAAGCATAAAACGTCTTATTCGAAGCGCGGACTGACACGGACGGAGTTGCGATCTGTCGTAATCTGTAATATCTAATAGTCTGACTAGTTGGTATATTTTGTTAATTAATCTGTAATATCTATTGGATCTACTGAGTAGATATAGTTTTATTTAATTGATAATAATATCTCAGTTTAATAGTCAACTCAACTTAGATAATAAGTTTCATTTTTTTTGTTACTTCTCGTTGTTTTGTTTGTTATAAAAGAACTGTTTTATTACTAAAAGATTTTTGTTTGATATTAGAAGAGAAGACTGGTTGTTTCTTTCATTTGTTATTTGATAGATAGATAGATACGTACGTCAAAGTTTACTACTTAGAAGTTTATTAAAAAATTATAGACAAACTAGCTTTTCCCCGCGGCTTCGCTCGCATGGTATTACGGGAAATTACTGTAGCGGTTGAACTTATAAATTATCCCCTCTCCTCCCCACCCCACCCCCTTCCGCATTCCATACATTAATTCCTTACATTCAGTTTTCAAACATCTAGCCTGCCACATTAATTTCACAAAGAAAAAAAGAATTATCCAATTTTGTTCATTCGTTCGGAATTTACGCGCTTACAAACATTTCGGATGTTTATTTTTAATTAAATATTTGGAAGTTTGTTAATATAATACAAAATTACAATATTTATTATTCAGTCTTTATAATCGCTACGAATTATATTCTTAATGTAGGAACTCTTATCTGACATTTATTCTAGCTTGTCCAAAAAAAAAACAAAACATATTCTAATATTTGAATTTTCTGGGGCAGTAGCTGACCAGGGGGCTGAGTACCTACCAGCTTAGAGCCCACAAATATATCAACATCGTTTCCATGGGAATGATTTTTTTCTGACATTTGCAATTAACTCGCTTTTGTTAGCGACAGAAAATGTATAACAAATATAATATATTAATATTTATAATTTCATAACGCCAGAGCTTACCAACATATACAACATATAGTCTGCGCATATAATTTAGCTTTCTATTGGTGAATGAATTTTTAAAGCCTTTTTATTGGTTAATGCCTGAAAAGGTCATAAACAAACTCGAGCAGTTTCGCATTTATAATATTAGTATGGATACGTCAAACAATGTTTGATGCATAAAAGTCTATTGAAAAATTCGTGGAAATAAATGTTTATCTTATAATACTTATAATTTTTATTATTTTTTTCCTAATTTATTCAACTATTGTGATTATTTGCAAAAAAAAACACACAAAACTGCCAATCTCGCGAGATCTCGAAATTGGTGAGATCTCGCAGTATTGTTATTCATAAACTCGCGGGATCTCGCTTGAGCCCCAATCTCGCAAGATTCGCATTCCCTATTCATAACAATGTAACGAGTTCAAATTACGAGTTCCTACTCGTTGTTTCAAAGCTGACAACACAGACGCAGAAGAGTGGGGGACAGTCGGACAGACGTGGCCTGAGTGTATATGAGGCAACGGAAGAGCAGTTTAGTGATAACCAGCAAAATGGACGGCAGCGATGTTCGAAGCACGGTTGACGGGTGCCTTCATTTTCACGTGAGAAATAATGGTTAATTTTACATCGAGATTTAATTTTAGAATATAGAGGATTACCGTGTTATTATAATCAATTTGTTCAATCTTAATTGAGCTGGCGCCCACCCTTATGTGTTAATTCTTTTGGTTCTATCATGCTATAGATTCTTTGTTACTAATGACGCAGCAAATTCAATGTCACCATCATTCCAGAATTCAAGATTAGAATGTCCGCCCCTGAGATTAATTTTAAAACAACATTATTTAAGTCTCATTGCTTTAGATTATTATCATGATTAATTGTATATAATTTGTGTTATGAATTAAAAATTATACAAGGGTATGGTTTTGACTTTGATTTTAAAATACCTATTGTGATTATTATTACATGCCTGACATTGTCACCCGGAATCGAACCAGGGACAATTATTATTTATTTCAGATACAATTCACATAACACATACACTGAGCTAGTCAATAATTAATTTATTATGGTCAGTATTAACTGTCACAAACCTCATATTTAACATTATGGGATTATAATCCTCTTGACCCAAAATATTTATATTACAACAAGATCACTAACCCGTGAATTAGATTGATGTGCTATACGTATATCAACTCAACTAATTGTGGATACTATTCAACGCTTTCATTGGTATTTTTTAATTAAATGAAGACATTATTAGTGATACTCAATCGGAAATCTGGAAAAAGATATTGGCACCTCTGGGACTCGAACCCAGGACCTTCAGCTTTCCGGGCCACAGCTCTAACCTAGATAGAGATAGAGACACCTTAGCTCAGTGATTAGAGCTGTGGCCCGGAAAGTCGAAGGTCCCGGGTTCGAGTCCCAGAGGTGCTAATATCCTTTTCTGATTTTTCTGTCTTCAGATTTCCGATTGAGTTTCACTAATATTGTCTTCATTTAATTAAATATTACAATTTGCGGTTTTACTTAAAAAGTTGATTTTTTTTGGTGTAAGTATGGTTTGTTTCACAGAATTTAAACAATTCATCAAATTTCAAAGTTAACATTCATTATCTGTGAAAGTTCTATTCAAGTTCTGTGATTATTACCGTGAAATAACCAGCCCACAATGAAATAATAACAGAACTTGAATGGAACTATCACAGAACTTGAATTTTAACTATGAAATTTGATGAGTTGCTCAAATTCTACGAAAAAACCCAACCTCAGGAAGGGTTGTTTCATAGAATTTGAACAATTAATCAAATTTCAACCTTCATTTTCAAGTCCTATTCAAGTTTTGTTATTATAATATAATTATGGGTCAGTTGCTTTACAGAACTAAAATAATAACAGAACTTGAATAGAGATTTCACAAAACTTAAAAATTAGCTTTGAAATTTGATATTGTTCTAACTTAAAAGTAAAAATTAAGGTTCTGTGAAGGTTCTATTCAAATTCTGTGTCTTATGTTTATTTCTATCTTTTCCCTTTGCTTAGAGGAAAGTATGCGCGGCCCATTGGCAGGTTTCATATAAATCTTAATTCCGGATTTGAGATCAAAATACCCAACCAAAATGAAAAATAATTTTTGTAATCAAAAATTGTATCAAATATCTAGTACGGATGTGAGCTACTTTATTTATTTTTGCTTTAAATTATAAGATATAGGCCATTAAAGATTCTAGTGTTTCATGATTTTAGAGGCAACCTGGGCAATTATTTGTGAGTAAATGAAAATCAATAAAAAATTAATTTTACTATATTTATCATAGAAATATAATGAAATATAAAATAATTAATAAAAAAAATCATTTTGATGGGTGTAAAGTTAAAATACAAACTAACTATTTACGGCAGATCAAAAATTTGTCATTTATATATTTAAATTACTACCCAAAGAATGCATTATTAACAGTGTTTAATTTTTTATTTTATTTTTCATTATACAAGGTGCCCGAAAACTCGTAGTACAAGCGGAAAACTGGTGAATCCACTTCACATAGAGAACCCAAATAAACATAAAGATTTTCAATTTAAGCATTTTTAAATTTAAAATTTTTTAAAAATTAAAAAATTAAAAAATTTCAGCTTCTTTGGGGTTAGCGGGAAAATATTTTGACATTAGAGCGAAGATGCTACTCTAAAATTACTTATTTATGCAACTATTAATCTCTTTTCGTGTCCATGGTTTATTTATTTTCATCTTATTAATTTATTCTTCCACCTCTTCTAAAATTCTTCTTCTTCTAATGTGCTAATTAACCATATTACAAAATGGTTAATTAGTGTATTTTCTTTGTTGTGTAGCAGCCCACTAATGGCGGCCAATAATGTACTCTACTTGAAACTAATACAAACGATTTTCGGCAAATCAAATATACTCGCTACTTGACTTCATACTGGACCAATTCGAACAAATCTTGTGAGATAAATTGATAGCACAGATGGGTACCTACTTACATTATGTAGCAATGTTCCGTTTCCAATAAAAAAACACTGCATTACAAAAATCCAAAAACTAGATCACAAAAAACACACTTTACATGTCATATATTCTGCTTTGGTATATTACACAATAATTAATCAAGCACTATTGTTTAAATATGAAAATAACACAAAAGTAATTCACAAACACACACTTTATTTTATAATTAACGAAAGGATTGTTGATAGATTGTCAACAGTGAACCGGCGTGAACTAAACTAAACTGCCGTAAAAAAGTCCAGGAATCCGGGAATCCCCTTTTTAGTACGGAGCGGAACAGTGACATTTCTTGGACACTATAGTTCGTCTGTTCTTTCACGTGTTTATTGAACCGAGGAAATAGAGAGCGCTATACTTTTGCAACGCAATTTGAACTACAAGGTGCGTGAACATACATAACATAACAATCAGCTGTGATTTAACCGTTGAGCAATCGACTATTTTATTTTTACACTGAATTTAATGATGGGCGATTTCAAAATAATGCTATAAATCCGGATTTCTTTGTTTGTTTTTCTTTTAAATAGTTTTTATTACTTAGGTACTGTGATCGTCACTAATAATTTACAAGAATTTGACCAAAAAAAAATCAACTTCCGACTCGATTTACTCGAAAACGGAAGCTCAAATCAAAAAAAGTTATACTACAATATCGATTCCAAATGTGATGTAGATTCCCCAGTTTTCCGCTTGTACCACGAGTTTCCGGACACTGTGTATTTTTATGATAAAATAGTAAAATTATTTTTTTATTGTTTTTCATTTACTCACAAATAATTGCCCAGGTTGCCTCTAAAATCATGAAACACTAGAATCTTTAATGGCCTATATCTTAATATTTAATGCAAAAATAAATAAAGTAGCTCCCATCCGTACTAGATATTTATCACACTTGATTACAAAAATAATTTTTCATTTTGGTTGGGTATTTTGATCTCAAATCCGGAATTCAAATATTCTTTAAAAAAAATTAAATGTATAGTCTTTGCACAGCGCGGAACAGATATACCGTTCAAGGGTTGTTTTTTTATTAGTAAGACTGTAATTAATAAATACGTAATTGAGCATGAGAAAATTGTAAGAATCTATAGGTCCTAAAGACTGCGATTTGATGCAGCCAAATAGATGCTCCAGAGGAAGTGACCCAGAGGCAGGCCATGGAACATTGGAGCATGGAGGAAAAGGATTGGAGCAGGACAGGACTGAGAACTGGAAGCAAATGGCAAGAGACCAGAGCCGATGGCAAACATGCACATTTGTGCAGGAGGTCAAACCCAGCCTGGGATGCGCGAGATAAAAATAAAGAGATTTGGCAAGGGTGTTGCTTACTTGGACATGCCGTATATGTTGAGGGCGGTCCACACCAACGGGAAGGTGGTGGGTAGCAGGGGCAGCGTGGCGCCCAGGGTCTGCAGCAAGAAGGTGCTGGTCCAGTGCGCGCGCGGCTCCTGCAGGTACACGTGGTACACGAAGGCAGAGGACAGGCACAGCACTATGGTGGCGGGCAGCAGCACACCCTCGATGCATCGGTTTATCACCTGCAATGCCACAATGAACTCAATTATTATAACTACACATTGAACTCTATGTATAGTGCTGTTTTTAGATTAAAAAAATAGGGGTCCAAGTGTTGATTTTAATTTCTCATATTTTTGGTTTATTGGATCACTTGACTAATAAACAATTAATTATTTTGAGTGCTCCTGAAGTGATTTTTAACAAAATGTCTCTTTAATTTTAAGAAAATTTAATAATTTTTTATTATTAAAAATATTATTACACATTTTAGGAACTATTTACCTTTTATTATTTAGTTTCACCAAATGGCTGCCATCTTTCGGCTGTCTAGATATGGACAGTTTTAGCTTGAGATACACCAAAGTTATTCTTTAGTGGAGTGCTCATAGATGTACCGTTTTTCACCTGCTGAGATTTTTTTTTACACTAGCTCCACACAGGACGCCCTGGGGAAAATAATTAACCCCAGGGCCAATACTATCTTTGGGAATGCTGTTTGGATGATCTTTTTGAGAAAAGAAGGAGAGGAAGTTCTGGGAAGGAAAAAGGTATGAGGGGCAGTTTAATCTGGGTGTCGATGTGTCCAGGAGTGAAGGATGATATAAGAATCCATCTCTCGCACTGCGGTGCAAGGGGACGTCCCGTCGCTGGAGAAGTCAAATGATCTCCCTCAACCAGTCTATCCTGATCCGGCCTGCAAAGCATTGATGGGCAGACACATCCGTCACCAAGATCCAGACTAACCCCACCCCATGGACCCGGGCACCCCTGCTAAGTCACCAAACCACTTGGGGTGACCTATGGCAGAGGTGTTGGTTTAAGCTGGCTTTGCATTGGCTCTTTAGCCAGTCACATCGCCTGCCTGTTATTCCTATATGCTGTAACGTTTTGATAACAAATTTGTGAGAGATTGTATTAAAAGTCTTGACAAGTTCTTAGAATATTGGTTTTCTTTCCTTGGTCTATATTAACGAAGATAGATTCTGTAAGGTGTGCTATAGCTTCATTAGTTCCTCTTTCCCTGCCTTTTGATTTTGATTTGATTAGATTTGAATGTATTACCAGATGCCTCTGCTGGTTGTGCACGGTGACGGGGCGCTCGAGGGCTCGGCAGAGCGCCAGGCGCAGGTTAGACAGGTACGGTGTCTCTGTCATCTCAAAAAGCTTATTGCGATGGGGCTGCGTCACGCGGGGACTGCCAAACACTTCCTTGGACTGAAACAGTCAAAAAATGGATGTTAAAAGAACAGAAAAAATGCGTATTTACATTCCTGCAAAATTCAACACAAATAAATTTTTACTGAGAATAGTGAAGTCCTATTTTAAGTCAACCGTTTGACATTTCATCTGTCTATAAATTTATTGTACGCTCCATTTCCGAGAGTCGCTAAAATTGTCTTCAATGATTAAATATTGTAAATTTCAACTGTGTCAAACTAATAGAAAATCGTGTAATGAGGTGTTGTGTATTGTTTTTGTACTATTTATTAATTAAATAAATGGCACATTATCGTGTGGTGTTGCGTTACGCATTGCATTTGAATTTTTTTTTGAAAAAGAAAGAATTTTTCTTTTCACTGTCTGAAAATATAGAGTGTAGCTTTCCTAAACAGGCTTGCCTGGGGGGGTTGGTAGATCTGACGGGGCTGCAGCACTAGGCGGGGCTCTTCGGGGCAGCGGCAGTGCCCGGGGGACTCCTGCCCGGGCCGTATGAGCACCGCATCCCCCTTCACTAGCAAAGCCCACGGGAGATTCACCAATTTGCCTAAAAGCACAATATCAATGTTGAATTTGACGTCGCTTCTCAAAATAAAAGACGCTGAAATAGTATGCAGGTTGCTTGTTAAATTATATATCATAAAAAATAGCATGCACAAGATAAAACCAGTTTTATCTTGTGCATGCTACTTTGTCGTCGTTGTATTATATTAATCTTCAGTTTTAAATGTCTATATACAGGGAGTCCTGGGGTAAAGTGCAGTAACTTTGGCGGATGATTCTACATGATGGTGGAAGTAAAAAAGATAAATAACTTTTTCGAAATTTTATTTTTTTTTTCCCGTAGAAACCATTATTGTCTTTTTGCTTGTACTGTCATGTAGAATCGACCCCCGAAATTTCTGAACTTTACCCCAGACAACTTGTATGTAAAATTTCAAAGGCTAGTTTTACACTCATAAGTAAAATTTATGACTTGACGTAAGTTTTTGATAAATTACTCACAGGAACATTTACATATCCACCCGACTTGTGATAATTAATGCTCACGGAAGTTGTTCGGAAGTTCAACCTGTGTAAATGGTCGTGTGACTGTTTACATTTGTAAATTTATTTGCGGTAAGATGGCTTCCTGTGAACAACGATCTGCTACTGTCAAATTTACGCGATTTTTGTCAATAAAGGTGAAAAGACCCAAACAAAGTGTTGAAAGTGACTTTTGATGTCATTTGCATTGGTAATTCGGCCATAAATCGCTTGCATGAGTGACTTATGGGAAAAAACTTACGAGTGTAAAGGCAGCCAAAGACTAACCCATTGTGGCTATATTTTAAAAAAAAATGCGGTTTGAAGCTTTATAAAACAAGTTTTTGAAATGTTCCAGTTAAGCTGAACTTGGAAAAATGAGTAGATTGTATTTTGAATGCAAGTTTCAGCAAGCTAAGATTTAATGTAAATATTGTTTTGAATGCAAGTTTACCATCCCTGTATGTCCACTGCAACGTGACGCAAGGAGAGAAGGGCGCGCACAGGTGCGGGTAGTCCGCCTCCGTCCAGCAGCACTCCGCGGCGGCGCGCTCCAGCTCAACTGCAATGCAACACGCACTCACCTCAATACTACTTCATTAATACTGTGCTGGGGGTACAACAATATATACAGGGACATTGGGGGTCTAGTTTTGATAGATTTAAATGTAGAGCCATTCTATTAAAAAAATTAGAGTCCTTGTGAGAGCCCTGAAGGAGTAACCATCTGTTACTTATAACAGGGCGGGTATGCGGTGGATAACCTCAAATGTACTGGTGGCCCCGTGTAAAAACAGAATAAAATTTATTTAATTTTCATAATATCCGTAGGAATGTAAATGAGAAACGGTAAAAAAAATATCTACCTCAACAAGAAGCAGTAATAACAAATAGCAGTAAAACTAAAAAATAAAATAGGAACCATAAAATCTACATCAATTAATAAATTCAAAATATTGTTTATTTCTTTTAATTTTTCGACTTAATGTCCGGGTTAAATCTTCCCCACAGGAAAAACTAAACCCTTCTACACACATTTCCACAAATGATCATCTAGTCAATCCACATTATGCAAGTGTATTATATAAGTAAAATAAATACAAAACAATACAAGAACAACATATCAAACTATCAGAGACCAAATGGGAAAATAATCCACCGCCTCCGGATATTTTCATATCAGAGGGTTCGGTTCGTTAGAACTCCTAACTGGACCGATAAATCCTACTGAACCCTCAATATAAATATTTTAAAAATCTTTCATAATCCTAAATGTATTTAAAATGACTGATTTTTGCATTTTTATTTATAAATTCTTTGACAAATCTAATAAGCCTAAATTTTGAATGAGAGAGTTAGCTATAATGCCAGTAGCCGAAACAACAAATGGTAATATTTTTATAGTCTGAGAATGCCAAATTCTTTTAATCTCTTTTCCTAAATCTGTATATTTTGTAAACTTTGTAAACAAATTTTTGAATATTACAGGAATTTGGAATAGCGACATCAAAGATCTAAGTTATTTTTTTAATTTTGTCATGTAAAACTATATCGGGTCTATTATGACAATTTTTTCTGTCTGTTAATATAGTTTTATCATAATAAATTTTATAAAATTCATTTTCTAAAAATGTAGTGCAAAAATGTATTTGGTTCATACTCATAATATGGTACTACATTACGGCAGTTAATAAGTAATCAATAATATTATTTAATTTATAAAATAGTTTATACAAGTTATGCTATGTAATTATTATTTCGCATGACAGCTATTTCTGATAATCCCCTCAGAAGGCAAAACAGCTGTCATGCGTAATAATAATTACAATATAAGAACTTCTTTGTAACAAACTGTTTTCATAAATTAAATAATAATATTATTGAAAACATAAAAGAAATTAATATAATAACTTATATCATTGATGTCGCTATTCCAAATTCCTGTAATATTCAAAAATCTGTTTCTGAAAAAATTAGAAAATATACAGATTTAGGAAATGAGATTAAAAGAATTTGGCATTCTCGGACTATAAAAATATTACCATTTGTTATTTCGGCTACTGGCATTATACCTAGCTCTCTAATTAAAAATTTAGGCTTATTAGATTTGTCAAAGAATCTTTATATAAAAATGCAAAAATCAGTCATATTAAATACATGTAGGATTACGAAAGATTTTTTAAATATTTATATTGAGGGATCGGTAGGATTTATCGGTTCAGTTAGGAGTTCTATCGAGCCGAACCCTCTGATATGAAAATATCTGGAGTCGGTGAAGTATTTTCCCATATGGTCTCTGGTAGGTTGACGTGTTGTTCTTGTATAGTTTTGTATTTAGTATACTTATACAATGCAATTACATCGCGTGAATTGACTAGATTAGCATTTGTGGAAAAGTGTGTGGAAGGATTAAGTTTTTCCTGTGAGGAAGATTTAACCCGGACATAAAATCTAGAGAACAATAAAAAAAATAAAAAAAAATGGAGTTCTACAAAATAAACTTGATAACAGTAAAAAATTTGAAAAAAAAATAAAAACAAAATAGATTGTAAGAACTGCCATAACACAAAAGCCATTCACGAGCCTTACTCGTGACGTTTTTTTCTAGTTAACCAACCGAGCGGTGGCTTTCCAAATTTAGATAGGTGATTTTAAATAATTAAAATGAATAATTATAAATTTAATGGTTTTATAATAAGCGATGAAATCTAGGTAAATTTGTTGGCTTTAACCACTCCAGATACTCCGAAAGCACAATCTCCAAACTTAGTATTTGGCTTGCGTTAAGTTTCTATTAGTCTGTCTACAGCTGATGATGTTGCTGATCTAAGGGTTGACTGTCTCGGACCAGTATTTTCTGGGACACATAATTCAGAGATGTAAGGTGATTCTTTCAGGGCACTTGAGCCAGAGAAGGTTGCGAAGTTGTTCTGAAATGTGGAAATATTTAGAGACTCCGGTTATGAGCCTTGCCGCTGCATTAAACACGGATTGAAGTTTGGTATTTTGGAAGGCTACCGTAGATGCCCCTACAGTAATCGAGCTATGAGACTGTGTAAGAGTTAGAAGTTAGTAGATTAGAAGTTTCGTTGCCTCTGTAGGAAGGTTTCTTTGAATTGACTTGAGTTATCTTAGGTGAAAAAAACTGGCGCTTCAGTCCTATTTATTTGACTTTTAAGCGAAAAGTCTGAATCTAGATTAACGCCAAGAAGTTTGACAGTTGTCTTTGGAATAATATCGCTGCTGGAAATGAAATGGAAATAGGTGAATCATACACAAAATGTTGGCATTTGTTTGTGTCCGCCCCGAGAAACTCAGTCTTAGATGCGTTCAGCTTCGGCTTGTTTGAAGACATCCAACGATTTATTGCTTCTGGGCATTCAGCTATACAGATTTTGGAACTGTTAACTTCGTTTGGAGTGCAATAAAAATAAACTTGCTGATTGTTAGCGCAGCAGTGGGACAAGAGACCAAATGACTCATTTGTAAAAAGGATGAAAAGAAGTGGACCTAAAACGAAGCCCTGGGGTACCCCTGGAGAAAGTGTTTTGAAGTCAGAGAGTTTTTTTCGAACCTTAACGGCTTGTAAGCGATTGGAAGCCAGAAGATACTAAAAGCCAGCCAATTTTGATGTCTGAACTCAAACCAAATGTTTCCTCTAACCTTTTAAAGAGGAAGTCGTGATCGATCAAAGACAGATACAAGAATGGAGAGTACGTACATTCCCTGATGTACAGGTACTGCATAAATCAGTTTTGAAGTGGAATGAGTAATGTAATGGTTTGGTCTGTTATGTTTGTACCCAGAGAATGCTGTATCCTCCGGGGTATCTCATCCTTCCTGAGACGCTCCTCGCTATAGACCAGCAGCAGGTTGGCCAGCGTGGCGAGGGCCAGCAGCAGGGCAGGCAGCAGCGCCCGGGCCAGGCACAGCGCCAGGCAGTAGCCCAGACTCACGCCCACCACGGGCCATGTCAGCAGCGCGTTCTGGTTCCAGGGGCTCAGCGCACCCAGGGCCCAGCCACTGACATTATACATTACAATACATTGAAATTAAAAATAAGATATTTCGGCTTATAAACACCTTAAAGCGTATTGAAATTTAGCAAGGAAATCAACCCAAGGTATTCAACCGAGGAAACATCTATGGAATTAATTTACAACCATCAAATACAATTCAATGCAATCTAATCAATAAAAATCTACAAAAGGTGCTGATTAATTAACAGCATTGGATCATTAAAAAAATAGTTCATTGTTTATCAAAATATGCAGAGGGGTGTCAAAATCTAAAAATAATGTCATTACAAAACAATGCAAATGTCAAACTTACTAACCTAGAAATTTGATTGTGTTTAAAAGTATTTAACTCTATTATTATGTCATTTTTTAACTGCCAAAGAGCATCTTTTGTCAATAAACCAAGTTTGGCACTTTTTTTAGCATCACTCATATTACATACTCTCACTATTGCAAATATGGCAAAATGTTGAAATATTATTTGGATTCATACCAACCCTTTCCAAAAATAAATCACAATCTGTCAAACGCAAATGTCAAGTATTCAGTGACAAATGATTGCAAATGATATTACCGCCGGTAGCTCCACTGTAATCTCTCCCTCTTTCTCTTTAACGATAGATGCAATAGAAAGAGAGATTTAACAACATACTCTCAGCGTCATGACCATAGAAACCAGAAACATCGACAATATTTTGGCTATAAGCAACAACGCCAACCCAACAACCATAATTAAACCAATCCCCAAACAACTAGCAAAGAAAAGTACACGAATCACGAATATAATGACTAGTGATGTATCGAGGCATTTCGATACAAACACCGCTATCACCGTGCCGTCTCGAAATCATCGAAAAAAATATTATTCCTTATTTTTCCCTCTATGGGTTAGTCGTTAGTGGAATATTCCATTAACCATCGCACTTTTGTTAATCACAAATTTTAGGAATTATACTACATTTCAACATAGTTAAACTAAGTAATTCATGCGTATTTAATTGAAAAAGAAACTCACACAATTGTCAATCCATACAAAAAAAAAATGGTGGCAAATTATTCGTTTTACACGAGAAATTTCAAACTTCGATTGAATAAAAAGAGAATTTTAGTAGAATGAATTCAATAGAGGAGAAAAGATGCAATAAAATTTTCTTTTTTCGATCAAAGTTCAAAATTTCTTGTGTAAAACGAATAATTTACCACCATTTTATTTTTTTGTAAGGATTGACATTTGTGTGAGTTTTGTTTCAATATACGCACGAATTACTTAGTTTGTCCAAACTAAAAACCTAATAAACTATTTTGTGCAAGTGAATAGTAGTTATTTATTGTATTAATTGTTAAAACGAAGTGTAGTTTCCATAATTTGTTCCTAAAAGTGCGGCGGTGGAATGATTACCAAAATTGCCGCCTGGAAAAAAATATATATAAGCTCGACGTATACTCGACTCTTATCTATCCTTCTATCCTAATATTATAAAGAAGAAAGATTTGATTGTTTGTTTGTTTGTTTGCATTGAATAGGCTCCGAAACTACTAAACCAATTTTAAAAATTCTTTCACCAATAGAAAGCTACATTATCAGCGAGTAACATAGGCTGTATATAACTGTAAGCTCTGGCGTTATGAATTTTGTATTAAAAAAAAATGTGTGTATTTCATATATTTTTGCAAGAGGGGGGAAAGGTAGGGGGAAAGTGGGGTTCGTGAAGAGGGAAGTGATAAGGGAGAGAGAAGGCGGGGAAGGTGGAAGGGAACTGGGACGCACGGGAAAGGATAAGAAGGGAGAGTCAATATTGAATGGCATAGCAACGTATGTCAGGAACCAGCTAGTAACAAATAAGCGAAGACAATGAAGTAAATCAAATTACTTGATCCGGGTAAAGTCAAGAGCCAAAATAATAGAAGTGTGTGTATAAATGTGAATGAAGGCAGTCTACCCTATCTATTTTTTTTTACATTAGCTCCACGCAAGAGGCCCGGAGGAAAATAATTTCCCTAAGGCCTATGTCATCTTTGGGGATCTTGTGCAGCGGGTATTTTTATGAAAGGAAGGGGAGGAAGTTCTGGGAAGGAAAGGGGTGTTAGGATAGGGTAGGAATCTGGGAGTCGCTTTGTCCAGGAGTGACGGACATGTGAATCCATCCTTCCCACTGCGGTGCAAGGCGGTGTTCCGAGAGAGTAAGGCTGGAGAAGTCAAAAGGACTCCCTCAACCACTCTCTCCTGATCCGGCCTGCTATGCAGCTGATGGGCAGATGCATCCGCCGCCAAGACCTGGAACTCTTTAACCCAGGCACAGAAAAAAATAAAACGCCACCAACACTATTTGTTCATTGAATCGTCGCCGAATAGGTTAATTAGAATTATTCAACAAAAAATGTTCGAGGTTTAATTATTTGCTAATAGCTGGAATACCCGGCTTCGCTCAATTGATATGAGATTGAGCTGACGTTCGAATCCACAAAAGATCTTGCTTTATATACAAGGGTGGAAATAGGATTTTTTTCTGGGAGGGGCACAAGGGGCGGACGGGCAAAAAAATCAACAATTACTGTTAGAAATAAACTTGAAGTACCATACTTCAAGTTTATTTCTACAAGTTCAAGTATGTATAGGAAGGTTTATGAAAGTGTCAAAAGAATAGAAAAATTAAATGTTTAATAAAGACATTTTTCTTTTATGTTTCCTGCTAAAGATGTCCAGTACTTCATTAGCGTCCGTTGTTGACGCAACGTCTTGATGGATATGCATTAAAGCCAATCCATTCAAACGCTCTTCTGTCATCCTGTTGCAAAGATATGACTTTAATCGGCGTAAGGTGGAGAAAGATCGCTCGGCAGTGCTAGTAGTCACTGGAAACGTGCACAACAATTGACAAAAATTGTAATATTTGGCAGCACCGTTGCTCTTTTGTAGGCATCTGCTGGAGATACTGGGATATTTTCTCTCATCTGTTGCCAAAATTTTTACCTCTTCATATATTTTAACAACTCTGCTTATTTTATTCGCTTCTAAGTATGCACTGTGATGGAATCTCCACAGTACACAAAAATACCGTGGGGGTAATAATGGGGGGGCACGTGCCCCCGTGCCCCCCCATTAAATCCGCCCTTGTTTATATACCTTTACCAATTGGTAGCCTCACCCACATGAAAAAAGCTTCGAATGGTCCACAATGTTCCAGAACATTCCACAACATTCGAGAGTGTTCTGGAATGTTCCAAATGATGTTCCCGATTCCCTTTTCCTGAATTTTCCACAATACTCCTAAATGTTCTGGGTTTTTTTGGAATGTTGTGGAGCGTTTCAAATACTCTCGAATGTTCTGGACGGTTCTTGAAATTTCTAAAGAGCGAAACTTCCAGCCCTTATATCTCCAAAAGCACGCTCTACAGTTAAAAATGGGAACCCTCTTCCTGGAGGGGGGATAGAGATCTATCACACCATATAATTGTATATTGGGAAAGAGATTTATCACACCCTTGATCGTACTCATTCCAGTTTTTGCGGTCCGCACGTTTGTTTGGACTTTCTTTTATTATATATATTGATTACCAACGAATGATACCAAATCTCTCGGACACGAATAAGAACCGAAAACTTTTTTTATTACAAATGTTTGGAAACACCCCAACATTTGAATTTTTTTCATATTTCGCAATTATGCCGTGAAGCATTTCGGTTATTAAATTCATGTAAGATGATTTTTTTTTAATAATCGAATAAATTCGATTGATAAAATAATCGATAATTTCGAAAAATATAATTCGATTATGCACATCGCTGTCACAAAATGAGTCGTCTCAACTTACAAATAATAATGTCAATTTTTGTATTTTGAAGATTTGTTTTCCGTCAAATTGCACATTTTCAGGTGAGAAATTGCATATTCATCGAACTAAACCTCGAATTAACTCCACCTTCAGTGTCTTCCGTGTAAATGCAATAGAAATAATGTAATGTCACATCGTAAATAACATTTTTTATTATTTACTTTTAGCATATTACTACTTCAATTGGTATTGTTGGCAACCCTGCGTTGGCCAGAATTCTCGGAAATAATATTTATCGGGGTTTAGTAGGAATAGTAGGAGCATGTCGTATCTGAGAAAGCAATAGTAATACGGCTTTAAGTATATTTTCGGTGAAATTTCAGGATTATTCGTCGCGATTGTGTTTTTGCATAAAAGTTAAACAAGTTGGTGACAGGAATATCAGTTTCCGCGCCTACCATCGCGGTCCACCAACTCGCCAGTTCGATTCGACGAAATCGCCATTTAGAGACAATGAAAAAAGATATAGAAAGTGTTTGGCTTTGCTATAGAACTATTTCTTCGCTTCGTGTCATAATATACGAACGATTAGTATGACTTTTGGTTCAGTGATATTAAATTTCGGAGATATTTCGATATATAGAAATCGCCGACGTATCTACTCTTCCATCAAAACAATGCGATCGTGTTTTTTATGACAACGTTCCGCGAATCCCAATTCTAACTAATAGACTCATCAGTCGTTGAAATACATAAAAATGAAATCTCGAACCGAGAGACGTCGGTTCCTGGAGCTGATCTGGTGCTGCTGCTTGTTGCTGCTTGAAGGAGTTATCGCCGAGGAGCAACCGGAGGCGGGGGACAATCCCTTCTGGACCTGCGGGCCCGGGGTCAGCACCCCGGGCATCACCTTGCCGCGTGGAGACGTCAGCCTGCTGTTCGGACAGCCGCTGGAGATCCTGTGTCTCCTGAACATGCAGGACCCCAGGGCGGTCGGCCGCAACTCCAGCGACCTGCTCTTCTACCGCAACATGGAGCTCGTGCAGTCCGAGTTCCTGACGGTGGTCAACTCCACGGCGCTGCGCCTGCTCGTGCCCCGTCCCTCCCCGTCCGACTCTGTATATTATTGCAAGCTGGAGCCTTTGGAGGAAGATAAGACGGTGGTGTGTTACAACAAGGTCGTGGTTGGCGAGAGGCCGAACCTGGACAACAACTTCCGCTGCCTGTCCCAGAATTGGGACAATCTCACCTGCACGTGGAAGCCAAAGCATAATTACCTGGTCACCACTTACAACCTGACCTACCGCTTGCCAGGTCGCAGCGGTCGCTCCGTCGTGTTCAACTGCAACAACATGACCGTTGAAACGGACGATGGCACTTACTCCTGCTTCTGGAGTCTCTACACCACACCGCATTACCGCCAATCCACACCCCACTTCCACTTCACGCTAACAGCATTCAACAAGCTGTCAGCACCTGTGTCCCGGGATTTTCACATCAACCACTTTGCGCGCGTGAGACCTGGACGGCCCATGGATCTGAAGGTGGAGAACAAGACACAGCACAGCGCGTTGCTGTCCTGGTCCATCCCATACTCTTTGCACAACTTCCCCCCGGGAGTCTTGCATCGGGTGATATACTCCAACGAAGTGGACGGTGACGGTATCTGGAGCGTCAGTGATGTGAGTTCTCTGTCACTGCATAACTCCTCCTACGTCTTCAATGTCACGGGGCTGGTGTACGCATATTGCCATTACACAGTTCGAGTGTCCATACGCTCGGAGAAAGCTTACGAAGAGGAGATGTGGTCTGACTATACTCCCGTCACCTTCAGAACCTCTGAGGAGCTCCCTGAACGGCCTCCGGATACGGATCTGGGTGGGTTCGAGTCTGTGGCTAATCTCACTCACCGCAGTATCTTTCTGTATTGGCGACAAATCCTCAGTCACGAAGAGAATGGAGATAACTTCACATACAATGTGGGGGTGCACATGGAGGGCATGAAGCTGGACGTTGTCCCTTTCAAGTGGACCAAGAGCTACATCTGGTTTAAGGGGCTGCCCCTGAGGCCTCTGGAGTTCCTCATCTCATCCGCTAATAATGTAGGAGAATCACCTTCAAAGTCACGTCTTATAGTCCCTGAGCAGAACCAGTTGCTGCCCGAACCCTTGTCTTTCACCAAGGCGACTCTGGGCAACGGCACATACGAGTTGACCTGGCGCCATCCTATAGTCAACATGTCCGATGTAACCGACTACACTATCTTCTGGTGTGAAAACTATCGCGACCGCCCCTACCAGTGTGATGGGCGCCTGCAATGGGAGCGCGTGCCTGCCAGCCTGACCGCTCGCAACTTCACCGTAACCGAAGACAAGATCTACCAGTTCGCCATCTCCGCCAACGGCCACGGCACTTCCAGCGGCATGGTGTGGGCTTCCTGTACTATCATACCAAATACTGCCATCGGCAAAATCAAGGACACCTGGACCACCAACCCTCAGTCCACCTCCATCACCGTCAACTGGAAGCTCGAGTGTCCGGATAACGTGGGGGTCATTAAGGGCTACCGCATCTTCTACTGCCCCATCGATGGCTTGATAGATACCGAATGCAAGGAGCCCGTGAAGAACATCACGGTGGAGAAGATTACGCGTATCGATGGTGTGGTGGTGAGAGGTGCGGACGACCCGCAAGCCAATATCACCGGGCTCCGACCCTACACCACATATGCCATCCAGGTGGCCATCATCGCCCACCACGAAGTGGGGCCCCAGAGCGACACATTAATCGCCAATACGCTTGAAGGAGCTCCAGATCCCCCTCGCAATGTCAGAGTATCTGACCTGTCCAACACGCGCATGCTAGTCTCCTGGGAGCCCCCCCTGCGTACCAATGGGGTTATCAGAGACTATATGGTGTCCTACCGCTCTCCATACGAGGATTGGATGACTATACACATAGACGAGCGCCGGGAGAATCCAAAGGCCACTTTCCGCGAGCGTCTCATCACCAACCTCAGCAGTTACACCAATTATAGTGTGCGCGTGGAGGCCTGCACCACGAAGTGCTCCAACTGGTCCCAGACCCTGCTGGTGCGCTCAGCCATCGGGTCCCCCGGGATGGTGGGGCAACCCACTGTGCAGTCCTCGGAGTCCTACCACCGCGTGGTGTGGGAGCCCCCCAAAAGAGCCGGGGGCACGCTGGACCTGTATGAAATCAAGGTGCTCAAGGTGGGCAAGGACTTCAATGACACAATCATCTACAACACCACAGACTTGGAGCTGGAAATCAAGGAAAAGATGTGCCTGCTGGAAGGGGTTTACGCTTACCAATATTCCGTGCGGGCTGTTAATTACGATGCTGCGGAAGACCACGGGGCCGCAGCTTTCTCGCACCATGACATGGTCCGAGTCAACAGGCGGCCCATCGGCGACACCAGCGTGGCATCGTATCGGGGGCCCTGGAGCCCCGTCGCAGAGAACACCTGCACACCAGCATACAGCAGCACTGGTTTCTACTGGGTGCTGATGGTGGTAGGCATGGTATTTGTGGCCGCCCTCCTGTTAATGGGGGGCAAGTGGTTGTACAGGAAGATAGACACCATGAGCTCCATCAAGCCCGTCATGCCGGACGGCTTAATCCAGTCTGACCTGGACAAAGACGCCTATCCCTGGGTCCTTCCCCCCAAGCGCAGCAAGGAAAGTGAGAAGCACTCGCAGTACCCCCCCGCCTCGGCCGATGAAGTTTCCCTTCTGGGGCGTCCCATCCCCGCGCCCGCTTCCCCGAACACCCGGGACATGAGCGGGTTCAGCGCCACCACCACTAGCACTTCCCTATCGGGGGGCTCCTCCCGCCGCGCTCCCTCACCCAATTCGGGAACCGCGTGGGACGCCCCTTATTTCAGGGCAGGGGATGACTTGGATTCGGCTACTCCCACCAATGTAGACTCGGAGGCTTGCAATCCCTATTCCACTATCAGATGCCTCAACGATTCCGAGGGAACACCCACAAACACTGACAATCCATATGTCACCGTGGCGCCAGAATTCCCCAAGCTGAGCAACGGCTACGTGCAGGCCCGCCCCCTGCCGGTCCCGCAGGCGCTGGGGCCCCCACAGAGCGTGCTGCCCGCCAACTATGTGAGGACGGCCCCGGAAAAGTGCCCGGTTTTGTGCTCGCCGTACGTAGCGGTGGATGACCCCCGCATCAGAGCACCACTGCCCGCTAGTGCTCCACTGACTTCCCTGCTTCCCAAAGCGTGCATTCCTCCGGAGCCCTCCGGTGGAGGCTACGTGAAGCACGATGATGTCATGTTCAGCGGACCGTGTGCAGTGGTGGAGCCGGGGCGGCCGCTGGTGGCCAAGAGGATCAGCGCTCCGCCCCTGGTGCTAGGCAAGCAACTGCTCAGCGAGGACAAGAGGACGTCTCTGTGCAGCGAGCCGCCCTATTCACCCGAATACTGCCGCTTCGGTTGGAAGCCCGAAGAGCCGCCCAGCCTGGTTCTGCAGGACTACCAACTCTCCCCCGAGGACTACAAGCTGTCCCCCGAGGACTACAAGCTGTCCCTCGAGGACTACAAGTTGTCAGCTGAGGACTACAAGCAGGAGCTGGAACAGGAGGCGGCGCCGGGCTGCACCCCGCTGACCCCCGCATCGCACTATCTGCCTCTCAATGTGCCCACGCTACAGTCATAGACCATTTCTCAATGGTGGTGTTAATGTTAAAGTTAAATGGATAGTGGACCCATGTTATATAATAAGAAGTGATATACTAATGTTAAGAACAACTGTGAAGTGAAATGACGAGATAGTTCTGGCCTTATAAACATTTCCGACTGCACCTATAATATAATAACCTAGTTTAGTGTCCCTCACCAGTCACCAGCCACCAGCCACCAGCCAGTCACAGCTGATTCGCAACAAACAACACGCACCACACACTCTGCCGGCCTTCAATCAATCTACTCTCGGTAATTATTTCACCTCATTGATAGGTTTTGTGCATTTGTGATTTGTGCAATTATTATCAATGAATCACACAGATAGGTCAGTTATTTGAAATGTGAAATCTGTTATCAGCGTGTATTTCTCCAAATAGCTTTTCAAAAGTCTCCCACTATTGACGATTATTCATCAAATATTGGAAACTGGGAAAAATCCACTAGCAGAATTACTGACTAATTTGCGAAGAGTGGCCCATAAAAAGCTGGTTCACTTTGAAAGCGCGTGAAACAAATATTAATAATCGCCCTCCATATGACTTGAAAACCATGTTTAGATTTGACTGGTTTCAGGAAACTCACACTCAACTCACACCGCCTAGAACTCCTGACCTTGACGGACTCCAGGAACAGTGAGGAGTGCAAGATGGACGGAGCTTACCTCGTGCCACTGATAGCGCCCGACCTGCGCCAGGAGGAAAACATTCTGCAGATAGCAGACCTTCTGCAGCAGCTGAGCGGCGTGGTGGCAGACGTGTTTGGACGCATCGACGCTCGCATCGAACAAAACGTGATGCGCACCCGCCAGGTCGCGGCCCGCATCGAGGCCTGCGGTCGCCAAGTGGAGCGGCTCACGGGCACCAATAAGTCCACCCGGGTCTACTGCGCGGCCAAGTACCCCGCCGCCCCCGCGCACCACTTCCCCGCGCTCTTCCCCTCTGCTGCCCCCGCCCAGGGAGGCCTGCTGCGCCCCCCCCGCCTCATCGGGGCCAAGGCCTCCCTCTGTAGTGACAAGGAACTCCAAGTAAGACTACTCTTGTGTACTTTTAACCATAAGAATTTCATGTACCTCTGACGTGATGGTGAAATTGCTACCTTACTAAGCTGGTCCATATTGTATATGCAGTCTCAGGCCTCCGTGATATTTTGTTAGAGTGTCGAAATAAACATATAATTTTTTAAATATAAAAATGTTTTGTAAATGTTTACAAAATAGGGACACGCTTAAAGTCGGGTCTCCAGCGAGCGAAATCTGACCGAAAACATGAACGTGAACATAAACAATCGCTTGAACAACTTTGACTAAGCAAAATCCGACCGAAAACATGAACGTGAACATGAACAATCGCTTGCCAACTGACTAATTCGTGTTCAAAAATCCTCCGTTCAAGCTTACCACAAACGATGGAAAACATTCCACTCCCGGGTGAAGCGGGAAGGTGGGCGGGGCCGGCGGGGGGGATTAGTTCATTTTTTCACAGGAGCCGCGTGATGCGGTCATTCATGGAATAAACCGAACGACTTTTTGAGGTTATGTGCAATGAGCGAGCTTAAATAATCATGATTTTAAAATATTATTATACCCAATTATAATATAATAACAAATATGAATATAATTATTCTGTTTAAATCGAGAAACGCCTGGAATATTCTCGGCGCGGGAAGAGGGGGCTTAATATGTTTTTGTACAGCGCCCTTGAAGTGATTTTACACAAAAACGGTAAATTTCATAAATAACCATATATTGTTATTATTATATTTATGGCTCTTTGGTCTTGCCGGGACACTGTTTTAAAGTACAAATCACTTTTTTTTTTTCTTTTTTTTTTTTTTTTTTTATTCTTCATTTTAATTACCCGCTAAACTGCCAAGGCAGTTTGTCAGCAGGTCAATTTGACAATATTAATAAAACACTAAAGCACAAAATATTATAAGAAAACACAATAGCAAATAGTTGCAGAAGAATAACTTTTAAGTACCTACAATACAAAAGCATAAAATATACAGACAGACAGATATAACACAGGTAAATTACTGATAGTTTAAATTAATTATAGATAGTATTTATACATAAGATTACAAACAATATCAGTACAAAAAGTTTTGATCCATTAGCCGTTTTTTAACTTTTCTTTTGAGATCAGTGGGGCAATTGGATTCGATTTTGAAATTCATCGGCATCTTATTAAATATATTCAGTTAAATAATAATAAGAAGTACATATTTCAATCTTCGTAAATGACAAATAGTGCGTATTAATTTTGTTCGGTTTCATAAACATGTAAAATCATTATTTATTACGCGCGTCCTATGAAACTGTGCCATGTGAAACGTCAACTGCAATATGCAATTCGCAAATAAGCACTGCAAACCTAAAATACAAAAGCATTCACGAAACCAGTGGCTAGAAACGATATATAGACAATATTATAACGAAAGTAACTGATTCGCGTAATTACGTATGTAATTATTCTAATAACTAGAATGAAAATAAATAAAAGAGCACTCACACATTTTTCTTTTCAGTAAACTACACATCCCAGGTTTTAAATGATTTGTATGGCAAACGTGTAATTTTTATAAAATGCATGCGCATTCTTTTATTTATTTTCGTTCTAGGTATCATCATCATCATCATATTAATATGTGAAGCAAAAACTTTGTACCCCTTTTTACGAAAATTGCGCAGACGGAGGAGTATGAAATTTCGCACACTTATAGTTTATATGGAGAAGGAGTGCAGAATGCTAATATTTTTTTAAAATTATGCATAAAAAATACATTAAATCAATTAAAAAAAAACATTACAATTATGGTCGAATTTCGACCATCGGGCGACCACTAGTTAGAATAATTACACATACCCGTTAGACAAACCCTGCTTGCCGTACAAACTATTAAAAACCTGGGATATATATCTTATTTAATAGAAAAAAGCATGCACATTCTTTTATTTATTTTTATTCTAGGTATTAGAATAATTACATATACCCGTTATACAATCCTTGCTTGCCGTACAAACTTAATGTACTGAATTAATTTGTTGTAATTTACCTGTAATCTACCTACTACATTTAAAAAAATAATTTTAGTGTATATTAAGCTATTAACCTACTTTGTATACATTTACCAAAAGTTTTAAAAATGACTCATTCTACGTTTTTTTAACTAAAATTACTGATTATGAAAAAAATTAAAACATACACTTTATACATCTGTTATACATTTTATTAGACAAATGTATAACAGATATTATTGTGACCTCACTTTTATGTCTTTCCAAGAAAAAATAATTAATAAAAAATTCCCAAAGTTTCATAAATTTATTTCAATTTGCGATTCAAAACCTTGGTTTCATAAAGGTCAAAATTTTGTTTCTTTCGTCGTAAATTTTTATGTTTGAATATAAAGCGTGGTATTTTCTCTAACATCGTTGAAATCATGTTTCTCACCATGATAGTAAGGGAGACACGACGATTTCTATGAGACATATACGAGTTGTTCCGAAAACCGAACAAATGGACTTAACGGGTTGAACTCTATCCTGCACAGTTTCCAAGGATGCCGTTATCTCCCGACTTTCTCGACACTGCTGATAAACTCTAGAGATTTGCCAAGAAAGTGTTCTTGGAATTCTCTTGCTCTCGGTGAGCCTGGCGTAAAAGATAAACTATTGCTTTTATTTACCAGATAAATTAGCTACGTTTCCATTCCGTATCGTATGATTTTCTATTTAAAGAGTTACCGTATAAAATAATATGTTAAATTGTGTTATTCACTGTATATTATTAATTCATTATTATCTCTGTTCATAATATACCTTCAGGAATTCTATAAGACATTCATAATTAGATAAAATAAGAAAAGTTTATCAAAACATAATTCAAATTCGCAACTTCATAATTCTATGAACTAATAATTAATTTGTATCAGTTTGTTTGCTAAATAATAATGGTTGATGTGAATTTACTTGTCTTGTATTTGTTGCTAATATTCGCTATTTTGCTATCATCGTACGCTTTCTATATTCGTAATCTATCTATCAGAATTCTGGGTGCGTCTTTTTATCAATTGCATCTCACAATCGGGTCTCGTATCAGCTGCTCGCTTACCGACTTACCGACCGGATTTGGATTCCTAGACTTGTTAGCATAGTGGGTAACAAGTCTAATTACAAGGAGCGTCCTACCCTATTTTACGCTCATAAACCATATTCCAGAGTTTGGACAGAGTATTGGAACATTGCTAGTCAATCCAAGGGAGCCTGCTACGCCTCGATACAAAGGACTATCCCATTAAAAGCATGGTTTAAAAAATTTCCCTATTTTTCCATAAAATAAATTTCCTCACTTATTCTAATGAGAATCGTTCTCACCTTTTTAAAATTCACGTCCTCGACTCCCCGGATTGTACATTCTCTGGTCTAGATATGGGAAAGTTATATACTATCAAGCCTCCCCTCCAGAACTTGACTCCAATCTTCCATATAATTCTGAAATTTGCACATTTAAATAAAATTAATATATAAATTCACCTTTCCTTTTTCTGTAATTTTAAATGATGGCATAGAACATCCTTGAAGGGTGAAAGCCAAAAATAATTGTTTGAAAAAAATAATATTATTGTATGGAAAATTATTTTCGTATTATAAAAAAAAGTTTATTTAATCTTTTTGACTTCTACCGGTGTAGAATCCCCTCCCGAAGTTTGTGTACTTTATCATCCCCAGACAACCTGCGTGTGATATAATTGTACAGTTAGTAGCTTATAATTCTACAGGTGTAGAATCCCCTCCCGAAGTTTGTGTACTTTATCATCCCCAGACAACCTGCGTGTGATATAATTGTACAGTTAGTAGCTTATAATTCTACAGGTGTAGAATCCCCTCCCGAAGTTTGTGTACTTAATCATCCCCAGACAACCTGCGTGTGATATAATTGTACAGTTAGTAGCTTGTGTCACTCTCCACAAAAGTAGCGTACGATCTGTAGCTATTTGATAACTAAATGAAATTGGTTTTCGCTATTAGCTCGCTAAAATGGCCGGAAGTTTGAAAACAAAATATTTCATGATTTGGGAAAAAAATAAAACAAATAGTCTATATTTTATATTTGTAGCAAACTTTATTTTTAATCCATAACTACAGTACAAATAAGGTAAAAAAACCTTTTTTGAGACATATGTGATGTGTTTTTTAAAAATATAAAAGGGGAAAATAACACTTTTTCTGGATAAAATCAGTATTCTTGTAGACTTACATTTTTGTCAGCTCTACGCAGCTTTTAATAATAAACGAATGGTAAAGGGTAAATTATTGAAAAAAAAAATTAATTATAATTTAAAAATACATGTTTTAGGTGTTTTTTCTGATTTTCAGTGCATTTTAGCGAGCTAACAACCATTTTTTTTAAATCAATTTAAATGCAGTTCTCATTTTCCTTGTAAGATGCAACTTTTGAGATCCCGGGCATTTTTCTGAATTCAAAAGTTGAAATAATTGACAACCTATTGTATATCCCTTCAGGTGATTTTTTACAAAAACAATGCTGTACAAATCATCCAAATATTACCTCTGTTTCAGTACAATACTCCATGCTTCATTCACATTCATACATCATCTCATCTTGACATGATCTGACTTAGTACAATACTATACTTATATTATTGAAAAATTAATTGTCATTGGCAGGACAAGTTGGAGTTCTACCATGTGAAGCTGTCATGTCCCTCGCCACTGCAGGCCCTGCTGGAGGGAGGGGGCGAGCGTGGCCGGGGCGCGATGCCCCTCCAGCTGGGGGCGGTGGGCGGGCTGTTGCTGCGGGGGCCCCGGGAGGCAGCCTACAGCAGTACCGGGGGTCCACGAGCCCCCGCGGCCCCCGCTGGCCCCGAGCTCCCCGCCCCCGGCCTGCACGCCGCCCCCGCCACCGTGGCGCAGCGCGACCACCACGCCACGCAGCACCACTACCTCTACTCGCCCAGCACCGGAGAGGTAACTACGGCTACCGTTACTTGCAATCAATTCTCTTCTATGACTTCCCTCTTGTCCAGAACTCGTGCACAACAAAAATCACATTTACCAATGGCAAGAGTCGACGATTCAAGATGCGCTTAGCATCGAACCACAGCTGCTCTTTTAGAAAACGTGGGAAATGAGGTTGCTCGGACATGTACTGTTGGCTATATACTGTTGGCAATTCCAAAGGAAAGACATCGCCTTGGCCACCACAGACAAAGTAAGATAAAGTAACTCCCACTGAGTGTGTCGCTGAAGTTGCCCGGATTAGGCCGCAGTCGACGGACCTTGTCCGAGTGATCCCAAGTATTAACTTCAGATAGAAAATAATAATACGAAGATTTGAGAATTAGGCCCAGTTGTTTTGCAGAAATACACGTGTGGCAAAGTCATCAAAAGGCCATTCAACGCATTTTGTTTTTTTTTACATTTGAAGTTCCCCTGTTAAACACCGATTTTAGGGGCGTTTCAGCTTTCTATCAAATGGTATTAAGCTGACAAGCTTAACAACATGATAGTTGTCCTCTTCTGCTGCTATCCTCTTCTCCTCTTTGTTAAAAAGCTGAAACGGACATAGAATCGACACGTAACGAGGACCTGTGAAAAAAATTAAATGGCGCCGAACGGACATTTGAATTTTAGTTTAATTCCGTTATGTTAGTTTTAGCATAGAATGTGAGATAAATGTTTATTTTATCTCCGCAGAGCAGTTCTAGGAAGTGTCCGCCTCGGCAACCTCGGCAGTGGATAGAAGTAGAATTGGTCAGCAATCGGGCAATTAGCATTTACAGAATTTCGCCCCGTCTTTTATCTTGTTTATACCATCTTATTTTATTTCTCCAAAATATTTAGATCTTTGATTACTTCTTGGAAGTCTTCTTCCATTCGCAATACATAATACAAATATAATGTCCACTGCGCACTAAAAATGTAAATCGAGAATTTCATTTTACGATGTAAGGAAGATTAAATACAAGTTTTGTTTAACATTTTGATACAAGGTTATGTTAATATATTTGTATTATTGTCTCTGTAATCTGTTTAAAATGAGACAGTTACGGTCCATTTTTAATTCATTCATATTAATGTTTTTACTACTTCAATGACATTTTTGTTTTTGTATTAATTTTATTATCAACTTTAAAGTAATTTTAAAATATCACGTTACTTACAAATACCCGAGTAAAATAAAATTGTGTGACGGAATAATGAGCATTTTATAATAAGGGTGTTCCCTTCAGGTGCCGTCTCTGGACGTCCCGCAGGATCTGCCCCATCTGGCGGGCGTGGCGGGGGACCTGCGCTTCCACGCCGGAGTCGGACCCGCCATCGCACCCTCAGTGCTGCCCCGGGCTGAGGAGCCCCCTGTACCTTCACCCCCGGCCCCTTCAGTCCCCCAGGGCTCCCCGGCCCTCGCAGTCCCGCAGGGCCCCCCGCCGCCCCCCCCCGCCGCCACCACCCCCTGCAGAGCTCGAGGAGACTGACAGCAAGGGGCAGAATGCAACAATCCAGTTAGTATCACTTTGCACAATACTAATTTTATAGTAATATGTATTTATTACCTACGGTTTTGCTTATATCTAAGCGTCACTAAAAACTGATAAGAATAAGAATGTGAGATAAGAATCCACCAAATATTGATGCTATCGACTTAGGAGTGGTCTCACGCCATTCAGCAATCATAGCACATTCATAATACACTCGTCCTAGTTTGTAAACATATATTTTCAAAAATTCCCCCCTCCTTCTCCCTCTAGAGGAGTGTTTCACTCTTAGGTCTTCATTTATACAGTAAAAATTAATGTATGACCAAAGTTTCATGAATGCACAAACCATTTTGTCATTCAAACTCTATTTTATAGTACACGCTAAACTTTGATGCCGGCCTGAACATGGTGCCATCCATTCTCGCGCAGTTACTGACTTTACAATGAACGTAAGCGAAAGAGAAAGATGCGTAAAAATATGCGACAAGGAATGGCGTGGGCGGGGAGGCATGCCACTTTTCTGATCTTAAACTCGCCTATTGTGATTTGTTATGCCATGAACTCTCACCAAGTTATGCCATGAACTCTCACCGAGTTATGCCTTGAACTCTCACCGAGTTATGCCATGAACTCTCACCGAGTTATGCCAAGAACTGCCACTATGCTATGCTATGAACTGCCACCGATCCAGCCAGTATATTAACAAATTTCAGCGCCTTATAGATCTTTTCAATAAGAGCACATATTCAATGAGAGTAAATCGTTGCTTGTTGTGACCTCGATCTTCTTCTTACTATACTTCTAGCCGAGCATCCTCCCCCTAGGCTATTAACCACCTTGCCATAACCGCTGGAGCTACCATATGAAATAAATAAATTTGCCTACATTGCTCGAGATTTCCAAAAGGAATTTTTTTAATTTTTCGCCAACAGTAAAAAAAATCATGCCTTCGAATTTTAACATGGAGACATAAAAAATTATTATAATGCTATATATATAGCCAATGAATTAACCTGTATTTTATCTTTTATTTCATATTTGTAGGATTTATAAAAAAAGTACAAAAAAATCGTAAAGTTTATAACTGCGCGAATCCTGCGTATTTGTTACATGTGGTATACTTGATAATGAAGGGTGCATTTCTATGGAAAAAGGACTTAATTTTAACCGTAAACAGCTGATCAAAAATTCTGTGTGAAAAAAAATTATTTAAAAAAATTATTTTTACATCGTTTTAAAATAGTCTACTTAGTTCGTATTTGCAACATCTATGGTCATAATACATAAAGCATTTCAATAGATTCGTTTTAAAATAAATGGTATGCCAGGGAAATGTTTTAAAAAATAACAATAAATGTTTTACGAATGGTAGGAAAATGTGGTCGAATTTTGGACCGCTATCAATCACAGAAAAATAGAAGTGGTCCATTTTTCGACCATAATTATTTTGGAGAATAAAAAACATTCCAGGACTCAATAAAATAAAATTATAGCAAGTACATATTGTTCTGTCCTCCGTAAGAGAAATGCCCCCCTGGCGGCGGGTTAGTTGTTAGTAGTTAGTTAGTTGTTTGTGTCTGCAACATTTAATATCAGTCGGATAAAGTCACCTCTCATTACTGTAAAAGCTTTCAACTTTAGCTAGAATGCCCGAGGGAAGTGTATCGTGTTACCGCGTGACAGAGGCTCGCCCAAGGTTTTTGCACCAAGAACGAACCTGACCTGCGCAATTCAAACTTATCTTTTAAACACATACGACCAATAGTTCTACATTCTATGTATTTGAAAAACAATTGACATTCTGAAATTTCATAGAAAATCCATTTAGTTTACCAAAACATTTATTTTCCCGTTCTTCTGAATACAATCACCCTCAAGTTGATGATCTTTCTATTTGGTAGTGGATAAAACTGTTTCAATGATGTCTGCTGAATTCATTTCTGGTTACAATATCTCCGCAGCGGAGTCATTCTGGGAAAAGTACAATTGCCATTTCACCGGTCATTGTCATTGTTGATTGACAATGCTTCCACTGTAATGCAATACATACCATTAAGATGTTCGCTGGAATTCTTTGTAACATCATTATTAATTACTAGTACTCAATTTGGGAGGCGGGTATGGGTACCGCCGTCCCGGAAACCATTTATTAGATCACCCCAAGTGGTTCGCTACATTTACTGACTTAAGCAAGGGTGCCTAGGCTCAGGGGATGAGGTTTGTCTGGGAGAGAGTGGTTGAGGGAGTCCTTTAGACTTCTCCAGCCGTACTCTCTCGGAACATCGCCTTGCACTGCAGTGAGAGGGATGGATTCATATGTCGGAGCGGTACTAGCACAAACTTTCATCCTTTTCTTATTGAAAAATACAGAAATATGGAACAAACAATATGGCATTTTGTATTTCAAATCTCTATAGCTCGTGATTGAAAGCGTATGATGTTGAAAATCGAAAGCAAAATTGCCCAATAATTCGTCAGCAAAGCAATAGGTCTCTACGTCCTGGAGGAACAAATTCATATTGGTAGTATGTGTAGAAGGTAGATATCATAATATGTGGAAGGTACAACGACTGAGAATCCCTCATTTTATGACTTGACCGATTAGTTTTATTGCCAACAGGAAAGCAGAGCCGCCTGTGCAGAGCCCACCAGCGCCACCCGCGCCGCCTCCACCCCTTCCGCCTGCCGTGGCGCCCGCCGCCCCCGCGCCCGCCGCGCCCCGCCAACCCCCGGCCCTGGACAGCCGTGCCAGTCTCATGGACGCCATCCGCAAGGCCGGGGGCTCTGGAAAGGCCAGCCTCAGGTCCACTGCCTCCAAGGACCAAACTGTGAGTACCTCCAAGGACCATACAGTGTATGCACGCCCAAAGCCAACTTTCCTTGCCAAACTGAAAATTACTTATTTATTTTGTGAACATAAGATATTATTAAATTTAATGTAAGAAACTTATAAAACAAATGTGATAATTAACAGGTCGCGTGCCGTTGGCGCACCGGTGCGCGCCCTATAGCCGAATAAAAAAAATAAAAAATAAAATTTTGAGATGCGATTTTAAACCTTATGTATAAAGAAAATGTATAAAGAAAATGTATGAAGGACAAGGTCAGAATCGCTTGGGGCATTCTTGTTCTTGACGTAACAGATATAAGGAACACACCTAGCCTCTCAAATAATCATCTTTGCACATATCTATGACTTTCGAAATGACATTTCTGCCGCGATTTGAGCTGTCAAACTTTGAGCGTCGCATGTCATGAAAAGATCGATAAAACTATCAATTTGTCAAATAAACGCAAGTAATATTCAATTTTTTATGAGAAAAACTCTCTTTTAATAACTTTATGGAAAAAGAACTAGTTGAAGATAATATTAATGATTCTAAATATTTGAAATATGAGATTGACAAATATAACGGTTTGACAGAAGGTGGCAATAGCGAAATTGGAAAACGCGCCGTCCCGGTAAGACGAGAGGTCTGGGTTCGAGTCCCAGTTGCGACCATTGTTTTTTTCTGTTTTTCTGTGTCTTGTTTTCTTTCATATTTTCATTTAGATTATAAGTGTTATCTTCTTCTTCAATGATATAGCAAGTAATATTATTTGTAAGCATAGTTTATTGTTCAGGGAACGTGTTTCGGTAAATATTATATACGATAGCATAAAATAAATCTGCAAAATATTACGTCAAAGTCAAAACATCGCAAAATTTTCGAGTTTCTTCCCTGGCATTTGAGAGGTTAATATAATATATATTTTTAAATATATATGTACATACTTATTTTTTTTTATATAAAAAATATGGGTTACATAACCCATATTTTTTATATAAAAAAAAATAATAAAAAAAAAAAATTGTTGATTTTTTTAAGGTGTGCAGTAATATTGGTTAACAATATGGGCGATTCCAGGAAACACAGTCCCACTGTTAAATTTCAATATCTTTGCTTTAGCCTAAACATATATTTTTAAAGCTAAAAGTGTTATATTTATTTATGTTCAATAAAACTAATCAACAAATATTGGTTAAGATAAAACATTGATACATTGTGCTGGTAAAACAGCAAAGTGAATTTCCACATAATGATTGTGTTGTTTGCAGGCCCCGACTTCGGCGAGCGCTGGAGGCGGCGACCTGATGGCCGACCTGCACGCACGCCTGTCCATGCGGCGCAAGGGCATCTCGGGGGCCCAGGGGGGCGCGGGTGGCACCATCCTGGCCGCCATCTCCGCCATCGTGCCCCCACCCGCAGAGCACCCCGACACGCCCAGCAACTCCGAGCCGTCCTCCGCTGAAGAAGACTGGGACTGACCCTGTCCCCTCCCTGATATCTCCGCGCATCTGATCTAGAATACAAGGAACGAGCCGTGCGCTTCACACCAACAAATTACTAGGCAAATCACAAACAGTTAAAGACAAGCCGTCCCATTGTTTCTGTCTTATAACTGCCGGGAAGCAAGTGATGACACGGAGTCTTTATCTTTGTTTGCCAGACGAGAAGTTCTTTGGTCTTTTCGGTTTAGCCACGGTCGTTCTTGAGTATTCCATGTCGATGCGCGGTTGTTTTATAACCGACTCTGATGTTAAGAGTTAAGTTTCAATCTCATTCATTGTTATATAAGTGCTAGTTGAGTGGAAGTGTCCAGTTGAATTGGTTCTTTGTAAGTTAATTGGTGATGCACATTAATGCTTTCAGCTTCTTCGATAGAGTAAATGTAATAAGAGCTTGGTGCAATAAGGTATACGATTTTAAGGCGGGATTTGTTGTGAATGTGTCCGTTAGGCAGTTGGTCGTGTAGTTTAGGCAAAGAATAATGTTGCATTGTAGTTGAGAATTGTGGGAATATTCGAGAGTGGCCTTAATATGTATTATGATTTAGTTTTAATAAACATTTGTCCCGATACATCGAAGCTACTGCGGGAGGCCAGGAGGTGGTTTGATGATGCAGCCATGTGGTGATGTAGCGATGTAGCGATGAAGTGATGTAGTGATGATGTGATGGCTGGCTGGGACACGAGGAGGAGTGATCGGAGTCCATCCAAAGTTAGGACTTGTGTTTCCGTTGCCATTTTTACTGTTTTTTTAATTTTATATTTGACATTGACACATAATCGATATGAAATCTACATTTGGACTATTTTTATGTTTTAAGATGTTTATGTAAGAAAAGCATTTGATAATGAATGAACTGCGTATCTAAGGTAAAAGCTATATTTGTCTAGGAATTAAGTAATCTGTATATAGTTACCGCGTCAATTGTCCCATTAAGTGTATATCCAGAATATATTTATACAGCATTATATTATAGAGGTAAGTGAGAGCATGTACATAGGATGCTGCAGTTTTGCGAATTGATGTGATGCCGCGCTGTAAGGAGTCAGGAGTCGGGTGTCAGGTGTCAATTCTCTAGGCTAGGCTGGGATGGGCGGGTGTGTGCGATAATGCTGCGGTGCACAGAGCATTCGGACTTGCCAATATTACATTCGCGTGTAAATACATTGAACTATACGGATGGAATTGTTGTTGTTTCACACAAGTTTGGCAGAACCTTTTGTTAGAGATTCCAGAGCGTGGCCTTGTGGGGGTGATAGTATCATCAGGTAGCTGGGCGCTTCAGACTGTGCCTGCTTAAGTTAAGGAACCGTTCGCTGTAGGTTTTGGAATTTATTTCAAATATTATAAATTAATGGTAAAATTTTTAACATTGACAATTTTCACATAGTTCAAGTACAACCATTGTTCCTCATTTTGCATTAAGTTTATCATTTTACATTTACGCTTAAGTTCTATACTCGATTATATTATTTAATTATTTTATCTTTACACAATTATATAATAACAGTCGCGTTGTTCAGTATTGAATCAAGCGCGTCAACGTGAACCTAATCAATCTTGTAACTAATCTAATGGATTTATAAAGATGCTGTCTTTTATACAAAGTGTATACACCCAACTGTATAGCCGGGCTGAGATCTAGGTTCTAGGTTCAACGCCCGGCACAGATCAAATGTGGCCGTCCTCACCGGTCTCTTTACAATCAATGTACATCAGGCGCAATGTTATTCAATGTCTGTATGTATATAATATATTATATACTTACCTTATCTAATGAAGTCAAATTAAACTAATAAATACTTAATCATTTATCACGGGTTTTTCTTTTAGCACACCAAATCCTTACCTTTTCCTGAGAAACTACATTGTTATTTTCCCTGAAATAATCCATTAGACCCACAGAGTAACAAATATAGCACTAGAAGTGCCTTCCGTTCAAATTTTAACAGAAACAATAATGTACATAGTTTTGTATGGACATATAAATATAGGTCCAAACCGGGCAAATATTTGGATCACGAAACATGCCCACAAGGCATTTCTTGTGTTATTCTTTATTATTGAAAAATGACTAAAAAATATTTGTATTAATTATTGCCAAGTAGTAAGGCAATGAGAGAGTAACAATTACAATATTCATAATAACAATAATTTATTTACTATTTTAAAATAATTAGACATAATTATTACATCAATCATGAAGAATTAAATGTGACCGATTATTCCGGTTTAAAATCACGTTTTGTTTCAATTTTTGGCATATTTTTCCTGGGGTTTATGATTGTATTGTTTTAATTGGTCCGGAATCATGTTTAAAATATAGCTCGCACCATCTTTGCACGACCCATGTAGTTTTATATCAAACAATATAGGAATGCAGTGGCGGTTCTTCACGGGGACAATGGGGATAGTCCCCACCAGTTACACTCGAAACCTACTAAAGGAAATAACAATCGATTTTCACCAAAATGTATGAATTCTTTAAACATAAAAGTAATTAACATTTGTAGAAATAAAATACAAACAAATATTCCGTATGATTATAAGACCCGATGTATACAGCGAACAATGTACGGCGCATGAGAACGGCGGTGTTTGTTACTATCGTGGTACGAGAGCACATCTCGATGAATTTGCAGGAAAACACTTCTTGTTCTTCTTTAACACAATTTATGTAATAAAATACAATACAATTACAAAGGTTCTATTTTCCTTTGCTTGGGTAATCTCCAAGATCACACCACACTGACAAATATCGAAGGCCTTATTTCCCCGATATCTCTATTGTCAGTTCTTTACAAACTAAACTGCAGGTACCTATGTACCTCTCAGCTCGAGTTTAACTATAATACTGAAGGTACACCTGTGTACCTTCTCGTTCCAACTTAACAACACTCTACTGAAGGTAGGACCTCTCAGCTCGAGCTCAACTGAATAACTAACTCTACATTATCAACCTCGCTATTATTTTAAGTAAACCTACAGAAAAACATGTCACATGAAAAATGGTGAGAAAATAATATTTAAGAAGTTCCCACAACTAATTTTAAAATCTAACATACAGAAAATAATAAAACAATTACCTAAAAGCCGTCCGAAAAGGGCCACCAATAAAATACATCTTAACATTATAGGATTAACAAATATTGCAAATTTTTATTATTATTATCACTTGGGGCTAAAGCCGACGGTGCATTTCTCCTTGAGGGTGTTATAAAATGCCGCCAGCAGACATTTCTCTTTGGGGGTGTCAGTAATAAACACTTATAAGTAGGTGCTAATTGAAAGTAACGACTTTACAAATAATAAAAGAATTTGTTCCAAATTTGAAAGGGAATGTATTTATACAATACCAGCCATAAACATATTATTCAAGGTTCGCACCTTAGTCATGAAATCGTGAGATATTAAAGAAACTATGCGTGACTAAAATAAAATTAACATTTTACAGACTAAATGGATAATATAGCATTCTAGGAACGAACAGGTGAGTCTATTTCTCAGTGCGCAGAATCCACTGCGCACTTGGGGGACAGTCCGAACTCTCCCCATAGGCGATATGGTTCATTCCTTGCGTTGTTTCGTGATCGTATGGAGCCACGCATGCGCACCAATATGTGAATTCAAAAACCGTGGGGATTGGGCTTCGGATCCCCACTGAATCTTTTATTTGCGTAGTTATGGGCGGGAATTGCTCGCGTTCAAATTAAGTTCGATAATAATCTTGCAAGATAAAATTTTATTTTTATTAAACTATATCGTAAATTGGTATATTTCAATAGACATTTTATATTATTTTGGGTTTAGATATCCGATTAGCATCAATCAAGTATTTTTGATCGGTGCTTAAATCTGAATTTATTTATAATTAGATTTTAATTACATAATTTGTAATTTTGAAGAATCGAACCTACGGGGCCGGAAAAACAACGAGATCCAGTGGTTGCACCATCCAACTTCATCAAATGGCGTAGAAGCAGCTCGTTGCAATGAAGGAGGCAGATCAGCCACTCTATTGGTCGATTCATTTTCTCCATCATTTGAATCACATCACAACCAGTTATTCCCTTGTTAACATTTGTGCCGTCACACTCAATTGCTTTTAAATTGTTTATTCACTAAGTGTAGTGTGTTTACAAAACCAAAAAATATAACACACTTAAATGTCATAGCAATAACATCATTATAATACAATTAAGAAAACCGTAACACTTAGTGGGCGAAACAGATTCCGAACCCTGCATATTACACTCTCAATTAGTGTATCATCAAATTGGCTTAACCGGTAATAAGTCAATATAGACACCTTCACAAATTGACATTTAAAATCGTAAAAATAAGTCGTCTAACAGTGGATTGACCACAGTTTGAAAATGGTCTTGTAAACCAAACCTGTAACAAAAATACATACTTAAATACTTGCAGAACTTGATAATAAAATCATCAATTTTAATTAAATTTTGAAAAATTAAATGGATTTCTACGAATTAAACATAAAAACAATTAATCAATGGTGGTATTTCCGTCGTCAGAATATCTTCAAATCTATTTTTGAAGTCAGTCATCATGATGACTGACTTCACTTCATGACCCTCCATGGAGGGCATTTACATGTTGAACGTATGTGAATATCTTCATCAAGACATTCTGCCTGTGACAAGCTTGAAAACTGGGAGAATTCGCGCCGACTAATATTTTGCTTCGTAATTTTCAATTTTCCAAGAAAAGCCGAAATTACATACTTTTTTTTACTATTCTCCAGATTACTATTCCAGATTTTTTACAAAAAAAATTTGGTTGTCTGTAAAGTCGGTTTACGGACGATAATTTTACGTGATAACGTCATATAATAGCGATGGAGTGGACGAGAGATAGATGCGTTATAAGCTGAACGCTTAGGCCGAATGCTTGTTCCGTGTTCTCACTTGTACAGTTGGCTCAGACGGAACGTGACAATGAGTCATGCTTTTTCGTGCATGCACGAAACACGTATGCATAACATGACGTTATCACGTCAAAAAATTACGCTCACTAGGACTAATAGCCTGTATTGAGGCTAAAATTTATCAATTTGAGTTAAGGTGCGGTGCAATGATTAATGATTAATAATTTCGTAATAACGAAAATACAATAAAAATAATTTTTTAAAGGGAAAAAAAGAATTTATATTTTTTAAATTTACAAGGGTTTAGCTTTTACAAGGGTTTAGATTTAAGCTACAGGACCGCCAGAGATTATAAATTTTTTATGCCCATTTGAATGTGCGGTATTCAGACAATTTGTTCTTTTGTCCATAGTCCACGTAAAAAATGCACTAAGTGCCATTAGTTTCCCATATTTATATTTTTCTACTGAAAAAAAGACAAAAACTACCTAAACAAAGTGAATTTGCGATTATTGAATAAGTATATTTTGTTTGTTTGAATCACTAAGATAATAGCTAGATTAAAAATAAATGGTTATAATAATTAATCATTTATTTGCACAGCCCTTTCCCTTTCGTCCAATGAAATATGATATCTGCTCACAATTTTTATCGTTTCAATATTCTATTGTTGTTGTGGTCTCGCACTATTATATTGATATAATATTGCATACCTACGGCGCAGCGCAAGGAAAAGAGACAACAATACAATACAACATGCAATACAACAATATCGTGTGTAGACCCATCGCCAAGATCTAGACAAACCTTACCCTATAAACCCGGGAACCCCTGCTAAGTCACCAAAAGTAGCGAACCGCTTGGGGTGACCCACTTCATTCAAATCACCTGAACAAATTATACGGTTTCTCGTCACGCATTCACCAGCTTACTGCCCAAGCAAGCGTGCGTAAAGAAGTTTTACTTTAAAAATCTACGGCCTGTGCCTATCGAGAGGTAGCGGCCTTGACTAGCAATCCGGTGGTCACGGGTTCAAATCCCGACGTATAAAGATGACATAGGTCCTTAAGAAAATAATTTCTCTTCGGGTCTAAGTCAATCCTTGGGGCTGCTGTGAGAAGGGTTTTATGAAAAGGAAGGAGTGAACCTGGGTCTTGAAGAGACAGAAGGGAGGAAACAAAGAGGCCGGCAAATCATTCCAGAGCCGAGCTGTTGAACTCAAGAACGAGTCGTAGGAATGATCCATTCTCATGTGATAAACGTCGGACGCGTAAATTTTAAAATTATTAAAAACTAGCTGGTACCCGGCATGCGTTGCAATGCCATTGAAAGAAATAAATTGATTCTCTCTGCATGTTCTTTCACGTGCATCCGCGTTCACCTCCCTGGTCCCCTTCCTCTCCCGCGAACCCCTTCCACCTTCCCCGCCTTCTCCCTTCCTCGTCACCCCTCCTGCGAACCCCACCTCTCCCGTTCCCCTCCTCTTCCTGCCTTTCCTCCCTGCCGCTAAAATACACACATTTTCATTTATACGAATTTCATAACGCCAGAGCTTATCAGTATATAAAGCTATTATTATAACCTTCAAGGGCGTGCGCACAACATATCACCAAAGTTTCATCGCAATCGGATGAACGATAAGGCAGCGCATAAAATAGAACAAACAAACAAATATTGATTTTTATATAATGTTTAGTATTTTTTCGGTGCGTTCCAGAGTGGAAGAAGCTCTTAGTATCAGCCTGGTGTGAGACCACCATTCAGAATTCAAACGTTGCTTGAAATGACTTTGGTCGTGTTTGATGAACAGATCTGAATGGCCAGATAATTCCCAACCTTCCTCTTCCCCACCTCCTTCCCCTCCCTACCAGCTTTAGCCTCACAACACACCCCGATTGGGAATGGCATAGCCTCACTAGCACAAGACGGTTGGGCACAATTGGAACTCTTGTGCGGTATTCACATGAAAAATATTAATTTTTATTTTTAACGTCACAACATCAAATTGTAATATTTCATAAAATAAAGACAATATTAGCGAAACTCATTCGAAAATCTAGAGACGGAAAAATCAGAAAAAGATATTGGCACCTCTGGGACTATTTAAAAATAAGTATTTAAAATGTACCTACACGTTTTTTTGCGTGTTTAAAAATTAAGTTGTTTTCCCTACAATACGGCACTCGCCGTATCGCCGCGTGGCCGCGCCATGTACCTTAGAGATGGGCAAGTTCTGCATTTTGCCGGAGGACTCCGAGACATGGTTCCTTTTAAAAGAACTCGAGTTCAAGGAGTGGGTTCCGGGTCCGAGTTTCTTGATGCGGACTGAGCACTGGGTGCTGTTGCGGCGCACCGAGCCGAGACGCACGGGTTCATTTTGGCGAAGATTAACGAAATCCATTCGCGCCGTGTCCAGCAGTCCAGCCTACAGGGCGACGGTTAATGCGAGGCCGTAACGGCTGTATAATTCCCAAGGAATGACAATTTTAGCACACGCTTAAGCAGTAATAAATCAAATAAAGTCATGAAATTTCTCAATTATTATTCTAATTTAGTGGTGATCATCCTTATCTCCTCACGGACTTGAACAGAGGATATTATTTTTAAATGTTTAGATAAGGCCGAAAATTCATTAACTTAACTAATCGTTTGCATATGTCTCACATTTCAAGAGGTACGATAAGTATTAATAATGTAATACAATATTATGGTATCATATTTACAGGATACAGAAACGATAATGATTTTATCAAAAAATATTAACGTCGATCGTCTTAAAAATTTGAGAAGTTGCTATCTCTGGTACAAAGCATATTAATTTGACTCAGGACGTCCGATATATGTATTAGGTATAAAGCATCGTTTTACATCACCTATAATATTGGCGTGTTGTTTAAATAAAATAGAATTGAATATCAACACATTTTTCTAAAATAACTTTAATGAATTGTTTTAAAAAAATGGTAAGACATTATTTTTGGGGTATTATGCCGTGTTGCATTACCTCTTTCTTTAGCCAACGTTTCGAACGGCGTTGCAGTGTCCATCATCAAAAAAGATGTGTGCCACACGTCTGTCCAAAGAAGGAGATAGTGCAACACGGCATAATACCCCAAAAATAAATCACTATTATACTTTTGACCGTGAAAATCATATCAAATGTAAGACCATGTTACAAAAACGGAGAAAGACTGTACGGAGTAATCCGCATAATAATCTGCATATTTACAAAATGCGTAATAATATCTAGCCGTTGTTCCTTTGTTATTTATTTATTTATTTATTTATTTATATACGCCTATTTAGGCTTTTACATATATATATATAACAATATTTATGAATTATACTTATAAATAGTGCAGGAAATAACTATTTAAGACAATTGCACAAAAATAATTATAAAGTAACAACATTATTGAATTAGATCCACACAGTAGTATGTAGGTACCAAATATTTAGAAAAAATATTTAAAATATAAAAATCCAAAATAGCTTTTTTCTTTATGCAGACAAAATACAAATAAATAGCTTTATCAAGGTATTCCCATACTTGATAAAAAAAACTTCAATAAAGTATGCTTATATATTGAAATTGATGTACTAAATATATCAACAACATCGGAGTATTTGTTTCCTAGCTGTTGAATCCGTCGCATAGGAGTGTAATATTGCGATGTTGAAGTAGAGTTGTCACAATAATAAGGTAGGTACTGTCTTGTAACTGACCTGCCTGGAGTGTGAAAAGAGATCACATACAATAAATCAGGGGTATCAAACATTGAATTTACGATTTTATATAAACATGTTAAATCGGAAATGATTCTACGATCAGATAATTTTATTAAATTTAATGAACAAAGTACATTATCGTAATTTAGGCATTCTCTAGGAATGCCCATTTTAAAATTTACATATCTTAAAAATTTATTTTGGATTCTTTCAATCGCATATGAATGAACCTCATAATTTGGGGACCAAACCGTGGAATTATATTCTATTTGACTCCTTACTAGTGACATATATAATGTTTTTACAGTATTGACATTATTGAAATCACTGGATACCCTTAAAATAAATCCCAACATTTTCAAAGCTTTATTGGTTATTATTTCTATATGCTTGATAAAGTTGAGTTTCATGTCAAAACAAATACCTAAGTCATTAATTTCCGAGACAGATACTAACGACATATTGTTAATGGAATAATCGAAAAATATTGGATTCTTTATTCGATAAAACCTCATAATTTGACATTTGCTTATGTTAAGTTGCAAGCGGTTATCATGACACCATATAATAAATCTCAACAAGTTATTCGACAATATATGGCAATCATCAATGTTTCTGATTGCTTTGAATAATTTCAGGTCGTCTGCAAACATTAATACTTGAACATCATTGAAAATATATAACACATCATTAACAAATAATAAAAACAGAATTGGACCTAAATGTGACCCCTGGGGAACACCACTCGTAGCAGTGAAATTATATGAAAATGTACCATCAATTTTAACAGCCAGTAATCTGTTGATCAAGTAACTGTTAAACCACTTATATAGTGAACCACCTATACCGAGTTTACGCAGTTTATTTAGCAATAACTCATGATTAACTTTATCGAACGCCTTGCTAAAATCGGTATAAATAGAGTCAACTTGACATTTACTAGACATGGAATCAGATATAAAGTTTTGATACATTAACAAGTTAGTAAGGGTAGATTTTCCAGTAGAGAAACCACGTTGTTTAGGAGAAATGACGTGGTTAAGTTGGAAAATAATTTCTTTAAGAAGAATTTTTTCAAAAACTTTAGGAATTGTTGATAAAAGGCACACCGGTCTATAGTTAATCACCTCGTGTTTATCACCTTTTTTAAATATAGGCGTAAGGAAGCTGAATTTCCATTTAGTAGGAAAACATCCTGTTTGTAAAGACTGATTAAACAGCAAATATAAAGGATACGCCAGATTGGTGGCACAATTATTCAAAAATACAGGAGGTATTTTATCTGGGCCACCGCTTTTGCTTTGGTCTAGTAATTTTAGTTCAGTCAATATATCATTATATTCTATGTGGATACAAGATAAATTAAGATTATGATCAGTGGTAAAATTTGGTGCTGTACTATCAGAAGCTGGTGTATCACATTCATAAACACTTTTAAAAAAATCAGCAAAAAGGTCAGCGATACTTTGAGTGTCATTGGCCTTTTTACCTGCATATTCCAAGTTGGCAGGTATACCAAAGTTGTTATTTTTCATTGATTTGGCATAGTTCCAAAAATACTTTACATTATGATTTATTGAAGTTTCAACATTATTAATAAAAGAATTGTAGCAAATTTTTGATAAGATTTTACAATCTTTTCTAATGTTTTTAAATTCAATATAATTTGATAAAGACCTATCTTCTTTATATTTCTTATGTAAAACTTTTTTAAGGGCAGTTAATTGAATAAGTTCTTTATTGAACCATTTCGGATATTTCGATACTTTAAAATGAATGAGTGGGATGAGATCTGAAATAATTTTATCCAGCAAATAATAAAATAATTCAATATTTTGATTAATATCGCCTTCTTTAAGAAATGACCAATCTTCCTTGTGGAGACGATCATTAATGTCTCGATAGTTCGCATTTTTAAAGTTAAATGTGGGAATTGAAATTTTTTGATTGCTTTCTTTAGTACAAGGGATAAGTATTGCTAGTGGGGGATGGTGCTTGTCTATCGGAAGAATAGACTCCAATGTTTCATTTATAATTACGTTGCTCTCATTTGACAAAACTAGATCAAGAACACGATTATTAATATTACGTACATGGTTAAATTGGTTATAATTTATGTGTAACCTATTTTTACATGGTTATAATTTATGTGTAACCTATTTTTATTTCATCAATGTTTTTGTGTTACTATATATTGTTTATGTTTATTGAAATATATACTATGCTCGTAAATGCATTTATTTATTGCTTAATTTTGTATCCCAATGAGGCTTACGCTAAGCGAAACCGGTTTGTCATAAGAATGAAATTCCGTGATTTTGAACAAAGTAATTGTTTTATTTCATTATATTAAAAAAAATGATTTGTACTGAATGGGCCAGAATTTGCTTGAAGCAAGAAGTGTGTACCGTGATAGAGTTATTTGTCATTCATTTATTCTCTGCCTACTCCTGTGGAAAAGCGGCGGCGGCGTGATAGATGAATAATTAGTAATTAGTCTGTTAGGCAATAACTCAGAAATGACCGTTGTAACTCAGAATTGACCTTATGTCATAATCGAATTATAATTAAATTCAATTTTATTTTATAAAATTATGTTCTAATTTATTCTTATCAATTTTAATTTGTAAAACTCCATTTAAACAGTTTATACATTTTCGTAGGTCGGGGTCGTAGGTGTGAGGCATTCGAATTCCCGATTCGGTTCCAAGTTCCGAGCTTGAGTTCCGGCTTCGAGTTTCGTTCCGGTCCAGTTTGAACGCAGGGTTTGAAAAGAAAAAGAACTCAAACGCGCGACCTGCAGTACCTGCACGCGACCCGCGACTAGCTCGGACCGAGACGCACTAGCCGGCGAACCCAGGCCTGGAGTGCGAGTGGCTCGGACCGCCGAGTTCCGGGCTTGGGTCCGATTCGGATTCCCGCCCCGGTCCGGGTCCGAGTTCCGCGTTCGGGCCCGAGTCAGCGCTCCGTTGCGGGCTCGAGCAAATTCGAGTCCGGGACAGGGTTCTCTGAGAGTAGTCGGTTTGAAAAAGGAGTGGGAGTGGGAACCACTTCCCGCAAAGGACTCGCGTTCAAGAACCCATTCCGGCTGAACCTACTCATCGCTAATGTACCTACACGACCATCCGTGCCATATCCGTGCGGAAGGTTGTCCGCGTACTGGCGCGTACTGACGTCAATAGTACCCTCTAAACACAGAGTTCGGAGCGGGACGTGCCCCGCGCCACCAGGCCGCCGCGCAGAAAAGTCTCACAGTGAACTGCTCTCTAAACCGTTATCTCACTTTCGGTCTTTACTTTTCTGCGCGGCGGCCTGAAGTGGCGCGGGGCACGTCCCGCTCCGAACTCTGTGCGTAAAGGGTACTATTCTCAACTTCCGTTGCCTCGTTTCCGTTACGTTCTCGACAAGCATTCACCAGCTTACCCGCCAAGTCAAGCGTGCGTAAAGAAGTTTTACTTCAAAAACTTTTGACTTTTGAGCGTTTCCCTCGTCATATCTTGTCGAAAGAAGTTTTAGTGTCGTTACAAACCTATTAACAAAAAAAGGAGCAGATTGAACATCACAGAACGGGATAATATTGATAATTTGCTGTCAATCCATCCATTAAAACTGTGACTATTTTTTTAAATTGTTGATTTGCATTCAGTGGCGGACTAAGGGGGGGGCGGGGGGGGGGGCGGCCCGCCCCGGGCCCCCGGTCCTGGGGGGCCCCCAAACGCCTCCATGTTCCCTTGATCAAATCCTAAACAATCTAAACAACCTAAATCTCCGTAATTTGGAGACGCAACTGTACATATATGATGTATCGTCGTCATCCCAGAAAAAGGGGGTGGGATAGACCCCGTCCGTGCATACCTACTGTCAGGCGAAAACACACCGGAGCGGTCTTCCTGCGATCCTCCTGCGCCTCCCCTAATGATATGCGTAGGCCTGAGGAATGGCGAGGAGGGGCGGAAGGACGCGGTCCCGGCGTCCTTCCGCCCCCCCTCCGACAACCCGACGCACATCTCTCTCATAGGGTCTTCTAAAACTTTTTCTTCTTTCCTACACTTCTTCGAGGCAAAATCGGGGAGCCGGCTAAAGGGCGCGGACTTCGGGTTCCGTCAGCGGTTGGGCCGATAGCCATGCACATTGTCATTGGGACTGCCGGGTGGTTTGTGGAAAACCTACTCCGACTATTTTATCCGTCTTACTTTCTCTCTGTTATAATTGTAAATACTTGCATTACATTATTACTGTTATATATATTTTTTTCTTTTTTCATTATTTCCCGTATTCCAGGCTTCCTCAACCGGGTGCAGCTCTTATTTTTATTTTTACTAATATCTTTATATATTTTTATTTTATATAGAATTTCAGAAGAATTATTCCACGGGCTGCCACTTTTATTTTTTTTTTTTTGTATTATGTTAATGTAATTCCTTGCATACTGCTTAATAACCCCGTATGCATGGACATTGGAGGGTCTAGAGTCGATCAAATAAATGTAGCTTCGTTCAATAAAAAAGTAGAGTCTTGACGTGTGCGGTGAAGGAGGAAACCATATGTTTCCTTATAACGCCGTGGGAAAGTGGTGGGGTCAAAAAAAATCCTAAACAAGGCTTTAAGGCACCAGAACACTTAAAAAAAAATTTCATTTTCTGAAAGATGCTTTTGTTGAATGTTTTAACTTCTCACCAAATGTTTTAAAGAACTTCGGGAAATTGGCGGAGATACAGATGTGAAACAATTTGAAACATTTTTTATCCTTCAGCAAAACTTTGAATGCGTTTTTCTCTAAACTTTTATTAACTTTAACAAACTTTTATCAACTCCTCTCTAACTTTCATCGGCTAGGGGCCCCTTTACCAAAGGGGCCCCTAGCCGATGCGGCAGGGCCGGATTAAGTATGTCGGGGCCCCTAGGCAATGCACGTCTCGGGGCCCCTTTACCATAGGGGCCCCTAGCCGATGCGGCAGGGCCTGATTAAACATGTCGGGGCCCCTAGGTAATGCACCTCTCGGAGCCCCTTTACCACAGGGGCCCCTAGCCGATGTGGCAGGGCCGGATTAAACATTTCGGGGCCCCTAGACCAGTGTTCCGCAAAGTGTGTGCCGCGGCACACTGGTGTGCCGTGGTCGTTAGTTGGTGTGCCTCGCCGCAATGTTACATTGCGACGCTGCGTCTGCTTAGTCGTACTAGCGTCGCTACGCTAGTACGACTAAGCAGAAGCAGCGGACCGCTGTCCCACAAAATCTGAACCTAGTAGAGACACAGGGTTCAGAATTTGCCTTTCTGTTTAAAAAAGAAGAATGGGAAGCAAAACTTGCATATCTGGTGGACGTATTTGCTCATTTAAATGAGCTCAACAAAAAAGGCAAGGCAGGGTTCTAAAATGTTTTACGTCATCGGACAAGATTAAAAACTTTCGCGCTAATCTGGTGTTAGATAGCATCTCTCTTGGACACTTACCGATAAATGAGCAAGAAGAATTCATGGAGCTAAAAACCGATCGGATATTAAACCCAATATTTTCCGAAACAAAGCTAGCACATTTTTGGCTACATATCCACTATTTGGCTACTGTCCACTGTTTTCAAAGCATGCTATTGCAATTTTCTTACCATTTACCAGGACCTATTTACGAGGGGGGACCCAAAAGTAACGGGAATCGTGCGGTAAAGGGAAGAAATGGACAGGGAACGGGTTTTGTGTGGTCGGCTGTTATACGGAAACTCTTTCTCGGTCAGTGTGCGAAGCCGCGTCGCTGTGGTTCCACGCGTTCGTTCAAAGTTTAAGTTTTAAGTAGAACAAGATTTCTTCTTTCTGCGAAAATGCGAAAGTCTCCTCTCTGAGGATCAAAGAGAGCGTCGCCTTCAAGCCTGCCACGAATTGCAAATCAGCTGTTATTATTGATAATGAGTGATAATTCATGGTGTTATGGGTACGATCCCGAAACCAAGCAACAGTCAAGCCAATGGAAGAGTGCTCTCTCTTCTCTTAGAAAAAAGTCACGTGAAATCGAGCATCCAGTTTTTTTCAGAGTTGCACACAGAGATTGTTTCTCCAGGTCAAACAGTTAACCAATAGTTCTACACGGAGGTACTAAAGAGGTTGCGAGTGAGCATCAGGAAAAATCGTCGAAAAATGTTGAATCCGTGGCGCACCGGGGACTGGTTCTTCCATCACCACAACGTACCTGTTCACACCACGTTGTCTGTGCAGCAATATTTAAGCAAGCATGGAACCCCGATTGTTCACCGTATTCAACCGACCTGTCTCCCTGTGAGTTCTTTCTGCTCCCTAGGATGAAAAAGGACTTGTTAAGAAGTGAAAGGAAATGTTAAGAAGTGAAACAAAAACCACTGGAGGCCATAAAGGACATTCCAGTCAGTCATTCAAAATTGTTTTGAACAGTGTAAAAAAAGGTTGGTACCCAAAAAGTGCATACATGGTGAACATTTTGAAGGCAACCAAATTTGTGTAAAAATATTGGAAAATAAAAAGTTATAAAAAAGTCCCGTTACTTTTGGGTCCCCCCCTCGGATGCCAATTGGGGTTTTCAACTATCACTACGATTAAATACATAAAAAATCAAACGCCTGAGGACGATCGACGAAGAGATGAGAGCAACATTATCAACGATTGTTCCAAATTTTTGATCATCTGCGCTCAGTTAAGCAAGCACATATTTCTCATTAAACGTCTTTTCATATTATATTGTTTTTAATAATAAATATCAAATAAACATCGATTTTTTCTTTGGTGTACCTCTAAAATTTCTGAATTAGTAGGTGTACTAGAACACAAAAAGTTTGCGAAACACTGCCCTAGACAATGCACTTCTCGGGGACCCTTTACCCTAGGGGCCCCTAGGCAGTTTCCTACACTCTGATTGCTACCATTACACCAGGGGTGGCGCAATACCTACGTGGTGTCGTAGTCAGGGCCGGATTAAACATGTCGGGGCTCCTAGACAATGCACCTCTCGGGGCCCCTTTACCCTAGGGGCCCGTAGTGTAGGAAACTGCCTAGGGGCCCCTTTACGCTAGGAGCCCCTAGGCAGTTTCCTACACTCTCATTACTACCGCTACATCAGGAGTGGCGCAATCCCTACGTGGCGTCGTAGTCAGAGCCGGATTAAACATGTCGGGGCCCCCAGGCAATGCACCTCTCGGGACCCCTTTACCACAGGGGCCCCTAACCGATGCGGCAGGGCCGGATTAAACACGTCAGGGTCTCTAGGTAATACACGTCTCGGTGCCCCTTTACCATGGGGGTAAAGGGGCCCAGCCGATGCGGCAGGGCCGGATTAAACATGTCGGGGCCCCTAGACAATGCACGTCTCGCGGCCCCTTTACCCTAAGGGCCCCAAGGCAGTTTCCTACACTGCATTATGGATAATACGGCCCTGACCATAGTGACATATTCGAACAGTTTAAGACTTGGTGCATTTTGCATGCAAATCGTGTGTATAGTTTTTTCTAATATGTTGTCAATCAGGTTGAAAAACGTAGTTTCGATGAAAACGCGTTCAAGTTTTGCTGAAGGATAATTCAACAACAAACGGTTTCATATAAAATGCTGTATCTCCGTCAATTTTACGAATTAAAAAAAAAAATTTCGTGAGAGCATTATTAACAAAGGCATTTTTCAGAAAATGAAATTAAAAATGTCTTTTTTTAGTGTCCTGGTGCCTTAAGAGGCATTAACCAGCAGCCGAGAATTCAAATTTCGTCGAACGTTGGTCTTGCGATCGTACCCTTGCAACTGTAGGGTGGTTCCGATGAGAATGATTATTTTTTCTCCATACCAGCATTTTAACATAATAACTCAATATCGATTTTATTTCATTCAACATTTACTTCGATAAATATCTACAATCAAAAATGCACAAACACGTGATGATAAAACAATTAAAATTATGTACTTTTTGTAATTATTTTTTGATTATAGGTATTTATAATTTTTCAATAATTTTAAAGCAAAATAAGATTGTAATTTTTTTTAAAAATATATTTGTTCGTTAAGACTGTAAATAAATAAACAAACTGAATTATTTTCGTCCCAAAACAAGGGCGCGTATCTTTTTGTATGATTTTGTTAGAACTACAATTAAAATTCAGAAAAGTAGCTCTTCCAGATTATTTATTTTACTGCAAAATACAAAATTTTGTTTGAAAATTTAACACATCGGCCAACTACCTGCAGTAAAACCTTAGTGTACTAAAAATAACAATTTTTTCTCAAAATTAAAAAAAAAGTTTTACTAGATAAAAAACATTGTTTCGAAACCAATTTATATTTTTATGCGATTTAAAAATGACATATTTCGGGTTGTGTTTGATTATTCCGTCTTAAAGCCTTGTTTAGGATTTGATCGAGGGAACATGGAGGCCCCCCCAGGACCAGAGGCCCATGTGAGTGAACTGAATAAAAAGCTTGTAAAATTACATCAACTTCTTAAACATCTTCAAAGATGACATAGTCCCTGAAGGAAATTATTTTCCTCAGGGCCTCCAGTACAGGAAGCACCATGTCGCTGGAAGTGCCATGGCCTACACACTATTCATGTAAAAGCCCATAAGGGCGTTGTAATAAATAAATAAACAAAAATAAATGATTTATATTTCAATATCTTTAGGTAATAGAGTACAGGAAGCCCACATCATGCCGCTGGAAGTGCCGTGGCCGTTGGCAGAGATGGCGAACTGGTAAATCTTGCCTTGGTCTTCGGTCACGGTGAAGTTGCGAGCAGTCAGGCTAGCGGACACGCGCTCCCATTGCAGGCGCCCATCGCACTGATAGGGGCGATCACGGTAGTTTTCACACCAGAAGATAGTGTAGTCGGATACACCGGACATGTTGACTACAGGATGGCGCCAGGTCAACTCATACGTGCCGTTGCCCAGATCCGTCTTGGTGAAAGACAAGGGCTCGGGCAGCAACTTGTTCTGCTCAGGGACTATAAGACGTGACTTTGAAGGTGAGTCTCCTACATTGTTAGCGGATGAGATGAGGAATTCCAGAGGCCTCAGAGGCAGCCCCTTAAACCTAATGTAGCTCTTGGTCCACTTAAAAGGGATAACGTTCAGCTTCGTGCCGTCCATGTGCACCCCCACATTGTATGTGAAGTTATCTCCATTCTCTTCGTGACTGAGGATTTGTCGCCAATACAGAAAGATACTGCGGTGAGTGAGATTAGCCACAGACTCAAAACCACCCTCATCCGTATCCGGAGGGCGCTTCGGGGGCTCTTCCGAGGTTCTGAAGGTGATGAAAATGTATTCAGACCACATCTCCTCTTCGTAAGCTTTCTGCGAGCGGATGGATACTCGAACTGTGTAATGGCAATATGCATACACCAGCCCACTGACATTGAAGACGTAAGAGGAGTCGTACGGTGACAGAGAACTCACATCACTGACGCTCCAGACACCGTCACCGTCCACTTCGTTGGAGTATATCACCCGATGCAAAATTCCCGGGGGGAAGTTGTGCAAGGAGTATGGGATGGACCAGGACAGCAACGCGCTGTGCTGTGTCTTGTTCTCCACCTTCAGATCCGTGGGCCGTCCAGGTCTCATGCGCGCAAAGTGGTTGATGAGAAAATCCCTGGACACAGGCTCTGATAGCTTGTTGAATGCCGTTAATGTGAAATGGAAATAGGGTGTGGACTGGCGGTAATGCGGCGTGGTGTCCATGTTCCAGAGGCAGGTGTAAGTGCCATCATCAACGGTCATCTTGCCGCAGTTGAACGCGGAAGAGCGACCGCTACGACCTGGCAACCGGTAGGTCAGGTTATAAGTAGTTTCCAGGTAATCATGCTTTGGCTTCCACGTGCAGGTGAGGTTATCCCAGTTCTGGGACAGGCAGCGAAAGTTGTTGTCCAGGTTCGGCCTCTCGCCAACCACGACCTTGTTGTAACACACCTCCGTCTTATCTTCCTCCAAAGGCTCCAGCTTGCAATAATATACAGAGACGGACGGGGAGGGACGAGGCACGAGCAGGCGCAACGCCGTGGAGTTGACCACCGTCAGGAACTCGGACTGCACGAGCTCTATATTGCGGTAGAAGAGCAGGTCGCTGGAGTTACGGCCGGCCGCCCTGGGGTCCTGCGTGTTCAGGAGACACAGGATCTCCAGCGGCTGTCCGAACAGCAGGCTGACCTCTCCTCGCGGCAAGGTCATGCCCGGGGTGCTAACCCCGGGCCAGCAAGTCCAAAAGGGATTGTCCTCCGGTTGCTCCTCGGCGACAACTCCTTCAAGCAGCAACAAGCAGCAGCACCAGATCAGCTCCAGAAACCGACGTCTATCGGTTTGTGATTTCATCTTTATATATTTCAACTGTGAGTCTTTAAGTTAGAATTGGGATTCGCGGAACGGTGTCATAAAAAACACGATCGCAATGTTGTGATGGAAGAGTGGATACATCGGCGATTTCTATATATCGAAATATCTCCGAAATTTAATATCACTGAACCAAAAGTCATACAAATCGTTCGCATATTATGACACGAAGCGAATAAATAGTTCTGTAGCAAAGCCAAACACTTTCTATATCTTTTTTCATTGTATGTAAATAGCGATTTAATCGAATCGAACTGGCGAGTTGGTGGACCGCGAACGTAGGCGCGGGCACTGATATTCCTGTCACCAACTTGTTTAACTTTTATATAAAAAAACACAATCTATTATTACTATTGCTATTGTCTTATCAGATACGACGTGCTCCTACTATTCCTACTAAAACCCGATAAATATTATTTCCGAGAATTTTGGTCAACGCAGGGTTGCCGACAATACCAATTTAAGTAGTAATACGCTAAAGGTAAATAATACAAAATGTAAAATACGATGTGACATTATATTAATTGTATTGCATTTACACGGAAGACTCCGAAGATGGAGTTAATTCGAGATTTAAACAAATCTTCAAAATACGATACCACGAATATTCGCATACTATTCGGTATTTGACCTATTCGGCTACTTTTTTTACTATTCGGTATCCGGCCAAATATTACGAACCATTCGACCGAATGGTTGAAATATTTGGCCGGAATCAAATCATGAATTAAAATATCGCATCTATCAGTATAAATTCATAAATGATTACACTCTGCCTAATACGCGAAGCAAAAACTTTGTACTCTTGGAGCGGGGTACTCTTGAACGCTCCTTGGAGCGGTGTTATAAGTTTGACGTGTCTGTGTGTCTGTCTGTCTGTTTGTGGCATCGTAGCTCCTAAACGAATGGACCGATTGTGATGCTTTTTTTGTTTGAAAGCTGACGTAATAGAGATGGTTCTTAGCTACAATTCATGAAAATCTGTTCAGGCGTTTTAAAGTTATCAGCCTTTTTTGTGTCGGGGGTTTCTTAAAATTTTGTAAATTTTACTTATTACGAAAAATTGTGCGGACGGAGGAGTACGAAATTTCGCACACTATAGTTTATACAGAGAAGGAGTGCAGAATGCTAATATTTTTTTTAAATTATGCATAAAAAATACATTAAGTCAATAAAAAACATTACAATAATGGACCAATTTCGACCGTTGGGCGATTACTAGTATATATAAAAATCAAAATACGTTTGTGTGTGGTCTAACTGGGGAATTATAACAAAACAGCTGACTTAAATTTCAGATATAAGCACAGACTTCCGAAGCACATCATAATGCATTTTCCATGAGAATGAATGTATCCTTTTTACACAAAGCCCCCGCCAACAGGTGGTCAACATTCCACACATCAGGTGGTCCCACATTCCAGAGACCCAGTGGCGGGTTGTAAAATCACCGAAAAGGGAATCAACCTTCGACCAAGTATATCAAGACGTGCCCTGTGAAATTAAAAATGACGCCAGAAACCAAATAAAACTGGCTCAAAGCCCATTTGTGAAAAAGTACGAGCATTGTTTCGTACTATTTGGATCGCATAGTGCTTTGTGTTTTACCTTTTATCGGTCCACACTGAAACTAATTGCTGTCCCAGCCGTCCTGACGGAATTAATTTTTTCAAACACAAAAATATCCTACTTCCGAATATTGTACAAGGTACAGTCCGCGGACTTTATTTTCGATAATGTAACCAGCTATCTGAATACATAAAAAATTATGCCTTACCGATAGCTTTAATACAGCGTTTTAATAAATGTAATAATATTGACGTATTATTTTTTTGGCAAGCAAAGTTTCTGACGTCACTTAATCACCCAAATGCTTGTGACGTCACCACACACCGATACTAACACATAGACGAAGGGCTGGCATCACGATATGGCAGTGGTTTTTAAACTTTTTAAAAACGCGACCCGGTTTGTATAAAACGGAAACCTTTAAAATACATTAAACGCAGATCTTAACAAAAAACCGCTGCACTATTCTTCAATTAATGTCGAAAGTTAACCTATCTTAAGCCATAGCATTCCGAATTTCTACCGTTTTACAACATATTTTTCTAAAACACTTCAAGTTTTTAAGTTTCTAAAAAATATATGTTATTATTTTTGACGATAATATCTATACATTTGCCATGCCGAAACGGTAATTGAATGAAATTCTTCCGATAGAAGAAAATCGTATAATCGTATATTTCGAAAATTATTATAAGCACTTTATTTTTGTTACATTACAAGTTATATATATGAAAAAAATCATAATTCATTTTTTCTTTAAAGCTATGACATTTCCCGCGAGATTTTGGTTCTATTTTAAAATAGTTTAAACGAGTCATGTTTTATTAAACATTTTCACAATTTTCGCTTAAATATTATCGTTTTTGCCCTCCCTCTAACATTCGTATTTACATATCTCACCTTCCTCTTCTTTTTGAGCGCTTACTAACGGGCTTTAATTAACTACGAATTTCTGTCTTCAAAAAACTTAATGATTGAGCAGCTGATTCAAAACTTAAGAAAGATTATAGTTTTCGGCTAAGACATTTTGCAAAACAGAACAGAAGCCTTTAAATATTTTTAGCGCAATTTTTTTGATATATTTTTTGTAGTCAAAAGTCCGGAAAGCAGTAAAAGGGCTTGCGGGCTGCTGGTTGCTCATCACTGTGTTAATGATAAGCAACCAACCTGGGCAGCCCACGGTGCGTGGGCGGTAAAAGTGTCAATTTTTCGTAATTATTTTCAAGCAAACGATGAATGGATTTTTTTTATTTTAAAACTCATGATCAATATATACATATACGGGACTGTGTACAAGTTTTTGTACACGAATCTAAAGTATGGTTTGCAGTGTACACCGCTTTCAACAGGACACTTCGACGAAATTGCTGCTTGGTGGTTGACAACGAGCCATACGGGGTTCATCAGAAAAATAAAATTTAAAAATTATCGTCTGCATCCGCCGCCAAGACCCGGACAAACCTCAATCCATGAACCCGGGCACCCCTGCATAGTCACCAAACGTAGCGAACCACTTGGGGTGACCTATGGCAGAGGCGTTGGTTATCCAATAAATGGTTCCCGAGGCGGCGGTACCCATACTCGCCTCCGAAATTGAATCGCTCGTCATAATAAAGTAAAAAAATATTTTTGTCTAATTAAATTTATGAATGTCTCGCGATCCCCACTTTGAAAACCATTTCTATACAACACAGCTGTCGAAACGTCACGCATGCAATACGTGATCACCTACTGAAGTGTTAGTTCGACAAATCACACAATAGGATTAGTCGGTGCTCAGTTTTAATTGCCGAGAATTCGCATGCAAGACGGCGGAATTCGAAGGAGAGTTGTATTGCGAAATTACTGATACTTGGGGTTATTTTTTTCTGATTTTTACTATGAGACGGCTTGTCTAGGGTATACTAGGTCAATGGAATCAACCCAAGGGCGGGGAGTGAATTTCAAAAATACCAAAATAAATACCAAAAATATCATTTTTCCAGATTATTTTGTTTTTTCATGCCCACAGGTAGATATGAAGCAGCACCAGACCTCAGAAGCAGACGAACAATGAAATACTTACATTCAGTAAAACATTAAGGCAAAACAGAGTAAAAAGTTCAGAACTTAATGTTTCTCCTTCTTTTTTAATTTGTAAGGGGTTTTTTATCCAGTTAAGAATTTTTCCATTCAAATTTTAAATTCAGTCAAGTAAATACAACCATCAGATGGTAATAGTAATAAGGCCAAATGAGCCGCAGTACTAGCAGCAGTCAGCTAGAAACATGAAAGGGTATTGCTATAAGCCCTAGCTAGTTAGAGGATCTAGAAAGAATCCATAAAATAAATAAAAAAATAAAAATAAAAATTGTTTCTGGGTTTGGGTTTGGGTCATATATATGTTTATATGCTATGCGAAAGAATCCATAAAAAAAAAAATTAAAAAAAAAATAAAAATTGTTTCTGGGTTTGTATATATATGTTTATATGCTATGCGTTGCTAAACCATTCATCCGATTGGGTTGAAACTTTGGGGATTTGATGTGTGCATGCCCGCGATGGTAAATATAAAATTCCCGGCACGCGTTGCAACTCAATAAAGAAATTTGATTCAATCATCAGTCATATGTGCGGATGCCTGCGATGATTTCTCTATACATAGGGTTGCCACATGTTTGGCTTTTTTAGGGGCTGACATGGCTTTAATATACGTTCTGTTAATATGATTACATTTTATTATTACACAGTCAAGGCCAGCAATTTCTCAGCCAAAGAAATCTCGAAGTTGAATGAGTTGGTGGCGAATTTACCTTCCAGTAGTTGTAATATGTCCTTGTATTTGATGCGTAACAAATTTGACGAGATTTTTCGACATCCTATACCACGCCAAAATTCGGGATCGTCCCAAATGACCATATTATTGACGCGGGGTCGAAATGTTTTTGGTTTTCGCTTCAAGACATATCGAATGAGGAATTCATCGTCACTATCATCGTCTTTTACAATATTTATCATGATTACTGATTAAATGTTGAAGCGCGCAATTTCGTAGCTTCCCTCGAACTGAACTGTCAAATATACCAATATGGCGGAGTAACTCTAGAGTAACTATCGGTTTTCGGAAAGTAAATTCATCCGCCATAACACAGGGACATCCCTAGCATGGCGGATGAATTAACACAATTTTTTGTTCATTGTATAAACTTCTTTTAATAAATAAATAAATAAAAAATACAAAAGTTAAAAGTAAAGTAAAACAAGCAGTCAAATTGATTGAAAAACGCATTTTGGTGAAATTTAACTTTAGTAACTGCTTTTTGTTTTACGTTTACTCTAGCGAGCGTTGAAACAGACGGCCCTAGGTCGTGTCCGGAAAAATATTTATATGTCCGGCCTGTACGGCTTTTATTAGGCTTTTTGTTAGTACAAAATTACAGTTAGATGACAGTAAACTTGTTGACCAATGGCAGAACCTTAAAATGTTTTTACAGAAACAGAAGGATAACTGTTTCTTCAAACAGCTTTTGGCACATCAAAAGTGGACTGCTTATTTTAAATCATTCGTCAATGAAGAATTTTATTCCGAACTTCTGAAATTGAATATTACTTTGCGATTCCAGGACATAATGCCAATTGCGAATGCCAATGTTGAAAGAGTTTTCTCTTTAATAAACGCCCAGTGGACCAAGGAACGCAGTAAATTGCACTCAGAAACAATTGCTAAGATGAAGTACACATTGTGTAATTTAATGACACGCCAAGAATTTTATGAATTGATTTCAAAGAAAACGTTTTGGATAAAGTAGGTGAAAAAGCCAAATATACAAAATTGTAGATTTTGTGATTTTCGAATAATTTGGAGAAGTAGAGATTTCATTTCAATGATTTTTTTCGTTTTTGTCCACATAGATAGAGATATGTTTCATTTTATATTTGTTTAATGAAAATTTTTAGTCAACTGTTTAACCAGAAAAAGAGTTACGTTTTTTTGTTTGTTTTATAAGTAAATGTTATGTCTATCCACAGAAGACTAAATATTTTTTTTATTTCGTTATTGACATATTCTATCTTCTTCTTTTATCTATCTTCTTATTCTATATAAATGCCAAATAATGACAAGCATAAAACTAATATAACTGATTTATGATTGTTGTTATTAAACTGGTTAATGTGTGATTAATAAACAACTGAAACTTGTAACAATTTTTTTTAAATTATTATGTATAAAAGTTATGCCCAAAATTACGAACGTATGTACGGCTTTTAGGGCAAAATGTCTAATAAACGGCCTAATACAGCGCAGAGGCAGGCTTTTTTTTATTTTAGATTATGGCAACCTTCGATCAAATGATGGCAACCCTATCTATACAGCCATATCTTCTAATATATAAAATTCTCGTGTCACGGTGTTTGTTATCATAATCCTCCGAAACGGCTGAACCGATTTTGATGAAATTTTGTGTGCTTATCGGGTAGGTCTGAGAATCAGCCAACGTCTATTTTTCATACCCCTAAAAGTTAAGGGTGGTCCACCCAGAATTTATTTTTTTTTGTCTAAATTTTAAATTTTTTTATGGGGAGTCATTTAAAAAAACATAAAGCCCTAAATTTTCACTCTTCTACCTTCAACCCCTATTTTTTAATAGCGATATTAGTAATTCAATCATTTTAAACCCCGGTCGATAACTGATCAATTATCTTTGGTCAGTTATCCCCGCCAGGCGTCTACCGGTGTCACTTCTGACCCAATCAATAGCACGGAGTAGGGATGGAAGGAAGCCGGCCTTCTTTCTCTCACTCTCTATACAGTTTTCTTGGTTTTATTTGTGCCTCGATCGTAGCAGTGACTGTTATACGTATCGTAACAGTGACTGTTATACGTATCGTAGCAGTGACTGTTATACGTATCATTTTAATTTTTCGGTGCAACTCTCATGTTAATTTTATTCTCGTAGTGAATTTTTCACAAATAAGTATTTCAAATTGATTTTTTTATGTCATGTCTCCAAACCTAAGTCATATCCGTCAACGAGTGTTGCAAGATTCATCATTGTAGCTAGAAAAAACTATAGAAATTTCTAGAGCAATAATTTTGTCGCAAAACAATTCGGACAAAATTATGCCGAAAGCAAACACGGAAAATATCTTTCAAATAAATCACAATCATGGTATCTGTCAGGTTATTTCACAACTCTACCATATGGTAACGTATGGTTTCACACTTTTATTTTCCCCCACCTGTCTTTCATCTCCAGCTTCTGCCTCTTGAAGTGCCGGATCAGATAGCATGGACAAGATGAAGGTCATTGAAAAGGTTACTAAACCTACTTCTTGGGTAAATTCTGTCAAAGAGTCAGGTAAATCTTGACCCTAGAAAATTAAATGAGTGCATAATGAGAGAATAATTTCCATTAAAAAAATATATGAGATTAAATCAAAACTTATAGGCGCTGCTTATTTTTCACGTTTAAATGTTTATTCTGAATTCTGGTTATTAACTCCATTTGGAAGGAACAGGTATTTAAGACTACCGTTTGGAATAAATGCAGCAACAGAAATTTTTAAAGGATTGTGGTAGGTTTATTTGGGGATCTGGAAGGTATTTTAATTTTTGTAGATGATTTTTTGATTTATGGAGAAACTGAATAAATTCGTAATATTAGATTAAAAAAGTCTGGGAAAGAGCTAGAGAAGTCAATTTAAAATTAAATAATTCAAAATGTAAATTTTTAGTCACGGAAGTATGTTTTTTAGGTTATATTTTTAGTAAAGAAGGTGTAAAAGTAGACAAAGAGAAAGTCAAAGCTATTTTAGAGCTGCCGTCTCAAAAAATATCAAAGATTTTTGGGAATAGTAAATTATTTAGGTCCGTTTATTGAAAACTTGTCGGATAAATCACAAATTTTGAGAAATTTATTAAAAAATAATGTAATATGGTCATGGAACGAGAATTGTGAAATATTTTTTAATTTTTTGAAGGATGCTAATTCAAATGCAACAGTTTTAAGTCATTATGATCCAGAAATACCGTTAACTTTGTCAGTCGATGCATTAAAATCAGCTATAGGTACAGTCATTATGCAAAATAATCGTCCAATTGCATGTTGTTCAAAAAAAATGACGCAGTCGCAGAAAAATTATGCTTTTAACTATTCACAAATTGAAAAAGAGTTATTTGCCATACAATTCGGTTGTAATAAATTTCGTCAATGGTGACAAAGTGACAGAATCATAAAATTTTGGTCTTTTTATTTAAAAAAAAACCTTTGCATGATATACTTGCTAGATTGCAAAGTATGATGTTAGCCCTTCAGTCTTACAATTTAAAGCTGTACATGTCCCAGGTAAAGATACTTTGTCTAGAGCTGCTTTGAAAGATCATTATATACCCGATTATGAGTCAGATCTACATTTTGATGTAAATTCAATCTATATGAACTTAGCTATTAGCGAAGAATATCGTAAAAATTTTAGTAATACTACTGTATTGGATGAAACTATGCAAACATTAAAAAAATATTATTTTGAAGGTTGGCCAAATAGTAAAGATAAAGTTCATTGTGCTTTAAAATGTTATTATAATATTCAAGACGAAATTCATGTTATTAATGAGTTAATATTTAAGGGTAATAAATTATTAGTACCCCAGTCTATGAGAAAAGAAATGTTAAACAAAATACACGAAGGACACCAAGAAATAAACAAATGTCTTAGATTAGCTAGAAATACTTTATTTTGGCTAAGTATTTCTGTAGATATAAAAAAAATTATCGAGCAATGTCAAATATGTAATAAATTTTGTGCTAATCAGAAGGAACCACTGATAAATTATGAAATAAATAAGTTGCCATGGCAACAAGTAGGTTTTGATTTAATTTACGAGTATGTTGAAACTAAAACGTACCCTTTTGTTCTCTAGATTTTATGTCCGGGTTAAATCTTCCCCACAGGAAAATCTTAACCCTTCCACACACTTTTCCACAAATGATCATCTAGTCACTCCACGCGATGTAATTGCATTGTATAAGTATAATAAATACAAAACTATAAAAGAACAACACGTCAACCTACCAGAGACCATATGCGAAAATACTTCACCGACTCCAGATATTTTCTTATCAGAGGGTTCGGCTCGATAGAACTCCTAACTGGACCGATAAATCCTACTGATCCCTCAATATAAATATTTTAAAAATCCTTTGTAATCCTACATGTGACTGATTTTTGCATTTTTTTATATATTATAAAGATTCTTTGACAAATCTAATAAGCCTAAATTTTGAATTAGAGAGCTAGGTAGCTATGGCTAGCTAGGAGCTGAGAGCTATGCCAGTAGCCGAAATAACAAATAGTAATATTTTTGTTATGATTTTTGGGGTGTTATGCCGTGTTTCGCTACCTCCTTCTTTAGCCAACGTTTCGGACAGCGTTACAGTGTCCATCATCAGGGCAGATGAGCAAATAATATATTTTTTAAATTTTTTTATTTACTAGATTCTTATATTCCTTGAAGAGGTGAATCATTTAAATTTACTGAATTTAAAGTTAATGTTCTTTATACAAATAGTACGGCGTCATTTGCGCCTCGCAATCTTTACCTCATGTGGGTATTTAAAATTTTTACTTGTTTATTAGACTTAAGGTCCTGAATTTAATTGGTAGGGAAAAATTGTTATCTAAAGACCCTACTAAAATTGCATCTTTTTTGCTCATCATTTACTCTTCATCGCCCGCAAGCTGGAAAGCATAAATACATACGTGTGTGTTTGTGTTATGTTGGGAGTGGGAAGGAGGCGGTCATGTCCTTTTATTTGGAGTTCTTCCGCATTTGCCTTCGGGAATGAGGAAACCATGAAAAACCTCATCCAGGAAGATTCGGCCGGCGGTCAACATGAACCCGGTCGGCCTTCAGTGATATCGGTGTACGATATCCTGCATTATGTGTGTGTGGGGTGTATGTCTGTTTTTATGTAAATATATACTTTATGGGACTATAGGGGATAAACATACATATGCATACATACTATATGGTATTATATAAATAAATACATCGATATATAAACATAAGTTACGGGGGAAGGGTCTGGAGTTTGGGAATGCCTACTGCTCGCTCACTCGTCGGCGTCTGAATCTGGTTCATGCCAGATGTGGTCAAGGTCCATCAGAATGTGTTTGGGTAGTCTGTATACGTATTTGAATGTTAAGTCGCTGGGAGAATTGTATTGACCGATTTCCTGTATGAGTTTATTTTTACTGTGTCTTAAAGATTTGTAAAATCGGTCTGTCAGTCTGTGAGTGTATTCAAATAAAGTCGGAATGTCTTCTCTCGCATGTAGTCTTTTCAAATTAGTTCTGATTCTAGTGTTGTATGTGATTTTAATGCGGAGATTCTGTAGTGTCTGTAGTTTTGTAAAGTCAGATTGTGAGATGCTACTCCACACGGGAATAGCATAGGTCAGCACCGGTCGAATGAGCGAATAGTAAGTCAGGAGTTTGGTTCTGGGAAGTAGCGGACTTCTTCTATTGAAGATGGGCTTCATCATGCCGAGTGCCATTCTGGCTCTTGCGTGCATCTTGGCTAGGTGAGATTTCCAGTTGAGTCGTGAGTCCATAGTCAGGCCCAGGTAAACGACTTCATCCTTCCATTCTAAGACGTGTCTGCCCATTTCGATGTTGACGTCTGGTGTCCTTCTGACGCGTTTCCTCGTGTACATGATGACTTCGGTTTTGGCCTCGTTCAGTTTGAGGCGCCACATCTTGTAGAACTCTACGAGAGCGTCGAGCGCTCTCTGTAGGTATATGGCCGCCATCTCGGCTTTCAGCGAGGAAACGTACAGCTTGACGTCGTCTGCATAGATAGATAGGTTGCATCTCGCGTCTCGGGGGATGTCATATGTAAAGATGTTGAAGAGATGAGGTCCCAGTAGACTTCCTTGTGGCACGCCTTTTGGAATCTCACGTAGTGACGACAACGCGTTCCTGATGAAGACTCGGAAGGATCTGTTCTTGAGGTATTCTTGTATCACTCTCGTTAGGTATATGGGCGTGTTAGTTCTGTGCAGCTTGTGCAGTAGCCCTCTGATCCAAACGGTGTCAAATGCCTTCTCCAAGTCTAGCAGTGCAGCGGCGATGTAGCGATGTTCGTTAAATCTTCTGGTGATGAATTCCGCTACTCGGGTGAGTTGATGGGTGGTGGAATGCCTCTTTCTGAACCCGAACTGCTCGTCTGGCAAAGTGTTGTTTTCTTCGTGGTGTGGAAGCAGCCTGTTGAGTATAACCTGTTCAAATACCTTGCTCAGCGTGGAGAATAGACTGATCGGCCGGTAGCTTGTCGGCTGCCTCTTGTCCTTGTTTGGCTTCGAGAAGGGCAGCACGGTCGCCGTCTTCCAGATCTGTGGGAAATGTCCGGTGATGAGACAGGCATTGAACAGCTTTGTGATGAATATGATGGCTTTCTGAGGTAGATGTTTGAGTAAAATGTTGTGTATTTGATCGCTCCCCGGCGCCTTATTGGTCTTCAATCGCTTGATAATGACGGCAACTTCGCTCGGCGTGCTGAAGTGGATGTGTTAAAATATACAATGTAATACATTATTTTAACAATAATAATGTTGGTTTAAGGGTTGGCAACATTTTGTATGTGGCAACCCATTTTAGTTCTTTTGTTTTTTCTCTATGCTCCAAAAGTTCTTCTCTTGTTTTTCATGTAAGAATACGTACATCTTAAAATAAAACCAGTTATTAAAAGTGTTATATTTCTTTTTATTAACTCAGTAGATTGCAACTTACAACAGGTTATGGGCCCAGACACATACACCTTGACGTATAATATAAAACTTGCTGAGTTGTGGATAACTGCTGCAAATTGATTGACCGGCGAATTGAGGTTAAGTTGACACCACGCCGCGTGCATCACTTAATTTTTTGCAGGAGGAAGGCAAAAAGAAATAAAAAAAAAACATCTTGTTAAGTGTAGTGATCAAGATGGAAGGAAACCAAAACGTGTTAAAACTGGAAGGTTCGAGAAACTGGAATGTTTGGAAGTTCCAGACTACAGTGCTTTTGCGTGGACAAGGATGGCTCGATGTAGTTGAAGGCCGAAGTATAAAACCTGAAGAACAGGCACAGAAATCTCTCTGGGAAAACAAGGATGCAAAGGCTCAGACCTTAATAGTCACAAGGATGACAGAAAATGTTATGTTGCACATTATATCCTGTTCTACTTCAGCGGAAATGTGGAAAAAGTTGCAGAGTGTTTATGAACAAAAGACGGAGACTAGCATTCACATTGTTCAACAGCGTTTTTTCCAGTACAAATACGAAAAAGGTACAGAAATGTCTGTGTTTTTGTCGAAAATCCAAGAAATGCAGAACCTTTTAAAGCAAATGGGGGAAGAGATTTCTGAGAAATTTGTTATAACTAAAGTACTTATGTCGCTGCCAGAAGAATATAAACATTTTGTTTCGGCTTGGGAATCTGCCCCTGATGATAAACAAACCTTGGACAACTTAGTGGCCAGGTTATTGATGGAAGAAGAAAGGCTTATGGATAAGAATAATGAACATCAGCAAACTTCATCATCATCAGCTTTTTTAATGAAAAATAAAAAGACTGGGAAGTGTTTCAAATGTGGGAAAATAGGACATTTCCAGAGCGAATGTAAGAACAATAAAAATAATAGTGAAAAGAACGTAGTTAAAAAATGTTTTTATTGCAATAAAGTTGGGCACAACAAGAGTGATTGCTGGTATAAGAAAGGAAAAGAGAAAAATGCATTTGTAGTACAACAAATACCTAAAAAACTTTATCAACAGTCAAAATGGTTGGTGGACACAGGTGCTAGTCAACATATGTGTCAAGATAAAAATCTGTTTTCGACATTTTCACCAGAAGTGTCACAAAAATCTGTGATAATAGGTGATGGTACTGAAATAAATGTTATTGGCTGCGGACAAGTGGAGCTAGAGGTATTCAATGGACACCAGTGGGTCGAGACAACCATAGATAATGTACTGTGTGTGCCAGACTTACAAATAAACTTGTTATCTGTGAATTGTACGGCAGGCAAAGGTTATGTCGTGTTGACAGATCAAAACATTTGCAAGTTTTTCAAGAATAATAAAGTATGTGCGGTAGCAAATCGTGTTGGAAATATGTATATGATGGATGTTCGTTATAAATATAAAAATTGCTTTGCAAATGTAACAACAGTTAAATCAAGTTTGAGTGAATGGCATGAGAAACTTGTACACCAGAATATAAAGCAGGTGAAAAACGTGCTAGAGAGCAATAATATTAAAGTCTCGAGTAATTCTCTTCAGAATTGTCAAGGCTGCTTACAGGGTAAATCACACCGGCTGCCCTTTATGAATAGTGAGACAAAAACTGTTAAAACATGTGAACTGATATATGCCGATGTTTGCGGGCCGATGGAGGCAGTATCTGTAGGCGGGGCGAGGTATTTCTTGATTTTAAAAGATGATTACTCTTGCTATAGAACTGTTTACATTATTAAAAAGAAGGATGAAGTGATTAATTGTATTAAAGATTTTGTAAACAAAGCTGAAAATGTCACTGGTAACAAAATAATCACATTTAGAAGTGACAACGGATTAGAATTCATTAATAAGGCTGTGTCAACTTTGTTCTCAGACCGGGGTATAGTACACCAAACTTCTGTACCATACACGCCACAACAGAATGGCAAGGCGGAACGGGAGATAAGAACCCTGACAGAAGCGGCAAGGTCGATGCTGTGTGCCAAGAACCTACCAAAAAAATTATGGGCAGAAGCAGTCAACACTGCAGCCTATGTTCTCAACAGAACCAGTAGAAGTAATGAACCAGGAAAAACACCGTATGAATTATGGACAGACAAACAATTTGATCTGAGTAACCTACATATCTTTGGTACGCCCGTATCTGTCCATATTCCAAAGGAAAAACGAAGAAAATGGGATTCCAAAGGAGAAAATGGAATCATGGTAGGGTACGGAGAAAATGTGAAAGGGTTTAGAATTTTTTATCCTGATAAAAATGAAGTTCATATAAAGAGGGATGTTATTTTTCTGGAACCTGTCTTTCAGGAATGCGATAACTTAAACCTAGAGTCTGTAACAGAAACACTCAACAATGAAACTGACAAAAACCAGCAAGAGTTAGTAGAAGATGTTGTGAGTGATCCAAACATTACAAATCAGATTTCAGATGATGAGCAGCACAGCTTATATGAACCTGAAGAAACAAGTGATGAAGACAGTGAACGCGATAGTACAATAGAGCCAGCTTCTCCTCGACGAACCAAACGTGTCAGAAAGGCACCACAATTCTATACTTGCCGAAATGTGTACACTGCAGAGACAGAACCAGGCACCTATAAGGAAGCTATGCAGAGGAGTGATGCCTGTCATTGGGAAGAAGCTGTCAAACAAGAACTGGATACTCTCAAAGCAAATAATACTTGGACAGTGTGCGCTGTACCTCAAAAACAAAATATTATAAGTAGTAAGTGGGTATTCAAAATAAAGAAAGTTGATAATATTATCCAATATAAAGCAAGATTGGTTGCCAGAGGTTTTGAACAGAATGATAAAATAGATTTATATGAAATCTACTCACCTGTTGCCAAATTGTCAACATTTAGATTATTTGTTTCAGTTGCTACAAAATTAAAACTATCAATACATCAGATGGATGTCACTGGGGCCTTTTTATATGGGGATATAAAGGAAATTGTTTTTATTAAATTACCGGAAGGGGCGTATAATGGTTGTGATAATATTGTAAAACTAAATAAATCTTTGTATGGGCTAAAAAAATCCCCTAAAAATCCCCTTCCAATAGGAATGAAAAATTTAACCATGTAATAAGTAAAGCAGGCTATGTAAAGTCAAAGAATGATCCTTGTTTGTTTACTAAGTGTAATGGAGAAAACCAAACTTATGTTTTACTGTATGTCGATGACCTCTTGATGTTTAGTAATAATGAACAGGAATTAAGTGATCTTAAATTAAAATTACACAATGCATTTAAGATGAAAGATTTGGGACCAATTTCAAATTTTCTTGGTAACAGAATTTGAAAGACGGTGTAACTGAATTATGTCAAAAATCTTATTTAGAAAATGTATTAAAAAGATTTAACATGGAAAATTGCAAACCAATATCTACCCCTATTGATCAAAATTTTAATGTAAAAATCTTAGAATCTAAAGAATGTAAGTCTGACAAGGATATTGAAAACACTTGTAGGAAAATTATTGGAAGTTTAATGTATGCTGTCTCAGGCACTAGGCCAGACCTTTGTGTAGCTGTATCTATATTAAGTAGGTACCAAAATAATGCAAGTGATGTATTGTTGACTCATTTAAAAAGAATTTTAAGATATGTAAAATATACTCTAGATTATAAGCTGATTTTCAATGTAATGATGATGGGCTTGTTGGGCATTGTGATGCAGATTGGGGTGGTGACACACGAGATAGAAAGTCTACCACTGGCTACTGTTTCAAGTTCTCCAATTGTCTTATATCGTGGTGTTCTAAGAAACAGTGTTCCGTAAGCTTATCATCAACCGAAGCAGAGTATGTTGCAGTCAGTATGGCGGCTAGTGAATCTTGTTGGCTGTCAAGTTTATTGAAAGACTTTAATAATATAAATGTTTGTCCTGTACCTATATACTGTGATAACCAGTCTGCCATAATGGTTGCAAATACTGATAATATTAAAAGACTAAAACATATCGATATACGTTATCATTTTGTCAAAGATTTAATTAAGGAATGTAAGATATGTTTAAGGTATGTTAAGACTGAGGATCAAATAGCTGATATGTATACTAAGTCATTGAACAAAAATCAATTGTTTAAATTTATTACTAAATGTGGACTATACTAGATAATGTAAGAGTGTATTACATTGAGCGGGGGTGTTAAAATATACAATGTAATACATTATTTTAACAATAATAATGTTGGTTTAAGGGTTGGCAACATTTTGTATGTGGCAACCCATTTTAGTTCTTTTGTTTTTTCTCTATGCTCCAAAAGTTCTTCTCTTGTTTTTCATGTAAGAATACGTACATCTTAAAATAAAACCAGTTATTAAAAGTGTTATATTTCTTTTTATTAACTCAGTAGATTGCAACTTACAACAGGATGTCTTCGACGTTCATCTGCTCCGCTTGTTCGAGATGTCGTAGAGATTCTTCTACTAGTCGATCCGTTTCCGGATCAGATAGGCCGTCCGTGGCTGCGTAGGCTCTCTCGAATTCGTCGGCGAGCGCGTTCGCCTTCTCTTCTAGTGACAGCGCCAATCCTGAGCCGTCTAGCTTCTCTGGCGGGGGAATCGTGTGGTCTTGATGTTTAAGCGCTTTTGCCATTTTCCATAGGCTGTTATCCTTTGGCGTGAGTGATGTAACTTTCTTCGTCCAAAGTTGGCGTCTGAGGTCCGTTATTTCCTGCTTGATTTCCCGCTGTAGAGTGTTGTAGGCCGTTTTGAAGTAGCCGTCGCGCGTACGATGGTAGATACGTCGCAAGCGATTTTTCTCCTTGATGAGCGATAAGACGTGCTCGGGAAGCTTGATCGTGTATGTGTGTACTTCTTTGAGAGGTATGTGTGTGTCTTGTGCATGTTGTAAGATTTCCGTGAGAGTGCTTGCGGCCTCGTCGATTTCATCTGTAGAGCGCAGAGTTCCCGATGTTAGGTGTATTCGTTCGTTAATCTCTTTCTTGAATCCTTTCCAGTCTGCGTCCTTGTAGTTTCGCTGTTTTCTGGGGCTCCTTGAAGTCGTTCCTCCAATACTGAAGCTCACGGGCAGATGGTCCGATGACAGTTCATCCAGCGTGCGCAGTGGCGAGATCGTCTTGACGTTTTTCTCGAGTACGATGTCCAGAGTGCTGGGGTACTGTGCGTGCACTGCGTGGTATGTCGGTTTGTCCGGCGCCATTATCGTATAGTTGTGAGTCTGCACATGCGTAAAGAGCGTTTTCCCGTTCGCGTTGCTTCTGTAGTTATTCCAATAGTTGTGCTTGGCGTTGAGATCTCCTCCTAGAACAACAATTGGGCGCAGATTAAGTAATTTGTCCAAATCTTCTCTCACCAGAAGGTTGTAGTCCGCAATAGGCGGCGATAAAGGTATGCGCTCTATCCTCTACGGTGACTTCGACAATCGTAGCTTCAGTATGCTTCAGCTTCGGAGTGGGGATCCTTGTAGATGTGATGGATTGACGAACGAAAATGGCGGTGCCTCCGCCTCCTCCTTCTAGTCGGTCGTCTCGGTGAACTTCGAAGCCGGGCACTCTCAGCGGTGTGTTGTGTTTGAGATGTGTTTCTGAAATGAGAATGATGTCAATGTTAGTGTTATTTGCCAGAGCGAGCAGTTCATCAATCTTAAAGCGGATGCTGCAGGCATTCCACAGGAGGACGTTCACCATCGCGCTTTTAGACATAGATGGCGGCGGTGATGACTGGTAAAGAGGGATTAGTCGTGTTGGCGCGTTTAGGTTGCGGAGCGCCGCCGCCTTCAGAAACCTCCTTGAGGTCGGAGAACCGGTTACCGATAATAACCGGCTCCGGTCCCTGCGGTGACAGGGGCCTCTTCACGGGGTTGGACGGCCTCGTCCAACCTTCCTCCTGCCTGGTCGTGTCCATGTCCTGGGATGGCTGCTGGGGTCTGGGGGGGCGGCACGTAGCCCGAAGCTGGACCTACTGGGGGGCGGTTGCTGGGTCCGGGTGCGGGCTTGGGCATCACGGGGGGCGGCATGGGGATGGCCGGCTTTTTGGCCGTGAAAACCTAAAAACATACCAAATAGTAATATTTTTATAGTCCGAGAATACAAAATTCTTTTAATCTCATTTCCTAAATTTGTATATTTTCTAATTTTTTCAGAAACAGATTTTTGAATATTACAGGAATTTGGAATAGCGACATCAGTGATATAAGTTATTTTTTTTAAATTTTGTCATGTAAAACTATATCGGGTCTATTATGACCAATCGTTCTGTCTGTTAGTATTGTTTTATCATAATATATTTTATAAAATTCATTTTCTAAAAACGAAAAATATTTTATTTATAAAAATATTTTATTTAAAAAAAACATATCAGAATACTCCACTGTCCAACATACATACACAACCAGGGCAATAAATCAAAATATTCTAGCTACAGCCAGTTTGAAAACATCTTTTGGACAAAGAAATATGAAATTCAATGCGACCAAACTATACAACGCTCTACCAACTCAAACAAAAAATAACAGAAATAAATAAATTTAAAACAAAAGTAAAAATATGGTTGAGATAACAAAATGAACTATCAAACATACTGAAGACCATGTAAAGACAACTGGATACTAAATACAAATGTGGAAAAACTACAGGCCGCCTCAGAACAGGAAACCCTAGTGAGGAGGACTGTGAAAAAAAAACTTTATAATACCTTAATATAATACAATTTATAAATACATTATTTACAAATTTTGCTATAGATACTGTTGGCGTCCAGCGTGCGTGCTGACGCTAACGGCAGGGTTGGAGAAAGCTCTCACATATTTAATACAATTAGCTGCTGTATCTGCCCCAAATAATAACTAGCTCAAGATTTGGTACAAGCAGGATTCCTCGTAAACTCAGGGCTAGTGCTTGTGGTTCGGAACTTCACTTTTCTCCATTGTCCCAGGGCCTCCCTCGTCAAGCAAAACACGGTAGGTTATCACATAAACAGTTTATTCAATTCTAGGAGACACAATAATACATAAAAAAGGAACGATCCTAGCTGAAAGTTAGTTTGAATGTCCGTCTCTCTTCTCTATCACGCGTGGCTAGGGTTAATACATTTAATTGCACACAAAGGATAACATGGTAATTGACTCACGTTTGTTTATGGGCCAACAGCGGCTTCACACACTTGATTCTCTCAGTCTACGCACCGTCCATCGGGGAACGGAAGCGCACAAACGGCGTAACTGAACTGGTGTCGCCCATGTTCACGCGAACGTGGGCCCTGTAAGCCGGCTTGCTGAAGACTGCGGCTGCCGCGAGAGTTCGGTCTAGCGGCGGCTCCGGTTTGTCGCTCGCGGGAAGGGGTAGAGTGCGCGCGGGAGGGGATGGTGCGCGCGCATCTATATTGGCGGTGTATTTGTAACGTAACACTTCCCCCCTCGCCGCAATAAAAGCGACGTGGTAATGGAGCTGTAGGACTAATAAATCCTCTTACCTTTTCAGCACTTGTGCCAAAAATATTTAAGAGAAACGAGGAGAGAGAGAGAGAGAGAGATTCCTAGCTGGAGAATAGTTATGAACAGAACACAAAAGAGAAGATACATGGTGTAACAAGGAATTGTCAATAAAAGTATATAAAGGCAGTGGCATACATAAATACAGTTGCAAAGAACAAGGATCTGTTGAAGAAAGGTACAAGGGTTATGCAGTGATAGAAAAAAAAACTCTAAAATTGTATCATTGGTCTGTGAGCTAATGTTTGCGAACGTGGTTTGCGTAGGATGTCTGGGGTGGTTGAACGTTTCACTGAAGTTACAAGGTTACTTTGTCACAGTAACCTGGCCCATTTGAGATTACACTCAAGGGACACTAGGGCCTTTAAGAAAATACGAGGAAGAGAACACATGATGAGGCTTCTAGGTGGTGTGGAGAGTTCTACCTGTCACAGAGGTCGAAAGGGTAACTGCTTCCGGATCCTGTGGGTGAGCCAGTACGAAACCATTGAAGTACTGGAGAGTGGAATCGCAATTGGTGGTTGGTACACTGGTTTTTGTATGTAGTGGGATTGTTTTGTGAACAATCGTTGGTATTGTTATTTGCGCAAGGGCACAGGAGCATCCGCACAATGGCAGTAGGGCATTTGCATTATGCAGCAGGAACATTTGCATAATGGCGGCAGAAACATTTGCACAAGGGCAACAGGAACATTTGTATTATGCAGCAGGAATATTTGCATAATGGCAGCAGAGCATTTGCACAAGGGCAACAGGAACATTTGTATTATGCAGTAGGAACATTTGCATAATGGCAGCAGAGCATTTGCACAAGGGCAACAGGAACATTTGCATTATGCAGCAGGAACATTTGCATAATGGCAGCAGAGCATTTGCATTATGCAGCAGGAACATTTGCATAATGGCAGCAGGAACATTTGCATTATGCAGCAGGAATATTTGCATAATGGCAGCAGAGCATTTGCACAAGGGCAACAGGAACATTTGCATTATGCAGCAGGAACATTTGCATAATGGCAGCAGAAACAGGAACCAACCTAGAGCTGGCGTGCTCGGGTTTGTTTTGAGTGTCGGTTCTTTGTGGTGATATAATTCGCAACTACACGCACGACTCACACTAGGTCATGTTAGATGCGGTCGGGTGCTTTTGGTACGCAGGGATTGAAGGCAAGGGACCTCCGTGACGGTAGCGAGGGCAGCATGAAGAGGCGCAGATGTAGATAGGGTGCAGAGCTGCTGGTTTTTTTTTTTAAATCCGGCAAAAATTATTATTAGAACAAAATTCTTGAAGTTTACCTGCCTAGTAGACCAATGATGAAAAAAGTTTGGAGAGAAACAAGTGTGCATGTTGAGAAAAGTTGGATTTGTTTGGCGTGTAGAGAGAGAGACGGAGAGAGAGCTAACTAAATGTGGCTAATTCCTAATACATGTTACAAAGGTACGTATTCAAGGACAGGTTCTGTGTAACCCCTTTTGGTTTTTTTCTTTACCAAATACATTTCCAAGAATACGTGGTTGAGGGATTGTACGTATAACAAAATTCCCATTCGAAAGAAGTTGGTCTTCCATGACCTATGCTCACGTCTATACGGTAGCATTTTTTCTACTTTCGAAAAACAAAACATTGCGTACAAGATTAGTTATAACAAAGTGGGAAAGGAGTAGGAAGTTGAAAGGATCCGCGTATGAAGATTGTCCCATTTGACAAACGAAACGCCAAGTGCGTAACGCATATATCCCCATTCACGGATAATTTCGAGGAAGGGGGAGGGTGATAATTGGGAACATTTGAACGAAGAAAACTGCTGGGGACTCGGCTATTTCCGAAATTCGACCTCTGGGTGGAGGTGAAACAAGGTCTACAGCAGTCATCCTGGCACATTACAATAATGACAACTGGGAAAGGAGTAGGAAGTTGAAAGGATCCGCGTATGAAGATTGTCCCATTTGACAAACGAAACGCCAAGTGCGTAACGCATATATCCCCATTCACGGATAATTTCGAGGAAGGGGAAGGGTGGTAATTGGGAACATTTGAACGAAGAAAACTGCTGGGGATTCGGCTATTTCCGAAATTCGACCTCTGGGTGGAGGTGAAACAAGGTCTACAGCAGTTATCCTGGCACATTACAATAATATTTGGTAATGTTGGACATGGTGAGTATTGTAACGTCTTCACGTATAGCGTACAAGATTGCAAAATCAAAAGATTTGCAAGTAAGTTTTATAACGTCTTCACGGATAACAATGAACGAATTACAACTGGGTTGCCCAGTATTGAAGGGAGGTGCAAAAGACTAGGTATTTATGACATTTCTGACAAAAACCCACAGAGTAATTATAACGGGCTCCCCGTATCGCATTTAGTAGATATTCTGAGATTCCCATCTATGACGGCAGATTTTGTAAGGTTCCCACCTATGATGGCAGATTTTATAAGGTTCCCACCTATGATGGCAACAAAAGGTTAACGTTCATATAAAGGTACCTATTCAATACAGACGGCGAGACATACTGATGTACTTAGTACAACAATACCGTAGCATAATAAATCCATATTAGCGTACGTTAAAGACTTGCACAAAGGCAAAAACATATTTGAAGATCTGGCCAAGATTTTATACTTCAACAATTAAGGGACGAAAAATTCTGGCGTGCTGATGGAATGTGAATTTCATCTAAGCTTACCGCAAAAGAGATCCTTTGTGGTACCCCTTTTTGGTTACGCACAGAGTGTCGTATCGTGATGGTACAACTTTTGTTGTACTTACACGTACGATGGTAGCAACAATACAAGACATGCGCTTATCGTTGTTTGACAAGGCAAATTATTTACATTGGTCCGATTTGAGTGTTTAAGACCTTCTAGGTTTTACTTACTTAAACAGACTGCGATGGACACACCTTGGTGTTATGAAAATTATAATAATGGGATGGGTTGTTCGCAGGGTGTTCACTTGGAGACCTGGCTTCTTGTTGTGACCTCGTACTTTGCACGTGATAAGTCACAACAAGGCAACCCCAAAATTTCAGTTTGAACAGTTGAGACCCAGGGTGACTCAATGTTGCTGAAATGTTGTAAAAAAAATTTATCGTTAATGAAGAGGCACGTTAAAAGTTGTCCCTTTTATAACGATACTTTCCAGACTCCACATTCAGTTCTGGGGAGAGCTAGAGCAATTAGGGTTATTTATTGAGCGCCATTCTATTTTCTTAAAAAACAGAAAAAAAACTTAGAACGGGTAGCAAACATCTGATACCGCCATGGGTTTACACAGGTTTGCTTACCTAATTTAATTACATATGACATAAGGGTTAGATGCACTTTGGCGAGGACCCGATATTTAATGTACAAAAAGAAAATTTTCTAACATTTAGAAAGGGGTGACGAGGTATGACATGATGATGTGAAAATATGATGCTGCCAGTTGTGACGATGCACAAAACCTTGGGCACGTAGTCTCTGACTACTTGCAGTAAGCCACAGGGAATTCCTTTCTCCGAAGTGATCAATTTCAGGTAGAGGTGTGCATGCTTAGAAAAAACGATGTTTCCAAGGTTTGACACCTGGGGCCGCAATTAGAGGCGAATGACTGATGATGACGAGATATTTATACAAAAAAAATAAAATAAAATGAAACGAAACCACAAGGGAGAATTATAATTTCTTCCATGACTTTGGCTACAGTTGACAACACTGTGCCAGAGCTAGAAAGGTTTTAAAAAAAACATTTCCTTTCGTTGTGCTCCGGTTTTATGCCGGGCGAAGTGCTTGGGCGAAAGTTTTCTTTGGGGAATCTTTCGTCTCTCTTTTGATCCTGGTATGCCTCCAGTAGCTGGCCGACATCTTTCAGTTGCTCCAGCGTGGCAATTTTCTGAGAAGTAATGATGTTTTCGTATCTGGGGAGAAGACCGTCGATTAAAACCGGGAGAAGTTCCGCTTCAGGGACAGGTTGGGTGAGCTTAATATTGATGGCCTCTGCCCTCTGTGTGAATCTAGCAACAGGCTCTCCGGAGTGCTGCTTGATAGCGAGTAGGGATAGCCTGACTCTATGTTGGGCCTTTTTTTCTCCGAAACTGGATAAAAGTGCCACCTTGAGTTCCCTCCATGAGTTTGTTTTTCTCTTATGTATCCTGTGCCAGGTAAGCATTTCAGGAGCGATGAGGTCTATGAAGTTCCTGTGCAGAATACTTTCGGGGATTCCTCTGACTTGGGCTGTTTCTTCTATTCTGTTGATGAAATCCTCCACATCCGTGAGTCCGTTGTATTTCGTCTTCCAGGTTGTCAAATCGTATATTTTCGTCTGTTCCTGGGCTTGTACCACCAAGGGTTTTGCTTCGGAGACTGTGAGGGAGGTAGAGATGATTTCTGAGGTGTCTTCCTGTTGGAACTGCAACTTCCTGATGTACTTTTTGTTGTAGAAAGAAGCATATTGAATAAGGCATTTTTTGGATTTATTCCTGGGAGAAATCTTTCTACTTCTCAGGGCCTGTAGTAGTTCTTCCTTTTTTGACGTAGAAATGTGGGGAATTATACCCAGCGTGACTTGAGGGACTTCCATAGTGTATAGGGTCGTGTCAGGGTGACCTTACGTTGGGAGAAAAACGAGAACTCGACTCTTTATCCGTAATTGGAAAGAAATTTTTTGCCAGGGATTGACCACTGGGGACGTATATATATATTTTTTTTTTAAAAAATGCTTCTGCGAAAAAACGCGTATTTGTAAGTGTTTGGGTTATTTGAAAATTTGGGCAGAGGTTTGCCTCTGGCCGCGTGCTTTTTAGGAAAAATCCAAGCGTTTTTGGAAAAAAAAAATTTTCGAAAATTTAAAAAAAATCGAAAAAAAAAATTTTCACAAGTTTTCGTGGAAGTAATTTGTTTGAGAATTCAACAATATCTTGGGGGCATGGTTTCATTACGCGGCTTCCTATAGCCTGGCTTTAAACAGCACCAATTTTTTGGTATTTACCCGCGAATTCCCTTCGTCTTTTCGACAAGATATTACCTTCATTGTCAATTGACAAGGTATTATAGTGTCAGATGTCAAGGAATCCACGTCAACGCGAATTTAGTATTTTTTGCATTATTCGAATGTGATTTTGGCATGGCATGGCATGATCCGGTTTCATCAGACGACAGAGTCAAAAATACTTAATTGTCAAATGACAGAAAGAATTTAAATCCACTTGTTCCCTAGGTGTCAGCGAGTGTCCGTTTAAAGAAACGTACCAGCGAGCTGCAAACTAGTATATTATTAAAAATATTTAGCACTTTCGAGACCAAGCGGATGATTTGTTTATCATGTACATGATTTTAATTGTTGAATAAATTCTTCTTTAATTTGTGTTTATTTCCACTATTCACTTGTATTGAAAATAGCAATTTTAATCGGCCGACACTTTGTAATCACTGTATTATTCGCAGCGACAACTTCCTAGGTTGGGCACCTTGCGTTGGAATACCGGTAATATTTTGTCGAGTGACGAGTCACAAATGATAAAATCGCGTCCGTAATAATTTAAATTGTGATTCGAAATTATGTTCGCGCCGAGATTCCTGTTGGAAGTGCTAGACAATTGGGAATAAACAATACATCATAATAACATTTCAGAGTTTACAATTGTTGCTTGGGAACGAGGCCGTGGTGGAACAGAAAAAAATTTAAATGGCCCCACGTTTAGCGCCAGTGTTGGCGTCCAGCGTGCGTGCTGACGCTAACGGCAGGGTTGGAGAAAGCTCTCACATATTTAATACAATTAGCTGCTGTATCTGCCCCAAATAATAACTAGCTCAAGATTTGGTACAAGCAGGATTCCTCGTAAACTCAGGGCTAGTGCTTGTGGTTCGGAACTTCACTTTTCTCCATTGTCCCAGGGCCTCCCTCGTCAAGCAAAACACGGTAGGTTATCACATAAACAGTTTATTCAATTCTAGGAGACACAATAATACATAAAAAAGGAACGATCCTAGCTGAAAGTTAGTTTGAATGTCCGTCTCTCTTCTCTATCACGCGTGGCTAGGGTTAATACATTTAATTGCACACAAAGGATAACATGGTAATTGACTCACGTTTGTTTATGGGCCAACAGCGGCTTCACACACTTGATTCTCTCAGTCTACGCACCGTCCATCGGGGAACGGAAGCGCACAAACGGCGTAACTGAACTGGTGTCGCCCATGTTCACGCGAACGTGGGCCCTGTAAGCCGGCTTGCTGAAGACTGCGGCTGCCGCGAGAGTTCGGTCTAGCGGCGGCTCCGGTTTGTCGCTCGCGGGAAGGGGTAGAGTGCGCGCGGGAGGGGATGGTGCGCGCGCATCTATATTGGCGGTGTATTTGTAACGTAACAATACTAATAAAAAAAAAATAAAAAAATTGGTTCATATTCATAATATGGTACTACATTACTGCAGTCAATCAAGTAATGTTTAATTACCAAACTTTGGTGAATTATTTTTAAAACCTGATTGTGCCTAAATGTATACACGGAAGGCGCTAATATAGATCTCGGTATAATATGTTCTATAGTTTCCGGAAAAGCCAAACATTTTCTACATAAATCATCAATTTGATTTGTATCTTTGATTATATACTTTCTATAATTTTTAGTATAAATGACTCTATCCTGAATGGCAAGCATAAATCCTTCTATTTCTGCGCTCAATTCTCCAATACTCAACCATTTGTTTGACGAAAGTTTGTCAACATACGTTTGGTTGAGATAATTGAAGTGTTTGGCGTGAATAATTTTATTTGACCAGGAATCTAATAATTCCTTGTGGGTATTTAAAAGAATGTTGGCATTCTCGTCGTATAAATTTAAAGGTGTAATGTTTCTATCTGCCTTGCAAATTATTTTGTGCATTTCTGAACTATTAGCTTTCCTATGGAAAAAAGTTCTTAGCATTTCTACCTGATTGTGTTTCAAAGAAGTTATTTTGACTATACCTCTACCTCCTAAATTTCTAGGTAAATTAATTCGTTCTATAGCTGAATTTCGATGACGGCAATTAAACTTTGTTAACGTAGTTCTAATTGATCGTTCTACGCTATCTAAATCTGTATTGGACCTTTTAATAATGCCAAATGAGTACGTTAATAGAGGTATTGCTCAAGTATTTATTGCTTTTACTAAATTTTTAGCAGATAGATTGCATTTTAAAATTTTTCTGACTCTAGTTTGAAATTTAATCCTAATATCATTTTTAATACTAGTATGATCTAATCTATTCGATTGCGGGTATTCTCTAATTTTGAAATTTCTAAATATACCCTCGTCTCCATCTACAATTTTGCCTTTCTCTATATGGATCGTTCTACATTTATCTAAACCAAAAGTCATTTTAATATCATCTGAAAAAATGTTAACTACTATTGTAACAGATTATTATTCAAAGTTTATTTAAATTGCTTTTCTAAATAATAATTTCACTGCAAAAAATGTAATAATTCACTTAAAATCTATTTTTGCACATCATGGGATACCTATGTCTTTAGTGTCTGATGAAGGTCCTCCTTTTCAATCTATTGAATTTAAATCATTTTTATATTATTTTGATATAGAACATGCAGTTACTAGTCCATATCATTCACAGTCTAATCAGGTCAGGCAGAGAGTTCTGTTAAAATTATAAAAAAATATTCTAAAAAAGTCTAAAGAAACAAATACATATTCTTATATAGCTTTATTACATTATATAAACACATCTAAAGCTAATTTACCGTCACCTGCTCAATTGGTAATGTCTAGATCTTTGAGAATGAATATTCCTTTAACTCAAATTAAATTAAAACCGATGCTCGTAAGATTTTACGATTACAAAAAGTGTAGTGAGAAAAATAATGCAAAAAATTCCAAATATTGTAATGTAAAAGCAAAACCCATACGAAGCGTTTTTGAGCGGTTGCGGGCATGTCGAAGGACCTTGAATGTTGCGTGTTTTATGTGTGAAATGTGTATGAAGACCATTGCACATTGCAAAAATGCACAAGGAAAGGGAAAAAAAGACTTACTGCTCTATCCTGGCTGGATTTATTGTGCATTTTTATGATTATATCGGCTGTGGAACGATTTGCCGGCCTCTGTGTTTCCTCCCTCCTACAACATGGGTCTCTTCAAGACCCATGTTCACTATTTCCTCTCCTCAAAAACCCCCTCCACACAGCATCTTCAAAGATGACATAGGCCCTGAGGGAAATTATTTTCCTCAGAGCCTCCTGTGTGGACTTAATGTAAAAAAAAAAGTCGCGGTATACGGTGTACAGTATGCGGTGTGCAGTACGCGGGACGCGGAATGCAGTATAGAAGATGTTTAAGCAACGAGGGTCAATTAATGACTGACTTGGGTAAAGCAAAATTGGCAGGTATGTAGGGATGGGTAGGAAGGAATATGTGACAATACTAACTACAAGCACAGGGTCTATGATGTATGTAGATGTATGTAGGTACGTGTAGCTGTGTATTGTGTAAATGTCCAACCACCATATCTTTATTAGGGGGAGGTGATTATGGTTATTTTAAGAAAAACCCCAAAAGTCATTGATTACATTGTAGTCAGAGAAATATTAAAATGTAGTAGGTCCTATATTATTGAAGATAATTATGGTAACAGGTATAGAAGAAATAGGATACAATTAAAATATAGGTATAATACTGACATTCATAATGACTATCTGTCCATGCGACCTGATCCGGCACTTCAAGAGGCAGAAGCTGGAGATGAAAGACAGGTGGGGGTAAATAATGGCGTGAAACCACACGTCACCAGATATGTAGGAGTTGTGAAACAACCTGATGTGTGATTGTTTATTTTTAATGTTAATATTGTTTAACTTTTTTTTTTGTTTAATGATGTACTCATAGCTAGAATCTATTATATTTTTAATATATATATTTTTTTATTATTTTTTTTTATTATTAAGTTAAAAGAAATATAATATTTCGCTTTCTTAACTTAAATACAGGGCGTATTATGTAGTAGTTTTTAATTTTGTTCCAAAATCTTAAGTTTAAATAGTTTTTTTTTAAAGGTTTTTATATTATTTTCCGTTTTTAGATTATCTGGAAGGAGATTGTAAATGTGAAATCCCTCGTGGCCAATACTTCTCTTGCCACTTTCAGTCTTGACTGTATTTGTGTACAATTTATTGTAACAATTTATTGTCACATCATTATTATGATGTTCCTCACATCACTACTAATATTTTCTGAGGTATCTATTCTAAAATGTCTGGTCTGTCGACAGTCGTGTCAATAAAGTCTCAATTACGTAAATCAAGTTATTAGTGTTTTCCTCAAGTCATCCAAGTTAATTAAATACTATTAATACGTTGGACAGGTCAGACACTGACGTTGAGAGGGGAACCTGGAGCCCCTTCAAGCGTGTTGGCGATCAACGTGTCGCTCTGGGGCCCCACTTCATGGTGGGCGATGATGGCCACCTGGATGGCGTACGTGGTGTAGGGCTGGAGTCCAGAGATATTGGCTTGCGAGTTGTCCGCACCTCTCACCACCACACCACCGATATGCTTAATCTTCTCCACTGTGATGTTCTTCACTGGCTCCTTGCATTTGGTATCTATCAAGCCATCGACGGGGCAGTAGAAGATGCGGTAGCCCTTAATGACCCCCACGTTGTCCGGACACTCGAGCTTCCAGTTGACGGTGATGGAGGTGGACTGAGGGTTGGTGGTCCAGGTGTCCTTGATCTTGCCGATGACAGTATTGGGGATGATAGTACAGGGAGCCCACACCATGCCGCTGGAAGTGCCGTAGCCGTTGGCGGAGATGGCGAATTGGTAGATCTTGTCTTCGGTTACGGTGAAGTTGCGAGCGGTCAGGCTGGCAGGCACGCGCTCCCATTGCAGGCGCCCATCGCACTGATAGGGGCGGTCGCGATAGTTTTCACACCAGAAGATAGTGTAGTCGTATACATCGGAAATGTTGACTATAGGATGGCGCCAGGTCAACTCGTACGTGCCGTTGCCCAGGGCCGCCTTGGTGAAAGACAAGGGCTCGGGCAGCAACTTGTTCTGCTCAGGGACTATAAGACGTGACTTTGAAGGTGATTCTCCTACATTGTTAGAGGATGAGATGAGGAACTCCAGATGCCTCAGAGGCAGCCCCTTAAACCAGATGTAGCTCTTGGTCCACTTGAAAGGGACAACGTCCAGCTTCATGCCCTCCATGTGCACCCCCACATTGTATGTGAAGTTATATCCATTCTCTTCGTGACTGAGGATTTGTCGCCAATACAGAAAGATACTGCGGTGAGTGAGATTAGCCACAGACTCAAAACCACCCTCATCCGTATCCGGAGGGCGCTCAGGGGGCGCCTCGGAGGTTCTGAAGGTGACGGTAGTATAGTCAGACCACATCTCCTCTTCGTAAGCTTTCTGTGAGCGGATGGATACTCGAACTGTGTAATGGCAATATGCATACACCAGCCCACTGACATTGAAGATGTAAGAGGAGTTATGCAGTGGCAGAGAACTCACATCACTGACGCTCCAGACACCGTCACCGTCCACTTCGTTGGAGTATATCACCCGATGCAAGATTCCCGGGGGGAAGTTGTGCAAGGAGTATGGGATGGACCAGGACAGCAACGCGCTGTGCTGTGTCTTGTTCTCCACCTTCAGATCCGTGGGCCGTCCAGGTCTCATGCGCGCAAAGTGGTCGATGCGAAAATCCCGGGACACAGGCTCTGACAGCTTGTTGAATGCCGTTAGTGTGAAAAAGAAGTAGGGTGTGGCCAGGCGGTAATGCGGCGTGGTGTCCATGTTCCAGAGGCAGGAGTAAGTGTCATCATCAACGGTCATCTTGTCGCAGCTGAACACGACGAAGCGACCGCTACGACCTGGCAAATGGTAGGTCAGGTTATAACCAGTGTCCAGGTAATCATGCTTTGGCTTCCACGTGCAGGTGAGGTTATCCCAGTTCTGGGAAAGGCAGCGAAAGTTGTTGTCCAGGTTCGGCCTCTCGCCAACCACGACCTTGTTATAACACACCACCGTCTTATCTTCCTCCAAAGGCTCCAGCTTGCAATAATATACAGAGACGGACGGGGAGGGACGAGGCACGAGCAGGCGCAACGCCGTGGAGTTGACCACCGTCAGGAACTCGGACTGCACGAGCTCCATATTGCGGTAGAAGAGCAGGTCGCTGGAGTTACGGCCGGCCGCCCTGGGATCCTGCATGTTCAGGAGACACAGGATCTCCAGCGGCTGTCCGAACAGCAGGCTGACCTCTCCTCGCGGCAAGGTGATGCCCGGGGTGCTGTCCCCGGGCCTGCAGGTCCAAAAGGGATTGTCCTCCGGTTGCTCCTCGGCGACAACTTCTTCAAGCAGCAACAAGCAGCAGCACCAGATCAGCTCCAGAAACCGACGTCTATCGGTTTGTGATTTCATCTTTATATATTTCAACTGTGAGTCTTTAAGTTAGAATTGGGATTCGCGGAACGGTGTCATAAAAAAATCACGATCGCAATGTTGTGATGGAAGAGTAGACACGTCAGCGATTTCTAGATATCGAAATTTCTCCGAAATTTAATATCACTGAACCAAAAGTCATACAAATCGTTCGTATATTATGACACGAAGCGAAGAAATAGTTCTATAGCAAAGCCAAACACTTTCTATATCTTTTTTCATTGTATGTAAATAGCGATTTAATCGAATCGAACTGGCGAGTTGGTGGACCGTGAACGTAGGCGCGGGCACTGATATTCCTGTCACCAACTTGTTTAACTTTTATATAAAAACACAATCTTTTATTACTATTGCTTTTTCAGATAAGACGTGCTCCTACTACTCCTACTAAGCCCCGATAAATATTATTTCCGAGAATTTTGGTCAACGCAGGGTTATCAACAATACCAATTTAAGTAGTAATACGCTAAAGGTAAATAATACAAAATGTAAAATACGATGTGACATTATATTAATTGAATTGCATTTACACGGAAGACTCTGAAGATGGAGTTAATTCGAGGAATAGTATTAGTACGAGAATTAGTTGACTATTTGATTGATGATTATTTGACAAAAAATTCTGAATATACATTTAAATGGCGCCGTTTTTTTTTAATTACTGTAAGGAAACTTAGTACCTACTCGCGCACTATGAAATAATATTTTCTCTGTAATTTTTTTACTGGAATAAAAAAAAGTTTAAGTTTCTAAAAACTTCTGAATAACACATTTTTAAAGCGCCGTTTTTTGAAAAAATACTACAAGGTAACCAAGTACCTACTCTGATTTATTTTTTATATGATCGATTTTGCATTAAAATTATTATTTGATAAATAATTTTGAAAAATACATTTTTATGGCGCCGTTTTTGTGAAAAACGACAAAAGGGTGAAGTACAATATTGAAAATCTACCAGGACTACATAATACGCAGGAGTAAAATATTAGAGAGAATAAATTTATTTACTAGACGACTCAGACCTCACTTTTCAAATATTGGTTGAGGTTGTTTTGGAAAAGTTTCACTTCTACCGCGTATAAACTGCACTCGAATTTTTTTTTGACTACGTACGTAGGTACCTACTCGGGCACTATATATTCTGAACATTTCTAATAAAATGAGTAAATTAAATAAAGATGGTCCAATTTTTTTGCCAAATGGTGTAGGTACCTTTTGAATGGGGACTAATCGTTCGTACATTTTAAATAAAATTTCAATGTGAATACCGCACAAGAGTCCCAACTACTGCCGCTTGGTATGAGACTACGGCACCCCCAGTTGGGTTTAGGTTTAGTTTCTGCGCCGTTTTTTGAAAAATCACTTTCAGTTATTAAGTTCAAAAATTTCCAAGACCCAAAAATTTTTTTTTTCCAAAATTAAAAAATTTCCAAAACTCAAAAAAAATTTTTTTCAAAATTCAAAAACTTACAAAATTTCCAAAACTCAAAAAATTTTTTTTTCAAAATTCAAAAATTTCCAAAATCCAAATTTTTTTTTTTCAAAATTCAAAAAATTTTTATTTTCAAAATTCAAAAATTTCCAAAATCCAAATTTTTTTTTTTCCGAAATCCAAAAAATTTTATTTTCAAAATTCAAAAAATATCATATTACAAAATTATTATTTTTTTAATTATCCTTTTAGTACCCGAGATGGGTATCAAATTACGCGTCTCGACCTATACAATCTGAAGGGCTGAGTGAAAAAATTAAGCGACAAACTCCCAGGACCCTTTTTCGAGATAAGGCTCTATTGGTTTGCCTAATTTAAATTAAATGAAATACTAAACACACTGAGTCGGGCGGCTGGATTGGTTCAGTACTGAATTGAGCGGTAAGCTCCTTGGACGTTTTAAAAGTGTAGGCGACCAAAGTAGCACAGTGGTAGGAGTCTTTGCAACTGTAAATTATACGTAAATTATACGAGTAATAAATTACAAACATCCTTTTTTTTCTTCACCTATTTTATTTAATACACACTCTTCGCTTCATTCGCGTTCACACGTCAAATCGCATAGTGTTTTAACCCCTTAGTTGCCTGCAACGGGCAAAAGCTAGTATATTATTATTGCTAGGGCACCAAGATTTAAATAGAAATATAAGTCAATGTGAGTTAGTTATTATATTTATAATAATAAATACGAGAGGATTGTTGTTAATTGTGTTCTTATTTAGCTACCTTTATTATTCACATATTTCATGTTTTGCGATAATTAATAATTTGATAAAGGTGCAATTGAGTGATATTTATGGCTTTATTTTAAATATTCTAATATACTGAGTTTGAATTTAGACACAGATTGGTGACGATAAATGTCGATTGAGTTGTATTTATTTCCGAGTAAATGGAGTCTTTGGATAGGAGAGTTTATAAAATAATTATTAGCGGAATTGGTAACAGAATACAATGCATTCGACCGAGTTTCGCGAGTAGGTACTCGCAAATTAATAAAATTTGTCAAATCGAGAGCGTCCAGTCTGCCATTCGATATTTTGAAAAGACAAACTAAATCACTTTTTATGCGCCTTGATGTCAAATCGGTTATGTTAAGTAATTCTATTAGGTATATATAATTAAGTTCTTCAATCGGTATACCCAGTTTGTAGTTAATAAATCTTAAAAACTTATGCTGAACTCTTTCAATTTTTTGTTGGTGGGTTTTATATAATGGAGCCCAGATAGTAGAATTATATTCTAAGTTGCTTCTCACCAACCCAGTGTACAACAATTTAAAGGAATTAATTGATTGAAATTCTTTAACTGTTCTCAGAATAAACCCCAGACATTTCATGGCCTTATTGGTTATTTCATTTATATGAGGAACAAAAGTTAATTTATTGTCAAAAACAATACCGAGGTCTTTAATTTGTTCTACTCTTTTAAGAAAAATGTTGTTGATGCTATAATTAAATTTAATGGGATTTTTTATTCGGGCAAAAGTAATTGTTTGACATTTTTCAATATTGAGAAACAGTTCATTTAGGGTGCACCACTCTTATAGCCTCACAAGATTTGATTGTAATATACAACAGTCATTCGGATTAGTTATTGTTTTGTAAATTTTAAGGTCATCTGCAAATAATAGAATCATAACGCCATCGAATATGGTGGTTATGTCGTTGATAAATAATGAAAACAACACTCGACCCAGATTTGACCCCTGTGGAACACCGGTGTATACTTCAAACTGGTGTGAAAAGTACGAATTGAGTTTAACTGATATTTTTCTTTTACGTAAATAACTTTCGAACCATCTCAACATATGCCCCGTTATTCCAAATGATCTTAGTTTATGTATAAAAGATTTTGTGTGAGACTTTGTCGAAAGCTTTACTAAAGTCTGTGTGTACAGCATCTGTCTGAAGACGATTATGCATCGTACTAAATAAATTTTCCTGATAGATCATTAAATTTGTAAGAGTTGACCGTTTTGACATGAAACCGTGTTGTCGACGTGAAATTACTTTATTGATCTCAGGCGAGAGTTTAGATAGCAGAGCAGATTCAAATACTTTTGGGATTGACGACTGTTTACATATAGGTCTGTAATTGGAAATATCAGATTTATCTCCTTTCTTAAAAATTGGAGACAGAAAGCTTGTCTTCCATTTTTTCGGAAAGGTGCCAGTTTTTATTGACAAGTTGAAAATTTTAGTAAGGGGATAAGTCAAGATTGATATGCATTTCGATAAGAAGATTGGGGGAATGTTATCAGGGCCAGCTGATTTGTTCAGGACGAGAGATTTTAATTTAGTTCTAATGTCACTTTCTTCAAATTTGCACTGATTGAAATCGATTTGGTTATAATTGAATGTAGTGGCATTAAACAATGGAGAATTATTTGTTGATTCATAGACTTTGCTGAAGAATTCAGCAAACAAATTGACAACTTCTTGGGGATTATCGGCCAATTTGTTATATAAATACATGTTAGAGGGTATACTGGAGTCAATATTATTAAGCATGTTTGAAAATTTATAAACATTTTGAGGGTCGGCGAAAGCCAATTTTTCACATTTATCTATGCACTTTTTGTAACATAACTTGGACATTTTTTTGGTAGTCATTCTTAGTTCGCAAAATTTTGCGTAATCAATGGGATCGCGTGATGATTTGTAAGCTTTATGAGCAATTTTTTTGTCTCTAATTATTTTAATAAGATCTTTACTAAACCATTTTGGGTAATTATGTACACAAATTTTTGAAATGGGTACAAATAAATCGATTGCGTTATTTAGAATTAAGTAAAATTTATCAACAATTTCATTGATGTTTTCTTCATAGTCCCAGTCGGTTGAAGATATAAGGTTAATGATTTGATTATGGTCTGCTTTGAAGAAGTTTAATTTTGTTGATGAAGAAGGATTTTTTTTTGTTACTGAACTGTAACATTCAATTATTAGAGGGGGGTGGTATTTGTTGACAGGGAGAATGGATTCAGCAGATGCGGATACTTTTACTGATAATGAATTGGAAAATACTAAATCGAGAAGTCGGGAGCTAACATTGAATGCATAGTTTAACTGTCGAAGACTTAAAAAATTTGACATTTCGATAATATCATGAGAACCGTGGTAGATGTTGTCCGTGCATGCAGTTTTATTGTTATCAATGTCCCATTCAACATTAGGCAGATTGTAGTCACCCGTCAAAATTATAGCGGCGCCAGGAAATCTCCTTCGGATTGTTTCAACTCCATGGTAGTGGTCCTTGTTTAGTTGTATTTTTAGAGATGCCACAAATATTCGGCTACTTTTTTACTGTTAGGTATCCGGCCAAATATTGCGAACCATTCGACCGAATACCAATTCATGAAAAAAACGCAAAGCCGCTGGTAAAAGCTACTAATAAATAAATTATTACTCACAAAAAAAAATATTTTAACAAAAATCAGCACATTTATTATTTAACTTTATCGTAACTTCATTATCGATACAAAACCACTCTATAAAGTTTCTCCATCTTTTTGGAGGTCACCCGTAAAAAAATTAAAACGTATTCTAAACTAGATCTGTTTTTATTTTCTGGTTCTAAATCATCCCAATGAGCCATCATTTGTTGTCCTATCTCCAACCATAACTTTGCTTTTAATAAGGCCTCGTCAAACAGACGGCGTAAATTACGCATTAAGAGTCTAGGAGGACAATCGATTTTGTCGAAATTCGCCAAAATAGTTCAAATTTTTGCCGCTTGTGTCGCCCTCATCGAATTTTTAAATCAATTCCACGAAAATCTAATGTATTTTGTTACTTTATGAGTTTGATTCCAGTATCCGCTCGTAAAAACCCGAAGAACAGCGATCATTCCCGAACACAGATTCAAAACAGAATCACATTACGTGTTGGCTGTTTTCGCGGATCGCTGGATTTCGATTGTCCCCTAGAACGTGGGGAAATGTCCCCTGAGATTCCCTATTTCTTTGAAAAATAAATTAAAAATATTACATTAACAGCTTTTTAAAACTGGCGGATTTCCAAGATTCAAATAGTGTGATTTTGGAATCGAATTGGGAGATGTTTACTGGGTTTCAACACTACATTCTACGTTGTTTTTAAACTTAAAAAATATAAACGTCAAAAAATTTACCAAGTTCTATAAAATCTGCTTCTTCTCAATATGAAGTTAAAATTAGAAGGGTATTGATAAATTTTTCATGTTAGTAATATTCCCATGTAAAGTAATTTTCCATAAATATTGGGAATTTTTGTAACACTCTTAACCCTGAACACCTGCAGTTTAGCGAGGACTGCCTAGTCGCACATCGCCTGTGCCAATTGTTAGGGCTGTCAAAACACCGAAAAATAAAACACCATTGAAAAATTCATTTACTTACTTAAAAGTTTGTTTTTTGCAGAATAGAATAAAATAGTTTTATAACTTGAAGAAAAAAAACACAAATTAACTTCAATACATAACTGAGTTTGTTTTTTGTTATGAATTATTATTAACATTTGGCAATTATATGGTTAAATCTTTCAACCACGTTACTGTCAAGCTTCGAAAATGTGCTGCTAGAGTGACAGCATTGTTCACTTTCATTCCCGGAGGTCTCAATCTGTACACAAAACAGTCAAATTTTAATTGATTAATTTGTGTTATTTCGCAATTAATTAATTTGAAATAATACAAAGTATATTTGCGGCACGTTCCAGAGCGGAAGATAAGTTCAGTATCGTCCTGGTGTAAATCACCATTCAGAACTGAAACGGTACTTGAAATAGCTTGAGCCGTGTTTGGTGAATAAAAAACTTGTAAGTTTTTAAGGTCATTTCATAAAAATTGTCCAGTCCTAAAGAATCCTAAATTTTCCAGTCTTTCAATATAAATATCTACTTTTGCCACTAATATTTTCGTAAATGAAGTGGCAAAAGCTTTTTTTTTGTTTGTTATAAAGAATTTCTGGTTAAAGTTGTGGATTACATATACATAGAGTATTTAAATGGTTATGTTATAAAAAGGTTAAAAATCATACTTTTTCATTCGGAGTCTATTGAGCTAACGCCAAGTTTTGGAATGCCATTTGTTTACCGTATTAAATTTTTTTTACTAAAAAAAATATTTAAAAAAAAAATTATTAAACAAAGTGAATTTGTACTCGTAATTATAGAATAAGTTAATAATTTTTATTTCTTTGGATCACCACGAAAATAGCTAGATTAAATGCTTAAGTGATTATAATAATTTATCATTTATTGGCACAGCCCTTACACTTTGTCGAATGAAATATGATATCTACGCATATAATGTACGGTTTCAACAATGTATTGTTACTGTGGTCTCTTTCTTACATAGCCACGTCGCCGCGCTAGGGAAAGAGACCACAATAAATTAACACTTTCTTTGTCGTTGCGAGTGCTAACCGAGTTAAAATCCAACTACCCTGTGCGAAGCTACACGTTTGAAGACAATGTGTGAGAAGGTACAATCATTTCAACGTCCGCGTTGTGGATATTCTCGTTACCTTGTCCCTTTTTACGTGTTCCGTTTGAACATATTTTAAGGGACCCTGTTTAAAGAAATCGCGCACAAACAGCCAACATATCAGAAGGTACAATGTATAAGGACCATATTGTATCCTCGCAACTTCCGTTATCCAATCCCTTTTGACATGTTTTTTTTTTAGATGATAAACGGGTTATATGTGAAAAAGTTTAAGCACATGATCGTCCGTCCCCTTTCTACGCACGTTTTCGAAGTCCTTTTTGACATGTTTTCTTCAAATTACACGAAAAAAATTATACTTTTTGATTTTATTTAGTTAGTCTATATGTATTATATCTTAATAACTAATACACTTTTTTTTTTTTTTTTTTCAATACTTCTTCACGGAACAGAGCGTCACGGACGACCGTTCGAGCGGACAGACTTCCGCGTAATGATCAGAACGTCTAAGATGCCATAGTTTTAATGTATTTTGGTTGCATAAGAAAATTGAATATAATCAAATAAATCATTTAATTTGTTGATATTAGTGTATACATTTTATAGATAAAGTACTGTTTTATTGGCTAATATTTTTATTTTACAGAAAAAATTGTTTTTTAGCACCAAAAACGATTTTAAAGTACGTTGATTTACGTAATGTAAAAAAATTTTAATACGTCATAATTAAGCTACATTATAAAAATATATAAATGGGGTGGTATAGGTTGAGATGTTTTCTATTACAAAATATTTTTTATATATCTTTTTCATATTGTATACGATTACAAACAGAAAAAAATCGGGGGTCGATTGACGATTTATTGAAATCTGCTATTTTATAAACAGTTTTAAAGTAAGAATTACGTTTTTTGTTAATATTTAAATTTAGCTGGTGGAATACAACATACACGCATCTAATAAAAAAATACTACAAATATTTTTTTTAATGTGCTGTTACGTGCACAGGTGACTTTGAAAACACGCAAAACCACAAAATATTAAAAAAAATATTGAAAAATCCCTCGTACGCTCTTAACGCCGCGTACTTTCTGTTTGACGGGTTCGGCGTACAGCAGAGCGCACAGCAGAGCGCCCGGCGTAAAATAAAATCTTGTAAAAAAATACAACGCGACGTTCTAACGCCGCGCTAGAGCGTAGCGTACTGGTTGGCTCGCTCTGTTTGACCGGTTCAGACAAGTTCAGTACAACACAACGCGGCGTACAGTACGCGGCGTATTTTACGCCATACGCCGCGTAAATTACGCGTTCTGTTTGACGAGACCTTCTCGATTGGCGTAATCATTCAACTTTACATCATGTAAAGCAGGCCGATCTTCTATTCTTTTTGAATCGCTCCGTATCAAACATATCGCTACATGAATCCTCCACGACCGATAGCAACGCTCTCTCGCAGGAAATGTTGCAAGTTGCAATCTCGGGAAACCGCTCGTGTAATATGAACTTGGCGGTTATCCGCTGCGAGAGAACCCAGAGGCGTAACTAGGTAACCAAGGGCCCTGGTGCAAATAAAAAACTGGGGCTGTATCTAAACGGCTTATGTTTTATTAAGTCAAAATATAAATACTTTAAAGATACAAAGCTACTAATTTATCATCAACTCTTTATCGTGCACTGAATGGCACAGCAACATTACTAATACATTAAATACGTGAGCTGTTTTCTTTTTCAATTTGGACTCCTCCCCCCCCCCCCCCCCTTTGGTGAGATTAAGTGAGATTTGGTGGGACCTCGCGTGAGATTTACAGTACAGTCGTTAAATGACTACATTTATTTTCATAAAAAATAACACTACTAAGGGGGCATACATTCATTAAGTGAACTGTTTTTTTTTTCAATTTAGACTCCTTCCCCCTCTTGGTGAGATTTGGTGGGATCCCCCCCTCCCCCTCACGTGAGATTTACAGTACAGTCATTAAATGACTACATTTATTTACTAAAAAATCAACTTTCAGGTATACGGTATACTACAGCATAGAATTATTTTATATTTCATAGACAAAATCAAAAATACAAAAAACAAAAAATCCATTTAAAAGTGCTTAGATGAATACCGATCAACTACAAATAAAAATCCATAGATAGATGCTTAGATAAATACCGATCTACCTTCTCAAGCATACTTTCCACGCTCGTGACAATTCTATCAACCTAAAAAGGATTCCGACTCTGAAAAAGAGCATATTCTATCGAATTCTGAACTCATACAGGAGAATCTGCGAGCACGCTCTCAAACAGGAACAGAAAGCTAGAGCGATGGATAGATCTACGCTTAGCAGAGAACCTACACTCCCTCCTGGCTCACACCTAAGATCAGGATCTCCATTCAGTAGCATTCATGGGAGCCTATTAATGGAGACCTCAACTTCTACAAACCAATCCAGAGATGCCAACAAGGCAAAAAAAAAAATATTAAAATATAATATAATATTAAATATTTTGCCGACAAGGCAAAAAAAATAATCCGGTGATGTGACTGCTACCAAGGCCAGAAACCATTCCAATGTTGGGAATGCTACTCTAAACGAAAGCCACCCCAACGTAGGGGCTGTCTTCTCATTAACCCAAAAGCAACCTATTGTTGCCAATGTGCCTATTTTTGACGTCAATCATTCCAATGTTGGGACAGCGCCAATAACCTCAAACCACTCCAACGTTCGGGCTGCTAACTCTACGGTCCAAAACCAACCCATTGTTGTTAATGTGCCTATTTTCAGAAAAGGTCCTGAAGCCTGTAAAGGTCCCATATAAATAATTTCCTTTTTGTTATCACTTAATATCTTGTTTGTAATGTTTCCCAAGTCATAAGAAGATTGATCGTTCACATTTTCAAAAAATGATGAGGTCGATGATTCCTCCGCTGTTACTTGTGCCATGGAGACATCGTCATGGAATTGGGTGGCGGAATCTTTGACTGCAATAATTATCAAATCTTCTTCAGTAGGCTTCTCAACGAGCAACGAGTGGTCACATAATCTGAGTCACTATCGACAGAAATATTTGGGCCAAAAATACTTGACTGACTAAAAAATGTGTCTATTTTGGGTAATTATGTTTACCACTAGGTTTCTTTTTGACGTGATAACGTCTTGTAAATCGATGAACACCAGCTGCATGTTCGAAAAAGCATGACTCATTGTCACTTCCGCCTGAGCCTAGCGTACAAGCGAGAGGGCGGAACAAGCAATAGAGAGGCACGATCGGCCTATTTTGGTGTCAGTCGTGTCAGTCGCTCATGACCTGTCTAGCGAGATGCTGCAGTCGCACAAAATATAATCTTCGGCGCAATTGATTTATTTATAGACTTCCTAGTATAAGTAGTAGCGCGGTACTCTCTTAATCTTTCGTTATACAGATTGATACTTATTTATTGTTATCAAGTTAAATTTGTAGAACTACTTACATATATATTTATTTTAATTTGTATATTCAATAAAAATTCAATTTGGAAGGCGGGAATGGGTACCATCACTCGGGAACCATTCAACGGATAAGCAATACCCCTGTCGCAGGTCTCCCTAAGCGGTTCGTTACGTTTGGTAACTTAGCAGGGGTGTCCGGATACATGGGGTTTGGTTTGTCTAGGTCTTGGCGGCAGATGACCTATATAGATTTTAATTTGTTTATTCAATAATAATTCAATTTGGAAGGCGGGAATGGGTACCGTCACTCGGGAACCATTCAATGGATAACCAACACCCCTGTGGTAAGTTCCCCAAATGGTTCGTTACGTTTGGTAACTTAGCAGGGGTGTCCAGGTTCACGGGGTGAGGTTTGTCCGAGTCTTGGCGGCGGCTGACATGTGTAGATTTTAATTTGTATGTCCAATAACAATTCAATTTGGAAGGCGGGAATGGGTACCGCAACCATTCAATGTATAACCAACACTCCTATCTAGAACTCCCAAAATGGTTCGTTACGTTTGGTAATTTAGCAGAGGTGTCCGTATTCATGGGGTGAGGTTTGTCTAGGTCTTGTCGGCGTATAGATTTAAATTTGCATATTCAATAATAATTTAATTTGAAAGGCGGGAATGGGTACCGCTACCAGGGAACCGTTTAATTGATAACCAACACCCCTGTCGTAGGTCTCCCTAAACGGTTCGTTATGTTTGATAGCAGGGGTGTCCGAGTTCATGAGGTGAGATTTGTCTAGGTCTTGGCGGCGGATGGCCTGTTTAGATTTTAATTTGCATATTCAATACAAATTCAATTTTGAAGGCGGGAAAGGGAACCGCCACCCGGGAACCACTCAATGGAAAATCAACCCCCTTGTCGTAAGTCTCCCAAAACGTTACGTTCGGTTAAACGGTTCGTTACGTTTGGTAACTTAGCAGGGTGTCCGGGTTCATGCGGTGAGGTTTGTCTAGGTCTTGGCGGCGGATGACCTGAACACACTTCCTACCATTATACATCATCCATAACAAGATTTCTACCCATCTCTTATACAATTTTCCTTCCCAGAACTCCGTCTCCTTCGTTTCCTTAAAAAGACCCTCCACATAGCCAAACCAAATATTATAGGCCCTGAGGGTATTTATTTTCCCTCAGGGCTTATCATATTGGGAGCTACAGTTATTATTATTTTCCTCAGGAGGCCCTGAGGAAAATAATCTCTCTCAGGGCCGTGTCATCTTTGGGGATGCTGTGTGAAGGAATTTTTTAAGGATAGGGAGTTCTGGAAAGGAAAAGGGTATGAGGGGTGGACAGGAATCTGAGTTCCAGGAGTGACGGACGTGTAAATCCATCCCTCCAACTGCTATGCAAGGCGATGAGTCGAGAGAGAGCAGCTGGAGAGGAGAGGAACTTTTATTTGATTGATTTGTATTATTTCACAATTAATTCATTTAAAAATAATATATAGTATATTTGCGGCACGTTCCAGAGTGGAAGATACTCTCAGTATCGCCCTGGAGTAAGGACCACCATTCAGAATTGAAACGTTGATTGAAATGTCTTTAGCCGTGTTTGGTGACCAGATCTGAATAACCAGGTACTTCTCCACCTTTCTCTTCTCCATCTCCTTGCCCTCCCCACTACCTTCAGCCTCACAACATACCTCAATTGGGGATGCCATAGTCTCACTGGCTCCAGACGGGAGCAACTGAGGCTCTTGTGAGGTATTCGCATTAAAAAGGTAAGACCACCATCAGCCAATCTCTGTCGAACCGGCCCACCATGCAATAGGTGGGCAAACGCATTGGCCGCCAAGACTTAGTCAAACCTCACCCCATGGACCCGGGCACCTCTGCTAAGTCACCAAACGTAGCGAACCACTTGGAGTGACCCTCGGCAGGGGTGTCGGTAATCCAATAAATGGTTCCCGGGGCGGCGGTACCCATATCCGCCTTCCAAATTATTATCATCATCATCATCATCATCATCAATCAATATATTAATACGTGAAGCCAAAACTTTGTACCCCTTTTTACGAAAATTGCGCGGACGGAGGAGTATGAAATTTCGCACACTTATAGTTTATATAGAGGAGGAGTGCAGAATGCTAATATTTTTTAAAAATTATGCATAAAAATAGATTAAATCAATAACAAAAACATTACACACACTACCATGTATTTGACACACACACTCGCGTCTTTACTCTATTGTTTTTTGTTAAAGTCTATGGTCAAATTGAGAATAGATTAATATTGTTTGTCTTTAATATTATTTGTCTATGGTCTTACTGAATGTCAAACATAAAAAAAAACATTACAATTATGGTCGAATTTCTACCATTGGGCGACCACTAGTTATTATAATTACGCATTATTATGGTAATAATAATTACGCAGCAGAACTTGTTAACAAACCAAAAAATTAAATAATAATATTATTGTATAGGCATTGAAACGTTTCTACTGCGGTGATGAGTAGTTAAGTAACAATACTCATTTACCACCTGCCGATTCGAAAGAAAAAGCCGGAAAGGTAATAAAGCCGGGGCCACGCCCTTTTTCGTCCGATTCGATCCGGTTGTCGGACCGGATCGGACGGCCAGCGCAGAAGGGCGTGGCCTATTTTTATTACCGATCCGGTTTTCGAATCGGATGTGTGCGGGCTTTCATAAGAAATGTATGGCACGAAGGCCTTCCGGTTGTCTGATCAGACAATCGGATGGAAAAATCGGATGTATGCGCCCAGCCTATGACTCATCAATGCAATTTTTCATCAATGTTTTCTTATGACGTTATCACGTAAAATTATCGTCCGTAAACCGACTTTACAGGCAACCAATTTTTTTTATCCATAATTTTAGATCTCTAATTAATACATAATTATTATATTACGGGGAACAATAAACAACAGACTTAATGTAATACTACGCTGTAAAACATTTTTGGGGAATCCCTGACGAACTTTTGACACGGGTGATAGATGGCAGTACAATAATTTATTTATTTATTTATTTAAACGCCCATAGGGCTTTTACATAAAGTGCAGTACACGTTTTTGGTAAAGTATAGGAAATAACAAAATATAATATAAATATAATATAACTGTAAGAAAAAAAATAAAGATAACATAAGATATAAGAAACAAAACATAGATAACACTAGATATGACACAAAGCAGGTAAAATAGAATATATGGTCACTTAAATTAATGTGAGATAGTTATTATAATTATAAAGAGAAATAAGATAAGATTGTCATTATTTATGTTTATAATTAGCAATCTTTGTTATACATATTTGGTACGTGTTTATCGAAACATAGCTAAAATAATATATCGATAAAGGTGCTATATAGTGCATGATATTTATAGCTTTATTTTAAATGTTCTGATATACTGAGTTTAAATTTAGAAATCGATTGATGTCGATAAACGTCAATTGAAGTATATTTATTTCCGAGTATATGAAGTCTTTGTATTGGAGAGTTTACAAAATAATTATTAGTAAAATTGGTAACAAATTAAAGTGCATTAGAACGGGTATCACGCTTGGGTACTCTCAAATTAATTTTACATGTTAAATCGAGGGCGTCCAGTCTGCCATTCGCTATATTAAAAAGGCAAACTAAATCGCTCAGTAGACGCCTTGACGTTAAATCGCTTATATTGAGTAATTCCATTAGATATACATAATTTAGTTCTTCAATAGGTATTCCGAGTTTATAATTAATAAATCTTAAGAACTTATGCTGTACTCTTTCAATTTTTTGTTGGTGTGTCTTATATAATGGAGCCCAAATGGTTGAATTATATTCTAAATTAGATCTCACCAGCCCAGTGTACAGCAATTTAAACGAATTAATTGATTTGAATTCTTTGACCGTCCTCAGAATGAAACCCAGACATTTCATTGCCTTGTTAGTTATGACATTTAATATGAGGAACAAAAGTTAATTTACTATCAAAAATAATACCGAGATCCTTGATTTGTTCTTCCCTTTTTAGGAAAATGTTATCAATGCTGTATTGAAATTTAATGGGACTTTTGATTCGAGTAAAAGTAATTGGCATTTTTCAATATTGAGGAAAAGTTCATTAAGGGCGCACCACTCTTGTAACCTTACTAGATTTGATTGTAATATGCAACAGTCGTTAATATTCGTAATTGTTTTATATATTTTAAGGTCATCCGCAAACAAAAGTATCATAACTCCTTCAAAGATGGTAGTTATATCATTTATAAATAAGGAAAATAACACTGGGCCCAGATGTGACCCCTGTGGAACTCCGGTGAATATTTCAAACTGATTTGAATAGTATGAATTTAGTTTGACTGATATTTTTCTTTTGTGTAGATAACTTTCAAACCATTTCAAAATATTCCCCGTTATTCCTAAGGATCTTAATTTATGTATGAGAATTTTGGGTGAGACTTTGTCGAAAGCTTTACTAAAGTCGGTGTATACTACGTCAGTTTGAAGATGATTGTGCATACTATTAAAAAAATTTTCCTGATAGATCATCAGATTCGTAAGAGAAGACCTGTTTGCCATGAAACCGGGTTGTAGATGTGATATAACTTTATTAATCTCAGGCGAGAGTTTTGAGAGCAGAGCACATTCGAATATTTTAGGGATTGACGACTGAATACATATGGGTCTATAGTTAGATACATCAGATTTATCACCTTTCTTAAAAATAGGAGACAAAAAGCTTGTTTTCCACTTTTCCGGAAAGGTGCCAGTTTTTATGGACAAGTTAAAGATTTTAGTAAGAGGATAAGTTAAGACGGATAGGCATTTCGATAAAAAGATTGGAGGAATGTTATCAGGGCCAGCCGATTTGTTTAGGACGAGAGATTTTAATTTGGTTCTAATGTCGCTTTCTTCAAATTTGCGCTGATTGAAGTCGATCTGGTTATAATTGGATGTTGTGGCATTGAACAATGGGGAGTTGTTTGTTGATTCGTAGACTTTGCTGAAGAATTCGGCAAAAAGATTAACAACTTCTTGGGGATTATCGGCCATTTTGTTATCTAAATACATGTTAGAAGGAATAACGGAGTCGTTGTTATTAAGCAATTTTGAAAATTTATAAATGTTCTGAGGGTTGGCAATAGCCAATTGTTCACAGTTGTCAATGCAATTTTTATAACATAACATGGACATCTTTTTGGTGGTCTTTCTGAGTTCACGAAATTTTGCGTAATCTTTGGGATCACGTTATGATTTATAAATTTTATGAGCAATTTTTTTGTCTCTAATTGTTTTAATGAGATCGTTACTGAACCATTTTGGGTAGCTATGATCATTAATTTTTGAAACGGGTACAAACAAATCAATAGAATTATTAAGAATTAAGTATAATTTATCAACCATTTCATTGATGTTTTCTTCAAAGTCCAAAAAGTTCCAGTCAGTTGAAGATAAAAGATTTGTGATTTGATTATAATCAGCTTTGAAGAAATTCAATTTTGTTGATGCAGATAGATTTTTTCTTGTTATAGAACTGTTGCATTCAATTGTGAGAGGAGGGTGGTATTTGTCGATTGGGAGGATAGATTCAGTAGATGCGGATACTTTAACAAATAAGAAATTGGAAAATACTAAGTCAAGAAGACGAGAATTAATATTGTATAGATAGTTTAACTGCCGTAGATTTAGGAAATTTGACATCTAGATAATCTCATGAGAACCGTGGTTGATAGTCTTGGTAGCTGCATAACATAACCAACTATATAACGGTTATTTAAAAATACCCACAACTACGCTAGCGGCAGCTCGGGTATTTGGTTATTTGGTTGTGGCGGTTGTGGGGGTTGTTGGTTGTTGGCGGTTGGTCAAAAACTACCTGATACCCAATACCCATTCCCACCACTGAAAAAACCAAAACCTACACAACCATGATAACCACTGATAACTAGAAAACTAGATAACTATCACAACCTCATACGTCATACATAACCAGTAGTTGGCAACTGGCAACTGGCACCCTAAGCCATCAGTTGTAGCTTCACGAGCCGGCGTGGCGTGCGGAGCTATATTCTTGTAATATTATACTATACTGAATTTCTTTCGAAAAATCTTACGATTGCGGAATTTTTTAGAAGTAAAAAATAGTGTTTAATTATTTTAGTTTATTGCTTCGCTTAGAATATTATTAGTATATTTAGGTATTTTTACATAAGTGTAAAAGTTTAAAACATTTTGTTTATAATTTGTGAAAGTTTTGTTAAAAATTTGTGACATTGTAAATATTGCAGGCAATATTTGGGCCGATTTGACAAACATAACGTGGATAAAAAAGCGCCGTGTAAATTGTGTAAACTTGTTCTGAGTTATAAAAATTCAACGGGAAATTAAACTTCCCATCTTAAAACAACACATATTTCTGCATTTGCTGAATTAAATGCGTTTTCACCAACTGAAATCAAAAGTGCTACAGTGCCGAACGCCATTATTAAAGCGCCCAAAGCGTTTCACTTTATGATGCTCCATCTACTTCATCAGGACCACCAAAACCCAAAGGTAAATGGATGCATATAAACCAAAAAAGAAGAACGCACAGCAAAAGGGAATAATCGACATGGGTTTGCTCACCGATAGTTTCCAGCCTTTTTGCTTGGTGGAAGAAAGTGTGTTTATTGTCGGAATTTCCCATCCTAATTGCTAAAGTATTTTAACTCCTCGATTTCCAGTAATTTGATAATTACTCTGGCCGGAATATTGTTCATAATAATAACTTTTTGCCAAAATATTAACAATCTATTTACTTGTTGCGCTTGGGAATTAACGTACATAAATATAATATTGTTTTGTAAAAATATTTGTAGTTGATATATGCAGGTTTGTTTCACATTGAAAGAAAAAATAATGGTCCGTTATAATAATAGAGTGATGCCGTAAATAAAATATTTCTGAAAGTAATAACTATGTAATAATGGCAACAAGCTATCTACCTTCATTTACATGTATTTCTTTCGAGAAATTTTCAGTTCTTATTTATTGTAATCTTTGTTGTGTATAGCAGTCGTGTGAAATTTCACTACATTCGATTTATCAGGCATTGCAATAAATTTACATTTTTACAAGCTTATAATATATTTTCCATTGGAGGTATTTATTTAAAATTTAATTTAACATATTTTATTCCCTTCTAAAAAATTTCTGATTGCTGCCCTGCTTGTAACTTGATTATATTCCTTAAAAATCGACAGCGCCGTACGGGTCACATGTTTTGTCTTTATTTTTCTTTGGTGAGGTGGAACGGTAATATTAGATAGTTCGCACAGCGTTGTCCCTTTTCGTGGGTCAAAAACTCACCCGATACCCAATACCCACGGACAAAACCAAATACCTCCATTACCTAGACAACTAGCGAGCATCAACTGTAACCGGCAATAACTGAGATAACCAAATAACCGTTTTATAACCAGTTATCTACATACTAATAACCAGTTGGTTATGTTATTGAATTTCTGGCCAGTTACCCAAGACTAGTGGTTGATGTTGTCCGTGCAAGAAGTTTTACTGTTGTCTATATCCCATGTGACATTTGGCAGATTATAGTCACCTGTCAATATCATGGTTGAGCCAGGAAATTTTCTTCGGATTGTTTCGATTTCAAGGTAGTGGTCTTTATATATCTGGGCGTCGGAAGATGGAGGAATGTAGATACAGCCGATAATAATTTTTTCTTTTTTGGTGGAGACCATGATGAATATTTGTTCTAGTTGTGTATGTATGCACTTGAGTTTTCTTGAGTTAAGTTTATTATTTATAGATACCAACACACCTCCTCCTCTAATTTTATTGATTTCGCTTCTATCTTTTCTGTACACTGTATGATTATAGAAACCTAATTAAGAAGTGTCAATGTTTTTGTTCAGCCATGTCTCAGTGAAAGCGTAAGAGTCGTGGTTCAAAGTAGGTAAGTTTGATTTCAGGTCCTGTAATTTTGTTCGTAGTCCTCTTACATTTTGATAGTATATAGAAATTTTACTGTTTAGTTTTTTGTGTGCTTGCGATTGTGGGATTGTTATTTAGGTATTTAATTGTGATGTCCGTTTCGCCAGAAGACTTCCTTTTTTCTAGTTCTTCTCTTAAATCGTTTAAATGTTTCCGTTGTAGAAAAGACTGGTTTTGGTAAATTCGTACATTGTTTTTCAGAGTATCTTTCCTTTTTAGTAGGATTTTCGACCATTTGGCTTCCGGAAATTCAACTTTTATACCTCTCGGTTTGTCAGTTTTCCTATTACCCAATCTGTAGATTTTCATGTCAACCTTGATGCTGCAACAACAAACCTTTGTTGTTGCAGCATCCATATCGGAGATAATTTTCTTAACTGATGCGATATCACTATTTATTGATTCAGTCTGAGATAATGATGTATTCTCAGGAATATTGTGAATAATCAGATTTTTGTCTCTGTAACTTTGTTCTTTCATTTCAGCAAGGATTTCGCAGACAGTTTGGGTTTGAGCTTGTGGGGAGCACACATTTGTATTTGCACTTTTTAGGGCGGTTAACTCGCCTTCAAGGTTTGCCATTTTTACTGCCATTTGGGCGATTGTTCCTAGTATGTCGTTAGTTCGAAGTATTATTTTGGCAATCTGCTCTTTCGTAAATTTATTATTAGGCTCCATTATCATATTGGTCAGTAAGTTGACTGCGTCCTTCGCTAGTGAAATATATGCCTGAGCATCCATTTTCGTTAAAAAGTTGTAAAATATTACTTGCAGAAGTGGCTGGTGATACTGCCTTGTTTCCGCTGCGCTAGTAGTAACCGCTATGAATGGTAGCGAGTAGTGTTACCGAAGCTCCCGATTTTTCGGGAGATCTCCCGATTTTTCACTTCATCTCCCGATCTACCGGAATGGCTTCAAATCTCCCGATTTTTTGAAGTTCTCAGCGATTTGTCGCTTCTCGTCGATTCTTTGTTTATGGTCCGCTCAACAGGCAAATAATTGTCTATAAAAAAAAAAAAACTGAAAAATTCCCCGGATTCGGGTTTTTTAAAATTCTAGTTGCAGACTAACCGAAGAGAAACCATTTTCATATTCTGAGTGTAGTTTTGATTCACCGCATTTAGATTTCAATTAAACCGTCTAATCACAGGAGACGCAAATCGTCCCAAACAATTTATTTTAAAATAAAATTCTTTGAATACAATAAAAAGTAGAGACAGTTTTATTACTAATTTTCTTAAGAAAGGGAATCTGTATTTAAAACTTTAAGTTTATTCTATTTTATGTTCATTAATTCGAATATTCGCAAGCACGTTTATTTGAACCAATTAACTTTTCCAATATCAAAATTTTTATATTTAAAACAAAAATGTTCTAAAAAACACGTCGGAAAAATGATTTTATCTAGATTTTAGAACAATTTTGTTTTTCGCAAAAGGGTTAAAAAACATAACCAATAAAAAGGAACATTTAAAATGCAAGGGAAGAACTGGGAATTTCGTGCGCAAACCTTGACAGACTAAAGTTTGTAGATTTTATTTAATTATTAATCGAAGGGTTCAACGAGTTTTCAGAACGTGAAATTCCAATTGTGGTTTCATCTGCTGACACATACAAAGGAAAAAATTTCTTATTCGAAGTACAGTTATAACATTCTAGTAACAGACTCTGTATGTGTTGCCAGAATCAAAGAAAAACCATTTTCATGTTCTGAGTGTACTTTTTATTCATCGCATACAAACATATTTTAAACCAATTTTGTGTTGAAAATGTAAAATTCCAGTTGTGGATTCATCTGCTGACCTATTTCGAAGGAAAACATTCTCTTATTCGAAGTACAGTTATGAAATTGTAGTTGAAGACTACGTATGGGCTGCCAGAATCAAAGAGAAACCATTTTCATGTTCTAAATGTAGTTTTAATTCGCCGCATACAGATATAATTTAAACCAGTATTCAGAGTGTAAAATTTCTGTTGTCGTTTCATCTGCTGAAACATTTCGAAGGCAAACATTCTCTTATTCGAAGTGCAGTTATAAAATTTCTAGTTAGAGACTATTTATATGATGCCAGAATCAAAGAAAAACCGTTTTCATGTTCTGAGTGCAGTTTTATTTCACCGCATACAGATTCAATTTAAAATAGTTTTGTGTTCTGAACATTGTTTTCTGAATACAACGATAAATTAAATAACCAGTTGAAGATTCATCGTGTATAGAGTGACGCTTTACATTTGAATTGCATACATAATGCTGCAAAATTCTGAGAAATTGATTTTCCGCGTGTAATTATTATTTGGGGACCCTTACTCAGAATCAATCGTAAGTTACCTGCCTTGCGTCCTAAAGACAGTGTAAAAGTTCGAGTTGCGAAATTCTATGACTTCTCGCGAAGTGACAGGTGTTTTGAAAAAGCCCATGAGGTGGCTGATTGGTTCCTAAATGAAATTAAAATTCAAAAATTGTTTCGTTTCATCGAATTCTACACATCCCGAAGACAAAGATCGTTACTTATATAAATGTCGCTCACTTTTAAAAGTAAAAATGAATAAAATCAATTAAATGAATTTTGGCGTCTCGCAAAGTGACGGGTGACAGTCCAAGGTCGAAGTTTCACAAAAATTTGAGTTGCCAAACGTAAAATAAGTCCTTGTTGAACGTTAGGGAAAATTGCGTTATTACACGGGCAACATTAGAATAAACGTATTGACGGCGCTGTTTACGGGTTTTTTCGTTTGTTGTTAAGGTTCTGCTTCGGAATAATAAAAGGGATTTGCATTATTGACAAGGGAAAAATTTAATTAAAATAATTCTAGTCATCTCCCTATTTATTCAAAATTCTCCCATTTTCTCCCGATTTCTCCCGATTTTTAGGCAAAAATTCTCCCGATATTGGAGTTTTGGGTTCGGTAACACTGATACACTGTGCACTGTGTTTGCGGAGAGTGTTACCCACACCGTTAGCGTAGAACAATGTCACAAATTTGCTTATAGCACTTGACGTTTTGTTTATTCGCTTTTGGATTATTATGCGAAGGTTAATCGTGAACTAAGCAATGCGTTTTGTTAACTTTAATGTTTAAATACTTCAAGGAACGGTAGTTACACTATAACTTTCGATAAAACTGTGTTAATTTTGTTTTTTAGCCAGAAAGAATATTATGCGTGTGAACAGTATTAGATTGTTATTGTTATAATGTACTAAACAATAGCGTTTCTCAAGTATTTTTTTTTCTTGTGTAATACTGGAACTCGAACACTTATAGTTATTTTTTCATGTAACAGAGTACAGAAAAAAATTGCAAATAAAATAAAGTTTTCCATAATAGATTCCCAACAAGTTTCGACTTCTGTATGAAATTTAAGGGTAATTCCCCTGTATTCTTTCTAACGAGTTGTCATAATTTAAAAAGTATTGTCGATACGGCAAGAGTCAAATGTAAAAAACACCATCTTATTTGACTAGCGTAGTACTTAGTATAGGCGAAATCGCGTTGGAGGGAGAAAAGAGAGCATTTTTGACGGTTGTTTATCAATTATTACTACCACACGCACTGAAGCAGTAATTATTTGTCTAAAATGTTTTAAATATTATACTCTCACATTTTCTCAATTTTGAATGGAATCTAAATGGTACTTTTTATAAAATGAAATAAAAACGGTTATTTCTCATAAGCCTCAATGTAAAATGCAAAAATTTCAAAGTTCAATATCTTTTTACTGGTTCATTGTAGTTTTTCAAAAATTTTACGAGATCATTTTATAATAATCTACTAATATGCCAAATTTTAGAAAATTTAAAACGCTAGGTACTCTCTGACCATCAGTACTACCTTAAAGTTGTGTTGCAGCATATTTTATTTGTATTCCAAAGGTGGGAGAATTTGTAGCTAGTTAAATTGAGGTTTGCTGGTCAGGGTCCGAGGGCCCCCTGAGCTTGGGGGCCCCGGTGCCAGCACCGTTTAGCAAATAGTAGCAACGCCACTGGCCGTGGCCGCGCTTGCGCACAACTAGGGAAATTCAATGCTACCTCTATTATAATTATAAAAATGTGATATTCTTATTAGTAAAGGTGTAAAAACGCCGTTCATCGGCACGCAACGATATACCGTTTAACAATCGTTAAGGCTTTTTTTATAGTAAGACTGGTGTTTAAAGTTCATCCATTCTAACAAGAATGGATGAACTTTAAACACCATAAAATATGAAAAATTTTCTTTGAAGTTTACATACGCATTATGCCTTATTTCTAATTCCGCTCTAAGTCTATCCGGGATAACCAAAAAGGTGTTAACTCTGGAATAACCTCTCGAGATTGTTTCAATTTCCTCATGTAATGTTTCCTCTATAAAGTTTTTTCTCTAAGGGTTCTGATATTGTTAAGTGCGCTTATTTCAATTGCACTTTCTTAGAAATAATCAAAGTTTTCTCGTTCTGCTATAACAAACTCGAGAAGAGATCCATAAAAATCAGATACCCTCAGTTCATCAACAAATAAGCTCTGAATCTGAGCGCTTTATTTAGTCTTTCCGAAATAGCATTTCAAAATACGAGTAGTATCCAAATAAAGGTAGCCCACATAATCGCACTACAATCACCACAATCACAATTTATGGGCATTGAGCGACGCAAATCCGCGGTCTCTTACCTCTTACGGGACCACTGAGCGTCTAAAGTACTTTATAGATAGAAAACTCTATCTATCCACGGTGATTTGTTTTTTTGTTTATAATTATGCTACGGGCACACTTGCTCATTTGAAGCCAAAGAGCATGCTACCTAGTAGCATGTGTGTCATTGACGTTGCTAGTAATGAGCATGCTCATTTGAATCCAAATGAGCATGCTCACGAATCAACAGCCGTTTGATTTATGAGCATGCTCATTGGATTATCGGGTGGAAGGGGAAGCCTCTAAGCATGTGTGAACAGGCTTGCTTATGAGCATGCTCGTGTCATTCCGATCTCAGTTCGCGCCTGCGCGTTCTTTGCAAAAATGTCAAAATAGATCGCTAGGGGGACGAACAAACCTTTCTTTTCGTGATTTATTATGGGAATCACGAATGTGTTTGGATTGTTATTATTACAAGGTCACCAAAATATCCACAATAGACTTCCAAATTCCCCAAAAATTCCTTTACCTCTAAAATGAAACCACATTATATTGAAATTTGTATTTATTTTTTATAATTTAGACATTTTCGAATTTGTTGACGTCTTTGACGAAAATCAACCTTCAGAATATGGGAACTCATACGCGTATTAACATTCCGCGTATGAGGATTTCGTTTTTATATCACGCTTTCAATTTTAGAGAGTAGATCGTCAAATTTCTGCGGAAGCGTTCATAAATGATTTTTATATCCGTTGATATCTTCTTCTCGCATATCTATTAACAAATAATTACTTGCTCCAAGGTTTGTTCTTCTAGTGATCCAATTGCGAACTCAAATCGAACTTTTTATTTTCTTTTTTCTTTCGCCAAAAGTTTCTTCTGTAAATGAGTTGTAAGAAATAAAATTACTTTATTGACTTCTGTGCGGACGGAACTGACTCTATTATGTCCTTGTTGCTGTATAACCGTTGACATCTTGGACCCAAATCAACTGTTTGTTTCTTTCGTCTAAAGATTCTTAAATAATTAATAATTGCGTTGAAGCAAGCAATAAGATGACACTATAAGATGACATTTATTGTCAACTTAACAATCAACCCCGGAGACGCGCATCGGTTGGCAGCAATGGAGGGATGAGAATATTCCTGCGGGTGGCAGCACTGGACCGGCCCGGAAGGGTAGCTGGCCGCCTACCTGTTACTTCCTCCCTCTCTTCTACACACACCATCAAGCCGGACGGATCACTGTTAAAAACCATCAACTATCGATAGCTTTGTTGTCTGAATATACAGAATATATAAAAGTGCCCAGTCTTTAATTTATCGCCTTTATAAATTCAGAAGTGGGATAAATCCAAAGTGATTACGACAGTGACGTTTGTTTATTTTGGTGTAAGATTTACGCGCGAAATTGACGCTTTGTTGTTGTTTGTGTTTGTGTTACTTTGATATAAATTACGATAGAGACGTTTTATTCATTGTTAACATTCACGTGCGAAATTGACGCTTTATTGTTTAGTGTCATAGTATATACGAGAGAGACGTTTAAATTTGTTTGTAAAAATATTTACGTGTGCGGGACAGTGAAGGGACGCTACCGACGCCATCTTTGTTTTTGTTTGCGTTGGCGCGAAGTTTAAAAGTAATGTCTCGAAGCCCGAGCCGTAGTCGCCGTAGCCGAAGCCCGAGCAATTCGGAAGATTCCATGGAGCCTTCCCGCGTGGTATTTGAAAGATTGCTGGAAACCAAACTCGAGGGCATGTTAGCCAGATATTTCAGGGCTAGGGGTGGGAGTTCCGGCTCCAGCCGTGATGGACCGAGTACTTCGTCGGCGCGGAGCAGCGGCCCAACCGTAAAAGCCGAAATAATCCCGTTCTTTGACCCGGAGGACAAGACCGTCACGGCAGTTTCGTGGCTTCAGAAGATCGAGGTCCTGGGGAGAGTACATGGATGGGACGAGTACGCAAAGGCGTGCTACATGCAGACGCGGCTACGTGGATCGGCCCGGAAATGGTACGATCATCTTGATAATTACGAAATGTCGTGGCCTGAGTGGAAGTTGTCGCTGGAGCGAGCCTTCCCGCGGCACACCGAGTACGCAGACATGATGGAAGAATTGATGCAGCGGAAGAAGCGACCGAACGAGACGATGACCCACTATTACCATGACAAGCGGATGATGGTGAAGAGGTGCCGGCTGGACGATGAGGCTGCCATCTCCCTCATCATACGGGGCCTACCCGTGGAGCTTCAGGCGCACGCTAGGAGCTTCCGGTGCTCTACCCCCGAGGAGCTGTATGTGGGATTCTTGGCGTCCCAGGAGAATTACCAGTGTCCCGAAAGCGTGGCATCGAAGGCGGACAAGGCAACTGTGCGTGTACCACCAGCATCGCAGTCCGGATCTTCCCATCGCTGGGGAAAGCAGGGGCGTAGGCGTGACCAGCGGGACGGCGCCAAAGCCGACAAGGCCTGTTTTCGGTGCGGAAAACTGGGCCACTATGCGGCCAACTGCACAAAAAAGGCGGAGGATTGCTCGCATTGTGGCAAGAGTGGCCATCTACCTGCCAGATGCTACAAGAGGCCCAAACCTCAGGAGAAGGCAGTTAGCATCCTTAAGCTGGCAGGCAGGACGGACATATTCAACAAGGAGGTAAAGGTAAACGGGTTGACTTTCCGTGCCTATATAGACACGGGAAGCCAATCCAACATTATATCGGGAAAAGCCACCAGACAGTTAAACTTGACGATGGAACACTCTGGAACCATTTTGAAAGGATTTACCGGTGGATCGGTAATAGCACAAGGGGTGGTAGCATTTATTCTCGAGGTGGACGGTTTGAGTCTGGTCACCTCAGCACTTGTGACCGACTGTATTATGGGCGGCATTGACATTTTAATGGGACAACCCTTTATTTCACAGATTGGAATTACCCTGATTATAAATGACGGACAGGCTGTTTTTAGAAAGGATGTAGAAAATAATCCTGTACAAACTATTGATCTTGCAATAATTGAAGACAAGTCATTCCAGGTTTTATGTGCCGGAGACGTTATTATTCCGCCATCAACCACGGAGGTGGTTAAGGTGAGAATTCCAGGAGCTGCGAATGGGGAGAGCTACTCCACGGCCCCACGCTGTTTTGAACTGGGGGCCACCACCTTTATGCTGCCAGCTACTTTTTTGGGCGCTGAAGGAGGGATGAAAGTACACAACCTTGGGCGGGAAGCCTTGAGGTGGAAGAAGGACGAGCTTGTTACTCGGGCTGTACGGAGCACTGAAGCTCCAGCAGGTCAGGCTCACAGCCGAGGAGAAGTAAGTGACAACTTTGTTTGTTTAATGGAGACATCGGATCTGCAGGTGGGAGACATAAGCGAAGCGGAGAAGCGGGACCTGCTGCGGGTGCTTCATGAATTCTGTTTTGCTAATTTCACCAACGATTTAGGGTGTACCACTCTGGGAGAGATGTCTATTAAAACTACTACGGAACAACCGATTCACTACAAGCCATATAGGCTGGCCTTTGCAGAACGTAAGGTAGTACAAGAAAAGATTGATGATCTTTTAGCTAGTGGTATAATCCGAGAGTCAGATTCAGACTATGCTAGCCCTGTGATTCTCGTTAGGAAAAAGGACGGAGACTTTAGAATGTGCGTTGATTATAGAGCACTTAATGCAATTACTATCAAGGATAGATTTCCATTGCCGCATATTGAGGACCAAGTATGCAAGTTGGCAGGGAAAATCTATTTTACCAGCTTAGATTTAGCTCAAGGTTATCATCAGGTACCGATGGCTGAGGATTCAATCAGGAAAACTGCATTTGTGACACCAGATGGACAGTTTGAGTATTTGCGTATGAGTTACGGATTAGCTAATGCACCCTCTGCATTTATGCGAATTATTAAGAAGGCTTTAGCAAGAATACCGGGTGATGATATTCTAGTATTCATGGATGACATACTGATACCATCTAAATCAATTCCCGAAGGCATAGCCAGACTTAAAACGGTTTTGAATTTATTAGTTAAAGCTGATCTTCGAGTCAACCTGAGTAAATGTTCTTTCCTGCAAACTAAAATTTCTTATTTGGGACATGAGGTGTCCGACAAAGGCATCGCACCAGGCAATATCAAAATCGATGCAGTTCAGAACTTTAGGCAACCTAGTAATATTCATGAAATTAGGCAATTTATGGGATTGGCCAGTTATTTCAGAAAATTCATTAAAGGTTTTGCTACCATAGGTCGCCCGTTAACTGAGTTGACAAAGAAGGCTGTCGAGTGGAAATGGGAAGATTCCCAGATACATGCATTTGAAACCCTCAAGGAGAAGTTAGTTAGTCGCCCTGTTCTAGCCATTTATGATAGAGAATTGGAGACAGAATTGCACACAGATGCCAGTAAACTAGGGTTAGGTGGAATTCTGATGCAGAAGCAGAGCGACGGTGAAATAAAACCAGTAGCTTATTTCAGTCGTGTGACTTCGAAGGAGGAGGAATTCTACCACAGCTACGAGTTAGAGACTTTAGCGGTAGTTGAATCTGTAAAAAGGTTCCGCATCTATCTGTTTGGCATACACTTCACTGTTGTGACAGATTGCACTGCTGTAAGGGCAACGCTGGTCAAAAAGGATATGATTCCTAGGATAGCTAGATGGTGGCTCACCATACAGGAGTACGATATGAATGTTGTATATCGTCCCGGAGACCGTATGAAGCATGTAGATGCTCTGAGTCGCAACCCATCATCCCTTGAGGTGAATGTTTCTATGATAGAAACGGATGATTGGTTACTTTCCTTGCAGCTTCAGGACCAAAAGATTATGTCTATTGTAGAGCAGCTTAAGAGTGGCAAGGCTAATAAAGACTTGACAAACGATTTCTGCATTAGAAATGATAGATTGTACCGCAAAACGTTGGCGGGTGAACGAGTGATGGTTCCAAATAATGCTAAATGGATGTTAGTAAGGAAATATCATGATGACATTGGTCACCCAGGTTTCGAACGGTGTGAGAAACTGATCAAGAGCGAAGTTTGGTTCCCTAAGATGACCCGGTTCATCAGGAAGTACGTTGCTGCATGCATAAATTGTGCATTTGCTAAGGGCCAGTACGGGAAAAGGGAAGGTAAGCTTAACGCTATACCGAAGCCCGACAGATCAATGCACACTCTGCATGTAGATCACCTTGGACCGTTTTCTAAGAGCAAATCAGGTAATAGCTATTTACTTGTAGCTACAGATGCTTTCTCCAAGTTTGTGTTTGCTTTCCCGTCGAGAACACTAAATTCGGTGGAGACGATTAGAAAGTTAAATGAAATGTTCAGTACATTTGGCGTACCTACTAGAGTTATCTCCGATAGAGGTTTGGCTTTTAATAGCAGGAGGTTTAAGCAATTTTCTGTAGAAAAGCAGTTCAAACACATCTTGACTGCCGTTGCTACTCCACGAGCAAACGGGCAGGTTGAGAGGACCAACAGGACGTTGCTGGAGGCGATGCGTGCTATGGATGCAGATCCTAATTTATGGGATGTAGGATTACCTGAGATTATCTGGGGTATTAATAATACCATCAATGCCAGTACTAGGTTTACCCCATTTCAGCTGATGTTTGGTCACAAGAACAGTGTTCTTGCTGAAACGCGAGAGGATGCCAGTGTAGAGCATCTCTCCACGGAGGCGCAGGTAGCTGAGTGTCGTGAGGCGGCTCAGCGTAATATGGCAGTAGCTGCTGAAAGAATGAAGGCGCAGTACGACAAAAGGCGAAAGGTAGCACGCTAGTATGGAAAAGGTGACCTTGTCTTGTGGAAAGAAGGTGTGGTTCGAGGAGGAGCTGGGATCAATCACAAAACTGACCCCCTCTATAGCGGACCATACAAGGTAACTAAAGTATTTCCAGATATTGACCGCTACGAGATTAGCAGTGTCAAGGGTATGCGTGGCTATAAGAAGTTCACCGCCATGGTTGCCGCTGATGCGTTGAGGCCCTACAAGGGAGCACCTGGAGACTCTGACGAGTCTGACAGCCAGGATAGTGAGGTAGGTCGAGACGATCTATTGGATTTGCTGGAGAGTTGAGTCTCACCAGGTCGGCACTTTCATGGTTAATTGTTGATTAATCTTGATGACTGTGCATAAGTGACTGCGGGTCACTAGGGTAGTCATTTGACTGCTGGAAGTATTGCAGTTTGGCGGATTACATACTGGTTTCAGCCTGTATTGTGCATCCTAGTGGTGTGTTGGATTCGTTCAGTAGAAACAATCCGAATAATTGGGTATGCTCAGTAGAAGCTATCCGGGAGTTGTTCAGTAGAAACAATCCAAATAATTGGGTATGCTCAGTAGAAGCTATCCGGGATTCGTTCAGTAGAAACGATCCGAATAATTGGGTATGCTCAGTAGAAGCTATCCGGGAGTTGTTCAGTAGAAACAATCCAAATAATTGGGTATGCTCAGTAGAAGCTATCCGGGATTCGTTCAGTAGAAACGATCCAAATAATTGGGTACGCTCAGTAGAAGCTATCCGGGATTCGTTCAGTAGAAACGATCCAAATAATTGGGTACGCTCAGTAGAAGCTATCCGGGATTCGTTCAGTAGAAACAATCCAAATAATTGGGTACGCTCAGTAGAAGCTATCCGGGATGGTTCAGTAGAAACCATTCGTGTGTGATTGTAATGCTTATAACTAATATGTTTTTCTTTTTCTTTTGTGAGGTCACAATGGAGAGTCAGGATGGTCGAATGTCAACTTAACAATCAACCCCGGAGACGCGCATCGGTTGGCAGCAATGGAGGGATGAGAATATTCCTGCGGGTGGCAGCACTGGACCGGCCCGGAAGGGTAGCTGGCCGCCTACCTGTTACTTCCTCCCTCTCTTCTACACACACCATCAAGCCGGACGGATCACTGTTAAAAACCATCAACTATCGATAGCTTTGTTGTCTGAATATACAGAATATATAAAAGTGCCCAGTCTTTAATTTATCGCCTTTATATATTATTTGACATGAGCATGCTCAAAAGAGTATGTGTGTTCAAATGTTGGCTTTGAGCACGCTCATTCACGAGAAAGCTCAAATTAAACCTGCTCATTAATGAGCAAATGTGTACTGTTGACTATTTGACATGAGCATACTCATTAATGAGCATGCTCATGCTCATAATGAGCAAGTGTGTCAGTACCATTACCAAAACGAGCGAGCGCCGCCCCCTGAACCCTGAACTCTGCTAAATGCTGTAAATCAATGCTGGAATAACTACTATACTACTATTATAATTATTATTTCACAAGCTGAGTTGGCTGAAAGAATGAATCGAAGGTTAAACCCATTCTCATTTGGCAAAATGTCAAAAGTTTACAAATATTCGGCGTGCGAACAATTACATTAGTTCCTCGGAGCATCTTGCATTGAAATACCGGTAGGACAAAGTCAGCATTCCTTCTCAGTGTTCAAAGAGTACAATCCGTTTGGATTGGGGAATATCAAACGGACCACCCGCTCAGTAGGTAATGTAATGACTAATGAGATAACAAGGAATGGATTTTACTACTAGTATATTTAAAGAATTTATTTTAGAAATTTGCGTTTCCTGCACTTATTTAAATTCAAAACGATTAAAAATAACGCAGGTACCATATTTCTCCTAATTCCAAGCATTTGCTGGAAAGGCGCTCATTAATGAGATAACAACGACGGGCCTTCGACCTCTGGCTACAGCGGCTGTTTATCTGGGAAAATATTATGTTTCCCAGTATCGAGAACGTTGCTGGGATGTATTATGTACGTAAACAGATCCACATACATTTCTGAGAATCTTTCAAGACGCAATCGGTGTTTTCACGGAATTCATTATGAAATGATGACGTTGGTACACCTTCTTGTTGTGCCAAAATGTGAAGTTCGTAGGGATGTAAATTTGATCGACAAAAACTCTTAGCTCGATTGTCATCCCGTTATTCATAAATTCGAAACTATAACGCTGCATTCACAATAAAACTTTTATTTTGATTGCTCAGAAATCGGGGTTAGTTTTTCGAAATATTTTACAAGTGAATATCTCTCCAAAAGAAGCGTCATCACCCGGTTTATTTTTGACCATGATTGGTTTATTTATGTTCAGGGCAAAGCAGGGCTAGGCTTGGAAAAAACTTAATTTCATAGTTTCGCACAGATTTTGACGGAATTTTTTTAACTAAACTTTAATTTATTTTTTCACGAATCCAATGATTTAGGCTTTTACTTATTTTTTAAAACCGTAATATTTTATTTTAAAAATATATTTTGATTTGAATTACGTTTGACTTTTGACATAGACAGCTTAATCCAGCTGTGAAAGTGATAGCAAAAAATAATAAATAATTTTCCTGACCCGCGGCCGACATACGTTATTTGAATGGAAACAAATGTTCCGTTTAGCCACAGCCGGTCTTCAGTGTTACTCAAGCCTTGGTGTTAGACTTGGCAACATTGCATTTTGTTTATGGTGTGAACCAATATATATTTGACAGATGAAAGACTGTTATTGTATTTTCGTGCGTTTGTAGTAGGATTTTTAAAGAGGAAATGTATATTTCTGGTCGTTAATGCTAGAATTGCCAATGCCATGTCAATTTTGGTAATTTGATTTACGTACCAGAAAGTACTCTTATTTGAATGTTCTGAATACGTTTGTTAGGTGCTCTGGATGTAGAGTGATGGAATTGAGGCCTATTTAATGTAGAAGTAAAAATATTGATTCAGCATTTTTTGCGCCAGAAAATTGATAAACGGGAGCGATTCAGAAATTTGACATCTGCACTTCTAGCATTGAAATTTGATATTTATTCATTGTAATGGAAGAAAGCAATTGTCTTTGAAAATAGCAAATTTATCGAATGAATTAGGTACCTAACAGTTAAAAAAATTGACCTGCATATTATAATGTTAGATTAAAACGTTTATTTATTTTATATAAATGCCAAAAGGATAACTGTTTGCGAAAATTTGGAAATAAAGGTCGTCAATAAAAAGTTTGTTCTACATTCATTAAAAAAGAAGATACCTTGTAGTTTTACAATAAAAAGTTTAAAAAATTTTTTCACGTGTAGCAAACACTTTGTGGGTACTTATACATAATTATAATAAAGACAATAAAATATCTTTGTTTAATTCCACTTACCAAAGAATTAGACAAAGCTATTTTATTGTAATTATTTTAGTTAAGAATCAGTTCGGTAAGAAAAACTATGGTGATTTTAAAGATATGATGCATGTATTAATAAAAAAAATAAGTATTCATGCGTACCTATTAAATACAACAAATACACTGTTTTAATTCATTATATTTAATTTAATTGTCAACCAGTTTCAGAAGAACCCTTCCTTCCTCAGGACAAAATAAAAATTAACAATGAAATACAATTTATATAATTAAAATAAACAAAATACAAGTTGAATATAAAAATAAGCCACAATTATATTTTTGAGTCAAGTCTGAACATAATCATACTATGTTTTAATCATGAACCACGTGTATTCTGTAAGGAAGGAATCTGAAAAAACAACATTATAGGTTATGCATTGACACTTGAAACGTGTAAAAGGACATTGTACATCTATTAAATGTTATATTTACTGCAAAAATGTGTATCAACGTTATCTTGATGTTTCATTCAGCAATGATTACAAACTGAGAACAGAATCGCAATATTTTCAATAAAAACCACCAACGCAACGTAAATGTCGTATAGGAATGTGAACAAATGACAGATTTGTAAGACTACCTGCAACGTTGCAAGATTTCCAACAGCATGGCTAGTAGTAATCCAGAAGGCTGTGGTTTAGCCCATTTAGCACGCGCTCTGCCTCTCTTACACTCGCCTGACATCGTAGATCTCCATCCCATTTGAATTTTGTATTAAGTTTCGTATTGGAAGTTTAAGGCCCGATTGGCCAAACATTTTGGATCACGAAACAGGTTCATAAGACATTTTTTGTTTTATTCTATGCTTCATCTCCATGCTTTCTGTGTTTCAAGTAGAATTTCGTATGAAAATACGAATTTAAATAAAAGTCTACATCACGCCTTATGTCTTCTTTTCGCAGAAAATACGAATTTATTAAGTGCCTACTAGCTGAAGTGCCCGGCGTTGCCTGGGCTACACGCTTTTTTTTTCAGGAAAGGAAGTTCTGGGAAAGAAAAAGTTATAAATAATAATTAGATAATTTGTAGAGCGCCGTTTTTGTGAAAAATCACCTCAAGGGCGCTTTACAATTTTATTATGAATTTTTTGGCTCTATCTAATTTTATTATTTACACATGGGGGGTGAATAGGAATCTGGGGGCCAGGAGTGGCAGATGTACAAACCCATCCCTCCCACTGCGGTGCAGGGTAATATCCAGAGAGAGTACGGCTGGGAGAAGTCAAAGGGACTCTCTCTACTCTCCCGATCCGGCTTGCCACGTAATAGGTGGGCTGACGCATCCACCGCCAAGACCCAGACAAACACCACTCCATGAACCCGGCATCCCTGCAAAGTCACCAAATACAGCAAATCAATTGGGGTGAACGGCAGAGGAGTTGGCCATCTACTAAAGTTGGTTCAAAGGGCGGCGGTACCCATACCCGTCTTCCAAATTGACAATGTATCTCTGGCAAAATTGCTATTTTTCAAGCATTGTGCATCCAGTTTAAACTCTGACCTGCACTCAAATAATGTTTTGACAAGACAGATTCCTAGGATGCTGTTATCTCTCAACTGCTGATAAACTCTAGATATTTGCCAAGAAAGTGTTCTTGGAATTATCTTGCTCTCGGTGACCCCGGCGCAAAAGACAAGTTATTGCTCTATTTATCAGATAAATTACCTACTTCTTATTCCATTTCGTGTGATTTTCTATTGATACAACGTATGAAATAATATGTTAAATTGTATCAATTCACTTGGGGTCGTGTCAATGACCCCGGACAGCGAACTACTTGGGGTGACCTATGGTTGGTTAACCAATAAATGGTTTCTGGAATGGCGGTACCCATACCCCCTCCCAAATCGCAATCCTGATTTAAAGGTCAAGTGTGTAAAATTTCATCGATCTCGGAATAAAACATAATAATAATAGATTTGCATAAAATCTGTGCTACGCTGCTCGCCTACCACATTATTTAATTATAAATATTCAGAGGTATTCACCTCTTCACGCCTTCTGTGCTGCTGCTAGATTTTCTGAAAACACTAATTTCTAAATTAGTTTATTTCATAATAATTCTCCTCAGGCTTCTTCTGCTCTTGGTAGATTTTCTTATGAAAATAAGAATTTATGAACCAGAAACCAGATTGATCTGTTGTGGATGATTATTAATACCCCTTATATTATAAAACTCTACAATAAGGAACTCCAGACCAATTTTTTTATATGAATAATGACCTTCTAACTTAAATAACTGCATTTTTATTTTTATAATTAGTTTTAATAGTTAAAATAAATGTCAAAGTTTTAATTTTTCAGGATCCCCCGAAAACCACCGTATCTGGTGTGAATCGTGCGACGTCATCATGGCCAAAAGTTTTAGTTATTTTCAACAGATTTTGTCATTTTGTATGGAAGAAGCTATGAAACTATTCAATAAGTAAAACGTTATTTAGGTGGAATTATTTATTTATTATATTATTATATTTTTCAATATTATTACGGGAGAGTGATATAAAAATTGTTTGAAATTATTATTTATTTAGCTTTACGAATCGAAATCAATATTATGGAAACCGAAGCATCAATTTTGTAGACAACTGGAATCAGCTGTTCGTCGCCCGCCATTTTGAAAATCAGAATTGGAGCGTTGCGAAAGGCATTACAGGATGTTTTTAGACAGTTAAAGTTTTTGAATATTTTAAATAATATAGATAAACTAATAGAGATACTCTATTTTTGATACTGAATTATTTAGGCCTAAATAATGTTTCAATTAAAACAATAACTATTACATGTCTAAATCTCTATAAACCAATGACACGGAATGTTGAATGGCTTTTCATAATTTTCAATACAAATATACAGTTGACTGGAGAATTATGGACGCGGTGACGTCACACCTCACAAATTCAATAATACCAACTTGATAGGGTTTTTTAATGACGCCTTTTAAAATGAACTTTTTCATAATTTTTTTAAAACTCTACGTTAAATATTATTTAATAAAATTTATATACATATTCTGAATCAGCGTTTATTGGTCTATATATATGAAAATATTTTTTTAAAGCCATAATATTTTTCACTGGAGTTCCTTATTCTCCAGCATTTAATCTTCCAGGGTTAATCTAGAGACTGCGGTGAAATAATCTCTACAGATGTTAGGCTTCGCGTACGCTGAGACATCGGTCGCGTAGAATGTTCAGCGCAAGATAGTTCAGGTTTTTGCGTTGTATGGAAGTGTATGGAGTGACATACGCTGAGACGCAGACATGTGCGCCGCAGAAACGCTACTGCCCTGCGCCCGAACGGCATACGCTGAGACATGCGTCGCGCAGCATGTTCAGCGCAGGGTAGTTCGGGTTTTTGTATTGTATGGAAGTGTACGGAGCAACATACACTGAGACGCAGACACATGACGGGCAGACATGTGTGAGCTCAGCTCTGCGTCGAGTTGCGGCCGGAACACAGTTTTTGCGGGACGCGTGCGTAGGCGGGCAGAATATTTTATAATTTAAAATAAATAGATAATTTTTTTGTATGTCAGGTAATTTAATATAACGTTTTAATTCGAATAAGAGACCCAAATGCTCGTCTGGAGCCAGTGAGACTATGGCATCCCCAATTTCGGTATGTACGGTTGTGAGACTGAAGGTATTGGGGAGGGGAAGGAAATATAGAAAATGTATCTGGCTATTTAGATCTAGTCACCAAACACGACTAAGGTCATATCAAGTATACTATACACTATTCATCAGCGTAAAAATACAAAAAAATCATGTAATAAAACTTATTTTATCTCTATACACTAGCGTAAAAATACAAAAAACATGTATTTTATCCGAATACAACACAAGAGACCCAACGGCTCCTAGCCGCCTGGAACCAGTGAGATGTTGGGAATATAGCTGGCTATTCAGATCTAGTCACTAAACACGGCTAAAACCATTTCAAGTAGTGAGTCTAATGTGACCTATATATACTTTACATCAGCGTAAAAATACAAAAAAATCAAATGATCTATGGGCAGTGGTGTTGGTTATCCAATAAATTATTCCAGAGGCGGCGGTACCCATACCCGCCTCCCACATTTGTGTATATACCGGATGACGGACGTACAAATCTGTCTCTCCCACTGTGATGCAAGGCGATGGGTCGAGAGAGTCCGGCTAGAGAGGTCAAGGTTAGGTCTCCCTCAACCGATCTTTCTTGACACCACGGTATCCCCAATGTTTATTTATTTAAACGCCCATAGGGCTTTTGCATAAAGTGCAGTACATGTTTTTGGTAAAGTATAGGAAATAACAAAATATAATATAAACATAATATAACTGTAAGAAAAAAAATAAAGATAACATAAGATATAAGAAACAAAACATAGATAACACTAGATATGACACAAAGCAGGTAAAATATAATATATGGTCACTTAAATTAATGTGAGATAGTTATTTTAATTATAAAGAGAAATAAGATAAGATTGTCATTATTTATGTTTATAATTAGCAATCTTTGTTATACATATTTGGTACGTGTTTATCGAAACAAAGCTACAATAATATATCGATAAAGGTGCTATATAGTGCATGATATTTATAGCTTTATTTTAAATGTTCTGATATACTGAGTTTAAATTTAGAAATCGATTGATGTCGATAAACGTCAATTGAAGTATATTTATTTCCGAGTATATGAAGTCTTTGTATTGGAGAGTTTTCAAAATAATTATTAGTAGAATTGGTAACAAAGTAAAGTGCATTAGAACGGGTATCACGCGTGGGTACTCTCAAATTAATTTTACAAGTTAAATCGAGGGCGTCCAGTCTGCCATTCGATATTTTAAAAAGGCAAACTAAATCGCTCACTACACGCCTCGACGTTAAATCGCTTATATTGAGTAATTAATAGTTCTTCAATAGGTATTCCGAGTTTATAATTAATAAATCTTAAGAACTTATGCTGTACTCTTTCAATTTTTTGTTGGTGTGTCTTATATAATGGAGCCCAAATGGTTGAATTATATTCTAAATTAGATCTCACCAGCCCAGTGTACAGCAATTTAAACGAATTAATTGATTTGAATTCTTTGACCGTCCTCAGAATGAAACCCAGACATTTCATTGCCTTATTAGTATGACATTAATATGAGGAACAAAAGTTAATTTACTATCAAAAATAATACCGAGATCCTTGATTTGTTCTACCCTTTTTAGGAAAATGTTTTCAATGCTGTATTGAAATTTAATGGGACTTTTGATTCGAGTAAAAGTAATTGTTTGGCATTTTTCAATATTGAGGAAAAGTTCATTAAGGGCGCACCACTCTTGTAACCTCACTAGATTTGATTGTAATATGCAACAGTCGTTAAGATTCGTAATTGTTTTATATATTTTAAGGTCATCCGCAAACAAAAGTATCATAACTCCTTCAAAGACGGTAGTTATATCATTTATAAATAAGGAAAATAACACTGGGCCCAGATGTGACCCCTGTATGTTGATATGTTGTGAGGCTGAAGGTTGTGGAGATGAGAAGGAAATGTAAAAAATGTATCTGGGTATTCAGATCTAGTCACCAAACATGACTTAAGCCGTTTAAAATAATAATTATAATACGTATTTGCATTATACAGCGGCGAAAAAATACAAAAAAAAATTGTGTAATAAAACTTATTTTATCCGAATACAACACAATGGACCCAATTGCTCTTAACCGCCTGGATCCAGTGAGACTATGGCATCCCCAATTTTGGTATGTTGTGAGGCTGAAGGGAGTGGGAAGGGGAAGAAGATTACCTGGGAAGGGGAGTACCTGGCTATTCAGATCTAGTCAGCAAACTCGGCTACAGCCATTTTAAGCAACGTTTTATGTCTGAAAGGTAGTGTTCCAGGGCGAAACTGGGAGTATTTTCCACTCAGAAATAATATTTATCAAAATCATTAAGGGTTTAATTATTTGTCTACACATATATATTTTTAATCCCTTCCACTGTGGTGGAGACGATGGGTCGAGAGAGTCCGGCTGGAGAGGTCTAGGTTAGGTCTCCCTCAACCAATCTTTCCCGGTCTGGCCTGCCACAGAGAAGGTGGACAAGCGCATTGGCCGTCAAGATCAAAACAAGCCCCACCCCACGAACCCGGGCACTCCTGCTAAGTCACCAAACGTAATGAACCACTTGGGGCGACCTGTGGGCAGTGGTGTTGGTTATCCAATCAATGGTTGCAGTGGCGGCGGTACCCGTACCCGCCTCCCACATTAGTATATATACCGGATGACGGACGTATAAATCCTAACCTCCCACTGTGGTGCAAGGCGATGGGTCGAGAGAGTCCGGATGGAGAGGTCTAGATTAGGTCTCCCTCAACCAATCTTTCGCGATCTTGCCAAGATCTAGACAAACCTCACCCATGAAACTCCTGCTAAGTTGCCAAATGTAATGAATCATTTGAGGTGACCTATAGCAGGGGTATTGGTTATCCAATAAATGGTTCCCGAGGCGTCGGTATCTATATCTGCCTCCCAGTTGTAATTATTTGTAAGTATGTCTATTTTATTATGTATGTAATTTTTATTTTTATATTAAATACATATACATATATACATGCAATATATTCACAAACAATTTCATTATCAGGTTTCAATCAGATCAAACACAAATCATTAAACATACTGATCAGAAACTGCACCAACATTTATATGTATATAATATATAACCTTTACGAGAGTGTTACCACTCGTGTGTAAAGGGATAAAAATTAAGAGTTAAAAATTATAATTTATAAATATTTGTATATACAGATACCTAAACAAAAAATAAAAATTGTTTATTCAGTGTTGTTAATTTATTATTAATGTGATTTTAGGTGGCTAAACTATTTTAAGACTTTACTATTTAATTCATTTTTAAATTTGTTATAGTTCGGTTCCAATCTCAGCTCTCTTGTCTTATATTATATAGGTACGTGAATATGCATTCACAATAAATAATACGCATTGGAAAAGGAGCGCTGCACTCATACACAAAGCAGCGCCTGCAGCGTCCACGCCCTTACCGTCCGACGAGCGAACGTCAACTGAATTGGAGGGAACGGCGGAATGTACAAGACAGGGGATGCGGCTGTCTCTAAGCCATCAGCCCAGTTTTTAGTTTCAAGCCGCTGCGCAGAAAAGTCTCTCAGAGAACCGCGTTGCAAACCAATATCTTACCTTCGGTCTTTACTTTTCTGCGCGGTGGCTAGAAATGGCGCGCTCCGAAGTGTCTGTATGGGGATTCTGTGTCGCATGTCGCCTGCGTCCCAGCGTATGTCGCCCACTGATTTCTGCACATTTTAGTAAATCCGACACTGAACTACCTTGCGTGACCGATGTCTCAGCGTACGTCCACGCTTATCAATGCACAATTAAATTTATTGTATTATTTTTGAGTGCCAAATAATTTGTTGTTCCTGAATTCGCCACGAACAATCTCTCGAGAGTCCCGTAAGCCAGAAGTCAATGAGCGCTTTTATAATTACTGTGACGATTCAGTTACGGTACCGTGATGGCAAAAAACATACGTTCCTTATCGCTATAATGCTGCAGCTCTTTCTTACACATTTAGTAATGGTGAAACACAAAATAAAATTTACACAGGCAATATTTTGAATCTTTCATAACTGTGAGAAAACCTCAAACGTAATTGAAGTAAAAGACAAGCCTCGAGGAAGAATAAAATTGCTATTTTTCAAGCTGGTCGACATTGTACATTCAGTTTAAACTCTGACCTGCACTGAAATGATGTGTTGACAAGACAGTTTCCAGGGATGCCGTTATCTCCCAACTTTCCCAACGCTGCCGATAAACTCTACAGATTTGCCAAGTGTTCTTGGAATAGTCTTGCTCTCGGTGGCCCGGAGTATGACAGAGTATTGCTTTATTTACCAGATAAATTAGCTACTTCTTATTCCATATCGTATGATTTTCTGTTTAAAGAATTACCTTATAAAATAATATGTTAATTTGTGTTCATTCTTTATATGTGTGAGAGAGATGTGTGTTTCCTTTGAGAAGAGGGGTGTAGATATACATTCATTGTTTGTCTCATTTTTGACTGTTGTTATTTATGTGTAAGAAAGAGCTGCAATATTATAAATTTAAAAACAAAAGCAAAATCATCAACGCATTAACATGTGATGTTTTTTAATTTTTGGAATTCACTCACACTTCAATATTAACTCTTGTAACTATATTCCATACTTTAAAAATTATCGTCACAGCTAGCAGTATTTTAGTGGTCTGCAGAGACGTCATGGTGCGGTGTGTAAGAGAGATAATGATAACTTTTTTCATAACTTTAAGAGTAAGAAAATGATAACTTTTTTCCTTTGCAGGAAACAGACCTAAATACATTGTGTATCTCATCTTTTGAAAGAGCTGCAGCTTTATACAGGGTTTTCCAATAAGAGGTGTTATTTTGAAAAGCCCGCTATTTTGGTAGATATCACTTTTGAAGCTGTCATTTTTTGACATTTGACAAGTAGAAACTACGCCATTCATAAAAATGGAACGACACTCGAACGAAATTATTTGAATATCAAAATAACACCTCTTATTGGAAAACCATACGGCAGAACAGATGTTCTAGCACGGCATAGCATGACAAGAGGAATGGTACTGTTGAACGAAATATCGAAAACACTAAATACATATATACAACTCTTCTTTAGATAGCCTTAAGATTTTTTTGTATAATGATCATCTTCTTAGGTGTTAAGATTGAGAAAATTGTACGGTAATTGGATTATTAATCTGTTGTACAATTAAAAAGAAAAAAAAACCCTGTAGGTTGTACAGGGTTTTTCAATAAGAGGCAAGATAATATTTTGAATAGCCCGCTATTTTGGTAGATGTCACTTTTGAAGCTGTCGTTTTTGACATTTGACAAGTAGAAACTATGTCAATAATAAAAATGGAACGATACACGCTTCAACAACGCATTGAAATTATTTGAATATCAAAATAACACCTCTTATTGGAAAACCCTGTAGCTATAAGGAACGTATGTTTATTGCTTTTATTATTACCGTGAATCATCACGGTAATAATAAAAGCGTTCAATGAAACTCAAAACTATGGCGACCCCAATTTGGAAAATGTTAGGCTGACAAAGCAGCGGGGGGGGGGGGGGGAACAATTTATTTGTCAAATGCGGGTTCTATTAAAACAACAATAATAATGACGTCACTTTGCATAAACTTGTATTATATTTGAATGTAGAAATGTTTGTTGTAGAAATGTTGTAACAATATGTTTGGGCGCTGCGGGCACAGCCTAGAACCAAAGTCCGTCTTCCGGTTCCTCTTCACTGTCGGTGACTTGCAGGTCATCTTGGATAGCGCGCTCACCCTGAGGACAAATAAACTTTATTAAATATTATAAACAAAAAAATGTAGTTGAATTACATTGTAACGCCCTTAGATGCCAGAATCAAGGAAGATGGTGAACCCGTGAATGTTAGTAAGAAAATGCACGCACATAAGTGTCATAAAATCCTTTGTCCATTAGGACAAGAATATTTTTATAAAAATATTATTATTTAAGATAATACTGTGGTACTGTGCCGACTAGCCAAGGTGCAAAGCAGCCAAGGCACTGATAATACCCAGCACCAAACACAGCGTCCTTGAGGTTTTCACAAGTGCTAGATGCCGTTTGGCTCGGGGCCAGCTCTATCAACTACATTGCATCAACTAACGGTCAGTTTTTCACAAAAATTCAAATGTAAGATTTTGTTTTTTGACATTTGAAAGGTTACCAGGTGCGTTTCAGCTTTCTATCAAATTGTAATAAGCTGAAGCTTAACAACATGGTATTGTCCTCTTCTGCTGATCACTATTTGTTCAAAAGTTGAAACAGAGTTAAAATCAACATTAAAGGACTTACCAACCTTTTAACTGTCAAAAAAACAGAACGGCACTTAATGGCCATTTGATGACGATTTCTCATTTGAATTTCTGTGAAACTATCCAATCCTTCCGATTCCAGATTGGCGAGTGGATGAATGATGACAAGATTGGCGAGTGAATTCGTTGTTTAGTAGAGGCATCGCTCTAGACTGCCGCACAAGAAATCAAAACTGCTTCCACTTGAATCCTCAGGTTTTTGTCAATCCGTAAATACTGGTGCCGCACCTGACCATAGATAATACAGTGTATGTAAAAGTTTGCACACACCTTGTTACAGATCCTTTATGTAACAAGAGTTGTTTCAGAGTTCCCCAGTATCATTCAGCCTGAGTAAGTTAACATTTTGAACACCAGGGCAACGGAATGTCTATTGCAGGTTGCAGGTTGTGTTCTACTTCCAGGGTTTGGTTACGCAGGCACACACCCTCGGCGGTTTGATTACGGAGATTGGTGGCTTATTAGTGAAGAAGTTTGAGGTTATGTTACCTGCCAGGGCTGCAGCTCCTCTGGCTCCTGTTTGAGGTCTGCAGGTTCCTGTAGTGGAACCGGCATGTTGTTGTCTTCCTGTAACAGACCAAATACATTTAATAAACTCTATAAATGATATTATTTTTCTTGCATTAATTACATTAATATTTGGGGCATAGATGTCAAATGGGAATACTGTCCTTTTTGTATCAGTATTTCAGTGGAAGACGCGCCTAGGAACTAGCGTTATAGATCCCTTCAGCTACTATGCATAGCCAGGAGATATGGCAAATTCAACAGACGACAAGTCATTTCTACAATTTATTCTTGTGTTCTGTGTTATTGTGTCAGTAGTCAATAGTGACAGCGAAATGATTTGCCGTCTTCTGTGCTTCCCCCCCCATCACATCATCACAGGTTCACTTCATCCATTCCTCGAAAAGACATAAACTACGCACCTTGTATTCCTGGAAGTTCCCCTGATCCATCTGTTCATATTGAGCATTGGCGTCGTAATCGTAGCGCACGGGGGCCATTTCGAAGGGTCCCGGGTCGCCCCCGCCCTCTTCGCCCTCCCCCGCCTCCGGCCCGGGGACGCCCTGCTCCCCGTAGTAGTCCTGCTGCTGGGGCTCTCCGCTTTCACCGCCTCCCCCGTAGTACTCCGGCACGGGCTGCTCTCCGTCGCCCCCATAGTAGGCCTGCTTCATTCAATTACGCATTATTTATTTGTAAACGGACTATTGTTTAAAAAATAACATTACATAAAATCAATAGAAAATTTTATATATTTTTTTTTATTCTTCATTTTAAGCACCCACTAAACTGCCAAAGCAGTTTGTCTGCGGGTTAATTTAACAATATAAATATAACACTTAACGAGATACACACATAACGAGAAACCCCAATATACAAAAAAGAAGAATAACATTTCAAGTAACTTTAACAAAAAGACATAAAATACCAATATAACATGGGCATTTTTATTACAAATAAATAACAAAATAAAAAGTTTGACCAGTTTCGGTATCTTGTAAAGCAATCTCAGCCCATCAAGTTAATTTGTTCGCCTTTGGAAACGACTCATGTAGGTCTCATACAAATAGTTGTGACTCCCTGATCTTAACGGTGTTAGAAAGACAAAACAATGCTTTTTATATTCAAATCTAAATTATAAAACTTTGGTAAATTTAAAAAAATAATTTTTACATGAAACAACAAAAAAGTGAGGTGATGACATGAAAAAAGTGAGGTGATATTTATAATACATTTGTCTAATAAAATATGTGCATGTTTTTATTTTTTAACCACTGGAGTGACCATGTGAAATAAATAAATTTGTCTGAATTGCTCGAGATTTCCAGAAGATCATTTTTTAAATATTTCGCCAACATTAAAAAATCATACCTTTGAATTTTAACACGGAGAAATAAGAACTTATTATAGTGCTGTATAGCCAATGAACTAACCTGAATTTAACGTTTATTTCATATTTGTAGGATTTTAAAAAAAATATTAAAAAATCGTAAAGTTTATAACCCTGCGAATCCTGCGTGTTTGTTACTTTGAAACTCCGTGAGAGGTACTTATTCGAGTCAACATTGAATATTTTCGATTTCTGTATGTTGTCTGTGGTATATTTGATAATGAAAGTGCATTTCTACAGAAAAAGTACTTAATTTTAACCGTAAAAAGCTGATCAGAAATTCTGCGTGAAAAAAAATATTTAAAATTTTTATTTTTGACATAGTTCTAAAATAGTCTACGAAGTTCGGATTTGCGAAATCTATGGTCATAACAGATAAAGCATTTCAATAGCTTCGTTTTAAAATAAATGGCTGGCCTTGGAAATGTTTTAAATAATTACAATAAATGTTTTACGAATGGTAGGAAAATATGGTCCAATTTTGGACCGCTATCGATCGCAGAAAAATAAAAGTGGTTCATTTATCAGTACATAAATTTAGTTAGTAAAAAAAGTGTAAGGTGAGCCATTTTAAAACTTTTTTTACATTTGCATTAAAAAATTTGGTTCCATGACAACTCAACAAAGTGGCATTTCAACACCTCTGAAAAGTCATTATAAATGATGAAAAAAAAAAATTAAAAAACCTATTTAACCAAGATTAATTTTTTTTAATCACTTTAATGACTTAGAAGGGTGATGAAGTTGTACCTTATTGAGTTGTGTCCAGTCAACAAAAATTTTATATTTGTCGCAGCCGAATGCTACGACACGAGATTGTGGACTGTAAATCCCTTTTGTAATCGAAATAGACCATATATCGTGTTTTGAAGGCAGATCAAAGGAGAATCGGTATGATAGGAAGTCCCCTACCTTTTACGGCTTCTGAAGGCTGCTGCTCAGTGTCGTTTCTGTTATCACATATATTGCACAACAAGGTTTTATGCACGACACTATTATATTTTATAAAAAGAAACGAAACTGCGATTATTTGCGACTACTTGCGATATTTTACGAGAACGAGTTGTGATCCATATCACTTCCGAAATGCAACTGATAACAAGTGGGTAAGGCGCACTTGGGTGGCAATATTGTTCAACGTGTAGGTAAGCACATCTTCTTTTCCTGGTGGAGACTTTGAGGAAAGGAAGAAGAGAATGGATTACATGATGGAAGGAATAGAGGAATATGGATTAAGTTTTGTTTTTAAAAACTGTTTCAGAACCAAACATTCCGCCGACCTTGAGGAAAAATGATATTTTCTCAACAACTATATACGAAAGAAAGCAACGAAAAACGAAAGCAAATAACTAATTAACCTAGGAATTGAACAAGACAAAAAAAATTAAAACTATTTAATCGATGGGTAGCCTATACAATTTGACCACGGGCCGCTTAAAAATGCCCTGAGGGGTTCTTACAGTAGCGACACGAACCACTCCATCGGCGCCGGGGAATAATTCAATCACCCTCCCGACAGGCCATCGCATTGGGGTTGCTTGCGAATCATCTATCATGACTAGATCGTCAGCTTTTAAATTAGGAGTTGACGTTGCCCACTTGTTTCGTTGTTGAAGAGTATGTAGATATTCTTTCCGCCAGCGATTCCAAAAATGTTGGGACATCTGTTTCAATAATTGCCAACGCGATAAACGATTCATTGGTACATCCACAAATTTTTCTTCAACAACAGAAACAAGAGGAGCCCCAATTAAAATGTGTGCAGGAGTTAACGGGTTCAATTCGGATGGATCCGACGACAGCGCTCCAATTGGTCGCGAATTTAAAATGGCTTCGATACGAGTCAGAACAGTAGTTAATTCTTCGAAGGTGAGGATTTGATCTCCCACAACCCTCTTCAAATGGTATTTAGTTGACTTAATACCAGCCTCCGACACTCCATTGAAATGGGGTGCGGAGGGCGGAGAAAAATGCCAAGTAATTGAACGAGCGACAGTTGCGTCAACAAGTTTGTCAGTGTTTTCAGATTCACGTATGAATTTAGAAAGGCCAGTATGATATCTGTTAGTTCCAGTAAAATTGGTGGCGCAATCGCTATAGATATTTTGGCATATACCGCGTCTAGAGATGAATCTATCTAATGCTGCCACAAACGCTTCAGTAGATAGATCTGAAACTAATTCAAGATGAACGGCTTTGGTTGATAAACAAACGTAAAGACATAAATAGGCCTTATAAGTTTTTGCGCCGCGACGTCTACTTTCACGCACCAAAAAAGGACCTCCGTAATCTGTTCCGACATTTAAAAATGGACGACCTTCTCGAAAACGGGAAGCGGGTAAGTTACCCATCAACGGGAAACTACCACGCGGGTTATTTTTAAAACAAGAAATGCATTTACTCAATCGATGTCGAATTACGTTCCTAGCCGAAATTATCCAATATTTTAGTGATATTATGGATTGGAGTGCACGAGGACCTGGATGAAGGTACATGCTATGGTAATAATCAATTATTAAAGTTGTCAAATGACATTGCTTCGGTAAAATAATAGGATGTCGAGCATTTTCTGAAATCTGTGCAAGGCGAATTCGACCACCGACTCTCAAAACACCATTTGCGTCAATAAATGGAACGAGTTTTTGAAGCTGCGTTGAACATATACGATGGGAAGAGATATTGTTCATATCTTGTTGAAAATAAATTGCTTGAATAAGCTTAATGCAACATTGCAAGGCTGAATTATTATCTTTTAACGAAAGTGGGGATAAACCATTGAAATTGATAATCGATTCCGAACGTAATCTATTGATAAATCGACGGCACCAACATATAACACGCAGTAATTTCGATAATGATGAAAATTTCAATAAAAACTCTTCGTCAGACGTTGACACATTCGTCGATAGAGAAATTAAATTTTTCGACTTATACTCTGGTAACTGGTCCACGGAGATATTTGGAGGCCTAACAAATAACCATTCCTCCAAAGGTGTTGATATAAAGTTAGGTCCTTTCCACCATAACGAAGCGCCAGCGATTTCACTGGGAAAAACTCCTCGCGAACCCAAGTCAGCAGGATTTTCTTGCGATGAAATGTGATACCAATGTTCATAAGGTATATTTTGTATTATTGTTTCAACACGATTTGCGATAAAAGTTTGCAATAGAAAAGAAGGTGTCTTCAACCATGCCAATACAATAGTTGAATCGGTGAACGCGACAGTCTTTTCAATTTGAAGTCTATCTTTATATACTTCTTGACAATAAGTCAACAAATTTGCCAATAAAACTGCTCCCAACAATTCCAGTCGCGGGATCGATGTTATCTTTACGGGGGCAACACGGGATTTTGCTAATAAAATATGGCTGGATATTTCTGTGTTATTAATCACAACCAAATAAACAATTCCACAATATCCTCTTTCAGAGGCGTCCGCAAACCCAACAAGGATGCACCGACTGGTTGGAGAAGTTGCGAGATATCGATCAATTTTTAAATTGGCAAGTGATGGAAGCTCTTTTATATATTTCTTCCATTTCAAATTCATGTCCGAAGGGATTTCTTCGTCCCATCCAATTTGAATTTTCCATAAGTTTTGCATATAGCATTTAGCAATAAAAACGACAGGATTAATAAAACCTAATGGATCATATAGACGCGCAATTGTCGATAAAATTATACGTTTGGTACAGTGGTCACTAAAAACATTATGAATTTTATATGTAAATTGATCAAGCGACGGTATCCATTGAATACCTAAAATATTAAGGTTTTTCTTGTCAGTATCCGACTCAAAACTTAAGGGTACTTCCCGATAGCTGACAGGAATGTCTTCCAGTATTTCAGGATGGTTACTAGACCATTTTCTCAATTCAAAACAACCTTTTTGAAGTAATGCAATTAATTCCACTATACAATGTCGAGCGCTTTCCAAAGTTTGCGCACCACTGATAATATCATCTACATAAGTATCTTCAATTAATGTCCTAGCAGCCGTTGGAAAATTCAATTTTCCATCATTGGCTAATTTATGAAGTGTGCGAATCGATAAGTATGGTGCGCATGACGTGCCATATGTTACTGTTTGTAATTCAAATTCTTTTACGGGATGATCCGATGATTCCCTCCACAAAATATGTTGATAACGGCGAGATTTCTCATCCACAAGTATTTGCCTATACATTTGACGGATGTCAGCTGTAAAAACAATTTTGTGTATTCTAAAATTACACATTAATTCGACAATGTCTCTTTGTAATTTGGGACCGACCAAAAGTATGTCGTTCAATGACGTACCCGAAGACGATTTGGTACTGGCATCAAAAACGACCCTTAAACGAGTTGTAGAACTGGTTTCTTTGATTATTCCATGATGGGGTATGAAATAATTACCAATAATTGGCGATTGAGGTGGCACTTCCATCATGTGCCCTAATATTGAGTATTCTCTCATGAACGAAATATATTGGGATTTGAGATCAGAATCTCTATTCAGTCTCCTTTCTAAATGCTTGAAGCGTGACAACGCTATGTCATATGAGTTTCCCAATTTTTCCGGGCTTTCCTTAAATGGCAACGATACGACGTATCTCCCGTCTTGGTTACGGTAGGTACTTTCAGTGTATAATTTTTCACAACGAATTTCATCAGGCGATTGAATTTTCTTCAAAAGTGGAACATTTTCAATTTCCCAAAAGCATTTAAGCTTTTCATCAATATTTTCCTCCATTGACGTGAAGAATGAATTTATACAATGATTTGATGGTCCAACATTTCCCATCAAAATCCAACCCAATTTAGTTTCTATGGCTATGGGCTCATTTTCTTTGCCCATCACTTTTCCTGAGCATAATAATGACGCAAAAATATCACTTCCAAGTAGTATGTCAATGGCTGATGGTATGTAAAATGTTGGATCTCCCAATTTGAGACCTACGATGTGTTCCCAATGATGATCGACGATACGATTTGATGGCATATTCGAACAAATGTTATTTAAAACAACGAAATCTGTCAAAATACCAGATTCCTTCGAATCGACAGGACGAAATTGTGTTTTTATTAATCCGTTAGAATTAATTGTAGGAGTATTTCCAATACCTCTCACGGTGAGTGGTTTTTTCTTAAAACGAGTAAAACCCAATTTTTTGACACAATTTTCCGATATGAAGTTTCCTTGACTGGCGCTATCCAGCATAACACGCATCTTCTGGAACACTCCATTTTTATCTAAAACTTCCACATAAGCTGTAGACAAAAGAACCGTTTTGTTGGTTTTATTGTAGAATGTTGTCAACGCCAAAGGCTCCGACGAATTTTCTTGCTGGTCTGAATTTTCCACGATTTTTTTCGGAAAATGTAATAATGTGTGATGTCTTGATTTACATTCTCTACAGGTGAAACGCGACTGACAATTTTTTGCGTTGTGTTTTCCTTGCACTAAACAATTGAGACATAAATTATTTTCCTTTGCACACAAGTACCTATCCTTTGGAGTAAGGCGTAAGAATTTTTCACACTTGTGCAGTGAGTGTGGCGATTTACAAAGAATACACTTGATTTCAATGTTTGATACAAACGCATTAATATTATTGCTTGATCGATGTTTCGCATTATACGATTTAGATTGACCTTTATGAGCCTGTAACTGGTTTTCAGGAAAAACTCCAAGTGCCATTTCTTTTGCTAAGCACTGTCTATCTAAGTACTTCAACAAGTGGTCAAACGTTGGAATATTCTCCGAACTGTGTTGAATTTCAAAATCAATACGTAATTCTTTTGTTAATTTACGCAATACAATATGTAACAAAAGAAAGCTCCATTGTCGAACTGGGAAATTTAAAGCTTCTAACGCAGCAATATTTTCTTTCAAAATGGAAATAAATTGCCGAAGATTATCCTGAGCTTTTACAGGTTGAATCGATAGAATTAATTCAACATGTCGATCAGCGATCAAGCGTATGTTTTCATATCTTTCCTTTAAAATTTTATATGCTACAAAATAATTTTCTTCAGAAATCGGTAAATGTTTAACGTGTGTCAATGCCTCACCTGATAGACTACTTATTAAATAATGCATTTTTTTAACAGAATTTAAAGCATTATTAGAATCGATCAACGAATTAAAGGTATTTATGTAATTTGTCCAATCTGTTGATATTCCAGAAAAAATAATCAATTTTAATTTTGGCAACGAAACATTATTATTGGCCATTAAATGATCCGATTCATTTTTCGAAACTTCCGGAAATAATTGAGAATAATATGATTGAATCTCGTAATACATGTTTTGGATTTCAGTATACTTTTCCTGTAATACTTTAATTTCCGCGTCATCCTTCTTATTTGATTCAATTGAAATATGTGAAGCGATGAAATTTTCTCTAATGTTAGATATATCGGCAAAACGAGCTTTGAAAATATTTTTGTCAATAGAATTTGAAGATGTGACGGCTTTGAGAGCCGACGAACGAACACTTTCCATATCTAATAGCGCCAATTTGTATTTATGTTAAAATATACAATGTAATACATTATTTTAACAATAATAATGTTGGTTTAAGGGTTGGCAACATTTTGTATGTGGCAACCCATTTTAGTTCTTTTGTTTTTTCTCTATGCTCCAAAAGTTCTTCTCTTGTTTTTCATGTAAGAATACGTACATCTTAAAATAAAACCAGTTATTAAAAGTGTTATATTTCTTTTTATTAGTGTACACACAGTGTACACAGTAGTGGTAACACGAACGGTTCAATTTTAACGTTACTATGACGGAAAAAGTGAAAAAATGTGAAAAAATTGTCATTAATGAACTTTTAACATTTCTATTTAATAAAGTGGACGTGTTAGACGAAGTGTCAATCGTACAAATTTGCTCCACGCACTTCAGTGAAGATGAAGTGGAATTATCGAAGGATCTCCTGTACTCAGAGATTGACGACAGGAGGATCACCAGGAAGGGCGAGGGAAAGAAGGTAAAGAACCTTTACGATATGATCAAAGTAATCAAAGAGACCGAGACAACAGATATGCCAACTTTTGTTGCCAAAAATCTACATAAATTACCGCCAGTTTGTTTTGATTCCGTCGATATAACCTCACTTCTAAAAGACATTTTGTCTTTAAAAACGGAACTCTTCACCATAAAGGCACAAATGTGCAAACAAAGTGATGTAGACGAACTACGACAGCAGATGACCCTTTTGAAGAACGATCTAAAATCCGAGCCGAAATCAAGAAATGTTAACAATGCTAATTCAAAATACACCGAAGAAATACCCTTGGTTAATGTCAAGGTCACCGAACCGAACAGTAGTAATACGCACACTATACAAAACACATATTCTAATGTACTAGCAAATAGATCTGGTGCAGAAACCCAGAAACCGTCAGACAACGGCCCGCGGTCCGAGCCTAAGACAATTCCGAACTATCAAAATAATGAAAATACCGGTTTTACCGTCGTGAAAAAGCGTAAATTAAATAAAAATCACAAGGGTACAGGACCCACATCAAGTATCAAGGCGGCTCCCCTAAGAACGGCAATATATGCATCAAGATTCGACACAGAAACGAGTGTTGATGACTTAAAACAATTTATTTCTTCCAAGAATCAACTATATATAGATGTAGAATGGATCAAACCTTACAAACCGACCCCTTTCAAAACATTCAAAGTAACAATTCTTGCGCAAAAAATCGGTTCATTTATGGAAAAAGATTTTTGGCCCGAAGGAATAGTATACAGAATTTTCAAAGAAAGAAATTACAGCTCGGACAAAAGCCTAAACAATGTACTCAATGGATAACCTTAAAATTATTACCATCAACTGCAGATCAGTGAGACGGACGGTGAAATTTATTCATGACATATGTGAAGAATATGATGTAATTTTATTACAAGAAACATGGCTTTTACCCACTGACATAAATTACCTTTCAGAAATACACCCAAAATTTTCAAGCTTGGGCACATCTGCTGTAGATACATCTACTAACATACTAAGAGGGCGTCCGCACGGCGGAACGGGCATATTGTGGCGCAGCACAATAAGGGCCAAGGCTATCGACTGCAATGATAATAGGTTAGCGGGACTAGAAATAACCCTGGATAATGGATTGTTGTGCATTCTCACAGTTTACATGCCAACCTTCTGCAATGACAACATACCCGAATTCTCAAGAAGCCTGGCAAACATGCATTCACTTATTGATGACAAGCAATATACGAACTGTCTTATTATGGGTGATTTCAATGCTGATCCTAAGACATTATTCGGGAAAGATTTATTATCGTTTTGCAAAGAAAATAAATATCACTGTGTCGATGTAGAAAAACTACCAGAAAATTCTTACACCTATGTTAGCGACGCACATAACACAACGAGCTGGTTAGATCACTGCATAGGAACGGCCGCAATTCAAAAGATGACTAAAAATATTTCGATAAACTACGATGTTAACTGGACAGATCACCGGCCCATGTCTATTTGTTTAGAAACAACAGGAATAACTGCCACGGAGGAAATTGCCCCGACAGCTTTGGATCCAGTAAAATGGAGAGCACATAATACATCTCAGATCATGTCCTACTCAGTAACAGCATCTTTTTTAATAAACCGCGTTAAATGCAGCAGCAGTGTAGAACTCTGTAAAAAGTCAGGATGCAAAAATAACTTTCATAAAGATGCCATCGATGAACTGTATGCGAGGATTGTAGAGTCACTGCGCACGGCCGCAAAAAACGTCTTCGAAAGTGAACGAAAAAATAACAGCATCACAGCCAAACATATTCCTGGATGGAACGACAGAGTTTTGACTCATTACGAAGCATCACGAAATGCACTTATGAAATGGATTGAAAATGGAAAACCCAGGTCAGGTCCTTTGGCAGAAAACAGAAAAATACTGAGAAGAAAATTCAAATCTGAGCTAAGAAAATGTCAAAAAACAGCGGAACAAATAAAAATGGACAAAATATCAGGCGCATTTGAGAATAGAGATTTTAAAGAATTTTGGCAAAAAACCAACATTGTCTTAAAATCTAAAGCATGGATATCGACCCATATTGAAGGAGAATCGGACGCAGAAAAGATTGCTAATATTTTCATAACCTATTTTGCGAAAACATCGGAAAGAAACGAACCCGACTTCTTAGAACAACCATGTGAAGATGAAGACGAAGACATAATCGTAACGGACGATATGGTCAGAACAGCTGTCAAACGAATGAAAGCTGGAAAATCTCCCGGTTATGATAGCCTCAGCATTGAACATATTAGAAACGCAGGTGAAAAAATATACACGCTTCTAGCAACATTATTTACACAAATTCTTCAACACACGTACATGCCAAGAAATTTCTCACGTACAATTATAGTACCACTAGTTAAATCCAGACAAGAAGACTTATCCAGTACTTCTAACTATAGGCCGATATCTCTTGCCACAATAATATCCAGAATATTTGAAAGAGTTATACAAATTCAAATAGAGGGCAAACTATTTACATCCGATAATCAATTTGGTTTTAAATCTAAATTGTCAACAGATATGGCAATATTCAGCTTGAAACAATGTGTCGAATATTATAAGTCAAGAAAAACAACAGTGTACGCTTGTTTTCTCGATTTAAGTAAAGCCTTCGATCGGGTTTCTCACGTACTGCTTTGGAAAAAACTAAAAGAAAGGAAGGTGCCAGGTTCAATAATTAACATTCTGGCAGTCTGGCATCATCAACAAGAGAACCAAGTTATTTGGAAAAACAAAATGTCAACACCAGTGAAAATGGAATGCGGCGTCAGACAAGGAGGAAGCTTATCACCGATTCTATTTAACGTCTATATGAACAATTTAAGCGATAAACTCACCTCCGCAAACGTAGGCTGTCACCTGGGAAACACCTGCGTTAATAACATTGCTTACGCAGATGACATGGTAATTTTGTCACCAAGCATTAAAGGAATGAGAAAGCTGATAAAGATTTGCGAAGAATACGCTGCTGAATATAACATGGTCTACAACCCAACTAAATCTGTGTTGATAGTATTCAAATCAGGTGCAGGCACCATAAAAGTATTACCCGTCAGCCTAAACGATACAAAAATAGCTGAAAAATTTGAGGTCAAATACTTAGGACACATCATAACAGCGGACCTCAACGACGACTCGGATATTGAGCGACAGAGAAGATCACTGTGCATTAGGGCAAATATGATTTCTCGAAGATTTAACAAGTGCAGCCCAGGTGCAAAAAGGCAACTTTTTAATACGTACTGTACGAGCCTATATACCTCGGAGATGTGGACCAACTTTAAGAAAGCATCACTAAAAAGAATGGAAGTACAGTACAACAATTCATATCGAACGCTTTTTGGATTGTCCTGGTACTGCAGTGCCACCGAGATGTTTGAAGAAGGGTGCGTTCCCGGATTCCGAGCACTAATGAAAAAACGGATCACCAACTACAGAACGCGACTAGCCTCGAGCGAAAATAGTATTGTGATGGCAGCATTCCACTTCTTGCAGGGTCCCATCTACAAGCGATGGATCCACTTCCTGAGGACATAGATTAAAACAAAAAGTTTATTTTTTTTATTATTATTATTATTTTCTTTTTAATTTCTTTAACCATGTAAATATTTTTTTTATGTATCCTTTTTATATCTTGTCATCATTTCTTGATTATTATATATGTATAATATGGAACTCGTGGGATTGCACCACCCTCCCCGAGATCTGGAATAAATGATTAAAAAAAAAAAAAAAAAAAAAAAAAATTAACTCAGTAGATTGCAACTTACAACAGGTTATGGGCCCAGACACATACACCTTGACGTATAATATAAAACTTGCTGAGTTGTGGATAACTGCTGCAAATTGATTGACCGGCGAATTGAGGTTAAGTTGACACCACGCCGCGTGCATCACTTAATTTTTTGCAGGAGGAAGGCAAAAAGAAATAAAAAAAAAAACATCTTGTTAAGTGTAGTGATCAAGATGGAAGGAAACCAAAACGTGTTAAAACTGGAAGGTTCGAGAAACTGGAATGTTTGGAAGTTCCAAACTACAGTGCTTTTGCGTGGACAAGGATGGCTCGATGTAGTTGAAGGCCGAAGTACAAAACCTGAAGAACAGGCACAGAAATCTCTTTGGGAAAACAAGGATGCAAAGGCTCAGACCTTAATAGTCACAAGGATGACAGAAAATGTTATGTTGCACATTATATCCTGTTCTACTTCAGCGGAAATGTGGAAAAAGTTGCAGAGTGTTTATGAACAAAAGACGGAGACTAGCATTCACATTGTTCAACAGCGTTTTTTCCAGTACAAATACGAAAAAGGTACAGAAATGTCTGTGTTTTTGTCGAAAATCCAAGAAATGCAGAACCTTTTAAAGCAAATGGGGGAAGAGATTTCTGAGAAATTTGTTATAACTAAAGTACTTATGTCGCTGCCAGAAGAATATAAACATTTTGTTTCGGCTTGGGAATCTGCCCCTGATGATAAACAAACCTTGGACAACTTAGTGGCCAGGTTATTGATGGAAGAAGAAAGGCTTATGGATAAGAATAATGAACATCAGCAAACTTCATCATCATCAGCTTTTTTAATGAAAAATAAAAAGACTGGTAAGTGTTTCAAATGTGGAAAAATAGGACATTTCCAGAGCGAATGTAAGAATAATAAAAATAATAGTGAAAAGAACGTAGTTAAAAAATGTTTTTATTGCAATAAAGTTGGGCACAACAAGAGTGATTGCTGGTATAAGAAAGGAAAAGAAAAAAATGCATTTGTAGTACAACAAATACCTAAAAAAACTTTATCAACAGTCAAAATGGTTGGTAGACACAGGTGCTAGTCAACATATGTGTCAAGATAAAAATCTGTTTTCGACATTTTCACCAGAAGTGTCACAAAAATCTGTGATAATAGGTGATGGTACTGAAATAAATGTTATTGGCTGCGGACAAGTGGAGCTAGAGGTATTCAATGGACACCAGTGGGTCGAGACAACCATAGATAATGTACTGTGTGTGCCAGACTTACAAATAAACTTGTTATCTGTGAATTGTACGGCAGACAAAGGTTATGTCATGTTGACAGATCAAAACATTTGCAAGTTTTTCAAGAATAATAAAGTATGTGCGGTAGCAAATCGTGTTGGAAATATGTATATTATGGATGTTCGTTATAAATATAAAAATTGCTTTGCAAATGTAACAACAGATAAATCAAGTTTGAGTGAATGGCATGAGAAACTTGTACACCAGAATATAAAGCAGGTGAAAAACGTGCTAGAGAGCAATAATATTAAAGTCTCGAGTAATTCTCTTCAGAATTGTCAAGGCTGCTTACAGGGCAAATCACACCGGCTGCCCTTTATGAACAGTGAGACAAAAACTGTTAAAACATGTGAACTGATATATGCCGATGTTTGCGGGCCGATGGAGGCAGTATCTGTAGGCGGGGCGAGGTATTTCTTGATTTTAAAAGATGATTACTCTTGTTATAGAACTGTATACATTGTAAAAAAGAAGGATGAAGTGATTAATTGTATTAAAGATTTTGTAAACAAAGCTGAAAATGTCACTGGTAACAAAATAATCACATTTAGAAGTGACAACGGATTAGAATTCATTAATAAGGCTGTGTCAACTTTGTTCTCAGACCGAGGTATAGTACACCAAACTTCTGTACCATACACGCCACAACAGAATGGCAAGGCGGAACGGGAGATAAGAACCCTGACAGAAGCGGCAAGGTCGATGCTGTGTGCCAAGAACCTACCAAAAAAATTATGGGCAGAAGCAGTCAACACTGCAGCCTATGTTCTCAACAGAACCAGTAGAAGTAATGAACCAGGAAAAACACCGTATGAATTATGGACAGACAAACAATTTGATCTGAGTAACCTACATATCTTTGGTACGCCCGTATCTGTCCATATTCCAAAGGAAAAACGAAGAAAATGGGATTCCAAAGGAGAAAATGGAATCATGGTAGGGTACGGAGAAAATGTGAAAGGGTTTAGAATTTTTTATCCTGACAAAAATGAAGTTCATATAAAGAGGGATGTTATTTTTCTGGAACCTGTCTTTCAGGAATGCGATAACTTAAACCTAGAGTCTGTAACAGAAACACTCAACAATGAAACTGACAATAACCAGCAAGAGTTAGTAGAAGATGTTGTGAGTGATCCAAACATTACAAATCAGATGTCAGATGATGAGCAGCACAGCTTATATGAACCTGAAGAAACAAGTGATGAAGACAGTGAACGCGATAGTACATTAGAGCCAGCTTCTCCTCGACGAACCAAACGTGTCAGAAAGGCACCACAATTCTATACTTGCCAAAATGTGTACACTGCAGAGACAGAACCAGGCACCTATAAGGAAGCTATGCAGAGGAGTGATGCCTGTCATTGGGAAGAAGCTGTCAAACAAGAACTGGATACTCTCAAAGCAAATAATACTTGGACAGTGTGCGCTGTACCTCAAAAACAAAATATTATAAGTAGTAAGTGGGTATTCAAAATAAAGAAAGTTGATAATATTATCCAATATAAAGCAAGATTGGTTGCCAGAGGTTTTGAACAGAATGATAAAATAGATTTATATGAAATCTACTCACCTGTTGCCAAATTGTCAACATTTAGATTATTTGTTTCAGTTGCTACAAAATTAAAACTATCAATACATCAGATGGATGTCACTGGGGCCTTTTTATATGGGGATATAAAGGAAATTGTTTTTATTAAATTACCGGAAGGGGCGTATAATGGTTGTGATAATATTGTAAAACTAAATAAATCTTTGTATGGGCTAAAAAAATCCCCTAAATATTGGAATGAAAAATTTAACCATGTAATAAGTAAAGCAGGCTATGTAAAGTCAAAGAATGATCCTTGTTTGTTTACTAAGTGTAATGGAGAAAACCAAACTTATGTTTTACTGTATGTCGATGACCTCTTGATGTTTAGTAATAATGAACAGGAATTAAGTGATCTTAAATTAAAATTACACAATGCATTTAAGATGAAAGATTTGGGACCAATTTCAAATTTTCTTGGTATCAGTGTTAAACAGAATTTGAAAGACGGTGTAACTGAATTATGTCAAAAATCTTATTTAGAAAATGTATTAAAAAGATTTAACATGGAAAATTGCAAACCAATATCTACACCTATTGATCAAAATTTTAATGTAAAAATCTTAGAATCTAAAGAATGTAAGTCTGACAAGGATATTGAAAACACTTGTAGGAAAATTATTGGAAGTTTAATGTATGCTGTCTCAGGCACTAGGCCAGACCTTTGTGTAGCTGTATCTATATTAAGTAGGTACCAAAATAATGCAAGTGATGTATTGTTGACTCATTTAAAAAGAATTTTAAGATATGTAAAATATACTCTAGATTATAAGCTGATTTTCAAATGTAATGATGATGGGCTTGTTGGGCATTGTGATGCAGATTGGGGTGGTGACACACGAGATAGAAAGTCTACCACTGGCTACTGTTTCAAGTTCTCCAACTGTCTTATATCGTGGTGTTCTAAGAAACAGTGTTCCGTAAGCTTATCATCAACCGAAGCAGAGTATGTTGCAGTCAGTATGGCGGCTAGTGAATCTTGTTGGCTGTCAAGTTTATTGAAAGACTTTAATAATATAAATGTTTGTCCTGTACCTATATACTGTGATAACCAGTCTGCCATAATGGTTGCAAATACTGATAATATTAAAAGACTAAAACATATCGATATACGTTATCATTTTGTCAAAGATTTAATTAAGGAATGTAAGATATGTTTAAGGTATGTTAAGACTGAGGATCAAATAGCTGATATGTATACTAAGTCATTGAACAAAAATCAATTGTTTAAATTTATTACTAAATGTGGACTATACTAGATAATGTAAGAGTGTATTACATTGAGCGGGGGTGTTAAAATATACAATGTAATACATTATTTTAACAATAATAATGTTGGTTTAAGGGTTGGCAACATTTTGTATGTGGCAACCCATTTTAGTTCTTTTGTTTTTTCTCTATGCTCCAAAAGTTCTTCTCTTGTTTTTCATGTAAGAATACGTACATCTTAAAATAAAACCAGTTATTAAAAGTGTTATATTTCTTTTTATTAACTCAGTAGATTGCAACTTACAACAATTATTAATTGCCGCCATTATGAATATTTTTTAAACCAAACAGAATAATAACACTAACTAAATGTCAACGCAACTTGTAAACAAAATGTTTGCTGTGATAACAGCTGTCAAATGCGACAACAATCCACGATTTGCTTTACCGACGCGACACGACAATGCGTGTAGGTACACCAACTACCTACCACGTAGCGGTGATACGTACAAGGTACCCCACTATCTACGAATTCAAAATGTTAAGCCGCCGAAGGACTCAAACAATACTAATTTAAATTTAATCAATATTCACGATTGAATGTATAATTCTGAAACAGCTCTATAAAAATCGGAAAAGGGTCAACGAATGGAATGATCTGTACTTCAAAACACAATGTCTAACAACCAACATTTATCCGGGTAGAAGGATCAAAAAAATGTCGCAGCCGAATGCTACGACACGAGATTGTGGACTGTAAATCCCTTTTGTAATCGAAATAGACCATATATCGTGTTTTGAAGGCAGATCAAAGGAGAATCGGTATGATAGGAAGTCCCCTACCTTTTACGGCTTCTGAAGGCTGCTGCTCAGTGTCGTTTCTGTTATCACATATATTGCACAACAAGGTTTTATGCACGACACTATTATATTTTATAAAAAGAAACGAAACTGCGATTATTTGCGACTACTTGCGATATTTTACGAGAACGAGTTGTGATCCATATCACTTCCGAAATGCAACTGATAACAAGTGGGTAAGGCGCACTTGGGTGGCAATATTGTTCAACGTGTAGGTAAGCACATCTTCTTTTCCTGGTGGAGACTTTGAGGAAAGGAAGAAGAGAATGGATTACATGATGGAAGGAATAGAGGAATATGGATTAAGTTTTGTTTTTAAAAACTGTTTCAGAACCAAACAATATTTAAAAAAATACATATTTATTTCTAATATTTAAATATAAAAATTGAAAGTCTATTTCATCACTTTTCAAATTATTTTAGTTTTAAAATGCATTCAGAAATATTCTAACCTTCTGACAGAATATGCCCGAGGCCTGAGAGGTTAACAATAGTGGGTTTTGGAATGAACGAGAAATATTAGGAATGACAAAGCCCAGTAGTTTGCTGGGCTTCATTTACAAGTTGGTGAAATATAATTTTTTTGGTTGAATAAATAACCCTAAAATAAGAAGCTGAAGGAATTGGAAATGGGTAAGAAGAAGGATGTAATACCTGTTGCTGCGGGTCTCCATAGTATCCCTCCACCGGCGCGGCCGGGTCCTCTGGTTCCCCGTAGTAGGGCACGGCGCCCGAGGGTTCCAGCCCGCCGTAATATTCACCGCCTTCCACGCCTCCTTCCACTCCACCCTCCCCTCCATCTTCCATGGCGCCCTCCTCGACGGGGATCAGTTCTCGTTTCACTGACGCGCCACCAATCAGGAAATCTGAAGGGTCATAGTTGGGATCCACGTCTAATGAGCCCTCGTCTGAAATATAGTTGATATTATATTAAATATAGTTGAGCGGAAGGAGGAAGGGGGAGGGAATGAATGCGAGGGGGGTTCGCAGGAGGGGGGAGGGCAGAAAATGCCAATAGAAAACGCTGGAAGGGATGCGGGGAGGGAGCGGAACGCGGGCGGGACAGGGACGCATGGGAAAGGACAAACAACAAACAATTTCTTTGAGTGGCATTGCAACATTTATATTTCAATAGAAGGTACCTAAATGTGGTTACACTCTTAACCTAACCTACACCTAAAAACATTCCTCTTCCGACATACGCTCTGTCTGTTGAGTTACATAAGGTTAGGTTAAGAGGAGTATGTGCAATGCAATAAAGAATATGTTGAAGCAACTTTAGGGAGTTTCATTTAAATGAAATAACATTTCATACTTTGTTTTAAACCACATTATTTTTTATATTCACACTGACAGTATTTGTAATAACCGTTCCTTGCCCACGTCAAAGTGTACACTGTTTTAGATTTATTTTCAACTGCATTTTGCAAATAATTTTTGATTGTATTTATTATGCGACTGTATAGTCATGTACCAAAAAAAAACCCTGATTGAACAGGCAACTGGCGGTTAGTGTCAACCCCTAACACTGTTTGAAGAAGATACACTATGTATTTATAAAAATGATCACTTACGACATAACTATAAAAGGTAAACAGAACAAGTCTTGGACACTCTCTGAGTGTACAAAGAGTTCTTATTCTGGTATCCTCGGAGGTTAGGTTAGGTCAGAGGTCGGCAAAGTGCGGCTCCGGTCACAGCAATGTCATGCAATAATGGGATCTAGAGAGAATTAGTTTAGAATTGATATGGCGTATGTACCGGGATTCTGGCAGTAGGGCAGACCGGCCAGCTGCACCATGGCCTCCGCAGCGTCTTGTTGTTGCACCTCCTCGAAGTCGGAGCTCTCGCTGCCCGAGTACTGTAGATCTGAACATACATTGTTACATACATGAGTCGTCTTATTGACGCTGGAAAGGAAAAATGGTTAAAGTGCCTGTGTACGGCTGTGACATTAAAGATGAACTTACATAATAAGCTATGTTATTTATTTGTGCTTGTGTTCTTCAAATCAATTGTGTTGGGAAATCCCAGTGGAGACATCATTATCTCTATTTGCTACAAAAAAGGAAGATAATGCTAGAGCTACTGCTACTGTTTACCACAGCTGTATCCCCCGTATTATTGTTTATTTACATGTAAGTTTCAACATCATAATTCAGGAGAATTTATGAACTATTTGAGATAATCAATTTATTAATCTGTCAAGAAATAACGGCCGCTGTTCCCAACTTTTCTGATCAAAATCTGAGTCTGCAATCAACTAAGCGATTTGTAGGTATTTTAAAGGTATCGCTCGATTCGCGCTGTTCCCAAATATTTTTTTCTTAAGTGACCCCACCCACTTTCATAGACATCAAAGTAAAAACTTTCGATGTTAAATTAATATTTAAGTGTTCACTTTTGTACTTATTATTAACACATATAATTTACTTTAAATACTGTTACCCATAAACTGGCATTTTATATTTTTTAAACAAACGTATAAAAAATATTGAAAATAAAGTGTCACCTTGATCTTTGCCGCCGTCGCGACTATACCTCGTGGCATTAGCGCCACTCTGGTGACACTTTTTATAACTTTGCTTTGCTCAGTCGAGTTTAATCCATGTGTCCGGCTTCCTTAGATTAAGCAGTGTTGAGCCTTAGTTTTGGCTTAGCAGATGATTAGTAAGATTGGGAACAGAGGCCGTAAGAGAGTTAAATACGAGGTATGTTCAGAAAGTAAGTGTACTAGGTTTTTATAAATTTTTAGAAAAAGAGTATTTGAAAAAAAGGATATTGTTGATACACTAGTTGACTATTTTTCAACATAATCGCCATCCCGTTCAATGCATGTGGTGAACCGTAGCACAAATTTCTTTATGCCCTCCTCGAAGAACTCATCTGCCAGCTCCTTCCCCCATTTCAGAACCTCTTTCTGCACCTGATTGTCGATTGAAAATTTAATTCCATCCATATGTGCCTTCAGGGAGGTGAAAAGATTATAATACCAATACGCAAAGTCAGGGGTCGACGGGGGGTGCTTCAAAACATCCCAACCAAATGAATCTAAGAGCGCCTTGGTGGTTAAGGCTGTGTGAAGACGGGGGTGTCACGTAACAAGCACACTCCTCTCATCAACATTCCTCACGCTTTGCTTTTAATTTTGCCCCTTTTGAGTTTTTTTTAGGGTCTCACAATATCGTTGTGCATTGATGGTCTCCTCCTGAGGAAGAAATTCGACCAAAATGATGCCTTTTCGGTCCCAAAACTCTGAGGCCACGATTTTTTTGCCGGAAATTGTGGTTTTGAATTTTTTGGCAGATGAGGAATGGCGTGACGCCGCTGTGACAACTGTTTTATTATCTCAGGCGTGTAATGAGCCACCCACGTTTTATCTCCAGTCACAATAGACGCCGCTGTGACAACTGTTTTATTATCTCAGGCGTGTAATGAGCCACCCACGTTTTATCTCCAGTCACAATACAAGTCAGAAAATTCTCACCTCATTCTTTTAGGTGTTATTCCTTCAGCGAGTAAGAAGCGGATCACAGCACGTGGCTCGCATTCGGCGGGATTTCTTATTGACGTCTTTCACACAACCGGACACACCATGTGAGTTTACGTACCACCATGTTCCTGCGATGCTCGCTATAGTCATTAGTCTCTAGTATCCCTCTACCACTCAGTGCTTCCAACCCTCAAAAAACTAAAAACCATAGCCCATTATGGTCACAGTACACTTATTTTCTGAACATGCCTAGTAGTTTTAAAAATGAGTTATGATTGTCAAAAAAAAATTTGCGCACATGATATTTTGTGTATATCGAGGATGAGGTGAAAAGGTTAAATATATTTAGCAAGCTAAGAAACGGCCAGATAGGTAGCTAGTTAGTTTAGATACATAAGTGAGAAGTTATTGAAAGGACTTTTGGTTCAACTTCAATAGTACGTTGTCCAGTGTGGGTGAGAATGTATTTGAGCGTGTAACATGTAATACGCAGGGTAAAGTTACCATCTTCCAAGCTGTCTTGCTTCCTGGGTCGGCCGCGGGACTTCTTGCCAAAACCTGCAAACAAATGTTAAACATGATTGCCTCGCAACAGAATTCACTGCTGGATTTTAATATATTATTTAATACAATCTACTATCTTTCTATTTGATTTGATATAAATCATAAAACAATCTCTCCCCGTGTCATCCCCTATTGGGGAATGTTGTAAGGCTGAAGGTAGTGGGAGGGGAAAGAGATGGGGTAGAGGAAGGTGAGGAAGTACCTGGTAATTAACCGGTCCCTTGCCGATTACGCGCCAAATTAGAGATTAGATGCGAGCCAAATTAAACTCTAAAAAATATTTTTTGAAATGCGATTTTAAACCTCAATTATAAAGAAAACGTATGAAGGATAAGGTCAGAATCGCTTGGGGCATTCTTGTACAAGATACCGTGAACCCACCTAGCGGAGCGAAATATTTTCTGTGGAATTGTTTATGATCACCGGCTTAGATTTTTTCCCGCCTTTGAACTGTCAGATTGGCGTCCGTCGCTCTCGTGCCATTGTCATGGAAAAGATCGTAAAATGTATAAATTGCATAGTTTATTGTTTAAGGAATGTGTTTCGGTAAATATTACATAAGATAGCATAAAATAAACCCACAAAATATTACGTAAAAGTCAAAACATCGCGAAATTTATCCGTTTGTTCCGTGGCATTTGACGAGTTAAGATCTGGTCACCGGGCTAAAGCCATTTTAAGCAACATTTCGATTCTGAATGATGGCCTTTCACCAGAGCGATACTGAGAGTATCTTCCACTCTGGAACGTGCCGCATTATTATTTTAAATGAATTAATTATGAAATAGTACAAGTCAATCAAATAAAATTTATTTGCGCATGCCGGAATTCAAACCCGCGACCTTTGGATTGCGAATCAAGAGCATTACTCCTCGACCACGGAAGCCGTCAAGGGTTGTCATCAATACTGAGATATTTCAATATTAATTTCACTATCGTATAATAATAAGAAATTAAAATAAAACTAAAAAAGGATGTCGGATCAGGTATTTAGGTGTCTAAACTGATTTCTAGTAACATACAAACAAACATAGGTGCATACGTAAGCACCTACGTGTCAGCTATATCATAATTGTACCTGAGTTTTGTAATAATAACTGAAAAATGTATCTGAAACAAAACCGTTCTCGCTGAGTGTATTTTTTTGTGGTGCTTTCAGCAGGCCGCACAAAAAGTGCTCGTGGGCCGCACAAAAAAGCTTTTCGCAAGCTTTTGCTCGCAGGATTTCAACCCCTGGCCCAAGTGCTAGAGGGAACCATTCGTAAACTGCTTCGCATAAAAAAAAAGGCAGCTAAAAGGCTTGCAGTTTTTTGTGGGATACACGTAAATATGTTGTGAAGTCCAAATTTTAGTAAATAGGTAATAGAATATTATTACAGTGTGTTTTAGAATAGATGTTCACTAGATATAAAATGTAAAGAAATTTATAGCTAACTAAAATACATAAAAAACATTATTTCAAATGGAATGCATATTTATATTCTATTTCTCACCGTCACCGTCGCTGGCGTCGCTCATCTTGTGTTTGCGGGGCCGACCGCGCTGGCGCCGTTCCCCGTCCTCGCCCCCCGAGGAGCCGCCCTCCCCCTCACCCCCCTCGGCGCGCAGCAGCTCCGCCTCTTGCCGCATCTTCTCCTGAACCTTGGCGATGTTGCCCTCCAGCTGGTTCACGTGCTCGCCCAGCTGCAGAACATGCAAACAAACATACTATACTGGACACAACTTGGGAACAACAACCTCTTACACAAATCTTCTCCATCGGCCGTGGTCCCTCTCCTTTCCCCTCAGTTCTTAGTCCATCTCATCCTGCTCCTGCTCCAATCTTCTTCCGTGTCTATTCTCTTCTTCCTCAGTCTGCCTCTCCATCGAAGTCTGCCTTCCACTGGGACACCCACTCAGTTATGATATCTAATGTGTCACCTGGCAATTTTTCAACGTGCCCAGCTGTTCCAACGTGATGGCATCCTTGGTCGAGGGGCAAGGCTCTCGACTAGCAGTCTGGACTGGCAGTCAGCGGGTTCAAAACCCAACGTGCGCAAGTAAATTTTATTTGTTTGGTTTGTGTTATAATTAAATCATGTAAAATTATATATGTATAAGGTTTATTTGAGGCACTTTCCATAGTGGAAAACTCAGTATCGCCATGGTGTAACACCACTATTCAGAATTGAAACGTTGCTTGAAATGGCTTTAGCTGTGTTTGGTGACTAAATCTGAATATACAGACTCTGAATAGACTTCTCCACCTTCACCTGAGAGTGAAGGTGGAGAAGTCTATTCAGAGTCTGTATATTCATCCCCACCTTCACCCTCAGGTGAAGGTGGGGATGAGTCCCCACTTATCTTCAGCCTCACAACATACCCCTATTGGGAATGCCATAGTCTCACTCACTCGGTCGGTGCAGTTGGGACTCTTGTGCAGTATTCACATTAAAAATTTCAAAACGTCTTTGGGGATGCTGTGTGGAGGGTCTTTTGGGATGAAGAAAGGAAGGAGGAGAAGTTCTGGAAGGAAAAAGATATGAGAGGTGGGGAGGAATGTGTGGGCCAGTGAACGCTGGAGTGAAAAATGTATGAATTCGTCCCTCATGCGAGCAGGGTCCTACTGGAGAGGTCAAACCTGTAGGTTACGATTTTCTCACAATCAAAAAGGTTTTTGAACTAATGATTCATTTAGTTCCATATGATCTATTTCATAGCGAAGGTTCAAAGAATTTCTGAAGTACATATTGGCACTCAAAGAAGACAAAAATTTAGTATCTTCACGATGATGTCACATATGATCTTTCTTTGGGACTGCTATGGACACCATGTCTTACAGCCAAAGGTAACTGCTAGTCTTACTTTAGTTTTACGCAGGTGTTAAAATACATACTTAACATATTCGAACCAGTGATTTCTGAGTATATGGAGTAAGAATGTAGATTACATTTTGGTCTCTGGTGACTTTTCAAATAGAAACATGAAAATTTAGTAGGTATTCGTCAGTTAGAGTCGGGGTGGATGACCAGTGACATTTTTTACTTCAGGTATGTGTCTTAACACCCTTTATACAGGGTATTAAGGGTCGTACTTGACTTACTTTAACCAGTGATTCCTGACATTATTTGGAGTAAAAAATGTGAATACAATTTTGGTCTCCGGTGACATTTTTGAAGTTTTTTTTTTTTTATACAAAAACATAAAAAAATGGTAGGTGTTGGATAGTTGGAGGCGGGGTTAGGGGTTGGTCGGTTACTCGGCTGAGTGACCAGTGTCGACATGCGGAAGAAATTTTTTTTGTTTGATTTTGAAGAAAAAAATTTTGAAAAAAAAAAAAATTGTCACCAAAAAAGTCACCGGAGACCAAAATTTCATTTACATTTTTCACTCCAAATAATGTGGGGAATCCCTGGTTAAAGTAAGTCAAGTACGTCCCTTAACACCCTATAATGAGCAGTTTGCTATCACGCCATATTTAAACCCAGTGTTTTTTGTAATACTGTAGTGCTTGAACATGAGGAGAAACATGATGTGTGTTTTGATTTGCAGAAGTGTGAAGTGTGTTACCTGGTTGAGGGAATCCCTGGTGGTCTGCAGCATGACGTGAGCTTGCTTTGTGAAGTTGGAGGTGGCTCCGTTGTAGGCCTCGCAGTTCACGCAGATCAGCTCCATGTCCTCCAGGAACTCTGCGCGGCTGTGGTACTTGTGCGCTGAAATAGGAATTATTTTTCTGTAACTTATATACCTTGGATTTAGTCTTTGTGGCTTTGTAATGAATGTAAGTGGTACGAGAGCAGTTCTGCAGAGTTATTTAAGGCTGTAGCCTGCAGGGTGAAGATGTTAGACAACCTCCGATAGGTATGACATTGCACTACCTCTCCGTATGTTCTGGAATAATTTTGTAAAGTATGAATGGTAGGAAATGATTCCTTGACCTTGTCTACGCGGATATTGCATATGTGATCCGTTAGGTTTCACTAAAACAAATATGTATATTATGTGTAACATTGCGCTGATGGGATATATTGTATTAATAATAATAATTTATTTCAGAATTAATGCAGGGGTAGTGCAATGCAATACATTCCATATTTCAAAATTGTTTAAAAATTAACAAAATAACAATACATACATAGAATAGAATAGAAACAGAAAAAAGTGAAAAATATAATATACAATAATAAATACAAAAAAAAAATTATGCGAATATCTGTTTCTGGGAAATATTTGACCGTTTCCTGCCTCCAGAGGGCCATCAGGGGAGACTCCTTCCAGGCTACCACGGCAGTCATGATTTTTCTGGTGTAGTCTGCACCATAAGCTGCGGCAATGATTATTTTTCAACGGTGTAGTCTTCCTGTGAAGCTTATATCTCATCTTTCCAGGAACTTCTTGTAAAAATAATTAATAAAAAATTCCCAAAGTTTGGTTTCACAAAGATGTACATTTTAATTTATTAGCTGTTAACTTTTAGATTTGAATAGAATGCGTGGCGTTTTCCCTTTGTAACACCGTTTAGATTTAGATCATATTTCTAACCATGATAGTAAGGGATACAACGATTTCAACAAGCCCTATACGAGTTGTTCCGAAAACTGAACAAATAAGCCTAAGGGGTTAAATGGTCAGCGTTGTAAAGGTTGGATCAACAAGGCGGTTTTGTCTTTGTTCTGTAGTAGAGATGACAAATATGAGTGTGGTTAACCTTTACGTACATGATAGTAAAAATCACGTTTCACCCGAAGTGTGGGTCAGTATGGGTCAGTGGGCCATAAGCCAACTGTGCCTATTAATATTTTTGTTGTTTCCAGTTACACTTAAATGTTAGTTACTATTTTTTTATATTTACTGTTTTAATGTACAACCTGGCTTTTTATGGATATTTGATATTTATAAAACGTATTGATATTTTTATGTTTTATGTAAATTTTAGTTTTATACAATCTTTTGTTTTATATTTTAAATTTTATTTTATATTTTATTTTTTTAAACTTTGTAACTTTTCTCAGTAACTTTTACAACTATTACTATATTTAACTGCTTTACGGGCTTTATAACCTTGTACTTGAAATGATGTTTACATTTGTATCTAACAATTACAAATGTAAACATCATTTAATATTATGTTCTACAAAAAACAACAACTACCTAATGTGAACTAAACCAGGAAATTTGACTGTCCTAAAACGAGAAATTCCTAGTTGGACAGTCAAAATATTTTTTATAATGTTTATGTATTTTTGTTTCAATAAATAAATAAATAAATATAATTTTTGGTTTCATGTTCCTTTATTACAAATTTTATTATATTTATTTTTTTATTATGCTGTTTAATCAGAGGTAAAGTCACAAGGAGGAAATCCTTAATTAGTTTTATTTTGGCTATACAAACTGTAAAAATGTAAGCTGTCGACTTCCAGAAAATAAATAAATAAATAAAACTTCGCTCAGCAGTATCACCAAGTAATACAAAACGGTAAAAGTGATAGTAGGAGACAAAATCTAGTGTAACTCAGATTCATTGTATTATTGAAGCCCTTTCCAACCTTTGTTTCCATTATTGTGGCCTTTTAAAAAAAGGAATGGTGATCCGGGGGAAGGGAGGGAGGAGTAATTTTGTCAGAATTTGATAGATACTATTTAATATCTTAAAAAATAGTTAAAGGATAATTTTTTTAAAAGCAGGTCGATTTTCTAGGATATCTAAATTATAGAGTTTGTGATATAAAACAAAACAACTTAGAAATCACAATAAACTCTCTTTGGGTCTCTTTTGTCCTACCTCCCTCTGGTGAGGGAGTATAAGCTACTAACCTTGTATCTTTTTCCCAACAGACTCCAGATCCATGGGCTTCTTGATGACGCTGTAGTAGTCCTTGACCTGTTTCTTGTTCACCGGCTTCAGGAAGGGCCAGGCCTCGGGCATTATCTTCAGCTTGGTGGTCAGCAGGTTCTCCAGGATGAAGGACAGAGCCACCTGATGAAAACAAATACAAAATATATTACTGTCTAAGAATAAAAATTCTTTCACAATAATCATTCTGTCATATTCACAATCATATGCAATCCAAGCCGGAAACAGGCGGTCCACGAGAAATGGAGAAAACAATAGTCAAAATACCATCCAGAGTTAGCAACTAATTTATTTTTACATCAGCTTCACACAGGAGGCTTTGAGGAAAAAAAATCCCTTATGGCCTATGTCATCTTTGAAGATGCTGTGTGGAGGGTTTTTTTAGGGAAAGGAGGAAGTTCTGCGAAGGAAAAAGATATTAGGGGTGGGTAGTCAATGACGGACAAATGTATTCATCCCTCCCATTGCGGTGCAAGGCGATGGGTCGAGAGAGTCCGGCTGGAGAGTTCAAAGGCTCTCCCTCAGCCAGTCTCTCCCGATATAGCCCGTACATTAGATCACATGAAGTACTATTTAAAGTTTAATAAATAAAATAAAATTAGTAAAACTTTAGGGGTGAAACAAAAAACTTTTTTTTTTAACTAAACATAAAAGGAATCAATTCAAAAGGTCAGGGGAATCATTCTCGAATCGATTCTCTCCTGGGAACGAATTTGCCCATGTCTAATGGAAACAAATGTTGCATTTAGCCCAACCGCCCAGCATTGCGCCTTACATTCTCGCCCGATATTAAAGATCTCCAACTCATTTGAATTTTGAAAACCCAGTTTTTTATGGAAATACAAGCAATGATTAGGCAAATATTTGTATCATGAAACATGCCCACCAGGCACTTCTTGTGTTATTTTTTATTCTATGGATCCAGGATCAGGTGGGATCCCAGCTTAAGATTTTACAGTGGAATTAATTCATTTGTTCTTTGCTTTGAAGGTAGCGAGGTAATGTTTGTAACCTGATCGTTGTCATCGAGGAGCGGGTTGATGGCCTTCTCCAGCTTCATGAGCTGCTCCTCCTTCTCTCCCAGCTTGTCCACGCAGCGAGTCAGCATCCTCTGGGCGGCCACCGTCAGGCTGCTCTTGGTGCCTGGAGATAAGCAAACCCATTGTCAAAATCTCAATCAACAGTACTTGCACGTACACCCAAACTCTCTTATATGCTTTCCAAGGGACCAGAAAACTTTTTTTGTGGGAAAACCTTATATCGTCGAGGTTGGGCGGTCATTAGGTTAACAAAAAAATTTTCCACAACATGTGGAAGAATTTTTGTTTGATTTTGAAAAAAAAGTTACCGGAAACTAACTTCATTTACGTTTTTTACTCCAAATGTCAGGAATCACTGGCCAAAGGAAGTCAAGGACGTCCCTTAATAACCTGTATATATGTAGAAAAAAAATGGATACATTTAAAAATGATGACAGTTCAAGCTATTTAGGATAGATGACTACTGCTAGTAGTTTATAGGGTTCTCCAAGAGATGTCTCTAGTACATTGGTTTGCCTCTCCAGTACAGAAGTAAGGTGAGATAGCAGTAAGGTTTTTAGCAACAGAGATTTTGGAAGCATAATAGACAAGATGTTGGCCTCCAGGCTGTCCGACGCACTCGTTCCTGGGTTTTTAGTCTACATAAGAGTTTTTAGTCTACACAGCCTTACTAAAATAAAAAACATTGCGAAAATTTTAAAGTTAGATAAACATGCATGTGAAAACCTTACAACCTTGACAAAAAATTGTTAATGTTAAAAATTGAGGAGTAGCGACCACTTCGCGCCCCCTACAATACGTGAGAATACACAAGTACCATCACTAAAGCGTGTGACATCATCCAGCCGGCTGATAATTGAGGAGTAGCGACCACTTCGCGCCCCCTACAATACGTGAGAAAACACAAGTACCATCACTAAAGCGTGTGACATCATCCAGCCGGCTGATAATTGAGGAGTAGCGACCACTTCGCGCCCCCTACAATACGTGAGAATACACAAGTACCATCACTAAAGCGTGTGACATCATCCAGCCGGCTGATAATTGAGGAGTAGCGACCACTTCGCGCCCCCTACAATACCTGAGAATACACAAGTACCATCACTAAAGCGTGTGACATCATCCAGCCGGCTGATAATTGAGGAGTAGCGACCACTTCGCGCCCCCTACAATACGTGAGAATACACAAGTACCATCACTAAAGCGTGTGACATCATCCAGCCGGCTGATAATTGAGGAGTAGCGACCACTTCGCGCCCCCTACAATACCTGAGAATACACAAGTACCATCACTAAAGCGTGTGACATCATCCAGCCGGCTGATAATTGAGGAGTAGCGACCACTTCGCGCCCCCTACAATACGTGAGAATACACAAGTACCATCACTAAAGCGTGTGACATCATCCAGCCGGCTGATAATTGAGGAGTAGCGACCACTTCGCGCCCCCTACAATACGTGAGAATACACAAGTACCATCACTAAAGCGTGTGACATCATCCAGCCGGCTGATAATTGAGGAGTAGCGACCACTTCGCGCCCCCTACAATACGTGAGAATACACAAGTACCATCACTAAAGCGTGTGACATCATCCAGCCGGCTGATAATTGAGGAGTAGCGACCACTTCGCGCCCCCTACAATACGTGAGAATACACAAGTACCATCACTAAAGCGTGTGACATCATCCAGCCGGCTGATAATTGAGGAGTAGCGACCACTTCGCGCCCCCTACAATACCTGAGAATACACAAGTACCATCACTAAAGCGTGTGACATCATCCAGCCGGCTGATAATTGAGGAGTAGCGACCACTTCGCGCCCCCTACTAATACGTGAGAATACACAAGTACCATCACTAAAGCATGTGACATCATCCAGCCGGCTGATAATTGAGGAGTAGCGACCACTTCGCGCCCCCTACAATACCTGAGAATACACAAGTACCATCACTAAAGCGTGTGACATCATCCAGCCGGCTGATAATTGAGGAGTAGCGACCACTTCGCGCCCCCTACAATACCTGAGAATACACAAGTACCATCACTAAAGCGTGTGACATCATCCAGCCGGCTGATAATTGAGGAGTAGCGACCACTTCGCGCCCCCTACAATACGTGAGAATACACAAGTACCATCACTAAAGCGTGTGACATCATCCAGCCGGCTGATAATTGAGGAGTAGCGACCACTTCGCGCCCCCTACAATACGTGAGAATACACAAGTACCATCACTAAAGCGTGTGACATCATCCAGCCGGCTGATAATTGAGGAGTAGCGACCACTTCGCGCCCCCTACAATACGTGAGAATACACAAGTACCATCACTAAAGCGTGTGACATCATCCAGCCGGCTGATAATTGAGGAGTAGCGACCACTTCGCGCCCCCTACAATACCTGAGAATACACAAGTACCATCACTAAAGCGTGTGACATCATCCAGCCGGCTGATAATTGAGGAGTAGCGACCACTTCGCGCCCCCTACTAATACGTGAGAATACACAAGTACCATCACTAAAGCATGTGACATCATCCAGCCGGCTGATAATTGAGGAGTAGCGACCACTTCGCGCCCCCTACAATACCTGAGAATACACAAGTACCATCACTAAAGCGTGTGACATCATCCAGCCGGCTGATAATTGAGGAGTAGCGACCACTTCGCGCCCCCTACAATACCTGAGAATACACAAGTACCATCACTAAAGCGTGTGACATCATCCAGCCGGCTGATAATTGAGGAGTAGCGACCACTTCGCGCCCCCTACAATACGTGAGAATACACAAGTACCATCACTAAAGCGTGTGACATCATCCAGCCGGCTGATAATTGAGGAGTAGCGACCACTTCGCGCCCCCTACAATACGTGAGAATACACAAGTACCATCACTAAAGCGTGTGACATCATCCAGCCGGCTGATAATTGAGGAGTAGCGACCACTTCGCGCCCCCTACAATACCTGAGAATACACAAGTACCATCACTAAAGCGTGTGACATCATCCAGCCGGCTGATAATTGAGGAGTAGCGACCACTTCGCGCCCCCTACTAATACGTGAGAATACACAAGTACCATCACTAAAGCATGTGACATCATCCAGCCGGCTGATAATTGAGGAGTAGCGACCACTTCGCGCCCCCTACAATACCTGAGAATACACAAGTACCATCACTAAAGCGTGTGACATCATCCAGCCGGCTGATAATTGAGGAGTAGCGACCACTTCGCGCCCCCTACAATACCTGAGAATACACAAGTACCATCACTAAAGCGTGTGACATCATCCAGCCGGCTGATAATTGAGGAGTAGCGACCACTTCGCGCCCCCTACAATACGTGAGAATACACAAGTACCATCACTAAAGCGTGTGACATCATCCAGCCGGCTGATAAATTGTAAGGCCTTTCTAGAAACGCCTAACAATTTAAATACAAATTTATTAAACTCAATTAAAAAATAATGGTTCAGAAATAACCTTACTTAATTAACAGTAATTAACAGTATTATTTAAAGGGTTAAAAATGACAAAAAAACATTAAATGAATTGCGCCGTAAAATATCACATGTCCAAACTGTCATTTCATAAGTCATCACGAAAAAAATATCCGTACATGCGCAGATCTACCGAAGTTCAATGTTGCCAACATAATAATTACATTTTTTTATTATTGGTTTGGTAAAAAAAAAAAATGTGCAGTCTTTATACAACGTGTAACAAAAACACCATTTAAAGTTCATGAAGTGTTATTTTATAAGTAAGACTGAAAGTGTTTTAATGTGAAGAAGGCATTGTTATTTACACGAACGATTCACAACGAAAATCGAAAACCAAAATGTTTATTTTTTTTTGATAGATATATTATTTTGGATAAGATGTGCAATTTATTGTTCTTCTAAGAGCACGCAGTTTGTTGAGGTTAAGTTCTATTTAAGTGAGGTTATGAACGAGGCTGATAGAGTTCAGTGCATTGAAAGTAGAGCAGGAGACTATACCATTGTAGAGGTTGGAGTTGTCCACAATCTGGTTGACGTCGGCCAGGAATTCCTCGCGGCTCTGGTATCGCTTCTGGCGTAGGTTGTCCCGGATGGTCTGCAGGTCCATCGGTCGTGACACGATGCGGTAATAGTCTTGCACTGCCTGGGAAACCACAGTACCGTATGATATACTTATTTATATTATAAGGATTGATAGGCAAACTATAGATTTCAATTTACCTAATGATCGGGATGCCTAGAATATTATTTGATCTCAAACAATAGTGAAATGATTACAATCTCTCTCCACAAAGAGAGGTCTTGTGGATCTGAAATTTTTATGAACCTTTCCATTGCAGTACTCTCTCAGTCACCTACTGTTCAATTATCTGAAAACAATAAGTAAGGAAGCTGAAAGTATTGCAGTTTTTCGTGGGTTACTTCTCAATGTTGTTTGAGCCAAATTTTAGTTCGCAGGCAATAAAATATACAAAAAATGAAATAATAATAATGATAATCTGCTGTTATTTTTACTAGTTGAAAGCATAAAATCAAGCTCTGCCTAGCACTAGCATCGCGCGCCTAGCACTAGCAGTGTAGTGCTGCACAGCGACGGGTTGGGTTATCTTACCCTTACACACTGAGTTACTGTGCCGACTTGGTCATGCCAACAATTTTACAGTACCAGGGTTTATTATTGTTGTTTCAGTGCATTTCGGTTAGTTCTCTGTATTCTAGCAAGTCGCGCATGATCCTGTTTATTTCTTTCGGCCCATAGACATAGTATTCATAGACCTGCCCTAAGTGATAAAAGCGTATTATTTCCCCCTCCCCATACAGATTTTGGAACCGTCTCGGTCCACGTGTGGCTTCGCGCGAATCTAGAAAAGGTGACGTCATCATTCTTGTGCAACCTAGCATCGAGGTCTCATCGTTAGATTTTACGAAATAACCCGGCATGAATGGTAGCATGTGCCATGAAAACGTGTAAAAATAGAAATGAAAAGGAGAATAAACCCAATTATCATATTAAATTCCATAGGTAAGCATTATTTTACTTTATTTTAAGCTTATTCAGATCATATTATGATATGATTAGTTTTAGGGACATAACTTTGACATCGAGATACAATGGCGACGCGAAACACAAAGCCGTTAGCAAAAGAATCAGGGATGTGCCTTCGCCTTTTGCGCTTTGATAAAATACATAATCGTATCATTTGGAACATCTGTTTATTCATCTGTTATTTCTTGCTGGAACTCCGTCGTATTAATAAAGGATAATAAACCAAACATTTTTTAATTTATTCCACTTTAAGGGCGTTATTACTCAACGAGTTTTGAATTTTACACAACTCAATTAACAACCGTTAATATAGGATAAATGGTTGGTTATCAGTTGTGTAAAATTTAAAACACGTAATTAGTAAGTTGTTGAACGTGGAATAAAGTTTTTTTTAGGTGTGAGAAAGTGAGAAGTACCTAGCTATGTAGATCTGGGCACTAAATACACCTAAAGCCATTTCAAGCAGTTGGGGAGATACTGAGAGTATCTAAAAAACTAGGAGCAAATAATAATGTAACTGCTACGTATTATTAAATCACATGTGAAATAATTCACGTAAATTAATTTTAATTAAAAGAGATATTATATTATTTTATTATTGATAGGAACAGAGCAGTTGTAACAACCCTAAAATCAGAATGTAAGCGTCTGGCAGAAGTATGCTAGTCACTGTTTACTGGGGTAAGTAAATTATGAAACATTTGTAAAAGTGTCTTAACTAAATACGGCAATAAAATATTAGACTCTGAAAACACGTGAACTTTACTTTGCCGTATTTGGACTTCTCAAATTTGTTCATAACGTGGCGAGTAATTCGCGCTCACATGTAAAAAGGTCTATTCATTCAAAAGCAGATTTTACTTTTAAGAACTAAATGGTGATATTATACTGCGAGGTGCCTTTATACTGTCAGATTGATTTATTGACGAACCACATTCCGTCACAGTCATCTTCCCGCCCTCGCGTCTCGCTAGAGTTGGATTTTCCCCTCTCCTGTATGTTCTTGTCTAGTCTTTTCATATGTCTATGTTTCGGCCACATTTTTTTTTGAATAAGTTTACAAAATGGAGTCTTCTTACAAACAAAAACCGTTTTCATTTTTTTTATGCACTATAATCCGCCACTTTCACTAATTGGACACTTGCCCAGTTTTTCGGGTGGCGGATTACTGAGAGAGAATAGAAACAGAAGCATATTTTTAAAAATTCAAATTAATCAAATTTATGTATTAACCGGTCAAATGCCAAGGGAGGAAACCCGTAAATTTCGCAAAGTTTTGACTTTGACGTAATATTTTGTGGCTTTATTTACCGAAACTCATTCCTTGAACAATAAACTATGCCTGAAAACAACATTACTTGCGTTTATTTGACCAATTGATAGGTTTTTCAATCTTTTTCGTGACCTACGACGCTCACAGTTTGACAGCTCAAACCGTGGGAAAAATGAAGGGTCGATGTCATGGACAAATTTAATAAAATTTATTCTGAGTGGCTAGGTGTATTTAGGATACCTCTTACGCAAAGAACAAGAATGCCCCAAGCGGTACTTCATACATTTTCTTTATACATAAGGATTAAAATCGCATTCTAAAAAAAATCTTTGAAAATTTTGTTCCGCGCACGCCGGTGCAGTCGCGGCACAATAGGTGTTAAAAGTTAAAATTAGAAAGTTCTTTGAGTTTGTATATATATGTAGCATTACATACTTGAGTTTACAGAACAGTTTCGTAAGCTACATAAGTCAACATCTCTGCTTCATAAGAAAACATTACTGACTTTAGAAAAAATAGCTACCTCATGCAGTCAATTCGACTTATTCATCGTAGCACCCCACATTTTCAAACATCTCACATTTACAAATATACACACACTACTCATAACAGAGAATTGATCCATTCTTCCCACCTTCCCACCATCCCATCGACTCTTTTCTCTTTATATTACAGATGAAAGTGTATATTTTGTTTATATGTGTGAGGATGTTGTTATATGGGAGTATGTATGGATGTGTGTATATACATGTATAGATGTGTGCACCAATATATGCATGTGTGCTTGCATGCACCCAGACTAACAAAAAAGGTAAAAAATTATTACATCACAAGTTATTACATTATTACATTACAAGTACATTTTTAAAATCTAATGTTAATTTATTATCCTTTCTACTTTCTATTTTTTTTATATACATAATTTCTACTTTTTATTATAATTTCTACTTTTATTATAATTTCTACTTTTTATTATAATTTCTACTTTTTACTATAATTTTTCCAATTTTTAGCGTCATTTATACTTAAATCCATGTTCACACTAGACTCCATACTTCATACATCGTAATTTTTATCCATTGGTCACCATGAGACAGGCAGCCGCCTAGTATGGTGATCTAATATTCTTTATGTAAATGTCACTAATATGTTACATGTGTTCTATAAATAAATTCACTAAATAATAAAGATACATCAGAGAAAACCTATTGCAGCTTGAATAATTTACACATATTTTATCATGCATTATAAACTGTTGGTTTTCCAAATAAAAGACTTTTGAAAATGACCTAAAACGTCGAAATATCTGATCTAAATCATTCTAACAAACTGCAATGTTAATCAATAAAGTAACAGTTTAACAATGAAGGAAGTGTTTGTCTTGATGTCTGCTGTTCCCGGCGTACGGTACCTTGGCATTGACGGGAAACAGGAAGGGCTGCACGTCAGGCAGGTGGCGCATGTGGTTCAGCACGTCCTCCAGCAGGCTGGACAGCGTGACCATGGGGTCGGTGCGGCGGCGCTCCACGGGCCGGCGCACCAGGTAGTCGGCCTGCTCGGGCCCTGCTCCGCGCCGCCGCCCCGAGCCCCCGCGCCCCACGGCGTCTCGGGGCACCCGCAGCACCATGGTGCGGCGCTTCAGCTCATCAGCTTGCTGAAAATGTTAAACAATATTATTATCAGGGTTACAAAACTCTCTTTCAGCACACACTACACTAGTAGTTCTGTGAACAAGAGTCCTCACGTCCAAAAAGAGATGATATTTTTATTGAAATATCCTCTGAAATCATAAGATTTGTAAGTAGGTACTAAAATACCTACTTACCTTTAAATAATAAACTGTACATTTTTTATTTCAACTAACGAATTATACAATTGGTCCACCATCAGTATCCTTTTAATATAAAAATCCTTTTTCAAACTTTCTTCAGGCAGGTAGGCACCATAATATTGAAAAAATGCAAATAAGAAAGTCCGAATAAACACAAAAAGTCTTTTAAAAAACACTTCACGACCATTAAAAGGTGTTTTGTTACATATTGTAAAAAGATTGTACATTTTATTTTTTGGAACGTTACCAATAAAAAAAACTTATTATTATGTTGGTAACATTGAAATTTGGTAGATCTGCGCACGCGCGGGATCCGCCATGGTTTTTCACGGCAAAATTACGGCTTTGACACGTGATATTTTACGAGGCGATTCAAAGTTTTTGAACATAATTTCTATTCTGATGACCAACTCACTATTATTTTAGTATAATTCAATATAATTATTATTAATAAATGATACAAACGTTGTTAGAACCACTAATATATTTTACTTACGCCGACCGGTTTCGGAACGACCGTTCCTTCCTTCAATAAAAGTTGTTCAACTAAATTCAATAAAAGTAGTTCAACTAAAACTAAAATGTCAGAACGAGGCATAAGGCAAGGCACACACGAGGGGGAAATGAGAGAAATTGAATACACTCAGCAATAAATTTTGCTGAGAAGGGTTTGACATCAATCAGTAAATACGGATATTTAGTTATTTGGAGTTTTTGGTACCTTGATCAGCTTGCTGCTGAGCGTGACCTTGGTGTCCTCCAAGTTGACGAGCTCTTCGTCCTCCTGGGTCATCTCGCGCTGGATCTCCTCCTCTTGTTCCTCAGTGAGCGCCACGGCCAGCGGGCCCGTCGAGCCGGCGTACAACGGGCACGCCTTGTTTGTCCGCATGTGCCCCACCTGGCCGCAAGCGCCACACTGGAACATTGCAAAACATTGTAACACATATAAGGGATGCATACGTACCACTGGACTGAAGCAGAAAAATAAGTCATAACTACACAGTACTACAGGTACATTAGGATTCATTAGATTAACCTCTATTTTGGGTGAAATTTCTCCTAACGCCTAACATCTTTTGAGTCTTTTTGGGAGATATTTCTACCAACCTGACACGGACTCATAAAAGTCACGCTTTCTCATTTTGTACTACTGTGAGATATATCCTAAGATGCTGTGAAGACGTCATTCTCCAAAACAAGTACTGGAAACTGGAGAAGCTCATGGTCACTGGGAAGAAGTGTGGCAGGAGGAGCAGAGGAAGGCCACTGATGTGTTGGACTGAACAAGTATCACAGGGTCCGGAATGTTGTTGTTTGCAACTTTCCATGTACGTAATTCAGGACCATTATTCATGAAATAAATTAACTATTTAAAAAAAAAACTGTTCTCATAAAACTTTTAAAATCCCTCTTATACTTATTTATCAGACTGTTTTAGATTGAGTATTATCCTTTATGAAATAACGTCATGTCATGGACCTTCCACCTGGCTCCATCCTACATTCATAAGTCCGTACTGATAAAAGCAGGCAATTTAGGTCAATTTTAGTGAGAAGAAAGAATGTGAGTTATTTTTATATTTTTACTTCAATGTCAAATTTGTTACACGTTATTGCTAACACCTAACAGAGCAACTACTTTGCAGCTTATCAAGGATTAAGTGGCTAACCTAGCCCGCTTAAATTTACAAACGTACTGAGGAAAAGAGCAACTGATATATGGAACCGATTAATGTATCGTAAAGCATAACAAGGACACATATAATGCAATAAGAAGAGTGGTGAGTCAGATACCTTAAGCTTCAGGTCAGGCTTCAGCTTGGCTCTCCTCCTCTTGGGCGAGGCGTCCTCCTGCTTGATGCGATGTGGCGGCATTATTCCCCCGCTGCCGCCCTCTCCGCCACTGCTCATACCCAGCATGCTGCTACTGCCGCCTGCTGACAGTCATTATGTATAACTTAAAGATGATTAAACACATTTGCACCCTTCAAGATTCATTGGTTACAAATAATGTGTTTTGAGAGAGTACGGCTGGAAAAGTCCAAGGACATCCCTGCCAAGTCACTAAACGTAGCGAACCACTATGGCAGAGGTGTAGGTTATCCAATAAATACAAAAAGTGTTTGTTATGCTCTACTAATAATAGGGCTGGAATTCAAACTTACTATTTTGAATTGGCGTAATTGGTGCCCCGGAACCCTGTTATCGGCTTGGCTACGTGGTGTGCACACGGCGTGCTTTAGTCTCCAAGTACCTACTATCATTGCATTACGCTCTAATGCTGCTTAGCGCCTTCCTGCTCGCTTTGTCGTAACCCAACTTATGGCAATTCTATTAATCCTGAATAAAAGTAGTTTATGGCTTTGTTACAATGTAACACGCTAACATGAGAATTGCCACCGAGAGTTCTTATTGTTACAACATACTTTACACACCAAGTGAACAGCCGCCGTTATACAAATAAACAATTGTAATTTGTGTTGTATAAATTATTACGAGTGTCTGTTTTTCTTATAAACCATTCCACTTGCCACTATCCAGTATCAATCACATAGCACAGGTAATGGAAGTTGATAGTATAGTAGTCATATAATCACCTGCAAGGCTGGAGGACAGGCCCTGGAAGGCGGGAGTGGTTGTGTTGCCCGCGAGCCTCTCCCGCTCTTGATTCCTCTTGATTCTACGCAGTTGTTCCTGAAAACATCAATACATTTATTAGTAAGTATAAATTTTCTTTGGCGGTAGGTTTACAAGTATTGTACGAGAGAGACCGTGTGAGAGGGATAACAATGTGGGTATTTAAAAAACTATTTAATATTTTTTTTATCGTAAATTATGTCAGAGAGTATAGTATTGGTATGCATAGTAGATTAACCTGAATTCTTCTCTTCTCCCTCTTCATCTCTTCCTTCTGGGCATCGTCGAGTGTGGCAAATTGGCGGATGAATGCTTCATCTTTGGTGGAGCGTATCTTGGTGTAGGCCTCGATGACGGGGTTCTTGCGCACAATCTCCACTCGCGTGTATTCCTTGCCTGAGGCGTTGCAGAATGTGCGCACTATACGCAGGACGCGACCTGGAGAACAGCCAGAGAATGAGGAGAGTAAAACACAAGCAAATTTCAGTTAAGCTTTTATAATTCCCATAGCAAAGGCACGGCGATGACAATGGTGTTTCATTTCTTTAATACGTGCCTTTTTGTATGATAATGATTGCGTTTTTCCTTTGGGGGAAGCAGACATATGTACATTGTTTGTCTCATTTTCAACAGATCTCTCTTACATACTATAATGCAATTTGTAAGAAAGAGCCGCAGCATAATTGTGGTAAAGAATGTATGTTTTTTGTTTTATTTGTGCCACTGCCGTGCTGTAACCGTTGGCATTATAAAAGTGACTAATGAGTCATTTGTAAGTTTAGAAAATACATTAAAATGATGCGCTTATTATGTATTATCATACCATTGATAAGGAGGCGGTCTGGATAGCTTCTAGAGCCATACAGCTTGCTTACAGTTTCGGTTTCATGTTTACCTTATTATATAGGACTTAACCAACCGAGGAATCGAATATGCTAACTCGGCCACTGTCCAGTCTTTACTTTGCTTTATTAGTACAGTTTATTTTTCTTTATTGATAAGTGATCAGTGTATTTTTTTATCTTTTTTAGACCATATTTTTTTACCTGCCCACACCCTCACTGTGCCATCTCAACGCCCCCTAATTTTCTCTGGGTCTTCTTCCGCCCCCCTGAAAGTCTCAAACGCCCACAAGGGGGCGTTATCGCTTGAGAACCTGTGATGTACACTATGCACGCATTCAAATTGACTTAGGATATGTTCATAAATCAACTTAGGATGCGTTCAAAAACCAACTGGGCGTTTTTTTAAATCAAATGAATAATTGATAGAACAATGTGCGCTGGTTGCCTAGTTCATTTGGGGTGCGAAATATTACTAAATATTATGTGTCAAAGCTAATCTGTGTACTACTTATAATTTAATTAAATTTAATTTATCCGAGATTTTGTAGTTAGGGCCTTTGAAAGCAAATAACGTTACCATGAGAAGATGATGATGGCTGGTCGGGATCCTTGTTGAGGTTCCGGGCTTGCTTGTTGTCAGACTGGCCCAGGATGAACCTTCGCAGCTCTGCTCTTTCTGCCTCCTCACGCTCTAGCGACAGCTGTGTCAGACAAAGGGGGGAAATGTTGCCAGATTACTAATGGTCAATCATGGAGCACATTTATTCACACAAAAAAATTTGAAAAAAAAAAACTAGTCACCGGAGACCAAAATTTCTTTCACATTTTTTACTCTAAATAATGTCAGGAATCATGCAGGTGTTGGACAGAAAGGGTCGGGGTGAGTGACCAGGGATGACATGTGGAAGAAAATAAATTTGAAAAAAAAAAAAACACCAATTAAAGTCACCGGAGACCTAAATATCTTTCACATTTTTCACTCTGTAATGTCAGGAATCATGCAGGTATTGGACAGAAAGGGTCGGGGTGAGGGGCCAGGGATGACATGTGGAAGAAAAAAAATTTGAAAAAAAAAACTAGTCACCGGAGACCAAAATTTCTTTCACATTTTTACTCTAAATAATGTCAGGAATCATGCAGGTGTTGGACAGAAAGGGTCGGGGTGAGTGACCAGGGATGACATGTGGAAGAAAATAAATTTGAAAAAAAAAAAACACCAATTAAAGTCACCGGAGACCTAAATATCTTTCACATTTTTCACTCTGTAATGTCAGGAATCATGCAGGTATTGGACAGAAAGGGTCAGGGTGAGTGACCAGGGATGACATGTGGAAGAAAAAAAATTTGAAAAAAAAAAAAACACCAATTAAAGTCACCGGAGACCTAAATTTCTTTCACATTTTTTACTCTAAATAATGTGAGGAATCGCCGGTTAAAGTAAGTCAAGCATGTCCCTTAAGAGGAACGTATGCGCGGCCCATTTTCGCCAGTTTCATACAAATCTTAAATTTGGATTTGAGATCAAAATACCCAACCAAACTAAAAAATTATTTTTGTAATCAAAAGGTATATCAAATATCTTGTACGGATGTGAGCTACTTTATTTATTTTTGCTTTAAATTTTATGATATAGGCAATTAAAGATTTTAGTGTTTCATGATTTTAGAAGCAACTTGGGCAATTATTTGTGAGTAAATGAAAAACAATAAAAAAAAGGGTCGAAAAGGGCCGCGCAAACGTTCCACTTAATACCCTATATAGTTACCGTCATGAAGAAGATCTTAGAACTATAAATGAAGATCCTTTCTATATCCCAAACTGCTAAAAAACAGTAGGAAGTTGATGACTTCAAAATAATAATTATAAATTAGAGCAATATTGGGCTGGCATAGTCATACTGGCTATTTTATAAGTAAAAAAGGGAAGAAGAGAAATTGAGGAAGAAACTGAGGGTCTTGGCTGATTAAAGTAACAAATAAAAAGAGAATAAATACCTGTTCAGTGGTCTTTTTGTTGGCCAGCATGTTCTCCAAGTTCTTGCCCATCTCCTCGAGGTCCGACTCCTCACTGGCGGAGCTCTCTGCTTCATCGGTGGACAGCACCTCCGTGCTGGACAGCACTCGGTTCTGCAGCTCGAAGATGCGTTGGCACTCTTCCTTGTACCTGGACACAAGTATTACATCACATTTTTATATTGGGTGGTGGTGCTAAATGCTTTGGAAGGCAATGCCTAACAGTGGATAATCAACAGTTGATGATGATCAAATAATTAATTATGGAATTTGTGAAAGTGTACCTCTCCTGGTGCTCAGCGATGGAGAATCTGTTTCCTCTGGAGAATTTGGTCATGCCTTCCTCGCCAGCCTTGGCCTTCTCCGTGGAGAGGGTTCTCACAACATCTATCACTTCCCACCTGGACAGCTTCTTGATCTGTAAAACACATACAACAATAGATTAACAACAAATCATTTTCGTTAGAGAAAACAAACTCCTTTCAATGTATCATTTTAGAGAACGCTTTGAACCGGAAAGAAATATTCACATTCGTTAATAATTGTGCGAGAATTATTTGAATTAACTGGCAAACTTTTAAATAAAATCAATAGAGGGGATTCGTTAGGGTCTTCTTCCACAGGAAGTATCCAATACTTAACGATTTAAGTATCTTGACAACTACTGCTATACATCTGCGCTGAAATTCATGCACAGGCAGCGTATGAACTTAGACTTAAACTTGTTCAACTAGATAGCCTTGCATTTATCGTCAGGGCAGACGAACATCATAAGGATTCAAAGTTCGTACAGAGGCAGTGTATAATTCTCCGTGTCCTTCGAAACCCATCAGCCACATAAAATACCCTAATTAAATAATAGTCTCACTGGCTCCGGTTAGCAGGAAGCAGTTCGGACTCTTCCATGAAATAGAGTGGTCAGTGTTAAGTTACTGACCTCCTCCTCGGGCACACAAAACTTCCTCAGCAGTGCCTTGGCATCGTTGAGTGACAGCCTTCGCAGATCGGCATCCGTTCCTGTGACTGTCCTCTTGGGCTGCTGGTCCTGCTCCTCCTTGGACTGTGTGGGCTTGTTGGGCACGCGCACGTAGCTGAAGCCCTCCCCGCAGCCCGTGGGGTCGGCGGGGCCCGTCAGCTGCAGCAGGCACTTGCCGCGCATGGCCTGAATGTAGGCGCGTGTCGTGTTCCACGGTGCCACTTTTATCTGAAACAATCACGCAATTGTTTTTAAAACACACTAATTGTATACCAAAAATTAACAAAATAGTAGATAACTTAGAAGAAATAAGAAAATTGGTGAAACACCATGACGAGTCTATAAAAAAAGACAAACATTCCCAGGTTACGAATAACCTGACGACATTTGAAAATCTCCTACTACCACCACAGTAGGCGGAAAATGTTGCTTTTGTCATGATGGAGGACTTAGCCAGCCGAGGAATTGAACACACATGCGTGGGTGGTACCCAAATGTATGTGACATGTATCTGGAATTGTAACTGCACTAGTTTAGGTTAGATTAGGCTACCTCGTCATCCATCTTGAGCTGCATCTCCTCGTCGTCGTCCTCCTGCTGCGCAAACAGGAACTTCTCCCCGTAGCCGGCGTCCTTGAGGCGCTGCTCGGCGGCCGCCATGCTGAAGTAGGCGCAGCACTGCTCAGGAGACACCATGGCACGAATCTCCTCCTCGGACGGCAGGCGGAACTCTGGCTTTATCACCCACCTGAAACAAAATAACATTTTATATTATCAATAACTTGTTTGTGCATTCTGTTTCCAGTTCAAGATGGTGGCCGTATTACGCTTGAGTAAAGATTATTTTTAAAATGTGAAACCATCAGTTTATTTGAGCTTTGTTATTCGCATTTTTTCAATATTGTGGTATTTACCTGCCTAAAGAAAGTTTGAAAAAAAAAGAGTTGCAATTAGACAGTGACGTTTCTTTGGACAAATTGTATAATTCATTATTTGAAATAAAAATTGTGATTAGGTACCAGTGGCGGTCTGTGAGTTTTCGCTAGAGTGCCAAGATTGAAAAATACGATGTTATTGATGTTGTAACTGAAAACGAATTTTATTCGATTTTTTAAATTTCGATATTTTGTATGAAGATTTTCAGTATATCTTCATACAAAAAGTTAAAATTTTAACCCTTATGTATAAATATACTGTATGAAGGACAAGGTCAGAATCGCTTGGGCCATTCTTGTTCTTGACGTAACCAAAGGTTTCATTCATATAGCAACACTGGAACATTTAAAATTAATTATCTATGATTTGGTATATCGGATTTTTCAACTGTCAAAGGCGAAAAAATCATAGTTTTATGTTTTCAAATGTGTATAATTGTCTTTATTTATTTGCAACTCCTTTAAATTGTGTTTTTTCATGTTGAGTGTATATTCAGGTTTTTGTAGAAATAATAAAATTAGTTCATTTTTGTATGAATATATTTTTTTAACGTTTGTTTGCCGAATGGGAAATATTTTTTTTTTGTTAAAGTTAGCCATTCTGGAAAAACTTGTAACGATATTATTATGTAATATATATGAATAATAAGGTACATTATCTGGTAAACAGAAAACAATCGCAAAAAAAGCGAATCTTTTGTTTTTATATGTTTATTGACCAGAAAGCAACAAGGTAAAATCCGCGTAGTTTTTCGAAATACACTTGACCTTCAACAGAATATGTGATGTAATAGACAACTCAGACAAAACTCTGGATTGGGGGATGTAAATTCCCCCGCCAGTGCGGGAAAGTTAATAATATTAGTATATATGTTATGTGATTCCAGAATCGAAGAAAGCTCGTCTCTCATAACTATCGTATTCTAAAAAAAAAGTGCTGGATTGTTCACCGGTATATGTTTCAATGATTTTGGGATGAATTTTGTAAAATGCCTGAATGAACTATAAATTTAGATGAGTAAATATTTCTGACCAATTAGAATCTAGCCCCGTCCTCTTGAAGTCTGCGCACAACTTCAGGCGCTTGCGGATGGAGGACTCGGAGTGTGCAGGGAATGCGCGCTTGATGTCGTCCATGCGGATGCGGCGTGGCTGGTCTCGAGACTTCCAAAACAGCCGGTAGATGAACACCTGCACACATTTTGTTGACAAATTAAAAACGTGGAAATTGAAGGGATAGGAGCTGTGATATGTAAACTGAATTTAAAAATAATGGTTGGTTGGTTTACCTGCAGAAAGTCTCTGACGAAGTTATTGGCCCGCTTGGAGTTGGGGCCCGGCACCTCGTACAGGGGGCACTCCTGTCCGGCCATGAACACGGCATCCACCTCTCTGATAAAGTACTGCTGCCTGGAAAGGTCGAGGCAAAGTAATTAATATCATGATTAAGTGAAAAAAGCGACTGCGGGAATAAGTAACAGTACCTGGATCTGATGACTAGGAAGTCCGAGTTGGGCATGGTGTGGGGGTAGATGGGGGCGCGGTACATGTTGTTCTCCACCACCTGCTGGGACTGGCCGGGGGTCAGGATGCCCAGGAAAGGGGAGGTGTGGGCGTACGCCACCTCTCCGTACTTGAAGGACTTGGGGCCATTGTCCTGCAACACGCAACGACGTTATCAAGCACTCATCGAGAGGCACAACTGCCCTTGAAGATCCTTTGAAATCTCTCTTTGTTTATTAGAAACGACATATGCAACAGAAAGAGAAATTTATTTTTGTTGTTGTTTTTTCATACAATCCTATTATTAACCCCACTACAGCGTGAAGCTCTCAGTGGCCGGACCATATCTACATATATAATCAAAAACACTAATTTCGGTTGTCTGTGCATCCTGCATAACTCTGATTCAACAAACTCACATTTGTTTAGAATTCAAGTGTCATTTTAAAAATTGGAACTGCTGTGTGAAGAATTCAAACAAGCGATAATATAATGAACGTAGACTATCCCATGATTTCTCACAGATATTTAACTATTTTTTACCTTGCCGGCGCATCTCTTGTAGTAGTTCTTGACCTTGGAGCACATGCCCACCTGGTTGATGAGGGGTGGATGCTCCTCACAAAACTCCACCAGAACCATTTCTCCATCCCTCCCGCTGAGATCCTCACCGGAACGCATGAAGAACACGTCACCGCCTCCTGAGGCCATTCGCTCCATTTCACGTTGCTGTAAAATACAAAAATTTAAATAAATTTAATTTGTCTTCTTCTTTGGGCCATTCGGCGTGATAAGATTCATAACTTCAGTGGGAAAAACCCCAGTGATTATAAATCTGTCATATTCTACAAACATTATAGAAGCAACTGCAAAAAAATAATCGAAAATGTTAAAAGGTATTACTACAAAAAAAAATTAGTGAAGTACCGATGATAAAAAAAAGGAATACCATAAAAGATATAATAGCCAATATTAATAAAACTGACACACCTATTGTTAAGATTAATATCGAAGACCAAACAATACACGTAAATTCTGACCCTGAAAAAATATCTGAACATTTCAATCCATTTTTCTCCAATATCGAACCCAACTTAGCAAAAAATATTTTAAACAGAAACAGTGTCTCAGAGAAAGATCTTGCAAACAATATACCTATCGATACTCTGAGCTTTAACCTGCTTCACTTCACCCCCACCACTGAACTAGAAATTATAGAACTAAAAGCATTTCTTAAAAACAGTAACTTCACCGGAATACAGTGAAACCCTCATAAGAAGTTTTCCAAGGGACCGGAAAAAACAAACTTCTTAAGCAGGAAAACCTTATACGTGGGAAAAATTGGGCCAATTTTGGGCCGAGGGACCGAAAAAACCAAACTTTTTAAGCCACGAAACTTCTTAAGAGAGAACTTCTTAAGAGGGTTTTACTGTAGATCATATTATTTCAACACATCCAAAAATGTATCGCCTTCCCTCTTACACACATAATTAACATAAGCTACAAAACTGGAATTTTTCCTAACTCCCTAAAACAGGCCACGACAATCCCAATCTTCAAAGCAGATGACAAATTATCTGTAAATAACTACCGACCGATATCCTTAGTAAGCACAATATCTAAAATTGTAGAAAAAGCGGTGAAACATAGATTTAAGTTCCTCGAAGATAACAAAATATTATCAGACAACCAATATGGCTTTCGCAAAGGTAGGAGCACTTCAGATGCAATAGCTGCCCTCACAAAGATCGTTTCCTTTCATCTTGACATTGGTCGTAAACCACTTGCTGTTTTTCTCGATCTCGCAAAAGCATTTGATACCGTCTCTCATCCTTTACTGCTAAAAAGACTACAGCAGGTTGGAATAACAGGAGTAGCCTACACATGGTTTGAAATCTAATAAACCAAACACAACAAACTCTCATCCACACTGACAAAATACATACATATGAGCAAAAAATTATCTGTGTCCTATGGTGTACCTCAAGGCAGTATACTAGGACCAATTTTATTTCTTATATACTGAACTCACCATGTGCCATGAATATTGGAGGTAAAATATTACGAGGTAAATATTATAGACTTTCAGGAAATTCGTGCGGAGCACGGCCGAACTGAAATTTCATGAAATTTTTCATAAAAAGACTGATTTCTGAAAAAAAAACATTTTTTTTCTTCTTACAACAAGAAGAATGCCATTTTTTATATTAGCACTCTAGCACACCCAAAAGTCACGAGCCACATTTTTCTACATTTTATTGACATGATAACGTCTAACAAATCGATGAACGCCGGCTGAAAAGCATGATTCATTGTCACGTTCCGCCTGAGCCGAGCATGCAAGCGAGAGCGCGGAACAAGCATTCGGCTTGTGACGCATCTATCTCTCTTCCACTCCATCCTTATTATATGACGTTATCACGTAAAATTATCATCCGTAAACCGACTTTACAGACAACCAATTTTTTTTATTAAGTATTTTCAAATAATCCGACACTGTCAGCCTTTGTAGTGCGGGATTAGTGAGTGAGTAGTGATCTGTATTGCAGCTTACCTTGGCCTTCTTTTTGATATGCTTGAGCAGCGGGAAGAGTGGGTGGGGGCCTTGCGAGGAGAGGGGGCCGTGCGAGTACTTGCGCAGCGGGGGACGGTGGAAGGCGCGGAGGCGCGCGGGGCCCATGTGTGTCTGCACCAGCGGCGCGCGCAGCTCCACCACCGGCGTGGAGTGTTGGATGAGCTGGCCGCCGCCGGCGCGCAAGCGCAAGGTCGATGACCGTGCAGCGTAGAAACTGCAAACCAACGTATTTTTAGATGGTTCAGGATTTTAAAAATATTATTTTGTAAAATTAAATCTGCACTAATATAAGAAGTTTTAACGCTTAAGACCCGGTGCACAGATCAAAGATTTTCCGCAATTCAAATATGTACATCAAATCAATTTAATAAATTGTCAATTTTAAAGCTTTTTATTTTTTTTATAATTACCCCCACAGGAGACCCTGAGGAAAAGAATTTTTCTTGATCTTTGGACATACCCTGTGGAGGGTCTTTTTAAGGAAAGGAAGGAGAGGAAGTTCTGGAAAATAAAAGTTATAGGGGTGGGTAGGAATCTAGGCTATCTAGTTACGGAATCTAGTCAGTATAAATAGTCAGCATAAATAAGTTGATTGCGAGCACTGAGCCTAAGAAATATGATTTATCTATATTGATTCGAAAAATATTTTGACTCCTAGGCTCCAAACAGATCAATGAAATTGATTATCTGTTCAAGAAAAAAATTACAATCCTTGAATAATTTGTGGTTAATTTAAGGTCTGAACAAAATAATAATCATAATACATATCCAGATTTTTGCTCAATAATACCGGCAACTAACATTGCCAACACTTGTCTCTGTGGTTCCATTTATTTATCAATATTAGTAGATTTCTGTTTTTCCGTGGTAACCATTTTCTCTAATTATGAATAGAACAATATCATGTAAAGATTCCTGTTTGACCACAGTAAAAGTTTTCCTTCATTTAAAAGAGCGACATCTGTAGATTCCTGTTTTATCATCTTGATTCCTGGCTTTTCTCTTCATCAGTTCTAACATGAGAAGTTTTAAACAGCATGACACATTGTTGTGCTTGACAACCGATTATAATACTTGAGAATTACAAATAGGGTGAGAATCAGCTTTTAACGCAGACAATCCAAATAAAAAAGGCACTGATTGAACTACAATGGTTGAGAAGCAAAGACACTAATGGGAGTATACTGACACGTCGTTAGAGATGTTGAAGGGGTCCCTGTCGGGGGATTTGGGAGGTGGCGGGGGAGCGTCTTCTTGTAGCACGCTGATGACCCCCGCCTTGCCCAGGAGCAGTTTGGACTTCTTCACGTGGGGATGCGGGATCTTCACCTTGGGCTGCGGACCTCGCTCTGAAATACATCAATTCATTATACACTGAAATCTCCATCAATCCCGTCGATTCTGCCTTCTGATTATTTCTTCCAGTCCTGAATTAAATACATACAAAACTCGCAAAAATTGATTTAATCAATCGTTCCTCGAACAATCATTATCCCACATTGTTTGTTTATTTCTTCCAGTTCCAAATTGATTTTATATAAAACTTTCAAAGATACGTTGCATCGATCGTTTCTCCATGCATCGATTTACCGCATTACATCGTTTATAGCATGCAGTTTTCATACTATTTTACTCGCTGCTGCACGCCGAACAATGATTAATTACATATGAAAAATGCGTATTTCTTCCACATGAAAAATTAAATCTAATATGCTTAGTGCATGTAGTCACCTGCTATGATCTTAGATGGATCAATGTCATCAGGAATGCCAAGCACGATGTTCTCGTCGTTGGGATCCAGCGTCAACAGCTTAGGCTCCGGCAAAGAGGTCATGGCGGCCGCATCCCAGATCACCTCCTCCTCCCAGCGGCCGTATACCAGCTCCTCGTTCTCCACAGGGAAGATGGAGTACCATGTGTCATCCTCCCCACTGAAAAATACAAACGTTCTTTGCATTGCACGGATATGTTGAAGAGCAAAACCTTTTTTTGTAATCAAAACCTTGATTTGGTTGCATTCAGAAAATGGAAAATTTTGAATCACTAATTTATTTATTAACCAGTCAAGTCTCGAGGATAATATCAATAAAAATTTAAAACAGACAGACACATAAAGGTTGCAACTGGATTCTCTGGTCTTACCGGGATTGGTAATACTAACTCAGCAATGGCAAGGTGGAGATCATAGTTGGACAACACAAACCAGGGTGCAATTCAACGGTAGGAGTCTCTCTCCTTACGTCCAGAAGTGTTTTCAGGTGACAAACGACATCACCGTGTATTGCGCTATTTCTACTTTAACTTGTTGCTTGCCGAGTACGCGCCGGCGCGCGCCAAATTAAACTCTAAAAAATATTTTTTGAAATGCGATTTTAAACCTTAATTATAAAGAAAACGTATGAAGGATAACGTCAGAATCGCTTGGGGCATTCTTTTTCTTAAGGTATAGAATGCTTTGAACACATCTATGGAACAAGAATAATTTCTATGAATTCTTTATGGATCTCTGGCAGAGTGTTTTTCTGAGCATTTCAACTGTCAGTTTGATTGCATCATTCTCGTAAGATCGCAAACATATGAATTCGTCAGATAAACGCAAGTAATGTTGTTTTTAGGCATAGTTTATTGTTCAAGGAATGTGTTTCAGTAAATATTACATAAGATAGCATAAAATAAACCCACAAAATATTACATCAAAGTCAAAACATCGCGAAATTTTCGAGTTTCCTCCACTGGCACGGGACGAGTTAACGAATAATGGGTGTATCAACTTACGCTCCGGGTGGTGGTTGCTTGGGCAGATGCGGCAGGGGCGTGCGGCCCGGGTGCGAGAAGGCCTGCGCCGTGCGGTTGCCCGAGCTGGGCAGCCAGCCCGCCGCATTGGTCTTGCTGTTGAGGCGCGCCAGCACTTTGTGCTTGATCTCCGTGCCGTCCCACACCACGTCGTCCTCCCACTGCAGCTGCGACACCATCAGGTACGCCTCGGCGGGGAACACCTGCTCCGATTCGGGCTCAGGTTCCGAGGTCTCTTCCTGCATGCAAACAAAAAGAGGTCAGTTGGCTTTATAGCCGTTCAAACATTGATAAACAAACGCATTACGGAGTAGTTTTATTAATGGAAACGGATAGTGAGAGAGATTTCACAGATTTGGACATTTAGCACACCAGCTACTAGTAGATTGTGGCAAGTAAAAATATGTCAAGTGAAGGTTATGGACTTACGTCCAGAAGTGTTTGTATTACAATTTGAAAGTTATTTAATTGTAAGGACTACGCCCGAGTATACTCGGACGGCTATTAAGTGCAAAAATTCCCACACCCAAGATAACTCGGGCAAACTTTATTTTTTTTATTTTAATTTTACATTAGCTCCACGCAGGAGGTCCTGAGATAAAAAAAAATTCTTCAGGGCTTTTGTCATCCATGGGGATGCTGTTTGGAGGGTATTTTTAGGAAAGTAAGGAGAGGAAGTTCTGGGAAGGAAAACTATGGGAGGTCTCCCTCAACCAGTTTCTCCCAATCCCACACAGTAGGTGGGCAAATGCACTCGCCGCCAAGACCTAGACAAATCTCACCCGGTGAACCTGAGCACCCCTGCCAAGTCACCAAACTACTTGCGGTGACCTATGGCAGGGGTGTTGGCTATCCAATAATGGTCCCCAGGGTGACGGCACCCTTAACACCCCCCAATATACCCAGGTGAAAATAAATAAAATTTTATGGTACGTGGAAGTGAGACAAAAGACAGCTGCGAATGATTCAAACGAGATACCACTCCCCCTATACCCAAATCCCTGCAAACCGGGTGACATCACGCAATGTTAGTACTAATATAGTAAAAATGAGTTTTTTTTCCATTTTTAATTTTTCAATGATTACTGAAGGGGTTAATGTTTAGAGCTCTTGTAGCAACACTGTAAGAGATCTGGTATTTTTACAATTTTGAAATATTGCACCAAACTTGAAACATTAGTTTCTTTTTAACTTATGGCAGTGAAGTTGTGGAAATGAGATTAGGAGTGAAAACTCTTTTGCTGGAACGTTTCGAAGAGAAGAGTTGACACACTTAAAAGGATCTACATAAAATATATGTTGCAGAAAGAAAGAAACATTAGTTTGTAGTTTCTATGACCTAAGTTCTAAAATAGTGATAATGCGTTCCATACCTTCAGCTTGAAGCCATAGTTGAACCCCTCCCCGGACTCAGGCACGTTGAGCATATCGTACCAGACCTGCGCCGGGCCGAAGCGCCAGTGCGCCGTGCTCTGCTTCTCTGCGCTACCGGGGGTCCCCGCCTGGCCGCTGCCTGTCCCGCTTCCCTCCGTGCAGGGCCTGAGCAATACAAATACTAGTTAATAACTAGACATCGGATTTTATGCATTTGCATATTTGCATATGCAAATGCATATATCTCTCTAATTACGGCGTTATTGCATATTTTAGCCTTTTTCCCCAATCGTGCATATTTCGTGATGCTGAAAGAACCTTCCTCTATTTAAATCAATAGAAATACTGGAAACAATGACCGAACTCGCCATCTTAATCCAATATCAGAAAATATTCGTAAAATGTTAGACGCTATTTTAAATTATTAAGAACCCGAGTCTTGAAGACATGCAGAACATAATGCCTACATCAACGGCACAGGTCATAAATAGATATCTCCAAAATGGCGCCAAATTTTGAATTTTGTCCAATGATGTTAGTTGACGTAGAGAGGTCGTTTTCGGCGTACAAATTGATGTACTGGGCGAAAAACGTCACAAAGTTGCGCTCGAAAATTTGAAAAAATACTTGTATATTGTCACCAAAACTATGCAAAATTTTAAGAATATATCGCTGTTTTTGTGCCGCCTTTAATTAAAATATATGAAAATAAAAATGGTTTTTTGATTTTTCATTGTGCATATTTTGGGCTTTTGCGGCTTTTTAGTGCATATTTCGGCCTTTTTTAGTGCATATTTGCATGCATATTTTGGCACTTTGTTAGTGCATATAATCCGATGTCTATTAATAACTAATAACAGAAATCTAAGCAGTTTGACGATACAAGTATACCAAAAAATCTATGCCAAAAATATTTTGGTTCAGCACCTCAAAGTAGCAGCATTAAATAAATGACTCAAATATTGATGTATTTAATTTGGAGAACCTACCGTAACCTCCATTCAATCGAATATTTTTACCAGTTAAGTATCAAGATTAAGCACTGAAAGAGAGCTTACAACACAGCTCTCAGAGGCAAGACGACAGCAATATTATGCTGCCAATGTTTAGAATCCTGGTATTATTTTGAATGCAGATTGCAACTACTTATATTATACTGATATCTCAAGTCAAAAAAGCAAAAGGCAAATTTCCAGTAAAGAGAAAACAGTAAGGAGGTGTAAATTATATAATATATAATCAATATATGTAATGAATGCAGTAATATAGTTGGCAGTGGTCCTCACCTCAGCAGCTTGTCTTCGTCATCGGACATGGGATCTGGCGGCAATTGGGAGGCGGGGTCGGGGGGCGGAGCGTCGCTGGAGTTGGAATTGCTTCGCCGCCGCCGCCTGCGCCGTCGCACTCCTCTCCAGATCTGCGGCAGCGAAGACGCCTTGCCAGGCCCAAACAGACGGGAAAACCGCAGAACCTGGAAAAGGAGGTTTTAGTTTGATGTGGTTGATTGTTTGGACCCGGCATGTTGAATGCTCCGTCCCCAAACTTTGCAACATTTGTACAAGAAAGTTTAATCAGTCTGTTTGACACATCAGACTTGGCCGACAGGAGTATGAGTTGCCTCCGATTGCCAACCTGATCAATGTCTACAGACTTTAAGATAAATTTTAAACTGAACTCTGTGACTTGAAGCTGGTTTATTGTTTATTTGTTTATTAAGAAATACACAGTACATTATGCCATAAGTTATAGGTACTTTAAATTTAATTATTACATGGTTATAATATCTATTACGTAAGTCCATGGAACATCAGTAGGTAATTTCGCCTGAGGTGAGAACGGTTCTTAATAATTAACTAATGAATGAACGAGTAAAAGTAATAAAAAGGAAGAAAGAGAAAAGTGTGTGGGTACTATATGAAAATAGCGAAGTGTGCCTGGTACACCATGTTGGAGCATAAACAAATGACGAATTATTCAAGTAATAGGCTACTTGCATGGATTTCATAATGACTAAGATTACGAATATGATATTAAATTTTTTTAGAAATTTAGAGTTTTTTTTTAAATAAATAAATCCGTTTTTTGGGCTCGTGACGTCTCTACATAAAAATGTTCCATCTCCGATAATATTCAATTAATTTTGTAAAATTCCACACTGATTTTTTTTTTATATTTGAATTTCACACTAATGGTAGGGCCACACTGGGGCCAACTTCAAACGTTTGGACAATTGTGTGAAAGAGTTTGTGCATTGGGTGTTCGAGTTGGAAGGATGGAGTTCGAGTCGGCTCGAGATCGCCTTCGAGGCGATCGGCGATGGCTGGTTCGTGTGAGTTGGCCCAACACATCAGTCTGCGCAAATATTATTACGAGAGAGTGATAAAAAATATTATTGTAGCGAATAAAAATTGTTTAAAATTATAATTTTTTTAGCTTTACGAATCGAAATCAATATTATGGAAACCGCCTGCACAATTGTAGGTAACTGATAAGATACAGTGCCGAATCAGCAGTTTGATGTCCGCCATTTTGGAGTTCGAAAAAATTCGGAGTTGGAAGGTTGGCTTTGGTGTGGAAGTAGCATAAAATTCAATTGCTTTATTGTTTGTATTATTCGTTCAGCCACATTTTTTGTGTGAATAAGCTTAAAAAACGGAATCATCTCGCAAGCGTAAACATGACACTTTAACTTTAAACAAAAAAAATCGAAATTTTACAAAAGATCAATAACGGTGATCATTTGTTTTTACGAAATACCTGTTTTCATTTTCAGCATATTTTGTATGTATGCGCTATAATCAGCCGCTTTCACTAATTGCACATTTATCCGGTTTTTGAGGTGGTTATTTAGTGGAAGAGTACTGTATTTGGTTGTATTGCAAGTTAAATAAAAAAATATTATTATTACGAATTTTGTACCAATGTCAGGATAAATGCAAGTAAATGGCCACTAGTCATGACAAGCAATAATATCACAGGTTCGAATTATACACAACAGAAGGATCAGGTCTTTAACTTGGTTTTACACTGATCCTAGAATTACCTTATCCACTCTGAAGTCAGGGAACAGTTCCCGGACGTCCACATTGGCGTACTTGGAGGGCAACATGGCCGCCAGGGGGGTCTCCAGGCGGCGGGGCTCCCCTTTGGGACTGCGGAAAATAAATGGATTCAATTATTACTCAAATCAATTATCATCAAAAGTACAGGCCAATAGTTAGAAGACATTGGACTCACCTGGAGGGAGCTTGTGGAGGCGGCATGAGACTGCCGTCACCTTCCATATCTCCATCGTAACCAGCTTCATGAGCTATCTCGGCCTGGAGGAATCAGAACCAATATTATTCAAAAGCGTAGTACATATATACATATACATATATGAAATATAGATATCGACGATGGAAAAGACAAATGGCTATATTTTTTTGCTTGTGTTCATTAAATCAGGTTTTCTAGAGTTTACCACATGTACACAAACAAACAATATAGGTTGTTGTGTAGATTAATCTTTATTGTCACAGTTTTATGGCGCTTTAGCCATTTTTCCTTTGCAGCTTCCATATCATTGATGATTTGGAAAGATAAAGAAGAGCTGTATCTGTTAGAGCAGATATGCTGTCAAGGCATTATCACTTTTGCAGTACAAACGTTAAAAGATTACTATTCAACGCATTCTGCACATCGCTGCAAAAGCTAAAAATCATTCACAATAATGATTATCGCCGACTATTCCAAGATACTGCAGCACCATGGAAATGTTCCTGGAGGGATGAGTGCACTCTTTCAGAGCACTTCTTCGCCACCGCATGAGAACCTATAGCGCAGATTACGCCAATCGAAGAATACCATTATCATTGCAAACGTTTCCTGGATAGAGTCTCCCCTGATGGATCTCTGTAGATAAGAGATAGTCAAATATTCTACATAAATGTATATTTGGATAAATTTTTGTTAATATTTTTCACTTCTTTTCTGTTTTTATTCTACGACATGATATGAATTGTTGTTTTGACTATTTTTTATTATTTCGAAATATGTACTAGCTGGTACCCGGCATGCGTTGCAATACCATTCAAAGAAATAAATTGGTTCTCCCTGCATGTCCTTTCCCGTGCGTCCCCGTTCCATTCCACTTTCCCTGCCTTCCCCGTCTATTCCCTCTCCGCGAACCCCACCTTCCCCTGCCTTTCCTCCCTTCCGCTAAAATCTATGAAATACACACATTTTCATTTTTACAAATTTCATAACGCCAGAGCTTACCATTATATACAGCCTATGTTACTCGCTGAAAATGTAGCTTTTTATTGGTGAAAGAATTTTTAAAATCGATTTAGTGTTTAGGCGTGAAAGCGTAACAAACACACACACAAACTTTCACATCTATAATATTTATTTATTTATATTTGTTTATTTATTTATATACATACATATTTCAAAACGAAACAATACAAAATGGTGCTTTGTCTATCCAACTGGGAAGGATTCCCGTTTCAGGACAGGCAAATTGCATTTTTAGTTCATAATATTCTTAACAAAAGAAAGGTTCCATTAAAGTTAACACAAGAAATGAGATAATATCCAAATAACTATTGAGAACATTAATAATTGCATTCTGAGCGTAGGAATAGTTTCTTTATGTCCTTGAAAGAGTCGCAAAGATGCGATTTTTCTATGTTTGATTTGGAGAAAATTAATATTTGCATTCAGAAAAATGAATGGTTCCTCATGAGAAATCGCAAGGTTGAGACTCTTTCTAGGTCATTTCGGAGAAGATTTACAATTTTATAATTGAAAATATAGTATTTAAAAAATACAGTTTTTAACTATAATGTTTAAACATTTTCTAAGTATTAGAAATTACAAATTTATAAACTTATAAATGAAAGAGAATTCCCAATGTATTTATAACTATTTAATTGATATAAAGTACTACATTTTTTTTTAATAATTCCTAAGTAATGTAATTTACATATTTAAAAACCAGAATATGTCATATGTATTCCCAATGTAATTCTGACTATTTATTTAATATAGAGAATATCCCAGTTTAACTAAATTTGCTTTACAGCCAAGTTAATATATTAGTATAGATTACATGGCACTGTCCCTGCATATATTCTGGAATAAACTATTTTATTATTTTTTTTTTTTAGGTTTTCACGGCCAAAAGTATTTTTGTTATTTATTTTTGGGGTGTTATGCCGTGTTTCGCTACCTCCTTCTTTAGCCAATGTTTCGGACAGCATTACAGTGTCCATCATCAGGGCAGATGAGCTCATATGCCTACAGATGGCTCATCTGCCCTGATGATGGACACTGTAACGCTGTCCGAAACGTTGGCTAAAGAAGGAGGTAGCGAAACACGACATAACACCCCAAAAATAAATAACAAAAATATTTTATTATTATTGTAAAGAAGTCAAAATTAAAAAGAGATTTTAATATTTCTTGCAAGTTACTTACAAAGCAACATATTTAGGAAGTATATATATTTTTAATGTCAGGCTTTAATCAAGGCTCACCTGACTTGGACAGTCCTCAGCTAATTCTGCAAAGTCAAAATAGTCCACAGCTGAGGGGCTTTTCTCTCGGAAGTCTAGAAAAAAAACATCTTATTTACTTTGTTTCTTTGGAGGGAAAATCTTTCAAGTTTTATAAACTTGTTAACAAGTTGAGTCAATGTTTATACATGCAATGTTTAAACATTGTGTTCGGTGTGTACCTCTATTCTTATCATCTTCCGATGGTTCATTTCCAGGTTCGATGACTTCAGCCAGTAAGGATCCGAGCCCCATTCTGCCGAGAGACGATAGCATCCTCTTAGATTCTCCATCGAGTAGATAGTCGTCTTCCAACTGGCCCGACTCATCAATATTACCGAACAGGAAACCGGTCAAGTCCACTCCACCACCACTGCTACCCGAGTCATTATCGTCGCTATCCCCCATTTTGGTGTGATCAATTCAAAATTCTATCCAATTTGTTGTCAAAACAACAACAAAAAGCGGTTATGTTGACAACTTTTACTTATTTACATCGATTCCGAATGAATTTGAAAACAATACGTCTGCAAATGTGGATGGTGGAATAAAAAATACGTTAGTTTTTTGTATTGAATATTAGTTTTCAATTTTGATTCAGTGAAAATAAAATATTCAAGAACAAACCACCGCGGTCATTCGCGGCGGCCGACATTTTTGACGTTTGACGTTTGTCGTCTATTTATCTGTGAATTTTTCACATTTCACATTTACCATAGACTGTAGAGGGGTAGAGATGGTCTATTTTTCGGTCACGGTTATCTGGAGCCGGTTCCTTTGCTGTCACTGGAATCGTTGATTTTATTCTCTGAGGAACCGGTTGTTTTTAGAACCGGTTCCTTTTGGAATATTTTTTTTATCGAAAATGAAAAATATGAAAAATCAGAATGTGTAATTAACATGCAGTAGAAGTGAAACTAGAAAGTCGCTTTCTTTTCTTTTGCCTGTTTATTTTAAAGTGGTTTGAAGATTGTATATTGACATCACAAAAATAAAAATGTTTATTTTTTTTAGATTTCGTAGAATTCGAGCCTCCGTTCGCTGGATGTCTGTCTCTCTGGCCGCGATTTGTCAGGCGCCTTACCCGATGCGCTATGGGAGGCTCGCGCCGAGGCGCGAATTTACCGCATTATATTAAAACCGACGACCGGTCAAATAATAAATTTTACTTCACTTCCACCTTCACTTCAACTTGCACTTCCATTTCATCCGAATTTCAAATCACTAACGAGGCTAAATAAGTTTCTCAAAAGTTCCAGTTCCAAGGTTTTTATTTACTAATAAGAATGAAATTATTATAATTTTTGAAAGCTCTTATATTTATTTTTGTTTTATTATATGAATAAAGTGTAGTTTGTGCATTACACCGCGAATGTCAAATAAAATAACTAACAATATGTTTTTAATGAAAAAAAAAATACTTCTCTTAATAACTGATCCCTAAATATTAGTTGAACCATTTTGTAACCAAGTTGTACTATTTTTATTTAAACTAAACTAAACTTTTGTGTTCCTCCTGAAACCACATGTAAAATGAAATATGCCGTGTTAAAATGTGAGAGATGTCTAATAGTGTGATCGATTTGGTTTATTTATGGTGTGATCCTATGTATGAATTATCTTCAATACTTTATCCCGATATTTTAGTGTTATCTCCAACGTAAAAAAAAACTTTTTGAATATGGCTGGGATTTTCCTATGACTTTAGTGTACGATAACGTACATGGGTCAGAATGGCACCTTAAGTGGAACGTGCGCGGTCCGTTTCGGCCCGTTTCATACAAATCTTAATTTTAGATTTTAGATTAATATACCCAACTAAACTAAAAAAATATTTTCGTAATCAAAAGGTTTATCAAATATCTAGTACAGATGTTTTATTTGATGATACGGATGAGTTACTTTATTTATTTTTGCTTTAAATTATAAGATGTAGGCTGTTTCCTGGCTGTTTCCAATAGCATTTATCTCGGGAATGCTGGGTGTCTGCAGCCTTAGTTCCAGAAGAGGTGGCATTCCTGCCGACGGCTTATAAGCTTCTAAATGGTTTTATATCGGTACTAGATATTCTGGCTAAAATAGGATTCTATGACCCGGATAGTTTCACGCGAGACTGCCAACACAGGTTTTTGATTCTTCACAGGTGCAGAACTAACTTACCAATGGTGATGCCCCTGGGAAGAATGTCACATGTCCTACAATGATTTTAAGCGTGAGATATTCCTCATGTTTTAATTTGTACCATAAATGTAATTGCATTTATTATGTAATTTGCTTTACCGCTTTTGCAATGTATTGGTTTTTACACTGTTTGCAAATAAATAAAATAAATAAATAAAAAGAAGTAAAAATCTGGAGGCCGTAAGTGAGCGTCGGTTTGAACACTGCCATCTTTGTCTTGATACTAAGCCGGCTTTCCTTATCACTGAACTGTAGAGAGGACGCAATACACTACTTGCCGCACTTATTAATCGATCAATTTCTCCGTGTTGCCGTCCATCGCTGGAGAATTCGACCCCGAGGTATTTGAATTTGACCACCTGTTTCAGCTGAGTCCCATTAGTGAGTATGCTGCACTGAGTTTGGTCCCTCCCTACAACCATCACCTCTGTTTTTAAGGTACTCATTAATCTTCATTCCCGTCGCCGTGCACTCTTCGTTGAATCGGTTGAAAAAATGAAAATCATTGAAAACAAATAATTTTTCTATGTTTATTTTAAAAACATGATGAAAAATGAAATAAATTTTTTTTTTAAAATTGGTTGTCTGTAAATTCGGTTTACGGACGACAATTTTACGTGATAACGTCATATAATAACGATGGAGTGGAAGAGAGATAGATGCGTCACAAGCCGAACGCTTGTTCCGCCCTCTCGCTTGCACGCTCGGCTTAGGCGGAACGTGACAACGTGACAATGAGTCATGCTTTTTCGTGAGTGCAGCCGGCGTTCATCGATTTATAAGAAGTTATCACGTCAAAAAATGATAAAAAAATATGTTTATTTGGGTAGTATTTTTAATAAATAAACGACAAATTTTTGTACCGACAAATACAGAATAAAGGAAAAATAAAAGAGACATGATCAAAATCAAGGAAAATAACCTTTTTAGACAGTTAACATTCCATTAAATTTATTTGTTTTTATATAACGACAAAATTTATTAGCCATGACGTTACATCCGACGCCCCATAATTGGTGCGTTTTGGCGGGCTTTGAAAAATCAAAACTATAAAAAATCGTTTTCTCCGACTTTATTGTATACGAAAAGCTACACTGGCCACACTGTTTTTGTACTATTAAACAATTATTTTGTACTTCTAATTAAAATCTGAATGCACATTTACTACTATGTGTTTGGTTTGCATTATCACGGTTTTAATTGTCGTGATGGATGTTTACTAAAACAAAACAATAATAATTATAACGGTGTAGGACGGTGCTAATGAATGAACGGAGATGGATTAGCCTCGAGAGATTCAGTGAGGTAAAAGAAAAGGTGAGAGGTGAGGAAGGGGCTTGATGGATCATAGCTCCCTCATTCTCACGCCCATACCTCGAGGGGAATGTGTTAGGTGTTATTATCAGCGCCCTGTCTCCTTGGCAATTTCGGCACCCGGAGCGGACTGCACCTCGTGGTCTACGATACATAAATAATAAAATAATCGTTTAAAAAAACGATTTGCCACTCAATGACCCGGGAATGTGGGTCAATGGTGGTGGGTCGCAGGCCGTTACATTGACAAAATTAATAGGTAAGTTAATAGTACCAATAAATAAATATACAATAAACAGGTATTCTCCAAACATTACCTGTTTATTGTATAAATATACAATAAACAGGTAATGTTTGTCTTTCTTTAAAAAAAAATTAAAAATATATCCAAATGTTTCGGAAAAAACTTCTAAAAAAATTGGCTTTTTAGAAAGAGTGACAAATACAAAAGTAGAAAAATCGAGGGCGCTACAACAGCGTAAATTGCTGAAAAATTTTGACAAAAGATTATTCAAAGGCAAAGCATGCAGCCTTAAAAAGAAGTATGGTCCATATGCATAATTTTCACTTGAAGTAGGTACAGGGGTCTACTAGGTGTTCAGAAAACGGGTATTCTTCGAAAAAGTGGTATTCTTCGAAATGAGATGATTCTCATTAAATACTATACTATTCTGAGGTTGAGGTAATACATTGAAGGGCGAAAACTTTTGTATTTGTGAAATGTTTTCTTTAAAGAAGCCACGTATTGGACCAAGCAAGCCCAACCTGCGGCCCAACTGAAGATTTTCAAAAATTTCAATTTTCTATTTTTTGGATTTTGATATTCACAAAACAAAGAAAAAAATATTTTGTTTTGTAGGGTTTTACTTTTTATGTAACAAATATACATAAAAAGTAAAAGTCTAGTAAAAAAATGAAAATGTCTAGAATTGTTACATAGTTAATGCCCAAGAAATACAAAAAAAAAATATTTTGTTAAATTAAGTTTCTTGACCAAACGATTTGGATTCGGCACTCCTGTATTAGATGTTACATCAAAATCAAAACTACATGGAAGATGAAAGAAATGCTAAAAGGAGTCACCCGTGTTATTTTTCCTGTCAAATTTCCAACTGTTAAATACAGGGGTCAAACATAACCTCTCATCTGAACGTACAATGATTATTTCAAAATTGATGTTGCCAAAGAAAAAAATCAGAGTGTGCAATTCATATGGTGGAAGTGAAACCTTCAGCAAACTAAAATAGACAAAAGTGAAGCATTTTTTATCAATGAGAAGGCTGGTCTATTCCATATTTTTGTCGTCGAATTCCAGTGCACCTTTTCCTATAAATTTGGTCATCTTATCAGTATTTGTGTTTTTTTCTTCGGAGTCGCTAGATGTCTCTGTCTTTTGTGTTTTCTTTGCCTGTTAATTTTAGAGTGGTTTGAAGATTGGACATTGATTTTACAAAAATAAAAATGTTTATTTTTTTGGATTTAATTCGATCCTTGGTCCTCTGAATGTCTGGCCGCTAAGGTTCATCAGGCGCTTTATACCACTGGACTAGAAGAGACTTACGTGGGACCGATGGATTTGACTCTCGCCACTCGCTTCCGTTTCATCGAGTTTCAAATCACAACGGTGCTAAAGAAGTTTTCACTTTAAAAAGTTTCACTAATACATTTAGTTCACTTTATTGTCAATCAAACTGTGATAGGTACTGTAGGTAGACATGCACACGGCAGGTATAATACCTGCTCAAGGGAAATATATAAATTCTCCAGGCAGGTAGGTACCCAGCATCAGAAGCGCAGGTGTGTTCAGAGAGCACACACTTTCAGTGAAAATAAATATAAGAAGAACCATTACACCTTTTTAGTGAGGACCCATTAGTGACACAGAGTTCACATTTTGTCTCCGAGGGACTATTTATGTACACACTATAAAGCCCATTAAAATGTACCTTGGCATTTAAAAAGTTGGGCAGTGTCGTTGCGAATTTAAAGTGGAATAGTTAGATTGCCTGCAAAATTTATTTTTTAGTATTCCGCCCACCCAGGGCCGAGAAACGAGCGTTATAATTTATTTAATACATGGAGATTTTGTTTCCGTTTTATTGTAGGTATATCAATTCTTTTATTGTGTATCATCATATTCTGATCCGTTTAAGAACTATTATCTGTCTTCTGTTCTGGTTAACTTAAGCTAACTTGTACCCGGCGTGGCTCGGGGTTATGAACAGAGCCGTCTTAAACCGTAAAGAAGCCTAAAGGCATAATGAGTTTGGAGGTCCCTTTTAAAGGCCGTAAGCCCACTGAAAAATAGCAAACCACATTTTTTTATGGAATGTCGTTTTTTTTTGTTTTTTTTTTTTTAATATGAATACCGCACAAGAGTCCCAACTGATCCCGTCTGGAGCCAGTGAGACTATGGCATCCCCAATTGGATTATGTTGTGAGGTAGTGGGAAGGGAAAGGAGATGGGGAAGAGGAAGGTGGGAAGTACCTGGCTATTCAGATCTGGTCACCAAACACGGCTAAAGCCATTTCAAGCAACGTTTCAAATCTGAACGGTGGTCTTACACCAGGGCGATACTGAGAGTATCTTCCACTCTGGGGAAGGGGTTGGTACATTGGTGATATATGAGTATTTATAAATTAATAATAATTGAAAAAAAATGTAAATACCTCTAGTATTATTTTAAATTGCGTATGACGCAATTTATGCATCAAAATATTCATTTGTATTTAGAAAGGTCAAATAAAAATTAAATGTACATATTTTTCGTGTGTAGATTACCTACATCGATAAAAAAAAGTATTGCGAATTTTTGCCAGGATATCCCTAGTTGGGGTAGGTGTGCATGTGTAAAGTGTAATGAAGGGAGTGAAATGTGAACTATTGACCGGTCAATGGCTGAGTTGGCAACGCGTTTAGTTACCACCGAGGAGTCAACAACGTTTTCCGCTTACTGGGGTGGTAGTAGGAGATTTTCAAATTTTGTCAGGTTATTAGTAAACCGGGAATGTTTGTCTTTCTTTTAAAAATTAAAAAAAAAAAAAATTAAATTACATTCTTTAAAAAAAATCGGAAAAAGGACCGCAGGCGAAACATTTTGTAGGACGAAGCGCAAACCAATAAATGCTGACGATTTATATTTTCGAAGAGACAATTTTCCTACATTCCAAATTGGAATGTTGGAAAATTGAAAAAAATTTAGGCGAACATCTTTTGGAATTTTCTTAAACGGAAATATTTCAGAAAGGTTTAAAACTGAAACCTTTAAAACATGTCAGCTTAACCGGCTAGCAACCGAATGGACAAATGCGCCGGATCCCATTCAGGCGTCGCGGGTTCTAATCACTGACATTGACTAGACTATGTCTTCCATCATTGCACAGGCAACATTTTCCATCTATATGATAATCTGAAATATTATTTTCTGTGTCCTTTGTCCTCGATGTGAATCATTTTGGCAACTAACCGGGGCCGCCTCCGACTTTAGGGCCCAATGGAAAACTTTGGCATATTATTTTCCGAGTCCTGTGTCCTTTTTTTCACAGCGTCCCTAAAATGACATATTATATTAAGAAACTTATTTTATTTAAAAAAAAATTGGTTTTATGTAAAGTCGTTTTACGGACGATAATTTTACGTGATAACGTCATAAGAAAACTTTTACCTAGAATTTTACAGTCACAAGTCGAACGCTTAGGCCGATCGTGCCTCTCTATCGCTTGTTCCGCGCTGTCGTTTGCACGCTCGGCTCAGGCGGAACGTGACAATTAGTCATGCTTTTTCGTGCATGATTTATAAGACGTTATCACGTCAAAAATCATGAAATCGTAAAAAATACATCAAATCGTGTATTTTTGGCGCCAGTTATAAACGCAGCAGCTGCCTTCCCTGCTGACGCCCATGCCCATGGGTAGATTATCGAAACGACGCGTTACGTCTGTATCTGGCACTAATTTCATATATAAGTATCATTTATTTAAAAAAAAATCAGAGTGTGCAATTCACATGCGGTAGAAGTGAAACCTTCAGAAAATTAAAGTAGATATCAAGGTTATGTATAATAGAAATAAAACATTCTCGACCGAGTTATTATTCAAAGAGACTAAAAGATTCAATGTCCACAAATTATTTAAATTGCAGACTATGAAATATGTATTTGAAAACAAAAATTGTTTGGTAAAAAATAAAAATAGAATTAGCAAAAGGACTAATGATATCTTTTCATATCAAATACATATCTCAAATCCATACCAAATTAATGCAAACACACAGCAGTTTTATTGGTCTTCGTACATTTAATCTTCTACCAAAACACATTCAAATGACAGATAAAATAACACTTAACATAAAATAATTAAAATTTTGGTTAAATTTTTATTTTTTTTATTTATTGAATATAATGGTACAGAGGTTACATGTTTTTATAAATTAAATAAAGTTTTTCTTTTAAAAATACATTAATTAATAAGCATTACACCTTTTTTAAGAGCAGAGCTCGATTAAAAAAGGCGGAGAAAACGAATGTAAAGCAATTAACAAAGAAAAAAATAGTAATTTTTTTTTTTATGTGTTAAACAAAAGATAGGAATTTAACAGTGAAATAAGAAAAAAGGTCATATATGTAAGTATACACATACACATACACACACGTAGATATACACACATACCTACATATATACAGATATACAAAATGTTATCGCCATGTGTACATACATAAAAAACATATGCATATGTGTACACATACATATATAAAAATATACATATATGAATATAACAGAAATGAAGTTGAGGAGGTAACAAAAAAGAAAGGAGAATGATGCACATGTTGAAACGTTTTTCCTATAAATTCTATGCAAACCTTCATGCTTCACTTTTCAATACAATAATAATTCTACGGTAATTTCAATACGAACTTTATTTACTGTCTTAAAATTGAATGTTACACTTTCTTACTACAATATTTTCATGGATAAGGTATCATATTTCCAAATCTTTATTTTAAAATTATATTTTTTACTTTAGCATTTGTGCTTAGTGGGTTCCCATTACCTACTTTTGTCATTTATATATATTTATTTTTTGCTAACTTTTACGTTGTAGTTTATCTTATGTTTGCATATTACTGTATTTAGAAATTATGTAAAAATTACTTTTGAAATGTATGTAGATATAATGGGAAAAAATAAAGTTGAAAAAAGAGTAAGGAGAATTCGAACAACTTTTTTTTTTCAATGTGAAGGATGATTTTTTCCATATTTTGTAGTCCAATTCCAGTACAACTTTATCTGAATTTGGTCATCTTATTAGTAGGTATTTGTGTTTACTTCTGCGGAGTCGCTAAATGTCGCTTTCTTTTGTGTTTTCTTTGCCTGTTCATTTTGGAGTGGTTTGAAGATTGGATATACAAATTTGATTGATTTTACATTCATTTCGGAGTGGTTTGAAGATTAGATACACAAAATTGATTGATTTTACAAAAACAAAAATATTCAAAATTAATGGAATAGGTTGTTAGTTTTTACCACGTTTTTTGTTTATAAAAACTGACATGTTTTATGAGGAATGCTCACTTCCTCAGATTTAATTAAAAAAACTTGCTGTGTTTGAAGAAATAAAAATATGTATTTTTTTAGGATTTCGTAAGATTCGACCCTTGGTCCGCTGAATGTCAGGCTCGTAGGGCGCTTTACATCGCTAGACCAAAGGAGACTTGCCCAGAAACGTGGATTTATCGCATTATATTGGAACCGAGCACCCATCAAATAAATAAATATTTAATGCTATCTCATTCTCTCGCAGGCTAAATCCAATAGATGTAGGTATATATATATATGTATATGTCTCTTTTTAGTGTCGCTCGCTTCCGTTTCATCGAGTTTCAAATCACAACGGTGCTAAAGATGTTTTCACTTCAAAAATATATCAGATGTGTATTTTTGGCGCCAGTAGTTATAAATGCAGCTGCCCCCCCTGCTGACGCCCATATGTACTCGTAGATACATACGAAGTTACCCCGATTCGCACTTATTTCGGTGAATATGAATACTTGCAAAAAGGCTTTATCTATTACATTTCAAAAGGCGCCTATTTAAGCTGCCCCAGGCGCCATTCGGCTTGTTTAGTGTCCGGGGCTCCTTCCTAACTGTGAATGTGTGAATTATTTCGACTGATCAACTGGAAATTCGTTGGACAGCGAAATGCCGCGCTGTTTCCGTTTGAGCCCAACTGACTATTTGCACAACAGAACACACGTTCTGTGGAAATGGGTCACCGCAGTTTGTACTTGTATATGTTTCATGGGACGAAAAATAACTATTGCTTTTTTACAGGATTCCACATGCGACCCAATAATGATTAGTTTCGGGAAATTCGTCAACAGACAGAAGCCGATATATACAGTTTTAGGAGATTACTACTTGTCTAAGTTTGTTGTACAGAAAGGGAGGAAGATTATAAAACGCAAGATTATAATAATCCTTTATAATTCTTCAAACTTCGCAAATACTTTGTGGCCATAGAGATATACTTTAGAGGTGCCACGCCTTAAAAATATTTCCGAGATTTATTATCTGTCTTGTGATCTGGTTAAGAACTATTATCTGTCTTCTGATCTGGTTAAGAACTATTATCTGTCTTCTGATCTGGTTAAGAACTATTATCTGTCTTGTGATCTGGTTAAGAACTATTATCTGTCTTGTGATCTGGTTAAGAACTATTATCTGTCTTCTGATCTGGTTAAGAACTATTATCTGTTATATGATCTGTTTAAGAACTATTATCTGTCTTCTGATCTGGTTAAGAACTATTATTTATTTATTTATTATTTATTAACGGACTAACGTCCAATTTACAATCAAGTAACACGAAATTTTGGAAATGTATATTACAAGAATAAAGGATGGTATATGAAAGCAAAGACAAACAGATAAAACATAAGAAAATAGAAGTGTCAAGTCATGTCAAGACTTTGCTAAAAATAGATTAATATAAAATATCTTCAATTGTTTAGTGAGTAAATATGTTTATTCAGTTTTAATTTTACAAAATTTTATTTTACAAATCTTACGAAACTGATCAATCAGTTTGATTGTAGGCTTATGCCAAAAAAATCAAGGTCTTGACGCGAGTTGACCATTCTACACATTCTGGTCTTGACGTGAGTTGACCATTCTACACATTCTGGTCTTGACGTGAGTTGACCATTCTACACATTCTGGTCTTGACGTGAGTTGACCATTCTACACATTCTGGTCTTGACGTGAGTTGACCATTCTACACATTCTGGTCTTGACGTGAGTTGACCATTCTACACATTCTGGATAGTGGTGAATTATAACCATAATTAGTCGAGTGTTGATTGAGGAAGAGCAGTTCTTTATTTCTGAGTCTACGAGAGGGTATATTGAATGAGATGAGTTGTAATAATGTAGGTGAGTCAATAATATAGTTGATGATTTTGAAGAAACAAATGAGATCAGATTTTTCCCGACGGTCTTCTAAAGGAGCAAGGTTTAGAGTTTGTTCGATTTCATTATATGAGTAATTGCCTCGTTCTAATCCTAGCCTCCTGGTAATTCCTTTTAGGAACCGATGTTGAACGGACTCAATATGACGAATATGGATAGCATAAAAAGGAGACCATATAACACAAGCATATTCAAGATGGGGGCGGACCAAAGAGCAGTAAAGAGATCTTAGGGTATTTATGTTTTTGAAGTCAGAAGTGATTCTAGTGATAAAACCAAGTAGTTTGAGAGATTTGTTAACAATCACATTTATATGTTCCCGAAAAGAAAGCTTGCTATCGAGAGTGACGCCAAGGTCTTTAATAGATTGAACAGTTAATGAGCAATTATTATTTAGTTTGTATTCGAAAACAATCGGATTTTTAACTCTAAAGAAGGACATTATTTTGCACTTATCGACATTTAGTTTCAAGCAATTAATTTTACACCAGTCATTGAATGAGTCAATATCTGATTGGAAAAGAAGGCAGTCATGGTAATTTTTGATTATTTTTAGGATCTTATTGTCGTCAGCAAAAAGCCAAAAGCGTGAGTGAGAGAAAATACTAATAACGTCGTTTATAAATAAGTTGAAAAGAAGCGGCGCTAGATGTGCTCCTTGCGGTACGCCGGATGTTACTTTAATAATAATAGACACAATGTTATTTATTTAAACTCTTTGTTTTCTATCGCTTAAATAAGAATTAAAGAAGGACAACAATATTATCTGTTATATGATTTGTTTAAGAACTATTATCTGTTATATGAACTATTATCTGTCTTCTGATCTGGTTAAGAACTATTATCTGTCTTCTGATATGGTTAAGAACTATTATCTGTCTTCTGATCTGGTTAAGAACTATTATCTGTTATATATATATATATTTTTTTTATATGAAATACCGCACAAGAGTCCCAACTGCTCCCGTCTGGAGCCAGTGAGACTATGGCATCCCCAATTGGGGTATGTTGTGAGGCTGAAAGTAGTGGGGAGGGGAAGGAGATAGGGAAGAGGAAGGTGGGGAAGTACCTGGCTATTCAGATCTGGTCACTAAACACGGCTAAAGCCATTTCAAGCAACGTTTCAATTCTGAATGGTGGTCTTACACCAGGGCGATACTGATAGTATCTTCCACTCTGGAACGTGCCGCAAATATACTGTATATTATTTTAAATGAATAAATTGTGAAATAACACAAATTAATCAAATAAAATTTATTTGCGCACGCCGGGTTCGAACCCGCCACCTTCGGATTGTGAGTCGAGAGTCTTGCCTCGGGACCACGGAGGCCGTCATATGATCGTTATATGATCTGTTTAAGAACTATTATCTGTCTTCTGATCTGGTTAAGAACTATTATATGTCTTCTGATCTGATTAAGAACTATTATATGTCTTGTGATCTGGTTAAGAACTATTATCTGTTATATGATCTGTTTAAGAACTATTATCTGTCTTCTGATCTGGTTAAGAACTATTATCTGTTATATGATCTGTTTAAGAACTATTATCTGTCTTCTGATCTGGTTAAGAACTACTACCTGTCTTCTGATCCGGTTAAGAACTATTATTTGTCTTCTGATCTGGTAAAAACTATTATCTGTTTTCTGATCTGGTTAAGAACTATTATCTGTCTTTTGATCTGGTTAAGAACTATTACTTGTCTTCTGATCTGGTTAAGAACTATTATATGTCTTCTGATCTGGTTAAGAACTATTATCTGTCTTCTGATCTGGTTAAGAACTATTATATGTCTTTGTAGTGTATCGTAAAGCTTCTGCCTTGTAGAGACAGATGGCGGTGACTTCAGCTATCGGTAGAATCCACTAGATGGCAAGCCGTAGTGCTTAAGTTCTCCGACAGGATGTCAGGACAGCTCAGAGGCTGTGTTTTTAATTTTCACACGCCAGAACCATTTTAGCCAGCTCTTAGTTAGGTTGACTAACGTAGTCCCAATTGTATACGCGAAGTATAAATAATACCAGATAAAGAACAAGACTCTTTTATTGCACGAAGTAATCTCCATCCAAGGGAGTTGGAGAATCTGATAGTGTGTCTGCAAATAACAGAACATTACATGTGATTACAGAGTGATCTGGTTAAGAACTATTATATGTCTTGTGATCTGGTTAAGAACCCGTCTTCTGATCTGGTTAAGAACTTAGTTTGTTTGTAAATAGGTAATTATGCAATTTTCCCCCAGTTTCTCATTCACGGTCTCCGTGTTCATCACCATCACATTCACGATAACCACCGAATTACTTCTCCTCACACCTGAACATTCTGTTTGTCTCCTTATTATCCTTACAAGTGTTAGGGTTACCAAAAGAAGAACACCTTCCTGAAATAAATATTATTGGAGGAAATTTTAAAATAAACAACTACGCCCTACCTGGTCATTGTGATCTATTTTTGGGGTATTATAAGAAAAATAATCACGCTTTTTTAAAAGCTGTTTAGCAATTTAAAAAAATAATGCACTTTGATATTATGAACCGATAATATTTTTATCATAATGCGTGTCACACCAATATTCTAGGTCAAAAATGGAGCTGTTATTAGATATCTCCCGTATTTGTAAAATTATCAGAAAAATGACAATTTTCACATATTATTTTAAGTAGATTAGTGAATACCAAATGGCAACCCTACCTTTGGACGATCGCAAGCCGTGCATGCTTTAGCTATGCAGAAGGTACACAGTTGAGTAGAAAACGGCTCCTAAGTGCTCGTTGGCAAGAGAGAAAGTGCGAGTTAGAGCGCGGAGCATTTCGTATTCCTGTATTGTGGCAGCATTTAGGTGCAGGACATTAGGTTCAAATGTAGACAACGTTGTGTAATCCCATGTTTATCAGAGCTGAAGTGCGGTCGTGGGAATTGTCATCAACACGATTGCTGAGTTTAGTGAATTTTTAAAACTTGTATATATAAATGCGTAATGTAAATGCAGCGAAGAATCCATATTTACGGCGTAGAAGTGGGGGGTAAGACTTCACGAACGACAAGGACCTTGGGACCTGGGCAGTAGTGGGCAGTGGGCTGTAGGTACTGGGCACTATCTGTTATTTATTACCAACGAATTTTGGACAGTAGTAAATAAACCTCGGTCAAAGAATAATGATTCTAATTTAATCTTATTTATTAAATTAAAACCAAAACTCCCGGTGAAATCATGAGATTTGTTAGTAGGTACTTCAATACCTTCACAGGTACTTAATTGCAAACCATATATTTTATGTATTTGCAAAAATCACTAATTTTATGGCATAAATTTGTCATAGACCACTTAAACACTTTTTTAAACACACATACATTTGTCATAGACCACTTTAAATACGTTTTTAAACACACATAAATTTGTCATAGACCACTTTAAACACATGTAAATTTGTCATAGACCACTTAAGTTTATGGGTTTATATAGCTTTTTTTACATTAGCTCCAAATAGCAAGACCTGAGGAAAATAATTTCCCTCAGGACCTATACTATCTTAGGAGATGCTCTGTGAAGGTATTTTTAAGGAAAGGAAGGAGAGAAAGTTCTGGGAAGGAACTAATTATACGTACAATTAGAAAAACAAAAACATCACAAATAAAAATACAGAATTATATACAAGCTCACTCAAGTAACACATTACAATGAGTGGCAAGAGACATAAGAAATATGCGACGCGCAGAGAGACAAATGACACAATATAATTAGTTAGTATTTTTTAGTAGCGCCAGAATTTTTTTTTTGAATCCGTACAAATTATCGACGAAAATATCTACTTCAGCACAATCTATATTGTTATATGGTTGACACATCTGGGTCTGACACCGTAAGTCATGAAATACTGATTAAAAAAATAGAAAAAACAGGTGTAACCGGTCCAGCTATCAAACTAATAAAATCCTATCTGTCCAACAGAAAACAATGTGTTAACATAGGAGATAAAAACAGTCAACTCGAGAGTATAAACTACGGAGTTCCACAAGGATCAATACTGGGGCCACTTTTATTCCAAATATACATAAATGACATCTGTCAGCTAAAACTACATGGTGAAATCTTCTTATACGCAGATGACACGGCAATTTTTTATTTCGGCAAAAACTTAGAAAGTCTATTAGAACAATCTCAAACGGATCTTAATGTACTAAACGATTGGCTAATAAAAATATATTAACAATAAATATTAATAAAACAGGTTACATGATCTTAAGCTCACTTAAAAGAATAATACCATCGCATAAACCATTACAAATAGAAGAAAGAGACTTACATATTCTAGATAGCGAAAAATACCTGGGCTTTATATATTGATAAACATTTAACATTTAAACAACACGTAGAAAAACTAAAAACAAAAATCATCCCATTAATTGGTGTATTTGGTAGAATTGCTCATCTTCTACCAACAGAGGTAAAGAGGGGCTTATACTTTAGCTTAATCCAGTCCCACCTAAATTATTTAATCGAAATATGGGGAAACACATACATTACATACTTAAACGACTTACAAATAATACAGAACACAGTTATTAAAAAACTCTTCAACTGTAACCCAGACACTCCCACAAAAAAACTATACCAGGAAATGAATCTTTTGAAAATAAGAACATTGTACGAATATAACATATGTCTTTTAATCTACAAAATACAAAATGGAATTATACACACAAACACAACATTTATAAAAACATCACAAGTACACGAACATTATACTAGACAACACAATAAATTGTATACAAATACAGTCAAGACTGAAAGTGGCAAGAGAAGTATTGGCCACGAGGGAGTTCACATATATAATCTCCTTCCAGATAACCTAAAAACGGAAAAGAACATAAAAACTTTAAAAAAAAAACTATTTAAACTTAAGATGTTGGAACAAAATTAAAAATATTACTTCTTACTACTATACTATACATGCTCTGTATTTAAGTTACGAAAGCGAAATATTATTTTTCTTTTAACTTAATAATAAAAAAATAAATAAAAAAAAGAAGGCTAAAGTAGGCGATGTTATTTTTAAATGTATTCATGTGAAAAATGTTATGGCGTCTTAAACAATGGGAATTGGGCACATTTATTCAATACTGTTAAGTCATAATTTAGTATCAAGATGGCCGTGAATTATTTTATGTAAACAGATTAGATCAGTCAATAATGAATTGATTGTACTTTATAGGCTGTATATAAATAACATGGACCACGTAACGCCAGTTTAAATTGGGTTTGTTTTTAATGACCGGGTTTTGTGTTTATTCAGCCTACATACATATATTGCAGGTCTAGGCTTAGGATATTCGCACACCACGATTAACGAATGGGCTACATTTCTAGTGTAATAGTCGGTCAGGCCACGGCTCCAGGCCCGGATTAGGTGGTTGTACAGCCCCTGGACCTTCCCCAACATCCCCCCAACTTCCCCTCCGCACTAATCCCCCCGTATTGCCCAGCTTAGCTTTAAGCGGAACGTATAAAAGCGACGCGCCGAAATGCAAAGAAAACGAATGACCGCGCTGCAGTTAAACAATAAAAAGCTTCCGCCGCCGTCGCGCGTCGTCCCAACACTAACATTGCCCTAACTACTGAAGAATTGAGCCGGTAGAAGCGTATCGTGTCTGTGTGCCAAAAGTAAGGTCAATTTTAATTTACCTTAAACTCCAACGGCTCGGAGGGCTTTGAAGCAAAGAATGGACGGTTACCTACAGAGCGTTTTCTCTTGGGGTAAGAATAACCTCGTCGAATTCAATGTTTCAAAGACCCAATCATGTCTGATTACATTTAAAAGGGACCGAAATGAAAATCTAGTCTCCTTCAACGGAAGCAATCTTCCGAACAGACCCTCCATTGATATGCTTGGTGTAACTATAAGTGACCAGCTTAGGTATGGGGGCTCCATCGAGGACAGAGTAAAGTCAAAAACTGGGCATACTGTACAGGGCCTGCAGATACTTTAATAGTACACAACTGCTAACCCTGCACAAATCCCAAGTGCGCCCAACGGTTGAATTTGGCAGCGACCTCTGGTCTAGAGCTCCAAAATACTTGAAAAATACCCTTGACTCTGTGCAGAAACGGGCGGTCCGTTTGATAGATTCTCCCACCTTAACGAACGGATTGCAATCTTTAGAGCACAGGCGCCGGGTGGGAATGCTATTCATGTTCTACCGGTATTTCAATGGAAGATGCTCTGAGGAACTAGCGTCATTGATCCCTTCGGCACCGGTGCATAGTCGGGAGACACACCAAACGTGCGCCCAACATATGTACACGGTTGACATTTGTCACATGAGAACGGGTCGTTTTTGCGACTCTTTCTTGAGTTCAACAGCTCGGCTATGGAACGATTTGCCGGCATCTGTGTTTCCTCCCTCCTAATACAACATGGGTCTCTTCAAGACCAATGTTCATTCCTTCCTCTCCTCAAAAAGACCCTCCACACAGCATCCCAGATGACATAGGCCCTGAGGGAAATTATTTTCCTCAGGACCTCTTGTGTGGAGTTAATGTAAAAAAAAACCTTTGACACACATATAAAATACAATCACGCTCCAAAAAGAGTACAGTCGTGTAATTTCCAATATGGAAACCCAAGAAATTATTTAAAAAAAAAAAACATTAAAGAATTAATAAATAAGATCACTTGAGTGAAGGACTGAAAAATAAAGTGAACACTTGAATAAAACATAACATCACCGGAAGAAAAATTCAAGAGATATCTCATATTAAATTGCATAAAAGTTGTTTTATAATTATGTAAAAATATTATTTTACAAGCAATAAATGGTTTAACTATAATAATTGACAATTATTATTATAGTAATTTGTTTTACTTTTTTTATACTTAATTACTTATTCAAATCTGGTAACAAAACACGATAAATTGACATCAGTTGTTGGTTCGGGTCGGCTTAGTTCACGTCACACGTCTGTAGGTTTATCGTTCAGTGTTGAGTGCAGAACCATCGGCAGCGCAGGGAGAGGGAAGGGTAGTGAGGAGCCGGTGAGGATTACCCCGCGGGACGGTGGCCGAGTTAACGCCCTTGTTTATTCTCCATAAACTTTGTAATGGTAACACTAAACTTTATTAAAACCTGCCGATGCACTTATTTATTTATACATTAACTCCACACATTCATTTCACCGCCGCTCGGGAACCATTTATCGGATAACTTTGGCACAGGTCACCCCAAGTGTTTGGTGACTTGGCAGAGGTGCCCCGGTTCATGGGTTGAGGTTTGTCCGGGATTTGGCGGTTGATGCATTTGCCCGCCTACTGGATAAAAGAGGCCTTTTGACCCCTCCTGTCTGACTCTCTCGACCCATCGCTTTGCACGGCAGGTAGGAGAATTTTAGCGACTATATAAAATAATTGTATGTACAAAATATAAAGATGAACTTAAGTACTGTATTTCTTAGTCCTCTTCACTAGGGGGTCCTGTGCCGAGGCGGACTAAAGTTATTTAAATATAGTTTATTTGTCTTCTGTGTCGTTTTTAGTGTCTTCAGGTTTTTTTATTGACCTCTTTCAGCCATATTTTTATTCTTGATTTGTATTAATTATAATTTATTAGTTTTATGTCTGGAGGAAGGATGTTATGGAGTTTTGTGAATGTAGTTTTATAACTTGGAATATTTTTCATAATTTTTATTCGATCAAGTGTTATGCATACACGGCGTAGTAGAGGATTCAGTATTTTTGAATAGCTTCAATAATATATATATTTGACATATATTTGTTTTACATTTGGTACGTCAAAGCTATTGAAAATTTCAATTGAAGGCGTTTTTCAATATGGACTTTACGATTCCTTAAATCGTATTCAGGTTGTGTATTTACTTATATGTGTAGCTAATCCCCATCCTATGATTCCATATTCAATTCGAGAATGACATAACGCGGATTAGACCTTTTTTCATATCCTTTTTATTTACCACGTTTCCCAGATTTGTAAAGAAATGTATAAGGTTTGTGAGTTTTTCTGTAATTTCTTTGATGTGTAGGTCTCATCTAAGATTTTTATCAATTATTATTAGTCCGAGATATTTTACACTTTGTGTTTTTCGACGAATGGGTAGTAACATCGTACATTATATTAGTTTCCGGCATTTGTGTAATTTGAGTTCTAGTGGTTTTATTGGTTGGCTTCTTGAGTTAATTGAGAATGTTATATATTTAGTTTTTATTTATTTATTTATTAATAAACGCCCTTTTTCGGGGCTTTTACATATATAGCATAGTTAGAAAAATACATTTTTTTGTACATAACTGAAATGCCTCAATAACAATATTTTATATTTATTCAAAGATAAATTGAAGATGTCCACTGACTTGGTATAATTGTTTCCCTCCATTAGTATTCTGGGCAAAGAGGAATACATACGGTAGTTAGTCCCAGAATTTCTGCACTGAAATAAATCCTGACTTCTAGTATTACGAAGTGGAATTCGGAAGCTTATCAATTCAAGTAATACAGGACTATCAACTAAATCATTTAGAATTTTATATAAAAATATCAAGTCAGTGAAAATTCTTCTAACATTTCAATTTAAGCATATTTATATAGTTTAAAATATTGTTGCAGTTTAACATATTTGCTGGAATACCCATTTTAAAATTTAGAAAACGTAAGAATTTGTTTTGTATTCTTTCAACAGCTTGTACGTGCATATTATAATGAGGATTCCAGACAGGAGAATTGTACTCAAGTTGGCTTCTAACATAAGCAAAATATAACAGTTTAATACACTTTATATTGTTAAAGTTTCTAGTTAGCCTAGTTATGAACCCCAACATTTTTAAGCCCTTATTACAGATTTCTGTTATGTGGTTAACAAATGAAAGATTTGATTGAAAAGTGATGCCCAAGTCTTTAATTTGCATTAATGTCTGAAGAGCATTGTTATCAATGTTGTAATTAAATATCACTGGATTTTTTATTCTAGAAAATCTAACAATTTGACATTTTGAGATATTTTGCTTATATTAAGGGTATTCGTGTCAATTTTAAGCCAATTTGGAAGTTCACTAAGCTCTTGTTCAGCCACATTAAATGTATCTGTTTAATTTTCTTCGTGAAATAATAAAACGGTCTCATCAGCAAAACTGATTATGTTTCCTTTAATGGTAAGGTTAGTTAAATCGTTTATATAGTATAGATAAAGAATAGAAGCTAAACTTTACCGGTCTGCAGTAAAGTATCGATGATGGTCTTGGGTTTACCCAAATCCAGAACTTAGATCAATCAATTTCATGGCACCAACGCTATCAGGAACAAATATTCACCAGTGCTTGAAACATCCGTGAATTTTTGTTTGTTCTGGCTGTGTGACCCGAACTGCCATCGAAACCCCATTTACGTATAGATTCTAAGTTACCGATACCCTCCTCCTCCTCGCGCCGTTAATTGCAGAATTTCTTTCAAATTAACTTCAGCTGATGTTTGAGTGACCGTGATTAACAAAGGGAGGAAATTTTTTTTAGTTTTGTTAAGCTGATAAAGACTTTGAAAGCAGTTTGGGTGCATTTACTGCAGCTCTTAACAGTTTGTATTTATTTTCTGAGAGATCTAGATCGAGATACAGAGCTAATGCTTGATGAGGAGTTGGTGAAGATGCGTTGTCCTTACCCCAGCGAGCTGATTTTTTTAAAAGAAATTCCACTTTGAAAAGAATCGCAAATTTGATGACGTCAGAAATCAACTTTTTATTCTTCAGCAAACAGATTTCGTAACTAACTGGACTGGTTGGATCGCCGACTCTGTCGTGGTATACATTCCGTGCCTCTACCCTATGCTATCTATGCTGTCTCATACATACTCTATGTTATTTCGAATCTCGACTTATGACTCACGTATTTGATTAACTTGATCGTGTCATGCCGTCGATCGTGTCATGCCGTCGATCGTGACATCTTTTTCTTAGATAAGGAAAGCTACCTAATCACTATCTTCAATTAGCAGTCTCAAACCAATATAAGTTATACCAAAATACAGATTTCTACTACGGTAACTTACTATATTACCGACACGGATGCGAGTACGTCTAGACTTGCTCGTATTAATTAATGATTGATTTCAGAAAATCACTTTCTTCATTCAATATAAAGCAAAGGAGTGAAATCTCCTAAAAGCATCAGAACAGATCCAAAAAGATCTTCACAACAGCAACCTTACTAAAAAACGTGGTGAAAATTTTATTATTTCAATAAACGACCGTACATTTGGAAACATTTCAAATAGAAAAATAAATTAAAAAAATGATATTCAACAGTCATTAAATAGTTCACGGAAAGATTAACATAGTTTGATGCCGTGTTCAAAGAGGATTGTTAACTGTTCTTTAAGATAGTTCACGGAAAGACATACATTGTTTATTCAAAGAGGTTTGTTTATCTGTTGTATAAAATAGTTCACGGAAATACATGCATTGTTTATTCAAAGAGGGTTGTTTTTGTTGATTATCTGTTGTATAAAATAGTTCATGGAAAGATATACATTGTCTCTTCAAAGAGGATTGTTTATCTGTTGTGTAAAATAGTTCACGGAAATATATACATTGTTTGTTCAAATAGGATTGTTAATCTGTTGTGTATAAGATGGTTCACGGAAAGATATATGTACATTATATATTCAAAGAAGGTTGTTTATCTGTTGTATAAAACAGTTCACGGAAAGACGTAGGTACATTGTTTATTCAAAGAGAGTTGTTTATCTGTTGTATAAAATAATTCACGGAAGGATATACATTGTTTATTCAAAGAAGGTTGTTTATCTGTTGTATAAGCTGTTAGTAGAAATAATTTGCTATCGAATTTCGGAATATTTATTATTAATAAATATCGTGTAACACTGTAATGAATTTATTTGACTACTCGTACCCATAAGCTTGTTTTCATGATTATATAGCTGAATCGTGACGAATCACGGGGTCAAAATGACACTTGGTCACTCTTGCAATTAAACGCTTATGGACCTCCATACGAGTCGTGCCCGATCACCAAACAAGATACGGTATACACAATTAAGTTGTACTCACTGCTATTGTGTCTTCTTGCTTGATTTCTGTTCGGTGATACAAACACTTGTAACTGTCCCAGATATAACCATAAGCGCGCGATATTGGTTTTGGTTATTCTTAACCCACGATAACACTTGTCTTGAGTCGTTTCACAAAAGAAGGTCACACAAAGCATACGATACACAACAATAGGGGTGATGCTTCATATTACACTTCCGATTGATTGACATTTCAATGTAGAGCGAAATATCACGCTACGATGGTTGCTAACTGACTAGCGATTATTACCGACCGTAAGGCAGCGATGCATCGGGTAGGTACAACATAAAGTGCGGAATTCAAAAACTCTGAATCCTGCCGATCCTATTGGCTGAAACGGAACACAAACTCGCAGAAAACCAAATCAGCGTCACGAAACATTCCGCCCACCAAAATACAGCAATCGTATTTTAAAGAAAAGTTGACCGTTGAGCGAAGCGTGAAATGCTATGAAACGTTACGATACGAAGAGAAGACGAAGCGAAAAACTTTTAACTATATTTAGACGATAACTAGACATAGATAAACTTAACGATAAACTAAACGATACGAAACTAAGTGATAAGTTTAACTAAGACGTAAACAAAGAATACAACAAACCGTGATGCGATGATGATTAGTCACATTGACTAGGCAATGGACACGATTTGGTGAATGGTCTTGTAAGAGAAGATCCATTCAAAGTACGGAACGTAACGATAAGTGCAAGAATTTTAATTTCGATTTTAACCATTTCATCCGTAGAGAGTGATGCGCAATGTTTGGTTAAAGATAGAACACGAAATTCGATATGATTGAGTGGAAAATCCAAAAGACGATAGGCTTTGTTATGAAAGTTTACTACAAAAATATAACAGTAACCGATAAGACGTTGGAGTTTCCGAAAACGATATGATTTATTTAATAAAAAATCCAGCAGAATTTCATTATACTGGAATAATGACGATTGAGCTCGTTCCTCAGAGTGGAGTTCAGTTGATAACAGGGCCATCAAAGATAGGCCAAGAGTTGTTTGGCGTGGCTAGCCCGGAGGGCTCCGCCCACCATATTACGTTACGGTTTAGATCAGCCGGAGAGTGGCCATCTGAAGCGATATCCAAAGGATTATCAAACGATGATGCTTGTAGCGAACGGTTAGATGCGATAACTGTCAAAAGCGATAATGGTTCGGTATAACGATTCCCGTAACGAATTTCACCGGGTGGAGTGTCTGGTGGCCTCCACTTTCATCCCAATACCCTGAGAGTGGGAGAATGATCAACATTCTTTAAGCTTACATCAGCGAGATAGTAGTCCGGCGGTAGAAAGGCGCAAAATTTCGGTTTGTTATAATGCCACTTCTGCAGTTTAAGTTGACCTCGTTTGGTATATTCGATGACTTCGGATTGCGTTTGTTGAGCTTGTTCCAGACCGGAACAGCCGGTGACGATAGAGTCGATGTTCGTATCCGAAGTGAGCGCGTGGCGTGTGAGCGTTAATTCGTTACTCTCCTTTTCTGTCAACGGTTTGACAATACGATAAGACAGAATATAGGCAGAGAAACCATAAGTTACAAGGTGTAATGGGTAATCCGGGGTGGGTTCAGACGATTGGTGTCGCCAAAATATTCGTTGAATAGCGCGATTTGGCTCTTGAAGAAATGTTTGGCGATACATTTGCCGTACGTCAGCAATGAACACCACAGATGGTGAACGAAAGTTTTGCAGAAGTTCAGCAATGTTCGTTGGAAGCTTGAGAACGATAAGTAAGGCATCCTTTGACGATGATTCATTCACCTCCGTCACTGAGGCATCGAAGACCACTCGTAACTTAGTGGTAACGGTGCCCGGACGAAGAATGCAATGACGAAGTATGCAATGCATTTCCTTGAGTAAATCTTTCCCAGGAACACGTGTCATGTGACCACTGTGCAAGTAGTCAGTCATGAAAGCGGAGTACGATTCACGTAAACTGAGCATTGCTGTGTGTTTACGGTCGAGTGATAGGAAGTTGCGCGAAGAAGCTTCGCGCGAACCTGGGAAAGCGATATCCTTGTCCTTTTTTCCATAAGGCAAGGCTACGATGAGTTGCTCCGAAGGGTCACGTGAGTGATCAGTGTGGTACACCTGGTCATCAAGTTGTTCTTTAAGGGTGAGCTGTGAAGACTGAGGAAATGTGTCCAACTCCCTCAGTCTCTTGACTTCTCTGGGGAGACGGTAATGGTTGGTTACGATGAAGGAGTTTGTTTGACGATCGGTAGCAAAACCAACCAAACCCAGAGGAAACCAACCGAATTGTGAACTGACAGCTGAAAGCTGGTGAAGATTACCCGCTAATTGGGGTCTCAAAAGCAATGGCAAGATCTCAACATCTTGAAGTAAGTCAGTCGGTCCAGTGTCAGTTGTCAGTTTGTGATAGTCAGGGTCGGCATGAGGTATGTCTCGGAATTGATGACAGGATAACTGGTCGAATTGAAACATTGGCGATGGAAGTAACTTCGTGTAGACGATAATTTGTCTCATATCCTTGACATCTAAATTGGGGACATCTGACTCGATTGTAGAAGATTGGCCTAAGCCACGAATTCTCTGAGAGCTGACTGGACGCTTGGCAGTGCGATCGGTTGCGATATGTGCTTGATTGTCTGAATCGGTCAACGCACGAAATGCTTGAAATCTGCCGGATGGATCACGATTACTAATATGAGCAGTTGGCAAACGTACGACGGAGCTGTCACCGAAATTATCGAGGAAAAGAGCTGGAGGATCAGAACTAGAAGCTCCTTGAACCGTTAACGTGGTGGGTCGTTGGTACTCCTCTTCAGTAGGAATGTTGTCTTCCATGTGAAGTAGAGTGTGATGTTTACGATGACATTTCTGACAATCAAACACAGATTTGCAATTTGTGAGCGAATGAGACGGCGTAAGACAATTCAAGCACCAACGTTGTGCCTTGGCAAATTGAGCGCGGTCCTGAACCGATTTGAGTGCAAATGATGTGCACTTAGAGATCGAATGAGTTCCCTCGCAAAACGAGCACTTTGAGTAAGTGAACGCAGTCAAGGACCCTTTGGTTTTGGTTTCAGGTTTTGCCTTCTTCGTGTCACAAAGAAGCGATGACGTTGTTTGTGTTGTGAAAGCTTGATCATGAAATGTTGAAACGTTTTGGTTCGATACGATAGTTTTTACGGGTTCCGATTGTGAAGATTTATTCGTTAATTCCTTGTGAATTGCGACGATTCGGAAATGCACGTTATCAAAAATTTCGCGAACTTGATTCTCCATTTCCGTGTTTGCCTCGTCTAAGGCTAAAATGTCAGAATGAGCATTTTGAAAATCACTAACGATATGTTCCAACTTCGAAAAATACGCAAAAAATAATTTATGGTTGGTTGCATTTTGCATAACCGTTGTTCCGATTTCGTTAGGGTTGGTCGTTTCTTGCGAAACGGTTTCAGCGATTTGTAACATCTTGTTTATTCTCTTATTTGCCATTTCACGCAAACGCCGCAACACCGATATTTTTTTCTCCATTGTAACAACGTATACGATGTATAAATGTAATGAAATAGATTGATTATGGTACGCAGAACGTAATGAAAAACTAAAACGAATACGTTAGGATTTTAAATGTACGGTAGGTCGCAAATAATTAACTAGTTTAATATTCACGTTGTCGATAAGTTGTAACATTTAAATTGACGGTTCATAGCATTCTACGTACGCATATATAACGATTTTAATTAAAGAGATACCTATCTAAAGGGATCTCCCTCCCTGGTTTCGGCACCAATGAATCGTGACGAATCACGGGGTCAAAATGACACTTGGTCACTCTTGCAATTAAACGCTTATGGACCTCCATACGAGTCGTGCCCGATCACCAAACAAGATACGGTATACACAATTAAGTTGTACTCACTGCTATTGTGTCTTCTTGCTTGATTTCTGTTCGGTGATACAAACACTTGTAACTGTCCCAGATATAACCATAAGCGCGCGATATTGGTTTTGGTTATTCTTAACCCACGATAACACTTGTCTTGAGTCGTTTCACAAAAGAAGGTCACACAAAGCATACGATACACAACAATAGGGGTGATGCTTCATATTACACTTCCGATTGATTGACATTTCAATGTAGAGCGAAATATCACGCTACGATGGTTGCTAACTGACTAGCGATTATTACCGACCGTAAGGCAGCGATGCATCGGGTAGGTACAACATAAAGTGCGGAATTCAAAAACTCTGAATCCTGCCGATCCTATTGGCTGAAACGGAACACAAACTCGCAGAAAACCAAATCAGCGTCACGAAACAATAGCATTACCAGACATATATATGACGTATGAGGCGTACCTCATTTATTAAAGTAGACAATATCAATTCTAGATTTCGCATCCCTTATTCCTGAGCGAAAATAATACCCTTATCCTCTTTCCCAGATTCTTTCTCCGCGAGTTAAGTGTGCAGTTTCCGTTTGACTGCAACTAAATACACCCCCCACCCCACCCTGCCTGGCCACCCCTGCATCTAACCCAAGGTAAAACACTATATAAGCCATTTAAAAAAAAACACACTAGCTGCCTGTTTAGATTTGTAAATGAATTAAAAAAAAATATCGCCACAAATTGTGTTTTATTTAATTTTGGGAAATTTAGATAAAATTTTCTAAAGAACTTATTTTTCCACGGTATACTATAAAACCATAACCGGAAATTTTAAAGTAGGAGATTTTGAACTTTAAAGCAGTTTTTATAGTCCTAATACTTAATTTTTTTTCTGGTTTGATTGAGACATCAAACAATGCTTGATTGTTTCATTCGCCGAGATGGGTTCAATTAAAGTTTTTAAAATATTTCTGAGCGATCAAATTTTTGAACCAAAAACACATGATTTTGAATAACTCCGTAGTGCTTCTCCTTAAAACACAATTCACGATTTAAGATGAAGCTAGACGTGAAATCCTATTTAGATACTATTTAGATTCATCTTTACGACGAATCGGTTTACATTATGAATATCAAAAAATATGCTACGGATAAATTGAAGCTTTTACTAGCTTTTCTATGTGTTGGAATTACAATAAATTATTATTTACATAACAAAACATATAAGCGTAAACCACAAAAAAAAATGTTTTTTCATGACTTAACTATGAAGTAATATATAACAAAGAATTTTTAAAAAATACCCCTTTATTGCTAAGACTATTTTTGAGGTTTTGTATGTTCGAACTCTTTTTCATTCTTGTAAAATTATGCACAAAATAAATAAAAACCACTTTTTCGCTTTCTTCCCTCATGCAAATACGACGCGCGATTTTAAATTTTGTATGGCATGAGAATCGAAATATTTCTAGTGTTTATATTCCTCTTTTTAACAATATCGATTATGCGTAAAATTCTAAAAATGCAAGATAGCTGACTAAAAACACACGGAATAGTAATATAATAATAAAAAGTATGTAAATAAATCAGATTAGTTATTCAGTTATTGAATGGCAATCATAATAACGTTTTGGCGTTGCCTGAACATTTTACCCCGCGGCATTATATACTCGTACAGCGCTTCTACTCCCCGCTTGTCCCTCACGCTCCATTCTTTCATCTGGAGTCTGGAGTCTGGAGTCTGGAGTCTGGCACGATCCTGGTTGTGAATTGCGCACAAAGCAGCTGAACAAGTAGCCAGGCGATGCAAATCCCTCATCGAGATAATCCCGCGTTCGAGAGCTTATTGGATTGTCACGGAGTGTCGTGTGAAGTGTGACTTAGTTTTTGGTGCATCGTTGCTTTACTGATAGAAAGGCAAGGTAGTCGGAAGGTAATGCGATGTTCATGTATGAAGTTGTTTATAGAGACAATGACGTTGATATTCTGGATTTTCTAAGAAAAATGCGACTAAAAATAATTTCTTAATATATATGTACATACTTTAGTAAGAAAAAACGCTTCAACACGAAAACATTTAATTTAAAAAACCATCCACTCAGGTACCTACTTATGTAATTTAAAAACAGATGATATAATTATTATATTATTTAATTAAAAATACTAATTTATCGAAGTCACAATTGTGTGACTATGTCTTTGATCAGTTCAATGAACTTTAGAACTTTTGCTTTGAATTTTGGTGTCGATTTCAAAATTGAAAATGTTTGTTTGGAAAATTCAACAAGCGATAAAATTCTCACGCATACTGAAAAAAATTACAGAAAACTATTTTAATTGCCATTTTAAAATTGGTACCGATTTGTCGAGAATTTGGAATATCTGTGATGAAACACAGGTCTGCTCTAGTATTTATTATATGTACTAATTAAACTTGTACAAATAAAAAAATGATTTCTTGCAAAATTAACTACTTTTTTAAAAAAGCAAATACATAAGCTAACATAATATTTTGTCTGCTATTTTTCAAAATTATCACAATTCCTTCAAACTTAATTTTTAGGAAAAAATGATAAATTAAAGTTTTCCAAATATTTCTTCTTTTTTTTGACGTGCCCCGAGTTCAGAAGGTTTAGAATCCCCTCGCTAATGTAGAGACGGACAGACAGACAGGTGAAGTTGAAATCGTGGAGAAAAGGCGAGGATTTTAAAATGAAAATGCATCGCGAGAAATCTCTGGTAGATCTCTGGCATCTCAACAGACGCTAACCTTCAGCGGAAACGAGACAAGAATCTACCCTCCCCAGTGCCTCCTAACCACCCCTGCAAATACTAACCAACTATAAAACCCCTGCTTCTGCCAGCCACCTAAATTCGCTAAATTATGCATATTTATAGAGAATTTCATAAACAAAGAAAACATTATAAAAACCTTAGAAGAATTAATGGTAATTTTTAAGAATAACTATTTCAATGTCATTATTCACAAACAAATTATCTAGCAAACTCACCAAACCTCACTTACATATTTAGTTTATCAAACAAATATTCAAACGATTTCGACATGTTTAATGTTTAAAATACAATTTCTATGTTTAAAATATACTTAAATTTTTTTTTATGTCAACATATTATTTCTGATAATTTCACCGTATTTTTATTAATATTGTTTTTCTTTTAAATTTTATCCCTCCCTTTTCCCTGATGAGCCCATCTATCCATTTGGATGTCTATGGATTCACTTTAATTATAAAACTTGCGTTTTAAATTTGTTTTTCACAACGTTGAGAAAATTTGTTGATGCCATTTCAGATTCAGGATCATTTTTCGCATATTACCTTCAGTAGATTGGTTCTGCATCTCAAAACAATGAATGATGTGTGCCAACTGACTGTAGTGTAACCAGCAGTTCTGTGAACAATAGATCACGCGTAATGTTGATTATTCCGATTTGAAAGCTCGTAACGCTCGGTGAACTTTGGCGGAGCAAAAACATATTATCCAACACGGCCACCATCCTGACAGGATTAACCAATACACAAATAAATTTACCAACGGACGAGATGCAAAGCGCTCGAGTTAAAACAAGACTCTCTACGCTTAGCCGATTATCGGGAACATAAAAGGTATTATTTTAAGGTTGTCGTATTAGTGATGTGATCGTTCAACAGCTTATACCTTTATCATTATTAGCAAAGTAGTCTGTTGTAAATGCCGCGAATACCAAGCATTCCAGATATGATCGTTGTTGAATGCAACCAGGAGGACTAGCGTCTAGCCTTGTTGTGGATCGATAAAACCCAAGTCAATACGATATTTACTAAATTCGTCAACTACGAGTACAGTCACTCGCGTTATTTTACAATTGAAAAGAAATATTCCGACCGACGCCCGATTCCCGACGATTGACAAAAATGTTAGCGCGGCCTCCACAGTATCAGAAAGTCTGCACAGTTATGCAAAATAATTCAACTAAGACGCGATCAATTTATTCCGTTCAATCTTGGAGAAGCGAAAGTGGTTGACAAATTATGATTAGCTAAATAACTAATTAACTCCCAGTTAGGTAAAAAAGTTCATGCGAAATGCTAATGTATATTTAAGTTACTATTTCAATTCGAAATTGTCAATTTATTAGTATTTTAAAATTTTAAGCATCCGCTTGACATTTTGGAATGCAAATCCCTAAACAAATCAGTCAGTGTTGCCGTTCTATACCAATTTCTTATGTATTCCCTTCTAAATATCGGTCTGGCTGTCAACAGTGCGACCGTGCTCGGAAAATCGATGTAAAATCATCGATGATATCGATCCGATATTGTAAAGTAATCGATTTCACGAAATCAGATCCCAGAAGTCTCTTAAAATAAAGATATCTGAGAAACGTTTTCGTGCTTTTTCCATTATTGAAGGGTGTTTATATTATTGAGCCACTTTCCACAAATTAATACTAAGTTGGTACTTAACTGAAGTACAGTAAATAAACCACGACAAAGCCGCAAATATCTGGAATTACTTAGTAAAAATCCCAGCATTAAGGCTCGTTAGTAAACGCTCAAAAAGAGGAATAAGGGGAGATATATTAAAACAAATGTAGAGGGAGCGCGCTTATGTTAAAAACGATAATATTTAAGCGAAAATTGTGAAAATGTTCAATAAAACACGACTCGTTTAAAGTAGAGCAAAAGTTTCGAGGGAAATGTCTTAAATAGAATTTAAAACACTGTAATTTGTTTTCATACATATGATTTGTAAAATAACAGAAAAAATTGGTTTATAATAATTTTCGGAGCATGTTTTACGATTTGTTTCTATCGAGAGAATTTCATATAATTACCGTTTCGGCGTGACAAATGTATACCAAGATAGTGTACTAAAAAAACATATATTTTTTATAGAAACTTAAAAACTGTGAGTGTTCAAGAGAAATATGTTATAAAACAGTAAAAATTCATTAAAACCTGGTGCACATCCTTTCTATAAAATATCCCATATTTTCATATTAGATCAGTCAATTTAGCTCAAAAATAGGGGCAAGGTTATAATAATAGGTACAGCTGAAAATTGGTACAAATGTTATGAGCACCATTATAAATGAAATGTGAAAAGTCCCTTTCGATCCCTCAGTTGCAAAAAATTATATTCAAAGTCAAAGTTCGCAAATATAGGTTTTTTACATTTTTCAGTCAAACGGTAAGTTTTATCATAAAATACGTCGAACAAAAATTACACTTGAAGTTCCATTAGATAATTTATCAATCAGATGAATAGTTTTCAACAACTACTCATAATTCACACCGGTTTCATCATTTTCAATTGTACCATTTCTTATTTAAAGCAATATTATTTAATTAAACAGGACTACAATAGATCGTGGAAGGGCCTATCGGGGAAACCACGATAAAAAAAACCGCCAAGTAACTCAGAAATAAGTGACTCTTAGAAAAAAAATGTAAAAACAATTTTTATAGATAGTTGCACGACCTACACTTTTTGCTTGACCAACCTCACAATTTGGGAGGCGGGAATGGGTACACCCCCCCCGGGAACCTTTATTGGATAACCAAGACCTCTGCCATAGGTCACCCCAAGTGGTTCGCTGCGTTTGGTGATTTAGCAGGGGTGCCCGGGTTCATGGGGTGACGTTTGTCTGGGTCTTGAAGGCGGATGACTAGAACACACTGAACCCCAGATTCCTACCCACCCCTACACCCTTTTCCTTCCCAGAACTCTCTTCTCCTTCCTTTCCTTGAAAAAAACCCTCCACACATCATCCCTAAAGATGACATAGGCTATGAGGGAAATTATTTTCCTCAGGGTCTCCTGTGTGGAGCTCATGTAAAAAAAAAACTTTATGATAAAACTTACCATTTGGCTGAAAAATGCAAAAAAACCCATTTTTGCGAACTTTGACCTTAAATAATTTAATTTTTTTGCAACCAAGGGATCGAAGAGGACTTTTCATATTTCATTTATAATGGTGTTAAAAACATTTATACTTATTTTCAGCTCTATGCGAATTATTGTAATCTTAAATGTCTATTTTGACCGGACTTAATCCGCAGATTTTCCGCTTGTCGGCAATTCATAGAAATCGAGGAACGCTTTGCAAACTGAGGATGAAGACAGAGGGACGAGTAACAATGTTAATGCGCCGTTAAGGTGTATTACTACGCGGAAAGTTCCCAAGAGTTACATTAAAAAACTAATAACAATCATCGGGTTTCAAATAATCCAATCTGCAGTATAAAATTAAGCAATTTAATTGGAATAACTTTTTATGGTTAACCCGTTATTAAAATGTATCATTAATTTTAATTTAAATTATTAATTAAAAGATAAACACTTTAAAATCCAAATAAAACCTTTCGATTACCCACAGGGAATTAGACGGGCCGAATAGATTACGTTAAAAAATAGATTACGTTAAAAAATAGATTACGTTAAAAAATTACAAAAAACGTGAAAAATATTTTATTGTTTGTTATAATCCATACTAATATTATAAATGCGAAACTGCTCGAGTTCGTTTATGACCTTTTTACGCATTAACCAATAAAAATACTTTAAAAATTCATTCACCAATAGAAAGTTAAATTATGTGCGAAGACTATATATAGTCTTTATATGATGGCAAGCTCTGGCATTATGAAATTAAAAATATTAATAAATTATATTTGTTATACGTTTTCTGTCGCTAACAACAGCGAGTTTCTGCTAACGTCAGAAAAAATCGTTTCCATGGAAACGATGTTGATCTATTTGTGGGCTCTAAGCTGGTAGGTACTCAGCCCCCTGGTCAGCTACTGCTCCAGAAAATTCAAATATTAGAATATGTTTTGTTTTTTTTGGACAAGCTTCTGTTCTGGAATAAATGTCAGATAAGAGTTCCTTCATTAAAAATATAACGATTATAAAGACTGAATAATAAATAGTGTAATTTTTTATTATATTAACAAACTTCCAAATATTTAATTAAAAACAAACATCCGAAATGTTTGTAAGCGCATAAATTCCGAACGAATGAACCAAATTGGATAATTCTTTTTTTCTTTGAGCAATAGCTTTATGAAATTTAGGTGGCAGGCGAGATGTTTGAAAACTGAATGTAAGGGAATGAATGTATGGAATGCGGGAAGGGGTTGGGGAGGGGAGGAGGGGGGATAATTGATAAGTGCAAGCGCTACAGTAATTTCCCGTAATACCATGCGAGCGAAGCCGCGGGGAAAAGCTAGTAATACAATAATTAAAATAAAAAAAAGTTGCTTACAAACAAGTAATAAAGTTTATGAAAATATGTAGGTAGTAAGTAGTTATTGATTATTTGAATAAAACGGGTCATCACTTGTGCTTGGATTCAACAGCTCGGCTGTGGAATGATTTGTCGGCCCCAAAGATATTGAAATATAAGAGATGTGCTATCCGAAATTTTTACTGGGTGGGACTGCGCTTCCGGGTGTCGCCGATATTGCTTACCAATTAACGAATAATTAACGAATAAAGTAACCCAACGTTAAATTAAATGAACGAATCCTTACGTATTCACACTATATTGTTAACCAATACTAATGCACACCTTAAAAAAATCGACGAAATGAAAAAATTCAGTTGTATGCAAACTACTCCGATTAGGCAGTAGTCCGCCGACAGTCGCGCGGACATCATAGCATTTGTCTTTTGTATTTCAATACTTTGGTCGGTCCCGTGTTTCCTCACTCCTACAACTCTTACTAGCAGGACTATCTCGATCGATCCTCTTGCACCGCAGTTGGAGGGATGGATTCATACATCCGACACACTGACCCACAGCCCTCGCACATTTTTCCTCCCGGAACTTCCTCTTCCTTTCTTTAAAAATACCCTTCACGCAGCATCCCCTAAGATGACATAGCCAGCCCCTGAGAGAAATAATTTTTCTCCGGGCCTTTTGTGTAGAGCCAAAGTAAAAAAAAAATCATGGGTCTCTTCAAGACCCAGGTTCACTCCTCCCCGCTGACCCCCCGTACAACATCCCCAAAGATGACACAGGCCCTGAGAAAAAAAATCATCTCAATAGCAGTGGCGTACAAGGAGATTTTGTCAGGGTTTAATAGCGAGTATATTATCCACGACGAGTATACTATCCATCCTGATGAATAGAACATTGTTCTCGACTTATGTATACAACCAACACATCTGCATAGGTTACCCCAAGTGGTTCACTTCGTTTGGTGACTTAGCAGGGGTGCTCGGGTTCACCGGGTGAGTTTTATCCATACCTTGGCGACGGATGCGTCTGCCCACCAGCTGCGTGGCGGGTTGGATCGGGAGGGGCCGGGTGAGGGAAACCCTTTGACTTCTCCAGCCGGATTCTTTCGTGAGGGATGGATTTCTACATCACCCCTAGACACACTAACCTCATACCTTTTAACCTTTACCTTTAACCTCACCTTTAACTTTTTAACCTCTCCCCTCATACCTTTTCCCTCCCCAACTTCTCTTCCCCTCCGCACAGCATTCCCAAAGATGACATAATTGTGTAGTCAACGTAAAAAAAATTGAATCCAATAAAGTGGCGAAAAAAAAAATTGACTTTAATTCGTATTTCCTGTCCTCAAGTAATATGATTAAAAAATAAATAAAATTAAAAAATACCAAAAATTCAATGATATTAATGTTAATTTTTTTCATATTTTCACGGATAATAAATACAATGTGTCTGTTACTTAAAGATTAGCAGGTATACCACGATAAAGGCACCCTGTACTTGTGCATACTGTACAGCCCGAAACCTGGATAGGGCACCGTGTACATTCCGAAACCTATGAAGGACACCCTGCGCATTAAATGGGGTATCTGTACGCGTCTGTAACATATATAAGGTACCCGATACGTGTGTTCTCCGTAGTGTTTGAAACCTATGCGCATAGAGCACTCTGCACTTTATACCCTGCAGAGTCCAACTCCTGAATTCGGTTCCCTGTACGTATATACCCTGTACAGTCTAAAACCTGTATAACCCACCCGGTACTTTATCCTGTAGAGTCCAACACCTGAATACGGCACCCTGTACGTACCCTGTATGTACCCTGTACAGTCTAAAACCTGAATACTCACCCGGTACTTGTATACCCTGTAGAGTCCAACACCTGAATACGGCACCCTGTACGTATGTACCATGTACAGTCTAAAAACTGTATAACCCACCCGGTACTTTATCCTGTAGAGTCCAACACCTGAATACGGCACCCTGTACGTATGCACTCTGAACAGTCTAAAACCTGTATAACCCACCGGGTACTTTACCCTGTAGAATCCAACACCTGTATACGGCACCCTGTACGTATGTACCCTGTACAGTCTAAAACCTGAATACTCACCCGGTACTTGTATACCCTGTAGAGTCCAACACCTGAATACGGCACCCTGTACGTGTACCATGTACAGTCTAAAACCTGAATAACCCACCCGGTACTTTATCCTGTAGAGTCCAACACCTGAATACGGCACCCTGTACTTATTTACTCTGTGCAGTCTAAAACCTGTATAACCCACCGGGTTCTTGTTTACCCTGTAGAATCCAACACCTGAATACGGCACCCTGTACAGTCTAAAACCTGTATAACCACCCGGTACTTGTATACCCTGTATACTGTATAGTCCGAACCGACTAATGTTCAGTACTGCCCAATACACAGGGTGTTTATTGAGCAGTGGTGGCCGGGGTCTGAGCGAGACGAGGGTCTCAAGAATTATCGGATCACACCCGACCTAATAGGGTGACAAGTAGAGGGGGGGGGGGGGGTGGGGGAACCTGCCAACTGCCAACTAACCACCCCGGCTAATAAGAGTGAGATGCGAACCTAATTATATTAATGGATACATTTAATAAGATTAACACAATTACATGACAATATTGATAAAAGTGGACAATAATAATACTGTTATTTTGCTAATCACTAGAAATAGATATTTCAAAAAATCACTAATTTACCTGAAAAATCACGGTGTAACTTAAATATGTAGTGCTACACGTATAAGTTGACGAAAAAAGAGGGCGCTGTCGTCTATAATATAATAATAATAATAAAAAGGGTTATTCATCAATATATTTTTTACAATATTACTTTATTATTTTATCATTGATTCTATTGACGAAAAGGTCACTGCTCAGCTACAATTCAGGATTTCTCCAATATAAAACAGAAAATAAAATAAAATAAAAAATAAAATTTCATTTAAATAAAATAAATACAAATAAAATAAATTAAATAAAAATAATTAAATCAAATCTCCAATTCGACACACACAATATAATACAATATAATTAATAATGCAAAACGGAATTCAAATAAAAGTCAATAATCTTAAAATTAAAACTCCAGTACAAAATAAAAACAATTAAAATCAAATTCAAAATAAAATCAATTCAAGTATAAAATATAGAATATAATCAAAAATACAATAAAAAATAATAAATAATGTAATCAAATCAATTTAAAAAAAAAAAACACATATAATGATAGTAGGTTTTGTTGACAGATTAAAGTATGAAGATTTAGCTTTAGTTCGTGTTTTTGCCACCGCCAACATATACGTATAGCACTGTAACTTGTCAAAATAAAAACTGAGTAATATTCTTTCTAACCTAGTTCATATTAAAATAAAGATTATAAATAAACGCTTTGTAAAATATATTGTAGGTACCTAGGTACGTACATCGTCGCTTGTCTGAAATTGAAAAAAACTTTTTAAATGCATCTATTTGAATTTAGATTTTGTTTGTTACGCACGAGTGAAGTGGAATCTCGGATGTAGAAATTAACCCACTTCCCGACATTCGATTGATCTGAAACTCGGCAGATAGACTCGCTGTAGATGACAATCCATTCTCAACTTTTAGTGGCAATCACGCTTACACATGTGGACATACACGCATTTCTCTGAAATTTTCAATGACATTACAACCGTTAACATACGCAATAAATGTCGGTCTTGTACAATTGGGATTTGGCTCGGCTGATGGAGTTGTCGACAAAGTAGAAAGGTTTAATCCTCAGTCAACCAATTATATTTATGAAAATAGGGTGACCGGACAACCCAGAATCATTCAGCAACACTTCCTTCGAAAAGTCATTAAAAGTGATGGAAATAAATGTTACAGGCTATTATTTATTTTTTTTCGTAACTTTTAATGACTTTTCAAAGGGGTGTTGAAATGTCACTTTGTTGAGTTATCGTGGAACCGTAAATAGATGTAGTATGATAAAAAACTTTGTTTTTTACGGGTTTCTTTCTTAACCCGTCCCTTGCCGGTGCTGTCAACTCATTTGTCATGTCTCTAATTATTTCAATTTCTTCGAAAATATTCTAAACACAGAGTTCATATTGGATAAAATAATTATAATGTTAGTAAGTTGGTACATATTTGTCAAAAACAACGTAAAATTAAATGTTTTTTCGTAAAATCGGGAAAAATTAATTTTAATGATAAAAATATATGTATGACTGGGTGCGTTGATAATTTGCCGAGTGATGCATTAGTGAGAGACAGTAGTGGGATTTTGCTCACCGTGACTGCCAATTTATGTTTTACCATCATGCTTAACTATTATTTTCTACGCTGCATTAAAACTAATTTGAAACTTTCCCTTTTATTTGAAACCGAATACCTCATAATCCCATTATCTTATACTCAAACGAACCTTTGCCTTTGCAGCCGGGTGCTGGATGGGGACGGGGCGACGGGGAAGGAGAGGGGCTCGTATAAAGTGGCAAATCGTAAAGCTTTTTAGTGCATCTGTTATAAAGTTGTTTACGACCGAAAGTCATTATTATTTGAATAAAGATAATGATGTTGGTGCTGTTAGTATGTGGGACACAATAATATAATGGAAAATTGACACATAATGTTAACCGATTCCCAAAGCACAAACTGAATTAAAAAAGGTATGTTTTTAGGTTTTCACGGCCAAAAAGTATTTTTGTTTCGATTAAGTGCTCGGCGATTGCCGATTTGTCAGGGTGGCCAAGTTTACAAGCACGAAAGTGTTCCGAAATCCTTTTGGAGATCGTCCGCTCTGTCTGGCCTACATAGACCTTGTCACATCCGGAACAGCTGAGTTTATATACTCCATCTGTTTCCAGAGGAAACTTAGTCTTTGCCGACCTCAGTAGGTCTTGGATTTTTGTTGTGGTTCCGAAGACCGTCTTGATGTTCTCTTTTCTCAACAGCCTGGCAATTCTGTCTGTTACATAAGCTCAATAGTTCTCGGTATCCAGTAATTGACGGCTACACCAAAGCTAAACGCAAAAAACCATGCTGATTTTTTTCTAACACCAGCTCGTAGAGAAATGGAGCTGGCAGCATAGTATCGCTTCGACACACATAAGTAAACACTCTCACCAACATCATTTACTCATCTGCCCTGATGATGGACACTGTAACGCTGTCCGAAACGTCGGCTAAAGAAGGAGGTAGCGAAACACGGCATAACACCCCAAAAATCATAACAAAAATGAATTAAAAAAGATTAACTTTATTTCAAATTTTGAAACCTTAAATTCGTTGTGGAATTCCATTTTAATGTTTATTTTTATGTATGTTCATATATTGCAACAAACTTTATATTTTTTTTCCACCTTTTCATCAATGACCGGAACGGTTTCACTTTATGTTGGGCATCTTCAGACTGGTAAAAAAGGCATGATAAAATTATAAATTTGTTTACTTGCTCATTATTTGTTTTTTATGCGAGTGATGACAAACAATAAATCATTGAAGAAGAAGATAATACCAATGAACCTCATGTTTCAATTCCAGAATTTACAATAACGTCCCCTTCTCCTTCCTCTCCTCCCTCCCGCTTTTCCCCTTCCGCGAATCCCCCTTCCTTCGTTGCCCTCCCCATCTCACGGATTCTTCTTCCCCACCCTCTGTTTTTCCCTTTTATTTCCCAATTTTACCACCTGCTATCCCCTATCCCCGTTTTTCTCTCGCGTTTTCCTTCCACCTTCCCCGCCTTCCACCTTCCCCGCCTTCCACCCTTCCTCGTCACCCTCCCGCAAAACCCCTCTCTCCTTCTTTCCCATCCCCCTCCCGTGTTCCCCTCCCCATCTCGCATTCCCTGCCGCAAAACTATATGAAAAAACACACATTTTTCAAATAACCCAGAGTTCTTCATTATGTGTAGAAAACTTCGCGAGCATGCGCACAACAAATCACCAAAATTTCATCAACGGTGTAAGAAATAATTTAAATTAAGAACTTGTTTATTTATAAACTGTTTTTATAAATGAAATAATAATATTATTAAATATATAAAAGAAATAAAAAAAAAAATTAAAAAAAATTAAAATGGAAATAATTTGATTACGCCAAGTTTCATCGCAATCGGATGAATGGTATAGGATATAATATCTTAACGTCAGAGCTCACCATCATTGTAACAATCTTTGCGGACGTACGATAACAAAGTTTCATCTCAATCGGTTGAATGATGTCGGAAAAAAAAATCATTTTTATGTATAAAGAAATTGAGACAAGGTTTGCGTTAAGTCCTCTCTCCTCCGAGAAATGAACATGAACAATCGCTTGAACAACACTATAAACATTAAAAACTTTGAACAGTTCGTGTTCAAAAACCATGTGTTCAAGCTTTACCACAGGCGATGGAAAACATTCCTGCGGGAAGGCAGGCGGGGCCGGCAGGGGGGAGGAATCGGTTAATTCTTTTACAGGAGCGCACCGAGCGGTTGGTAACGGAGATAAATCGAATGAGATTTTGGGTTATGTCAACCGCGCGAGCCTAATACCTAATTATGACTTTAAATTGTAAATAAATACTGTACTTATGTAATTAATGATTATTTCTTTCGTGAACTCATTTGTAAATAAAGTCTATTAATTTATAAACCGGTTTCAGAGACACGGAAGAAATTGACCAATTAAAATAGGCATTGTATTCTTAATCCCTGATAAAAAAATACCTAATAAAAAATCGAGATAGATAGGTAGTTAGGTCTAACTTGAAATCTGCGTGTTCTCCTTTATACTTCGTCTGCAATCTTATCGCTAAATTTCTTATCATAACTCGACTTCTGACATCTACGTAAATAATTACGCATTCGAAATTCTTAAATAGTAATTTTAAGTCATAATAATCGAAACAGTCAGAAATCTTTCCTGATAAATAAACATCTATTAAAATATCTGTGTTTTCTCCCTGATGTAGCATTTCTTCTTCATTGGAACGCATTTTAACATTTATGTAAACGCTAAACTTCAAACGTCAAGTGTTCAGTGCATCCGCGTGGACAGGTCCTTACCAAAGACCACTAGTAAAATTGTGTGTGACCGCGCGAATTTTGCACCAATCTTTCAAACCATGTTTCAAGAAACGGAGGAGACGGCAAACAAAAAATATAGTATTGCACAGTTTTTTCGATTGCCAATTTGGGGAGGCCTGCAGGCGAAAAACGACCTCGCCTCCCCTTAGGTTTTACCCACCTCGAGGTTCATTTTCGCTCGAGCCGAACTTTAAGATCGCGCCTGGCACGCGAAAACGACCTCTCCGCTCCTCGAGTTTCGCACACCTCGAGGTTCACACTCGCTCAAAACCCCGCATGGAGAGCGCTGTATGGAAATTTCCATACAAATATTTCACCTAAAATTGGCCACTTTTTCAAGCTAAGATGGACCTTCGCGCGTTGTATTTCGAAAGACTTTAAGGTTCACAATGCTATGAAAATTTTCTCGCACCAGCATTTGTTTCTTTTCAGACTATTGAGGTAGGTCAGCTACTGACGCATGAAATTCTCGAAAGAGAAATGCCAAAAGTCAACGGAAAAAACTGATACAAAATCAGCGGCGATAACTGGAACCTCCGACTGAATCTCTCATCGACGAAGAAATCGGCCTGGTTATATTTCCCGCCGACAGGTTCGCATTTGCAAAAAAGATAAGAAAACTTAATCACTATTTCTTTTACGCGAAATGAATTTGCTAGAAATTTATTCATATTATTTTAATGGCGATGCTGCTTAAAAATGACATTTTATAGGTACGACACGCGGTTCGAGATATCGTCAAAAAGACGCAGATGTTTTTTAATAAATATGAAGAATAGAAGTTAAGGAAGCTTTTAAAATCGACAAATATGTCGGTCACCATTCAAAATGTTACACAATAGCGCGCGGAAAAATGATATTTTCTGACGTTTCGCAAAACTTGCACTTTTCTCGAGGGTGCATAATTTTGCTGGCCAGCTAGAACACCTAATTTTCTTACAAATAAATTCAGGTTGGGTAAATTTTCTCACACCTGGGAACACTGGATTCTGAAATTTTACAAATGGCGGAGAGCTTTGCCTTCGCCAACTAAAGATTTCAATCAGGCCAGGACAGCGTTGTTTGTATGGAAAACGTTAAAAACAACATGGCGCCAGTCGATTTTCAGGCCGTGCTCGAGGTGGTGACCACATTATTTCGTTTCGGTCTTGCCAGCGATGAAAATGTAATTGCAGAATATTGTACGTCTGCGAATGATGAACTAAGTAAGTACCTGATAAATGGGCTCCGATGCATTAGGATTCGTATTATTTATAAATATAAATACTTTGCGAACTCTTTTTCATTGAAATGATTATTTGATAACAAAATTCTGAATATACATTTTAATGGCGTGTTTTTTTTTACGTATGTGCAGGTGTACCAACTGAGAATCTGAGTAGGTAGGTACCTGCACATAACAACTCGGAATCATCATATGGGAATTGCATATATTTTTTTTTTGGAAATTTGTAATGAAATTATTTGAAGTTGAAAGGATAATTTCTTTTGTAATAAGTTTTTGGGCTGTTATGCCGTGTTGCGCTACCTTCGTCTTTAGCCTAGATATTTAAGGGATCTATTTTTTTTAATATTAAAGTTACATAACGCTTTTTTTGTATATTGCTTCTTTAAGATAATTATTCAACGTTAGAGGCGGGCATTGGCACTGCCGCCCCGGGAACCATTCGTTGGATGAGCAACACCTCATAAAAATAGGTATACAAAAAATTTGAAAATTATATTTTTATAGGGCCGTTTTTGTGAAAAATGACAAAAAGGGTGAGGTACAATATTGAAAATCTACCAGGAGCACATAATACGCAAGAGTAAAATTTAACAGAGAATACATTTGTTTACTGGAATACTTAGACCTCACTTTTCAAGTATTGGTTGAGATTGTTTTGGAAAAGTTTCACTTCTACCGCGTGTAAACTGCACTCGAATTTTTTTTGACAACGTACGTAGGTATCTACTCGGACACTATATATTCTGAACATTTCTAATAAAATGAGTAAATTTAAATAAAGATGGTCCAATTTTTTTTTTGCGAAATGGTGTAGGTGCCTTTTGAATACTGTACGGGAACTAATCGTTCGTACATTTTACATTAAATTTCAATGTGAAAACCGCACAAGAGTCCCAATTACTGCCGTCCGGAGTCAGTGCGACTACGGCGTCCACAGTTGGGTTTAGTTTTTGAAAAATTCTGAATAATACATTTTTATAGCGCCGTTTTTTGAAAAACTACAGTAAGCTGCACTCGAATTTTTTTTGACAACGTCCTACTCGGATACTATTTATTCTGAACATTTCTAATAAAATGAGTAAATTTAAATAAAGATGGTCCATTTTTTTTTTGCCAAATGGTGTAGGTACCTTTTGAATACTGTACGGGAACTAATCGTTGGTATATTTTACATTAAATTTCAATGTGAAAACCCCACAAGAGTCCCAATTACTGCCGTCCGGAGTCAGTGCGACTACGGCGTCCACAGTTGGGTTTAGTTTTTGAAAAATTCTGAATAATACATTTTTATAGCGCCGTTTTTTGAAAAACTACAGTAAGCTGCACTCGAATTTTTTTTGACAACGTCCTACTCGGATACTATTTATTCTGAACATTTCTAATAAAATGAGTAAATTTAAATAAAGATGGTCCATTTTTTTTTTGCCAAATGGTGTAGGTACCTTTTGAATACTGTACGGGTTCATACATTTTAAATTAAATTTCAATGTGAATACCGCACAAGAGTCTCAACCACTGCCGTCTGGAGTCAGTAAGACTACGGCATCCCCAGTTGGGTTTAGTTTAAGTCTCTAAAATTTCTGAATAATACATTTTTATAGCGCCGTTTTTTGAAAAATTACTTTCAGTTATAAGTTTAAAAATTTCCGAGATCCAACAATTTTTTTTTCCAAAATTAAAAAATTTCCAGAAACAAAAAATTTTTTTTTTCAAAATTAAAAAATTTCCAGAAACCGAAAATTTTTTTTTTCAAAATTCAAAAATTTCCGGAAACCAAAAAATTTTTTTTTCAAAATTAAAAAATTTCCAGAATCCGAAATTTTTTTTTTCCAAATTCAAAAATTTCCAGAAACCAAAAAAGTTTTTTTTCAAAATTAAAAAATTTCCAGAATCCAAATTTTTTTTTTCCAAAATTAAAAAATTTTCAAAATCCAAAAATTTTTTTTTTCAAAATCAAAAAATTTCCAGAACACAAATTTTTTTTTTCCAAAATTACAAAATTTCCAGAATCGAAAATTTTTTTTTCCAAAATTAAAAAAAATTCCACAATCCAAAAATTTTTTCCAAAATTTAAAATTTGCAGATACCAAATATACTCTTTTTTCAAAATTCAAAAATTTCCAAAATCCAAAATTTTTATTTTCGAAATTCAAAAATTTCCAGATTCCAAAATTTTTTTTTTCCTAAATTAAAAAATATCCAAATTCAAAAAAATTCTAAATCAAAAACACTTTTTTTCCAAAAATCCAAAAAAATTCACAGTGGCACAGAGGTCTTTGCAAAAGTAAATTATACGTTCCGGGCAACAAATTACGCGTATCGACACCTGCACAACCCAAATGACGCGGTGAAAATTTGAGCAGGAAGCTCTTTGGCCTGCTTTTGCGAGAAAAGGCCCGTACCGAACGCCTTGAACCGGTTGACCGAAGCGGCCAGAGAGCAGGCGTACGCAATTGGGCTGTCAACTATCTGTGCCCTTTGTAGACGGACACTCCTCGCTTTATCCACATTCAAAATAACGCCTTTTTCTCTACCTATTTTATTTAACACACACTCTTCGCTTCATCCGCGTTCACACGTCAAATCGCGTAGTGTTTAACCCCTTGGTTGCCTCTGCAACAGGCAAAGCTAGTGTTTATAGTAACGTTCAAACGAACGTTCACGTTCATGTGCATGGTTTCGCTCGCTGGAGGCAGGCCTTTAAGTTGCAGCAGTTTGGGGCCAGTACCTGCTTTTTCTAGCGATTTGATTCTAGTGTTCTAGCCACGCGTTTGCCTGAGAGTATTTACAGCCGGCCGTTAAGATACAGAGAGGAGAGTAGTAACGTGAAGTTTGGTCAGTTGGTTCCTGGGAGTTCGTGGTTGAGCAGCTGGACTTCAAGCCGTCGAAGGCCATGGTCATAATTACGCGTGAGCGAATAATTTTATTAATCATCATGAGATAATTCCTAACTTTGTTTAATTTAGCATTAGCGTTTCAATAATTCTTTTCTAAATATGTATTATTATTATACAGGCGCCTTTCAGGATTTTTATTGTAATGCAACCATTTTGATTCATCATAGGTGATCAACCACCCCTGTAGATTCATTAAATAATATTCATGCTCTACCTTTTGTAATAATTGAGTCTTAATAAACTCAACCAACTCAACTAACTAACCAACTCAAGCAATTACCGGCCAATATCCCTGGCAACTATAATTGCAAGGCTATTTGAAAGGGTAATTCTGACTGAAATAGAAGGTAAACTCAATTCTAAAGACAATCAGATGGGCTTTAAGAACAGATTATCCACTTATATGGCAATCTACTCTGCAAAGCAAGTAATAGAATTTTACAAGAAACGAAAAACTACTGTTTACGGGTGCTTCTTAGATCTAAGTAAAGCGTTCGACAGGGTCTGTCACGAAACCTTATGGGAGAAATTGAAAGCTAGAAATATACCTACCATGTATATCAACAGACTATCCCGATGGCACTCCCAGCAGGAAAACGTTGTACGGTGGGCAAGTACGTACTCCCAACCGATATACTTGCGATCAGGAGTAAGGCAAGGAGGGTGTATGTCCCCAATCCTGTTTAATGTTTACATGGATGAATTATCTAATCGCCTGGACACCAGAGCAGGCTGCCGTATCAATAATCTGTGCCTAAATCACATTAGCTATGCGGACGACATGATTCTCTTAGCTCCGTCGATCAAAGGGTTGAGAATTCTATTAAAAATCTGTGAAGAATATGCAAATGACCACCACATGATGTACAACCCCAAGAAGACGGAACTAATCGCATTCCACCATGGAAAAACTCTCGAGAAGATGCTCCCCCTACAACTCAATGAGGAAAACATAAGTATATCAACGAGTGTAAAATACTTGGGTCACATCATCACTGAAGACCTCTCGGATGATGGTGATATTGAACGACAGAGGAGAAGTATCAGTGTATTGTCCAATATGATTGCCCGAAGATTTTTCCAATGCAGTAACCATGTAAAAAAAACATTGTTCAATGCATTTTGCACTAATCTATATACATGCGAAACTTGGTGTAACTACCGAACCACCTCGATGGAACGACTCCGGATCCAATATAATGATGCATGTAGAATTATATTTGGATTCAGAAGATATAGCAGTGCATCGACAATGTTCACTGAACTAGGACTGCACGGATTCGCCGGTCTAAAGAGACATCGGGTCACTGGAGCCAGGATGCGGCTAATGGCTTCCGACAATGCAGTGGTGACCGCAGCGTTTCAGCACCAAACCCCACTCCTGAGTGAGCGCTGGGCCCGAGCTTGAAGAATAGAATTGATTAGTTATTTATTTTTTTATATTTAATTTTTATATATATAAATATATATTTTTTTTATTTTGTTTTTTTTTCCTATTCTATGTTAAAAAAAAAAATCTGTTGTTTTAAAATGTTATAAAATATATTATATAAATATGTACAATCATATGGGACGTGTGGGATTGCACTATCCTCCCCACATCCTGGAATAAAACTATTATTATTATTATTATTATTATTATTATTAATAAATCCGCATCTAGTTACTTGGAAATTCCGTCTTCCTTCATTGAACTACCCACATTCCGAAAGGAATCTAATATTATATTTTAATTATGAGAACATATGTATTACTTTTGGATGGCGGACAAGTAAAAGGATAAAACGGTAGGTATTACTGTTGCAATTTAGCGCCCAACGGGTTTTGTGAAGATTGCACGCTACAAAGTTGGCTCGTACGATGTTTTAATTCTTGCAAACATACGAACTATGCACATTTTTGTGGCATTAATGTACAAAAACATTAAGTTATCTTAGAAGAAAGCAAACACTTTGTAGCTTGACATTATACAGAATGAAACCGTCGAAACCGGTTGACGAATATAAATTAAAACAAAGTGGTTTTAAACAAAGAACATGTTTCATTGTGTATTAAGTTATCATTTTATGTAAAAAATGACAGTTGACGAAACTCCAGAAGATAAAGAAGCATCTTATCGTGTCGTAATAAACGCCAAGATAAACTCAAAGAAATATAAAACAACTTTACACTAAGAAACTTTGGACGGCATAAAGTTCACCTTTCACCTGGCTGAGTAGCTACTATAATTTTTTTTTGCAATAAAATTCTTACTTAATTCCCCTTTATAAAATTAATTATGAAAACGTTAAATTTTCTTAGAATTTTTCAGTAAATTTTCGACATTCTTTAGCATTGAATTCATATTTTATCGACATTTAATAAATAATTACTCAAATTATTTAGGAGTTAAGATGTAATTCCTAGGAATTCTTTCTTGGAATTCGTATTTGAAAATATCACCTGATTTAATATTTTAATCAAGGTTCCATTTTTTTCTTAATTTAACATAATAAAATCTTCAGGAAACCAAAAAAAATACATGTTTTAAAAAAAAAGATTGTGTTACCGCATTCCAAACTACCCAACTGAATCAGTGGGAAGAGGCGAAGAAGACATGGAAGGGGAAGTTTGCGAATTACCCGACTGATCAGATCTGGTCGCTAAGCATGGTAAGAGCTATAGATATATACATCTTTATAAACTGCTTAGCAGTTTGAATAATCCTCGCTATTTATTCAACAATTTTTTACCCAGGGTTGAGATAATTTAAATCACTTGATTTAAATCAGTGATTAAACACTTCCTTACCGGACCGGGGGAACGCACCTACACTAACGAGAGTTTTACGCTGTATCTATGTTGTTTTTTAAACCACGTACTCAATAATTTGAGTAATCTTAGAAAAACTATTTGGTTATCGATTTGCTTTAAAAAAATTAATATCGCATAACTAATTTTCTTAAAATTAAATAGTTTATAACAAATTCCGGCGAATAATCTGTGCCACCCGCCCCCCTTCCCCTCTGTTCGGGCGTACCCCGTCCCTATCTGCTAAATGTATCGGGATAATTCTAAGCGATAGCAAGTAATTTCTAAGTTGTTAGTGGAAAGGACTAGATCGCGTTCGTTTACACTGCGCATCTCGTTTGCTCTTTTTACAATGCTATAATTTTCGCTTGCCGGTCAGAGATCATTCGGTCTGAGTCGTTTCCGGTGAACGCCAATCGCCAGTCGAGATTCGGAAACAAGCTGTTGTGTTGGCTATCGGCCCGCCTTCTCTGTTTTCTATGGAAAAAATACACGCTATGGTCTAAATTCATTAGAATATTAATTTTGACATTATTTATGAAACGATTTTGAAAATGACTACTGAAATACGATGATTATACTTCCCTCTAATTATTATCATAACAAATTACAAAAAAATATGTCATTAACACCCTTTTATATGCAAAACAAATTGGGGTCCCCAAGTGACCCCCCTTCGGGTCATGTGTGATTTTTTTCGTTCCGGGACGAAAAGGTTAAATCGCGATTAAAATCAAGTGTTTCTTTTTTTTTTTAATCAATGATTCAAATAATTTTTTTTTACTGCAACCAAATCACCCGTCCAAGATGCGAAGGGACTTCCCCCAGTATAAACTATGGCGCGTACACACGTGCAATGCTAAAACTGTATACGCAGTTGCACGTGTGTGCGCGTGTTAGTTTGATGAATGGTATTACTCGTTTGTTTGCCAAAGTTGAGCCTTTCGCTGGAGTATTGGTCGATGAACAATTTGGTGCACAGTAAAATAAGAAATAGATTAGGCAATGAGAAGGCGGGCAAATTAGTCTTCCTTTTGAAAATACTAAATGAAAAACGAAAAACCAATATAAACAAGATATCCAATTGGTTTAATATCATTGTTAATATTCTTACTTTTGTCTTTTTAATTTTCTTCGTTGTTGTTTTTTTTATTGAATAAGCACATACTATTGCTAGTGTTAAAAAACAATATCTCCAAGCACATTTCCTACTGCAGGTAGGTTGGAAAAAATTTCTTAACAAGACCATCCCCTTCCTTTTGTGCTTTGTTATGTTGTGTTAATTTTTTAATGTTCGAAAATGTTTAAATAAATAAATAAAAATAATGAAATTTTGGAAAGACTGGTATTTCAATTTAGGAGGCGGGAATGGGTACCGCCGCCCCGGGAACCTTTATCGGATAACCAACACCTCTGCCATAGGTCACCCCAAGCGGTTCGTTGTTTGGTGATTTAGTAGGGGTGCCCGGGTTCATGGGGTGAGGTTTGTCTAGGTCTTGGAGGCGGATGACCAGGACATACTGAACCCCAGATTCCTACCCACCCCTTAAAAAACCCTTTTCCTTCCCAGAACTCTCCTCTTCTCCTTTTCCTTAAAAAAAACTCCGCACAGCACCCCCAAAGATGACAAAATTATTTTCCTCAGGGCCTCCTATGCGGAGCTCATGTAAAAAAAACGTATTGATTTTGAAATTTGTAAATTATTAATTAAAATGATCAACAACAATTTTTTATTATTATTATGAACCGATTTCCGAGTTAAAACAAACAAAACAAATCTGATTTAAATTAAATAAATCCAATTTTTATGATTTTTTCAAAAAAATCATGATTTTTATCAGCCCTGTTTTTACGCACCAAACCCAATTCACTGCATGCTGTAAATACCAGGAGCTACGTCACGATATCACGGAGAGTTGGAGCGCCGCGGCCATGTCGGGAGTTCAGGAGCTCCAGTGAGTTACAATTGTGCAAGACTACAGGGAACATTCCAGCGGGAATCGGGATCAAGCGGCGATGTCGGACTTCAGAATTTACGTACGTACTTTGATAGTGCGCACTATTCTTGTAGATTTGATTCTTAAAAATATAAATCGTTTAGTAAGTACTGGTGGATTATTTCTTTTGTTTGCTGTTTTCGTGAGCTCATTAAGTACCAGCATCTTTTATTCGCCGATTATAAATAATGTGGCCGGATGGTTGGCTTTCCCGACTGGTCGGTCCATCTCCAATAAACAGTCATCTCAACCGACGTTTTCATTCTAAATAGTAGAAGCACAAGTCGTGACACATCGAACATAATCCATAAGCCAGTGGATTTATAATAAAATCCTTTAAGACCCCGAAAACCTTGAAACTATTATTAATTCATAAGTTTGATTGAAATTACATTTCAACTGAATTACCTCTACTCGAGAAATTACAATCGTTTCAAAATCCTTATTAAATCAATCGATATAAAATGTGCAACATGGGCCCATGCTCTACCTAAAGTGACCCAAACGAATGAACGTACCTATTTAATTTATGTATGTAATAAGTGATAACATAACGTATTACGTTATTATCACAATTTGGGAGGCGGAAATGGATACCGCCACCCCGAGAACCATTTATTGGATAACCAACACCCCTGCCATAAGTCATCTCAAGTGGTTGCTACCACATTGGAGGTTATCCACCACTTACCAACCCTGGTATAAGTAACAGATGATTACTCCTTCAGGGCTCTCGCAAGATTCTATTTTTTTTCTAAAAAGGAAGCTACATTTATTTTTAAAACGAATCTAGACTTTCCTATGTCCATGCATGCATGATTGTTAGTAAAAAAGAAACATGTATGCATACTTAGTTTTGCAGTAATTTGCAAGATTAAGCCACTCTAGTATATTCTACATCGAGGTAAAATGTTCATAATTCTAATTCGGTATTTTTGAGCTCTCCTTGTAATCCAATCATCTTGCATCAATTTAAATTAGGTGGTCTTATTCCAGAATGGCGGTGCTCGATTGTTATTCCGATTCGACAAAGAACAAATACGACAAAAGCTAACGATGCCGCCTCCTTACTCCTTGCTACTCCAGCCCTTCCCCCTGCCCTTCTTCTGCTTCGCCTGGAGAAATATTGACACTAGATTCTGGAGTATAGCAGGTGGAGGGATAACACGGCTGCCTTATAGGCAATATAAGGAGTGTGCAGTGCAGGTAGAGATGGGCGTTTTAGTTATTTTTCAGAATATCCAAAGCCGTTTCCGTTTCTCAAAATAAAAGGTTACTTGAAACTGTTTACAAATAACGTGAAAAGTTGGGAAAAACTGTTGTGCCTGGTAATGTGGTAATCGCAATGATTAATACAACTTGGAAAACTTTCAAATAAGTTTGAGGTTAGTTGTGATTACTAGTTGATTTATTAAGTTATCGTAAAGATTACAATGAATACATGTTCTTACTTGGAGTGCTCTAAGTAGTTCTCTGCCATATCTCCAACATCTCTGCCATAGATCACCCGCCCAGAAACGCCCACGCCTCTCACCCAGCTCCGCACAAGTTGGTTTGTTCCCCTCGCCCTTATAGGCTGCTCTGTCTCTTGCTTACTCTGTGTTTCGGACAGATTCGTTGCAGGCGTACTTATACACTTTTTATCCCAAAATCCGCGAAACTGTTCCTAACGATAACGAAAATAACGGTTTCATCTTATTTTCCTCACCTCTAGTGCAGGGAGTCAGGTAAAAGAAGTGTGAAATATAATAGGTGGCTTACACGGTGATTTTTTCACACCGATCCCCTTGGAAACTATCAGAAGAGCTATTCTCTAAGAGATCGTTGTCCCGCGAGATGTCTTGTTAGATTTGTGTGATTTTCTGCGGCTGTTAAATGAATAAATAATCATGCATACTTGCAGGAATTCGTGTTTAAAACTAAGATACGTCACAGCTCACAGCTGAAATTTTGACATCGGCCGATAGAAAAAGCAAATAACAGCCGTAGAAAATCACACAATTCTGACAGCACTTCTCGCGGGAGAACGATCTCTTATCACAAGTATTGAGGAATAGCCTTTCAGGACAGCTTTATTTCCACGATCATTATTTTCAATCTTACGACTTTATACAAATAGTTGGTAGAAGAAATAATATTTTGGGACGGTACTAAAGCGTTTTGAAGTTAAATCAAGTATTAAAAATGGCAACACCATATATTCAACGTAAACATCACATAAGAGCATTTGCTCGTCTTCTGAAGAAATTGCATATCGCCATCGCATTTGAATTTCATAATGACGTTCATAAATACAGTTTTGCTCAGCCAGACTTTTGATCACAAATAACGTCCACATAGCATTTCTTGTTGTATTCTTCTTTCTATGGTCAAAATTGATAAGTTTAAAGTTTATTAAAGACGTTTAATAAACTAAATATTTAAGGTGATGCTCTACTAAACAATCCAAAATCATGTGATTTTAGTTTGAATATTAGATTGCTTATAAATAATGCTTTTAATTTAGATGCTTTAATTAAATAATGCGAGTAAAACATACATTTGCCCTCAAAATAATCGAGTTTCTTTTTTATTAGTCTTTTTACAAGCCCCAAAAAAAATAAACAAACGTCAGGCCTATAAAAACTTCGAAACTTTAAAAATTTGGTACTTACGAACCCCTTCTGGTTGTGGTTTTATTGTAAAACTAAATTATTTTAGAAAATGATCGTAAAAAAAAATTTATATTTGTGCTCGAGCTTCGCAAAACAAAATGAAACAAGCTTTTCGGAGAAGTGTTTTTCGTAAATAAATTAAAACAGGCGACTAGTATTAAGAGGGAATATAAACCTTATGCTAGGCTAGTGTTAAATGGGAAGTTTGTTATTAGCGGCCTGACGACGTGATGATCACCTTAAGAATGATAATAAAATGTGATGCACATTACATGGACGGTACTCGAGATACACTAAACGTGTCAAACAAAACACTTTTAATCATCTTTTAAGATGCACAACCAAATCTTAATATTTCCTGTGTCATCTACCAAACTCCCTGTATGAAGGTAAAAAGGACGCGACAGATCAAACGATATTTGAACGGCGCCAAAGACGCTTATTGAGAAAGTCGGAAAAATTTAAAATGGGAATGGCTCCCCGCTCTCCCCTTCACCCCCTCTCCTTGTTCCGTACTTCCTGCAAATATGCCGGAGTTGCCATCTTTGTTTCACAAAATATTTTGCTTCCTTTATTTTCGCTACGATTGTCGGCACCTTTTTAAACTCACAGCGTGAAATATAAAATAACATACAATTATTTTAAGGCATTTTATTTGGTGTTGAAAACATTGACAGATTTTTCAATAAACTTTTATGTTTCATTATATAGACCCTGTCCACGAGTAACTTTAGCTGCGGCGACAGTTGGCAACTCTTTCAAAATCCATACAAATAAAAAAAAACTCTTCCTGTAAGTAACCAACCTTTCGGCCAATTTCATCTTTAAAAGTTAGGAAAGAGGAAACATAGGAGATGGGAACATAATACAAATTAACTTTTTTTTATAAGTTAGCTCCTCACAGGGGGTCCTGAAGGAAAAAAATCCCTAAAGGCTTACGTCATTTTTGGGGATGCTGGGTGGAGGGTTTTTTAGTGAAAGGAAGGAAAAGAACTTCTGGGAAGGAAAAAGGTACGAGGGGTGGGTAGGAATCTGGGGGTCTGACACATCAGCCGCTATGACGTAACAGACCTCACTCCACGAACCCGGACACCCCTATTAAGTCATCAAACGTAGCAAGAACCACTAGGGATGACCTGTGGCTGAATATTGTGCTGCATGTGCTCTTCTGATATTCTTAGGGTAGATCAACATTTTTGGCACGCACGTGACAACGCGAAGCAAAGAACCGACAATCGTTGAAAGACGGTGCCTGATGATGTCTCAATGTGTTTAAAATATCCACTACATATAATAAAGGGTGAAAAGTTTCCGGTCTGACAAAGAAAACTCATTTTTTTTAATTTTATTTGTTGCTTATATTTACGGATTCTCAAGAAATAATTCTCTTCTTTTATCAAACGGGTTGCAACCTTTAGAGCACTGGCGTCAGGTGGGAATGCTGTCTTTGTTATACAAGTATTTCGATTGAAGATGCTCCGAGGAAGTAGCGTGATAAGTTCACTCCTTCCTTGCGCACATGTTCAGTTGACATTGTAACAGCTTCAGCTATCTCATTCACTTTTAATCAGCAATCTTCCAGCACCATTTTATGGATTTTTTCGATCATCTCGGGAGAACTTCTGGAGAGAGGTTCGTCGTCAGTGCTCCAGCCTCTTTAAAATCCTCAAATTCAGAAATCTACTTTTTTATCATTGAACATGATAGAGAAGAGTCTTTAAAGACCGTTGTTCCCAACTTTTCGGTCGATCAATCTGAGTGTCCGATCAGCTGAGCAAGTGATTTGTTTAGTAACGTTCGGTTCGCCTGTTGGTCGGAGAGTTGCGTTGGCAAGAGAGCATTTGTGCATTTGAGAAGTTTTGAGCCAAAATTTCGGCTCAATATTAATCAGTCGGATTGGAAACAAGGCAGTAAGCGTTAAAACCATTTCTTATTTGATTAGACACAGAGTTAAACCTTTCAAATGAAAGTATTTTATAACCGCACGCTTTTCGGATTTTTCCATTTTCACGAAAATGACAAAAGCGTCTTCTTTGAAAAGGTGTCAAACTTAAAGTAATAGAGCCATTGACCTGAAATTTGGTATGGAAGCTAGTGAATAGTATTACAGAATGCCAGTATAAAATTAGAGCTGCTTCCGCCATCTATGTTTCAGACCGGAAACTTCTCAACCCACCTTCGCACACGAGAACGGCCAAAGTAAAATACGTCGCCAAAAATAGATAAAAATCAAACTAATCAAAAATTCAAACTAATCAAAAATGCATCTTAAATGTTCTCTACAAACCAGTTCAAATGATTTGAAAAAAATTATTTTGCTGACACAATCCAAATGTCTGCAAATGTGCCCAAAGTTGAGTTGTTAGCATGGCCAACACTGGTTAGTTTGACCCGAATCATTGAAGGAGTTACTCGTATTTTCCTATTACTGTCCTATTTTCCCTACTTTACAATTAGAAAGTTTTCAAAATGGATATTGACGCTTCAGGTATTTACAATAATAGGCAATAATTGTTAAAATAATAGTTGTACGTAATGGAGATAAAATAAATGTTTTACGAAATACTATTTTTGTTAAAAAAATTATAGAATTTTTTATTTTAGCTAGAAGTTTTTAGCTAAAAAAATTCCACTACTCTTTTTCACAAGTTCGGAAAAATATCTCATAGATATATAAAAACTTTAAATAATGTCCCCTCTTTTCGCCCTTGAAGATAAGGAGAAAAGAACTACATATATAATGTTGTATCTCGTACTGGATCGTGTACTCATGTCTTCAGAGTTCCTCCTTCTGCTCGTCACTCCCTCATTCGCTTCTCTAAACTGGCTACGGACTGGCAAACACATACCGTGAGGGATGGACCGTGGATTGACAGCCTAAGATGTGGACACTGTCAACTTTACGGCCACACTGCATCGAAATGTAACGCAGACACGCCTACTTGTTCTCATTGTGGAAAACCTGGACACAATCGAGATGCTTGCCCGACTCCTGAAAAGCCATCGGCAGGTGTCACCTGCAAATTCTTCAGAAACTGGCCACACACAATACGGTCTCTTGACTGTCCTGATTGTCCTGCCCGCCAAGCCGCTGAGAGACGCGAATTATCTCGAGTATTTTTTTTAGGCTGAATCAGAATCGACACCTTATTAACACTAACTTTTCTTCCTACTATCAAAATATTCGTTGCCTCAATACTAAGCTAAATTAATTTAGATGCTCCGTAAATATATTTTTATATGTTTTACTGAAACATGGCTATCTGATAATATTATTTCAACCGAACTTGGACTTCATAACTAAAATATTTTTTGCTATGACCGTTCTTCATCTTCTAACAAGTGTAGAGGGGGTGGGGTAATGATATATTGTAATGATTTGTCTTTGCTTTCATATACCATCCCTTATTCTTAAAATGTACAATTTCCAAAATTTCGTGTCCCTTTGTTGTAAATTGGACGTAAGTCCGTTAATAAATAAATAAATGTTAAAAATGAACAGTTTTACAAGTTATCGTTATTAAACATTTTATTCATATTTACATTTTATATGCACGAATATCACTAATTCAAAATACAGAAATAATTTTATTTATTTTTTAATTAGAATAGAATTTTTTAATTAGATTTTCTTCGATATTCCCCTCATAAACATTCCTGATCGGAATAAAATTATTTTTTTGCTCGTAAAATGATAATCTGGCCTTATGTGCGTCGACTAGAATCTCGACAGTAAAAATATTTCTGTTGCCGAAATCAGAAATAACATGGCAACTCGCAGCACATCTTATTAGATTCTTGCGGAAGCAAATATTGGTCTCGTTACAAAAATATTCTCTAGGCGATAAGAATAATAAATAACATGTGAGCGGGAAGCTCACGGAACTCGAGACGCTCTGGGGCGGGAAATTCCCCGCCGCACCACTGCACTATACCCATTGCCCCGAATACCTATATATTACCTGTACCTGCTTTTATCGGTGGCTTTACATTGCAATGAATTTATATCGGTTATCGATATTTTGATAATATTCACTTATTGATAAATCAGTGGAGATATCTGAAAATAAAATGATTTTAAACTATACAATTTTTTTGCGAAAACCCATCAAAAGACCCAACAGTCTGGAGACAGTTGGACTGAATGTCGTGAGGAGAGGGAAGAGATGGGAAGGAGGAAAGCGGAGAGTATCTGCCTATATCGTGTCAACCGTCTCGAAAAAAGTAATTTTGCGAAACACGCGTTTAAAGTTTTGCTCTTTTTAGATTTAAGTTAGATTCCGTCTAGTCCGGTCGAACTAAAATGGCTCAAACTTTGTAAATAATTCGAATTTTGAAATATCCTAAGGAGATATTCTTGAATATTTTAACCATCGAAATATAAAGATTTTTTTTTCTTTTTTTTTTCTTGACTAGAATACTCCCTTAAAAAAAAACCGACGAGATGGGGGCTGGATCAAGATTGAGCTGGGTCAAGATTAAGCTGGGGGGATTCTTAAAAGAACTCAATCTGATCTTTCATAGAAGGCGCTAGTTTAATCATTTTAAGAAAAAACACTCTTTACAATTTATGCATTAAAATAATAAGATGAGTTATTGTTTGCGCCCGTACATACGCCAGATGAATATGAATAAATATTTTTGTCGGTAAATAATCTAGAATTTTCCAAGAACGGCTTACAAATACAATATTGGGTTGGATTACCGATATAATATTGTTACGAATTCTCTAAGGGTATCGTATCACCTTAATGGTGGTTTTTCACCAGGGCGATACTGAAAGTATATTGCATTCTGGAATTCAATGCTTTAGAAACCCTCGAAATTAATAAAAAAATTAAATTGAAAATGAATTTACTGAATAAAATAATAGCGCCTTGCAAATCTCCTTTACTAACTATGTTTCCGTGTAATATTGACTCCTCCCACCGCTTTCCCCCTCCCCCAAAATCATCCCTCCACTACCCCCACCTAATTAATCTTTGATACTTGCATTTAATTTTTAAGTTAGTTTTAATCCTGCTAGTGAATGATACGGTTGTATTGAAACCGGTCGCGGAAAAATTAAATTTAAGTAACAAATGTACATCGGAAAATAAAACTCTTCAAAAACAAAATGTCTAGAAATTGTTACATAGTTAATGCCCAAGAAATACAAAAAATTATATTGCATTCTGTTATGCATTTGCTTTCTGGTGTTTAAATTATTATCACATATCCCAACGTTGGTTGGGTATCTCGGTAAACGCAAATCATTTTAAAGATTGCACGTTGAATATATTTGTGCATCCCTGAGCTCGAATCCCCCTACCGCTGTACCCTGTCCCCTCTTAACCCGCAGCAGTCCTACGATATGGAGGTACACCCCCACACAAGCCTCTTTAAAATGATTCTAAACGCAATATCGCAACCGTTAAGAGGAGACCCGGATGTCGAGAAATTTTAACAATGAATATTTAACCAAACTGTTTTCATTCTTACTCCTGCGAATACTTCACGAAAGGGACAACTGCATCTCAGGCTGATGAATAAAATAAAATAACCTAAATAAAATCGTTAAAGTCAGGGTGCTGTATTCCCCATTTTCCTCCTCCAAAACTGGATCGATTTTTAAGATTTTTTTAATAAGTGTTTTAGAAGAAAATGCGAAAATATGATTGAACGTTTTACTTAAAAAATACATTGTCCAGTTTGTATACTGAATTTCTTTTTTTTTTGACTGAACTGACTTTGAACTGAATTTCTGTGGACGGCGTTCAAACCAGGGAATTTTAAAGATTTTTGGAGGGTCTTAACTGCTGTTATAAGTAACTTATCACTTACTATCAAACGTACGCTAGTGGTCAATTTCATATAATATTATATTAAAAAAATATTTGTAGTGGTGTCAAAATCCAGAGAGGAAATCGGGGAATACATTTGTATGGATAAAACGCTGCCCGATTTTCTCTTAAACCCAACAATACAAGCAACAAATATTGTACACGTACTTACAACAGTATGCTGTACTTACAACACTTGTGCGATACTTCTTCTCGATAACGAGTAATCGTATCAAATATGAAAAGTTTCCAGGTAGGAAATTGTAACGATATTGCCTTGTGCAGACTCTAGACTGCAGACTGTAGACTGCAGACTGTAGACTGCGATAGGATGCATTTAGGGTTTAACAATCCCGTACGTTTCCAAATACCTCGCGGGGTTCGCGGTTTTATTTAAGGGAATTGAAATAGTACCAACCTGTCATAAACATTTTTAAAATTATTTGGTATCAAATATCTTGGATATTAGTATATTAAAAATATACTGAAAACGGAACATAGTTTTTTCTTTTTTTTTATGTGAACATCACACAAGAGTTTCATCTGCTCCCGTCTAGAGCCTATGAAACTATGACATCCCCAATTGGGGTACATTGTGAGGCTGAAAATAGCGTGAAGAAAATAAATACGGGACAGAGGAAGGGAGAAGTACCTGGCTTTTCAGAACTAACGGCTAAAGCCATTTCAAGCCATGTTTTATTTCAGAATGGTGGTCCTACATCAGGGCGATAATGAGAGTATCTTCCATTCTAGAATGTGCCGCAAATATACAATATATTGTTTTTAATGAATTAATCGGGAATATCATAAATTAATCAAATAAAATGTATCTGCGCACGCCGGGATTTGAACCCGTGACCTTGGGATTGCTGGTCGAGAACCTAACCCATCGACCACGGAGGCTGTCAAAACACAAAACAGTGTGTCATTTAAGAGGACTTTTCTTATCATCTTTGGCCTATCACCGTCAGTACTAAAAGATATTGAAAAGGTAACATAATAAGTGTTTTAAAAAGTCTTTAACGAAAAAGATCGTAAAATTATAAAAAGTAAAAGTGTCAAAAAGATTTTGATAATATTGTAGTAAAACTTCGTATTGACTCCTGGACATTCTGGCGTTCATTCATTCAAAATAGCATTTTTTGGTGTACATTTAGTTTTTTTTTCAACTCAGCGAATCTCGCACGGGAGAATCTCCGAAACCTGCGGGATCAAATATTGCTGAAATTCTGCGGGATTGCGAGACTGCAAACCCTAGCCCCAGGACGCATTCTCCGGAAATAACAACACTCAGCGCGCCTGTTGCGTTCCAACAAACTCAAACTCCTCTAGAACTTACGAACCATATTATATATTTATATTATTCGTTTTTTTACGCAAGAAGCGTTGTCGAGTAGTACAAGTTTCATCTTACAGGGCATATCTTACAAGAAGGCTTCTTTAAAATGGATATTTGCGCTCCAATTCATGTTTTTCTAATTCACCACGAGAGATGATGAAGGCTTGGCAAAGGAATCTATTATGGCAACAAGAAATTATAAAATAGTGAATTATAAAAGTTACGAAGAACTTTGCAGTTGTTTGCGAAGCCACTGTAGATATTGAGGATAGGAAGGCAAAGTACAGCCCTGAACTTTGGCTTTATTATAAAAAAAAAATCCAATTAAAACCGATAAATTTGTGGTTTTAAAATACATCGTTATTATACTTAAGAGCCCGAGAGGGATTTTTAAATTTTTTTCAATATTTTGCGTGTTTTCAAAGTCACCTGTGCACGTAACAGCACATTAAAAAAAATATTTGTCATCATTTTTTATTAGATGCATGTATGATGTATTCCACCTGTTTAATTTAAATATTAACTAAAAAAGTAATTTGTATTTTAAAACTGTTTATAAATTAGCAGTTTTCGATAAATCGTCAATCGACCCCCTGATTTTTTTCCATTTGTAATCGTATACAATATTAAAAAGATATATAAAAAATATTTTTTTATAGAAAATATCTGTACCTATACCACATTTTTTGCATATTTTTATAATGTAGCTTAATTATGGCGTATTTAAATTTTTTACACTACTTAAATTAGCGTACTTTAAAATCATTTTTTTGTACTAAAAAACAAGTTTTTCTGTAAAATAAAATTATTATCCAATAAAACAGTACTTTAACTATAAAATGTATACACTAATATCAACAAATTTATTGATTTATTTGATTATATTCAATTTTCTTGTGCAACCAAAATACATTAAAACTATGGGTTCTTAGATCTTCTGGTCATTACGCGGAAGTCTGTCCGCTCGAACGGTCGTCTGTGACGCTCTGTTCCGTGAAGATGTATTAAAAAGCATGAGAGTATTAGTTATTAAGATATAATACATATAGACTAACTAAATGAAATCAAAACTTATAATCTTTTCGTGTAATTTGAAGAAAACATGTCAAAAAGGACTTCGAAAACGTGCGTAGAAAGGGGACGGACGATCATGTGCTTAAACTTTTTCACATATAACCCGTTTATCATCTAAAAAAAAATATTTCAAAAGGGAATGGATAACGGAAGTTGCGAGGGCACGATACGGTCCTTACACATTGTACCTTCTGATATGTTGGCTATTTATGCGCGCTTTCTTTAAACAGGGTCCCTTAAAATATTCTCAAACAGAACACGTAAAAAGGGACAAGATATCCAAGACGCGGGCGTTGAAATGATTGTACCTTCTCACATATTGTCTTCAAACGTGTAGCTTCGCACAGGGTACCTTGATTTTAATATTGTCATCGCTCGGAACAACAAAGCAAGTTTTAATTGTATTGAGGTATCTTTCCCTAGCGCGTCGCTATGGGCTTGTGAGAGCGAGACGTCAGTATATACCTCATATATTATTGAAACCATAAAATATATCGAGTAGATATCATATTTCGTTCTACAAAAGTTTAAGGGCTATGCAAATAAATGATTAATTATTATAATCATTTAAGTATTTAATCTAGCTATTATCGTGGCGATTCAAAGAAAAAAATATTAACTTATTCTATAATCATCAATTCACTTTGCTTAATTAGTTTTTTGTATTTTTTTTTCAGGATAAAAATTTAAATATGGGAAACTCCATGTTACCAACTTTATGTTACCAAGTTCGATATATGTGTTTGGTGTTTGGACCTCAAATAAGATTCCATTGAAGGTTGAAACTATAAGAAGAGACGATTATTTCTTTAACTTTAAAATATTAAAACGCCTTCAAAATTTTTACTTTGATTACTACTTGCCAGAAATAATTGACCCGAGGTATGAGAGAGGCATGGAAATAAGAAATCCTCCTTATATAGAGGAAGCAATTCTTTCCAAAAAAATTACCCTCAATAAAATCGCACGAACGCATCGGCGTCTGTGACATTATTGGTTTTCTGATTCTATTTTTCTTATGCTTGTACTACCAATACGTTTTTATTGTACAGATTTTTATTTTGTTTAGATGTGAATTTCTTGTGTCGTAAGCGCCACTTAATGCCTACCTGACGTTGATACAGAAAACGTCGCAATAGGCGGGTTTAAGGAACGAAACCCGGCAAGCCTCCCTGCCCACGTCTTTCTCTGTCGCACGTACTCGTATGTTTTTTTCTTTCTCTTTTGCAATAATAGATCGTATCAATTTCAGGTCGACATTTAAGTTTGGCGCGTACTGTACCTAAACTATGTGTCATTTTGTTACACTGTGCAAAACAAGTGCATTATCTACCTAATACCGGCAATTTACATTCGGTCTATTACCCTGTATTATGTTCCTAATAAGAAAAAAACTATTTTTTCATTGGTACAACTATATAATTTATTGTAAAATTTTAATGTTTGTTAAATACCGCTAGGACATTAATAGAACTAAATTAATAAATAATTTCCAACCAGGGATACACATTATTCTCCTTTTTTTGTTGAATAATTCTTACCCACCAAATTTTGGAAGAATTTTTAATATTATGTTGTTATTCATATGCCTAAAAAGTGATATAATAAATCATTAGTATATTGCGAACATAGGAAGATACCTTTATTTCGTAGGAAATGTTAAAAATAATAAATAACAAAAAACATACTAAAATCATGGTTATGTATTGAAGCTTGTGTTTTTTTTAAGTTATAAAACTATTTTATTCTATTCTGCAAAAAACATAAACTTTTAAATAAATAAATGTATTTTTCAAAGGTGTTTTATATTTCCATGTTTTGACAGCCCTCAAAATTGGCATAGGCACCACAGTCCTAGACAGTGCCAGACGCTCGTAACTGCAGGTGTTCACGGATATAAGTTGATAGAAAAATTCCCAATATTTATGGAAAAATACTTTACATGGGAATATTATTAACACAAAAAATATATCAATACCCCTCTTATTTTAACTTCATATTGAGAAGAAGTAGATTTTATAAAACTTGGTAAACTTTTTGACATTTATATTTTTAACGTTTAAAAACAACATTAAATGTAGTGTTATTTATTAACCAGTAAACAACTCCCTATTTAATTCTAAAATCATACTATTTGAATCTTTGATATCCGTTAGTCTTAGATTATTATTAGATATATTACAATTATTTTTTCAACTAAATAGGGAATCTCATGGGAGATTTCCCCACGTTCTAGGGAAAAATCGAAATTCAGCAATCCTCGAATACGGCCAACATGTAATATTCCGTGTGTTCGGGAATTATCGCTGAAACTTCGGGTTTTTACGAGCGGATACTGGGATCTAACTTATTTGAAGTAAAAAGTACATTAGCTTTTGGTGGAATTGATTTAAAAATTCGATGAGGGCGACACAAGCGACACAAAGTTTAACTATTTTGGCAAATTTTGATAAAATCGATTGTCCTGCTAGACTCTTAATATAAAATACATAAATTTGTTCATTGAAAGGTATCGTATTATCGTATGGTATCCTATGATCTTATGGTATCGTATCACCAAAGCCACCGATTTTGTCGATTGTCGGCGTGTACTTTGGAGGGACGTCCACCACTTACCCTCCCTGGTATAAGTAACAGATGGTTACTCCTTCAAGGTTCTCGCAAGGACTCTAATTTTTTTGTTAAACGAAGCTACATTTATTTATTTTGAATGATTCTAAACCTCCAGAGTTCCTGCATACGTTGTTAGTAAGCAGTATGAAAGTGCTAAACAGGAAAAAACAAAGCAAAAATAGGTTAGTAAGGCAAATATGAATTAAACCGGGCAAAATAAAAACTCATTCGCGAGGCTCATAATGGAGAACATAAAAAAATACAATAAACCTCAAATCAATTGACAAGCACCAACAAAAAATATGAATGGCATTCGGTCTGACCATAAACCACACAGCTTCCGTTTCCCTTAGCCAACCACTCAGTGAAGCCCCAAAGAATGTTAACCGAATATATGGGGTAAAAAAACCCGAAGACTAAAAGAAAATTCAGCGTTGAGTAGTCAGAGGCAGGACAAGGGACAGTACAGGTCGCCTGATCAAGCTTCAAGCCCACTCATGTCATTGGGGGAGGCGCAAAGATTTGAGAGGGATCTGCGAAACTGATAATGTAACAAAATATGAAGCAAGAACGAGATCCATCACACTCCCATTTGGGGATAAGGAAATAAAATAAAAATAAAATAATAATAAATCGGTGTGTACTGCGTAACTTTGGTTCAATAAACTCAAATTTACACTAGACTTCATTCAAGATAACTATACTCCAATTGGTCACCATGAAACAGGCAGGCGCCTAGTTTGGCGATTCAATGAATCTTCGAAATTTATCTATTCTATGTAAATGTATTGATTAAATATCTTGTATTTTATAAATAGTTAAAAATTTAATTTGAATTCAAGTGACTTAAAAACTTGAACTGATTGTGGGAAGAATTCAGACTATCCCGTGGTCCCGTAATAACACCCATAATAATAGTTGGCATGAACAAACGAATTTATGTACAGCGTTGATTTTTTGTACTTATGCGCTGGTATACTCAGTAAACAGACAAGTAGATTTTTTCTTGATGCATTTGAATGAAAATATGTTTTATACTTTGTTATTCGGCGGTACATTCTCTCTGCACATCCCTTCCGGGTAACATAGTTGTGTAATTAAGTGTATCTTATTTTCCCTAAACCGACTGCATATTGTATATAAATTATTCCCGGGGCCAATCGTCGACGGATCAACTTTCATGGAACTAACTCCGTTATTAAATTATCGGTACATCTATGGTTTTTAGTCAACTAAAACTAAACCTTGAAAATATAATGTTTCGTGCTTGGCCTTTTTGCGTTTCCTTTTATTGCGCTTTAGGTAAAACATGAAAAATAAATAATTTCTTCTGTAATGATTACTTAATTAACACCTGGAAAAAACACTTAAATTGAAAATATTACGACAGTCGAACGACCTTTTTAGTTTTTCTTCTTAGAAAGCCCAGTGTGATAAATTTAATGCTAGAAGAGAAAAAATCTCCATACCTAGTACCTTGTAGAACTCTGAGGAGGGTTATTTACTGAAAAGAAAGAATCAATCAATCCGAAGCGGGTTCAAATCGGTGACCGGACAACTCAGAATGATATCAACTCGGAATAAAATAAACTCCTTTGAAATGTCATTAAAAGTGATGAAAAACTAAAACAAAAAATGGTTAATTAGGTTAGGTTAGGTTAGGGTAATGGGATATTTAAAAAAAAATTCATTGCCCTGAAAAACTCATCTGCCCTGATGATGGACACTGTAACGCTGTCCGAAACGTTGGCTAAAGAAGGAGGTAGCGAAACACGGCATAACACCCCAAAAACAATAACAAAAATATTTTTTGGCCGTGAAAACCTAAAAAACATACCTAACAAAAATTCATTGGTTTCAATGACTTTTCAGAGAGGTGTTGAGTTGACTTGATTCTGAGTTGGCTTGGAACCGTAGGATAGAACATAATACTGAATTGGGTAATGGTACATTTTCTAATTTCACAAAAAGGATGCTAAAAAATACCGACTTGATTATGACGAGGCAATTGTCAAGCGTTCGCTCATACCAGTACTCGTAAGATACAACTTGCATATAATGTAGCGGTGCGCAAGAAATCAATGAAGTCTTCCTTTGAAGTAGCTCAGAAGAAAACTTGTTTTCACAAAACCTTAATATAACAACGTTTCATAGACAAAGAACAAAGCAATTTGTTTATTTTATTATCACTATAAGTACGTTATAATACTCCTCGTATGATTGAATAATTTGTTCAAGCGTTTTCGCAGAATTATCCTTTGTGCTAATTTTAAAACATTTCTCAATTCAGTTTGTTTTTTCACCTTTGTATATTTTTGCTCAAGGTCAGGCACGGAACTGTAAACATTGATAATATATTATTCACTAAATACTTGGAAAACTTTTGTTGGTGATATAAATTTACGTGTAAGCTTATAAAGACTTGCATTGTTTCCGCTATAAAGTGTTTTTGTTCAATACGCCTCCCACTTGGGTCGGTTATCTTAAAGTGCCTGAAGATCTGCATAATGGGAACAACATCGATGGATGGTTTAGAGAATTAGAGCTAAGCCAGGGTTGATCCTCAGTTTAATAGTTTACGATAATTCGTCGTGGCGCTAAGTCCCACCCACTCCTCTCCTCCTGAAGATGCTCCCGTTGTTAAGCCCGAGCTACTGTACTGTTTGCTACTCTCGGTGGGGAGATGGGTTGCCCTGAACCAACACTCCCTACAATCCTAGAACTGGTTCAACGAGTTTTCGGGGGAAAACATTTGATTTGTGGAAAGTTTGACACTTCGCAAGTAAAACGATCGTTTCGGAGCACCTCGACTATAGAAATGTTTACAACTCGAGTACATTTCAAAACATTTTTTCAATTCTAGCTCAGCCAATTGAGGTTTTTAGGTCTGAACAATTCCTAGAAAGTTGAATTTTTGTAAATACGTATGTTTTGATGATTTGACGCTGTGTACCTTCAGAATCAGCATTTATTGGTTTATATGAACATATTTTTTTAAAGCCATAATATTTTTCACTGGAGTTCCTTATCGTGGTTCTCTTCCTTAAATGATGAATTCTCTGAATACAAACAGTATAATATTTGCAACTTTTCTCGAACAAATGCCAGACAGAATAACGTAACGAGATCACTAGAATAGCTGCGACTTTTCTCGTAGGTTAGCTATCTATGTGCCAGACAGAAACCTATGAAATACGTTGACGCGGACGCGCGCGCGTGCTACATAAGAAAGTATAACTACTCGATAACTCGACTTAGGGTCGAATGACGAAAGAAACGAACGAATAGCATGCGTGCTGGCGGCCTCACTAGGGGCGCGCCCCCCATATGAATCCGCCACTGCGTTAAGTAATATTATTTACAATTGGTTGTTGTAAACGTTATCTCATCGGCGGCTTCATGAATATGCAGCCGGAGCTCGTCGACGGTATTTATTTCTTTGGCTTAAACTTTGTCTTTCGTCGCCCCCCAAAAGAAAAAAAATCTAACGGTTTCGGACCCCGCCGGCGATGGAGAATGCCTCTCAGCTCATTCGTTTGCGGTTGCATTGTCACAGTAATTTAATAAAAAAATTGCGCACAAAAGAAACAATTTTAACAATTAGATATGAACTAATGAACACAACATTAACAGTAAGTATTTGAAAAAACACGCGCTATATAAAGATTTTCTTTTAAGTAAGTCTTAATAAATTACACACTCGATAAAGACACTAAATTAACAAGTGTTGATTAAATTAACAAAGTTTTTAAAGTCAAACACTGTTCTAGGTAGGTAAATTAAATTATCAGATCTGCTTTGCTGTTTGTGTGCTAATGTTTTTGGCATAACGCGCACGGCAAGTACATTAACGTTGCTTTCGAAACATCACAAAACACTGACTGACAGTAGATTTGTCAACAACGGATAATTATAATACTGGCAGCACACGCCGTGCAAATTTTACCTTTTGCTTGAAAAGTACCCCTAAAAGTTGGAATTTCAAAAAAAGCTTTTTATCTATCTATCTTAATCTTTTTTTTACTTACTATCATACAGAATCACCTCCCAAAGTTAATGCACTTCACCCTCAGACACACTGTATTATGTCGTAAAGGGTTTACAATGTAAATAATGTAAATAATAATGTTCCATAATTTTCATTTACCTTTCAGAGACGTACAATGAATACGAGGCGAAAGCCTACCCTTTAGTGCAGTAATTCCCAAAGTGGTCCTCACCTAGGGGTCGACGGGAGACCCGACGGGAGTCCACGTAGGAGCGATAACGAAATGGGGATTCACAAGTTGTAAGTGGGGGTCCAAAAATTGGTTTCGATTGAGACCCATCCCGTGCCCCATATCCATATCCCATCCCACCCCCTGTCTCATATCCCATTACGCCCCCTCTATAATAGAGCGAATGGCGTACAGCGCACGGTGTTCTACCGGTTGTGCATGAGATCTTAAAACGCCCAGCTAGGCAAGTGGGGGGGGGGGGGGCGTAATGGGATATGGTGTACTGTACTGGGATGGGAACATACCCATAACCCCCATCCCATATCCCATTACGCCCCCTTCGTCGTGGCAACCGGTACTGCTCCGTTGTGACAGACCATTCAATATTCAGTACAACGCGTGTCGAGTTTTGACAATATGGTAGAAATGTACCAGAAGGGGGTCCACCGTGACCAGTAAAATTTTGAAAGTGGTCTACAAGAAAAAAAGTTTGGGAACCTCTGCTTAAGTGTCTCAAATCGCCCCGCTGAAATTTGTAGGGTTTTTGTAAAATACTTATTTGTAACATCAAAAATATTCAGCTTTGCAGTAATTATTTCAATCTTCGAGTCTTTTAGTTTAATTTGACTGGACTTTTTGTAGTATTTTCTTTCTGAACGGCGGGTTAATATATTGAAAAAAATATAAGTATATCATATCAGTGAAAATCCCATGTTTGATAATCAGACATCGAAAGTTTTCATTAATGAAGCCCCATTCAGACGGGAGTAAAATGTTCGGTGCCTAAACTTTCACGGCGCGAGATTTGGCACTAGGCCATTCGTGAACCCAAACTTCAGGCGCTTTTTCCGACAATCTTATTAAGCGAGCTCGAAACATATGACATTTATTATGACATTTCGGGTGGATCAAATAACATTGTTATTTAACGGCAAATAACATAAATTATTTCAATATATTAATCGATTACTAAATATGAAAGTTTGATGAAAAAATATGATTTTATTAATATCATATTTGCTTCGATGTAGCTACATAAATATGTACGCCTTTTGCTGTTGCCAATAATTTAAAGGTAATAAAATCCTTTTTTTTTGGAATAATTTTTCATATTTCTATTTTATTAATTGATCTTCATCGTTGGCATTGGCATTGTTAGCTGGTGTGACATTAAGAGGAAGCCACAATCCAAAAATGATTGTATTCTTAGTGCGCCCAATATCGCCACGAATATAGATAATAGACGTAAAAATCTCTTGGCAAACGGAGCCCAGAGGTCACGATTTCAAGCGCCAAAGTAGTTTTATTTTTTTGTGTGAAAATTTTTCTAAGAAAGAAACAAAGATAATTAATGGAAATTATCACACATGATTTTAGCCATAAAACTGTATTTTTAAATAGTTGTTTCTTATACGTGTTCATACATTTCTAATGAAAAAATACAAAAAAAATCTAAATGAATATTAAATTTTTAATTCCAATAACTCTTGTTATTATAACTTTTGAAGATTATATCCTTATTTGTAATATACGAGTATCATTGAAGAAAAAGATAAAATGAAAAAAAAATCTGCTTCTTGTTCTTTTTCATATTTTCGTTTAGATCTTATAATATTATCTTCTTTATTTGTGGAATCACGCTCAGTTTCATTGGTGAATAAGGCTTAAATATTAACTATAGACTATAGTATAATAATAAGGGGGGGAAGAGAGGGATTGGAGAAACAGTTAAGTCCTCCGACCCTCGTAGGGTGGACCCCGGTCGAAACCCGTGCCGCCCTAGTCTGCCCGCCGAGCCCGCCTAGTGCCAGTGTAATCCCAACTTTAACCAGATTTAGAAGTGTAAACAGTTGATTGGTAGTCCCATTAGCGGGCGGCAATACATCAACTACTGAAAACAATAACAACCCATCATCATTACCGCCATTGCCACAAACAACAACTATGTATTATTATTATTAATATTATCACAAAGTTACCAACGGCCAGTTATTTCACACAAATTCAAATGAAACGTTGTCTTCACATGGCCACTCAGCGCCATTTTTTTTGTTGACATTTGAAAGGTTCCCGTTAAACGCTGATTCTAGATGTATTTCAGTTTTCTATCAAATTATAATAGGCTGACAAGCTTAACAACATGGTAGTTGTCCTCTCCTGCTGTTCACAATTTGTACAAAAGCGGGAACGGACTTCGGAACTGGAATCGGCATTTAACAGGGAACTTTCATATGGCCGTTTGATGATAATGTTAAGAACATTTTTATGCAGTTGACATTTATCACACGAGAACGAGTCGTTTCCATGACTTGTTCTTGAGTTCAACAGCTCGGCTATGGAACGATTTGCCAGCCTCTGGTTTTCCTTCCTCCTACAACATGGGACTCTTCAAGACCCAGGCTCACTCCTTCATTTCTACAAAAACCCTCCACACAGCATCCTCAACGATGACATAGGTCCTGAGGAAAATAATTTCCCTCAGGGCCTACGTCATCTTTGGGGATACTGTGTGGAGGGTTTTTTTTAAGGAAAGTTCTGGGAAGGAAAAGGTTATAAGGGGTGGGTAGGGTTCAGTATATCCTGGTCATCCACCTTCAAGACCCAGAAAAACCTCACCCCATGAACCCGGGCACACCTGCACCACCAATCGAAGTAAACCACTTGGGGTGACCTATGGCAGAGGTGTTGGTTATCCGATAAAGGTTCCCGGGGCCGCGGTACCCATTCCCCCACCCAAATGTAAAAAGAAAATAAAAAATAACGGGAACCAATCTGTCAAAATACAAAATGGCGCGGAGTGGCAATTTGGTGATAATGTTACGTTTTAATTCTTGTAAAACAACCCGTCCTTAGTTAGCTGAGTTGCAGCTCCTGGAAGGACTTAGAGAAACTGGACAAAGCAGAGGGAGACAAATATCAGCAGATGGCAACACGAACTGTAGCTTGTAGGTACCTCGCTTCTCAACATGTTCGAGATCGCTAATTGGACGTTATTAAGGAGCAGTTTCACGATTCGTTTCCCGGAAAGGCGCTGAGTTGCTACATTGTGTCTATATCACACTCTGCGCTATAGCTCTGTATTCTACATTCTTTGAAATAAAATACACTAGATACAGAAATACGTGAATGACTGAACTGGTTATCGTTTTTGACGTGATAATGGTCTGATAAATCGATGAACCCCGGCTGCAATCACGAAAAAGCATGACTCATTGTCACGTTCCGCCTGAGCCGAGCGTGCAAGAGCGCGAAACAAGCCTTCGGCCTAAGCGTTCGGCTTGTGACGCAAATATCTCTCTTAAACTCCATCGTTATTATATGACGTTATCACGTAAAATTATCGTCCGTAAACCGACTTTACAAACAACCAATTTTTTTGCTTGTTTTTTAGTCCATTTTAAAGTGTCGCCATTTATCGACCATAATTTCTATCAAAAGTTTGTTCAAAGGAAACATTTAACACTTATCAAAATTCAGTTTTGTTATAGATGAATTCTGGAATACAGAATTCAAAAAACCCGTAAACCACAACTACCCTACTAGGCATAGAGAAGCACAAATGTTTATTGTCAATAAATCTCAAAATGTATACGGAGATAGAACAAAAAGTCATAAAATTCCCGAAATATTTAACGCATTACCTGAAAATATCAAAAATGAGACATCTTATTCAAAAATCAAAACAAAAGTTAAATCTTTCTACCTCCGAAGAACATGAAATCAAATAAAATAGTTCCTATCTATTTATTTTCTCATCGTATGTTTGTACTGTGTAAAATATTTTTACTACAACGCAATTCATAAACATTAAAACATTGAGATAATTAGTTTGTCGTAATAATTAGTATTTTAATATTAAGTATTATATTTAGTATATACTATGTAAAACTGAAAAGTATACTGTATTAAATAATTAGAAAAAAATGAGAGATTTCTTACAATCAAACTGATTGATCAGTTTCGTAAGATTTGTAAAATAAAATATTGTAAAATTAAAACTGAATAAACATATTTTAAAAAAAAATAAAAAATTTATATGTTTGTAGATTGTGATAATCAATGAGACTATTTAAATTTTTAATTTTAAAAGAAACTTCATAGAAAATATTTAATGTGAACGCATAATTGAACTTCCTACGAGAGTTTATGGGTAGAAAATACTGAGAATATTTCTGTATGAATTTTTTTTTATAAATCCTATATTTTATAAAACCATGTGATAATCGACAAAAAATAGGTGAATTTATTGGCTATATAGAACTATAATCAGTTTGTATGTTTTCAAATTTTCAATTCGGAGGAATGATTTTTTAAGGTGGGCGGAAAATAATCAAAACGGTCACCAAAAAATTTCCAGCAATCCGAGAAAAAAGTTTCAATTTCGGCTGTCGCTCCAGTGGTTAAAGTACCCGTGCGGCCCTTGGAAAATTTGAAGATTTGCCAGACCTGGTCTAGAAGCTGGAATTTAGTGCTCTGTTGAGTCTTCCTATCTACTGAGGTATATTGAGGAATGAAAATCCTGTACAGTGAGCCACTTGGCAAGCAGCTAAATCCAGATTTTCTGCAGTCACTGTAATTTCCACATCCAGAATCCAGGAATCCAAACCTGCAGGAATAGAACACAAGAGAAAGAAGGTCACTGGGAGCAAATGATTTCGTAAATGGTACATTGGTAGTTGGATTTTAACAGAGGGATAAGGAACACGTTCAATATCTTGTATCAATGGCGTGTATGGAGGTCAAGGAGTAGCGCATCTAGAAGCTTTTATGTCTCTCAGTAAGGGATAGGTTCGGTATATCAGTTGGTTACAAACACGGCTTGGTTGGAATGTCGAGCTTAGCACAGCTTGGAACATAATCCGTATAAAGGTAGAAACATTGATATTACGTGTATGTCTATGAATTTAATGATGACCGGATAACTATGAATGAAACCAATTCAGAATCTCCTTTTAAAAGTCATTAAGAGTGATGAAAAAAAAAGTTAAATAGGTTACGTTACGTTAGGTTAGGATTATGGGCTGTATTAAAATTATTTTTTTCATAGCTCTTAATGAATTTTTAAAGAAGTGTTGAGTTGACTTGATTCTAAGTTGGCATGGAACCGAATTTAATAGAGGAATGTGTTTCTTTTTTCTCTCAAAAGCAAATCTGCAATCTACATGAGTGGTTTATATATGCTCTCTACTGTTATCTTCACCGAGACGTTTCTATGTGCCGGGAAATAGCTATGTTACTATCGCAATATTTCAAAAACGACGGCAGTTTATTTTTAGGCCGGTTAAATTTACGAATTAATTTTTGATAAAGTTCCCCACTTCAATCAGCATGGTGCTATACGCAAATATTCGAATTCTAAGCCACCACTACCCGAATTTCTACCGATTTCTTGCATCGATTGAACATTTGAAGTTTTTAAGCTCTTAAAAAAATATGTTATTTTTGAAAATAATATCTATACAACCCCCGTGCCCAAACGCAAATTATATGAAATTCCCTCGATAGAAAAAAATCGCAAAGTATGCTCTGAAAATTTTTATTTTCAAGCCTGTCTCAATTATTTAACAAGTAATATGTATGAAAAAATTCACAGTGTTTCTTTGAACGTTGTTTTAGACAACCTCTGCGAGATTTTTGCTCTAGTCTAAACGAGTCGTGTTTTATTAAACATTTTCACAATTTTCGTTTCACTTTTATCGTTTGAAATATTAGTAATTACATATCTCTCTCTACATAACATTTGTAATTACATATCTCTCCATCTTCATCTTTTTGAGCCGGGAAGCGTCGCCTTAATTAGTATTTGTTTTGCTATAGTCAGCGCACAATCAATGAAATTAACCGCTGAAAAAAAACTGTCCTGAAGTTGATCAGACTACTTTTTATCGATCATCAATTTTTAACATCATCGTTCCTCATCGCTCGGTGAATATAATAGTCTTATAAACTTGTAAAATTAGGCAAATTTGGCATATGACTGCTTGCGCCTCTGCGTTTAAAATAGGAACTATTCTGCGGCTTAGCAAAGCTTGAGCGGTAGATTTAGCCCGCTTCAATTGGAGCGAGGAATGTCGTACATACAAGGATACGGACTGGCTGATATACCGGCCACAGGAAGAGAAGTACTTGCAGCCCGCAGTATTGCACGCTGCACTAAATAACTAAACAATGTTTAGCAAATACAATGAAGGGGTAATGGGTAATGATCTACGCTCTGTAAGACTGGGTTTATTCGAATAAGCCTTGTAAGTGAAATTAAGTTCAATTTCGTCTATACATAAGTTTCTTCGGACATTTGAAAATGATTACTATATTTGTTTATGTAGGTTAGGTACCAAATTTCATTGTTCGTATAATACACAAAAATGAATGTTTTTAATATATGAAAAATGAAAATTTGTAAAAAATAATTGCTGGGCAAACCGTGACTGAATATATTGAATGCCGGAGAGGGGAGGGGATCGCGGGAGTATAGAGGGAAGGCGGGAAAGGTAGAGGGGGAATGCTTGAGGGGAAGGGGATATAGGAGGGGAAGGGGAGGCGGAACGGGACGAATGGGAAAAGACACGCAGGGAGAAACAATTTCTTTATTAGTGAGATTGCAACGAAAGCTGGGAACTCGCTAATAATATGTAAAATGTACCGTTTAAAAAAGGGAATAAGTAAAGAGTACATTAAAAAAAGAATGTATTTTAATACAAAAACGTCTAAAACAGATTTACAAAAACGTATGAACTAAATAATAATTTTAAAAATATAAATAAGTAAGGCGATGATCATAAGGAGTATCAGGTACAAATGTGAAGAAACAATTTGAGAAATTTACAAGTATATAAATTTAGATCGAAGGACAAAATAATTTTTACATTTCCCAATATCAATCGATTATAATAATAATTGTGTACTCATAACATACTCGGAACATTATCATTGAAAAACTGACCTCTATCGCAAGATTTACGACTATTCGTTAAAAATGTAGTGAACCCTTGGCGGTAGTTATGGCAACACTAATTATTCAGGATTGTTATCGGGGGTGCTCTCTGCCCACTGCGCACTGCCCGATGATGGATGTTACTTTGGCAACAGTCGACTAACTCATGGGTTTTGTCTTCCGATCAAACTATTGTCACAGTCATTAGGTCTAACTATAATTAACTACACCCAACTTGATTACCTTAATAATATGAGCCTTTTTATTCTGATCTTTTGTTAAGTATGAATCTTGACGTGTTCTTATTTTTTTATAATATATCCCGAAGCTCAGTTTATCTCTTGGCATAGGCTTCCTCTAACATTCTTGTTGTTAGAGGGTGGTGGTCTATAACTCCCGCGGGGACCAGCCGAATTGGGAGACTTTTTGTTAATTGGTTTTGATTTTTAATTTTAGTTGGTATTAATGTTGTTTGTTTCCGATTTTCCGAGACAATTATTAGTTTTTTGGAGTATTTAGTTGTGAGTCAGAACTTGCTCGGTTGACGTAGTTCAGTATGTTAGGTCTGATGGTCTTTTTCGTGCTAGCTTTGGGTAGAGGTTGTAAAGGATTGCTCAATATTTTGTTTGTATTTACTTTCTTCTGTGCTGATGACTTAGGAGAATCCGAAGTTCCTCTTTTTCTCTTTTCGCTTTTGTTGTTCTTCGATTTTAGCACTATCAGTTTGTCATATTTGATGTAAGCAATGTTTCCCTTCTTTTTCTCATCTTCTAGTTGAGGTTGTAGCTGTTTTCGTTTTTCCAGGATTTCCTTCGAGTAATCTTCTTTTACATTAATATCTGACGGGAGGTTTGTCTTGTTCTTGAGTATAAGGTGTTTTTTCCATTGGATCGTGATAGAGGCTACAACCGGACGATTCTTGTTTTCGCTTTGTTTCCCTATTCTATACACGTTACTAATTTCTTGGCTGTTCAAGTGTACTCCCATGTCTACTATCAGGTCTTTAATGCAGTCTACTAGATCTCCTTCAGATTCTCCCTTCTCTTCTATCCCGAAGAAAACCAGGTTATTTTTACGTTTTTCTTTGTCTACTGATTTCAGTTTTTGTTCTAATTCTGATACTTTATTTTTAAGGATATTGTCGTCCTCAATAATTGTTTTCATTTTCTCATTAAGCGCTTCCATCACATTTCTAGTTACCGAATGAGTTATTATTTCAACTTGTTTCTCTAATTTCTCGTCAAGTTTAAATAAAAATAATTCCATGTTTTTGTCCATTTTTTTGTGTTCTATAAAATTGTTCAGATGAGGTGATTTGATTTAATTATTATTTTATTTTTTATTTATATAATTTTTATTAGTATACAGCGCCTGTTGGTGGGCAAAATTTCCGCAAACCTGTAGTAACTTTTCGTATTTACTTACGCCTGTTTGCAGTTGTATTTATTTAATTTTCAGATTACGCATTTACTGCCATCTATTTTCTGGTAGACGTATCTCGTTCAATGATTTTTAGTTATTGTGTACGTATTTACCGCCATCTGGACAGGTATTTTATAAATATAAAATAAAATGATTTCGGTTTGCTCGAGGATTGAACCCTTTTCCGTAGATTCTGCAGCCAAACACTTTACACCTACACCAATTCACTGTTGAGTGCTAGCGAGATTAAAGTCAATATTAAACACTGTCAACGAAATGTACAAGAGTGTATTTTAACTCAAAACACTATTTTTGTTGTTCAATTTATTCACAATTCAAATTTGTAGAGGATTCACTTATTGCCAGCTTTTCTTTTCGGATGTTTATTGTTTTATTTAGTTCACTCGATGACAATTAAAGTTTGGACTTTCAGTTTTGAAATCACTTTTGAGGCACTTCCCGTTCGAGTATCGATAGAACAGACACACGGGGATATAAATTCTGCACCGAGTTTTATTATATTCACAAAATTTCAGTTTGTTAAGCACTTTGTTTATGAAATCTCAAAACATTTCCAGGTAATAAAATCCTAGATTGATTGTGCGTCAATATTTTTAGAAAGTCACTTTATGGGCACTTCTCGATAGAATACCGGGAGAGAAATACACCGGGTAGTGATAGCCCGAGAAAAACACTGCACTTTAGTAGCAAATTTGATTCGGTTTAGATACTATTTCATATTATGATTCTTCAAAAACTGGAGATAACGACATTAGTGACCGAGCAAGTTGTTGTTGTCATTCGTTAGATTACCTTACTAATAAGTAATAAGTAGAGGAATTTTTTTGAGCAGGACTAATCTATATCTATACTAGTATTATAAAGGCGAAACTGCGCGTGTCTGTTTGTTATGCTTTCACGCATAAAACAATAACAGGATTTTTAGAAGTCCTTGATCAATAAAAACATAATTTAATATCTGGTACGGATGTGAGCTACTTTATTTATTTTTGCTTTAAATTATAAGATATAGGCCATTAAAATTTTTGTGTTTCATGATTTTAGAGGCAACTTGGGCAATCATTTGTGAGTAAATGAAAAAAAAAAATTTACTGTATTTCCCATAGAAATATAATGAAATATAAAATGAAAAATAAAAATTAAGAAAAAAAATTATTTTGAAAAGTGTAAATTTAAAATACATATCACCTATTTACGGCGGAACAAAAAATTACGATAATATATTAAAATTATTACCCAAAAAATGCATTTTTAACAATGTTTTATTTTAATTTTATTTTTCATTGTATTTGTAAAATAAATATATTAAAATTATTTTTTTTATGTTTTTCATTTATTCACAAATAATCGCCCAAGTTGCCTCTAAAATCATGAAACACTAAAATCTTGAATGGCCTATATCTTATAATTTAAAGCGAAAATAAATAAAGTAGCTCACATCCTTACTAGATATTTAAAATACGTTATGATTAAAAAAATAATTTTTCAGTTTGGTTGGGTATTTTGATCTCAAATCCAAATTTAAGATTTGTATGAAACTGGCCGCAAAGGGCCGCGCGTACCATCCCCTTAACTACATCTACAACTGCACAACATTGCCCAAATGCTAAAGTTTTACAATTTTGATTTACGACTTTCATTAAATTTAATTAGATGGAAGCTTTTTAAAACTTTAATAATGGGTACTCCACTAAAAATAAAATTATTAAGTGGCAAATCTCATTTTCATAATTTTCCCGACAGATATTAAATTAGGAAAGTTATATTCGTTAGCGTTCGTTAGTGGTTCGGTGCTTCTTTGTGGAAAGAAACGGCCAACTTTGCAGTAGATCTGAACAATGTAATAATGTAATGGTAGAACCTTCGGCAGTTCCGGTGTGACCGCTTGCAGCGCCGGCGGACCGGATGTGTGACCGCGCGAGGATCTGGATGTTGCCAAACCCCTCTCCCTTCCTCACCCCCCCACTTCCACTTCCGGGGTGAGAATACGACTGTAATACCTAATATTGTTTTGAAACGTGCGTTTGATATGTAGGTACTATTCCGAGCTTAACTTTAATGTAAAATGTTAAGAGATATTTTTAAAAATTAAAATAATGTTATGAAAGATTTCGCTTTATTATTTTTTTATGTGAATACCGCGAAAGAGTCCCAACCGCCTAGAGCCAACGAGACTATGATAATTAGGGTATGTGGTGTGGCTGAAGGTAGTGGGGAAGGGGATGAGATGGGAAATAGGAAGACGGAAGTACCTGGCTATCCTTAACTGGGCACCAAACACGGCTAAAGCCATTTATTTCAAGTAATGTTTCAATTCTGAATGGTGGTCTTACCCCAGGGTGATACTGGGAGTATTCTACACTCCGGAACGTACCGCGAATATACTTTTAATTAATAACTTGTGTAATAACACAGTTTAATCAAATAAAATTTATTTGCGCGCGCCGGGATTTGAACCCGCGACCTGAATGTATTGCTAGTTGAGAGTCTTACCCCTCGACCACGAAGACCGTCAAATTATGATAAAATTCAAATTACAAACTTTTTGGGTCACGTAATACCCATCTGTCACCAAACGACGTCATCTTATAAAATTCGTCTATTACCAATCTGTTGTGGCCAGACATATAATACAAGCAGAATTAGACGAAGAGAGAACCAAACTTTCTCTGCACAAGAGGAATATAAACGCTAGAAATATTTCGATTCTCATGCCTTGAAAATTTAAAATCGAGCGTTTTTTTTTGCAGGAGATAAGTAAGCGAAAAAATGGTTTTTATTTATTTTTTGCAAATTTTATAAGAATGAAAAAAATTAAAACAAACAAAACCTCAAAAATGGTCTTAGCCACGAAGGGGTATTTAAAAAAATGTTTCTTACATTACTTCATAGTTATGTCATGCAAAAACATTTTTTCAGTGGTTTACGCTTATATTTTTTTGTTATGTAATTAATAATTTTATTGTAATTCCAATACATAGAAAAGCTTCAATTTATCCGTAGCATATTTTTTGATTTATTTATTGTTATCAAGTTTAATTTGTAGAACTCCATTTTAATTTTTTTATTTCTTTTATATATTTAATAATATTATTATTCAATTTATAAAAACAGTTTATTTATAAACAAGTTCCGCTAGGTAATTATTTTTACACGTGACAGCTGTTTCGCCTTCTGAAGGCATTATCAAACTGTGGTCTTGCCACATACAGACGAGGTATTTATGTTATTTCTAGATAGGATTTTGATGACTAATTTTAATTATGAGTAAACTGACTAAAATTATTAATGGTTATTACCCTTTTAAAAGATACCCAATTACTTATATTGTTTAAATTCGACTGAAGGTCGTTAAGTGCACTAATCTTTATTTCTAATATGAATCATTTCCAAATGATGACTCATGGTTTTATTTTCTGTATAATTAAGTTTAAGGTCGTTAATACTCTAAACTTATTCCTAATGTGAATTATTCCCAAATGATGACTCGTGGTTTTATTTTCTAGTAAAATTATTATTATTATTGTTTTAAAATTGGTTTGAACATATCTAACAACGGTGAGTGAATTATATTGGTCTGTTCATTTATTAAAATAGCTTTAGGATTATTAAAGCGCTTGTTAATTTCTAGTTGTTCTAAAAGATTTAGTTTGTGTCCTTTATTTTGTATATGTAAGGGAGTTGGCTTATTATCGCCGCTAAGTGAGTGATTATCATCTAGGAGATGTTTGGCAAATTGTGATTGCATTTTATTATTATTTTTAAATGATCGCATATGTTCTTTGAACCTAGTATTAAAGGACCGGCCAGTTTGTCCAATATAAACAGCGTTGCATTTGTCACACTGGAGTTTATAAATGCCGCTATTTTTTAGTTTGGGTATTTTATTTTTTGAATTTTTAATTTTTGATATTTGGTCACTGTACGTGACCAAATATCACTGACATCCTGATTATCACTGTAGTGACACCAAATATCACTGATGTCCTGACTATCACTGTAGTGACACCAAATATCACTGATGTCCTGACTATCACTGTAGTGACCAAATATCACTGACGTCCTGACTAAAGTGACTGTAGTGACCAAATATCACGGGTGTCCTTGGCACTCCACGCATTGCAGAACCGCGAGGAGCGGAGGAGCCTTGCCCACCATGGAAATTAGAGGATTTCAAGGCGTCACGATCCTCAGCAATGAGGGACCGACTTTAGAAGAATATTTTTACAATTTAACAAAAATCGGTGGTGTGGTTTGTTAGCGTCAGCGTGCGTGCTGATGCTATCGGCAGGGTTGGAGAAAGCTCCCACATATTTAATACAAATTAGTTGCTGTATCTGCCCCAAATAAAAACTAGCTCAGGTTCGGTGCAAGCAGGGTTTCTTTTAACCTCAAGGCTAGTGCTCGTGGTTCGGAACTTCACGCTTCTCCATCCCCCCAGGGCCTCTCTCGACAAGCAAAACACGGTAGGTTATCACATAAATAGTTTATTCAATTCTAGGAGACACAATAATACATAAGAGGAACGATCCTAGCTGAAAGTTAGTTTGAACGTCAGTCTCTGCTCTCTACACGCGTGGTTAGGGCTTCAAAACATTTAATTGCACACAAAGGGTAACATGGTAATTGACTCACGTTTGGTTTATGGGCCAACAGCGGCTTTACGCGCTTGTTCTCCCGGTCTCAGCAGCGTCCATGCGGACACCGGAAGTGCACAACCGGCGAAACTGAACTTGTGTCGCACATGTTCGCGCGGGACGTGGGCCCGGGAAGCTCGCTTGCTGAAGACTGGCTGAATGGCCGTGTGCGGCGCGTCTCCTGATCCGTGGGTCGCGGGAGGGGTGATGCGCCTGCGCATTACCGTCCCGCGGTGCAACAGTATTTTAGGGCTCGATTCGCTGACTGTCGAAACATGACGGTACTTAAGACTCGATTCCTTATTCTTGTAACGTAACACTTCCCCCCTCGCCGCAATAAAAGCGACGTGGCAATGGAGCTGTAGGGCTAATAAATCCTCTTACCCTTTCAGCACTTGTGCCAAAAACATTTAAGAGAAACGAGGAGAGAGAGAGAGAGAAATTCCTAGCTGGAGAATAGTTATGAACAGAACACAAAAGAGATGATACATGGTGTAACAAGGAATTGTCAATAAATGTATATAAAGGCAGTGGCATACATAAATACAGTTGCAAAGAACAAGGATCTGTTGAAGAAAGGTACAAGGGTTATGCAGTGATAGAAAAAAAAACTCTAAAATTGTATCATTGGTCTGTGAGCTAATGTTTGCGAACGTGGTTTGCGTAGGATGTCTGGGGTGGTTGAACGTTTCACTGAAGTTACAAGGTTACTTTGTCACAGTAACCTGGCCCATTTGAGATTACACTCAAGGGACACTAGGGCCTTTAAGAAAATACGAGGAAGAGAACACATGATGAGGCTTCTAGGTGGTGTGGAGAGTTCTACCTGTCACAGAGGTCGAAAGGGTAACTGCTTCCGGATCCTGTGGGTGAGCCAGTACGAAACCATTGAAGTACTGGAGAGTGGAATCGTAATTGGTGGTTGGTACACTGGTTTTTGTATGTAGTGGGATTGTTTTGTGAACAATCGTTGGTATTGTTATTTGCGCAAGGGCACAGGAGCATCAGCACAATGGCAGTAGGGCATTTGCATTATGCAGCAGGAACATTTGCATAATGGCAGCAGAAACATTTGCACAAGGGCAACAGGAACATTTGTATTATGCAGCAGGAATATTTGCATAATGGCAGCAGAGCATTTGTATTATGCAGCAGGAACATTTGCATAATGGCAGCAGGAACATTTGCACAAGGGCAACAGGAACATTTGTATTATGCAGCAGGAATATTTGCATAATGGCAGCAGAGCATTTGCATTATGCAGCAGGAACATTTGCATAATGGCAGCAGAGCATTTGCACAAGGGCAACAGGAACATTTGTATTATGCAGCAGGAACATTTGCATAATGGCAGCAGGAACATTTGCACAAGGGCAACAGGAACAGGAACCAACCTAGAGCTGGCGTGCTCGGGTTTGTTTTGAGTGTCGGTTCTTTGTGGTGATACAATTCGCAACTACACGCACGACTCACACTAGGTTATGTTAGATGCGGTCGGGTGCTTTTGGTACGCAGGGATTGAAGGCAAGGGACCTCCGTGACGGTAGCGAGGGCAGCATGAAGAGGCGCAGATGTAGATAGGGTGCAGAGCTGCTGGTTTTTTTTTTTTTAATCCGGCAAAAATTATTATTAGAACAAAATTCTTGAAGTTTACCTGCCTAGTAGACCAATGATGAAAAAAGTTTGGAGAGAAACAAGTGTGCATGTTGAGAAAAAGTTGGATTTGTTTGGCGTGTAGAGAGAGAGACGGAGAGAGAGCTAACTAAATGTGGCTAATTCCTAATACATGTTACAAAGGTACGTATTCAAGGACAGGTTCTGTGTAACCCCTTTTGGTTTTTTTTTCTTTACCAAATACATTTCCAAGAATACGTGGTTGAGGGATTGTACGTATAACAAAATTCCCCATTCGAAAGAAGTTGGTCTTCCATGACCTATGCTCACGTCTATACGGTAGCATTTTTTCTACTTTCGAAAAACAAAACATTGCGTACAAGATTAGTTATAACAAAGTGGGAAAGGAGTAGGAAGTTGAAAGGATCCGCGTATGAAGATTGTCCCATTTGACAAACGAAACGCCAAGTGCGTAACGCATATATCCCCATTCACGGATAATTTCGAGGAAGGGGGAGGGTGATAATTGGGAACATTTGAACGAAGAAAACTGCTGGGGACTCGGCTATTTCCGAAATTCGACCTCTGGGTGGAGGTGAAACAAGGTCTACAGCAGTCATCCTGGCACATTACAATAATGACAACTGGGAAAGGAGTAGGAAGTTGAAAGGATCCGCGTATGAAGATTGTCCCATTTGACAAACGAAACGCCAAGTGCGTAACGCATATATCCCCATTCACGGATAATTTCGAGGAAGGGGAGGGGTGATAGTTGGGAACATTTGAACGAAGAAAACTGCTGGGGACTCGGCTATTTCCGAAATTCGACCTCTGGGTGGAGGTGAAACAAGGTCTACAGCAGTCATCCTGGCACATTACAATAATGTTTGGTAGTGTTGGACAAAAGAATACACTGACATAAAAGTCTAATCCTCTACGTGTATTGGGCAGAAGATTAGGGGTCGTTTTATTCTCCTACTTGTTTGCGAGAAATGACAGACCCTTGCTCAAATCTCACAAACCTGGGGATTTTCTTTGTTCGTCTCCCAGACAACGAGTTAGGTATTTTTGTGTCCATCAACTTAACTCCCACGACACGATGCCCCATAATCATGAGTGAAGCGTATGATTAGTCCTTTTGAGATAGTAGATAGTTCCTGGGTTCTTGTGACAGGAAGTCCACGGGCATATTAATGATTACAAAAAAGGGGTGTGGACTACATTGAGTAGTTCACACATAAAGGTTTGATATTATTTCGTTCGCACGATTCATGGTGAGTATTATAACGTCTTCACGTATAGCGTACAAGATTGCAAAATCAAAAGATTTGCAAGTAAGTTTTATAACGTCTTCACGGATAACAATGAACGAATTACAACTGGGTTGCCCAGTATTGAAGGGAGGTGCAAAAGACTAGGTATTTATGACATTTCTGACAAAAACCCACAGAGTAATTATAACGGGCTCCCCGTATCGCATTTAGTAGATATTCTGAGATTCCCATCTATGACGGCAGATTTTATAAGGTTCCCACCTATGATGGCAACAAAGGTTAACGTTCATATAAAGGTACCTATTCAATACAGACGGCGAGACATACTGATGTACTTAGTACAACAATACCGTAGCATAATAAATCCATATTAGCGTACGTTAAAGACTTGCACAAAGGCAAAAACATATTTGAAGATCTGGCCAGGATTTTATACTTCAACAATAAAGGGACAAAAAAAAATTTCTGGCGTGCTGATGGAATGTGAATTTCATCTAAGCTTACCACAAAAGAGATCCTTTGTGGTACAAACCCTTTTGGTTACGCACAGAGTATCGTATCGTGATGGTACAACTTTTAGTTGTACTTACACGTACGATGGTAGCAACAATACAAGACATGCGCTTATCGTTGTTTGACAAGGAAAATTATTTACATTGATCCGATTTGAGTGTTTAAGACCTTCTAGGTTTTACTTACTTAAACAGACTGCGATGGACACACCTTGGTGTTATGAAAATTATAATAATGGGATGGGTTGTTCACAGGGTGGTTCACTTGGAGACCTGGCTTCTTGTTGTGACCTCGTACTTTGCACGTGATAAGTCACAACAAGGCAACCCCAAAATTTCAGTTTGAGCAGTTGAGACCCAGGGTGACTCAATGTTGCTGAAATGTTGTAAAAAAATTTATCGTTAATGAAGAGGCACGTTGAAAGTTGTCCCTTTTATAACGATACTTTCCAGACTCCACATCCAGTTCTGGGGAGAGCTAGAGCAATTTGGGTTATTTATTGAGCGCCATTCTATTTTCTTAAAAAATAGAAAAAAAACTTAGAACGGGTAGCAAACATCTGATACCGCCGTGGGTTTACACAGGTTTGCTTACCTAATTTAACTACATATGACATAAGGGTTAGATGCACTTTGGCGAGGACCCGATATTTAATGTACAAAAAAAATTTTTCTAACATTTAGAAAGGGGTGACGAGGTATGACATGATGATGTGAAAATATGATGCTGCGAGTTGTGACGATGCACAAAACCTTGGGCACGTAGTCTCTGACTACTTGCAGTAAGCCACAGGGAATTCCTTTCTCCGAAGTGATCAATTTCAGGTAGAGGTGTGCATGCTTAGAAAAAACGATGTTTCCAAGGTTTGACACCTGGGGCAGCAATTAGAGGCGAATGACTGATGATGACGAGATATTTATACAAACAAAAATAAAATAAAATAAAATGAAACGAAACCACAAGGGAGAATTATAATTTCTTCCATGACTTTGGCTACAGTTGACACCACTGTGCCAGAGCTAGAAAGGTTTCGTTTGAGTGTCCTAATGAGTGACAATCGTTTACGAGAGGCCGCTCATTAGTGACGAAACAAAAGGGTTGACTTCCATAGTGATCCATGTCACGGTGTAGACGAATGGTTGCTAGGAGTCACGGAATAACCGTTGGGGTTATACGGGCGTGGCAATGGAGTTTGTTTCCATGTTACCACTTTTTACAATGTCCTTTATATGGTAGTTACCTATGTGTTTACCAGAGATGTCGGACAATCGGTAAACCAGGTCTGAGATTTTCTTTAGGACTTTCGTCTTTACAAAACGGGGTGCCAATTTGGCAGAGAAGTACAGCGCACCTTGTGACAGAGTGTTGTTTCTCCTCCAGACGATGTCTTCTTCCTTGAATGTGACGTGCCTCCTGCGAAGGTTATACCTGTCGGCGCTCTTTTGGTGGGCCAATAGTAGAGCGTCTGTTACTTCACTATAGATAGCGGAGAGTTCCTCCAAGCGGTGGGCGTAATTTGCTGCGGGGTCTGCTGTGGAGGAAGGGACGGGTGGAAGGCAATTGTCAGGGTGTAGTGAACCGTGAACTACTTGTTCCATGCCGTGTTTGAGAAAAAATGGTGTATAGCCTGTAGCGAGGTTCACCGTGTTGTTCATGGCTGCTTGTATTCTGTCTAATTTTTTGCACCATGTGCGTTGATCTTTGCCAACCAAAATTGCCAGGGCCGTGTTTATGGTTTGGTTGTATCGTTCAACGGTGTTGTTCTGTGGGGTGTAAAGGGTGTTATAGAATACATCCTTTATACCATATTTAGACAAAAACTCTTTAAATTCCAGAGCTATAAATTGTTTACCATTGTCGCATATTATAGTACGAGGGGTACCGTAGGGTATGAAAATATGTTTTTCCAATAGATTGGTTATTGCTGCTGCAGTTGCCCTTTTCAGAGGAAACAACCAGCAGTATTTGGAAAAGATGTCCACTACGCTGAGTATATGCATGTAACCGGCGTAGCTTCTAGGGAAGGGTCCAATGAGGTCCATAGAAAAGGATTGAAGTGGTCTATCGGCACGCTTGGGGTTGCCCATTAGACCAGACGGTGGTGCCGTACTGTGCTTGTATGCCTTACAGATGTCGCACTTGGAGATGTATAAACGTACTTGTTTGAATAGACCCGGCCAATAATATCTTAAAGATATTTTTTTGAATGTTTTGAAAGTTCCAGGGTGTATGGAGTCTACGGCACTGTGGTTATCAATAATAACTTGTTCTCTATTTTCGAGAGGGACTACCTTTTTCCAGGCATAGTCCTCTAAGATTGACAGTGGAGGCTTGCAGTTGCGATATAGTTGTCCGTTCTTAATTATAAAATTCGGGAACTTTTGTGGGTTGTCACTGCATCCTCTAAAGATTTTTTGATACCATACGTCTTTTGTGGGGAGACTAGAATTGGGTAATTCGGCATTTAATGTTGCTATCTCGATCCTAGAAAGGGCATCCGGGACGATATTATCCGCGCCTTTACGGTGGATGACATCGAAAGTATATTGAGATAGGCGGGACGACCAGCGAGCCAATCTCCCGGAGGGGTTGTCTAGCGAGATCAGCCATTTTAGGCTGCTATGGTCTGTGACGACGGTAAACTTACTGCCCTCAATGTATCCGCGGAAATGTTGAATGGATTCCATGACTGCTAACAATTCTCTCTCGGTAATCCCGTAGTTTTTTTCGTGTTTATTTAGGGTACGAGAGAAGTATGCCACGGGGTGTTCGCCGTCCGTAAAATTTTGAGTGAGGACTCCTCCGATTCCGACGTTTGATGCGTCCGAATGGATCGTAAAGGGAAGATTGAAGTCGGGGCAATTCAGTACTGGGGCTGATTGAAGAGCCTCTTTCAGGGAGTTGAATGCTGACTCAGTCTCTGCAGACCAGGAAAAGTTACTGGTACCTTTACGGATTCCCGTGATTTTGTTGAGCGGCGCCGCGAGAGTTGAGAAGTTTTTTATGAATCTTCTGTAGTAACCGGTGAGTCCGAGGAAGGCTTTTACCTCTTTTGCATTTGTAGGTCGGGGAAAATTTGTCATAGCCGCTACTTTTGTGGGGTCTGTTCTTAGGCCTTCTTCGTCTACTATGAAACCCAAGTATCGTAGGCGGTGCCTGCAGAATTCCGATTTCTTCAGGTTGATAGTCAAACCGGCCTGTTTGAGTTGTTGAAAAACCTTTTCTAGAATAAGTATATGTTTTTCAAAGGTATCGCTAATGATGATCAGGTCATCCAGGTAGCAAAATAAATTGTTATCAAACTCTGGGCCAAACAATTTATCCATGAGTCTTTGTAGTTCTGCTGGGCTGTTTTTTAAACCGAAGGGTAGTCTTTTGAAATGGAACATACCCCTGCCAGGCACCACGAAGGCAGTCTTTTCGCAGGAGCTGGGATCCAAAGGTATCTGCCAGAATGCTTTGCTTAAGTCTATGGATGAGATGTATTTAGCGTTTCGAAGTCTGTCCAGGATGGAGTTGACCAAGGGGAGCGGGTAGGCGTCTGATATTGTACATGCGTTGAGGCGTCTGCTGTCGAGGCAGAAACGGGCTGAGCCGTCTTTCTTTGAAACTAATAAGGTGGGGTTGGTCCATGCGCTGCGGCTGGGTACCACCACTCCCAGTCTTAACATATCGTCCAATTCTTTTTCCAGCGTTTTCAATTTTTGTGGAGCTAGGTTGTAATACCTTTGTTTGATTGGGGGGCCTGTTGTTTTTATATGGTGTTGTACTAGGTTGGTTAAGCCTAAACCGCACCTTTCGAAGGAGATGGATTCATACTTGTTGATCATTTGATTTAATTGTATTGTTTGTAAGGGGTTCAAGTTTTCGTAGGGTATTACCGTACGGATTTCGTTTACTTGGGGAGTGACGGAGGGGTTGTTAAACAGTTGCGGGGCAATTTTGAAAGCCATCCAAAAATCCACTCCCAAGATGAATTTCTGTGTGATTGTAGGTACAACTAGAAACTTGATCCAAACTGTTTTTTGGTCGCAATTGATCGGCAGGGTTAGAGAACCGATGACGAGTTGTGAAGTGTTGTCTGCCGTGGTAACATGTGAAGAATGTTTTCCCATTTTAAAACCACAGTTTGTGAATAAGGTGTGGGCGTTGTCGCCCAGGCAGCTGACAGAGGCGCCGCTGTCTAGGAGACCTGAAAAAACCACGTTGTTTATGGAAAAATGCGCGAAGGGTCTACCGTCTATTGCCTGTTTGCAGCAAACTGTAGAGAGGGGTAAGGCCTGTTTAAAAAATTTGACGTGTTCCAACCACTCCGACCATTCCTTTGGCCTATGGGAGGGATGGTCCGGGGGGTTGGGGTCTAGTTTTTTGTCTTCCTGGCTGTCCAATTGGGAGGGGGTCTGGAGAAATCCATAGGGGGTTTGATGAATCTGAGATCCGGGATGGACGTTTCGGTATTGTCTTGGCGTGGTCTTTTGCCAAACTTCCTCCCTTCATCTCTTCTTGGAGAACGATCGACGGATCGCCTTTTGTTAGAATGGGTGTCTTTGGAGGATAAAAGTTTTGCTTGTTTAAAGCAGGCGGCTTGGGAGTGACCAATCTTGTGGCAAAAAGAGCAGGATTTCTTTTCGTTGTGCTCCGGTTTTATGCCGGACGAAGTGCTTGGGCGAAAGTTTTCTTTGGGGAATCTTTCGTCTCTCTTCCGATCCTGGTATGCCTCTAGTAGCTGGCAGACATCTTTCAGTTGCTCCAGCGTGGCAATTTTCTGAGAAGTAATGATGTTTTCGTATCTGGGGAGAAGACCGTCGATTAAAACCGGGAGAAGTTCCGCTTCAGGGACAGGTTGGGTGAGCTTTATATTGATGGCCTCTGCCCTCTGTGTGAATCTAGCAACAGGCTCTCCGGAGTGCTGCTTGATAGCGAGTAGGGATAGCCTGACTCTATGTTGGGCCTTTTTTTCTCCGAAACTGGATAAAAGTGCCACCTTGAGTTCCCTCCATGAGTTTGTTTTTCTCTTATGTATCCTGTGCCAGGTAAGCATTTCAGGAGCGATGAGGTCTATGAAGTTCCTGTGTAGAATACTTTCGGGGATTCCTCTGACTTGGGCTGTTTCTTCTATTCTGTTGATGAAATCCTCCACATCCGTGAGTCCGTTGTATTTCGTCTTCCAGGTTGTCAAATCATATATTTTCGTCTGTTCCTGGGCTTGTACCACCAAGGGTTTTGCTTCGGAGACTGTGAGGGAGGTAGAGATGATTTCTGAGGTGTCTTCCTGTTGAAACTGCAACTTCCTGATGTACTTTTTGTTGTAGAAAGAAGCATATTGAATAAGGCATTTTTTGGATTTATTCCTGGGAGAAATCTTTCTACTTCTCAGGGCCTGTAGTAGTTCTTCCTTTTTTGACGTAGAAATGTGGGGGATTATACCCAGCGTGACTTGAGGGACTTCCATAGTGTATAGGGTCGTGTCAGGGTGACCTTACGTTGGGAGAAAAACGAGAACTCGACTCTTTATCCGTAATTGGAAAGAAATTTTTTGCCAGGGATTGACCACTGGGGACGTATATATATTTTTTTTTTTACAAAATGCTTCTGCGAAAAAACGCGTATTTGTAAGTGTTTGGGTTATTTGAAAATTTGGGCAGAGGTTTGCCTCTGGCCACGTGCTTTTTAGGAAAAATCCAAGCGTTTTGGAAAAAAATTTCGAAAATTAAAAAAATCGAAAAAAGGAAAAAATCGAAAAAATTTTCAGAGTCCGAAACTGGAGAAAATTTGAGCAGCGATTTTCCTCTGGCCATGCGTTTTTAAGAAAAAATCCAAGCGTTTTGGAAAAAAAAATTTCGAAAATTAAAAAATCGAAAAAAGGAAAAAATCGGAAAAATTTTCAGAGTCCGAAACTGGAGAAAATTGAGCAGCGATTTTCCTCTGGCCATGCGTTTTTAAGAAAAACTCCAAGCGTTTTGGAAAAAAAATATTTCGAAAATTAAAAAAATCGAAAAAAGGAAAAATCGAAAAAATTTTCACAAGTTTTCGTGGAAGTAATTTGTTTGAGAATTCAACAATATCTTGGGGGCATGGTTTCATTACGCGGCTTCCTATAGCCTGATTTTATACAGCACCAATTTTTGGTATTTACACGCGAATTCCCTTCGTCTTTTCGACAAGATATTACCTTCTTTGTCAATTGACAAGGTATTATAGTGTCAGATGTCAAGGAATCCACGTCAACGCGAATTTAGTATTTTTTGCATTATTCGAATGTGATTCGGCATGACCCGGTTTCAGCAGACGACAGAGTCAAAAATACTTAATTGTCAAATGACAGAAAGAATTTAAATCCACTTGTTCCCTAGGTGTCAGCAAGTGTCCGTTTAAGAGACGTACCAGCGTGCTGCAATATAGTATATTATTAAAAATATTTAGCACTTTCGAGACCAAGCGGATGATTTGTTTATCATGTACATGATTTTAATTGTTGAATAAATTCTTCTTTAATTTGTGTTTATTTCCACTATTCACTTGTATTGAAAATAGCAATTTTAATCGGCCGACACTTTGTAATCACTGTATTATTCGCAGCGACAACTTCCTAGGTTGGGCACCTTGCGTTGGAATACCGGTAATATTTTGTCGAGTGACGAGTCACAAATGATAAAATCGCGCCCTTAATAATTTAAATTGTGATTCGAAATTACGTTCGCGCCGAGATTCCTGTTGGAAGTGCTAGACAATTGGGAATAAACAATACATCATAATAACATTTCAGAGTTTACAATTGTTGCTTGGGAACGAGGCCGTGGTGGAACAGAAAAAAATTTAAATGGCCCCACGTTTAGCGCCAGTGTTAGCGTCAGCGTGCGTGCTGATGCTATCGGCAGGGTTGGAGAAAGCTCCCACATATTTAATACAAATTAGTTGCTGTATCTGCCCCAAATAAAAACTAGCTCAGGTTCGGTGCAAGCAGGGTTTCTTTTAACCTCAAGGCTAGTGCTCGTGGTTCGGAACTTCACGCTTCTCCATCCCCCCAGGGCCTCTCTCGACAAGCAAAACACGGTAGGTTATCACATAAATAGTTTATTCAATTCTAGGAGACACAATAATACATAAGAGGAACGATCCTAGCTGAAAGTTAGTTTGAACGTCAGTCTCTGCTCTCTACACGCGTGGTTAGGGCTTCAAAACATTTAATTGCACACAAAGGGTAACATGGTAATTGACTCACGTTTGGTTTATGGGCCAACAGCGGCTTTACGCGCTTGTTCTCCCGGTCTCAGCAGCGTCCATGCGGACACCGGAAGTGCACAACCGGCGAAACTGAACTTGTGTCGCACATGTTCGCGCGGGACGTGGGCCCGGGAAGCTCGCTTGCTGAAGACTGGCTGAATGGCCGTGTGCGGCGCGTCTCCTGATCCGTGGGTCGCGGGAGGGGTGATGCGCCTGCGCATTACCGTCCCGCGGTGCAACAGTATTTTAGGGCTCGATTCGCTGACTGTCGAAACATGACGGTACTTAAGACTCGATTCCTTATTCTTGTAACGTAACAGGTTTTGTCTGCTCAGGTACTGAATAATTTTCAAATGATTCTCTTATAAGTCTACTGACGTTACAGAATTTGTATTCATATTGAATTATCATATTAATGGATTAATTACGAAATTTTTTAAAAACATAATTTTCTGTTTTGTTCCAATAAAATTTCTACACTTATTCTAATGGGCGATACATTAAAAAGCCATTTCTACTTTGGAAAACAACGTACATAATTCTGTTTCTTTCTTTCTTGAGCAGATAGTTTGTTGGCAGTAAAGTTGTTGTTGGTTGGCGCCGCAGATGGTGACTTTCTACACCCGAAGTAACAACTATCACACCAAAAAATTCCTCCAACCAATAAAAGTAAAGCATTTTTGTTTAATTTAATTGTAAATTATTTTCTATTTTTACAAAAACAGGAAAATAACATTATTTACTAGGTACTACATAATTATATATAGTGCTTAAACGTGCGCTGAATGATTCAAAGCGTCGCGTCGGCTTCACACACTGGCGAAGAGGGTTCAATTATCTTAAAGCCTCCATCATCATTGCTAAGCCTTAATCTTTCTTCCTCCATTCTTCAAATAGAAATGCACATAAAATTATAAATATTAATCTGAAATATCAACACATTCAGGGACACAACGTCTTTGAGTCTTCTACAAAATTTATATGTATCCTACAACATGGATCTCTTTCACAAGACTTTTTCACTCCATCCTCTTCTCAAAAAGACCCTCTGTTTGCGCCAATCAATGTTCTATTTTGTTTGATTTAGTACTGGAAAACTGCTTATTCCATTGCCCAGTTTCCTTTACCCAAGTACCTGCCCAGTTCCTTTATCCAAGTACCTACCCATCCCACGCCAAGACAAAACGAAATAAAACGTTCGATTTCCACATTCATTTGTTTTTTATTTGACTTGTTGAAAACGCACCCGTTTCGAGTTCGGAGTAAAATTTTGTGCATCTTACTTAATTGAAAATAACGCCATAAGTTCAATTTGGGAACTTATTGGATCACCGCCGCGGCTGCAGAAGTAACCGTGTTTACTACTATAAGTGAACTATTATAAAGACAAAGGGAGAATTGTCAAAGGACCACAGAACCAGCGGCAAATGTCTAGTGAAATCGGTAAGTTTTGGCTAACCTATCCTTTCCTTTCCTTTGAGTAGTTTTTCAGTAATTGTTGTTTTAGATTCACACCGCACCCGCCTGCGAACGAATTGATTTGCGCAACCACCCTCCATACAGCTTGTTCAAAGATATTACAGACCCTGAAGGAAATTATTTTCTTCGGGGTCTCCTGTGTGGAGTAAATGTAAAAAAATACTGTACACACAGAGGCGCTCTTGTGAGGTGTTCCATAAAAAAAGGTTGAAAAATAGTATGTAGCCTGTCTATTATATGTTTTACAAAGCGAACACTACTTTTACACTTGACAGTGTCACACCTGAGGTAAAAAAATTATTACCGTTTTCATCGACTTCACAAAACAAATATTAGGTCTTGTCGTATTACAAACACCTGTCTTCCGGTGTTTTCCTGCAAGTGTCCGTCAATGTATTAACTCGTATTAAAACGTTAACATAGTTTGGGTCAGCCTACATTACTGATAAATGAACACTTCAAACTAAAAAAAGTAATCAAGCAACAATCTTTAACCCTCCACCCGTCCCGTCTTTTTTTTAACGTGTGCTTGTCGCGCGGGGACGTTAAAGGACACCAAAAATAAATATAAATTGTTGTTAAAGGATACATTTTATGTGTTATTTTAACTGATTATAGTCAGATGATAGGGGCTGCATCAAAATAAAAGGAAATATTTTAAAAAAATAGATATTTATTTCCAATATAAAAGCTTAAAAATCAACAAGGAGCGTTTTTTAATAATTTTGAATCATATTTTTTTAATAGTAAACTTTAAAAAAAACTTAACAATTTCTATCAAACTTATAACTATTTGAGATTGATACAGACATATAACAAAATACAATGAAAAAACATATAAAATTGGTTTTTCATGGTATTTTGTTGATTTTAGTAGAGCCTCACGCCGAAACACACATTTATATCTCACAGCGCACATGCGCAGACTGAATGTCGGCGGCGCTAGCGTCAAGTGTAGTCCCTTTTAGGAAGCTATTTAAAGTGAGGAATCAGTAGGAACATTCAAAATGTACATAATTAGAATTTCTGTGAAATCTGGGCTTTTAAAGACCCCACGCGACGGGTCGAGGGTTAAGCGGGAAATATAATTTACAGGCGATAGTACCTACCACCCCTTTTACTGAGGAATGGGTCCCACCCGCTGGAGAGTTGCGAGACTTAGCAGGGACACCTCGGCGTAACTACATTATTAGTAAACATTGGGGAGGTTCGGAACTCCGCTACTCTTAGCTCCAACTCCCGACACGATCTCAAACCTCTCAACATCTCAACGAGATTTCCCAACAAAGGGGAACTTTAAATAAACTCGTGAAAATTAAAGAATTCCGACGAATGCTTTTGGAGCTTAACTTTTTGGCTAGCATCTGTTTTCTCAGGCGGGATAATTATTCTGGTATTAATGATAAAAATAAACTTTTAACGATTATAAAGAATACAGGATCATTTATTCCTGACTCAACACCTCGTATTTATTTTTACTGGAAGTCGATGGGAAAATTAATTTCATAATAGATGTTTTAAATCACCTTCAAATCCTTTATATGATTTTCTAGACTTTTTACTTTGTTTGTTGAAGTTGGTAAATTATAATATCTTATTAAAAATAATCTCCAAAGACTTTCCAGGAGCTACGAAGAAAGTCAAAAATATGTCAGGAATTTGAATACATAACAGTACATACCATTATACAAGTATTAAAAAAACTTATAAATTCTTTAAAATGTTATCGTCTTCTGTCTGTTATCGTCGTCTGTGTTATTAGTGCAAAAAATGTTTATTTCATTCGTTAGTTACTTTTTATTCTCTCAGACAAGATTATAAACTGTGCGAACGCAAAGTATCTCATCACACGTGTGTGTATTGAGATACTTTGCGTTTGCCTCTCCTTTTCTCGACAATCACTTGACGAACCTTTGTCAACAATACGGCATAATAGTCACCGTTCATTGTAGTATTTTTGGGAAGGTAGTCGATGAACAAAATTCCTTCACAATCCCAAAAAACAGTGGCCATGAGCTTGGATGCCAATCTTTCCACTTTGAATTTCCGTGGCGGCTTTTTTCCCTTTTCTATCCACTGCATTGATTTTTTGTTTTGACTCCGGATAGGAAAGGCGAGAAAAAACATCGTCAGGATTATCGCCACATATGTCCAAAAACTCCTCCGAAGCTGTGACGCGACGCTGTTAAGCGGCGTGAGCATTTGCCGATTTGATTCGCCGATCTTCCAGAGCAACTTTTTCACTTTTTTAATGTTTTCTTGGGCGTCCCGACCTGGGATCATCTTCAAGCGACTCCCTGCCGTGTTTGAATTCACGGCTCCAACGTTTTACGGTGGCAAATGAAGGTGCTGACTCCCCATTAATTGCAGACATCATCAAATATTTCCGTCGGCGTTTTGTTTTTCTTTGTGAGGAATTTTATAACAGCTCTGTACTCCAATTTCATAGAAAGCGCTGATGAGTTAGACATGGTGATGTTTAAGGTTCAATTACTAAAAATGTAATGATGCTAATGACATGAAACTTGGTATTTATATTATTTAGAATACCCTCAATTGGTGGTGTGCAGCGCCACTCATTAGTGATGATCGTAGGTACTTAGGATCAAAACTTTTCAGCCGCCCCTCGTATGTGTGTATCAGAAAAGTTGGAAAAATAAAAAAAAATAATTAAGTGTATTATTTTCTAATTATGAGCGACCTTTTTCACAGAAAATTTAATTTTGAATTTGAAAATACTCAACAAGACTGAATTTTTTTAAAATCAAAAGGAATAGCAAATATCCAGTACGGATGTGAGCTATTTCATATATTTGTGTTTTAAATTATGAAATATAGGTCTTTAAAATAACTTTTCATAATTTTAGAGCATGATTTCTTAAAGTTTAATAACCGCTCGTATAACTAACGCATCTGTGTGAGTACAGGTTCTCGGTGATGGTGTCAATTAAAACTAAAAATCGTAATCGATTAAACCTCAAAGATGTCATGCGCCTTACCTTACCGAAGACGATTCTTCAGTTTAAGGCGGCGCTTCCCCGCTCAAAAAGAAGAAGATGGAGAGATATTTAATTACGAATGTTGGACAGTAAATAAAATTGAAGCGAAAAATGTTTAATAAAACACGACTCGTTTAAAATAGAGCAAAAATCTAGTGGAATGCATCTTAATTATCATTTAAAGAAATATTGTGAATTTTTTCACAAATATAACTTATAAAATAATAGAAATAGATTTTTTTAAATAATTTTCGGTGCATATTTTGCGATTTTTTTTCTATCGAGGGAATTTTATATAATTTGCGTTTCGGCGTGGAACGTATCTAGATATTATCTTAAAAAATAACATATATTTTCTTAAGAGCTTAAAAACTTCAAATGCTTAAGGGAGATATGTAAGAAATCGGTAGAAATTCGGGTAGCGGCGACTTAACGTACTCACCGAGTTTAAACAACAGAATCCTTCTCATTAATCTAATTATTATATAATTTATTTAAGTATTGATGTAAACTAAGCTACTAACTGCTACTAATTTGTGAACTAACGAATAAAATTGATTTTTAAAAGTGCTGTTTTTTTTCCTCCAATTTTCTTCGACAGGGGTCCATTAGTGGTTGTTTTGAAATTCTGAAAGTGGTGGATGGTTACAAAAATTTAAGAACCACTGTTTTACAGGCAACGGTAACAATTATTTGGAAGTTAATGACAATTATTAAAAAAAAAAAGAAAAACGTTTTTGCCCTACCTATTACGTAAATGCAATGAAATATAAAAAAAAGAATAGGAATGACAAAATCATTATTTATCGTTTCATGATTGTTATCAAGTTTTACTTGAAACTCTCTATTTTAATTTTTTCCTTTATCATCTTTGGGGATATCGTGTGGAGGGTATTTTTAGGGAAGGAAGGAGAGGAAGTTCTGGGAAGAAAAAGGGCATTCGGGGTGGGTAGGAATCTAGGGTCAGTGTATTCAGGACTGACATATGAATCCATACATATGCACCTGGTGGGCAGACGCATCCGCCTCAAAGATCCGGACAAACCTCACCCCATGAACCCGGGCACCCCTGCTCAGTCACCAAATATAGCGAACCACTTGGGCAGAGGTTTTGGTTACCCAATAAATGGTTCCTGGGGCGGCGGTACCCATACCCGCCTCCCAAATTATAATGTTTATGAACAAATTCTGATATGTACTTGTTATTCTTATTTTAAGTAACTATATTCATATATTATTTTTATTAAAGTAAATATAAATTTTATTTACTTTAATCCAATCCAATCCGATCCGAACCGATCCGATCCGATCCGATTCGATCCGATCCGATCCGATCTGATCCAATTCAGTCCAGTCCAGCCCAGCTCGGTCCGCTCCGGTCCGGTCCGGTAGAGTTCAGTCTAATCTAATCTAATTTAATTTAATTTAAACAGAAATTTCACTGGAAAAAATAACTTCAAATATTTGATTAATTGTTCAAATGTTTCGAAACAACCCAAACCATTTGAAAATATATTATATCATTTGTAAAATATATGCCAAGCTTTGAAAATTAAAAAAAAAAAGTTATTTGTACTAAATGAAAAAAAAGTGATAACTTTTATAATACCTTTGTCTAATTAAATACTTTTTTATCAAGTTTATCTTGCCTTCAAACGTTTAATGTTTTTATCAAGTTCATCAAGTTTATCTTGCCTTCAAACGTTAATGTTTTTAATTGCGTATATGCTTGCCATTGTGGTTAAATCATGTATGGTTTCGTCGTACTTTCATACAAACGAAATATTGAATTCCGTAAGTCTAAACTTAAACTTTAGGTCGCACAGTTTACCCCGCGCTGTCCAAGCGGGTTCCCTACATAGCGTCGGACCATCACTATAATTGTATATGTCGATTTGTAACACAAAAATCGGAAAAAGTCTTTAGACTGCTTTCAAAAAAATTATATTTTGTTATTATTTTGAAATAGTCCAAAAACAGCGAGATTATCTGGAATCATTATGTAGAGCGAAAATATTTTCCGCGGAATCTCTATTCTAATAGAAGTTAATACATTGAAAAATATCAGAACCGGGAGTTAATTTCATCGTATTAGTTAGCCCAGAACTCTTGGCTAGGTTTACACTCGTAAGTTTTTTCCCGTAATTCGCTCGCGTAAGCGATTTATGGCCAAATTACCAATGTAAACGACACCAAAAGTCACTTAACGTAATTTAAAGCATGTTACAGAACTTCTTCTTTCGGAAGTTTTTTGTCAGGTCTAATCGCGTCCGCGCGAAATTCCAGCCTTCTTACAGCTTATAAAATCAGTTTGATAAGCCGAGGGACTTTCTGTAAGAAATAATACCAAAATGCGCCGTTGCAAAATGTCAAAAATCAAAAGGCAATAATTGTTTTATTGGATTTTTTCCTATAAAACTAGTATTTATTTCCACTTATTTGAGTTTTCTGAAAATTAGCATCCTTCTATTCAATTATCAGTCCAAACCTTTTTAATCTCAATGTTTCTGTTTTTAAAATTACGTATTTGAATACGAAATCGGTTGTTGTCGGCAGCCGTCAGGTAGCTGTCATTCGGATAAAATGAAAGAAATCCATTAATTTCCGCCTTTGACGGCACAAAAGTGCGTGGAGAATTGTTTAATGAAAGCCAAATTCTATTTCAGCACTTTATTTGGTCTTTTTCGTCTTTATTGACAAAATCGCGTAAATTTGACAGTAGCAGGTCGTTGTTGAAAGGAAGCCATCTTACCGCAAATAAATTTACAGATGTAAACGGTCGCATGAGCAGTTACACAGGTCGAACTTCCGAAAAACTTCCGTGATCATTAATTACCATAAGTCAGATGCATATGTAAACGTTCCTGTGAGTAACCTCTCATCCGTAAATTTTAATTACGAGTGTAAACCTAGCCTTACGACGAATCTAGATACGAGTTCCCAACAGACGAACCGGATCAGACATGATACTTAGCCTCCCTCGGTGCAACATAAATTCTAAGCAGAACTCTTTCATTTATCGTGCATCCAACACTTTTAACACACACTACTCACAATTTGACATTTTCAACTCTACGCCACACCCTTTAAAATCACATAGGTGTTTCTCGACACTTAACAATAACAATAACTACATATACCCTACAATAACAATAACTATACATAATCTAATGCAACCACCACCCTATGAACTTCTTTTTTTTAAATAATTTTTTATTTTTTGCTGTGCATATTTTTATTACTATACCTTAACCTAACCGATCCCCCTCCCTCCCTACCCCCTCCTTTTTCCCACCTAAACAACTTGTAATAATGTTTCTTGTAATATAATTCTTATCATCTATCGAATAACTTGTAAATAATACCCACGTGGAAACCTGTAAATGGTACAATTATTGTGACTCAATTACTATTATGCTCTGATAATAATATAAACTGTTGGTCTCCCAAATAAAATAAAATAAAAGTAAAAATAAAATATGTCCATCGATATATTTTTGAATGTACTTTAATGAAACCGGTAAGTTGTTACATGATATACATACATCGATGTTCTATCGACTAACCACCGTCAGCACGCATAACCCAACCCAGACTAACCAACTGTTAACAGCTAACTACAGTTTAAAGTGGATGTTGGCGTAACCTCTCACATCGAGCCGCCGTAAGAGGTTTTGATAACTTGATTAGTGTCCTTCTGGCGGCGTGGTAGGGCGGGAGACGGTAGGGCGGGGGTTCCAGTTCCCAGTAACCGGAGCCCGCCGCCCTACCGCCGCAGCACGAGGGCGGGCCGCCTAACAAGTGTCGAAGTCTGGGACCGTTTTGGCGTTTGAGTTGAGCCGACAGCAGTGACAGCCGTGGTCACGCCGTGGAACTGAATACTTCGTCTCCGTATGGCGGCCAGATTGTTCAATAACAAAATCGGTAAGTTTATTTATTTGTAATTGCTATAATTACAAACCAAATAGTTTCTGATGCAGTTGGTTGCAGAGTTTTATTATGCCAAGGGAGTGCCGTTATGAAAGGCACTCCGTTTCAAATAAGCATTCAACAATTTATTTACAACTTACATTTTTATTCATTTATTTATTTATTTACGCCTTGAAGGTTTTGGATGTAACATTGGTAAGTTGTACAGGAGCATCATAACACGTATATAGCACATAAATAATAATCAGAGTATGAAAGATATAAGCAGGCACAACACAAAGTATTCATTGAGTAAGTTTTACAAAGGATTTTAACAAGCAGTATTTGGGCTCAGGCTTATATGCATATGATTCAGCAATTATTGTCACAATACTACTCAAAACATGACCCCAGTGCAGCTCAAGTACATTTACGAAACACATTTGATTAATTTTTATAGTTTTTTTTTGCAATAGATAACTACTCGATATTTTTATATTTAGCTTTGACATATTTATTGTAATAATTAAACATACTAATTTCAGTTGTCGGTGAATAGGTATGCATGGAGTGATGTGTATTCAAGTGTACAAATATTCATTCAGTTCAATGAAAAAAAACGGTTTGCAACCTGAATGGGGATCTAGGAATGCTGTCTTTGTTCTACCGATATTTCAATGAAATAAAAAAAAAAACGGATTGCAACCTGAATGAGGATCTAGGAATGTTGTCCTTGTTCTACCGATATTTCAATGAAATAAAAAAAAAAAAAAGGTTTGTAACCTGAATGGGGATCTAGGAATGCTGTCCTTGTTCGACCGATATTTCAATGAAATAAAAAAAAAAACGGATTGCAACCTGAATGAGGATCTAGGAATGCTGTCCTTGTTCTACCGATATTTCAATGAAATAAAAAAAAAAAACGGTTTGTAACCTGAATGGGGATCTAGGAATGCTGTCCTTGTTCGACCGATATTTCAATGAAATAAAAAAATAAAAAAAACGGATTGCAACCTGAATGGGGATCTAGGAATGCTGTCCTTGTTCTACCTTGTTCAATGAAATAAAAAAAAAAACGGATTGCAACCTGAATGGGGATCTAGGAATGCTGTCCTTGTTCTACCTTGTTCAATGAAATAAAAAAAAAAACGGATTGCAACCTGAATGGGGATCTAGGAATGCTGTCCTTGTTCTACCTTGTTCAATGAAATAAAAAAAAAAACGGATTGCAACCTGAATGGGGATCTAGGAATGCTGTCCTTGTTCTACGTTGTTCAATGAAATAAAAAAAAAAAACGGATTGCAACCTGAATGGGGATCTAGGAATGCTGTCCTTGTTCTACCTTGTTCAATGAAATAAAAAAAAAAACGGATTGCAACCTGAATGGGGATCTAGGAATGCTGTCCTTGTTCTACGTTGTTCAATGAAATAAAAATAAAAAAACGGATTGCAACCTGAATGGGGATCTAGGAATGATGTCCTTGTTCTACCTTGTTCAATGAAATAATAAAAAAAAACGGATTGCAACCTGAATGGGGATCTAGGAATGCTGTCCTTGTTCTACCGATATTTCAATGAAATAAAAAAAAAAAAAAAAAACGGATTGCAACCTGAATGGGGATCTAGGAATGCTGTCCTTGTTCTACCTTGTTCAATGAAATAAAAAAACGGATTGCAACCTGAATGGGGATCTAGGAATGCTGTCCTTGTTCTACCGATATTTCAATAAAATAAAAAAAAACGGATTGCAACCTGAATGGGGATCTAGGAATGCTGTCCTTGTTCTACCGATATTTCAATGAAATAAAAAAAAAAAAAAACGGATTGCAACCTGAATGGGGATCTAGGAATGCTGTCCTTGTTCTACCTTGTTCAATGAAATAAAAAAAACGGATTGCAACCTGAATGGGGATCTAGGAATGCTGTCCTTGTTCTACCGATATTTCAATGAAATAAAAAAAAAAAAAAACGGATTGCAACCTGAATGGGGATCTAGGAATGCTGTCCTTGTTTTACCGATATTTCAATGAAATAAAAAAAGGATTGCAACCTGAATGGGGATCTAGGAATGCTGTCCTTGTTCTACCAATATTTCAATGCTCCGAAGGACTAGCGTCGTTGATCCCTTCGGCACCGGTTCATGGTCGAAAAACTAGCCAAATGCGCGCCCAAAATTTATGCACGGTCGACATTTGTCGCATGAGAACCAATCGTTTGTACCACTCGTTTAGGCAGCTTTATCCTCGCCTGTGCGGGCCTCTATGTCTCTCTTTAAGACCCGTGTTCACTCCTTCCTCTCCTCTGAAAGACCCTCCACACAGCTCTCCAAAGATGGCACAGGCCCTGGGTAGAAATTGTTTTCCTCAAGATCTCCTGTGTGAATTTAATGTTAAAAAATAAATTTTAATTTTCAAAATTAGAACTGATAAGTTTAAATCATGTCAGACAAGCGTAGTTAAAAAAATAATGAATTAATAATTCCTTATATTTATTTTTTTATAGCTTTAAGAGTAAAACCTCAAACTGTAATATTTAATTCAATAAAGACAATATTAGTGAAACTCAATCGAAAATCTGGAAACAGAAAAATCAGCAAAAGATATTTGCACCGTTGGGACTCGAACCCAGGATCTTTCGCTTTCCGGGCAAATGCACTGACCACTGCGCCACGGATATTGCGTTGACCATTGCGCCAAGGACACCTTGTCAGCGCATTTGCCCGGAAAGCGAAAGGTCCTGGGTTCGAGTCCCAGAGGTGCAAATATCTTTTTCTGTTTCCAAATTTTCGATTCAGTTTCATTAATATTGTCTTCATTTAATTAAATAATTCTTTATTTGAATAGTCTATTTCTTTTGATCAAATATTTGACAGATCTCGTAATTTTTCAAGTACAACTTTAAAATTACATTATTTTGAATTTAATCCTCCTAGCCCTGAGTGTTCCCGGAAAGGGGTTGGAAAACGGGCGGAGGGAGCCTGGTAAGTGACGCAATTAAATAAGTGACAAACGAGAAGCGACCAAGTCCGGAGCGGTCCGTCCAGCGATAACCAGACTGTCACCACCCGTCACCTCCCGTCACACTCACACACCTACCCGCGGGTCCTAATCAAACTAACCTGGGAAGGCACTTTAACTTCGTTCACTTGATTATTCCAGGTCAAATGAATTACCTAATCGAAATTTAACGCCTATAGAAAAAATCCATTCTACTTAGTTTTGTAGGTCAGAGTTTTCCAATGTTGGCTAAAAGTACACACAATGTTACAAAAAATTACGTTTTTAACCCCTGTTGTAATTTGTTTTAATGACTCATAAAGGTCTCGTAGAAATCGTTGTCTCCCTTACAGTCGTGGTTAGAAATATGATCTAAACGGTGTTAGAAAGAGAAAGCACCACGCATTACGTTCAAGTATAAAAAATTACCAAAGTTAATTAAAACATACACATTTATGAAACGACAGTTTCTACCAAAATTTATTGAAAAAAATTACGAAATTTTGGGAATTTTTTATTAAATATTTTGACATAAAACTGAGCGCGATTCCAGAGAGTAGACTAGAGTAGACACAGATGGGCGAGGCAATTCTAGAAACTGTGTGAGGAGTCCCCCCTCCGTCCCTGTCACACATCGTCACATTTGTGAGACCCCCTCCCCCCTAGTGTGACGTCACAAATTTTGCAATTTTACATCCAAAAATTTTTTGCGTTTTAGTAATTTAGATTTTTACTTGTGACATCACAGAGCTGATGACCCCCCATACCCCTTGTCACACAATTTCACACTTCTCTACTCCCCCCCCCCTTTAAGGCGGCACTCTTGAAACGCACGGCGCTGAAAAAGAAGAAGATGGAGAGATATGTAATTACGAATGTTGGACAGAGCGCGCTAACATTTTAAGCCGTAAAATAGCAGCGAAAATTGCGAAAAAGCTTAATAAAACATGACTCGTTTAAAATAGAGCAAAGATCTCGTGGAACGTATCTTAAGTATCATTTAAAAAAACATTGTGAATTTTTTCATAAATATAACTTGTAAAATAAAAGAAATAGACTTGTTTAAAATAATTTTCGGAGCAAACTTTGCGATTTTTTTTATCGAGGGAATTTCATATAATTTGCGTTTCGGCGTGGAACGTATCTAGATATTATCTTCAAAGTAACATATATTTTTTTTAAGAGCTTAAAAACTTCAAATGTTTAAGGGAGATATGTGAGAAATCGGTAGAAATTCGGGTAGCGGCGGCTTAATTATAAACCATAAATTTTATGTAATATTTTAAATTTTTATTCGAGTCCCAGAGGTGCCAATATCTTTTTCTGATTTTTCTGTTTCCAGATTTTCGATTGAGTTTCGCTCATAATGTCTTCATTTAATTAATATTTTTAAAGTTCAAATAAGGAACTATTCAATTGATAATAATTCTTTTTGAAAACTTTCCTTTAGGTACCATAACGTTGAAAGCTCAGTCAATCCTGGCCACCTAGTTAAAGTCAGCGATTTTGTCGAAATAAGGCTAGCTTGAATAATAAAATTGATACAGCATATTTTATAAACCGAAAACGGAACGCACCAACGAATTTGCAGAGAGATGAAATACCAAATGGTGGAGTTAAAATAGGACTTCACATATAATAATCTTTATTTTTCACACTTGGAGGGAGTACTTTAGAAGGCTACACTGAATATTCAGACTTCCAATCTGCAGGGCCAATGCAAAGGTCAGCCTTCAGGTGATTTTTCACAAAAACGGCGCTATACGAGTCATCCAAATATAATTTTTATTATTTATTATTAAATAAATAAAGGAAAATATAATCTTTCACCAAATTTGAAATTGTTACTATTCTTAGTTTGCAAGGAAAATAACAAAATGTCCAAAAAAGTTTATAGTCATTTATCTTATTGGAGATACAGCATATTAACATTACTCGGTCATGTCTGTTCGAAGAGCTGTTTCTGTTTTGAAGAAAATTTTATATGTTGACATATTAATTGTAATTACAATTCTACATTGTATTATCCTTCAAAAATATGATTTTTTTAATACTTTCTTCAAATTATTGCGTAATGTTTTACATAATATTTAAACATAATATTTTACACCAAAGGTCAGTTGATAATAAAAGACAGAGCATTATTATAGGTATCTAGAACAATATGCGAAATACAGGTAACTATGCCTCGTAGTTTTGGCACTCATCTAGCTTTTAACTCTGGTTAAAGTTAGTCCGCAGGTTGGCAAGCTGTTACTCGTAGGCTGGGGCATTAGGTCAGCAATATACCCACATAATAATATCTAAATATTATTTATCCCAGCCGCGTAGGTACAGGCTTCTGTCTACCGCACTGTACTGCACCGTACTGTATAGCAGTGGCGGTCAAAATACCTAGAAACCTAAACTTAGAAAATAAAAATTGCTATTATCTATGTCCTATTAATAATAATAATGTGCAAGCATGGTCAAGTAAATTACTGGACACACATCCACAAGATAGTCCGTAAACTGAAATTCGCCTTTTAAATTAATCTAAATAGTAGAACTCCATTTAATTTTTTTTTCTTTTATATATTCAATAATATTATTATTCAATTTATAAACACAGTTTATAAATAAACACGTAAACACCTCAGCACAGGTTCTCCTAGTGAGGTGTTCACGAAACATACAACAATACCTATCCACAGTTTCACCTTCACAAACCTACCTTACACCCAACATAATAAAATTACAAAATATATTATGTAAAAATGTTTTCAAAATTGATCTATAGGTAAATACTGTAATACATAGAAATAAATAAATAAAATAAACAAGTTCTGCTATTTAATTATTATTAGGGGTCGTCCGTTAATCACGTAATGTTTTTTTAGCAACTTTTTAACCCCCCCCCCCCCCCCCCCCTGGTGATATGTGGTGAGGTTTTAGACTAACCCCATTCCCAAATTTTGTGGTTTATGTTTGTTTCGCATCAGCCCACAACTCATTCAATTCTTTCTGAGCTACACTAGGTTTTTTCTCTTTTTATACTTTGCAAATAGTCTCCTAGTTTAAACATTATTCCATTATTTTAAGGCAAAACATACGCGGCAACGATTTACGCATGTATTCGGCGTCAAAATCACAGACTTGCTGGCGACTGGTGAGCCGAGCGGTTGTCGCAACGCGCGGGGAAATCGTTGCCTGGCATTGGTGAGTTAAGGCCACGCACCGCTGTTTGGTTTAGACATCATGCGTTCAACGTAAAATAAAAACACATGATTTCTCATTATAACCCCCCTCTCTCCTTGTGATATTTCCTGATTTTTTCCGAACCCCTCCCCCCCCTTTCGAGCCTGACGTGATTAATGGACGACCCCTTACGCGTGTGCTGTGTATTTATTACTAAACTGTTTTTATAAAATTAATAATATTTTTATTGAATATATAAAAATCAAAATGAAACCAACTCAGAACCACCTCAGAAAAGTCATTAAGAGTGATGAAAAGAATAGGTTACGTTAGGTTACAATTTTAGACTATTTAAAAAATATTTTTTTCATATATTTTAATGATTTTTCAAAGAGGTGTTGAGTTGACGTTATTCTCAGTTGGCATGGAACCGTTGGGACGTTGTAAAAGAAGGTGGTGATGCACAGAATTTAAATTTGTGTGCAGGCTACGAATGTTGGCTAAATTCACCTCAGCTTTGGGGTTCCACGCCAACTGAGAATAAAGTCAAATCAACACCTCCTTGAAAAGTCATTACAAGCTATGGAAAAAATAATTTTAAATGAGCCGATAACCCTAACCTAACGTAACCTATTTAACCAATTTTTTATCACTCTAATGACATCTGAGATGGTTCTGAGTTGGTTTCATTCCGAGTTGTCCGGTCACCCAGTTTTGGCCGGCACCGGGGACGTCTTCTACTTACCGCTGTAGAGATATTATTTATTTATTGGTTTGTGTTCATAACACTGGTACGATGAGTTACATAATATAAAGACAACAAGTCCTATTGAAATAAGAAAATATAAGTGGGTAATGTTTGACTTGAAGTATCTTTAAGGCCTTTACAAATTATAAATTGGTAACATTTAAATTAAAGTTTTACTGTATTCTGTACAAAAATACACGTTCATCTCTTTCTCCTTCTCTCTACAGGCACAGCCTCCCCTGCCACGACCGCCACTGCTGTGTAGTACACTGTAGTGCACCCTGAGTAAGTATTGATATCTGTGTAGCAAGTAATCTGTAGTGTAGTGTACTCTGTGTAGGTGGGGTACCTGACCAGAGCTAAGTGATAGATGGCCCTCCACTGAGTTGGTTGGTTGGACCAGACGTACTAAATGATATACGGGAGTCGCTTATTCATACTCTGCTAACTTTAAGCCGATAAAGGTAATGGATTCTCATTTCCGTCATTACCCACTCTAGCTGATATTTACAAGCCCAAGCTTCCTGCACTCCTACACTCCTACACTCCCACACTCCTGGAACACAGACAAGATTATATCATGATGTCGAGCATTGGCGTTTCCGATTTACTGAGTTTTATGGGTAGATAATTAAACAACATGATCATGTTATTTTTTTAAAAATTAATGGAAAGCAATGTATTATAAATGTACACAAAAATTAAATAAATTATGGAATCTCATTTGTATTTAGGTAGTTACCAAAAAGTTACTTTTTTTTTTTCATAGCTTTTAATGATTTTTCAAAGGGGTGTTAAGTTGATTTGTTTGTGAGTTGGCATGGAACCGTTATTTTATTTGTAATTTTTTCAATTTCTATTTTTTTTATTATTTATTTAATATTTGTGTGTTTTTACAATAAGTATACATTTTTTTCACATGTTATGAGTTAATGAGTTGTAAAATGAATATAATAATAGCCTTTCCCCACGATAAAGAGACGCTCTTGTTTTTGGTGAGGGAATTCATGCTCAAGTACCTATATGTAGTCATTTTAGTAAATAAATAATAATATTGCAACTAAAAAAATAACTTTTATCATTGATGTTGCTATTCCAAATTCCTGTAATATTCAAAAATCTGTTTCTGAAAAAAAATAGAAAATATACAGATTTAGGAAATTAGATTAAAAGAATTTGGCATTCTCGGACTATAAAAATATTACCATTTGTTATTTCGGCTACTGGCATTATACCTAGCTCTCTAATTCAAAATTTAGGCTTTTTAGATTTGTCGAAGAATCTTTATATAAAAATGTAAAAATCAGTCATATTAAACACATGTAGGATTACGAAAGATTTTTTAAATATTTGTATTGAGGGATCAGTAGGATTTATTGGTCCAGTTAGGTGTTCTACCGAGCCGAACCCTCTGATATGAAAATATCTGGAGTCGGTGAAGTATTTTCCCATTTGGTCTCTGGAAGGTTGACGTGTTGTACTTGTATAGTTTTGTATTTATTATACTTATACAATGCAATTACATAGCGTGGATTGACTAGATGATCATTTGTGGAAAAGTGTGTGGAAGGGTTAAGTTTTTCCTGTGGGGAAGATTTAACCCGGACATAAAATCTAGAGAACAGATAATAAAAAAACTCAAGATATTTCAATAAATAGACTTCACATTTTTACAATAGACCCACTATTTACAATAGAGTAGTTTTAGGTAATTTTTTAATTTAATTTAGAATTCATGTTCATTTTCGATCATTTTTAGTTTTAAAGGGAAGTTTTTGAAAGAATTTATACGTAGGTATTTTGGTGTTAAATTTTGGGATTTTAATATTGTTTTGATATCATGCTGGTATTATTTTTAGCTGTATTTCTTTGAAAGTTTGTGGAATTGAATATTTTTTTTTATATATTGTCTATAGTAGGTACTTTGAAAATTGAAAAGTTTTTTTCGGTAAAAAATGTAGATGATTTTTTCAGGATAACCTTAATCATCAGTCTTTGAACTATTTTGAGAGAATTTAAAATAAACTCCTTAATAATAATTAATGTTTAAAGTTCCTCCCCATCCTATTACACCGTATTGAAATATAGATTTAACAATTGCATAGTACATGCAATTGCATAGTACAATTAATTGAAGATTCTTTTTAGGTTTTCTAGTCTAAGAATATTTCTAAGTCTTATAAATATATATACATTTCCTAATTCGTTGATCTGTATGTACACCAGGATATTTAATTTTGGAAGTTGAATTAAGTGTAGAACATGCTTGATTACAATTAGTTCCACTACATTTACTCTGGTGTATCACAATTTTTTTTTATAGTTTTGATTTAAATTTATTGATAGAGAATGGGATAAATTTTGTTTTTTCAGTATTTAAGGGGAGGTGATTTTTATCGAACCATTTTTTCAGTGTATTAGGTAATACCAATATCAATATTCGCTAGGTTATTCACAGTATTCCAATCAACACCTTCAATTATTATGACAGTGTCGTCAGCATAAGATATTATTTTTCCGTTCATTATTTGTGTGAATGTGTCATCATCATCATCATCAATCAATATATTAATACGTGAAGCAAAAACTTTGTACCCCTTTTTTACGAAAATTGCGCGGACGGAGGTGTGTGAAATTTCGCACACTTATAGTTTATATAGAGAAGGAATGCAGAATGCTAATATTTTTTTTAAATTATGCATAAAAAATACGTTAAATCAATAAAGAAAACATTACACATTAAATTAATTATGGTCGAATTTCGACCATTGGGCGACCACTAGTTTACATAAATGATAAACAGTAACGGTTTTTTGTAATGTTTCGGTTTGTTTTTTTTTGTTGTTTATGTATTATTATTATAGTGAGTATTTTACTGATCTTTGAGGTACCTTTGTATTCTCAGTATTCAGAATCAGAAGACCTCCCCAGTCGAGTGGTAAGGCTCTCGACTAGCAACCCGAATGTCGTGGGTTCGGATCTTATAAGCGGTGATATTCGATTCGCATATTTTCCAGCGACTGATGGTTTCTAAATGAGGATTATGCGACAAGCGAGCCATCATTTCTGGCGTTAGGACAACTACTTTTAAGAGTTGGCATCTTAACACAAGCATAGTATTTAGCTCGTTAGCGCAATACAGAATACCGCATTTAAGACAACTGTCAAATTGTGGCGTACGGCCGATTTAACACGCGTAACGCTGCAGCTGTCGCAAAATACACAGATTCAACCTTATGATACAGTCTCACTATTGACTGAAAGAGCTCCAGACAATTTAACACATTTTCTAAATCATCATCAGTATAGCAAGTATACGTAAAGTAAAAACTTTGTACCCCTTTTTACGAAAATTGCACGGACGGAAGAGTATGAAATTTCGCACGCGTATAGTTTATACAGAGAAGGAGTGCTGAATGCTTATATTTTTTTTTGAATTATGCATAAAAAATACATAAAAAAACATTACCATTATGGTCGAATTTCGACATTGGGCGACCACTGGTTATGATTAATGTGGTTCCATGCCAACTGAGAATAAAGTCAATGAAAAGTCATTAAAAGCTATGAAAAAATTATTTTAAAATAGCCGATAACCCTAATCTAACGTAACCTATTTAACCAATTTTTTAAATATTTTTTCATCACTCTAAATTACTATTCTGAGATGGTTCTGAGTTGGTTTCATTCCGACTTGTCCAGTCACCGATTAATGTACATAATATAAAGGTCTGAGGACTTTTTCCACAATTGACTCCTACTAAACTTCACCTGCAAACCTCCCACAAATGAGAATTTCGCAAGTGCAGTTAAATAATTTTAGTAATAACGTCCGTGTTTCATCTTTTCAGAAATGCTAACGAATGGTTTTCCACCATTCCAAGAATTGATGCAGTGAAAGACGTGTTTTAAAGTGCATACGTGTTCTTTCACTCGCGATAAGATTTTCTCACTGCAATAACATCAATATAAGCATTTTACCCGCGGAACGTGCTAAGCCAATTACATATAAATTATTATGAATATCACTTTTGGCAAGACATGATGGTACTGGTACGGTACGGGCTATAGCTCACTTATTAGCCGTATAAGTAGCCAGGTATTTTAATAATTGAATACAAGAAAATTATAAGATTTGATATAAGAAAATTATAAATAGGTAGGTATACAGAATTAAGCCAAGTAATAAAGACTGGTGAAATGGTTATAACTTAATGGTTAAGTTTATGTGGTAAGTGGTAAGGTAAGCTGAGATACAGGTGTGAATATTTACGGCCCAGTCAACATTAGTTTCTAACCATTTATAGGTAGAAGGCAGTGCCTGTTCTGAGGAACTAATCATGTGCAATATTACAGTTTATTGTTATTCGAAAATATACAGGTTTTTCATTTTATTAATTTACTTGTACCTAAGCAGAATAGAAAAAAGAAGAAAAAAATAGAGATAAAAGAAATAGAAGCGAAGAGAAAGGTGGTATGTAGGTACTTATAATAAAATATCAGAAAACGTTTTTGAGCAAATTTAATCGAATCTGTCCTGCCAGGCCAAATCTGTCCATTCAGCTATTTTTGGACCAAAGAAAGGACTGGAGGTAGATTAGATATAGTTAGATGCATCTACCCCATGTGCGAACTCTATACGTATAATTGCGATATATTTATTGCGATCTGCAGATATTTATCAAATATCATGATATTTATTGAACGCTTGGATTAACTGACAGATTACAACATGGATCACAGATGTCTAGATTCCGAATTCCGTATCGTGAACCTACGACCGTGATAAATATTGAGGCATACACGTTCAATATTGATCACGATCCTTAGTGGATCGTGATCAATATTTTCAGGGTAAAAAGTTGAATTGTTTGTGCAGAAAAAAAATTATACAGAAGAATATTTTTGTATCAGAAAAAACAATGATATTTATTTAATTACTTAATTTTTGAAACCTAAAATAGATCCGCTTCAATTGGTCTAATATAAACATACGTTTTTTACACTTTCCTTTAAGCACTCTTATTCTAGGTAGGTAATTTTAATTTCGCTGTTAAAAAGGCTATTCATTTGGATGCCTTTATACTGTAAACAATTCTTGCTATTGATTTGTTCAATCTTTTTAGTCCAGCTTTGTTTTCCGTCTTGTATGCCAAGTGTGAAAGTCTTTATTCTGACGACGTTTGTCTTTAAAGTAAGTTTGTGAACTTTATAGATAAGAATTTAAATTTAGTGAAAAATCTTTGTTTAATACTCCCACGTAGAATCCTCCTACCGTAGTTGGTGCACTTTACGCTCGGACGATCTGTACGTCAATCATCCAGTTGATTAGTCGGACATCTCCGAAAAATCGAAATTTCAGTTGACTATGCAGTTATTTATATAAGTATTTCTTCAAACTTCGCAAATTCACTTTGTGGCGTCATTATTAATTATGAAAACAAATAATTTTGTGTACACCACTATTTAATTATCAATATCGGCATGTTTCACTATGTTTTCTTTGTCAGGATAATAAGTTAATATCCTGAATAATTATATTATATTAACTGATTATCCTGACGAAGAAAACATAGTTTTTGAAACATGTCGATATTGTTAATTAATTAGTGGTGTACACAAAGTTATTTTCTTTTCATTAAATTTATATAATTGTTCCATCTGGTACAAAACAAACCTGAAGCGATAATAAACAAAAAAAATATGTTTTCTGGGTTACAAGTAGAAAATTTCAATATGTCGTACTAATGTACCGGACCGTTGCGCCTCCCAATATTATTTTATAGCATACAATATGTAAAACACAGACACGTGTAAATAAAATTTGATTAATGGTGAGCATTAAAATATTGCTTTCCTGTATGATTTTAGGTTTTCACTGCAAAAGTATTATCGTTATTTATTTTTGGGGTGTTATGCCGTGTAAGTTATGTCGTCAACACTACATAACACCCCAAAAATAAATAACGAAAATATTACTTTTCTCATTATCTCAAAATTTAGTATTAGGAGATGTCTGACTGATCAACTGGACGATCGATGTATAGACACAAGTCAAGAAGCTATACAAAACGTTCCAAATAAAAAGTTGAATCGGCACTAATATTTATAGAAATTTACAAGAATTACAGAATCACGTAATAATTACAAGTATTTTCAAAAACATTACAAGGCCCCTTATAGTGTCTCAAAACTCTTAGTCAAGACTTGTCTTTTAAAATCTAACTTCAATTTCCTGCAGACCCCAGGTAAAAGCAGGAGGGTAGTTACAGGTAGCTAATGAGCTCACATGCCAATATCCTCGTTTCTTGGGGGCAGGAAGACATGTTAATGCAGTATTGGCAGCGTGCGGCTTTGTTCGTCCGGAGAAGAGTGCTTCTATATTCCCATTGTATGAAATAAGCATTCGGCGGAGTGATGTTAGGAAAACCTAACCGTCTCATGAGATTGGCCTCATTTTGAGATAGTTACTAATTTTGCCCACACGTTTGAAACTACCCTCAAATGTAAAAAAAATACTTGTTTTTGACAATGAACTAAACATACCACAGATATAAATCTGCGGACATTTCATCATAACAAAACTAAAAAACCATAAAAAAACAGGTTTTCAACTTTATTGTTAATGTTCGAGTTAGTATAAACTAAATCTTGTTTTCATCAGAGTATCTTTTTTTTTTTTTGTATTTCTTGGGCATTAACTATGTAACAATTTCTAGACATTTTGTTTTTTGAAGAATGTAAATTTGAAAAAAAATGGGATGTACACTTTAGAATGTAACGATTGTGACGCACAGTATGTAGGTAGGTATGACAACTAGAAATTTTAAAACTAGAATCAGGGAACATGAACTTTGTTTACGAAATAATAATTACTCCGAATTTGCTAATCATTTAATAAAGTCAGGCCATAGCTTCAATAAAGAAAAAACAAAGTTTAAACATTGCAATATAAATTCATACTTTAATCTGTGCGCTTTAGAAACGCTCGAAATAAACAAAAAAAATTAAATCTAAAATTAATTTAGTGAATAAAATAATAGCGCCTTGCAAATCTCCTTTATTAACCATGTTTCCGTATAATATTGACTCCTCCCACCGCTTTCCCCCTCCCCCAAAATCATCCCTCCCACTACTCCCACCTAATTAATCTTTGGTACTGCATTTAATTTTTAAGTTAGTTTTAATCCTGCTCGTGAATGATACGGTTGTATCGAAACCGGTCGCGGAAAAAATAAATTTAAGTAACAAATGTACATTTAATAAAACTCTTCAAAAAACAAAAAGAGTATCTTTAAATAAATCCCTCCACTAAACAATGTTCACTGTTTTGTTAAACGGATCCATTTAACAGAGGAAAGGTATAAAGAAAGGTCGGAAGATAAAACAGAAGATAATAATTATTTAATGACTTATTCAGACAATTATTTACTGACTTTAAGTTTATTCGGGTTAATAAAGATTCAATTAAAAGCTGATATGTCACCGCATCATCATTCATCGTTTGTTTATAATCGTCACTCTTTCTTTCCTCGCCATGGTGGGGGAACAGAGAAAGGCGCTGGTCTCGGGTCCCGGCCCGGCCACCGCGGGGCCCGCCGGATATCCGCCCCCGCAGCCTTCGTGAACCGGAAACAGTTCCCCGCCGCACCGGAAACGCGCAACTCTTAACTTCGTACCCTCGCAAGCCTTCTGGCTGCTGGCTGAGGAGGAAACAGACCGCTCCCAGTGAATGAAATGGATTTCGCTAACTTATTTATATATATACTTATTTTACTTATCCTTGTAAAATAATGAAATTTGACTAACTAATAATCACGCCATTTTCCACAAGGATAGGTAGAAAGGAAAGACCGCCATACAACTCTCTCTTGGCACACACTCTTTGCCTCATTCACATCCATACACCGTATCATACATTTCAGAACTATTATTCTATTATTCGGACTCTGGACATGGCCCGACTCACGGATCTGATTTGGGGGACTCCCGATTGTACCGTGATCGGGCGTTCCCGACCTCTTCTTCCCAGTGGCGGATACATATGGGGTGCGCGGGCGGCGCACCCCCTCCCCCTTGCGAGGTCGCCAGCCCGCACGCTATTCGTTCGTTTCTTTCGTCATTCGACTCTGAGTCGAGTTATCGAGTAGTTATACTTTCTCATGCAGCACGCGCTCGCGTCCGCGTCATCGTCTTTTATACGTTTCTGTCTGGCACATAGATAGCTAACCTACGAGAAAAGTCGCGGCAATTCTAGTGATCTCGATACTTTGTCTGGCATTTGTTCGAGAAAAGTCGCGAATATTCTAGTGTTTGTATTTGCTCACACTTTAATAAAACTTTGCATGCGACTTGATTATTTTTTTATTATGATAAAAGTAAAGGTAGTTCAAGATATCTTTAGCGCCCCCCACCCCCTTAAGTTTTTTTCTGTATCCGCAACTCCTTTCGTTGTTCTTTCACTCTACCAAACCATAAAGGATGGAAGTTGTCTTTTTTCTAAGCCGCTCTTGCTGTTCTAGAAAGATGAGAATGACAAGTTCAATTTGACGAGTTCAGTCCGCCGGTTCAGTCCATAATTCGAGACTGACGAAAACTGTTAAAATACAAGTTTTTAAATATTTATCAATCCTGTTCATCAGTCTTTCAGTTGATGCATTATAAGATCAATCTGGTGTCGTTTTGATCATAATTATGGACTGAAGTCTGAATTATGGTCAGGCTGAGCGTGTAACACTAACATAAGCTCTCCCACCCTCTGTGTAGCTTTGTGATTTAGTTCCGGGGAACGAACAACTCAAAAACATACAATTTCAACACCTTCATTGAAAAGTCACTAAACGCGATGAAAAAAAATAGGTTACATTAGGTTAGGTTATGGGCTATTTAAAAAAAAATCTGATAATAACTTCTCAATGGGGTGTTGAAATACCACTTTCTTGAGTTGTCGTAGAACCCTTTGTTCCATAAATATCCTTCCTTCTCTCCATAATTTGAAATGCTAAATGCTTTGAAGGCCTAGAACATCCTTGAAGGTTGAAAGTTAGAAAATCAAAAAATCCTTATTATGCAGAAAAATATAATTTCCTCCCCACTAGGGGGGTCCTGTGCCGAGGTGGACTAAAGTTAATTGATTATAGTTTTTTTGTCTTCTAAGTTGTCTTTATGGTCTTTTCAAGGTTTTTTTATTGACCTCTTTCAGCAATATTTTTATTCTAGAATAATATATTTTGGAAATTATTAGTTGTACAATTTGGTGCGTCAAAGCTATTGAAAATTTTAATCGGAGGCGTTCTAATGGGTACTTTCAGTATGGTCTTTATGATTCCATTTTGGATTGTATTCAGGTTGTTTATGTACTTATGCGTAGCAGATCCCCATTCTGTAATTCTATATTCAATTTGAGAATGACATAACGCGCGGTAAACATTTTACACATTCTTTTTATTTACCGCATTTCTTAAATTTTTAAAGAAATACATAAGGCTTGTGAGTTTTTCCGTAATACGATTGGTGCAGGTCCCTTCTAAAATTTTCATCAATTATCACTCCGAGATATTTTATGTACTGCAATAGAAATCTAAATCACAATTTCTTGTAACCTAAATCCAGTCTTACACTTCAAAACCTCTCTAACATGCAGTTTTCTCCAAAATATACAGCTTTTAGCTATATTCGATTTTGTATTTATTTTAACCTAAAGCATATACAGATCTTTTCTACGCAATATTGAGGAAAATCTACAAAGAAAGTACCCGCCAACTCCAATTTCGTAACCACATCAATTAAGTGAGCTAACCCTTTTCGCATTCATCCGCCGGAAAGTTTATCTCGTGTCGGAATGTTTATCCGAACATTTAACGGCTCCGGGTTCCGTCGCAACTTCCAGCACTGGCTGAAAGTTGACTGCTTGGCAATAACAACGTAATCCTCGTTACTTATAAATATTTTATTTTCTGTTGTCTTCACAACACAACTGGAAACCGGGGTTTATTTAATATTGTATTCGAGGTATAGGGATAATACAATTACAATTAACAATTAAGGAGGCGTGTACGGGTACCGCCACCCTGGGAACCATTTATTGGATAACCAACACGTTTACCGTAGGTTACCCTAAATGGTTGGTTTTGTTTGGTGACTTAGCAAGGGTGTCCGGGTTCGTGGAGTGAGGTTTGTCTTGATCTTGGCGGCAGATGCGTCTGCCCACCAACTGCGTACGCTGGATCGAGAGAGACTGGTTGAGGGAGATCTTTTGACCTCTCCAGCAGGACTCTTTCGGAACACTGCCTTGCGCCGCAGTTTTAGGGATAGATTTATACGTCCATCACTCCTGGACACACTGACTCCCAGATTCCTACCCACCCCTCATACCTTTTTCCTTCCCAGAAAATCATCTCCCTATTTTCCCAAAAAAGATCCTCTACGAAGCATCCCCAAAGATAACATGATGGGAATTATTTTCTTCAGGCCTCCTGTGTGGAATCTTTACTCTCATAATATGTTAAAAAAGTCTAATATGGGAGTAAAGATTTCTTTTTATGGATTAAAGATAAATAAATAAATAAAAAAAATAGAATGAAAGATAAAAAGACCGGTTTCACCGTTTGACGGCATTTTCAGACACATGTAACAGTGATTATTAACTTTTTCAGCCGGAGGACCGACTTATTTATTTTCCACCCGTTCGCGGGCCGCGGGGGGTAGGAAACCTAATAGTAAGGTGTTAAATTTAAAGATGGTTCCTCAAACCTATTCGTAATTTCTAAAACGGCATTTTTTAAACAAAATGCTACCGATTTTTAACCTTTCAAATTCTGAATACATACTTGCAATACTGGTTAAGTTTTAATTATTGATCGGAAAGTAAAAAAAAAATTGTTAAGAAAATTTTTGGTATTTATATAAAACTGAAATCCTTAAAATGCATCAAACATAGATCTCAATAAAAAAGTCACTGCGAGGTGAATTCTTTACGTTATACGTAGAACCACGAAATATTTTAGCTTACACGGCCATTCTCAATAATGTGTGTATTGCAACCAATTATACAAAAATAAAAATATCCGTACTCGTAAAGTATTGAGTAACAAATGTGAAGATTTTATAAAAAAGAAGAAAAATAACAACAGTTATTTATTAGCAAATAGAATAGAATACCTAATATAAAGGTTTTCTACTAATAAGATGAGAAATAAACATGTAACTCGCGGCTAGCATTCAAAATTACATAAAAGATAATAATGCTGGCTTCTTGGTAATTCTAACGATCTTAACATTTGAGATTAATAATGGCGCGCTGTGCAGGATTCAAATAACATCCTGCATTGCCACTTTAGTTAACAAATTACTTAAGACCATTTTGGAAACTCTACAAGAGAAACGGAAAACAATATTAAAAGAAATTCAACTTGGTTTAAACCACTATTTTTAATAAAAAACATTAACATCTTTTAAAACAAAAATAAATAAATCTGTTGCTTCCAAAATTATTTACAAATTATAGCTTCAGATACATCAAAATACTCTAAACGACTATAAATACTCTAACGAAACGAGCCGAAATCCCGTTGTAAAAAATTCTTAAAAATATATATCAGGCCCATTTAATAATACAATATGGTATCGTTGCATGGGGCAGCATAAAAAATTTCAATTTTGTCACTGGAAATTACTCAAAGACTAATAATAATAAAAAAAATATAACTAATAGAACAATTAGATTATTCTTCATCTTAACTTTTTCAAGACTTTCGAGTCCCACCACTAAAAACACAGTTGCTTTGCTCATGCACGCCATTAATGCATATTAGTTTTGCACAACACTTCTACACGGTTGCGGTGTACGAGTATCAAATTGAGAACCTAAATTCAATTTGCAAATCAGGTTAGTTACAAACTCAGCTTTCTCCCATCAAAATCAGAGTTTGAAAATATGTATCAAAGGCAAAGATATCGATGTGTTTTTTGCATTTTTTTCAAAAAAACGAAAGTGGAGATTGCTGCCTTCGCTTCTACACACCTCGATAGCGATAGAGCTTAGATTTAAATCGGACCACAATAAATTAAAGAAATAAATAAATATCTATAAAACAGACATTCTTAATGGCCCATTTTAATACTTTAAAAATATATTTTGCCATCAATCATATAAAGCTTTATTTAAACACAGGCAATAAATAATATTGGGATTGGTCGATTTATGGTACCAACAAAATCATTGTCCCTTCAGCATAGGTGCCAATAATAAATTATGTATTTTTACATATTTAGCAACTATTTTTGCTACTATTGTTGTTATAATTAAATCATCTAAGTATGTGAATGTTTGGACAACATGACTGTTTTATGTACTAAAATAAAAATAAACAAATTAAACAATAATTCCTTAAATAATTTAGCTAATTAGAATCACTTAATATCAAATCAGTTTCTTATAGATACTTTCACCTTTAATGTTTTATTTTATATATTATTCACTCTATTTTATTTTTATTTATTTATAGAACACATGTTACATATTTGTGACACTTACATAAAGAATATTAGATCACCATACTAGGCGGCTGCCTGTCTCATGGTGACCAATGGATAAAAGTTACGTTGTATGAAATATGGAATCTAATGTGAACATGGATTTAGCATAAATGACGCTAAAAATTGGAAAAATTATAGTAAAAGTAGAAATTATAATAAAAAGTAGAAATTATAATAAAAGTAGAAATAATAATAAAAAGTATAAATTTAAATAAAAAGTAGAAATTATAATAAAAAGTAGAAATTATGTATTTAAAAAAATAGAAAGTAGAAAGGAGAATAGAAGTAATAGATACGCGCCATCTATGTTGGTTGTATTATATTGAATTCACCTATGTGACATTGAGATACAGTGTATTCATGCATTTTCCTACCTCTGTGAAGCAGGCAATTACTTCCGACGTGAGTGTTAGTGAAAGCCAAGAGATGTCATTCCTAGTCAGATCATATTAAAATAATTCACATAACTGAATTATTGTCGTATCTAAGATTTGATTCTGGCACGTATTAGTAATTTGCAAATTTATATTCATTGTTTGAACTTCCTTCATGTGATACACATGTTGACATTGTGCAATTACCGCCTTGGCAAAGAATCATTAATTTGAATGAAAAATAGTGTCGTTTTGTGCTGGACATAGTGCCTGAGCTGCATTCTCTGAGTGAGTATTGTTTTGTTTTCACTTAGGATTTTGGAATTGCTGTGTAAACTGTTTTTGTGTCACATAGGGAAGAATTCAACCTTCCTTAATTTACATAGGGTAATATTCCCTCGTGTCTGGGGCTATTTACACACCCCGACAAGTAAATTAACATTAGATTATAAAAATGTACTTGTAATGTAATAATGTAATAACTTTTTTACCTTTTTTTTAGTCTGGGTGCATGCAAGCACACATGCATATATTGGTGCACACATCTATACATTTATATACACACATACGTACATACTCCCATATAACAACATCCTCACACATATAAACAAAATATACACTTTCATCTGAGTACGAGAAACAGGCTACTAACATCTATATTATTTTATTAATTTTTTCTCTTCACTTTATATGTCTCGCAATTTTTTTCATGTATAGTAAGTAATAATTTTTATTTTTTCCCTTTACACACGAGTATCTGCACTCCCGTAAAGGTTACGTATTATTTATAAAATAAATTTAAAAAAAAATAAAAATTGTTTTATTACTGTAGCTACTGTTTTGTTTCTATAAATTAAATGAAATAAACTTATTCATCTGCTGGTTTGATTTCCTATTTTAAATTTTTCTTCTCTCAAGTGTAAAAGAGACAGAAAACGTGCTAATTGGTCTAGAACCAAAAGGTACATTGGTTCCCATTCAAAAAGGCATTTCCAGTATTATATTATTTATTCTATGACCCTTTCCAACCAACGGAAATGGTATCTTCCCCGATAACTTTAATGTCCTTTGCCGGAAAGGCTACCTTTCCTAATCAACTCAGATTAAGATTGCTATTTTTTTTCTCAATTAATTAATTCAGTAAAATACCAGGTGAAATTACACTACCACCAATGACAATTCAGAATAAGGGTAAAACGGGGCTTGGGACAGGACTCGGGAGCGGTCGATCGAAAAGGACTCTATCGATAACTTTTGGTAACTGCTCATCGTTCCCTAGGACAACTGCAGCTCACTATCGTACAAACTTTAATAGTACACAACTGCTTACCCTGTACAAATCGCAAGTGCGCCCCACGGTTGAATTTGGCAGCCACCTCTGGTCTGGAGCTCCAAAATACTTGAAAAATACCCTCGACTCTGTGCAGAAACGGGCGGTCCGTTTGATAGATTCTCCCATCTTAACGAACGGGTTGCAATCTTTAGAGCACAGGCGTCGGGTGGGAATGCTATCCATGCTCTACCGGTATTTCAATGGAAGATGCTCTGAGGAACTAGCGTCATTGATCCCTTCGGCACCGGTGCATAGTTGGGAGACACGCCAAACGCGCGCCCAACATATGTACACGGTTGACATTTGTCACATGAGAACGGGTCGTTTTTTCGACTCGTTCTTGAGTTCAACAGCTCGGCTATGGAACGATTTGCCGGCATCTGTGTTTCCTCCCTCCTACAACATGGGTCTCTTCAAGACCAATGTTCATTCCTTCCTCTCCTCAAAAAGACCCTCCACACAGCATCCCAGATGACATAGGCCCTGAGGGGAATTATTTTCCTCAAGGCCTCCTGTGTGGAGTTAATGTAAAAAAAAAAAAACAACAGTTAACTTCGAATATATTAAGAAAGTTTAGTCATTGTGAACTTGTATTTATTCGTTGACGATTTGCCGTCATGCTAGGGAACGATACAATCCTTATCGATCGAAAGTGCTAGGAGTCCAGCTCGTAACTCCTGTTTCGAATATTATGTTAAAAGAAATGTTGTATTTTTCGATAACACAATAAAAAAATAATAAAAAGCATATTTGGTAAGTAAGGGTATTATTGCCAAATTCAATAACCAACTAAGTAACTGAACATCGCGCGTTTTCCCACGAAGGTAGTAGAGGATGACTGTCAAATTCGTTCACGGCACATACTCATCGCCTCATTCACATTCATACATTGTCTAAAGTTAAGTTAAATAAAGTGGAAGAAGCCTTTTCACGACAATGCTGACATGCTATTTTTTTTTAAAAGGTGTTTTACGATGGTATCTAAAAATATTTTTGTCAGTTTTGAATTTTTTTTTAATGTGAACACCGTTGTCCCAAGTCCCAGTTGAGTCGTTGTCCAAAGTATCAACCACTCCCTGCTAACCGGAGCCAGCAGACTACGGCATCCCCAATTCGGATAAATTTTGAGGCTGAAGGGTATGGATAGGGGAAAAAGATGAGTAGGTGAAGGTTAGGAAGTACCTGGCTAATCAGATCAGATCAGTAAACACGGCTAAATCCATTTCGAATAACGTTACAATTCCCAATGGTGGTCTTTCACCAGAGCGATACTGATGTTTTAACCGCCCTTGAGGCGATTTCACAAAAACGGCGCTCTACAAATTATCTAATTATTATTAACATGATTTATTTAATATGGTTAAAAAATTGCCAATTTTGGCTAAAAAATTACGATTTTTGGCTATGGTAAAATTTCGCCCATGGTAACTTTTGAACTTGCTAATTTTGTGGTCAAATTTCACTTTGAACTTGCTAATTTTATGGTAAAATTTCACCGATGGTAACTTTTGAACTATCTAATTTTATGGTCAAATTTCACTTTGAACTTACTAATTTTATGGTAAAATTTCACCGATGGTAACTTTTGAATTTGCTAATTTTATGGTCAAATTTCACTTTGAACTTACTAATTTTATGGTGAAATTTCACCGATGGTAACTTTTGAACTTTCTAATTTTATGGTCAAATTTCACTTAGAACTTACTAATTTTATGGTAAAATTTCACCGATGGTAACTTTTGATCTTGCTAATTTTAAGGTCAAATTTTAATAGCGCGTTCTTATTGCCTTCTCCACACTCTTATCGCCCTTTAACACTCCGCAAAAGGACGACTTTGACCTAAAATCTTCTACGTTTATTTATTTTATGCACCAAAGCGGTTTTCCATGCTTTATGCCTGTAAATACGTCATAAAACTGAAAGTCTAATGTTAGAACAAAGTCTCGTGATGGAATTTTGGTCTCGCCTTCGCGGTTAGGTTTGAGCTTGTACGAGTAGGTAGGGAGGTATTCCAGGCATTAGGTAGGGTAGGCGTCTATTCATAAACTTTTAAAGAAGTCTGTAAAAAGTTAGTGCGGGGATCGAAGTGCGGGCTCTCGCGCTGAAATGTCGAAGTATAAAAAAATATCGGAAATTGAAACATTTTATTTCCATGTTCCACGTTTTATCTAAAATCGAAAAGAAGGGACGCGTTTTGCTGCGGCGGATGCTGCGGAGAGAAATATGGCTGAGATCGGACTTTAAGTATTAAAAATCGCTAGATAAACTCATCTTTAGTAAATATAGTCGTATAAAAAAGCCCTTCAATTTATATTTAAATCTGCTATCACTGTAAAAATACATTACCTTGTTACCTTGCATTCCGAATTTCTACCCTTGTATAAAAATATTCCCTTGATAAATACTTCAAGTTCTTTAAAATGTTTGTTATTTTCAAAGATAATTTTGAATTCAGATGTCGACTTGAAAAAGCAATTATGTGAAATTCCCTCGATTTAAAAAAATCGCAAAGTATGCTCCGAAAATTGTAACATACTTATCTAATTCTGTTATTTATTTAATATGCTAAAGGTGTGAACATATTTACATTGCTTATTGTTTTTTTCCTTTCTTTATTCAGTGTATTGTTAATTACATTTGTTGAGAATTTTTCGACCGCTAAGTCGTGCATATGCCCCTGTCGTGGTGGTCGATTTTATAGAAAAATAATAATAAAATAATAAATCAGGTATAAAAGAATATAAAAAGTACAGAATATAAAAGTATAGAATTAAAAAAAAATATATATAAGAAAAATATTATTTTAAAATACATAAAATCAAAGTAAGTGCTACTAACTGAGCAAATAAAAAAAAAAATAAAAAAAATATATAAGTAGCCCTGAGGAAGGAACGGTCGTTCCGAAACCGGTCGGCGTAAATAAAATGTATAAGTGGTTCTAACAAAGTTGTAATGTTTGATTGATCTTCATTTTGAATTAAATTTTTTTTACGCAAACTTAAAAAAGTTTTAAAAATGGCTAACTCACGGCTACTTTATTTTTGGGGTTTTACGCCGTGTTGCGCTATTTCCTTCTTTGGCCAACGTTTCGGAGAGCATTTTAGTGTTCATCATTACACATCTGCCCTAACGATGGACACTGAAACGCTGATCGAAAAGTTGGCTAAAGAAAGAGGTAGCGCAATAATACCCCCAACGGTATAATACCCCAGAAATAAATCACGATTGTAAGCTTGGTACTTTACATTTTATTTGTCCAACAAAGTTTTTTTTAAATTTGAATTTGCATCGAAAAGCGTTAAAAATACTAATAATTGTTATTTTTTTATCAATTTATTACACCACTACAAAAGCAAGCGTCTCTTCAACAGGAATTCCCTCTATTATAGTGTAAAAAAATGATGGTATCTATACACTTAATTTTTTTTTACTGGATTCAGGAGTTATAATTCAATCACATAACAATACTGTCACACCTGTGGGTACTTTGACCGAATAGAAGTGCGACAATTTAAGTACAAATATACATTACCAATATCTCGTGCGCTGTGTGGCTGCATTATCAAGCCCAGTGGCGTTTGGGTGGGGGTGGGTGGATGACGCCTGAAGCCCGCCCACCCACTTCCTGCGGCCTCTGCGGTCACCTGTTTGTGATCAGCCGGCTCCAGCGCGTGCTAGCGGCTCCTCTTATCAATGTCGTGGTGGTCTGGAATACCATACGCGCGGTGACTCCATGACACCCTGATTGCCCACTAATCTGAAATCTACCATATCAGATACATCATGCGGTGGTTTGTTTCTTTTTGTATGCTTTTTACTTTCAGTGCTGGAAAAAGTTCTTTCAAGATTTATTTATCATTCACTTTAATGAAGCGTCGATTCTTATCAAATAATTTATTTATATTCGTGGTCCCTGTTTTTTTTTTTTTTTTTTTTTTTTTTTCAAGAGCGGAGACGGTTTACATAAATAAAGTTCCCGTGAGCACTTAGGCCGCAGGCCCATTGTGCTATCTCCCATTTTACCTCATTCCTTTGACAGTAATCCAGTCCCTTTTACAAAGTTCACCAGGATTGTCATTGGAAATGAAGCTATGTCTTCTGGTTCGACAATGTGTCTTCCCAGGTCTCATTTCTCCTCTTCACTCCTCCGCGGTTCCCTGAAGGCCCCACGAGGGAAGAGAGCTTCATCTCTCCTCTCCACTTCTTAGTTCCCTGAAGGCTCCACGACGGAGAGCTCACCTCCCTTTGGTTCCCTAAAGGCCCCACAAGAGAAGAGCCCACTCCACCTTGGCTCCCCGAGGGCCCCAGGAGGGAAGAGGACTTATCTCTCCTCTTCACTCCTCCTTGGTTCCCTAAAGGCCCCACAAGAAAGAGTTCACGGAGTTGGCCTCATTTCTCCTCTTCACTCCTACATGGTTCCCTGAAGGCCCCACATGGGAAGAGGACATCATCTCTCCACTTCACTCCTCCTTGGTTCCTCAAAGGCCCCGTGCCGGAAGAGTGCCCTTCCCCTTGGTTCCGTGAAGGCCCCACAAGGGAAGGGTTCATGGAGGTGGCCTCAGCTCTCCTCTCCACGGCTTCTCCTCTTGGTTCCTCCTAAGGGCCCCAGGAAGGAAGTCCACGGAGGTGGCCTCAGCACTCCTAGGTTCCCAAAAGGCCCCTAGTTTTCGAATGGTCCAATTTTTTTTGTCCCACGAGTGACCAGGGAAATAGAAGGTCCACTCCAGCAGAGCCCCGAATGTTGGAGTAAGGTCTAAATACTCCAAGATGCGACCTTGTTTCTTGGAGGCACCGTTCTTGACACTGTTCCCCAGGACATTCAGCCTGAGCACGGTAGCTCACACCTTGGCTTGGGATGGCTATTGCAGGTTTGTGTTTCCACTCCCTGAGCGATGGGTTCGCCACACTCCCTACGCTAGGTGGTCCCTGTTTAATTTTGTGCTATGTTTATACCTCAACAAATCGCAAGTGCGCCCCACGGTTGAATTTGGCAGCCACCTCTGGTCTGGAGCTCTAAAATACTTGAAAAATACCCTCGACTCTGTGCAGAAACGGGCGGTCCGTTTGATAGATTCCCCCATCTTAACGAACGGGTTGCAATCTTTAGAGCACAGACGTCGGGTGGGAATGCTATCCATGTTTTACCGGTATTTCAATGGAAGATGCTCTGAGAAACTAGCGTCATTGATCCCTTCGGCACCGGTGCATAGTCGGGAGACACGTCAAACGCGCGCCCAACATATGTACACGGTTGACATTTGTTACATGAGAACGGGTCGTTTTTTCGACTCGTTCTTGAGTTCAACAGCTCGACTATGGAACGATTTGCCGGCATCTGTGTTTCCTCCCTCCTACAACATGGGTCTCTTCAAGACCAATGTTCATTCCTTCCTCTCCTCAAAAAGACCCTCCACACAGCATCCCAGATGACATAGGCCCTGAGGGGAATTATTTTCCTCAGGGCCTATGTCATCTGGGATCCTCATTTTCCTCTTGTGTGGAGTTAATGTAAAAAAAGAGACGTTTCAATACAATCTATTAAATTTTTCAATATTAGTAGATTCCTGTTTTAACATTTATAACCATGATAACCATTTTTCTTACAATATTTTTGTAGATAGTATACTTCTGTTTTACCATCTGTAACCATTTTTCGTTCATTCAATATTAGTAGATTCCTGTTTTAACATCTGTAACCATTTTTCGTTCATTCAATATTAGTAGATTCCTGTTTTAACATCTGTATCCATTTTTCATTCATTCAATATTAGTAGATTCCTGTTTTACCATCTGTAACCATTTTTCGTTCATTCAATATTAGTAAATTCCTGTTTTAACATCTGTAACCATTTTGCGTTCATTCAATATTAGTAGATTCCTGTTTTAACATCTGTAACCATTTTTCGTTCATTCAATATTAGTAGATTCCTGTTTTAACATCTGTAACCATTTTTCGTTTATTCAATATTAGTAGATTCCTGTTTTAACATCTGTAACCATTTTTCCTTCACAAAATAGATCCATTTTTTGTTGATTCCTGTTTTCCTCTCCTTTGTTTGTTTAAACACAAAAATTTTCCTCTTGTTTTCAAATCATCAACAACAGCATGTGGCCGAAGCGTTCGACTGCTTTGTATGATTATAATAGGAAAGGATTCAATAAAGATTCAATTTGGGAGGTGAGTGTGGGTACCGCCGCGCCGGGAACCATTTATTGGATAACCAACATCTCTACCATTGGTCATCCCAAGTGGTTCGCTACGTTTGGTGACTTAACAGGGATGCCCGGGTTAATATGGTGAGGTTCGTCCGGGTCTTGGCAGCGGATGCGTATGTCCACCAGCTGCATGGCAGGCCAGATCGGAAGAGAATGGTTGAAGGAGTCTCTTTGCTTCTTCAGCCGTACTCTCTCGGAACATCGCCTCGCACCGCGATGGGAGGAATGAATTCACACGTCCGTGCGTCCTAGACCCACTGAACCCCAGATTCCTATCCACCCCTAATACTCTTTTCCTTCCCAGAACTTCCCTTTTTAAAAAAATCACAGCGTCTCCAAAGATGACATAAAGATTACACTGTGGGAAGCTAACGTAAAAAAAACAACGATTTTTAAAAAAACTTTCTTATAAGTATTAACAAATCCCACGATTTTAACTGTTTATTTTGGTTGTGATTATTGCTTTGTAAACAGGCGCAGTAACCCATCGTCAAATGTACTAATAATTTTGATCGTGTGCTTGTTACTGTAATGTCTGTTCAATGAAGTCTAGAACACGGATTTTTTACGGAATTAGATACAACATCCCGTGTTTTTCAGTTACCGGACAGCCCAGAATGAAATCAACTTTCTGAGTCATTAAAAATGATGAAATTTTTTTTTTTAAACTGGTTAAATAGGTTACGTTAAGTTTTATGGGCTGTTTTAAAATTATTGTTTTCATTGCTTTTAATGACTTTCAAAGAGTTGTTAGATTGACTTGATTTTGAGTTGGCATGGAACCTATTTTTCACGGGTCTGTGCCAGTGAATGAATATCGATTCATCTCTGGGTATAACGGATAGGTTTACTCAATGTTTAAAAAAGAAATGATTTTTGGGGAAATTCATTAAACGCCAAATATTTTTTTATTTTCCAAAAGAAAACTCACAGATTCCGGTTATCTGGATTCACGTGGACCTCTTTAAAAACTGAAATATCTGAAGACCATAGAAACATCTGAATATAAATTATGTATTTAGCTCGACACAGGAGTCCCTGAGGAAATTAATTCTCCTCAGGGCTTGGGTCATCTTGGGGGGGTTGTTCAGAGGAAAGGAAGGAGATGAAATTCTGGAAAAGAAGGGGTGGGTAGAAATCTGGGGGTCAGTGTGTCCAGGAGTGACGGACGAATAGGCTTTTATGGATTACTACGATATTCCGAGGGAATTGTGCTGGAGATATCAAAAACAAACTCTTGCGATCCGACCTGCCACTCAACTGGTGAGCAGATGCACCCACCGCCAAGTTCCAGATATATCTTACCCCATGAACCCGGGCACCCTTCTAAGTTACCAAATGTAGTGAACCACTTGGGGTGGCCTATGGCAGAGCTGTAGTTATTAATATATTTACATAAAATATTATAATATATGTACCCACTCTACTTCTTGCTAATTATTATACATATTATGTTAGCTGTAAGAAATGGAATGTACCTACTCTATGCATTATATTTTATCTATACAATATATAATTGGTTGTCTGTAAAGTGGGTTTACGGATAACGTCATATAATAAAGATGGAGTGGAAGAGGAATAGATGCGTCACATGCCGAACGCTTGTTTCGCGCTCTCGCTTGCACGCTCGGCTCAGGCGGAACGTAAAAATGTGACAATGAGTCATGTTTTTCGTGAGTGCAGCCGGCGTTCATCGATCTACAAGACGTTATCACGTTAAAAAAAATAAGTTCTCTGTAAAGTCGGTTTACGGACGATAATTTTACGTGATAACGTCGTATAATAACGATGGAGTAGAAGAGAGATAAATGCGTCACAAGCCGAACGCTTAGGCCGATCGCTTGTTCCGCGCTCTTGCTTGCACGCTCGGCTCAGGCGGAACGTGACAACGAGTCATGTTGTTAATGAGTGCAGCCGGCGTTCATTTATTTATAAGACGTTATCACGTCAAAAAAATATTTGTTGTCTGTAAAGTCGGTTTACGGACGATAATTTAACGTCATAAAGTAATATAATAACGATGGAGTGCAAGAGAGATAGATGCGTTACAAGCCAAACGCTTAGGCCGAACGCTTGTTCCGCGGGATCGTGACAATGAGTCATGCTTTTTCGTGAGTGCAGCCGGCGTTCATCGATTTGTAAGACGTTATGACGTCAAGAAAAACTTTAAATTTTTGAAGGTGTTCATTGTTTGTGAAAATATCATGTACAAAATTATCGTAGTCTTCGATTTATTACTCCGAGTGACAACAAAGTGAAGTCGGCCAATGTCTCCACTCGTCAGTTCCCAGGAGTACAGCAGCGAGCGGGGCAGAGTAGAGAGTAGTATCGCGCGAACCTTTCCGTCCAGTCGTAGTCACTGCTAATCCACTAAACTTGCAGGATTTTTTCCCCCGACAGCCAAGACGAATGATCCAATAAATCTCTCTTGAGTTGGGCCGAGTTTTGTCTGAAGTTGTGCCGTCGGCTCTCTGGCTGGGCCGATCGGGGTGAAAAACAATCTCCCACCGTTTCAATACTGCCGCTTCAAATTTAATTAAACTATTCGGACCGCACAGATGATGGATCGGACTAGTTTAATCACACAGATTATATTAGTTTTAAACTGCTTTATCTACGGACAATCAGCATTGGGAACGGATTACGACATATCAATCAATTTCGTGTGGGAGAGACACGGGTGAGTAACTTTTAATTAATCTCTTGCTAAAGATTAATAGTGTTTGAGAATTAGCCTAGGTGATTTACATGGTTAGTTACGTAGTCTCGCGGCTCGATTATTTTAACGGTATCTATGCTAGCCTTCCAAAATATCAAACTGACAAACTTCAATCCGTTTTTAACGCAGCGGCACGGCTCATAACCGGAGTCTCTAAATATTCACACATTTCAGAACACCTTCGTAACCTTCATTGGCTCAAGTGCCCTGAAAGAATCCAGTACAAATTGTGCTGGATGGTGTTTAAATCAATCAATGAAATGGCCCCACCTTATATCTCTGAACTATGTGTCCCGGAAAATACTGGTCCGAGGCAGTCAACCCTTAGATCAGCAACATCATCAGCTATAGGTAGACTAATGGAACCTAAACGCAAGCCAAATACAAAGTTTGGAGATCGCGCTTTTGGAGTATCTGGGCCTAAGGCTTGGAATAAACTCCCTCCGGAACTAAGATGCATAACAAGCCCAACAGAATTTAGGTCCAAATTAAAAACCTACCTTTTTGGGCTCTCATATCCTCAATTTAAATAAACCTATCTGAGAGTATCATACTTTTATTTTCTATGATATGTCTTAGTTACACTTTTCTAATTAATTTTCTAATTACTTGAATCTTTGCACATCAATCTGTCTCGTTACGAATCACATTTAGGAAGATCAAACCCTTGTACTACCAACTGTACCGCCCACTATAGAATGTTGCTTTTGATTTCCAAAATACACTCATCGAAGAATGTATTTTATGCTAGTATTGAAATATATTTCAGGATTAAACACATATAACAAGTGTCCACAATAATGTCCTCTGCGTGCGAACTATATCTAAATTTCTTAATAGACAATAAACAGTATTTTTGTTATTGTTTTTGGGGTGTTATGCCGTGTTTCGCTACCTCCTTCTTTAGCCAACGTTTCGGACAGCGTTACAGTGTCCATCATCAGGGCAGATGAGTAAATGATATTGGTGAGAGTGTTTACTTATGTGTGTCGAATCGATACCGTGCTGCCAGCTCCATTTCTCTACGAGCTGGTGTTAGAAAACATTCAGCATGGTTTTTTTGTGTTTAGCTTTGGTGTAGCCGTCAATTACTGGATACCAAGAACTATTGAGCTTAGCTCCGTCGTCTCTGTTAATATTGATGGGGTTTTTATGGATTTCAATTGCCTCCGTAATTAGGCGTGCTCTGTAAGTTTTGGGTCTTCCCAGGACTTCAGGAACAAATCCAAAGTAATGGCCGGTTTCGATTAAGTGCTCGGCGATTGCCGATTTGTCAGGGTGGCCAAGTTTACAAGCACGAAAGTGTTCCGAAATCCTTTTGGAGATCGTCCGCTCTGTCTGGCCTACATAGACCTTGTCACATCCGGAACAGCTGAGTTTATATACTCCATCTGTTTCCAGAGGAAATTTAGTCTTTGCCGACCTCAGTAGGTCTTGGATTTTTGTCGTGGTTCCGAAGACCGTCTTGATGTTCTCTTTGCTCAACAGCCTGGCAATTCTGTCTGTTACATTATGGACGTAAGGCAGGAAAGCGCAGCCTTTTGACTCTTGTTTACCCCTGTCTTCGTTTCGTGCTGATTTGGCTCTTATGATTTGCCTTGTCTGCCTTGCTGGGTAGCCATTACGCTCCAGTGCATCGGTGAGTTTGGTCAGTTCTAATCCGAGTTTTGGCTCCTCACATATTCTGGTCGCTCGGGTTACCAAAGTATGGATGAGACCTCTCTTCTGAGCGGGGTAATGACATACCTGACAATAAACATACCTGACAATAAACAGTATTAATTTCAAGCGACCTCCCAGGTAAGTATGGTCCTGTATACATTTTTAAGAAGCATCGCGTTCATTGGTCGAGACATTGTACATATATTTTCTTATGAACCGGTGGATGCAATTTTTAGCTATTAGTTGTTTCAATTGTTTGTCTAGTTTGTAGTTTTTCTAGATTTTAGAAATGTATTGTAATTTTGTACAGCGCCCTTGAGGGTGATTTTTCACAAAAACGGCGCTATATAAATCATCCTATTATTATTATTATTATTTAGTTATTTGAAGAGACGATTTGTTTTTGCAAACGGAAAAACTCTCATATTATCAATTATTAAATTGATACTTGATTTACACGCAGTTTGAAAATGTCAAACATTTGTTTGTATAATTATTTGTGTCGTATTGCTTACAATTTCACACTCGTTAACCGTCTACGTAGCATATTTATAAACAGCTAGACTAGATGAAGTCCCCGGCGTTGCCCAAGCTCACACGGAGTTTTCGAAATCAGATCTACTTAGATCGGGCATGCCCAACCTGCCTCCCATCACGCCGCATGCGGTCCAAATTAAGTTTTCAGCTTCCTGTGTTTTGGATTTTTGTATTCGTACAAAATAAGAAAAAAATTGTTTTCGTTAATTTATCACATTTATACAGGGTGTTACGGGATGCACTTGATTTACTTTAGCCAATGATTTCTGACATTATTTGAAGTAAAACATGTTAATGAAATTTTGGCCTCCGGTGACATGTTTGGTGTTTTTTTTTTCTACAAAAACATAAAAAAATGGTAGATTTTGGACAGTTGGAGGTGAGGTAGGGGGTTGGTCGGTTACTCGGCTGAGTGACCAGTGAAGACATGCGAAAGATTTTTTTTGTTTGATTTTGAAGAAAAAAATTTTGGAAAAAAAGTCATCAAAAAAAGTCACGGGAGACGAAAATTTCATTTACATTTTTTCAGGCACGGTTCGTTAATATAATTTTCATTATATTAACGAACTTCCAAATATTTAAATAAAAATAAACATCCGAAATGTTTGTAAGCGCATAAATTCCAAACGAATGAACAAAATTGGATAAGTAATTCTTTTTTTCTTTGAGCTATAGCATTATGAAATTTAGGTGGTAGGCGAGATGTTTTAAAACTGAATGTAAGGGAATGAATATATGGAATGCGGGAGGAGATGGGGGTGGGGTGGGGGGGAGATAATTGATAAGTGCAAGCGCTACAGTAATTTCCCGTAATACCATGCGAGCGAAGCCGCGGGGAAAAGCTAGTAATAATAATAATAAGATAATTTGTAAAGAGCCATTTTTGTGAAAAATCAACTCAATCTACATCTGCAACAACGCAGCCCAACAATTTTACACCAATTTCCCTGTTAACATAAGATTGGAAACAAATTATAAAGCATACAACAGTACAACAACAAAAAAACTATCAATATCACAATTATTTTATTTAGTAATGTAATGTAATATTTCTCAAAAACAATATTAGATATTATTCTTTATCTCTTTTAAGTTATTTATTTCAGCCGAACAGAGCGGTGGGTGCAATTCTCTGTTAGCCATATAAAAGTATACATTACATACTATATGAAAAAAAGAAAAAATAAATTAATAAAAAAAGATTTAAAAAGAAATATATATAAACATATTTAGTACTCGTATATCTACTACGGGGGCTTTCTATATACTAGCATATCACTACAGATGAATTCTCCATGTTTGGTGAAGAGGCGCGCCCTGCCACTGGGCCACGGCCAGGAAATGGCATTTAAAATTCAATAGTAGCTTCGCGTCCAAAAAAGGATGTTTGTAATTCTTTCTTATTTAATAAATCAATACTAGAACTTTCTTTGATATCATAAAATTTATAAGTACCTCCTTAATTTATAACTATACTAGCTCCTTAATTTATAACTATACTAGCTTTTCCCCGCGGCTTCGCTCGCATGGTATTTCGGGAAATTACTGTAGCGCTTATCAATTATCTCCCCCTCCCACCCCCACCCCATCCCCTCCCGCATTCCATATATTCATTCCCTTACATTCAGTTTTCAAACATCTCGCCTACCACCTAAATTTCATAATGCTATAGCTCAAAGAAAAAATGAATTACTTATCCAATTTTGTTCATTCGTTTGGAATTTATGCGCTTACAAACATTTCGGATGTTTATTTTCTTTTAAATATTTGGAAGTTCATTAATATAATAAAAAAATAGTCTATTTCTCATTCAGTCTTTATAATCGTTACGAATTATATTTTAAATATAGGAACTCTCATCTGACATTTATTCCAAGCTTGTCCAAAAAAACGAATTCTAATATTTGAATTTTCTGCAGTAGTAGTTGACCAGTAGACTGAGTACCTACCAGCATAGAGCCCAAAAATATATCAACATTGTTTCCATGGAAAAGATTTTTTTCTGACATTAGCAAAAACTCTCTTTTGTTAGCGACAGAAAACGTATAACCAATATAATATATTAATATTTATAATTTCATAACGCCAGAGCTTACCATCATGTACAACCTGTAGTCTGCGCATTTAATTTAGCTTTATATTGGTGAAAGAATTATTAAAGTCTTTATATTGTGTTATGCGTGAAAAGGTCATAAACAAACTCGAGCAGTTTCGCATTTATAATATTAGTATGGAAGTATGGATGGATGTTATACGCATATTTAAAAAAAATCAAAAATTGAATTATACAATTTGCCCAAAGAAACATCGCTATCACAATGACAATTCTTTTTTCAAACTTTATTAAGGCAGGTAGGTGCTATAATATTGAAAAAATGCGAAAAGAAAGTACAAATAAACACAATGACTTTACACCTCAAAATAATCTATAATGAACCATTACAACGGCCACCATCTTGAAAATGTATTTACAGTCATACGAGATGCAAAACGGCCGAGTTAAAACTGGACTTCGCTTAATGCCACAACGAAAATGAACAATTATTGAAGATAAAATATTTATATAATTATTTTATATAATTGAACAAAATATTTCAACTCGAAAATTATTAATTTTGAAATTGAGTCAGGGCTCTCACATTCATTTTAATTTACACAAATTTCATAGAAGCGATACGAGTATTGAGTGTCCAGTAATTTCAGCATCAAAAGTCCTCCTTTTGCACGGCAGGTATGGCGTAAGTTGTATTGTATGTTGCTCCTTGTTATTTAATCAAACCAGCCAACCGGTAATCGGCAAAGTACGTAATTGTTTAGTTTTAAAGTTACTCGAAGCCAATGGGGAGTTGGCGCCCGGGAGGGAAAGGAAGGAGGAGGGAGGGGAGGGGAGGGGAAAGAGCGAGATCGCATTTCATGAAAACTTATAACGAAGTGAAGCCGGCGAGTGTCCATAGCGCCCGTGCGAGAGCTAACTGCACTCTGCACTCTGCACATTGCATCGGTAGACCTGCTAGTGGGTATACTGCACCTGTGTAGGTACTATACTGCACACTGCTAAGGTGGACTAAACTAGTTCCAGCGAGAGCTCGTACTGACATCATCGACGATCTTTTTTCTTCTCACGCATCTGGTTTGAAAACGAAAAGGACAGAAGATATTAGAACAATGACGTTACTGGCGATCTCTCGCTGGGACTACTATATTATTATTATTTTTATTTTTTTAATTATTTTTTTTTCGTTATAAGATTCGATTGGAGATTTTCACGGTCAAAGGGATTATCGTGGTTTATTTTTGGGGCATTATGCCATGTTGCGCTACCTCCTTCTTTAGCCAACGTTTCGGACAGCATTACATTGTCCAACAACAGATAATAATAATAATAATTGGATAATTTGTAGAACGCCGTTTTTGTGAAAAATCACCTCAAGGGCTCTGTACAACTTAATAAGAATTACTAGGTTCTATCTAATTTAACTATTTACAAACAGATACATAAAAATACTTAACTGGCAGGTCACTTCCGAAAAACACACTTTAATTAGAAAGTTAATGCTTGCAGAAGATACGGTCTTGCACGCTAAAGGCATTATATTCAAAACACTGAACATGGCATGATTTTATATTATTTGCCACCCCAATCACTGTTAGTACTTACATTTATTAAAAGATTAGTGGCAAAAGTAGAGTTGATATTTATTTTGAGAAGACTGGAGAATTTAGGACTCTTTAGGGCTGGAGAATGTTCATGAAATGAACTTTACTAACTCTTACAATTTTTTTAAAATGTATTTATTATTTATTTTTATTTTTACAAATGAGTTATTTACAATGTTGCGGGCATTGAAGGTGAGGGTGAAAGGTTTATGAGTTTATGGATACGACTGTCTGAACTATCTGGGAAAGTGAGACTGTGGCATCCCTAATTTGGTAGGGTGAAGATAATGGAGAAGGGAAGGAGATGGGGAAGAGGAAGGTTGGGGGAGTACCTGGCTACTCGGATCTAGTCACCAAACACTTTCTACGTTCACCAAACGTTTCTGTTCAAATATAGTAATATAACGTTTGTAGTGTGTCTTACCTATTCAGTGTAGTTACCTATTAGATACTTAACTTTTAATTCTTCTCTTACGTGATGCCGTTCAAGGGTTCCTACTGCCCGGACCCAGTAGAACGTTGGCTTCCCTTTGAAAACTAAATTAAATTTGATGGGCCCAAGACGGGCTTCTGAATTTTGAGGCTTCTGATCAAATTGAGCGACCTTATCGTTTTCTGATTTTCCTGTTTCAAATTTTCATTTAGTGAGAGTCGCTAATATTGTCTTCGATGATTAAATATTTCAATTTGAGGTTTTACTCATTCAATTATTCTAGAATTTTATATATATGGCTGTCCGTAAAATAAGGTCTCCAAGGTGCTGCGGTCGAGAGGAACGATTTTACGCGCGATCCGGCAACACTATAGCCTGTTTCTCCCACGCCAAATGCCCACCACGCTGCACTTTCTGTGACGCTTAGTCTCGGCGTGGCAGCCGTTCGCGATGCAGCTCCCGCTCGTCGCACCCGCCAGGTGTGAATTACGCTCTGTAATTCGTTTTTTCGGACTCTGTGATATGGTCATATCAGTAAGACCACTACTGACAATATTTTGACAGAAAATTTGAGATACCACAAGGTCTGCGCAAGGGGGTCCAAAAAATATAATATTTTTTAATCATTGAAGATAATTAAGCAACTCTCACTAAATGAACAATGTTTGAAAATTTCTCACTACCACCACAGTTAGCGGAAAATGTTGCTTGTGTCGTGATGGAGGATATAGCCATCAACACACGATAACCGAGTGGAACCCAAACGCGATGCCCACTCAGCCAATGATCGGACTTCCCTTTATTAACGGCCTCCGTGGTCCCGAGGCAAGACTCTCGACTCACAATCCGAAGGTCGCGGGTTCGAACCCGGCGTGCGCAAATAAATTTTATTTGATTAATTTGTGTTATTTCACAATTTATTCATTTAAAATAATATATAGTATATTTGCGGCACGTTCCAGAGTGGAAGATACTATCAGTATCGCCCTGGTGTAAGACCACCATTCAGAATTGAAACGTTGCTTGAAATGGCTTTAGCCGTGTTTAGTGACCAGATCTGAATAGCCAGGTACTTCCCCACCTTCCTCTTCCCTATCTTCTTCCCCTCCCCACTACCTTCAGCCTCACAACATAACCCAATTGGGGATGCCATAGTCTCACTGGCTCCAGACGGGAGCAGTTGGGACTCTTGTGCGGTATTAACTGTAAAAAAAAAAAAAAAATTAAGCTTTATTAGTAAGTACTAACTCGAACGAGTAAGTACTTACTGCAAACGAGTTGCACAAACTTATATATTAGCTCTAGTACAATACTTGTACCCAGTGGCGGTTCTTCTCGAAGGGACGTGGGGACAGACCACACTTCATATTTCAGTAACCTATCAAGCATTTTTTTTGATGCTTTATGTTCACAAAACTGAATTCTTAACATAAAATTAATAAGCTATAATTTTAATTCAGATCATTTGAGTTCGAAATTGAAAGTTTCTTCGGACGAACATGCGACCGCTCCGCCCACTTCTTTGTTGCGTGCTTAAGGGTCCACTATTCGAATTTCGACCGATTTTTTACATATCTCCCTTAAACATTTGAAGTTTTTAAGCTCTTAAAAAAATATATGTTATTTTTGAAGATAATATCTAGATACGTTCCACGCCAAAACGCAAATTATATGAAATTCCCTCGATAGAAAAAAATCGCAATGTATGCTCCGAAAATTATTTAAAAAAAGTCTATTTCTATTATTTTACAAGTTATATTTGTGAAAAAAATCACTATGTTTCTTTAAATGATACTTAAGATCAGTGGCGTGCACAGAGTTTTTGATCAGGGTAGGCAGTAGAAAAAACATATGATAAAAGTATGAATATATTCATCTTATGAATATATTTATCTTAGATAACCGAGAAAACCATTGTTTTTTAAGGTACTTAAACACACATTATTTCGTTCACTACAACAAATTTCAAAGGTTCAAATTTCCATATTTTATCAGATAATTCACAATTAAAGTACGACGAACGTTTTTGAAGAGACAATTCGCATTTATGATAAGCAACTAGTTGATAGAAATAGATAACAACAGATGTCAGTGTCGTCACTGATTGCCATTTGGTAATTTTGTTCCAGAAAGCACTGCCTAATACTAACAAAAAAAAACTCATAGAAGCAAATTCAAAACGACAGTTATTACTCTATGCTCTGTGCATTTCGTAAACATTGATATTATATCTTGTATGAAGTTAGCTCTACGCAGAAATAATTCCTGCTTAGGCCGCATTTTAGTGAGGCAGTCGGATTCAGCTTCTTGAAAGTGTGTATTTATTTTTAGCAATAATTTAATAAATTATAATATTATTAACATGCTTATGTTTTACAAATACGGTAGGGTAGGCAGTGCTTATGTGCCTATATGGAGTGCACGCCCCTGCTTTAGATACGTTCCTCGAGATTTTTGCTATATTTTAAACGAGTCATGTTTTATTAAGCATTTTCAGAATTTTCGGTTCAACTTTAACATTGAAAATATTAGCGCGCTCTGTCCAACATTCGTAATTTCATATCTCTCCATCTTCTTCTTTTTGCGCCGGGAAGTGTGACCTTAAGCGATTCGACGATCGCGTATCGCAACTCAGCAGAATGCCAGCGAAACTAGCAGTGGCCATGCGCCATGCGCACTGCGCAGAGCTTTCTGCGCACTCGGGGGACATCATGAGATTTTTTCCTTGAATTCACATTTTTTACTCATACTGAATACGTTTCTTTAGGGATTTTGCGAATTCGCGCATGCGCATTAGAGTCATAGTATCATTATCGTGGGGATAAGCTCTAGGATCCCTTCGTGGATAATCGGACGTTTGTTTTCGTTCAAATTAAAAAAAAATTGTGAGCCTTGCATTCGCATTAGTGGTTTTATAATTGTACGTATTTTGTTATTAAAATAATAATATAGGTTAGAGGTTTCATTATTTTTATAGCGCCGCTCTCGTGGAAAATTTACCTCAAAGGCGCTCTAAAAAAGTTGGTTGGATTAAATTTGTTGTTTTGTATTAAACTTCATATTCATACGGTATGATACGGTAATCATCTTTGAAGCTGAAAATTGGAACTCAACTATGGAAAAAGCAAATAAGGGCCTAAATAAAGTAAAACATTGGTTAGACGACAACCTTCTGACTCTTAATATTGACAAAACAAAATATTTACTTTTCTCCATACGTAAAATCACTCCTCCTCAAAACTGTCCTAATCTTATCATTCACTCCTGCTCACAGAACCATATTACCCCTACGCCTCCCCACAATAATTGCTCATGCACCAACCTAAAAAAATCCGACCAAATTAAATATCTGGGGATTGTTATAGATGACCAACTGCGTTGGGAGGACCATGTCAATTTCACAACAAAAAGACTCCACAAATTGTGCTATATATTTCTCTCTCTCAGATCAATCCTGAACATTCAAACAATGAGATGCATATATTTTGCACTATTCCAATCAATAGCCACATACGGTATCGTGGGATGGGGAGGCTGTGCAGCTTCAATTATATATCCCTTGATCTTAATTCAAAAGCTGCTATTAAGGATTATATTAAAATGTCACCCATCTCACCCATCAGAGCCACTTTTTAAAAAATTCGCAATCCTAGACATTAGACAATTATACGTTAAGACTATTCTCATACCCATAAGGAAAAATGATTTAACACTCAAAACTCAACAAAATATTTACACCCGCTATTCATCACACCAAAAATGCAAAATTCCTCCAACAAAAACAGCTTTCGCCCAACGACAGTTCTCTTACATCGCGCCTAAAATGTTCAACTTACTGAGTATTGATATTAAGACATCGAAAACTGATGATCTTTATGCCATTAATATACAGAACTGGTTATTTACTCAGGGAAGGAAATATTATAAAGAATGCCTTACATCTTAAAAACTGTTCTTATTTTTTCATATTTCTCGAGTAAAAAATCTTATCTCTAAATTAATTTTCAACCAAAACTTTATATTACGCTGATGCTTTTTTTTTTTTTTCATATTTTTTGACATTGTTCGTCCATTTCATATGCTGCCTAGGAATACTTGCTTTTGTTTTTTGGGGTCTAAGACTATCATTGTTCATCTGTATAGATGATTTATTCTTATTTTTTATTTCTATTATCCTTAAAATATTATTATTTGTTACTTTTATTCTTATTTGTTATTTTATTTTATTCTTATTTATACAAGATTCACCTAGTTTAACTCCTTTCCTGTATGTGATCATGTACTTAATACTAGTATGAATATTTTCCTTAATATGTATGCTATATGCTTGTACTTTCATCTACATATATATGGATGATTATATATTATATTCTTAATATCTTATGAATCTTGACTACCATAATACGGGCATTTGCCTAGCTTGGTAGTCGAAATACTATATAAAACAATCCTGTAATAAACAAAATGAATAAAGAAATTTAAAAAAAAAAAAAAAAAAAAATATTTTTTTTACATGGGCTCCACACAGGAGGCCCTGAGGAACATAATTTTCCTCAGGGCCCATGTCATCTTTGGGGATGCTGTGTGGAGGGTTTTTTAAGGAAAGGAAGGAGAGGAGAGTTCTGGGAAAGAAAAGGGTTTAAGGGGTGGGTAGGAATTTGGGGTTCAGTGTGTCCTGGTCATTCGCCTCCAAGACCCAGACATACCTCACCCCATGAACCCGGGCACCCCTGCTAAATCACCAAACGTAGCGAACCTCTGGGGGTGACCTATGGCAGAGGTGTTGGTTATCCAATAAAGGTTCCCGGGGCGGCGGTACCCATCCCGCCTCCCAAATTGATGTACCTTTTTGGAACTTTTGGTAAGGTGCGTAACTTATCTAATAATATTCTTGTGAGAAAAATAAATATTTATTCGAAAAATTTATGAATTATTTACCTTAAACTTTCGACATTGAAATTGGGAACATAAAATTACATATTAGTATAGGTAGGAGGCACATGTGTATAAAAGAGTAAGTATTTTGAATTTTCTTAATTATAATGAGTTTAAGGTAAATTATCATTTAATATACTTATGCACATTAAAAATGCTCGAGCTGCCACTGCTTGTACCTACTTACTTGTGTAACTTGGGAAGCGATAGGGATTCCAGGAATTACCTGTGGACATAATGTATGTACACATTCACAATTATTTTATTAAAAATGCTCGAGCTGCCACTGCTTGTACCTACTTACTTGTGTAACTTGGGAAGCGATAGGGATTCCAGGAATTACCTGTGGACATAATGTATGTACACATTCACAATTATTTTATTAAAAATGCTCGAGCTGCCACTGCTTGTACCTACTTACTTGTGTAACTTGGGAAGCGATAGGGATTCCAGGAATTACCTGTGGACATAATGTATGTACACATTCACAATTATTTTATTAAAAATGCTCGAGCTGCCACTGCTTGTACCTACTTACTTGTGTAACTTGGGAAGCGATAGGGATTCCAGGAATTACCTGTGGACATAATGTATGTACACATTCACAATTATTTTCATTTCTTGTGATAATCCTGGTAAAAATCACATTGGAAGAATCCATAAAAGATCAACATGAAAATATTTTTATAGAGCTCAATGAACAGTTTAATACAGACAATTTACAGTTTAAAGACTGGGAAACTATATCGCTAAACTATATCGCTGAGCGGTGTTACGGTAGGGGCTGTAGGAAGGGATTTATTAATATGAGGCTTGAAGAGACCCCGATTACGTGAAACCAGATGCTTGTAGCTCGTTCCACATACGAGCCGATTACATAAAAACAATCGAGGAAACGATCCGTTCTCGTGAAGCCAACATCATATCCGAACTCTGATATGATGTTGTTTTCACTCTGTGTAAAGGGTACTTTAGAGTAACAGACTCTATGATGCCTAAATGCACCATGTACTCAGTGTCCACTTGTAGCATTAATAATTTACTCCAGTGTCCAGTGTAATTCGCCGCACTTGAAACATGAATTCTAAAATTTATTTGTACAAAAAATTGGTGTAAAATAATTTACCTACCAATATAACCAAGCACATACAGATTTCCATCGTCATAAAAAATCTTTAATTATGTGCTTATTATATAGCACTTACTTTGGTCTTATATATTTTATAATCCACATACTTTTTATATTCTTTCTAGTATATATATTTTTTCTATGTTCTACACTTTTAGTACCGAATCACATTTAGAAGATGAAACCCTTGTACTACTGTACCGCCCACTATAAAATATTGCTTTTGATTTCCAAAATACACTCATTAAAGAATGTATTTTATACTAATATAAAAATATATTTCAGAATTAAATACACGTAAAAAGTGTTCACAATAATATCCTTTGCGTGCAAACTCTATTTAAGTTTCTTAATAGACAATAAACAAGTGTTAATTTCAAGCGACCTCCCAGGTAAGTATGGTCCTGTATGCATTTTCAAAAATCATCGCGTTCATTGGTCGAGACATTGTACATATATTTGAGTATGAACCGGTGGATGCAATTTTTAGTAATAAGTTGGTTTTAATTGTTTGTCTAGTTTGTAGTTTTCTAGATTTAAGAAATATATTGTAAGTTTGTACAGCGCCCTTGAGGTGATTTTTCACAAAAACGACGCTATATAAATCATCCAAATATTATTATTATTATATTATTTTTTATTCTACTATATTCTTTCTTACTCTTTTAATTACTCTATAGCAATTTAAATCATTTTATATTCTTTTGTATTCTATAATATTCTTTAATTTTATATTATTTTATATATTCTCGCACATTTTTTATATTGCATATATTTTAAAGTACTGTATAGAAAATCGACCATGTGCCTAGCAAGGTGGTCGAAAAATCCTAAAATTCATGTAACAAACAATTCAATGAATAAAGAAAACTTTTTAAAAAAATGTGAACAGGAGTTCCGCTCGTGTCCGTTGAATTTCACGCACGTACACCTGTGAACCGCGAAAAATCAGGCAATATTAAAATACCTGTATAACAGGCTCAGCATGCCCACATTGCGTCTATGCATTAGAGACAACAGTTGGTCTGTTAACAATGGATTGTGGATCGCCTTCTTTGGTTACGCCTCTGTTTTGTGACTAGATCTGAATAGCCAGGTACATTTTCCACATCTCCTTCCCTTCTCCACTTCCTTCAACCTCACAACATAGTAAAATTGGGGATGCCATAGTCTCACTGGCTCCAGACGGTTTGGAGAAGTTGGGCTTCTGGGCAAGTGTTGTATTCGGATAAAAAAGGTTATATTATGAGCAGGTTGTATTCGGATAAAAAAGGTTATATTATGAGCAGGTTGTATTCGGATAAAAAAGGTTATATTATAAGTATATAGAAATTTTTGTTAGTAAAAAAATATTTTTGCACCGGATTTTGAATCAAGATGCCTGCAGATATAAGTACATCGACTTTGGTTTTAAGGCCGTATATCCTCTTTGCCTAATTACTTGAAGAAATAATCTATTAGAGGATCAATTGTCCGATGGATCAATTGTCGGGGATCAACTGTCGGGGGGATCAATTATCGGGGGGATAAATAGTCGGGGGGATCAACTGTCGGGGGGCCAATTGTCACCGGATCAATTATTATCGAGTCACCATAGCCCTACGCAAGACGCCCAGTTTCTTGAAAGCCACATTTACTCGGGCTTCTACGGAGACCTGATACTAGAGCCAATCTGATGTATTTAGGGTACCTATAAATGGTTTATTTTTTCAAATAATGATTTTAGTTATTTTTGTAATTTATTATAAAGTGATTTTATAAATTAAAAGGTTTTTGAGACAGTTTGTTATTATTGAAAAAGCCCAGTTATTTGCATAATAGCTTATGTTGGGTAAAAAATATTTCAAAACATATTTATTGCACTTCGTTCCACTAATTTATTTACACCAGGACCGGTTTCATTCTACTACGGACATTTTCAGACTGGTTTCAGACTAGTCTGAAAATGTCCGTAGCAGGATGAAACCGGTCGTGGTGTAAATAAATTAGTGGAACAAAGTGCAAAAGTGTTTTAATTTCAATTATAATACAATGGAATTCCACCACGAATTAACAGTGCAAAAACTAGACTCATTTGTGGTACTGCTAGATTTTGCATAGTATTATATTATTAATAATAAATATTACAAATGATTTTTAAAACATCCCCAAAATCTAGCAGTCGCTTCGTAACATTTCAGCTTGTAAAGGTACCTAGAGTCTTACGTAGATTCTAACGATTAAGTATTAGAGATCTAAATTAATTTAACGTTAACGTTTCTGAAAACCGTCGTCTAAACCAATCAAGGCACTTAAATCAATAATTCACCATAATCCTCTAACACGGCAACTTCGTCAGGAAATGGGATTATTTCCCTACGGCTTATATAATTATAGTACAACGACACAATACGTACCTACTGGTGATAACTGATAACCTTTCTAGGTTTCCAGAACTGTGACACCCCTGTAGTACAGAGCAAACACTGCCTTCCGCCTTGGTGCTTGAGACGGAGGAGTGTGTAGTGAGAATAGGAGTTGGAGAAGTACTATTATTATTTGGTCTTTAGAGGTTCTCAAGCACGTTCTTTGGCAAGCTTTTGGCCCGCAATACCTTTTTGGGCTCCGTGCTCTTAGTGCTTTTAGTCCTTTGTACTTGACATCGTCATCAACTGTAACAGGCGGAATGGTTAGCTGTCGAATCCCCTGGGGGTTTATGGGAGTATTTGGAAGACTCTGGGAAATAAAGAGCCAGGATGTAATCATTGGGATGGTGTTATATTAAGATGAGGTGAGATTTATAATTATTTCTTGGTAGGTTCACAAGGACTTCGTTTATAACAACACGACATAATGATTACGGATGCGATTGTGATTAATATATTCTAGCTGAAAGCTGGAATGAGAGAGAGAAAGATTTACCAAATATAACATTTTTTATATGAATACCGCACAAGAGTCCCAACTGCTTCCAACCGCGTGGAGCCACGGAGTAGCTCAATTGGGGTATGTTGTAAGGCTGCAGGTAGTGGAGAGAAGGAGAGGAAGGCCTGGCTATTCAGATCTGGTCACTAAACACGACAAAAGCCGTTTCAAGCAACGTTTCAATACTGAATGGGTGGTCTTACACCAGAACTGTACTGAGAGTATCTACCATTCTGAAACGTGCCGCCAATATACTATATATTATTTTAAATGAATACATTGTGAAATAACACAAAACAATAAAATAAAATTTATGTGCGCACACAGGATATGAATCCGCGATCTTCGGATTACTAGTCGAGAGCCTTACCCCTCTATATACTATAACTTTTTCTATCTTACTCATATCATGTTAATTATGGCACTTTATTAATCCCGCAGATGGTTTTCTTTTTTAATGTTTTATCAGAATACTGGAAAAAATATTACTGGTAAAGTAATTTTGGTTTTCAAAATATGTTTTTATACGCCAGTTCCCCTAAGAGCTCGCGGGCCGCACCATAAAGCCTCACGGGCCACAGGTTCCCGATCCCTGCTGTAAAGTTATCGATTTCTCCGTGATTGACCCCCTCGTAGTGGAATCATTTAAACCTTCAACGGAATCAAAAACTTGTGCAAAGTTCATCGCACTGACAATTAAAATGTACACTAAACTCTGGAACAAGAGGGGTTCAGTCACCCAAATTGGGTATACTACGTATCTATGTAGATGAATACATTTTTTATTGAATATTATTTTATCGGCAAACTCTGTAAGTCCTCACGTAACCCGGGAAGTTTTCGTGTAATTTTAAAATAGCCGAACCTGTTTCTCTCGGACGGAAGAAGAATTGAATGTCTGTTAAGAGGAAGCAACTTTTTGTGTAAGATCGAAAGTTTTCTTTGTCCTAGGTCCTCGCATTAGGGGAACTTTACTAAAGTGGGTGGAGAGTAGACGAATCACTCCCCCCACTCACACACCCAACCCCGTCCGCCGGTGTGTATTCCGCCTTCATAATGTTTCTCTTTGTAAATCTTCTGACATTCTGTTCTTCACAATTGACATTCTAGCGAACAGTACAGTCAACACAGCCAGTCGTGGGAATACCGTGGAAGTCGCTCGCGGGATTTTCGTCCCCTATTTATGTTGTAAAGGGTGTAAATTTTTCCTTCAAGATTGTTACAAATTGAAAGAATTATTATGAAAAGTGTAATGCTAATGATAGACTTAGCTATAAAAGCGTCAGCGTTGATTGTCTTGGCCTATTCAGTATATCGCTCGCCATACATTCCCAATGGAAGATAGTTAGTTAGGAGATTGTCCTTACACCCAAAAGTCAATTCAAAATTGCATCAATTAGATCCTAGGAGATAGAAAAATTAACTAACTAACTAACCATCGTCACGTTTCCCCGCAGAGAGGACAAACACTCCTTGCCTCATTCACATTCACACATCGTTTCATACATACTCTTCTATTATTCTGACTCTGTGACTTATGTGATATGGTTTTATTTTTTTTAAAGAAAGGCATACATTCCTCGGTTCCCTGACAACATTAAAAAATCTCCAACTACTACCACATTAAGCGGAAATGTTGCTTGTATCGTGATGGAGGACTTGACCGGTCAGTTCACTTGATCGTGCAATGACTCGGACGACCCCGACCTCATCTACCATTCACATTCACGTCCTATATTCTCCTTAAACTCTTTTCTTTATTCATTCACGCTACATGGCCAAATTATCTAGAGCGAATGAGGGTAGCGAACCACTTGGAGTGACTTATGGCAGAGGTGTTGATTATCCAATAAATGGTTCCCGGGGCGGCGGAACCCATTCGCGCCTCGTCATTTGTACAAATAACACAAAATCGTGCAAGGTTGAGATTCCTTCCGAGAGAAAATATAAAGTGTCTATTACAAATAAGTCTGCAGCAGTCTGTGACAGCAACACTTATTTAGGTTATTTTATCAAGAAACAACTATTCGTAGTTTGCAATTTTTCTTTTGTTTTCTTTGTTTCAGGTAAAAAAATTACAGATCGAAAACCTTTATAAAGTTGTGGAACAGCACTGATGTTAGGGAATTATAAAATGATTTGAATCTTGAAAAGCTTTAAAAGTTCGTAGAAAATTCAACATACAAAAGAATATCAATCAGGAAAATGTATCGCACATTGCCGGGAACATTCCTCTAAAACAGGGGTGGGGAAACTTATCAAAAAAAAAAAAAATCTTTATTCATTGCTTTGATGGTTATATAATTTGTGGATTTTCCAACCACCAAGTTATAGTGGTCGGTACTTGGGCCCGTGAGAAAATTTTGTGCGGCCGGGAACACTTTTAGTGAAAAAAAAATGCATCCAGAATGTGAGAAAGGTTTTCTTTCCGATGCCCGTGCATAATGCAAGGCTTGTGTATGAAATTTGAGATCGGTTTTCTCCGGCTGTATGTAACCGTAACCAAAATTTTGGATTCATACTAGAGGAACCATTTGATGAAAATTTGTGGAAAAATCATGATTTTTACGGGCATAATATATGGCTTGGGTTTGAAATTTGAGAGCCGTTTTCTCAGGCTGTATTCCGCCGAAATTACTGCAATTTGGGATTCTTACGAAGAATTATTGTCTCTAGTTCTAGAGGAATCCATGCAAAGTCTAAGAAAAATGCATTTGCTGAAAAATCAATATTTTTAAGGGTATATTGCAACGCTTGGGTTCGAGCTTTGAGAGCGTTTTCTCCGGCGGTATGCCGCCGAACGCACTGAAATTTTGGATTCTGGTATAGTTCGAAATATTAAAACGGTTTCTCCGGCTCTACGCAGCCGAACCAAGAATTAATGTCTCTTGAGTATCCATTCTAAAATCTGAGAAACGAAACACAGATGTCGCGTCTCTCAGCGAACACGAACGGTGTAAATCAGTGTGCGATAAATAAATTGTAAAAGTGATTTAAAAGATAACGAAAAACGCTCAAACTACTTTAAAATGGTGCAGTGTAAGAAATGTAAAAAATATGTTGCTAAAGACAGTGAATTGGTTAAATGCATTGACTGTAATGGAACCTTCCACAAACTATGTACAAACCCCGCCATTAACGTGGCTGTGGGTAATGCATTTATTTGTACAAACTGTGAAGTACAGCGAACAGTAAATGCGAACACCGAAAACACAACGGCCGGAGGCAGCGGGTCACAAGGCCCGAACCCAGAAAATATCCCAGAAATGAAACAAATTCTTAATGAAATAAATAATAAAATAAGCATAATGTACGTCATGAAAAAAGACATGGAGACTCTCACACAGTCAACTGAGTTTCTATCCAACAAATATGACGAACTGATAACGCTACACCTAGAATTGGGAAAAAAACTAAAAGAAAACGAAAATAAACTCAACGAAGTTATAAACAAAAACACATACCTTGAAAAATGTAATAGAGCATTAGAATACAGGATCCAAGAAATTGAACAAAGAGAAAAAAACTACAACATTGAACTGTTTGGTATAGAAATGATGAAAGACGAAAATATCGAAACAACTATAAAAACAATTGCAGATAAACTAAATACGAATGGCGAAAATATTGAAAAGGTTTGGAGACTTCCAAATAGAAAGGACTCCAAACCGGCAAATGTTATTGTGAAATTCACTCGTCAATCTCATCGAGATGAATGGCTACAAAAAAGAAAAAACATATTAACGAACCACGACATTTACAAGAACGGAAACAACGACCGAATATACATAAATGAAAATCTAACAAAAGAAAAAAAAGATCTCCTATACATTACAAAACAAAAAATGAAAACAAAATTTAAATACATTTGGGTACAAAATTCCAAAATATTAATAAGAAGTGAAGGCGATGGGAAAATAATCCATATAAGAAATGAGAATGATATAAACAGATACATTTAAATATTTAAAAAAAAAAATCAAAACACCTTTTGACTCGAAGCACTTACTTTATCAGTTACTAAATCCACGTCATGGAAGATTCTACACAATTCCAAACTCACAAATTTACAAAGTGTTATGATTTGGATAACTGGATAAACGATAAAAACATCAACATGAGGTTTGTGGCTATTCACTTAAATATAAGATCCCTGAAAAAGAATTTTAATTCATTTATTGCACAAATAAATGACATTCTGCAGTTTATAGATGTAATTTTTCTAACGGAAATAAATACTAAAAACGAAATAATAACTATGTTCAATATACCAAACTTCATCTCGATTGCAAATACTAGAGAGAATAGAAGAGGAGGGGGATTAATCATGTACTTAAAAAACCATCATACTTTTAAAAAAACAAACATTTCTTTTAAAAGCTGCGAGACAATATCTGGAGAAATTACCACCGTTCATCAAGATGTCATAAATATACTTGCAGTGTATCGCCCGCCGAACAACAACAAGAATATATACTTGAAGGAACTAAAGCAAATATTACAATTAACCTCATCTGATTCAAATTACTTGTACTGTGGTGACATTAACTTGAATTTATTGGATACCAAAAATAGTGTAATTACAGAATACCAAAATCTACTCAGTGAAAATGGCTTAGAAAATGTGATATTAGATGTGACCCGGGATGAAATTTTAAACGGTAAAAATGTTTATTCCTGTATCGACCATATTGCAATTCGTAACCGTAATAACACTGTATTTTCATGTATTGTGACTAACAAAATATCGGACCATTATATAACAGGAGTTGCGATAGGGAAAGAGGTACTTACAAAGGATTTAAATAAAAAAAGGGAAATTATTGATAATAAATTGGTATATTCTAAATTAAAACTAGTAAAATGGGGTAAATTATTACAAACTGAATGTCCCTCAGAACTGTACTATAATTTAAAAAATATTTTTGATAATATCTATGAGTCCTCGAAAAAAGAAAAATCATTTAAAAATAATCATAGACACAACAACCAATGGGTTACTGTAGAAATTAAGAATATGATTAAAAAAAGAGATTATCTTTACCGAAAATGCAAGAATAGCCCTAATAACCCTGTATTTCGTTTAGAATACACGCGATATAGAAACAAAACAAATAAACATATTAATTTTACTAAAAACACATTTCACAAAAACGTAATAAATAGTTTAAACGGCAACCCGAGGAAACTCTGGGACGAAATAAATAACCTAATAGGAAAACCTAAACAAAATCTAGATAAAATAATCCTTCAACATATGGGAGGTCAAGGAGACACAAAATTTTTATGCGATAAATTTGCTACAACATTTGTAAATGAAATAAAAGACATAAGACATAACTGTACTACAAAATTCCTAGATCGTAACACGTATACAACTCCTGCTAGTATGTCAATGAGATTTAGACCTGTATCACAAAAAGATGTTAAAAAAATAATTAATGATATGGATGTTAAAAAATCAGAAGGCAATGATCAAATAAGAATTAAAGACCTGAAGTTAATTGCTGATAATATAATCCCAATATTGACTAAATTAATTAACCTCTGTGTAAGTAAAAGTATTATGCCTGACGAACTTAAAACATCCATTATCAGACCTATATATAAATCAGGAAACCACAAAGATTTCACAAACTATCGACCAATAGCGATTCTCTCATGTATTGATAAAATTATTGAAAGAGCTATCTTTAACCAAATACAACTTTTTATAGAAAAAAATAAAATCATAAATCCCATACAATACGGATTTCAAAAGGAAAAAAGTACTACCCAATTACTATCTAAATTCACTGACCATATAAATTGTCATTTAAATGAAAAATATTATGTTGGTATAATTTTTATAGACTTTAAAAAGGCCTTTGACACATTGGACCACGAAACATTATTAAAGGCAATGGAGGAATGTGGTATTAGAGGTCCTTTAAAAAAATTTATTAAAAATTATCTATTAAATAGAAAAATTAAAGTTAAAATTGACGGAATTTTTAGTGATGAAATGTTAACAAATACCGGAGTAGCAACAGGGTCGATATCGGGGCCTACATGTTATATAATGCAAGTAAACAGTCTACCAAACGTAATAAAACGTTGTAAATGCTACATGTTTGCAGACGATACTTGCATTATATGTGCTGACAAAGATCCACTAAAAATTGAGGAAATTTTACAAACAGACCTAAATAACATAATTAAATGGTCCCACGACAATGGCATTATTATTAACGCAAAAAAAACCAAATATATGCTTATACACTCACCATATGCAAATTGTCAGGAAAAGGAATTACATATAAAAAGTCATTCATATGATTGTTTGCACACAAAAAACCAATTCCAGCAGTGTAATTGCCCGAATATAGAAAAAGTGTACCAATATACATACCTTGGTCTTACAATAGATGTCAACTTTAACTGGTCAAATCATATTGAAAATGTATGTAATAGATTAAGATCCATATTAGGAAAATTTTACCACCTAAAAAATTTTGTAAATAAAAATATATTATACTGTATATACAACGCATTAGCAGAATCAATTATAGGATACGGAATAAATAGTTACGGATTAACGTACAAAACATACTTAAATAAAATAGAACAATTACAAATCCGTTTCCTAAAATTGATATCAGGCAAAAAAAAGGTCCAGTTATGTGAAGGTGATTATAAAAAAATGTTCTCCTTGTGTAATGTCCTCTCTATACACAGTAAGGTAAATTACCAATTAACACTAGATGAATTCTGGAATACAGAATTCAAAAAACCTGTAAACCACAACTACCCTACTAGGCATAGAGAAGCACAAATGTTTATTGTCAATAAATCTCAAAATGTATACGGAGATAGAACAAAAAGTCATAAAATTCCGGAAATATTTAACGCATTACCTGAAAATATCAAAAATGAGACATCTTATTCAAAAATCAAAACAAAAGTTAAATCTTTCTACCTCCGAAGAACATGAAATCAAATAAAATAGTTCCTATCTATTTATTTTCTCACCGTATGTTTGTACTGTGTAAAATATTTTTACTACAACGCAATTCATAAACATTAAAACATTGAGATAATTAGTTTGTCGTAATAATTAGTATTTTAATATTAAGTATTATATTTAGTATATACTATGTAAAACTGAAAAGTATACTGTATTAAATAATTAGAAAAAAATGAGAGATTTCTTACAATCAAACTGATTGATCAGTTTCGTAAGATTTGTAAAATAAAATATTGTAAAATTAAAACTGAATAAACATATTTAAAAAAAAAAAAAAAAAATTCGTCGAAAAATCAACATTACGGGCATAATGCAAGGCTTGGGTTTGAACTTTTTCTGGGGCTGTTTGATGCATAACCTACTGATAAATTGGATTTTTAGGATGATTTGTTTTAAAAAAATTGACGGATTCATCAAATATCTGAAGTTAATTTTCACGTTCTGCGTAAGTTCTATTTAAGTTCTGGTATTACATCATTATAGGCCAGTTGCTTCATAAAACTGAAATAATCACTGAACTTGAGTATAACTTACACAGAACACGAAAATTAACTTAAAATATTTAATGAACCCGTCAATTTTTTTGAAACAACCCGTCTGTTTGTGCCAATCAATGTTCTTTTTGTTTGATTTAGTACCTACTGGAAAACTGCTTTACCCAAGTACCTGCCCAGTTCCTTTATCCAAGTACCTACCCATCCCACGCCAAGACAAAACTAAATAAAACGTTCGATTTCCGCATTCACTTGTTTTTTAATTGACTTGTTGAAAAACGCACCCGTTTCGAGTTCGGAGAAAATTTGTGCATTCTTACTTAATTGAAAATAACGCCATAAGTTGATAATAATTTGGGAACTTATTGGATCACCGCCGCGGCTGCAGAAGTAACCGTGTTTACGTATATAAGTGTATAAGTGAACTATTATAAGGACAAACGGAGAATTGTTAAAAGGACCACAGAACCAGCGGCAAAGGTCTAGTGAAATCGGTAAGTCTTGGCTAACCTTTCCTTCATAACCTTTCCTTTGAGTAGTTTTCCAGTGATTGTTGTTTTAGAATCACACCGCATCCGCCTGCGAACGAATTGATTTGCGCACCCACCGTCCTTAGTAAGAAATATTGTCCCTAGAGGAATCCATGCTAAAATCAACAATTGGGTTTCAGGAAAAATCATAATTTTTAAGGGATGCTGCAAGGCCTGATTTTGAACTATGATTGCCGTTTTCTCCGGCTGTATTCCGCTGAACCTACTGAAATTTTGGATTCTTACTAAGAATTATTATTGTTTTTCGAGGAATCCAAGCCAAAATCTGAGAACGCTGCATTTGTTAAAAAATCAACATTTTTACGGGCACATTGCAAGGCTTGGTTTCGAAATTTGAGAACGGTTTTCTCCGACTATTTCTCTAAGAGGTGCACGTCGCGGATATAAAACTACCAGTGTTGGCAACAACAAAACTTTTCTTTATTTCGATGGATCTAACTTTCTCCTCGGGAGCCGCAGCTGGACGCCCCCCGGCCCCCTAACGCCCCCTCTGCTCCCCGGGGGCGCTCGGTTCAATAATGGGGGAGATCGATTGTTATTTTAAAATTGTATATACCGAAATGTCAGTCTGTAATATTGATGTAATGATATGGTATATAGTGTTTCCATCTAGATTGCATTTAGTTCGGGTTTGAATCTTGCAATCATACATAAAGATGGCAGCTAATAAAAATATGCTTTAAGAAAAATGAAGATAATATGGGTGGTTCTTAGTCGAAGTATGGTACAGTTAAAAGTGACCGAATTGGATATCGACATCTTAGCTCAGTGGTCAAGAGCACTCGCCCGGGAAGCAGAGAGATCGTGGGTTCGAGTCCCAGAGGTGCAAATATCTTTTTCTGATATTTCTGTTTCAAGATTTTCGATTGAGTTTCGCTTATAGTGTCTTCATTTAATTAAACAACAAGGACTTGCAAGGAAATCAGACTACAAAAAAGGACAAAACGAATACGCAGAACAGTTTACTATATAAAGGGATGAAGTTATACAACACTCTACCAGAAACTTGGTCGAAACAGGCCGCACCAATTGGAAAGTTCAAAATGTATTGTAGGAGCTACATAAAACAAGAAAAATATTGTTTGCAATATGATATGATATAATTAATTAGGAAATTGTAAACTTAAATGTACAATTTACTACAATAAAACTAATAAATAATAAATTAATAAATAAATATTACAATTTGAGGTTTTACTCATAAAAGTTAAAATAAAAAATTATAACAAAAATAAAGTTCACCGTTTATCCAAAATATTTTTAAGTTCTCCACAAAAAACATTAATTCGTTTTAATTTGCATAATTTTTTTTACATTAGCTCCTTACATTAGGTTTTTACATTAGGTCCGCAAGAAAAGTAAAGAAGCTATTTCGAGGGTCTTTTTAGGTAAAAGGAGAGGGAATTCTGGGAAGTAAACAGGTATGTGGGAATCTGGATCCGGCCCGCCATTCAGTAGCTGGGAAAAACCATACGCCGTCATGACCTTGACAAACCTCACCCCATGAATCCGGGCACCCCTTCTAAGTCTCCAAACTTAGCGAACCAATTTGGGTGACCGATGGCAGCGGTTTTCGTTATCCAACATATACCGTACCCGCCTTCCAAATTGAAATTTCATCTGCCCAAATTTGATAGCTACTACTCGGTTGGAGTGGAAAAATTTGTCGGTGGCGGTGTGTTTTTTTTATGCCAATCTACAGTTTTATTCGGAGATGGATGAAATTTTCAATACTTAATCTTTATAACCCGGAGGAAGGTTGCTGTCTACACGAGATTTAAAAAAAAACCTCCACCGCTTTATTCTATCCATTTCAAATTTTGCACAATTCACGTTCAAAGTGAGTGGAAAATTACAGTATTTGTCTAGTGTCAATCTATTTATAAGCTAACATCATAAAAAGGCGATTATTTCTATTCGGGTTTCTGCATACTTTTTTGAACCTGTATGAATTATTTTGAACCTATTTTAGAATAGTTTCCAATTGTCACAGCGCAGAAACTCAAATCTCTTGTCTGCGCGCACCCTAAGTTGTAACAAAAATTATGTAAGTACCTTTCTGTGAAAAAGTACCTAAAGCTCCCTTATTATTTGCATCTTTTAATTACAGATACAAAAGCAGTGTTGAATTTCAACGAATCCAGATATTAACTGATTATTAAGAAAATAAGAAATGTTATAAATATTAATTAATATACAGGTTGTTCAGGGAAATCTTTGACTTACTTTAATCAGTGTTTGATTCCTAACATTATTTGATAGTTTCCGGTCCTAAGTCGGTCACAGAATTTGAACAATTCATCAAAATTCGTAGCTAAAATAATTCATTGTGTTTGAAAGTTGTTTTCAACTCCTGTTATTATTTCGTCTTGGGCCGTTGATTCACAGAACTTGGATAATAACAGAACTTGAATGTTGACTTAGAAATTTGATGTATTGTACAAATTCTGTGAAACAACGCATCCTAAAAAGCTCAGAAACTAATTATAAACTATCGATAACAAGCTATCGATGTCAATAACTTTATACCAAAAACATACTAGCATACCTCTTCAAATACAGAACTGCTTTTGATAATGTCCAAACTGTTCGAGATACTAGAGGATAGGATATAATAATGGTAGGATACTTATCCCATTTGCTAGAGTTGTTATGAAATATGCCAGACTGGGATTGCACACCCTTCCCAGTCCTGCTGGAATAAAACCTTAAATAAATTAAAAATAAAACAACTTTTGGCCAAAGAAATTTTCGATACTTTGCAACAAAGCTATACAATGCACTTCCACTGGCTATTGACAAAACACAACTTGTCTAAAATATAAATCACACATAATCAAGTCTTGCCAAGACAGAATATCTGACAACAAAGATTTAATCAAAGCCATTTTAAAGATATGTATTTTCTCTGTCTATTATTTTCATTGTAATATTGTGTCGTTATTTGTTATTGTTATTCTCAACACAGGTTTTCCCAGTAAGGCAGTCAGTGCACATCACTAATTTTAATTAATAAAAATAAACAACATTAATAAGTAACACCGTTTTTGTCGTAAAATAAAACAAACTTTTAAAACTATTTCGCCTTATAACCGTTTCGCCATTCGAAGGGCGATCATTAAGAAAAGTTCTAGGAACGTATTAAAGTCCTTTATTGAAAAATACCAGCAGAAAAAAGTTTCTCCCCAGAACATATAATAATAAAGAACATAGGTAAACGTACGCCACGAGTAATTACTTGTGTGTTATTAAAATGACAAAATATTTCCGCATTCATTTATTTATACGCTTATCAAAAACATCTCTGTGAGATTTAAAAAAAAAATTGTTTACCGCACAAGATTTGATTAGTTTGTGTTATTTCACAATTAATTCATACAACATAATATATAGTATATTTTCGGCACGTTCCAAAGTGGAAGATACCTCAGTATCGCCCTGGTGTAAGACCACCGTTTAGAAATGAAACGTTGTTTGAAATGGCTTTAGCCGTGTTTGGTGACCAGATCTGAATAGCCAGGTACTTCCTCACCTTCCTCTTCCCCATCTCCTTCCCCTCCCTACTGCCTTCAGCCTCACAACATACCCCAATTGGGGATACCATAACCTCACTGGCTCCAGGCGGGAGCAGTTGGGACTCTTGTGCAGTATTCATATAAAAAGAAAATTAAAAAGTTATACGTGGTATCTCAAAAAATGTCAGTTAATTAATATTTTAGAAAAATATCATCTATCGTCGTTCGTGTCAAATGTTAACGGCTAGACTCCATCAATATCGCAGTCCGCAGCCGCAGAATAACCAAGAGCCTCCCATAAAAAGGACGTCTGGTCCGGTTAAATAATTAATGTGAAGATTACGATAAACGTAAAAAAAATAACTTGTAATCACAACGAATCTTGAAGTTTACCAACACAATTTAATTATTCTTAATGTCTGGATTTACTAAACACTACAATAACGACCTAACCTAACCGTCACTAAATAATAATTGAAATTTAGAATCAGACGCTTGTAGTAATAATGTACCTATGAACAATGGGAAGGGTTTGTTGTGCTGGGAAATTAAGTTATCGCAATAAAGTATGTTTTGTTCGAATGTAAATTCCTTCATATTGCTTTTGGGGCCTAAAAGGTCGGCGAAACTGGCTTTGGAATTGATTGGAAAAGTTAGGAACGAAAATAAATTCGAATTATTGAAATTGAACTAAAATTTTAATGGGTTATTTTTAAAGAGGTTCTCAGCAAGCTTTCGGGTTATTAACATATTTTTTTAATTATTTCTGATTGAAGAAATTGTATAAATTTGTTTATAGGTCTCTGGATGAGATATATTGTGTAGAGTAGATTGTTATGTTTTGTGTAAAAGAATGACTGGCGAAGGACCTTGATTTTGTGTTACTATCACTGCCTGAAAAATGATAAAAATACATGTGGCATGGAAAGGAAAGGACTCACCGAAAGGATGAAAGAATTTGTAGGCTGGCCCTCGTCTGCTTTCTCTACGATCCAACAGGCACAAACAGCAATAGACGCGAGTTTCGTTTATTTTATAATACACAGCGAAGTTAGTTTAATAGCGGAGCGGAGCACAACGGTTACATGATATGTTGCGGCGGGCAGTTATTACAGAACACTGAGTAAAGGCGGAACTCCTGCGCCAGAATACACATGAATACTAGCTTGAACCACACTATAAACGTTCTTTGTTTTCCGTCTCCTGCGTTTTTGAAACATGGTTTGAAAGATTGGTGTGAACAGGTGTGAAGTTCGCGCGGTCCGACAATTTTGCTAGTGGCCTTTCCACGCGTACGCAACTGAACACTTGACGTTTGACGTTTAAATAAATGTTAAAATATGTTCCGATGAAGAAGAGATGCTACATCAGGCAGAAAACAGAGATATTTTAATAGATGTTTATTTACCAGGAAAGATTTCCGACTAATATCAATTATTATGACCTAAAGTTAGTATTTGAATTTCGAATGCGTAATTAATTACGCATTCGAAATTCAAACGTCAAAAGTCGAGTTCTGTTAAGAAATTTAGCGATGATATTGTAGACGAAATATAAAGGAGAACACGCAGATTTCAACTTAGACCTAACCTACCTAACTAGATTTTTATTAGGTATTTATTTATCAGGGAAAGAATAGAATACCTATTTTAATTGGTCAATTTCTTCCGTGTCTCTGAAACCGATTTATAAATTAATAGACTTTATTTACAAGTGAGTTCAAGAAAGATATAATCATCCTTTACGACAGTATTTATTTGCAATTTAAAGTTATAATTAGGTATTAGGCTCGCGCGGTTGACATAACCCCAAACGTCATTCGATTTATCTCCGGTACCAACCGCTTCGTACGGCTCCTGTAAAAATATGAGCTTATTCCCCCCCCCCCCCCCCCCCCGCCGGCCCCGCCTGCCTTCCCGCTTCCCGCTTCACCCACTTCAAAAAGAATATTAATATTAATGTTGTTAATATTCGTTATTATATTATAATTTTATTATCAAACATATTTATTATATTGTATTTAGGTATCATAATATTTTAAAGTAGTGATTATTAAGCTCAATCATTGCGCATAACCTCAAAAACTTGTTCGGTTTGATTCTCCATACATGACCGCATCGCGCGGCTCTTGTAAAAATATGAACACATTTCCCCCCGCCAGCCTTCCCCCTTCGCCCGGGAGATTAATGTTTTCCGTCGCCTGTGGTAAAGCTTGAACACATGGGTTTTGAACACGAAGTGTTCAAATTTTCAATGTTTTGGGTGCTGTTCAAGCTAGTGTTCATGTGTATTGTGGCGCAGGATACGCCGCTTAAGAATTAACGGATAGGCAAGGGATAGGTAGGAAAGGAATTTGCAACAATATTAATACCAAATCCCAAGCAGTGACAGTATGTATGCGTGCTATGTAGGTATGTGTATGTATGTGTATGGGCGTAACCAGTCTCCTTTATTAATTTAGCAGCGAGTCTCGGCATGCGTTCAATGCCAATCAAAGAAAGAACGTGTTTGTATTTTTATTTTCTTTATTGAAGTGCTTATTTGGATTCATGGGAATATTTTAGTTTTTTGATCTGGCGAGTACACAAATAGATGCGCCAACATTCCACACACAGCTGTCTTTGTGAGAAGGATGGATTTTTCAAAATTACTCTCTGATATTCCCTACCTACGTCGCCTTTGTCATCTGTTTATATCGTCTTTGGGTCTATTAAAATAAACGAAGGAGAGGAAGTTTTGAGAAGAAAAAAGGTATTTATTTATTTATTGTTTCTTTACACTGCAGGTAAAATGTTTACAATACAATTAGCAACCTCACTAGGACGTGTATTGAGGTTAACAATTCTACAAATACAAAATAACACAAAATTATACAGATATTGAAAGAACAATATTGTTGTATTTCTTACAGATTGAGATTATGGGTACCTACTAAACTGCTGGTGCTGGGTAGTATATTAATGTAAACATGTAGACCTTTAGGGTAACTATAATTTTGACAACTGATTAAAAAAAAAAATAAGGAATAAGTGTTTTGTTTTGTTTTAACGATTAAGTTGTAAATAATAAATACATGTTTATAATGTAATATGCTTTAAATTTGCCAGGAGAAAGTTGCCAGGTTTGAAGGGTGGATATCTGGAATCTGTGTCAGTAGAAGATGTATGAATACCTCTCTCTCTCTCTCTGCGGTGCAGAGCGATGGGATGATTTAGTAATTCTTAAAAAAATAGCTCTGAATCATAAAATTTGTAAGTAGGGAGGTACTTAAATGCCTACCTACTTAATTATTTTTGTTACACGGGAGGTCTCGAGGAAAATAATTCCCTCAGAGCCTATGTCATCTTTGGAGATGTTGTGTGGTAGGTAGGAAGACAATATTAGCGAAACTCAATCGAACATCTGAAATAGAAAACTCAGAAAAAGATACTGTCACTCTGAGAGTCGCAGATGTATTTTATTTTGATTTTTCTGTTTCAGATTTTCGACTGAGTTTCGTTAATATTGTCTTCATTAATTAAATATTACAATTTTAGATTTTACTCATCAAGTTAAAAATAAAAATAAATATGCATTCTTAACTTGTCAATAGATGTCGCATATTAAAAATAATGAATAAACTTATCCAAGACACTATCTAAGTGCATTAACAGCTATTTTATTTATTTTTGTTTTAAATAGGTAATAAAATAATACTATTTTGCTTCATTTTGGAGACAACTTGGGAATTTTGCCGTGGATTAATACTTATAATTATTAAAAAATATCTGGCCTTATTTACTGTTTTAATATAATGAAAAATAAAATTAAAATATCTAAAATATCCGTTTCTGGGACCTAAATATGTCATTTGTAATTTGAATTTACACCCATCAAATCGCTTTCTTTTAAAAATTTTATTATAAATTCTTAATCTTTTAATACCAAATAAAATAAAATAATTCTTAAGTGCTTGTCACACTCATAAATTTATTTATCTTTTAACTGCCTAAGTTGCCACTAAATTACGAAATATTAAAATCTTTATTATTAGTCTATCTCACATATTCATATTAGATATTTGATAAACCTTTTGATTACAAAATAATTTTTCAATTTGGTTGGGGATTTTGGTCTCAAATCCAAAATTAAGATTTACATGAAACGAGCCACGCACCCGTTCCCCTAACATAAATTTATACATCGAGCAGTCATGATAATAAATGCAATATTTAGGAGCGTTGTTCTCTGCCAGGTACTACATTGAAGGTGCCGCATGTCGTTAGTGTAAAATAAAGGTGTTTAAATGATTATAATTGAAGATGAGGTGGGTGGAGGTGGCTGGCGATTGTTACAAAGTGAAGGTTGATAATGAAGGGGCCACGAAACCATAAACCGATCTGACCCTCGTCAGGCGGCGGCTCTCGGCTGCTAACTGATAGGACTGTTGACTTCACTATTCAGATATAAATATTACTCGGAGGGGTAAAGCCTCTTAAGCTTTCTTGTCAGCCCCCGCCTCCCTCTGTACATCGGTCACCGCCTCCACCTCCCGGACTGAAAGGGCCCCGTTGTCAACAAAAATAAAAACAATCCATAATTTTCGGTAGTGATGTTGAACCAAACTAAATGTAACTAAACTAACGCAAAAAATGATACTAAGAAAACGTGGAATATTATTAACGAAATAACGAACAAAAAAAAATAGCATCAACTGACGTAAATGAGATTAAAATAAATAACAATATTATAACAGACAAATCGGCCATTGCAGAAAACTTTAACAACTTCTTCACAAATGTAGTAGATCAAGTCCTTGAATCTTCTAGTAAAATTGATAATACAACGCCCGTAGATTTAGTACCAACTTGCGATTCAATTAACTCGTTAGAATATTGTTCACCCATCACAACAAATGAAATTGAAAAACACATTGACGGTCTAAAATCAAACAATTCTACAGGAATTGATGGTTTATCAGGCAACACACTAAAAAAAATAAAACAATATATTTTGACTCCATTACTACATATTTTTAATAAATCCCTAAAAGAGGGACATTTTCCAGAACAATTTAAAATATCAACCATAATTCCAATACACAAATCGGGTGAAACGCTCATATTAGACAATTACAGACCTATCTCCCTAGTTTCAAATCTTTCGAAAATATTTGAAAAATGTATCAAAAGTAGAATAATGAATTACCTAGAGCAAAACAAAATTCTGTCCAAAAATCAATATGGCTTCAGAAGTAAACTAAGCACTGAAGATGCAATATTCGATCTGACAAAAAAATTATACACATCTGTAGATCAAAATAAAAAAGTTTAGCTATATTTTTAGATTTCAGAAAAGCTTTTGACACGGTAAATCACAATCTACTTATAAAAAAAATTAATCGAATAGGTTTCAAAAAAGATACACTAAAAATTCTCACTAACTACCTCAAAGACAGAATAAAAATAACAAAAATAGGAAATTTTTATAGTACAGAAACAAGAATAAAAAACGGAGTACCACAAGGGACTGTTCTCGGCCCAATTCTATTTCTAATATATATAAATGATTTATGTAATGTTGTTCCCTGGTGAAATTGTATCTTACGCTGATGAAACAGCAATTATAATAAATGGAAAATCCTGGCTTGAAACTTTTTTGAATGCAACAAAATGTATTGCATATGTCTCATCATGGCTAAAAAGTAATAGACTCTTCTTAAATTACAGTAAAACTTTTTATCTGACTTTTTATAAAAACAGTAAAAACAAACCCCCCAATAACCTTAAAATTAGAATACATAATGCTAATTGTAATCAAGTAACATGCTCTTCTTGCTTTGAACTTGGAAAAGTTGAAAAAATCAAATATTTGGGTATTTATATTGATACAAATTTAAATTGGCAATCACAAATTAATAATACCGTTTCTAAATTAAGTTACCTTACGTACATATTTTACAGACTTAAAGAAGTACTTAATATTGACAAATTAAAAATGATTTATTTTTCTCTGGTACAATCTTCACTCATGTATGGAATAATAGGATGGGGTGGTGCACTTGATGTATTTATAAAACCTTTACAAATAACTCAAAATTATATTATCAAAGTTATGTATAATAGAAAGAGAACATTCTCGACAGATGCATTATACAAAGAAGCTAAACTATTCAGTCTCCGTAAACTATTTATACTGCAAACTACAAATTTGAAAAAAATGAAAATAGAATCAACATAAGGAATAATAATGTTTTTTATACCCCCCAAACGAATACCAAACAAATGCAAACTCACAGCAGTTTCATTGGACCTCGTACATTCAATCTTTTACCGAAAAATATTCAAATGACAACTAAACTACTTCAATACGTAAAGGACTTGAAGTCGTGGCTTGACAATGTAGATATTGAAACGTTGTTTGTTTAATTTCTATCACTTTATGTTTCAAATATTTAAACAATACACTTATTACACTATGTACTTATAATTACAATACACCTTTATTATAACATTACTACACTTAATATACACTTACTATTACACTTAATATTACACTATACACTCGCTATTGCACTGTGTATGTTCATTTTGTGCACAGCTGTTTAGACAACTTTTAATCATGTATGTTTTTAGGTTTTCACGGCCAAAAAGTATTTTTGTTATTTTTTTTTTGGGGTGTTATGCCGTGTTTCGCTACCTCCTTCTTTAGCCAACGTTTCGGACAGCGTTACAGTGTCCATCATCAGCACTCATCTGCCCTGATGATGGACACTGTAACGCTGTCCGAAACGTTGGCTAAAGAAGGAGGTAGCGAAACACGGCATAACACCCCAAAAAAAATAACAAAAAAAAAAAAAACTTTTAATCATGTTTTTGATTTATTTGCCCATTGTTTGTTCTTTTTAGGTACAATAATAAAATATATTAAACTATATTACCCACGCACAGGCTGCGCCTTAGTGGCTTCCCATTATTCTTACTATTTCATGATAGATAGATTTCATGTATACATATAATGTAAAATTTGGGAAAAATAAAAGAAATTAAAAAAAAAAAAAAAAAAAATTGCAAAATATTAAAAAAAACCTGTTTTAAGGATTCGTATAGTTTTTTTAAATTTTTTTTTATTCATTGCTTTGATGGTTACATAATTCGGGAATTTATCGACCAACATGCTAGGCACATGCCTTTTTTTTACATAAACTCCATATACATAGGAGGCCCAGAGGAAAATAATTTACCTCCGGCCTATGTCATCTGAGATGCTGTGTGGAGGGTCTTTTGAGGATAGGAAGGAATTAACATTTATTTATTTGATGAAATATAAAGTATACATACAAAAGTAAGCTGTACATCTCACTAGGGCATTCCTGTATCGAGATGTGCAGTTTTACAACAATGGAATTAAAAAAAAAAAAAAAAAATACATATAATTTTAATAAAATACAGTTATATAATTCTACAAAGAGCGCTAAATATGGTTATTCAAATATTAATAATTATATTGGTCTTGAAGAGACCCATGTTGTAGGAAGGAGGAAACACAGGGGCTGACAAATCGTTACACAGCCGAGCTGTTGAACATAAGAACGAGTCGAAGTGATCCATTCTCAAGTGATAAATGTCAACCGTGTACATAAGTTGGGCACGCGTTTGGCGTGTTTCCCGACTATGCAACGGTGCCGAAGGGATCAATGAAGCTAGTTCCTTGGAGCATCTTCCATCGAAATATCGGTAGAACAAGGATAGCATTCCCACTCGACGCCTGTCCTCTCAAGATTGCAATCCGTTTGTTAAGATGGGAGAATCTATCAAACGGACCGCCCGTTTCTGCACAGAGTCGAGAGTATTTGTCAGGAATTTTGGAGCTCCGGACCAGAGGTGGCTGACGAATTCAACCGTGGGGCGTACTTATGATTTGTACAGAGTTAGCAGTTGTGTACTGTTAAGTTCCTTACCTGTACCTTGTTATGATGGTCAATTTTTCATATAGCGCATCAACATTTGAAATATGAAAGAATGTAAAAGAATATCAAATAGTACAAAATAACAAAGTATTAAAAAATATTACATAATATAAAGGAATGAAAATGAGTATTAAATAATATAAAAAGTATATAAAAGTATGTGAAAGAATATAAAAATAACGAAACTGATTGTGTTATATTATAAACGTAACAATGTGTTGTTATTTGTATTTCTGTTGTAAACTGCAGGAATTCCTAGCGAGACCGGCGCGGCGTAGCAAATCACCAATTCTATTAAAATTAGTAAAGATTAATAAAAAATAAAAACGCTTTCACAGTTTTGATACTTAAAAAATATTTAAATTAAAAAATTCACATCCTTTAAAGTAATATATCTTGCGAAATATAAATTCAAAATTAAATTTCAAAAGGAAATTATACTTTCAGCCCACGCTGCATAAAAATTCTATGCACATTTGTTCAAATGCTTCAAATGACTTCAAAAATCTCATCGACTAGTTTTGCTATAAAATAAAAACATCTCAAATCTCTACAATTTCAAGCAAGCGAATCTAGCAAAGCTATAATATTTGTAATAACGTTCCACGTCCTTTAAGAGAGACCACGCCGGCAGTAGAGGGAAGAAGAGATGAAAGCTGGCTGGGCGGCAGCAGGTAGGGCGGCAGCACGGCGGCCAGGTCAGGGCGGGGGCGGCCAGGTGTGGCGTGTTTGAGTCAGCGAATAAATATATTAACTAATGCTTCTAGTTGCTGCCTCATTCATATTTCATATCCCTCATCCTGCCACCTGTTCCCGCCTAAAGACTCCTCTCCACAACCTTCAATGGACACGGCAGGTAGCGTTCGGATGCTGAATGGAAATACCTTATTTTAATATATTTTTGTTGATATTTCTAACAAGGAAGGAAAGGAAAGGTCGCTTTCCTGGAAGGAGAGGTCGCTTACGTGTTGTATATTGCAATAAAAACCAAATGTTGACTTAGGTGAGATAGGAGGATGCAGAGAAGTAAACGAAATGCAAATAGTAAAAATAGTAATACTATATTTGCATTTCCTTTTATAGTAAAAGATTCTCTCCGTATCGCCAGGTGATTACAACAATTATTGAGAAAAGAAACATTGCGTTGCTTAAAATTGAGTAAGGCTTGTTCAGTAAACCGTAACAATTCTCTATGTATGTTTTAGGACATAAAAAAAAAAAAAGTTTTTTATTGAAAGTTTTGTAACATGTTGTTGAAACAGTCTTAAAAGTAGGGAGCAGACATGTTTTTCGAATTCAATTTTTTGAAATCAATCGTTCGAAATCAATTGTTCTAAATCAATTGTTCGAATTTCAGTTTTTCGAAAGACTAATTTTTCGAACAGCAATTGGCCGAAAGACAAATTTTTCGAATTTGTTAATCAACTTTTAAAATATATTTCACTTGTTTATGAATAACGAGATACTGTCAGACGTACCAGTTATAGGTTAGGTTAGGTTAGGTTAGGTTATGTTAGGTTAGGTTGTACGTAATGTATACATTCTGTATACATACTTATATCTATTCGAAAAACTAGTGTTTAGTTCAATTGATGTTCAAAAAATATGTTTAGAAAAAATATGTTTTCAAAAATTGCATTTCGAACAATTTAATTCGAAAAATTGATTTTGAAAAATTGCAGTTCGGTTAATTTACCTAGACCCTATAAGTACACTGTAATATGTAACGAAAATTCCACAAAAGGTAAATAGTTCTAATCAAGTTCTGTTACTATTGCTGTGCGGGATGGTATAATTTACCTGGATATACCATGCTATAAGGGTCGCTGGAGTGCAAGAATGATAATGCTCGGCGATTAGTGCTTTACATTTTTATTTACAACTTTAATTTATTCACAAATAAAAATTCAACCGCGACAATTTATCAGAAGGATTTAGATTGACAGATGACATGTGTGATCTACTTTAATACAGAAACCGCAATGGCGTGTCTAGTAAGCTTCTCGAAATTCTGGTGTGGCCATTGAATGGGAAATAATGATACCACTACAAAAATAGTCAACTCGCTACATACTGAGTCGCCACATATCCAAGTTCTGTAAAATAAATTGAATTTTTAATTTGATGAATTGTTTCATAGAATTTGAATAATTCGTCAATTTTCAAGTTCTCTTTAAATTTTCTTGAAGTTCTGTGAAGCTACTGGCCCAAAATTACTTAATAACAGAACTTTAAAACTGACTTCGAAATTTGGTGAATAATCAAATTCTGCGAGACAAACTGTCCTGAGTTTAGTAACCCAATTTGAATAGAAAAATGCGTTTCAACTTTCTTCTGTTTCTCTTTATCTGTTTCACAGTATTCCCAATTTCAGGATGTCGCAGTACTACTGGCTCCGAGCAATTGGGTTTTTGGTATGGGATCATATAAAAAATCCATGTAAAACAAGGAAGTATGTAGAGTGTACATAACATTGTACAAGGAAAAAATGAAACAAAGAATTCGTTTGAATAATTCCATTCCTAACCGCATTGGAAAAAACACCACACTTCGTTTTCCGGGGAATTCCACTCAAATAAAACACATCCTTTTTATCCCTTCAAGCCATCGCAGGCTGAAAGGATCATGCGGAAGGATTTCCTATTAAAATTTGTCTGTAGACAGGTTAGCTATATTAGAAAGGGGTAAACCGCAGGCGGCATTACTCAGGCGGTGTTCGGGTCCGTTTGCCCCGCGCCAGCCCTATTTTTAAGTGAAACACCTTTGAAAGGATTTTGTTAATGGTTTAACCCGCCGGTCTCTGTTGCCCCGGTATTCTGGGATTTGTAAAATAGGAATGCAAAGGGGAGACCGGGACATGTTAATCTAAACACGCATTAAGTGGGGTTACTCGGTAGTTGATAGGAGGGACCGGACTACAAGTAAGGCGTATCATACCTATGTTTTCTATAACTTCTACGTCGAGAACATTCTGAAAATGTTTTGTATTTGAATAAGTCAACAATACAGAAAATATGTATATTTGATTTCCATGTTCTTATTCTAGCCCCTGCTTTAAATGATTGACCTGTGGAGACAAACTATAGATATACCATAGCGTTATTTGTAAATTTAATTAGTTGGAAGTATTATTTGCGGATATTAGAGGAAATTTGTGGATATTTGTGGAAATTTGCGGGCAACATGAGTGTGCAAGTGAGTGTTGACAGACGCACGGGTTTTACCATGTTTTCAAGGTATTTGGGTAATTTTTTTTTTATTAACAATTTTTTTTGTACAATTTGCATAATTTTATTATACAAGCTTTTCATAAAAACATTTAAAAAATAGAGAATAATACAATTTGCAGATTAACCAAAAAAATCCCACATAGGCATCGCCAGTTCGTGGGTATACTTGAGTGTTTTTAAGACAGTTAAAATTTTGCTCATAAACATACGTTATCTTTATAGAAGATTAAAAATAAAATTAAATACATAAAAAATAAATTCAGTGTTTACTGAAAAACAATTCAAAGAAAACGTTCATAAAGATTAATAAAATTTGTTAAGTTGCAGCAGGTCAGATGTTACAGCAAGTAAATGTTTGTATCAATGGTTTTATCCAAGACTTTAATACATTTTTATACTTGTTTCTACATGGTTCTTTAAAAAAACATGGCGAACATGACACGGTTTTTTACCAGTCACCAACATTATGTTCTTTTGAATGTTTTATTAAATGAGATACGATTTTTAGCTTGGGAAAAATCTTGTGGTTCTTGAACTTTCCTTCCTTTCCGAATGTTCCTTTATGTCATTTTTATCTTTGTCAATTAATAATACGAATACATTAATACATTATGTAAATTTAATTAGGTACCTTTCTACACGAACTATGCAAAACGTAGAAAAAATAAATTATTGGAGTTGTGGGAGATTGTCTTCCGGTTTATCTCACGAACCTGAAAAAAGTTTTTTTTTTTTTTTTTAATTAAATGAAGACATTATGAGCGAAACTCAATCGAAAATCTGGAAACAGAAAAATCAGAAAAAGATATTGGCACCTCTGGGACTCGAACCCAGGACCTCCCTACTTTCCGGGTTGGGCGCTCTTATCCACTGAGCTAAGGTGTCGATATCCAATTCGGTCACTTTTAACTGGTTCTTAGTCGAAGTATGCTTCGACTAAGAACCACCCATATTATCTTCATTTTTCTTAACGCATATTTTTATTGGCTGCCATCTTTATGAATGATTGCAAGATTCAACTCGAACTAAGTGCAATCTAGATGGTGTCTGGATAAATTATTATTTAGTTAGCACTTAGTTCGAGTTGAATCTTGCAATCATTCATAACGATGGCAGCCAATAAAAATATGCGTTAAGAAAAATGAAGATAATATGGGTGGTTCTTAGTCGAAGCATACTTCGACTAAGAACCAGTTAAAAGTGACCGAATTGGATATCGACACCTTAGCTCAGTGGATAAGAGCGCCCAACCCGGAAAGTAGGGAGGTCCTGGGTTCGAGTCCCAGAGGTGCCAATATCTTTTTCTGATTTTTCTGTTTCCAGATTTTCGATTGAGTTTCGCTCATAATGTCTTCATTTAATTAAATATTACAGTTTGAGGTTTTACTCATAAAGTTAAAATAATAAATAATAAGTTTTTTTTTTGTTATTGGATATTTGTAAATCAACCTTTTTGTATTTGTATGGTGTTTTGGTTTTAATTTTTTTTCTTATTTTATGAAATGATCGTTTTTTAATTAGGAATTAATAAGTAAAATTAATTAGGCATCGATGTTTACTTATTTAATTTCTCACCTACGAAAAACATGGTTTTCTGTCAAAGGATGATAAGACATGTTTTTTGGGACATGTCATCACTGGTCCTTGGACCAAATGCCTGAATAAATGGACAAAATGCCTGTCAAAACGGACAAAATACTTGCCCAATTGAAAAAAATTCCTGACCAAATTGATAAAATGCCTGTCCAATATATAAATTGCCTGACCGAATGGACAAAAAATTGACAAAATGCCTGACCAAATTGACAAAATGCCTGACCAAATTGACAAAATGCCTGACCGAATGTACATGTTTAGAGCTAAAGAGCAAAATTAGAGCTGCTTGTGTGAAGAATTTAGACAAAGAATAGAGCTACCCATTATTTGATATTTTAACAGGAAATTATTTTAAATATGAAAATTGAAATTATAATATCCTGTGATTTTTCACGTGACTTAACACATAAAAAAACTTCGGTCGCATCTAGAAATTGAACCCAGAACCTCAGACTTGCCGGCGCTTTGCTTTATCATCACACCACACATAAAGAATGCAGCCAAATAAAGAGTGTTTTAAGAAAATTAAGATTATTAGTTTTTTGATGAGGTATGATACTTTTTTAATTATTTTTGGGGTGTTACGCCGTGCTGCGCTACCTCCTTCTTTAGCCAACATTTCGGATAGCGTTACAATGTCCATCATCAGGGCAGATGTGTGAGGTATGATACAGTTATATATGACCGAAGGTCGAATTAGCTTAGTGGTATTGCAAAATCTCGGCAAGGCTAAAATCCTGGGTTCAATTCCTAGATGCGACTTACCTTTTTCTAAATCAAATTTTCGTTTGATAGTCGGCAATATTGACTTGAATTGTTTAATGATTACATTTTATCTACAATTTGAGGTTTTACTATTCCAAAAAAAAAAAAAATCTTATATTTTTAAAGTAGGTGTGTATGCCGACCGGTTTCATTATTGACGGTGACATCATCAGGGCAACAAAATATTAGTATGAAAATGAAATGAAAATAAATAAATTAATCAAAATTTTGTATTTTAATACAAAAGTTGGCGAGCATTTGGTAAATGTTTTCTTAAAATTACGTATATTTATTTAAAAACAAACACACTATAGTTACTTATATATTATAATCAAAATGTATGACATTTAGGTTTAGTAATTAGGATTATCAGTACCTATATTAAAACATGCTCCTGTCGAAGTACAAATAAAATATCATAATAAAAAAAAAAGAAACAAATAATATTTATAAAATTATTACACAACATAACGAACTAATTGTCTCCTTGGACATCAGATATGAAGGAAATACAAACAGTATCAACTAAAAGAAACGTACGGTGTTATTGGCTTCATGTAACTAGCTTCGATTCTGAGCAGATGTGTTTAGACGAGTAAATATATGAAGTCCCCGAGGCAAGATGTTGTTAATTATCGAAGGCATTCTCAGATATTATGTATCTTTTATGTTATACTTTACTTCATTTGATTTTACGTTCAGTTGTTCTTTTATTTTTATGTTTTGTGTGAATCTCAGTATCAGCTCCTTCCGTCTGGAGCCAGTCAGACTATGGCATCTCCAATTGGGGTATGACGTGAGGCTGAAGATAGTGGGGAGGAGAAGGAGACGGGGAAGAGAAAGGTGGGGAAGTATCTGGCTATTCAGATCTGGTCACCAAACACGGCTAAACCATTTCAAGCAACGTTTCTTTTCTGAATGGTGGTCTTACACCAGGGCGATACTGAGAGTATCTTCCACTCTGGAATGTGCCGCTTATATACTATATATTATTTTTAATTAATTAATTGTGAAATAACACGAATTAATCAAATAAAATTTATTTGCCCACGCCGGAATTCGATCCCGCGACTTTCGGATTGCTAGTCAGGAGTCTTATCGCCAGACCACGCCGGTCGTTACATAGATTGTAAGAACCAGATGAGCTATCGAAAATTATACAAAAGTTTTTAAAGCAAGCAGTTATGAAAAACTGATTTACTAAATAGGAAACAATATGTGTCAGTAACATAAAATAAATTCTATAATAAAACAAAATACATCAACTACGCCACTGCAATATGTAGAATTCAGAAAAGAGCTGGCAAGGGTCAAGCTTAATTCTATAAATGATGTCAGTAAGTATTTACACCAATAGTACCCCCAACTTGTTGGATGGGTTGCAATAGTACCCTCAACGTGTTGGATGGATTGCATATTATTTTGATGTAATTTAATAATAAATCATTTATTTTTGTAGTGCGAAAATTCAGAAAAATCCGATGAAATTCACCTTCCTTTTTCCTGCATAATATATTTCCTCTCTCATTTTCGTAGAGAGAAAATTTTCGATTTCTGATTCAATAGTTATTTATACATCAGTAGAAAGTGATACTTTTTACGTTACATTGGAAACACAACTTTGCCCAGAAAACTCCTTTTTGGATTTCTATTTTCTTATTGAAAAAAAATTCAACAAATAATATAAATTTTACTTTCTTATTTTTGTCAGTTGATCGGGTATTTCAAAACTTCACAGCTCGCGATGGAAGTGAAGTTTGTTTGATTTATTTTGAAAATTATTGGCCTATTCTTTAAAATCGAGAAGGGAAAACAACTGTGTCATTTTCTATTGAATTTATTAGAATTATTTCTGAAGGTTTTAAATAAACGTTTAATAATTGAAGAAGAAGTTAATATTGATAAATCTAAACGAAACGTGTAACACATTTAATAAAGAGGTAATGATTGCAATTGGGTATCCAACTTGAGCTTTTTATTTTCTGTCTCCTCTTCTGTTTCAACTTTTGTTTAAATTTAAAAATATATACACTGTTATATAGCAAAGAGCGTATAGGTATCTACGTTCCATGATTATTTATTTATACTGGGTTTTACAGATATTCGCACTTACGTGAGAACAATCCAGTTATAAAAACTCAGTTATTATACAATTACAAAAATCTAGAATTACATACAATTAGAAAAAAAAAACATCACAAATAAAAATACAGAATTATATACAAGCTCACTCAAGTAAACACATTACAATATGTGGCAAGAGACATAAGAAATACGCGAGGTATGCAAAGAGAGGCAATTGACACAAAATGATTATTTAGTATTTTTTAACAGCGCCAGAACTTTTTTTTGAAGCCGTACAAATTATCGACGATAATATCTACTTTAGCACACTCTATCTTGTTATATAGTCGAAACATCTGGGTCAGAGGGCTAAAGTAGGCGATATTATTTTTAAATGTATTCATGTGAAAAATGTTATGGCGTCTTAAATCAATGGGAATTGGGGACATTTATTTCATATTACATTTATATTGTTATATATTGATGATATATATTGTAATATATTGTAAAATATATATTTATACAATTAGTATAATATTTAAAAAAAATTATAATATGTCATCGGCGATATGTCGGCGTGTACTGCAATCAGCAGAAAAGGTTTGGTTAGATCTAAAATAACTATTGGGAAAATCCTTTGGTTTATTAGGTATTTTACCATGTCTGTCGAAGGATTTTGACTTTGTGACCTTTTTTAATTTTTGATAAGAAACCTTTTTTACATTAGCTCCACACAAGAGACTATGAAGAAAATGATTTTCCTCATGGCCTATGTCATCTTTGGAGATGCTAGGAAAAGTTTTGCGAAGGAAAAAGACATGAGCTGAGTAGGAATCCAGGGGTCAGTCTAGTGTCCAGGAGTGACGGACATGAATCTGTCCCTCCCGCTGAGGTCAAAGTGTCTTCCCAAACTGGCCCCTCGCTGATGCGCCTTATGAACCCGGTCACTGCTAAATCATCAAACATAGCGAACAACTAAGGGTGACTTGTGGCAGGGGTGTTGATTATCCAATAAATGGTTCCCGTGGTGGCGGTATCTATACCCGCCTCTCAAACTAATTTAATTTGGGAATATATTTTTTATAAATATTCAAGTACAAGGAACGGTAGATACGATGTTACAATTTAATTAAATGGAAACAAATCACTTGTGTACACCACTATTTATCCAAAATTATCAACATGTTTTGAAAAAAATAAAATTATTAACGTGTTTGTTTTGTTCCTTTGTAAGGATTTGTCTTTATTTAATGAAATGAAAAATCGTATTGGACAATTTCGGCGACAGACCTCATCGGCGCTAGAACCTTTGTGAGAGTCTGGGTCGTATCTAGGAAATGCCTCCACTCACAGGTCTCCAGCCGTTGAGTCAATATACAGTAATAAATGTACGGATATCCATTGTTGTTATGCGCACACATTTTAAAACATTGTATTTCCGGTGCTTTTCGACTTAAAAAAAAAACAACAAATCCATCAACCAGCGCCGAAGCCTTCCAATTTAGCATTTCCTTCCGGTACGGATTTCGCGCTCGAGGTCTCGCGGAAGTTCCCGTGCAAGCCCCAGGTTAATAAGGTATAAGGCAGTGTTTCTCAACATGGGGCGCTCCCAACGGGAGACATTGAGTATTTTGGCGCCCAATTGGCGCTAATTGCGCCATTTTTTATTTTTAAAAAATAAATTAAATCGCATTAGTCAATTTTTTTATACGAATGAACTTTTGTATAAATTTTATATGAAAAAAATTATATTTTTTACAAGAGAAAAAAATTACATCACTAGCACGATTGTCATTGAGATGCGTATTGAGTATTGAGGTTGTAATTAGTGCGATTGTGTTTTGTGGACTTGTATCATTGTGTGTTATTCTTAATTAATTACTAATATATTGATTGGTTGATAATTGTTGTCGCGGCCGATGCCACGACACGAGAATGTGTACTGTAAATCCTTTTTGATGACGAATAGACCATGTATTGTGTTCTGAAGTATGATCGAAAGAGAATAGGTTTTGAGAGGAAGTCTCTTACCTTTTGACGGCTTCTTTTGGCGATTCAGGATCGATCCCGTCTTCCCAAATAGATTGGCACAATACAGGTTTCAAGCCACGACACTTTGAGTTAATAAAAAATGGAATTTTCTATTATTTGCGATATTTCGAAAGAGCGAGTTGTGACCCATATCACTATCAAATTGCAACTGTTACAAGTAGGTAATGCAAACTTGGGTGGCAATATTGTTCAAATTTTCCCCATGTAGGTAAGAACATCTTCTTCTTTTCCTGATAGAGACTTTGAGGAAAGGAGGAAGAGAAAGGAATACATAAAGGACTTGGGGAATATGGATTAAGTTTTTTTTAAAAAACTGTTTCAGAACCAAACAATTGTAGTTGAATTGCCTAAAAATGCGTTCCTGTTCCTTCCAATATCGCATCTTAAAACACTTAAAAACCACAAATAAACCTCAATGTTCTTGCACTTCTCAAACACCGCGCAGGTGTTTTTGAAAATGGTTTGAAATGTTCGACGGATAACCTACTCTCCGCTGTTGAACTAGAAACAGTCGAAAACGCCGCCATTTGGAATAGCCCACAATTTACGTGGGAGTTGTGACCAGTTGTGGACCATCAGAAAAGACCTTGGGAAACAGCCATATGGATCACGGAAAAGTCTGTAGTTTCCCACCTTTGCTTTTCTCACTCTGCATTTAGGCAATTCGGTATAATTATTTTTATCGAGCCCGCACATGAACAGAAATTTAAAAAACCGGCGCAACTACCCTTGTTAACATTTAACTTTCAGTGTAACGCAGTTGGCTGAAAAATGTGTAAGCGCAAAATGCAACACGACAAAAAAAAAAAAAATGAATCACGATAATTTAACTTTTGCTTACATTATGACCAGTTGAAGCACCCGGCGTTTCCCGGGCTTATTATTATGCTTAAGGGGTGAAAAAGAGGCGATTTTTCGAAATCTCCTTATTGGTGACTTCCTCGTGTTTTGAAGGTCAAGTGTGCAAAATTTCATCAATCTCGCAATGAAAATGTAAATGTGTATGAAAAACTAACCCACAAACACTCTTCTTTATAAAATGCTAGTTGAAGTTCCCGGTCTTACTCGGGCCTAAAGCGTAAGTTTTAGAAATCAGATTAAGACATTACTTTTCCTCTTATTTTGGACGTCAAGTGTGCAAAGTTTCATTATGTATAAGGGGTACGAAAAGTTTATATGGTTGGTTTTTCGAAATCTCATATGCCTACCTTTTGTTTAAAAGGTCAAGTTTCTATGCTCACAATAAAACTATAGGTCTGTATGAAACACAAAATCACGCCGCCGCAGACACTCTTCTTTACACATGGAAGGTTGAATAGGTAAAAGTCAACGGCGTTGCACGGGCTTTAACAGAGTTTTTTTTAAATCAGTCTAAGGTAGTAACTCTTCTCTTATTTTGAAGGTCAAGCGTGCAAAATTTCATCAATCTCGGAAAAAAACTAGATAGATTTCTATAAATTCATATTCACGCCGTTCGACCGTCTGCAACAAATAAACAAACATTATCTTTTATATGAACTAGTGGTCGCCCGATGGTCGAAATTCGACAATAATTGTAATGTTTTTTTTAATGATATAATTTATTTTTTATGCATAATTCTAAAAAAATTTTAGCATTCTGCACTCCTTCTCTGTATAAAAAATAAGTGTGCAAAATTTCATAATCCTCTGTCTGCGCAATTTTCGTAAAAAGGTGTACAAAGTTTTTGCTTAACGTATTAATATACTGATGATGATGATGATGTGCAGAAAAAACATATTTGTTTCTGAACCATTAAAAAAACTCGGCTGCTGTTGGAGATTTTTGAAGCGTTGAAGTGTGACAAGGCACAAAAAAGGTTAAGAAACATTGGTAAAGGGGATGATCCATCCCCCTCTATTCCGCTCCCCTGACTCCGCTCAGTGCGGATGTCTATCACAGAGGAAGAGGATTGCTGAGGGCCGTAATCTGCTTTGCACTTCTAATATCCTGCACTGGTAATTATGCTTTGGTATTCTTAGCGCACAGCGCTGTAAAAGTAGTGCAAACAAAGCCTAGACCCGGTATATCAGTCGATTATAAACTCGGCTTGGTTGGAATGTCACCAATATTACGTGCACTGTTTATGAATTTAATAAAGGAATGTGTTTCATCTTTCTTTGAAAAACAAATCTACAGTCTACATGAGTGGTATATCCATGCTATCATGGATGCTGTCATCTTCATCGGGACATCTCTGTGCACCGGGAAATCTCGATATTGCGATCGCAATCTTTCAAAATTGTCGGTGGTTTATTTTTAGGCGGATTTAATTTTTAATAAATTTTCCCACTTGGTACTGTATGCGAGTACACAAATTTTAAATAATATTTATTTATTTTTTTTTTTTTTTACAGTTAATACCGCACAAGAGTCTCAACTGCTCCCGTCTGGAGCCAGTGAGACTATGGCATCCCCAATCGGGGTATGTTGTGAGGCTGAAGGTAGTGGGGAGGGGAAGGAGATAGGGAAGAGGAAGGTAGGGAAGTACCTGGCTATTCAGATCTGGTCACTAAACACGGCTAAAGCCATTTCAAGCAACGTTTCAATTCTGAATGGTGGTCTTACACCAGGGCGATACTGATAGTATCTTCCACTCTGGAACGTGCCGCAAATATGCTATATATTATTTTAAATGAATAAATTGTGAAATAACACAAATTAATCAAATAAAAGTTATTTGCGCACGCCGGGTTCGAACCCGCGACCTTCGGATTGTGAGTCGAGAGTCTTGCCTCGGGACCACGGAGGCCGTCAAAATTTGGCTGGATTCGTGCACTATTAATGAAATTAATCGCTGAAAACAAAATGCTCTTACTTTGAAACCTTTAAAAACGCTCGTCAGACTATTTTAGATTTATTCAATTAATAACATCGTCATTCTTTATCGCTCGTTGAATATAATAGTCTACACTTGTAAAATTAGACAATTTACGTAAATTCCGGTGGGAAGAATCAAACATTATGATGTCAGATTTGGTGTGTGACTGCTGGCGCCTCGGTGTCTAAAATATGAACTATTCTGCGCCTTACCAAAGCTTGAGCGGCAAATTTGAGCGAGGAATTTGGTACATAGCAAGGATACGGATTGGCTCATATACCGGGCCATAGTTTAGTATTTAAAACATTTTGTTGTTAAGTACCTAAATACACGGTATCCTTTAGCAGTTCACCTTACATGATGATTTTTTCTGTTCAAATGGAATTTAATATTTACATTATTATCGCTGTCAACGAACGATATTGCGACACACGAGGGGATGGACTGTAAAACTTATTTTTTGTGATGCAAGACAATTGATTGCGTTTTTTAAAACCAAGTCAAAATGGCAAATTGAAAGGAGAAAGCCCCTACCTTTGCTGTATTCATAGGCTGCTTGGATCCAAATATTGATGAAGCTGGTATTCTACGATGATGGCAAAAGTGGTTACACATTCCGGTCACTTTTTGTAATAGTAATTACTATTTTATAGCTTTTAAGCGAGGTTTCTAGAGCGAGATGTGATCAATTTCACGACGAGTATCGAACTGATTTTAATGTCGGTAATTTTCGACTTTGTAATAATATTATGCATTAGCAAGTAGGTAGGCATCATCTTCTTCTTCTAGTAAGTAAGTTAGGGCCTTTTAAGGAAGGAGAAGGACAAAAAGGGAGAAAATAACAATGCAAGGAATTTGGGAAAATGGGTTTCGGTTCATAAACTGTTTCCGAACTAAACAATCGCCGTTCCAGGAACGATTTATTGAACAACTAACACCTCTGCCATTGGTTAACCCAAGTGGTTCGCTATGTTTAGTGACTTAGCAGGGGTGCCCGGGTTCACGGGGTGAGGTTTGTCCAGGTCTTGGCCACCAGCTGCATGGTAGGCCGGACCGGTTGAAATTGGTTTAGGGAGTCTCTTTGCATCTCCAGCCGAATTCTCTCAAAACATCAGCTTGCACCGCAGTGGGGGTGATGGATATATTCGTCCTACTCCTGGACACACTGACTCTTCAGATTTCTACCTTTTTCCTTCCCTTCCCTTTGAACTTCCTCATAAAGCAACAATTTTTTTTGTGTGTTTATATCAAATTATTATGTCGCTTTTAATTTATTTTTTTCGCTTTAGCTCCACAGAGGAGCAAAATTATCTCTCTCATGTTGTCATTGTGAAAGATAGGAGAAGTTCTGGGAAAGAAAAGGAAGAAAGGAGGGGTGGATAGAAATCTAGAGATCAGTGGGTCCAGGTGTAGGTACTGCAGCGCAAGCGATGTATAGAGAAAGTCCGGAGGGAAAAGTCAAAAGGCCTCCCTCTACCAATCAATTTGGGAGGCGGGAACGGGTACCGCCGCTCCGGGAATCTTTATTGGATATCCAACACCTCTGCCATAGGTCACCCCAAGTGGTTCGCTACGTTTGGTGATTTACCAGGGGTTCCTGGGCTCATGGGTTTAGATTTGTCTAGGTCTTGGAGGCGGATGACCAGATGAACCCCAAATTCTTACCCACCCCTTTTCCTTTTCGGAACTCTCCTCCCCTTCATTTCATTAAAAAAAACCCTCTACCCAGCATCTCCAAAGATGACATAGACACTGAAGGAAATATTTAAAATTACTTTCTTCAGGGCCTCATGTGTTGAGCTCATATAAAAAAAATATATAAAAACTCTCTCCTCATACGGCCCGCTATGCATTAGGTGGGCAAACGCATCCGCCGCCAAACGTAACATTTGGGAAGAGTGTACCCCTTCGAGGTCAGCAAACGTAACACTTGGGAAGACGTACCCCTTCGAGGTCAGCAAACGTAACACTTGGGAAGACGTACCCCTTCGAGGTCAGCAAACGTAACACTTGGGAAGACGCACCCCTTCGAGGTCACCAAACGTAAGACTTGGGAAGACGCACCCCGTCGAGGTCAGCAAACGTAACACTTGGGAAGACGCACCCCTTCGAGGTCACCAAACGTAAGACTTGGGAAGACGCACCCCTTCGAGGTCAGCAAACGTAACACTTGGGAAGACGCACCCCTTCAAGGTCACCAAACTTAAAACTGGGAATGACTTGTAGCAGAGGTGTTGGTTATCCAATAAATGATTCCCGTTGAGAATTTCATTAAAACATTATTTTTTTATTTGGAAGGGCGTCAGTTTTGCCTATTTTTAGCAGGTATTTTTAAAATTATTAATGATTTTTTGGTTTCTTGGAATAATTAGCACATCTAAATTTTACCTAGGTACAAAAGAATAAACCGCAAAACCTGAAAGTTCTCAAGAATCATCGCGTACCTGCCAACGTCGCGCACCGCCTGCCCCCACAGAGAACGATCTATGCAAAATTTACAGATAAGCGATAACAATGGTTTGAATTTGCATAAAAATACCAAAGGCCTTTCGCAGACAGAAAAAAAAACATAGTGATATTTGCGCTCCGGTCGAGAACTGAGAACAGTTTTATTTAAACAGGAAAGACCGAAAAATAAACAGAAAGCGTTTTATTCCATATTCTACCCTTGATAAGCGCATTGTTCAGTTGCCTGTTTCATAATATTATACCTAGGAATATAAATATGTTTAAAGGCAAACCACCTTCATGGGAACGGCGGCAACGAATAATATGTAGATTTGTCGGAATTGTTAACCGCTAAGAAAATATTTTTAATGGGGATTTTTCACTCTCGAAAGAAATTACGTTTTGAATGACTCCTTGGTTTATTTTTGTGTTAATTAAGTTAAGAGTAAACCTAAGAAAAAAAAGAGACGATTTGTCGATGTGCTAGTCAAGCAAAATGCGCGATTATTTATAAATATTTATCTATTTTTTTAATAAACGCCCTTTTTCGGGGCTTTTCATATATAGTATAATTAGAAAAATACATATTTATTGTACATAACTGAACTGCCTCAATAACAATAGTTTAAATTTGTTTAAAGATAAATTGAAGATTTCCACTGACTTGGTATAATTGTCTCCCTCCAAAAGTATTCTGGGCAAAGAGGAATACATCTGATAGTTAGTCCCAGAATTTCTGCATTGAAATAAATCCTGACTTCTAGTATTATGAAGTGGAATTCGGAGGCTTATCAATTCAAGCAATACCGGACCATCAACTAAATCATTTAGAATTTTATATAAAAATACCAAATCAGTGAAAGTTCTTCTGTCTTAACAGTTTGAGCATATTCATATCGTTTAAAATAATGTTGTAGTTCAACATAATTGCTGGAATACCCATTTTAAAATTTAGAAAACGTTAGAATTGGTTTTGTATTCTTTCAACAGCTTGTACATGTATATTATAATGTGGATTTCAGACGGGAGAATTGTACTCAAGTTGACTTCTAACATACGCAAAATATAACAGTTTATTTTTTTTTTCAAGGTTTAATTTATTTATTATATACACAAAGTAATACAATATGACAGTAAAAAATAAAATATTATACAGAAAAAAGAAAAGTCCCAATAAACTACTTTTTAGCAGTTTTTCGATGGGTACTTTTACTTTGGAGATATAAATAAACTTATTTTACATAATTAAATGCAGTTAGAATTTTTGTGTTAGTCTAATACAAATTATTTCTTTCGGCAAGCCAATTTTTCAACAAAATATTTGTTTTACCATTTGTACATTTTTTAATTTCGGCAGGTAACATATTTAGGCAATTAGGTATCATATAGTCCAGCGTTCTTTGTCCATATTTGTTTAAATGCTTAGGTACAATTAGTCCTTCATTTAACGTAAAACGAGTATTGTAAGTGTGGTCCAGTTTATTTATGTATATGGGGCCATTCATATGCGGAAATATAATTTTATACCACAGAATTGCTCTTACTGAGAGAATTTTGAGATTTTGGTAAAAGTACGGAACATTATGACTTTGTTCATATAAACTTTTATGAGCTAATAATTTAACTAATGAATTTTGAACTGATTGAACACGATTTACATTTGTTTTACAGGAAAGTCCCCAAGCTGGAATAGATTCAGCTAATGATAAATAAATTATTCGAAGTATGCAAATTGGAACATAAATTTTTAATTTATATAATCTGCTAACAACAGATCTGAGTCGTTCACAGACTTTATTCATTTGTAAATCCCATTTGAAAAGGCAATCAATAATTACACCTAAATAAACATATTCATTGACTAGTTCAATATTTTCACATGTACACAAAGCAGAGATACACTTTATATTGTTAAAATTTCTAGCTAGTTAGCCTAGTTATAAATCCCAACATTTTTAAGCCCTTATTACAGATTTCTGTTATGTGGTTAACAAATGAAAGATGTGATTGAAAAGTGATGCATAAGTCTTTAATTTGTGTTAATGTCTCAAGAGCATTAGCACAAATTAAAGACTTAGTGATCTTTGATTACAACATTGTTATCAATGTTGTAATTAAAGATCACTGGATTTTTTATTCGAGAAAATCTAACTAAGAGATATTTAATATGCTAAATAACCCTACAAACTTCAATATTTGATTGCCAGAAATGGCGTTCACAAGCTGTATGACAGAGAAACTGTATAAAATGGTGTTTTAAAGCGGGCCGAGAGGATTTTGGTAAAAAGCGTGCTTTAATCGACAAATAATAATGGAAGAAAAACGACTTGGGGGAGGAGAACATCGACCACTTAGCGGTTGGCAGCAGACCAGGAGACACTTTTTACTAAGGACGAGTTATTTTACTGAATTTGAACAATTCATCAAATTTAAAAGTAGTTCAAGTTCCGTTATTATTATCAGAAATCTGTTGTTTACGTCATAGTACGTAAATTAAAACAAAAGAACCGCTTGAAATAATATTCTAGAAATTTATTTAGGTGGTAGAATTTTTTTTTCATCAAGCCTCTCAGTTTGTCTTTGAAAATTGTTCTTCGTTCCTAACATTCAAATTTCTTCACATTCGAGTGAGAAGTTCGTTTAAAACAACAAGGGCAAACAACATTAAGGCGATTTTTTAGGTTTTTAATTTAGAATTTCGATTTAGCCAGGCGGCTAAGTTTCGGGCAACTTACGACGCCTGGCTCACTGCGTCACTTCATCACAATCCACTGCGATATACAGAGGTGCCTCGACTTTTTTGAATTTGTGTGTGAATTTGAAGGAATTTTGAAATAGTCGCCAATTATTGCCGCAACTAAGTTGCTCGTGTGTGCCTGGATTTAGATTTTGTTTTATTTTTATTTGAGGCCCTGTAGCAAGCGCGCAAAAAGAAGAAGAAAGGGAGATAGGTGAATATGAATTTTAGAGAGAGCGCGTTAATATTAAAAACGATAATCGTTTAAAATAGAGCCAAATTTTTTTTTTAAATATCTTAAATAGCATTTAAGGAAACACTGTGAATTTTTTCATGCATATAACTTATAAAATAACAGAAAAAGTCGTGTTTATAATATTTTTCGGAGCATACTATTTTTGCTATCGAGGAAATTTCCAGACGAAAAGACAACGAAAAGTTAGTAAAAAAATTAAGATATTGAATGGTGGAATGTCTACAATGTCATCTACAATGTTTTTATCAAAAGGTTTTTAGCAAATTTTTTTTCTCCATCAATAAGATAAGGTGCTCCCTCAGCCGCTGTGCCCACATTATGATGCACAGGTGGGGCCTTTTCCAAATGCGGTGCGGTGCAGACCACCGAACATGATGTCAATGAATACCCGCACCATTCATTCCCTACAGGAATTGACGAGGCACTAGACTGGCTCGCAGACCTAAAAGTTTCCTCTGACATGACACCCCCTCCACATAAAAAAGAAGAAGGCGTACAAAAGGTTTTAACCAGTTTAACTCTCACTTGGATAATCCTTGCCATAATATTTATTCAGCCACGGAATTACAAAATCTCCCCCCGCCCTCCCGATCTCACCCCAAGTAACACATTGCCACCATTTCTGATCGCAGTATAATAGCGATCGATCCCGATTTGGGGGAGACTCCACTTATTTAGGTGAGACATTTGTTTTTACTGATAAGGGGATGTTTAGGGATGATCTCAGAAGGGGCTCGAATAGGTGAAAATATCGTCTCCACTTCACTTGCTTCATATCGACCGCTGAAAGTTTCCCCATTCTCTCCGCAGTCAATTGATCGGAGACAATCTCCACGTTTTATTTGGTTATGTGAAGCGGATATCTGATGTTGGGAAAGTTCAACGTGTAGATAAGAGAGTGATTTGTAAGAGTAGATTATATTAGCTAACTAAGGCATTACCAAAACTACGCATTCATATCTCCAAATATATTATTATTTGCAGATTTTAAAGAACACTATGCTAAGCACACACACACGCGTTATGGTAGTCGAATATTATTAATGTGGAGAAAAAAATAACAGTAGGTTATTATTGCAGTAATGTTTCATATGACCTAGGTTACCATTTATATAACAGCATGTTTAAAAGTATTTTTATAGTTTTCAGTATTATTCACCGCATTTACACGGAATAGATGTAATCATACACATTCCAGAATGCCCCAGATACATATCAATCGAAGCTATTTTTTTAATCCCAGGCAATAAAATTCCCGACATTCCTCCAACAACAAAACACACCTCCGCGATCCTATCTAAATTAAATTAGTAGTCATTATTTAATGTCTCAATGATTAACCTTCTGCCTTTCCTTTCAAACGGCGCGAATAACAAAGTACAAACAGTAAATGGAAATGCTTGCGGGAGGAATGTAGCAGGGGATGGGGGGGTGGGTCGGGTGGTAATGCTCGGAATACTGACGGAGAAATTCCATCCGAGTCTTGGAGTCATTGAGCGTTCCGTTCTCTTTGTTGCGTCAATCTGTGGACTTTTAATGTCGTGTTTCGCAAACTTACTTCACCGCACACAACCCTTCGATAACACGTTACTATATTTTTATAACTTAGGCCAGTGGTCGGCAAATTCATTAGTCAATTGAGACAAATCGACAATTCAACAATTTAAATTTCCTTTTTGAAGGACAAAGTTTTTACAAATCGGTTGAAACTATGTATACCATAGTCAATTGAGACAAATCGACAGTACAACAATTTAAATTTCCTTTATGAAGAACAAAGTTTTAATAAATCAGTTAAAACTATGTATACCAAATAAACCTGTGCGTATACAAAGTGTTAACGGACTTTAACCAGGGGTTTTGGCATTATTTGGGGTAAAAAATGTGAATGAAATTCAGTTGTCCGGTGACTTTTTTTCTTCTTCAAAATCAAACAACACAAATTTCTTCCACATATCGTCACTGGTCACTCAGCCGAGTAACCAACCAACTCCTCATTAACTTTCCAATACCTACAGATTTTAAAAAAATGTTTTAGTTGAAAAAAACATGAAGAATGTCATCGGAGACCAAAATTTCAATCACATTTTTTACTCCAAATAATGTCACGAATCAGTATTTAAAGTAAGTCAAGTACCTAACTTAACATTCTGTATATGCACCGTACTTTTTTTAAAATTTTATTGTTTTAATTATTTTTTTTTTAATTATCAAATCAGTTTGATAATGCCTTCAGAAGGCGAAACAGCTGTCACGCGTAATAATAATTACCTAGCAGAACTTGTTTATAAATAAACTGTTTTAATAAATCGAATAATAATATTATTGAATATATAAAAGAAATAAAAAATTAAAATGGAGTTCTACAAATTGAACTCGATAACAATAAATGTACCGTACTTCATAATTTTCGTATTTATTGAATAAATTTACATTTTAATACACATTTTAAATGATTTTATTTTTTTAACTTACGAAGTTTTTAATATCAAATCGAAGTACTTATGAACACTCACATGGATAATTAAAAAAAATTATGACAATTTGTTAAAATACGCACTATTTCAAATATCTTTTAAAAATCTCGACATATTGATAAGGATACTACCTACCCTGCCTACCCATAGATAAGGAAAGTCGGGAAACATCGGCGGTAAACAAGGTTCCAAGGACAGTAAAGGCAAGGTTAGAAAATTCGTTTAACAAGGTTAGCTCACACTTAACGAATTTTTGGGCAATCACCGCTCTACCTCCTCCATGAGCTAACTTTGTTAATTTTTCTTCCAATTTTTCTACGAATCTTGTGGAAAAAGTACCTGTACGAGTGTAACCACCGACAGCGCCTCCTGGCGGACGAGAGCAATACTGTTCTTACAGGAATTTTTTGACGTTCTTAGTACCTACCTAGGTACTATGATTTCTATTTTACTTAACCACGTCATTCGTTGAAGTTTGGCATTCAAGTAGCCAAAGCGCCACATGGCTCGCGAACCGCTGTTTGCGACCACTGACTCAGACTATAATTTCACGGTAACTGATTGTTAGTTTGATTCTCTGACAGTTGGTCTGATTGATGTTGAGATTGTTTGAGAGTTTCACGGTTAAACTGTCGGAAAAATATACTTATTGATTTATAGTTAGAATGTACCAACATATACCTACAGGGTACAAGCCTGGAAAAATCACAGGATAACATAATTAAAAAAATCATTTAAAATAATTTTCTATTAAACCATAATAATTATCGTAGGCACTTTGGTATTAGATATTTTTATTACATTATCGCTTGTCTGAATTTGTTCAAACAGTTGAATTTTTAAAAATTTCACTTAAATTCAAAGCAAATCCGAGTTCTATTTAGAGTTGGTTGAACCAGATTGAACCAGAGTTATAGACACACAACTGAAATTAGTATTTTTAATAGCGCAAACATGTGAAGACTCACGAGATATATATATATTTTTTTTTAATCTTTATTTTTTCCCATTATTATAAATATTTCAGAATAATTTTTTGCATAATTTCATACACATAAGAAACAAATAAATCAAAAGTTAGGAATAATTAAATCTACGTAAAGTAAAAAGTAGGTAATGGGAACCCACTAAGGCACTGCCTGTGCGTGGGAATATAAACAAAAATGCATACATCAGTAAGTACAATTAACGAAAGTTATAAGTTATAAAAGTTATATAAGTTAGAATTCAAATGAAAAGTGATGCATTAAGGTTAACATAGAATTTATAGCAAAAGTGTTTTAACATCTACATCATAAAGCCATAATTTTAATTCTTTTATGTAGAGTGGTATTTTATCTAACGTTTGAATGTGTTTTGGTAATAGATTAAATGTCCGAGGACCAATAAAACTGCTATGTGTTTGCATTAATTTGGTATTGATTTGAGGGGTGTAAAAGATATTATTAATCCTTTTGCCAATTCTATTTTAATTTTTTTCGAAACAATTTTTGTTTTTAAATACATATTTCATAGTCTGCAATATAAATAATTTACGGATGTTGAATATTTTAGTCTCTTTGAATAATAACTCGGTCGAGAATGTTTTAGTTCTATTGTACATAACTTTAATGATGCGCGAGTGTTTTGTAAAGGTTACCCCATCATTATTGAAAATTTTACCAGGGAAAAATATATCATTCTCAATTTGTCAAGATTAAGTACTTCCTTAAGTCCATAAAAAGTATATGTAAGGTATCTTAGTTTCGAGATGATTTTATTATCAATTTGTGTTTTCCAAGTTAGATGCGTATCAATAGATACTCCTAAATATTTGATATTTTCTACTTTAACGAGTTCATTGCACAGTGAACATGTTTCTTGATTGCAACTTGTATTGTGAATTCTAATTTTAAGGTTATCATGAGGTTTGTTTTTAATGCTTTTACAAAAAGTTAAATAAAATGTTTCGCTGTAGTTTAAAATAAGTTTGTTACATTTTAGCCATGTTGAAACAAGTGCAATACATTATTTTGCCTTAGAAAAAATTTCGTTCCATGAATTTCCGTTAACTATTATTGCCGTGTCATCGGCCTAAGAAATAATTTTTCCTGGGATTACAAAATTACACAAATCATTTATATACATCAAAAATAGAATCGGGCCAAGTACAGTTCCTTGCGGAACTCCATTTTTTATCTGTGCTTCTGAACTATACATATTCCCAATTTTTGTTTTTTGTGTTTTGTCTTTAAGATAGTTTGTGAGTAGTTTTAGTGTGTCTTTTTTGAAACCGAGTTGATTTATTTTTTTAACGAGTAAGTTATGATTTACAGTGTCGAAAGCTTTTCTTAAGTCCAAGAATATCGCTAGACATTTCTGATTTTTATCGATAGATGTGTATATTTTATAATTACAATTTTCAAAAAAGACATCAAAATTAATTTACTGTTGAAATATTATATTATACTTGTTCTCTTTCATATTTTCGTTTAGCTTTTTAGTGTTATCTTCTTCTTCAATGATAAATTACTTTGGTCGGAATAACCTTCAAAATTTATAAAAAGAGACTTGTAGTTATAAAAAACTGAATACATTTTTTTGAATGTAAACATTTTCAATGCAACCATAACATTTTTTTAAAAAAGAATTGAAACAGTTTGTATTTAAACCACGAATTTATTATCTTTTATATATCTATCGGTTTCGCTTCGACCAAGCTTCATCAGGATATAGTAATATCTTAACATAACTTTTTTTTTAAATGGTTCACTTTACGTTTTTTCGAAATAAAATTACTGATAACGAAAAAAACAAAAACTAAATTTTATAAGCAAATGTATTATAAACGTTATCGTTAACTCACTCTCTTGTAGTTTCATGTAAAAATAATGAATAAAAAATTCCCATGGTTTCATAATTTTTTTCAAATTGCGGCGGGAAACTGGATTTATAGAGGTGTACATTTGAATTATTTTGTGGTTTATTTTTTTATTAAAATTAAAAACGTGGTGTTTTCTCTTTTTTACACCGTTTAGATCAAATTTCTAACCTATAGTAAGGGATAAAAAACTTTTTCTATGAGACCTGTATTAGTTTTTCCGAAAACCAAACAAATTAGCCTGATGGGCAACCATCACCAATAACAAAAACAGTTTTTAAATAGCAATCTTTTAAATTTATTTTCACGTTAAAACTCGTATTCTCTCAATAATTTTTGTAACTTCCAATAATTAAGTATCTTGGTTGCTCCTTTATTCTGTTGTTAATTTATAAAAGTTGTTTGCTACGTAAATACAATAATCATTTGATATTAATTTTACTTGCTATGTTAAATTTTTGCAATAAAACCTAATTAAACAACTTCTCCCATCGCTTTTTTTTTATATTTTTGTCTGAAGGTACTTATTTATCTGTTATTGTGGTATATGATATTACGCACAGAGTTTCAACATCTTTCACCAGATGTCATTAGTATAAATAGTTATATGTAGTTCTCAATGACGTCAGTTAAGTAGTACCTTAGAAGAATATCGACTACCGTCGTTCGTGTCTAATGCACGAAAGGTTACGGAAATAGTCGATAATACGTGAGAGTCAGCTTGACTCTGGCAGTGCCGGGTTCCCTAGCTTGAGAATAACTTAGAGCTTCGAATAGTTTGGACATCTGGTCCAGTTAAATATTAATTGTAAACCTTACACCTTACGATAACCGATATAAAGCACCTTGTAATCTCGACGAACTTCGGTTTTTATTAGACGTCAATCACTGAGATTGAAGTACATCACAATTTTCAGTGTACCTTTGTATCGTGATGGAGAAACCATTGATTTTTAACATGTTTATAGTTTTTATTAAACAACGTTCGTTACATTTACATTTAACTAGCTGGGTTACCCGGCTTCGCTCAGGACAACATTCGAGAGTGTTCTGGAATGTTCCACAATTTATTTATTTTTTATTTATGGCGGACCCGACAGACGTTGTCCTGTGCACAACTGTCGGGACAAACTAAAATTAAAATAGAATAATATTGAATATTCGATACTGCGATGGTAGCGCCGTCTGCCGGATCCAATGTAAAACATTCCAAAATCAACAACTCTTTAGAAATAAAAAATTAATTAAAAGAACATTTTCCAGTGGACCAAATTGTGAATCTAAACCATTTTCGAATCCCCTTGAACCCACACAAAAAATTTCATCAAAATCGGTCCAGCCGTTTAGGAGGAGTTCAGTGACATACACACGGACAGAAGAAATATATATATATATATATATATATTAAGATATAAAACTTTTTTTTGGATTTAAAAAAATTTTTGTAAAATATTACGCTTTTTTACCCAAGCGATTTCATTAAACATCGTAAGTATTAATAAAGTCAGAAGGCTGCGGTTTCCCACTAAAGCAATCTAAAATTTACAAGCACACATAAGTTAAACGAGTTGGTAGTCATTCAGAAATGTTGAAGGGGTATGTTTTTAAAGATATTTGTCTAAAAGTTCCCAAGTGGCATTGTGTATCCCTCAGTCACCGCAGGGTTGTGCATTAGACACTAAGTAAAAAGTTCTCCTCCCCCTGAAGGCTAAAGGGGTTGCTTGTCTCCATCCCTAAACTAATGTTCCACTTCTGTCTGAGGAAAATAAAAGTATTCTAAAGTTTCCCTCACCTCTCAAAGTCAAACACAAAGGACATCTTGATTGATACACTTAACTTTATCAGATTTAAAGGCTTTTTTTCTTTTGAGGGTGGTTGTTGAAAGGGTGTTGCTAAAAAGAAGTACAATGACATAATGTGCGCTAGGAGAACCAATTTGCATCAATTTAAAGAGAAAATTATTGATTTAAGGGGAACGGCCGCTCAGATTTTTCAAATAAAACTAAAAAGAAACGTGAGCGCGGCCCATTTTGGCCAGTTTCATACAAATCTTAAATTTGTATTTTAAAATACCGAACCAAACTGAAAAAATATTTTTATAATCAAAAGGAATATTTAATATTAAATAATATTTAATATTAAATATCTAGTAAGGATGTGAGCTATACTTGACAACGTATCAAAATTCAGTTTTCTTACACATGTGATCATGAATTAGACCATTTAAAAGAAACTTCATAGAAAATATTTAATGCGGAAGAAAAAATTCAACTTCCTACGCGAGTATACAGCTAGAAAATCCAGAGAATATTTCCGTTAACGATTTTTTTATATATTTTTTTAAATCCGAAAAATATGGGGTATTTTTTTTAAATAAAGGCGAATTCATTGGCTGTACAGCACTTTATTCGGTTTATTGAAATTCGAATGTATGATTTGTTTTTTAATTTTGACGGATAATTTTCAAAATGATTACCTTAAAAACCTGAAGGCGCCGTATCCTTTCTCGAAAAGAAGAAGATGGAGAGATATGCAATTACGAATATTGTAGAGAGCGCTCTAATATTTAAAACGATGAAATTGAAGCGAAAATTGTGAAAATGCTTAATAAAACACGACTCGTTTAAAATAGACCAAAAATCTCGTGGGGGTTGTCTCACAACATTCAAAGAAACACTTTGAATATTTTCATACATATAACTTGTTAAATAATAGAGACAGCCGTGAAAATAAAAATTTTCGGAGCATACTTTGCGTTTTTTTTTAATATCGAGGGAATTTTGTATAATTTGCGTTTCGGCGTGGGGATTGTATAGATATTATCTTAAAAAATAACATACATTTTTTTAAGAGCTTACAAACTTTAAATGTTCGAGGGAGATATGCAAGAAATCGGTAGAAATTCGGGTAGCGGCGGCTTAAGCAATCCAAGAAAAAAGTTTTAAATTGGTCTGTCGCTCGAGTGATTAAAATAATTCATAATCTGCTCTCCTTAGACTGCTTCATTTAATTATTTTAGGAAAAATCACTTTTTCCAAGTTACGTTTTAAAATTTTAAGATATTATGGTTTACGAATAACCTGACAATTCTTGATTTCTTCCTTTTATAATCATTGGAAGATATTGCTTTTGCAATGGTGGAATACTTAGTTAGCAGAGGATTAAACGCTCGTCCCACAATGCCCGGGAGTCCGAAATATATTCTTCTTACGTCGATAATTGAAAAAAGTTACGTAAATCCAAATGCCTCGACAGCTTAGAAATAAAGACAATGCGCTACAAACTTCGACCAAGTATATCTAGGTCAATGGCTGCAAAGGAAATATTCTCTTTACCTATATGCATGATTTTTGAAGTAAAAACTTCTTTGGCACCGTAATGATTTTAAACTCGATAAAACGAAAAATAGTGACACTAAAAAGAGATAAACACATACATCTATAGCCTGCGAGAGAATAAGATTTTATAATTGGTGTCCTCTTTGTGCGCTGCTTTTTAGCCTACCAGTCTCCCCGTTCTGCTGAGTTTCGTAGGCCTCCCATTCTTTACTTAAGTTTTCTGAAGGCTTCATTTCTACCTCGTGTAAATTGCACACTGATATTTTTAGATTATTTTTTTTATGTACGTGTTCAGATGACAGGGAAAATAATTTGAAAATTTTCAATTTATCTATATCAAAAAATTATGTTTTTCTAAAAAAAATTAACATGAAAAACAGTAGCAAAATTTTTTTTCAAGTATTGAGACATTTGTATTGTGTTTTCAAAAAAAGTCTCGAAAACTGCGTAATGTACGACGTTCAGAAAATTACACAAAATATTATTAAATAATAAATTTTTAAAAATATATTAAAATACTAATATTTTACATATTTTTTTGATTTATGTAGAAAATGTTTGGCTTTTCCGGAAACTATAGAGATTTATGTAGAAAATGTTTGGCTTTTCCGGAAACTATAGAATGTAATGTACATAAATGTGTAAATATTTTACTAAATAAAAATGAAATAAATAAAAATAAATAAATATTATATCGGGATGTTCTATATTAGCGCCTTCCGAATATACTTTTAGACACAATCAGGTTTTAAAAATAATTCATCGAAGTTTGGTAATTAAACATAAATTGATTGACTGCCGTAATGTAGTACCATATTATGAATACGAACCAAATTAGCTTTTAGAAAATGAATTTTATAAAATATATAATGATAAAACTATACTAACAGACAGAACGATTCATCATAATAGACCCGATATAGTTTCACATGACAAAATTAAAAAAATAACTTATATCATTGATGTCACTATTCCAAATTCCTGTAATATTCAAAAATCTGTTTCTAAAAAAATTAGAAAATATACAGATTTAGGAAATGAGATTAAAAGAATTTGGCATTCTCGAACTATAAAAATATTACCATTTGTTATTTCGGCTACTGGCATTATACCTAGCTCTTTAATTAAAAATTTAGGCTTATTAGATTTATCAAAGAATCTTTATATAAAGATGCAAAAATCAGTCATATTAAACACATGTAGGATTGCGAAAGATTTTTTAAATATTTATATTGAGGGATCAGTAGGATTTATCGGTTCAGTTAGGAGTTCTATCGAGCCGAACCCTCTGATATGAAAATATCTGGAGTCGGTGAAGTATTTTCCCATATGGTCTCTGGTAGGTTGACGTGTTGTTCTTGTATAGTTTTGAATTTATTATACTTATACAATGCAATTACATCGCGTGGATTGACTAGATGATCATTTGTGGAAAAGTGTGTGGAAGGGTTAAATTTTTCCTGTGGGGAAGATTTAACCCGGACATAAAGTCTAGAGAACAATAAATTTAAACAATATATGTCATATTATAACATATAACCTAAGTAAGAATAGTGGCTCCCTTATCAGGTACAAGAGCTCTTCTTTTCTGATTAGGTATACATGATTAATGATGTCCTTAAATATAATATTTTGTAAAATAAATAGGTATAAATGTAACCCTTGAGGCTTTCGCTCACGGAGAAACTAAAATGAAACCAGTCAACGCACCAGCTCTTTTGTTTGTGTGGCAGTTGCTTTTCAGTTGCCTTGTTAACAGGTTGCCATGATAGCGCTCACGAATTTCGAATTGCGTTGACAACTGGTTTCATTTCAGTTGATCCGTGAGCGAAGGCCTTTATTCTTTATATTACGAAAGAATAAAATATCAATCTCAATCCAAATTTCATTGTCTGCAACAATATGAAGTCTGGTGACATTTTGAATCCAAACAAATTCGTAGACGATAAAATGGTTCTCTCAGAAAATGCATTTAACAATATAGGGTATTTTCTGTACGTTATTTTACTATTGCCCCACACGGCAGGCCCTGAAATAATTACTCCCTTCAGGGCCTATAATAATATAATAATAATAGTTTATTCCAGAATGTACGCAAGGGTGGTGCAATGTAATACATTCCATATTTTGAAATAATAAAATAAATTAGACAAATAATAGGATCAGGATAAAAGTAAATAATACGTAAATAAAATTAAAATAACGAATAAACGTGAAAAAACATTAGAAAAAAAACTGAAAAAATAATTAACACTAAAATGCATTTATGCAGCTGTATACGGAGGGTGTTTCATCGTCTACGAGCATTGTCATCCGTCGTCAAGACCTAGACAAACCTTACCCCTTGAACCCGGGCATCTCTGCTGAGTCACCAAACATAGCAAACCGCTTGGGGTGACCTATGAGACAGAGGTGTTGGATATTAAGGGTCCACTATTCGAATTTCGACCGATTTCTTACATATCTCCATTAAACGTTTGAAGCTTTTGAGCTCTTAAAAAAATGTTATTTGTGAAGATAATATCTAGATACGTTCCACGCCGAAACGCAAATTATACGAAATTCCCTCGATAGATAAAAAATCGCAAAGTATGCTCCGAAAATTATTTAAAACAAGTCTATTTCTATTATTTTACAAGTTATATTTGTGAAAAAATTCACAATTTTTCTTTAAATGATACTTAAGATACATTCCACGAGATTTTTGCTCTATTTTAAACGAGTCATGTTTTATTAAGCTTTTTCGCCATTTTCGCTGCGATTTCATCACTTAAAATATTAGCAAGCTCTGTCCAACATTCGTAATTACACATCTCTCCATCTTCTTCTTTTTCAGCCGAATAGCGCCGCCTTAAATAAATGATTCCCGTGCGGCGGTACGCTGACCCATCTCCCAAATTAAATTAGTAGGTGTAGGAAATCTATAATTGGTTTATCAGATAGGTAAATTAAACATGTACAAATTAAGCAAGCTGTAAACTGTTGATTTCCCTAAAATAAAATAAAATGAAAAAAAATAAAAAATAAATAAAATTATATTATAATTCAATTTTTTACGAGAAAAACTCTCTTTTTATAACTTTTGAAGGTTATTCCCATCAACGTAATATATCATTGAAGAAGAAGATAACACTTTTAAATCTAAATGAAAATATGAAAGAAAACAAGACACAGAAAAACAGAAAAAGACAATGGTCCCAGTTGTCCCAGTCCCAGTCCCCAGAGACCATTGTCTTTTTCTGTTTTTCTGTGTCTTGTTTTCTTTCATATTTTCATTTAGATTTAAAAGTGTTATCTTCTTCTTCAATGATATATTATAATTGTTCATGAAATATGGCAGACTGGGATTGCACTGCCCTCCCATTCCGACTGGAATAAAAACTTAAATAATAATAAAACAATCTTTCGGCAATAACTAGGTAAGTGATAATTCATGTATTTATTATAATTATATTATTATTATTATTTTATGCGTTATTCAAAACTTTACAGGTGTCCGGGGGTAAAGTGCATTAACTTCGGGAGGTGATTCTACATTACGGTATGAGTAAAAAAGATTAACTTTTAAACTTAAACTTTTTCTGAAATTCCAACTTTTTTTTATACAAAAAGACATACCTACTAAAAATCCTTAGTATAAGGTAAAACTTACCCGATAAAGTTGCTACTAGCTTGCCGGGCGCGATTGTGGCAACGTTGTATGGTTGGGATTTGCCCGTATCGTAACAGGAGAATAATAATGCTGGCCGCACACGCCGGACAAATTTTATCTTTTTACAAAAAAGTACCCCTAAAAGTTGGAATTTCGAAAAAGTTTTTTATCTTTTTTTACTTATACTATCATTACCCAACCTTTATATACAACGCCATCTGTTGATTTGCATACATATTGCCCGCTGCCTGAATTGAATCTTTGAATTTCTCGGCTTTTCTCTACTATAATAGGCATGTTTTATACATATAAACTTTTCTCTTGAATCACTCTATATATTGGTGAAAACCAGATGAAAATCCATTGCGTATTTTAAAAGATCTAAGCGTACAGACAGCGGGAGCGACTTCATTTTATACTATGTAAAGATACTAAGAAAAGTTTCAGGTAAAACCAACATAGAACGTTTATAAAGGCAATAAATTAAATTGTAATGCTTATATCAGGAAAAACAAGTGAGAATTTTGATTCTAACTTCAAAGGACACTCAAAGATGAAGAGCACTTACAAATATTAGTTTATCTGAATTTACCAATCACATCAAACAACAATTCAGGGGATTTATATTTAATGTAACAATTAAGAGACAAAATTTAACCTCATTGAATTTCATTTATCCAGGAGAGCTACTCGTTTCAAAATCCTGCAAATAAATGCAACGATCAGGTCTCAAGAAGCCGAAAATAAATATTCGATATTCGAGGTCACGGCATTAATATCTGGTTTTAAGAAGTTCTTTGAACATATTTAAGGAAGGGAATTTATATTAGAAATTGATAATGAGCCTTTGTGTAAGATTTTTGGAGAAAAAAAGGTATACCAGTTTAAGCGTGCAGTAGACTCCAAAGCTGCAGTATAATTTAATGTTCAATTACAAAGTTCAGTACTTGAAGTCAGCTTTAAATTGTTTCGATTACATATCACTCGTACCTGTAGGAGAAGCAATTGTAGAGGATAATGGTTTAGATTCAAAACATTTAAGTTTATTCAAAAATGCCGACAGATGTCGTGGAAATTAAATCTGAATCAGAATCTGAACAAATAATATTGGAGATTAGATAAAACAGGCTGGCCCAGTAAAATTAATAAGTATGATTCCAAAGGATTTATTAGATAAAAAAGAAAAAAAATATCATTAATAAATGATAATATTTTTTGGAACCATAGATTAACAATTCCATTATGTAGAGCTTTTAAATTTATTACACAGATCTCATCTTGGCATTACTAAAATGAAAGGTATATTTATATTGTATAGGTACGATAATTTACGTTCAAATTGAACTTATCGCTAGAGGGTGTGAAAGTTAATCTTTTTTTTTATTTTTTATTCTTCATTTTAATCACCCGCTAAACTGCCAAGGCAGTTTGTCAGCAGGTCAATTTGACAATATTAATAAAACACTAAAACACAAAATATTATAAGAAAACACAATAGCAAAAAGTTGGAGAAGAATAACTTTTAAGTACCTACAATACAAAAGCATAAAATATACAGACAGACAGATATAACACAGGTAAATTACTGATAGATTAAATTAATTATAGATAGTATTTATACATAAGATTACAAACAATATCAGTACAAAAAGTTTTGATCCATTAGCCATTTTTTAACTTTTCTTTTGAGATCAGTGGGGCAATTGGATTCGATTTTGAAATTCATCGGCATCTTATTAAATATGGTGGGGACAAGATAAGTGAACCTAAAAATTATCGCCATGGCCAATAACTGAGGAAATTTAGAGTAGGATTCATATTGATTACCTCCGAAATAAGTGTTTTAGTGGTTATAAATTCAACCTTAAATTGGCTGGATTCATAATGTATATATTTTTAACATGTGTCTTCTATAAAAGTAAAAATTAAAATATAGTAAAATTTTTTTTTTTAAATGTTCTGTTAAACTATCCTGTCAGACTCTAGCTTACTAGCTTCCTCTCTAGCTTAAGCCTCAATTACATTAAGCGAGTTTACAAGCTACTAGCCGGTTTAAAAGCGGGTGAATCGGCAAGTGAGATTGTCATGATGACACTCAAAACTGTCTACTCGCTCAGTAGCGACAGTAGTAGCTAAAATAACGACTCTCGCGCGAACCAATTCGGTCGACATTTTGTAAAAAACTTGAGCTCGTAGCTAACGCCACACGCTAGCCAATAACGGCTCCCGCCCGAACTAATTCTCATGCTTGAAATCAGTTGTTGGCGGGCCGCCATCTTTAGGCAAACACTAGCGAGTAGCGAGTAAAGTTGACCACTTTTCAACTTTTTCGTAGATTGTCCACAATCTGCTAGTCAGTAAGTAATACGATGACACTGAGCGAGTTTACTAACAGATAGCGAATTTCCCAGATAGTAGCTTGTAAACTCGCTCAATGTCATCGAGGCTTTACTGGGTTAAAACACAGCTTGTTCTCTATATACATAGCTAGTGTTACTGGATTACTAGGTTACCAGCAATATCCTGGCTTGAAATACTAGCCTCGTATACCGTGAACACGAGGCTAGTATTTCAAGCCAGGATGGTCATAAAACTCTCTATCCAGTTAAATCTAACTGCAGTTTGTTGCAAACAGCCATTACTAATCTGGTGCCCGTGACATCTTCCCATGTACCGGTCCTGTCTTGTGTTCGGAAGCCGTAAACGTTTCCGTGTCCGCAAGATGGCGGCCGGATGTGGGCCGCGGATGTCACGTGCCGCCGGAAGTTGGCGCCACTGTCTATACGGGTAATATGTTACACCACCCACTCCTTTACCTCCTCCCAACCCCCAACCCGGACGCCAAACTAATTATAATTATTTTCAATACGTGCTAACCTATTTACGTCTTGTTAATAAAAATTATGTTAACCCTATAAAGCCTCTGATAATTTACAATGTACTTCTCTTAGGAAACTTGTACGACTTATACTTGCAATATAATATATGAATGTACTCTTTATGAGAATATTTACGAAATTAATTTGATTCTAGATATATTCGCTTTTTCGAACTATTTAAAAAAAATATTGTTCTTGAAAGCAGATGAAAGATTCTTTCAGTTTTTAGTATTACAAGTCGACATAAATGCAATTAAAAATATTTTAAACAATTTTAAAAAATTAAAAAGTTACGCAAACGAAGATAAAGTTTTTTGTAAACAAAGATAAAGTCGCTTACTGATGGCTTTTATCGTGTAAACTGTAATAACTTCTTTTCATGAAACCAAAAAATACATATGTTATTAGAAAAACATATTTTAAAAGTTTTTTCATTTAACATAAAAATATTTTTATTATTTTTTATTTTAACTTTTATGAGTAAAACCTCAAATTGTAATATTTAATTAAATGAAGACATTATGAGCGAAACTCAATCGAAAATCTGGAAACAGAAAAATCAGAAAAAGATATTTACACCTTTGGGACTCGAACCCAGGACCTACTTTTCGGGCGGGTGCTCTTAAGTAGGGAGGTCCTGGGTTCGAGCCCCAGAGGTGTAAATATCTTTTTCTATTTCCAGATTTTCGATTGAGTTTCGCTCATAGTGTCTTCATTTAATTAAATAAAAATATTTATTTTAAAATTTGCAAAACTACAACTAACAAAATATTTTTTAAATATTAACCAAGTGTATTTCAAAATATTACGAGTATTTCAGAGAATTATTTCAAATTATTGCGAGTATTTCTGAGAATTATAACACTTTTGTTAATATTTCAGATATTTCAAAATGTTGAGAGTATTTCAGAGAATTATTTTAAAATGTTACGAGTATTTCAGAGAATTGTTTCAATCTTTTTTTGAGCATTTATCCCAGTATTTATTATGTCCGTCACTCCTGGACACACTGACACCCCTAACACATTTTTTCCTTCAGAACTTCCTCTCATTCTTTTCTTTAAAAAAAACCCTCCCCGAGCATTCCCTAAGATGACTTACGCCCTGAAATTATTTTCCTCAGTACCTCCTTTGTGGAACTAATGCAAAACAACATTTTCCGCTTAGTGGTGATGATGGTATTTACTAATACCATCCCCATGGATATATATATTCAAATTTGTCAGGTTATTTATAACCCGGGAATGTTTGTTTTTCTTTAAAAAAATAACATTAAAAATGTGAAAATTTTTAATAAAAAAATCGAAGAGAACTATTTCAACACACAGTGAAAAGATGCATTGAAATGACGCAGCAAATAATGCATTTTTATTAATATTTCACAAATTCTTCACTCTGCGGCCTTTTACATCGATAAGACATTTGAAATGTGGATTTTAGGATTGTTTTAATAAAACCAATTAATAAGTAAATTCTTAGTACGGGTATTATGAAAAACGAAAACCTGTTTAGTATTTTTTAAATAATTTTTCGTAGTAGATGAGGCGCGCCTCTGCGTATTTATTTTAAATTTTGACAAAGAAAATTATGAACTTAAATAACACCACGTCTGTAAAATTTGAGATCGGCCTCTAACAATAAAGCTCCTTACGAAGACGGCGATAAGGTGTAAATTCCCGTTTAACACCAGCCACCTGCTGTTATTATTTATTCAAGAAAAAAAATTGCCAAAAGGCGATTATTTTCTAAAGAATTCACTTTTTAACATCTATGCTAATATTATAAAAGCGAAACTGCCTGTGTTTGTTTGTTACGCTTTCACGCATAAACCAATGAACCGATTTTAAAAATTATTTCAACAATAGAAAGCTACATTATATGCAAGTAATAAGGCTGTATATAATGGTAAACTCTGGCGTTATGAAATTATAAATATTAAAATATTATATTCATTATATGTTTTCTGTCGCATTTTCTGTCTGAAAACGATGTTGATATTTGCGGAAAATCGTAATTAATATGTATATATAGATATAAATAAAAATGAATCTCCGAAATGTTTGTACGCGCATAACTTCCGAACGACTGCACGAAATTGGATAATTATTTTTTTTACTACCGGTGAGCTCTGGCATTATGAAATTTAGGTGGCACGCGAGCTGTTTGAAAACTGAATGTACCGCGAATGAATGTATGGAATGCGGGAGCGAGGAGGGGGGTGGTGGAGGGGGATGGGAAAGGGGGGAGGGGGTAAGTAATTTTCCCCTAATACCATGCGAGCAAAGCCGCGGGTAAAAGCTAGTTGTACAATAAAACAACAACCAATAAGGAGTTCGTAAGTAGAAGATTTTGATGATTGAAGCAGTTTTAATTGGTCTGATACTTAATTTTTTCTAGGCTTATAAAAAGACTTGTCAATAAAATACTCGATTATTTCAAAAGCAAATATGCGTTTTATTCGCAGTATTTAATCAAAGCATCTAAAATATTTCTTAGCAATTTAATGTTCAAATCAAAAACACACGATATTGAGATAGTAATTCATCATCTTAATGGAAAAAAAGTGGAATCAGGATGCATCTCCACCTATTTAAATAGCTATTTCATGTAGTAGTTTCTTCTTCTTCGTGTGCCCTATCAGGTCCCCCCGACGTTGGCGATCACTCTGGAAAATGTCTCTCTACATTGTGCTGCCCGGAATAGCTCCTCCGCATTTCTAATGCCGGTCCACTCTCGTATATTTCGTAGCCAAGACATTTGCCTCCTACCAGGCCCTCGGCGACCTTGTATTTTTTCTTTCAATAGTAGTTTAATTGAAACTAAATGTTATTTAAATATTTGAAACTAAATGTTATTTAAATATTTGAAACTAAATTTTATTTAAATATTTGAAACTAAATGTTATTTAAATATTTGAAACTAAATGTTATTTAAATATTTGAAACTAAATGTTATTTAAATATTTGAAACTAAATGTTATTTAAATATTTGAAACTAAATGTTATTTTAATAATTTGTGCGTATTGTAAAGTAAGAAACCTTTGCCTTCTTTAATTAAGGAACTAATAGTTTAATCGAACGTTCTAGGTCAAATCGAGCCGTTTACTATGATCGCTCTTTTCGTGTAACTGGCCCTCTCAATTGGAATAAACTTCCCTCAACTCTTACTCTAATTCGGCTGAATTTAAACGGGTTTTAAAAACAAAATTATTTAAAAATCATACCTTTCATGAATCCTAACATATTTTCAATACACACAATACCTCAGCCATGTTCTCAGGTTTCCGGTAATTGTTTGGTTTCCTCCTAATTGTATTTTTATGTTTAAGTCTGAATTTAATATCAGAATATTTCTCATTTCTGAATGTAAACTGCCTTCTGTTAGTATATTATATTTTAGTTTTAAAGTTCTTGTTTTGTCGTGTGCTACAATAGCACCGTTATTGTTTATTATTATTGTCCTGTGCGTGCTATGACAGCACTGCTTTTGTTAATTTTTGTTCTCTTATCATTCTTTTGTAAATACTGTATATTCTTTATTCCATATTTTTTTATCAATATTTTGTAATAAAGGGGCACTGTAGGATTATTATATATAAACATATATATTTTTTTTTGTCTTATAAATCGATGAACGCCGGTAGCACTCACGAAAAAGCATGACTCATTGTCACGTTGTCACGTTCCACCTGAGCCGAGCGTGCAAGCGAGGGCGCGGAACATGCGTTCGGCCTAAGCGTTCGGTGAGAGCGCGGAACAAGCGATAGAGAGGCACGATCGGCCCAAGCGTTCGGCTTGTGACTGTAAAATTCTATGTAAAAGTTTTCTTACGACATTATCACGTAAAATTATCGTCCGTAAACCGACTTTACAGGCAATCAATTTTTTAAATTTATTAAGTTAAGCACACTTTAAGTGAAATGCCATAAAACTGGCCTATACAAATGTAACGCTATAAATTTTAATTACACGCTGTTTTTATTTAATTTTTAATAAATTTAATTTTTTTAATATAAGTTAAAACGAACTAAACATAGTAACAGTAAATAAACAGAATGCTGTCTAATTTTCGTTACGCATGAACGCATAATTCCTTCCATTATAGATATGTGCGAGTATGTAATGCGAACTGTAGATTGTCTTGTGGGGGCACAGGGGAGAAAAAATAAATTAACTAATCAAAAAGAAAAGCACCTGGGTACGGTTTGAAACATGGGGATGACTCCAGTAATTGAATTTGTAGGAGATTTAGCTCCAGAGCGAAGATAGGACGGAATTACATTCATTACAGTCGTCATTCATCACACCATTCCCGCCGAACCAACAACACTACAAGATAACAACATAAAGCTGGACACACACGGCGGAGCCAGCGAGCCAAACAGCCCCGCGCCGAGCCAAAACCCATCGTGTGTGGGGAGCGAGTTCAAAATCCAGCAATGGCAAATCTCCGAGCCAAAACTGGCCAAAGGCTTACCTGCTCTGTTTACAATCCCCAAGCCAAAATCCGTTCAGTATGAAATCAGACGTCTAGTCTGATATTGCGGCACACGAAAGGGAGATTCCTCCATGGTACGGCGTCTTCAAGAGGATGTGATTGTGTTTTGGATGTTTTAGAAAAATGTTTACCTACATTTATCATCTTTGTTATTATTATCTTCATTATCTTTTTTATTATTATCTTTTTAATTATCAATGTCATCAAATTAATAATGGTGAATTTAAAAAAATATATTTGTAAAAAAAAAATTATTGATAGAATTTACAATGAAAGGGCTATTTGTAATATTATTATTTATTTTGAATTTTAATTTCATTTGCTTTAATATAACTAAAATAAAACAGCACGGTCGTCACGGCAGTCGCATTTCAGTAGCATTGTTGACAGGTTGCCATGGTAGCGGCTCACGAACTATCAAGTTTTGACATGTCAGATTAGAAAAATATCGATTTTGTTAAGGAGGTTGATTGCAATTGCGTTGAGAACTGTTTTTTCAGGATCTCCATGAGCCGAGGCCCTTACTTTAATCACTTTATTCGCAACCCTGACATTATTCGGAGTAAAAAATAAAATTTTGGTCTCCGGTGACTTTTTTTAATGTTTTTTTTTTAATTTTTTTTCTTCGTAACCTAACAAAAAAAATTCTTCAACGTGTCATTCATCACTGATCACGCAGCCGAGCAATCGCCCAACTCCTCATTCCACCCCTAACTATCCAATACCTTCTGATTTATTATGTTTTGAAAAAAAACATAAAAATATCACCAGAGACCAAAATTTCTTTAGCATTTTTTACTACAAATAATCTAAGAAATCTTTAGTCAAAATAAATATGTACATTCCTTAACGCCCTTATATATTTAATTAGAGTAACGCCCTTATATATTACATTAAAGGCACTGAATATTGCTTAAAAGCTGCATTCTGGGAGAAATTCTGAATTGCTGAGCAGTGACCCTTTTATCAATAGAACCAATGTAACGAAGAAAAAGAAATATTTCAAAATCTATTATCAAATAAATGTTTATAATATTATTTACGTCTATAATTTTTTAGTAATCAATTTTAAATAAAATAAATGTTTTTTATTTTTGCGGCATGACATCACTGGACACATAAAATTGACTTGGCTCCTCGGCTCGGTCGTGTGTGGCGCCCTTATTTGCCCTGTGTGATTCAGCCAAATGTTTCGGGGGCTCTGCCGTGTGCGTCCAGCTTTAGATAATATAACACAGCACAACAACAATACTCGAGATAACGCAGCTTCATACACCAAGCAACGAAAATTACAATGTAACAGAACGATAAAGAAAAGGACAAATATAACCGAAAATTACTTCTAACCCTGCTCTGCGGTCGATTTCCAAAATCTTGGACCCCGCTTCAACCTAATCCCCACTCTCTGGGAATGCCATAATCTCTCCGGGTGAGCAACAATTTTTTTTTTAAATTTTGAAGTGAAAACTTTTTTAGCAACGCTGTGATTTGAAACTCGATGAAACGAAAAAGCGATTTAGCCTGCGAGAGAATGAGATAGAGTAATCGGTCTCTTCTTTGTGTGGTGCTTCGTAGTCTATCGGTCCCCGGTATGGAGCTAACGTAAAATACAATAATTGAGCCCATCTTGTCCGGAAAAATGTTGTATCCAACAATATTCTAATTCCGAGAAAAATTTGAAAAACGAAACCAGTTAGTTTCATAACATTTTATATTTAAAATACATAAAACATACAATTCTTAAGAGTTTTAATTGAAAAGTCGTCTAGAAAGGCAATTAAATTAGAGTTTATTACTAAAATTTACACTGAATTTGTGGAATGATGTTGTATTTGAACACTTTCACATACAACGTTATTCAACAAAAGTTTTTTTTTTTTTTTATTTAAAAGAATTAAAACACTTTGTATTTAAACCACGAATTTATTATTTTGTATATCTACCGGTTTCGCTTCGACCAAGCTTCATCAGGATATAATATAATAATAACTGTTATTATTATATTATATCCTGATGAAGCTTGGTCGAAGCGAAACCGGTAGATATACAAAATAATAAATTCGTGGTTTAAATACAAAGTGTTTTAATTCTTTTAAATATAATGTCTAACCACAAAGTAATTGCTTCTTACGAAAAAAAAAAAAAAAAAAAAAAAAAAAAAAAAGTTTTTTTTTTTACTCTTCGTACCTTACAGAAAGCAACATGCTCTTCTTACATAAATGTTCATATGTCATTGAGGTATTTGAGCTTAAAAAGCAAAAAAAAAAAACGATATGAATAAATGAAACCATTAACGTTCTGGATATTGTCGTGAGATCAACATATAACATTATTTATTAAAAGAAAATAACTTAGTTTACATCACTTTATTTATTTTATACTATCAACATGTTTCGTGAACTGTGTTCACTTCTTCAGGAATAAAAGTATACTAAAGTTAAAAAATTAATTATAGATTACATATGGAGAGAAGAAATTGAAGGAGGGGGGAGGGTTGACAATGGTGGGAGTTTCGAAAAATTGGGGATTACCAAGCTATTAGAAGAAAAAGGCCGGTTAAGTGGGAAGATATTTAAAACAGGGTTAACAAAAAATTTTTGCTTATTAATTATGTCAGCTTTTGAATTAACATTTTACAAATATTACATACAGGATATAAAACATCGCAAATCAATAATTTAGAAATTTTAGAAATAAGAAAAAATGTTAATTCAAAAGCTGACATAATTAATAAGCAAAAAATTTTTGTTAACCCTGTTTTAAATATCTTCCCACTTAACCGGCCTTTTTCTTCTAATAGCTTGGTAATCCCCAATTCTTCGAAACTCCCACCATTGTCAACCCTCCCCCCTCCTTCAATTTCTTCTCTCCATATGTAATCTATAATTAATTTTTTAACTTTAGTATACTTTTATTCCTGAAGAAGTGAACACAGTTCACGAAACATGTTGATAGTATAAAATAAATAAAGTGATGTAAACTAAGTTATTTTCTTTTAATAAATAAATAATGACATCACAAAGTAACAACCTTTTAGAAGAAGTTTTCTTCGAAAAATTAATATAACATTAATCAACAAAACTGTTTCAACGGCTAAAAAAGAGGGTTAATAATTGTTTTTCTGAACAAATTCTATTTTCTTGCATTCTTCAGCTTCTTGGCTTTGAAAAATTTCTAGTTGAAGCCATAAGATGTTCGTTTTCTCCATTTATTCCCATAAATTAAACCATGCGTTGTGATTTTGATAACTGGTGTTTTACAACATTCTTCCACAAACCAAACTTTAAAAGGCTGCCACAGGCTTAAATTTTTTTTCATTACATAATTCCTGTCATAATTCATGTCATATTGTCATAATTCCTACCTTAAAACATGCGTATTAATATGCTCAAAATTATTCCATCAATAACTCAACATTGAAAGTTTTGTCAGATACAACATTATTCCGGGCAAGGGCTATGAATATTTACCTAAATTAGAACACCGAAGGATGGTTGAAGTATATTGAAAAGAATATAATTTAAAATCGATTGATAATCGCTGCTTTGTTGTTACAATACACTGTTGTTACAATAGTTCATACTTATCGGAAAACATCTTTCTAAGAGGTTTACAGACATATTTATTTTTATTTTGAATTTGCATTTATGATGGTATTAAAAATGTTTTCTTTATCAGAATGAAGCTTTTAAAAAATGCTACATCGATCTGCGAAATGGAAAATCGGAGTGTGCAATTCACACGCGGAGAAATGAAACCTTCAGAAAACTAAAGCAGACAAAAGTGGGGTGTGAGACTACGAAGCAATTTTTTTTCATCTTTTCCTAAATTCATTTGGACATCTAATTAGTAAGTATCAGATGTATGTGTTTGTCTCTTTTTATTGTCGCTCGTTTTCTTTTCATCGAGTTTCAAATCACAACGGTACTAAAGAAGTTTTCACTTCAAAATGCTCCCTATTAGCCTTGATTAAATTTGCTTTGACATGTTGTTCCTCAATAAAATAAAAAAAAAATCATAAAATACTTTTTGTTTGAATGATGGGTAGCAAAGTGTGTAGGTACCTAATAGGGCTGACACACAATTACCCTCAGTTTGTCAGTCGCTCAGGCAAACATAAATAACAAAACACAATTTCCTAGTCGAAGTGTTGTCTCGCTCGTCATATCTCCCGCCCCCCTGTTCCTCTCACTCCCTCTCTGCCAGCACTCCGCCTCTCCCCGGGGGGAGAAATGTTTTGTTCTGCGGGAGTGAAAAACCGGAAATTACAGATGTTTTAGTTGTTACGCCTATAAGAATTGACGCAGGACCGGAATTAGAAACTTGAGAAGAGACAAGGACGCTGAGAAAGGTATTATTGCTATTATTATAATGAATTGAATATATAAGTCATCGATATGTAATAACAATAGATTAGCCCTCTCATGTCTAATTTCAACCTAAAAATAACCCCACCTAAAAGTAATTTCATAACAACATAAGTAATTTTATAATACTCATAATCCTCATAATTTTCATCTTTCATAATCCTCATCTTGATGTTAGCTTGTTGTTCAATCTTCTGAAAACGCATGCGAAATCTGTGAAGATCGTTCATTATGTGACCAAAATCGTAATTTGTTTGCGTAACGTAGTTGTTTTCCTAGGAATAAATTTAATATTTATATCAATTTTTGTTTTGATCGATACACAGCGTCGGTTGCCTTGAGCTATATATATAAGTTTGGGAAACTCTTAGTAATACTAATCTATCTTCATCCATATATTAATACGTGAAGCAAAAATTTTGAACCCCTTTTTACGAAAATTGAACGGACTGAGGAGTATGAAATTTCGCACTCTTATAGTTTATATAGAAGAGTGCAGAAGTGAGTACAGAAGTGCATTTTTTTTAAATTATTCAAAAAAATACATTAAATCAATAAAAAAAACATTACACATCAAATTAATTATGGTCGAATTTCGACCATTGGGCGACCACTAGTAATAAGTAATAATAAATACTCACTTTCAGTAACTTGTAAGACGATGATTTTAATGATTTGATTCAATTATTTTTCTGATAAATCCTCAAGGCAAAGTTATTAATTTAATTTGTTTGATGCTAAGTGTGGGCTTGTTCTATAACTTTTCACCTAAAAATTCAAAGCTTTTTGTCCAAAGGCTTTTTATTACACTCAGGTAAATACAGTTTGTCTAATTGCTTTGCTCTGGTTTGATGATTATGTGAGGTGCTTGCCCCTTTGTTCTTTTTGATTTGATGATTATCGGCAGCCTTACTTTAATATCTGAAATGCTAACTGCTAAATTGCGCTGTATTTCTCAATGTATATTTTTCTACATTGCTTCGCACAGGAGGTCACGGGAGGATAATTTTCCTCGGGGCCTCTGTCATCTTTAAGGATGCTGTCTGGAGGGTTTTTTTTAAGAAAGAAATAAGTGGAAGATCTTACAAGGGTAAGGGTATGAGGGTTAGGCAGGAATCTGGTGGTCAGTGTATCCAGGAGTAATGAACGAATGAATCTATCTCTCCGATTACAGTGCAAGACGATGTGTCGAGAGAGTCCCTGCTGGAGAGGTAAAAAGGACTGCCTCAAACAGTCTCTCTAAATCCAGTAGGTGCAATGGGTAGACGCATCTATCATCAATACAATCGTCACCCCATGAATCCGGACGCCCCTGCTAAGTCACTAAACTACTCGGGGTGACCTATGGCAAAGATGTTGGTTATCCAAATGGTTCCCGGGCGGCGGTACGGAATCGGAATTGATGGTGTGGAATGTACGTGTACACTGCAAAAGGTCTTCAACTTCCAAGCCCTACCCTGCCCCCCCCCCCGCGGAGGGAGAGGGGGGCGGGGGTAATCGTCAGACATGATGGACGTTCATTTGTTTTCATATTTTCAGCCCAGAAAACAAGTTTCCGTCCGCCTGAAGATGATGGAACCGTTTCATTACCAGGCCCCAATGCTACGTTGCTGCCACTGCTACGCTTTCTGCTACGGAGCGCTACTCTACGCTTTACGTTATTGGATGTAGACCCAGCGCGATTAGGTCATTTCAATTCATTACTGTATTGACAGAAGACTCCACTGTGAATCCGGAGCGCGCGGGTAATTCCGAAATATGCAAGTAAGGCAAATTTTTGAAGTGAAAACTTCTTTAGCACCGTTGTGATTGAAACGGAACGGAAGAAGTGAAAATTACTTTAGGTACGACTTTTCCCATACCAAAGCCTTTCTCCATATTTCTAAATTTGGTACCGACAATGCGTGGTGCAATGCCATTTTAATGAATTATTAAAACAAACGTTTTAAACGGTTTTAATAAATCATCAGTTTACCAAAAAAACTGTGATGTACTGTGAATTCCTCTTATTAACAATACTCTTCAGATGAGTTGATGAGTTTCTGGCGTAGGTCACCTTAAGTGCTTTACTACGTTTGGTGATTTAGCATGGGTTCATGGGGTAAGGTTTGTCTGGGTCTTGGAGGCGGATGACCAGAACACACTGAACCCCAGATTCCTACCCACCCCTTAAACTCTTTTCCTTCCCAGAACTCTCTTCTCCTCCTTTTCATTAAAAAAAAAAATCTTCCGTACAACATCTTCAAAGATGACATAAGGTCCTGAGGGAAATTATTTTCCTCAGGGCTTCCTGCGTAGAGCTCATGTAAAAAAAAAAAGTAAAATTATATTTTTTTAAAGTTATGAATTTTTAAAATGAACTTGGGTAAAACGTGTGCCCTGAGGGTTGTTTTCTCAGGGCCTCCTGTACGGACCTAATGTTAAAAAAATACACTATGCAATAACCAAACCGCTTAAAATATACTTGGTTTTTGTATGGGGTTCTAAAATTATCATTAACCCTGATGCCGCCCAGTCCACTGGAAGGTCGCTTCGCCAGCGCCCCACATAACTTCCTGGTAGTTAAAAAAAGTAATATTTAAGTTAAATGATTCCGTTTAATTGGAATACCTTTCCCAAGAAAATACATTTAAATTATTCATTAGAATTTTCCGACGAAATTTAACATCTCATGTTGTCTTCTTGTTAGTTTTTAGTACGTTCTCGAATTGAAAACTTATTTATAGAATTCGTCGGAAGCTGCCTTTAGCCAGAAAAAACAAATTGAAAATAACGAGTTTATTCAGAAATGAAGCAATTTATATTCTCCAACTAACTATATTTCCTCAAACAAAAACACAAAAACTGATGTACAAAACGCGGGAAAATGTGCCTACCGGTTGTAAGACCCACGCAACATGTTTTATTTATTGGGTTCCGATTTAATTTGTTTAAAAGCAATTTGATTTTGATTAAGTACACAATATGTCAGCGTACATCTGTGAAAAATCACGGAATAGTCATAGAGGTGCTTTTGCATACTTATACTTCTTCGAATCGTATTCCACTATTATCACAAATGTAGTAAGTATTGCGTAGGGACCGAATTCGGCAGTTTCCGGTAGTTTGGCGATAGAGCGTCGGAAGCTCCCGCTGGGAGCGTGGGAGGATAAATTGGAGTAATTGGAAGTATAAATCATATCATACCATCATACCCTATTCCTTCCCAGAACTTCCTCTCTTCCGTTTCTTTAAAAATACCCTTTACACAGCAGCCTCAAAGATGAAGTGGAGCCTTAAAGAAATGAAATGTATAGTGTTAACATAAAAAAACAATTCCGATTTTGAACGGTGGTCTTCACCAGGGTGATATCGGAAGTACTTACCATTTTTTCTTAGCTTACCACTCTGTCACTGTGGTCGTAAACCTCTCCTCGCACAATCTCTGTAGCTGCCTTCCTCAGCTCAATCTGGAGAGATCTACTGGACATCTTTTGTCATGTCATTTGAGATGTTGTGTGGAGTGCTGCTGCAGAACTGCTTTCTATCAAAATACAAAGTAAAGTAGTTTATTCACATTCATAGTCCTCCTCACTATAGATACCTGTAACGAGTTTATAGTATGCGTATTAAATCACGATTTTCTCATTTTCATGTGTGTTAATTTCCACAAAATAAAAAATAAAAATAAATCTTCATGTTTGTTGACTGCAGGTTATGTTGGTATTCTCAATATTCACGTTTAGTTAGCCATGTTTTATGGTGGTTTTTAAGCTTTTTTATCTCAGTGTTTTTAATTTCATTTTGAAGGACATTATATAACTTTGAAGCATGGATATTCGGGGTAAAAATTATATATAATTTTTTAACATTCAGCGGGTTTTAAGGTATTCGTCTTTAAAGTGTAGATGTGTTGGTCAGTAAGATACTCGTTTTTAGTACAGTAACAATAATGAAAACATAAAAGTTTTCAAAAATTTCTTTTGATGGAGTTATTACGGGTACTTTCAGGACTATTTTTATGTTTACTCTTTGTGTTTCAACGGGCTTCTTCATGTGGGTGTTTGAGGTACATCCCTACCCAATAATCCCATATTCTATTCGTGATTGGTAAAGAGCGTAGTAGATTTCATTCAGATAATTTTTGCCAAGTATGTTTCTAAAGTAGTAACATGAGCTTTATGAGTTTTTTTTAAATGCTACGTACACAGGATTCCCGTCAATGATTTTCATCGATTTAAATGCCAAGATATTTTATGCTTTTGGTGTTATGATTCAACTGAAATTTACGTATACTCACTCGATACCAATTGAAAAATCACAAGCAAGGGTTCGAATCCTACTGACTGCACCAATATTATTTAGGTGTTTCATAATGTTTACTTTCTGATTTGATGTTTAAACGGTCGTACTTGTCTTTATAAATATGTTTGTCTGAACGTTAACTATTTTTCCAAATAGAACTAACACGCATTTTCAATTTGGGAGGTGGGTCCATCGCTTTGCACCTCAACGGGAGGGTGGACTGACGCGCAGAATCTCCAGATTCCAACCCTCCCCCCATACTTTTTTCCTTCCCAAAATTTTATTTCCATAAAAAGGTCCTCCACACAGAATCTCCAAAGACAGCATAGACCGTGAGGGATTTGTTTTTCGGTAATACTGTTAATTATAACAGATGTTGTTGTTAATGATAGATATTATCAAATAAACAATTCGACTCAGATAAACAAAAAACAAACCTCTTGCAAAACTGTACTACAGTCTCTAGGGTTCATTTCGACTTCATTTAACGTTCTAAACGTGAATTCACCCTTGCTCCGCTCGCCGCCCTTTAGGCTGGCTGGCGATGGTCCCTTGTAATGTACGCGTCACTGATTAAAACTTTCCGAATAGCGCAATATTTGTGAAAATGTGATAATATTTTGACCTCCGGAGCATAACTTGATAACTTCTCCCACCCCCCCTCTACCCCGGGGTGAATCCCGCTTCTTCCCCCGCACTGCCCTGCGCCAGTTCAATACAGCCTTGGATTTTCACGTTCGCCATCCGGAATTTATTTATTCCACTATTTACTGTGAGAAACCACTTTATCTTCGCGAGAATCCGCTGTTAAAATGCGGGCAATTGGAGAAAATGACTGCTAAAATGAAATGGTTTGCGATGTGTAAATATTCTCTAAGGTTAATTGACTGAAATTCTATTTGAGAGGCGGGTAAGGGTACCGCCGCCCCGGAAATCATTTTTGGATAGCTAACACTTTTGCCATAGTTCACATTAATTGTTTCGTTTTCGATTTTGCAGGGGTGCACGTGTTCATGGGTGAAGTTTGTCTAGGTCGGCGGACGCGTCTGCTCACATATGCGTGGTGGACCGTATCGGGAAAAACTAATTGAGGGATACATTTTGACCTCTCCAGTCAGACGTTCTCGACCCAGAGACGTCTTGCACCGCCACCAAAGACGTCTCCCAACACAGGAGGACGGATTTTTTCACCTACCTACTCTCAATAACTTTTTTTCATTTCAAGACCTTTCTCTCCTTCCTTTCCTTAAAAATGCCCTCCACACAGCATCCCCAAAGATGACATAGGTCCCAATGGATTTTTTCCTGAGAGTTTTACATTAGCCCCACACAGGAGTATGGGGCTAATGTAAAACAAAGCATGATGCAAACATACTTCATACTTACCTTTATCACATTATTTTTTTTATTGATTTACATCAAATGTATTATCTTTGATATATATATTATTTATAAAATAAACAAACAAAAAGAGATTTTCTAATCTGTGAACCCTGGGTCCGAAGGAACACCCTACGACTCAGATCAAAGAAATGATCTAAAGCCACGGAGGTCGTATAAAATCAAGATCTGGCAACATTGGAGAAGCTATATGAAACAAATATTCATTGGCACATTCTTCAACAGATCTTAATAACAAGCTTTTTATAACGTTTATTTAACTTACTAGTTAAATTAATGATCTAATTAAATTAACGTTTAGTCATGTAGTTTCAACATCCTTCAATAAGTGTCCTTAGTATAGTTAGTTATAAGTAGTTTTGTAGTACCTTGACAGATGTTAATTAAGTATTATTTTAGAAGAGTGTCATCTATCGTCGTTCGTGTCTAATGTACGAACGGTTACGATAATAGCCGAAGGCATCTGGTAGAAGGAGACGCCATCGGTGTCGCGGTAGAGTGATGACGTCTGGTCCAGGTAAATATTCATTGTAAACTTTACGATTAACGTAAATAAAGCAACTAGTAATCTTACAAGTACAATTGCGTTTTCTATAAGACTTCGTTTCAGTTTTATACCTACACATTTTTTAAAATAATCAGTTTCTCAGAGTGAATCAGATTAGTCATGTCTTTTAAATCAAATGGCGGTAAAACTAAAATGCAGCCTCAGGATCAACCGCCCATGTGCATAGCTCACACAGCGCATAATGATATGGCGCCCCTGTTTTTTTTCGTTTTAAAGGACCGGTTGGTGTAAATAAACTTAAGCATTTAATGTAACATTTTATTAACATATCACAAACAATCATTTTCTTAACTCAAATGATAAGCTTACATACTTTATTTTGCATAATTATTTTACACCAACAATCATTTTAATCATATATAATATATAGCTTACTTATAATTTAATTATTTTAACATTAGTTCTATGAAAAAAAAAATGATCATTTTTTATGTTAGATTTTAGTATATTATGTCAAAATATTATTAGCTTATTAATTTTTTATACATTTCTCATAAAAATCAAACGATAATGATTTGGTTATATTACGTTTATTTATGGATTGTTTGGAGAACTTTATAATTAGACAAGAAATCTTTTTTTATTTAGTATTATTATATAACAATAGTTGCTTTAGCTTTTTTTGGTGTGTAATACAATGCTTCAACTGTTTCTGAATTCGAAGCAATTATTTTATAATAGTAGCAACTTAAAAAATAAACAATTATGTAAAAATTTGATAACGGCTTTAAAGCAAAAAGCAACACCACAAGCAAACTAGAAGAACTTATAAAAATATTAGGTGTATTTTAGATTTGGAAAACACAATACGATGATTTTATACAATGAATTCAAATACCCAGCTTGTAAATAAATTACTAATATTTATCAATCATCTCGTTATATTAAATATGTAGGAACGACCATTAGCTTTCACCTCGCAAGAAGTTTGATAAAAATATTATTTAAATCTAAAAATAATAATAAAATAAATAATTATTAATTAACTAATAGACTTAAAAAAATTCTCAAATCTTAATAACGCAGGACAGAAGAAAATATTGCTAAAAATCGTTTTAAAAACTCGCTAAATTTTTTTATTAAAAATGTTTAAAACATGGTTGTCTGAATTAGAATCTGTAAACAGGTTATTAAAATAGTTTAATTTCAAACAAAAGTTTCGCAATTTGTAGCAATTCAATAACTACGAAATTGGGCAGTCATTTCGTGAAACTTTTGCAACTTTTAGATTACAGAAAACATTTCACTTTCAAGCATTTCAAAAACTTCGGAAGTTCATTCCGAGAATTTGAGATTGATCATAAAAGGTTGTGAATTATTATTGATGGAAATTTAATGTTTTGAAATTATCATAGTTAGATAATATTTTATTTTATTTAATGTTAATCCTAACTCTCTGATGTCTACATTGGCCATAAGATATTAAACTCAATTTCGGAGTGTAACAATTCGAAAATTTGCATTTATGAGTAAAATGCCAGGAAGTGCTTAGAATACCGATATCCACCAATTCCAAAATGTAACATATGGTTATTGTAGAATGCTATAGTTAGTATTCTTTAGAATTATATTGTATTTTAAAAATATTTACCAGTTCCATACTATAACGATTCTAGTATCATCACCATACACTCGATCAGAAATATCACTTTTGCTTTAGATCAAAACTGTAACTATTACAAAAATCCTGTGAGAAACTCTGAAAACTCATAAGTTTTCGAAAAAATGTTAAAATTTTTTAGAATTTCATTGAATTCTATAAAAAAATAGATGACACGTATGGTAGAAATTGTCCTGTCAAAAAATCTTGTTTTCTAAATACCTCAGAAGTATGCTTTTTGAGTTGTAACACTTTGGAACTGAGGTATCGATTTATATACCTGTAAATCACATACAAATTTTCAGTTGTGAAGAAAGTTCTCTTCAGATTTGAAGAGCTTTTGGCGTGGATTTTGTTGCGGACAATAATTCCACTTTGAATTCGAGATTAAATTGTTTAATATTATTAAGAGGGGAGTCTCATCACTTTTTGAGTGCATAAAAACAATACAAACTTGTGCAAGCAGTCTGAAACGTAAAATACTTTTCCCCTTACTAATAAAATTGTTTTAAATTTTGCACAACTGCTAAATAATAACCATTTATCTTACTAATGGATAAGTTTTGATAAAATAAAAGAAGCTTACGCAGTAAGGGGGCAAAGCTATTACATTTTAAAATAAAATTGTTATGATTTTATTTATAATTCAAATTTAAAAGATTTTTTGTACCATAGAATAAAGAAGAATCCAATAAATGTCATGTGGGCGTGTTTCGTGATTTAAAATTTTGACCATTCTGTTCTTAGATTTCATATTAAGAACTATGTGTCACCATCATTATGAAATTCAAATACGATGGGGGGGACATTTGCTTCCATTCAAATCTATATGTAATACATTTCTAATTTTCTTCTTTACCATACGAATCTATGAAATATATTTCTTTTTTACGTTTTATCTCTGAAAAATAAAGAGATTGTGATTATCTCTGCCCCCATGAAAACCGTATTTAAGTTAGATCACTTCATCTATGCAAGAAGTCTTTGGTATTTCTTTTTGACGGGACCGCTTGTTTATCATAAATTGATTTGTTTTCGTTCTCCTGTAAAATTTTTTTTTTTACTTACGACACTTTTCTATGACATGTGCGCCATATTTGCTATGAACTTTATTATAACCAAGCTGTTGCAATAAGTTATGAAATCATTCGCAAAAAAAGACGAAGATAAATTCCAAACGTGACAAACGATAAACTATACAGAAAGTACGAATAAACTATAACTGCTTCCGATTATCCGCAGCCAGTGAGACTATGGCATCCCTAGTTGGGAAATGCTGTGAGTCTGAAAGGAGTGGTGAATGGAAAGAGATGGAAAAAAATAAGATGGAAAAGTACTTGCCTGTTCAGATCTGATGACAACATGGCTAAACCCATTTCAACAAACGTTTCGAATATGAATGACAGTATTTCAAAAGGGGAAAACAAGGCTATACTAGTCCCGAGGTTGTGCGTGACGTCATCGTTCTGTCTTTTTCGTTTCATACAAAACGTGTGGGATGGAAGGTTTTTCCTCGATGAAATGCGTACATCTGTCTCTGGGACTACTTTATTACAGTCATTGTAAATTTCAGAATTCTTTATGTAATTCCCTGATTTCGAAAGCGAAAATACTTCGGATTTTTTGGTACAATCACAGGGTGGCCACAGAAACAGATTTCAAAATTTCCTAATAATTCCAGGTTTTTCACAGCAGTTTTTACGTTTTTCCCTGATATATTTTATTTGATTAAGGGGCATTTCAAAATTTTATTTTAGAAACGCAAAAATTTACTTTTCAGTTAAGTATTTGGCGTTTCATCCACGGAAAAACGTGTTATTCGAATTTTTTGCCAAAAAAAAGTCACCAAAAAAAATTATGCAAAATATTTTAAATTATTTTTGTCCGCATGAATTTACATCGAATTCTGACAATCTGACCTTAAAGGGGAACTCAAATTTTCGGCGATTTTTTTTATTTTTATAATTTCGAATATGGAAAAAAATTCCGTTATTCCAAAAATATTTATAAATTCTCTAACATTTCTCTGATAATTCGCGGTTCGGCAAAAATCCCTGATAATTCCCGGTTTTCCAGGTCTGTGATCACCCTGAATCAGACATAGAACAAAAATATTATACAAGGAAGAAATATACATTATTTCAACATTAAAAAGAAACAAGAAAGACAAAACAAAACGAACAAACGGAGTGGAATGCAAATCACAGTAATATTACCAACTACAAATTATATTTTCATGTTTAAAATTGGCGCCTACTAACTATATTTAAAATAAAATTCATACACGCAAATAATACCTAAGTAATTAAGCAATTGAGAGCCTTTACACCACCTTTCAATATTTAGCTGCCAGCAGTTAATAAAAAAGAAAAAATACAAATAATTTTACGCGTTCGGAAAGTTTACCTATAACAAATCCCAGTGAACAAACCATTCTTAGAGGTGTGGTCTGTACCGACTCCGAGACTCCCGACAGGTATATGAAATTTAATATCTGCTCAAGAAAAAAAATCAATACTCGTATAAGTTTTTTAATCAATTTCACTCAAAGTAGGGGAAAATTTACCTCACTTTAGACACACTGGATATACCAACACACACTTTGCTGCCATTAAAACGCATGATTGTTTAAAATATTTTTTAAAATAACGCAGTGCACAATATATAAATATTAACCTTAGGACACTTTATAAAGGTGTAAGAGCACGTACCGGAAGGTTTTTAACCAGCCATTCCTGAGCATTTGTTGTAAAAAATGTACATATAATTTTGCTGTCCGATAATTTTTTTTTTCTATAAAAACAAAAAAACATATTTTTCAATCACACGTCGCTACTGATCCCATCCCGATACGCCGCAACGGGTTTGAACGATACAGGCGCAATCAGGCAATATTAAAAATTACTGTCTACAAAGAAATGTTGTTTTTTTATAATCATGCGTAATTCATTTAAATTGCATTTGGAATCGAAATATTAGTAATTTACTCTTACAGCTGTCATTACTATTGTTAAGACGAATACTCAAGGTATTAAAAAATTAATTTGTTTTACAAAACGTTTATTTTTTTATCTGCATGAATGACATAAAAGTTCCCTCAAACTGGTCATTGAATGAATACATTAAAATATAATATTTTTAAATACTTACATTACATCGCAAACAGTTAAAAATCGGAAATATTATTGTAGAAATATTGGGTGCTTTGCACTTTTTTTTTTATACTTCTACAAAATAAGACCCTGTTTTTCAAAGTGCAGTAACAATTTTAAACCAGAATTAAATCTCTAAGTGTTTCATTATACACACTTGGTATATTCATTTTTTGTCATTATTTGATAACTCATATTGTTGTGAAATCGAGAAATTATTTTCCAAAATTTCGATCTTCAAGTTTAAAATGTTCATTTCTTCAAACTTCGCAAATCCACTTGGTGGCGTCATTATTAAATTAATGAAAACAAATAATTTTGTGTACACCACTATATAATTAACATGTTCTCTTCGTCATGTCACAAAGTTATTTGTTTTCATTAAATTAAAATGTTCAAATTGAATTCAAAAGATTTAGGTTAAGACATTACACAGCAATTCAAATATTAACAGCAAAAGGCTGCATTTTTTAAGGATTTGGAATCAAAATGGCGCTGATTGACCATTTGATAACAATGGTGAAATTCTGTGAAACAATTGGTTCTCTTGGGACACTGATCACGTGATCACGTTAGATAGATTGTTTCGAATACGAAATCCTCCAGCGATGAAACTTAATTTCGATGTATTCCAGTGGAAATAATCAATTCGATGTTCCACAACACGAAAACAATTTAAGTAGTGAGTACAAGCGAGATTTAATATCATAATCAGCATCGAAATCATTAAATACATCACTAATGTTTTAGAAACAACTACATTGTTTTACACGCGTTGCGGCATTAAAATACTAATTAGGTGTGCTGTGCATAATGATGGTGTAGGAACTACTTGTAATTTGATTTTAAATACTGGCAATATTCATGAACACACTAAAACGAATGCGCGTCGGACCGCGCTACTGAATGACTGAGAGGTTTTGAAAGAGCGTCGTTCGTAATAACATCGCACTTCATCTTCACCAGCGTTTTGTGTAGCAACTAAATGAATATTGTCAGAATTTAAAATCAAATTACGAGTAATTCCCGCAATTAAAAAAAGGATTTGTATGTATAGGAACACTAGTTTGGTTTTCGATATGAACAGTAATTTGGTTTTCGAATTGGAACACTAATTTGGTTTTCGATATGAACAGTAATTTGATTTTCGATATGGAACACTAATTTGATTTTCGATATGACACACTCGAGTGTCATTGATTTTTTCCTCCAGCATCGCTTTACTCCACTTCTGTTATAATTATAAATTTGGATGTACAATGTTTCACCAAAACGTCTTCGACGGACTTAATTAGTACCTACTTGGTTCACCGTTCTATCGTCGAAGTGCAGCAATGCTGCTGTCACCACTGGCGGTAAAAAGGACGACTACATAAATTAACCTCGAGCAACGCCGTGTACACAATAGCTAGTTATTTATATTTTTCGTTCATCCCCTAACACTCCCTTAAAGTTTTTTTTTTAATAATAAATAAAATGTTTATTTACAAGTTCCATTTCAATTATAATATTTTTTTATTAACTACTGATAATTAATTTTATGATACTTTTAGTATGTTTCCCTACTAGGCGACTCTAGGCGTATACAGCGAGTTCTGTACAAATTAATCGAACCGTACAAAAATAAAATATAAAGCTTGGTTTAATGATTACTATTGAGGCGTTTAGTTCAAAACATCCTCAAAATTTATTAAAATTAAATAGTTAACAAATCTGGTTATTTTCAAATAATATTTCAGCTGCTCGCGTTTCGGTTTCGTGGAAATAGATTCATGAATGAAACTAAACGCCTCAATTTAATTCGAGATACATTATGATGGTATACGGCTTATATAGAACACAGTCCTTTCCAGGTTAGTAATTTCAATGAATAATATGATATGTCGAAAAGGAACGTTTGCGACGTTTTCAGCCCGTTTCATACAAAACTTAATTTTGGTTTTGAGGCCAAAATACTCAACCAAACTGAATAAGATTTTTTTCAAATCAACAATTTTATTTATTTTTGTTTTAAATAATGATAAGTAAATATATCGGTAATTAAAAAATTCAACTTTGCTTCATCTTGGAGGCATCTTTGTAATTTTTTTGTAAGTTAATCACAATTATTAAAAAATATATACCTCGCCTTTTCTACTGAAAATAAAACTTGCGTTTTTTGGGTAATAATTTTAATTTATTAAATTAACAAATTAATTAATACTTTTAATTTAATATTAACAAATTAGAGTTCCGACGTAAATGGTAAATTGTAATTCAAATTTGCACCCATCTATTTTTTTAATAATTTTTATTTTATATTTCATTGTATTTTGATTTTATATTATATAATTATTTTATTAATGAATATCATTTACTCACAAATAATTACAAAGTTGCCTTTAAAAACATGAAATATTCAAATCTTTAATGACCTGTATTTTATAATTTAAAACAAAATAAATAAAGTAGTACACATATGTACTAGATATTTGATATATCTTCTGATTACAAAAATATTTTTTTCAGTACGGTTGGGTATTTTGGCCTCAAACTCAAAATTAAGATTTGTATGAAGCGGGCCGCGCAGACGTTCCCCTTAAATCAATTAATAAATAATTCTCACAAGATACCATTTGTTTGACGCAAGAATCTCATAAGCCTACCCATTATAATTCTATCTTTCTGTTTCTTGTCTTCGTAGATAATAAAAACAAGGGAGATGGGCCATTAATCATTATTAGTATGAAAGTGCGAACGAAAGTTCCGCTAACGCTCGCGTCCCGCCTTTGTTTCTGACTTCACACCAAACGCATTAACATTCATTGCAGTTCATTAGTTCGTGCATTTTGGTTGTAGCTTAGTGACAGTCGGCACGCATCGATGCCTTATCTCCCTTTATTTTTATTATCAATGCACGCGTCGTTTGTGAGACAGACTAATAGAAAGAGGGAGAAGCTACAAATATTTGAACTGTTCTTGTCCCAGCGAGAGGTCATGCTGACGTCACCGACGTTCATCCGGTTCCTTTTCACGCTTGTTCGTCTTGTTTAAAAACGAAATAGATAGAATATGATAGAACGATGATGTCACGTATGATCTCCCGCTGGGACTAGTGTATGAGATTCCCTAGTATAATCAAATTGCAATGAAAATACGGCGTGTATTTTGACGTGACTGTATTCAACATAACCGCCCGCCATATTAACGCGATGTAACTTCATCTTTATTATTGTAACTCTAATGATGTGCACTCGGGCGCTGGCCGCTGGGGGTCTAGCAGCCCTGGCTCCGGAGGGTGCGCCCTTGGAACAGGGTTGCCACAACGATAAGGGTTGGAAGGAGAACTGCAAGAAGATTCGGTACCAAACTGGAGATGGCCTTACTCTCCATGAAACTAGCGCAGTGTTCGCTTCCCTCAGGGTATTCTCCGCAGTGCATCTAGAAAAAAAGAGCAAAAAAAACAATTAGTTCGGTGCATTAATTCATTTTTTAAATATTTTTCATGGTTGCCATATAACTGTTATACAGTAAGTAACACCTATATTAAAGAGAAGGTTACAAGTTTAGAGCACATAATACTTTGAGATGCGGGGGTGGGTACCGCCGCCTCGGAAACTTCTTATTACCTGCATTACCTAATTACCACAGAAAAATTAATAATCCGCGTGTAAACAAGATGTAATTAAACGTAATAAATACATAATTATATATTTTTGGCCCTTTAAATATACAAAATAGTAATTGAATAAAAAAAATGTCAACGTAATAGTTTCCGGCCGAAAATGGCGCTGAGGAGATAGTTTGGAAGCAACAATGCTCGTTTAGCCGAAAGGAACGTTAGAAGTTCGTCCCTGCAAACTTTCGCGCAGATTCACATGTAGCGGGGAGATAGAGTAATATTGGACCAGTTTTCGTACGCTTTTTAAAACTTTTTTGAGCGAAAAATTCCTAGAAATTTAACGAGAATTTTTAATAAAAGGTTTCACATTCGATAAAAAAATAGTCTTATTCTGTAGCACAGATATTTCAGAAAATATATTACAACAATAATTATTACGTATACCTATTCTTGGTAACTTAGGGGTAGAAATAAAAGGAACCAGCCATGTACGTAGAGATCCTTGCACTGCTGCGCTGGTTAAACTGGCTTCATGGCGTCATCCAAATACCTTTTTTGAGAAGTCGGGGATCAAGTCTCATTCGAATCGTTTCATTTCGAAGGCTATACAAAAAATCAACTGGAAAGCTGTTCTTACTCTTGGGAAATCGGCTAAGGGACGCGGGTATTCGGGCACGTTGCGGCCAGGCCGCTCGCCCGCTCATTCTCGCCGGGACTGCCCCGCGATAGTGGGACAAACTGCCCCCGATATCTTTCTTTTTACATATTTTCTTTGGTTTTAATCATACTTCCACATGTAAATATTTTCTTTTTCTTTATTATTTCACTCTAACTAGATGCTGAACCAACAAACGAAACATCTACGATGTGTCTTTATCTTGTTAATTACTTCAAATGTAAGGATGCATACATTTTTCCTTCTTGCTAACAATCATGCATGCAGGGACATTGGAGGGTCTGGATTCGTTTTAAAAATAAACATAGCTTCCTTTTTACAAAAAAAAAATAAAACCCTGACGTGTGCGGCTAAGGAGGTTAAACAATCAGTTTCCTCACACAACCGTTGGGAAAGTGGTGGGTCCCCTCCAATGGAAAGCTAATCGTACGTAGGGAATTGTACCTACATTTTACGATTGTTATTTTTCCAAGAAGGAAAACTTTTTTTGTTTTGATGCCTACGAAAAGATAACATACCTGAAATTAATTTCAAATGTACGCCAACATGTGTTCTAAGCGCAGTATTCAAAAGACCATTCTAGAAAAATGAAAAAAAATATATATATGACTGGCTTGAAGTACTCTGCTCAGAGTTTTACAAAATCAGACTAGACAGTGACTTTCCTCTCGTTTTGAAGGTCAAATGTGCAAAATTTCAACAATCTCGAAACAAAACTGTAGATTTGCACATAAATCAAATCCACGCCGAAGGACATTATCCTTTACACAGATGTTAAGGGGCGTATTTTACGTATTTTAACCAGTGATTCCTGATACTATTTGGAGTAAAAAATGTAAATGAAATCTTGGTCTTCAATGACATTTTTGATGTTTTTTTTTAATTTATTTTTCAACTTAAAACATAAAAAATCGATATTAATTGTTTTTGTGTTTAATTAGTAGAACTCCATTTATTTTTTTTTTATATTTAATTAAAATTAAATTGGATAGTTTTATTATTAAGTTCTGCAAGTATTTTAGTATGTATTTTTGTTACAGTTGTTTCGGTTTACAAGACCATTTCAAACTGTGGTTAAATCTTAAATCCACTGTTAGGCGACTTATTTATAAGATTTTGAATGTCAATTTAAACCAAATGGCAATTTACAAAAACCAAAAAATATTGATTTATTACCCATTAAACCAATTAGCTGATACACTAAGTGAGAGTGCATTATACGGGGTTCGGAATCTGTTTCCCCCACTAAGTGTTAAGGTTTCTTAATTGTTTTATAATGACATTATTGCTATGACTCATTTAAGTGCGTTATATTTTTTAGGTTTTGTAAATTGCCATTTTGTTTAAATTGACATTCAAAATCTTATAAATAAGTCGCCTAACAGTGGATTTAAGATTTAACCACAGTTTGAAAATGGTCTTGTAAACCGAAACAGCTGTAACAAAAATACATACTAAAATACTCGCAGAACTTGATAATAAAACTATCCAATTTAAAAAAAAAAAAAAATTAAAAAATCGGTAGGTATTGGACAGTAAGCGGCTGAGTGAGGGGTTGGGTGATTACTCGGCTGTATGATCAGTAACCTTAACACCCTGTATAATAGATGGATAGAAGATAGGTGATTACGAAATTATAATAATCGACTCATAATAATTATAATAATTGTGCTCAAAAAATAACCGTCACGGAAAAACACGCTTTGCACTTGTAATGTGTTTGTAATTGCTTGAGTAATGCTTAATCACTATTTAGAACACTAAAGTTTTCCTCTACGTTGAGTCAATTTATTATAAACATATAAAAGAAAAACAGACTCACGCACACGTGCCGGTTCTGCATCATTACATCGGTTTTGTTTTAAATAAACTGGTCGGATGACAAAATTATCATATGCAAACATCATCATTAGTTTCTGAGTCACACAGCTGACCAAGTGATACACTATGAATCCTTCCCATCCCGTACATCACATGACGTCATTATTTATTGGCACATTTGCATTTTATTGGCATTACTTGGCATATTGTTATGCTAAACGAGGAATTTAAAATTTATGAATATTTCTTGAAGTTCGAAATTATAAATAATTATTCACAAACTTCTTATTTTGATGGAACTGCAGAGATTGCCTATCGGTGGTTCGTGAATATTTTTAAATTTTTGACTGAGCGTAACGAAGGCCTGTTTTCCAATCGTCTGTCTGTAAAATTGTTAGCACGTTCTATTTCCGGGTCAAAGTAGTGACATTTTAATGGTTCAGTTAAGATTATTTTTAAAAATGAAATAGTCGCGTGTATTTATTTTATATTATTTGATACGTAACTATTTGCATGAAAAAGGGAAGAAAAAAATTAAGATATTGACGTTTCTTTGGACCAATTGCATAATTCCTTATTTGCAATTAAAAAAAAAGTATTGTATAAAACAAATTTATGATTTTTTACAAAATTTACAAAATTTGGGAGGCGGGTACGGGTACCGCCACCCCAGAACCATTTATTGGATAACAAAAACCTTTATGTAGGTCACCCCAAGTGATCCGTTCGTTTGGTGACTTAGCAGGGGTTCCGGGTTTTTGGGGCGAATACGTCTGCCCACCAACGGCTTGACAGGCCAGATCGGGAGAGACTGATTTAGGGAGATCTTTTGACCTATCCAGCAGGATTCCCTCGGAACATTGCCTTGCACAGCAATGTGAGGGATAGATTAATACGAACACAACTCCTGGACACACCCCCAGATTCCTATACCAACTCCACACTACATCTTCAAAGATGGCATAGGTCTCGATGAGAATTATTTTCCTCTGGAGCTAGTATAACAAAAATAATTAAGTAGTATTTATATTAGTAATTATAGTAGGATTTATAAGTACTTATAAATCTAATGATTTCAGAGGAAATTTTTTGAGATTTATTAACTAAATGACAATTAGAAACATACTCTACTACTATTTACAGAACATCTAGTTATGTACGTTTTGAATATTATTTATTTAGATTTTTATCAATGAATCATTTTAATTCCAGATTTTCACAAAATTCAAAGATAAATAAAAACCATGAGTTTTAAGTTAACGATGGACGGTTCCACGATAAACGCGCATTTCTATTTACTGAAATATTAAAACTTTGACAAAAAAAAAACAATTCCTGTACACTTGCACCAATTGCAATTCCTGTACCAATTGCACTCCTTGAAAAAATGGCGTTAAGTTTATCAACAAAATTCAGCTAAGAATCGTCAAGCTTGTGAAGTCAACTATTTAAATAAAGGGCCTGCAGTAAGAAATATTTTAAAATAAACCAATCCGCATAGATTTTTTTTTATTTTCGCCTACAGAGCGAACAAGTTTTTACCATATTTGAATCAGGAGTAGTATCCATCCATGCTTTAAAAACTCTGCAGGTAACTGATTTAGTTTTTTAATATATTTTTATCATTTGATGTTCACCATCAAGGTTGTCTTCTACAACAAAATTTCAAGTTTTTTTTACAGAAGTAACGTATTAATTGTTTCATTCTGATATTAGAACTTTTAATTTTTTTGGAAAATACCAAATAGTACAGAAGATATAAGCGTGAAATGTTGATTGTTCACAAATATTAATTGTTCAAAAAGTGGGTTGCACTGCCTCATACAAAGTTTAAAAACCTTGAGGTAGATTATAGTTTTAGATAACTCAATTCATAATCTTTAATCTTACCTTATTTTTCTTCATAAATGCAAATTTCAGTAAGGGATAATCATTGATTCGTTAGCTTATAATAGTCAAAATGAGGAAGAGTCATCGTTAGGCTTTATAATTAATATCCGATCTGCCTCTGTTCCTCTGTATAATACGTCGAGTCCATCGAATATGGAAACACGAAAAAACGCGCAAGGTCGCACGTTTCCCATGCAGAAATATGTTCAATTTTGACGATGACGGAACTAGTTGACAATGTTTATAAAAATAAATTAATGCTTGCAATAAATTAACGTTGTACTTCATTTCAACAGTTGCTTACTATTTTGGTATAATGTACCTATTTAGTATGAAAATCAGGTGTACTGAGATAAGTAGTACACCTAGCAAAAATACAATATTTCGAACTAACATGGTTACTAAATAAACGAGATCTTAGACGAACGTTTTGTTGGTTCGTTTGTTTTTTTTTATTGTTATTCTGATAAAATTTTGCAATGCTCAGTTATTTAGAGCTATAAAGTCAGAATTATTATTCATACTTTCAGTAAAATGGCAAAAATATCTCAATTCAAGTCAATTATCTCAGTCTTTTTTAATGCGAATGTCTCACAAGATTCCTAACTTCTCCCGTCTGGAGCCAGTGAGACTACGGCATCCCCAAACGGGGTAAGTTATGAGTCTGAAGGAAGTGGGGAGGGGAAAAAGATTGGGAAGAGGAAGGTGAGGAAGATGAGGAAGTAACAGGCTATTCTGATCTGGTCACCAATCACAACTAAAGCCATTTCAATTCTGAAATGGCTTACTGAGAGTATCTTCGACTCTGAACTAAACTAAAGCCATTTCAATTCTGAAATGGCTTTCTGAGAGCATCTTCGACTCTGAACTAAACTAAAGCCATTTCAATTCTGAAATGGCTTACTGAGAGTATCTTCGACTCTGAACTAAACTAAAGCCATTTCAATTCTGAAATGGCTTAAAGAGAGTATCTTCGACTCTGAACTAAACTAAAGCCATTTCAATTCTGAAATGGCTTACTGAGAGTATCTTCGACTCTGAACTAAACTAAAGCCATTTCAATTCGGAAATGGCTTACTGAGAGTATCTTCGACTCTGAAAAGTGCCGTAAATATGTTAATTTTTATGGTTTAAGTTTTGAAATTGTGAAGTATTGACTGCTGGTGTGTGCTTAATGATTTTCATAAAAAAAGAACAAAAGTTAGGTTTATTAGTTAGGTAGATTACAATTGCCAGTAGTAATTTCCATCCAAGTGTAATTTCGTCATGTGACCGCCTCTGCATGGACATAGTAGATGTTAGTATCACAATAAGTCGAGGATTGTAATAACCAATGCTTTGGATGAACGAACGAACTAGTGAAACATTTAAGTTGTGTAAAGAGTGGTTAGTTACCTTGATAAGGGTGTCTCCCATCCTGTGCAGGAACTCCCTGGTGAAGGCAGCAGACTCATCGCCACACACCTTCCGCACAGACTTCTCAGAGCAACCCATGTAGGCTTGGAAGGAACTGAAACAACAGACAAATAGTCATTAGGGGTGTCATTCGTCAATTATGTATAGATGTTGAAACGTTCCAATTGCACATAGATCAAACAGAACAAATCTTTTAATGATATTTACGAATCTTATAATTTGGGAGGCGGGTATGGAACAATTTATTGGATTAACAAAACCTATGCCGTAGGTCACCCCAAGTGGTTCGCTGGATTTGCTGACAGTAGGGGTGCCCAATATCATGTGGCGGTGTTTTTCCGGGTCTTGGCGGCGTGTGTCGTAACGGATGAAGAGAAACTGGTCGAGGGAGACCTTTCGACCACTCCAGCAGGATTCTCTCGGAACATCGCCTTGTACGCAGTGGAAGAGATAGATTCATATGTCCGTCATTCCACACATACCCTCAGATTCCTACTCGCCCCTCTTACTTTTTCCTTGACAGAATTTCCTCTCATTCCTTCCCTTAGACCCTAGACATATCTTTCCCATAGATGACAAAGCTCGTAATATTTTCTTTAATTAATATATTGTAAGTAAAAATAAAATAATATTTTATAGGTAAAAATATTTTCCTCAGGGACTTCTGTGTGGAGTTAATGTAAAAAAAAAATTGGTGTTACATCATAAAATGTAAAAAAATGAACCTTTTTGTAAAAAAAAGTTTTGATGTTTATGGCTAAATAGTTTGTTATAATCAAGCGTTCTGGCAGTATAAAAACATTAGTAGTTACGTGATCAATAGACCTCTTGTACGAAAAATAATGTTTATAATATTTTCCGATTTAATTAAACATATCCAAAATCTCCTCCGAAATCATAAGATTTGTAAGTAGGCACTTAAATACTTACTTAATCATAAACCATACACATTTTATTTGATTCAAATAAGGAATTACACAATCTGTCCAAAGAATTGTCACTGAATGACAATTTTTTTTTCAAACTTTCTTAACGCAGTTAGATACCATTATATTGATTATTTCAATTGGATAGCTCGTAGTAAGATCCATGCTCAAGCGAACTCTGGCCTATATCTATCTATATATTAATACGTCTATATATTAATACGTGAAGCAAAAACTTTGTACCCCTTTTTACGAAAATTGCGCGGACGGAGGAGTATGAAATTTCGCACACTTATAGTTTATTAGAGAAGGAGTGCATGATGCTAATATATATATATATTTTTTTAATTATGCATAAAAAATATTAAATCAATAAAAAAAGCATTACACATTAATTAATTATGGTCGAATTTCGACCATTGGGCAACTTTGCCATAAATCCAACACTGCCACCATCTTGAAATGAAATGGAACGTAACCAACAAATTTACAAACAAACGACATGCCAAACGATCGAGTCAAAACAGAATTTCGCTATGCTCAGTCAATTATATTATAAAACACAACCTGACGGACACAGTAACGCTGTCCGAAATGATGGCTAAAGAAGGAGGTAGCGCAACAAGGCATAACATCCCAAAAAGGAATCACGATAAATCCTAAATAAAATCTACATTAAATAAATTTGTTAAAAACTTTTTTTTTCGTGCTATATTTGAAGACAAAACTGTCTACGAAACCAGCTTGAAACCCCAATATAGATAAGTAGATACAACGTAACATACATTTATTTATATTTTTTTTTAAATTACTATTTTGTGCGCATATTATTTAGCAATGAAAATGAGATTTTAATAAATTAAGCAAAAAAAGAACACGTGAAAATACCCGCTATTTTTTGCGAGTCCTGAATTAAATTTAACATTAACTTATGCGAAAAAGTTAATTTATCATTTTTACGTAATTTAGCATGATAATAGTGTAAGTAACATTCGGGTTTACTGCGCAATTCTGTTCGTGAAATAGTTGCCATTGGAAGGGACAAAAAGTGTACCTGACGCTGTACCAGTCAAATTTACATTGTAATGTGCCTATCTGTATGGTAAACAAACAAAAATTGAACAGAACAAGATAAAAGTAATGAACGGAGAGTTTTTAGAGGCACGGCCGTAGTAAAAGCCAAGAGCGTTACGAAAGTACATTATATAGACTTAACTACCTCACGACACAGATGTATATCACCTAGATGCCTCACAACGATATTTTCAAACGTATTTTGCATGAAATTGTGTCAAATTTTATGCACATAATAGTTGTTACACCACGTAATTCCTTTTGATGAAAAAATCATAAATTTGTACATATTTTTTGCGGAATGGGACAACCTGATAATATTATGGCAACGCTACTTGCGAATACAGGTTACTTTGATTATTATGAATACGGTTATGGTATGCATAGCTCCTGTAAGCTCTTCGTGGTTTCACCTTATTTCCTTGACAGTAATACAAGCCTGAAGTTCATCAGAAAGGGTTGTGATTTATGATTAAGGTTTTCGTGATATCTCAATTCTGCAAAATGGAAAAAAAGTCCCCACGTATCTGAGTTTTCTTCACATTCAGATAAGATATTGGCACTCTCAAACACAAAAAAAAACTAGAAAGGACTTTCCGCAAGTTGATATCAATGAATTATTAAGGAAACTAGCTACGTTTGGTTTATCTACAAGACTTTCTTTCTTTTTTTGCTACGAAACTTCACAAATCGTAAACAATATGTATATTTTAGGTATTCTCGTTCAGCTTAATTTTTTCTGGAGTCCCACAGGGATCTGTCCTAGGTCCGCTGTGGTTTTTGTTGTTTATTAATGATATTGGCCCAATTGTCACACACTCTTCTTATTTATTGTTTGCTGATAGCCTATTGGTATAGACTCCATCGGAAACTGGACAAAACAATCTGCTTAAGCTTCATGCACCAAATATAGAAGTTTTTTGAGGACATCAAAGGAGAAGCAAAACAATTTATGCTTTTAAATTGTCTAATAGTGACCAAACCGTGGGGTCAGATAACGTTTATCTTTAACTGTTATAAATCAGGAACTATTCTAGGTGACTGACTTAAATCAAATTTTATTAATGAACGTCACAAATACAGGACGAATTCGTCTGATAGGACTCATACCTACTTAAAATTTTCTTAAATATAATTCATTATTTTTTTTTATAAATGTGAGCTCAGTAGGTAACAGGCAATTTGTGTTAAAATGGGCTTATAGGAGAGGACACTAGAAGGAGTAGACTGATTGAATTTGCGATAGTTCAAGGTTCAAGCTACAAAAGCTAGAAGAGTCGATGCGTCTAGAATTTTATTTAAAAATTACAAATTTCTAATTGGTCAGTCACAAGAGCGCTTCCACGACGAAAAAGTTTCTCAGCATTTATGCTTTTTTGATGTGTTGTATATTCTTCTAAATAGTGTGGACACCTTGCACTAGTTTTCTCAAGGAAGAGAGAAACCACTGTCGAGGTAGAGACTCTTAATCAAATACCTATTGTATAATAAGAAAGTGTTGCCGATACATTATTGAGAAAACTAAGAAATTTGGTCTGGCCATTGGGAGTGGAAAATATACATGCATGCACGGCTCTAGTGTAGATAGATCTCAGAGGTTATAGACTTCTCCGACAGATGTCGGTAGCATATAGGTTTGCGGCTCCATGTTCAGAACCAGGGCGGGCTTGCAGTCAAGTTTCTAGTAACGGAGAGATTTTTAGAGCACAATAGAGAGGTTGTTAGTTAGGATTCCATGCCATCTGAGAATAAAGTCAACTCAAAAACTCCTTGAAAAGTCATTAAAAACCATGAAAAAATAATTTTAAATTAGCCGATACCCTAACCTAACGTAACCTATTTAACCATTTTTTTATCACTCTAAATGATTTATCTGAGATGGTTCTGAGTTGGTTTCATTCCGAGTTGTCCGATCACCGTTAGTTAGCTAGTTCTTAATTATAAAAGCTTTATTCTCGATAAAAAGACATTGTGTGTTGTCGTGAAGAAAAATAATTATTAGAGCTCCACCCGACAAGGCGTAGATCCTGGATTCGAGTCCTAGATGTGATCGTATTTTTTTCTGATTTTTTAGTTTTGAAATTTTCAATTGAGTTTCGCTAATATTGTCTTCATTAATTAAAATATTACAATTTGAGATTTAACTTAAGTGTTTTTTTTTTATAATTAAAATAATTATTATTGTTATTATTTACAAGAAGCGTTCACAACAGAAGTAGTACACGGTGAATGGAAATTATTGCTAACACTATATTTGTTCAGGGGGATAAGTGGCGAAGACCAGACGCCGTACGTAACATTTAGCGCAGTATGATGTCTAGACATACTGGATTATGTACGATAAGACGACCGATTGCTCGAGTGTCCCAGGGGCAGTGGGCGAGGCCTTGAATTTTGTTATTATCGTTTATTATTAGCATGACGGAATAGAATTAAATGTCACAAAATATATCCACTTACTATTGATATTGATATTAGGTATATCAATTCAAATTTCCGGGCAAATGCTAACCCAGGTTAGCGCATTTGCCCGGAAAGCGAAAGATCCTAGGTTCGAGTCCCAGAGGTGCAAATATCTTTTTCTGATTTTTCTGTTTCCAGATTTTCGATTGAGTCTCGCTAATATAGTCTTCATTTAATTAAATATTAAAATAATTATTTTGCAAAAAATTTAATATTTTCCATTTCCTGAAACTGAAATACTCATTATTATCTAACTGATACGAAGTGGGTTTTTTTAGGTGATTCTTCACAAAAACGGCGCTATATAAATTATCCAAATATTATTATTATTAAATAAAAGTGAGCATAAACCGTGTCCCACTATTCTGTATATTAACCGTTAATTCTTCCTTTGGCCGCCTACAAAGATAAGCATATGGTAAGCATTTGTGACCGATTAGTAGAAATTTCAAAGCTCGTGATGGAAATTGTGTTACCATCTAAAAATAGTGGTGTTGTGTTGGAATGACACAAAAACTTCATACAAAAAAAACTATGCAAATTTCATGATGCCAGATAACTATTCTAGAGATTTTAGGTATTGCTTCAATAAAGTTTATCGGAAGTGACCTGCCATATAAGCATGTTTTCCGTATCTGTTTATTAATAATAAAATTAAATAAAGCCTCAAAACTCATAATAAATTTCACAGCGCTCTTGAGGTGATTTTTGACATAAGCGGCGCTCTACAAATTATTATTATTCAGGACGCAGACTTTCCGCTTCATTTCTACTTAAAAATGCTAATTTATTTAAATGTAGAAGTGCATATTTTACTTCTAGAAGTAAACAAGAGAATAACACAAGAGTGTCCAAGTGCAGCTTCATCGTAATGCCATTTACATCAGTCGCAAAACATAAAAGGTTTCCGTTCGCAGTTTTAAAAAATGCTATTTTGGTGACGGGCAAAAAGGTTATTTCGACTGTAAACTGTACACACAAAAATATACAGGTGACTCGAGATATGACGATACCTAAAAGTCAAGGTTAAGTCCATTACAGTGTACACCACTACTTTGTACAGTATGAAGATACACAAATACCATTACATGTACACAACTACGCAGACAGTGTCACAGAAAACATCACGCCACTGTGTGACGTTGCTATTAGACAAGGGCTGGCTTTAGGCAATAATAATGCCACCATTTAAATTATACAAGTACATATTAATAATGAACCCGTCAGGTTAATATGTTCGCTTTTTGAAACAACTCATAGAGGTCTCATATAAATCGTTGTGTCTGCCTTAATACCATAAAAATAAATAAAATATAAACGCTGTTAAAAAGGGAAAACACCACGCATTATATTCTAATATAAGAGTTAATCGCAAAATAAGTAGAAACCTTTATGATACCAAAATTTCGGATCCGAATTTGAACAAAAATTAGGAAACGTTGGGAATTTTTTATAAGTAATTTTTTATTAGTAATTTTTGTCAGAAAAAACGTAAGGGGAGACATATTTAAAACTTTTTTATGTGCGTGCAAAAATTTTGTATTTCAAAAATTATACGTTTATTTCGATTTATAAAATTTGAAAGCGTATTTTAACACCATTCAAAAACAATTTTTAGATTTCATATACATTCAGAAATATTCCATTATTTGGATTTTATTGTAAAGCGGAAATGTTTAAGCAGATAATCTAAAAACGGAAGAGAATATAAAAACCTTTAAAAAAAAACTATTTAAACTTAAGATTTTGGAACAAAATTAAAAACTACTACATAATATGCTCTGTATTTAAGTTAAGAAAGCGAAATATTATATTTCTTTTAACTTAATAAATAAAATAAAAAAAAAAGCCCACTGACAAAATATGGTCGAGGGGTTTTAAAATAATGTAAGTAGGGTTTATTTATTAGTAGCAAACCTGGCCACACGTTGATATGGCTAACGAAACACAACCTTTTGAACCAACGCCATCTGTTAATTTGCATGCATATCAAATCCACACCGCCCGCTTGCCAGCTCGCTCCCTTTATTTATACATTTCAATCAATTTACAAAAAACCTTGAAAAATTACATACCTATTGGTGAAAACCGCATGTAAATCCATTGCGTAGTTTAAAAGATCTAAGCGTACAGGCAGCGGGAGCGACTTCATTTTAAACTATGTAAAGATAATATTGTTACCGATGTATGTGTAACAGTGGTTCGCTACGTTTGGTGATTTAGCAGGGATGCCCGGGTTCATGGGGTGAGGTTTGTCGAGATCTTGGAGGCGGATGACCAGGACACACTGAACCCCAGATTCCTACACAACCCTTAAACCCTTTTCCTTCCCAGAATTCTCCTCCATTTCCTTTCCTTAAAAAAACCCTCCATACAGCATTCCCATAGATGGCATAGGCCCTGAGTGAGATTATTTTCCTCCGGGCCTGAGCTCATGTAAAAAAAAAATGTGTTTGTCTCTTAGTGTCGCTCGACTTCGTTTCATCAAATCACAACGGTGCTAAAGAAGTTGTCACTTCAAAAAAACTAATTCGACTTAGAAATTGAATTAAAATGTATGCCAAGTTTAATATCTTGTGTAATTTTCCAATACAATAAAAAAAACACCTGGAACCGGTCGTGAGTAAGAAAACATCAGACCAAATAAGCCTCGCGCACATTATAGTACATGTATTCAGCTTAGGTGTGTCCATGATCGCACACATTCACAGGTATTACCAGGTAAATGATTCAATTCATTCAAATATTCCATGCATACCAAGATGCTTGAGTTGCCTCGGCGCTAGAACTTCATATTATGAAGTCATACAACTTTATGCCGCACAACGCCAAATGTGTTTAAGATATTAGTCATTTTACGTCTTGTTTTTTCGATTTCAATGCTAAAATAAGTAATATTAACAATAAATTTTCCACTTAAGGCGGCGCTTCCCTGCTCAAAAAGAAGAAGATGGAGATATATGTTATTACGAATGTTGGACAGAGCGCGCTAATATTTTAAATGATAAAATTGAAACGAAAATTGTCAAAATGCTTAATAAAACATGAATCGTTTAAAATAGAACAAAAATCCCGTGGAAGGCATCTTAAGTATCATTTAAAGAAACATTGTGAATTTTTTCACAACTATAACTTGTAAAATAATAGAAATAGACTTGTTTTTAATAATTTTCGGAGCATACTTTGCGATTTTTTTCTTATGAGGGAATTTCATATAATTCGCGTTTCGGCGTGGAACGCATCTAGATATTATCTTCAAAAATAATATATATTTTTTTAAGAGCTTAAAAACTTCAAATGTTAAAGGGAGATAATATATGTAAGAAATCGATAGAAATTCGGGTAGCGGCGGCTTAAATTCAGCAAACCAATTAAGAAGTACAAATCCTAAGACGTGTACCTACGTAATATTGGGAACTTATATGCATAAAATTATAAGTACATATTCTCAAATTGGCAACAAATTAAGGAATTAAATTTAGCAAAAGAAAAACTAAAAAAGCCCTAAGATGTAATAAAGAACGTCATATTGGGAAAAAAGATGTACATATTAAAAAATTATTAACTGAAAATCATCAAATACCTACCGAAAACTATTTTGAAAACAGAGTGTAGTTTACTTATCGGGCCATTAATAATGATAAAGGGGAAAAAACCCAGTTCTGTGTTCGCTGTATTGGTAAGGAAATTTAATGCTGGAAATTTTTGTGACACATTGAACTGATGCTGATGCGTGGTCTCAATTTCTTTTGAAACAAGTCGATATGTATATTTAGGTTCAGGTTAATTATGCAGGAAATATTTAAACTTTTAAAAAATATCTGAATACTCCACTGCCCAACATAAAAACTCAACTGGTGCAATAAGTCAAAATACTGGACTGTTTATTGGATAACCAACACCCCTGCATTAAGTCACCCCAAGTGATTCGCTACATTTGGTGACTTAGTAGGGATGCCCGGGATCATGGGGTTAGGTTTGTCTAGGTCTTGGCGGCATGGCGGGCCGGATCGGGAGAGACTGGTTGAGGGAGACCTTTTGACCTCTTCAGCCGGACTCTCTCGATTCTTCGTCTTGCGACACAATGGGAGGAATATATTCATACCTTCGTCACTCCTGGACATAATAATTCCCAGATTTCCACCCACCCCTCATACCTTTTTTCCTTCCCAGAACTTCTCCTTCCTTTCTCTAAAAACACCCTTCACACGGTATTCCCAAAGGTGACTGAGGGATTTTTTTTCCTAAATAATGTTTAAAAAAAATTAGAGTTTCTAATTCACACACGGTAGAAGTGAAACTAGAATGTTGCTTTTATTTTAAAGTGATTTGATGATTGGATATTGATTTACAAAAATAAAAATGTTTATTTTTTTTGGATTTCGTAGGATTCGAACCTCCATTCGCAGGATTTCCCTGGCCGCTGAGATTCGCGACGCACTACACCGCTGCGCTATGGGAAGCTCGCGGCGAGGCGCGAATTTACCGCATTTTATTAGAACCGACGACCCGTCATATAATATATTTTAGTGACGCATTTCCGTTTCAACCGAATTTTAATTCACTAACGGGGCTAAAGAAGCTTCACTTCAAAAATCGAGGTTTCAACACATCTCTTGAACAGAGAAATATTAAATTTATTTGGAACTGTTTTGCATATTTAAAACTAAAGTAATAACATGGCTGAGAGGTAATCAACTTACAAACATTGAATACAATGTAAAGACAACTAGAAACTAGTGAGGAGGACTGTAAAAAGTGTGATAACTGTGATATTATTCTTGTAATGTGATTAACACGTACAACATTAACGTTGCCATAAAAAAATATAATTTTTAACAAACCAATATTTATGGTAAAAATTTAATATCAAGATTACAATATTTGAATAACATAATATTATCGATTATCAGTGTATGCAAATGATGGATATTTTTAGCTCAACTCTTCAAAAATACAAATCTGGATTACGTAGATATGCGCACATTGTACAGTAAGGTGGGTCATTTAACAAAACATGTTATTTTTCAATTCTAAGAGCGATAAAAGGGTGCCAAATGGGTTCAAAACGACGTGTTTAAAATTTTTCAATTTTCTCATACGATCTTCTTCCTCCGGATTCACTTCAAAGTTTTGAAAATTTGAATATTTAAAAAAAAAAAAAAAATTTTTTTTTTTTTACCAAACCATATATTTTGTAGTCATCCATAGCAAATGTAGTATATTTTGACGAAATCATTTACAAAAAGGTCCAAAATTGAGTCTCGCAAAATAATGCCGAAATTTGAGAGTAAGAAGGATTTTGCTGGTATGTAAATACACTGCTTTGAGATAATTTGAATTATATTCAAATATATTTTTTTATAAATAAATAAAAATATTACCTCTATTTCGTGTTTTATTAAAAATAGTTCATTTTCAATGGTTTATCTAACATTTTTTTAAGATTTAACAAGGGTGAGTTTTTCTCTATTATGTGAAATTTCAAAGTAAATACGGAGGAAGAAGATGATATCCAAATATTATTAAAAAAATACATGATTTTTATCTCCATTTAACACCCTTTTATCACTATTAAACAAATCAAAACAAGAAAAAAAAATTCCCCATACAGTCGTGACCCACCCTATTGTACAGTGAGCAGAGCCCAAATACGTACAATCAAACTTTATATGCATTGAACCAATTTAAAACTTTTTAACTTTTTTATTTCTGACTCAATAGCCAATCACGGCTATCTTCAGGCTGCTGGTGGCCGTGGAGAAAAGTTAAAATTATTTCTTTATAATATTATCATTACAATGATTAATGTCAATATCGAAAATAAAGAAATATTGGCATGACTTTAAGAAAATTCATTTTTAACGCTTTTAGGCAAATGATAAGCTTATTCACTGTGAATAAAATAGAAAAAAATTATATCGATTTGTATTTACGGTTTTTACCTATTTGAAAATTTATTGCTGAAATGTGACGCATGTGATAAAAATAAAAGTAAATAATTTCGTGTACACAAAATTGTAATCTTTAACAAATGTACCGGATGAGGAGAGGTTATTGGCTCAGGTGTGCTTAAAAAAACATATAATTAGAAGTTTGCGTGGCGCTGCGGGAGTCGTCAATACTACCACTGTCACTGTGTTGACAAAACACTATATAATAATCAATAAAAAACCTATATAGTACGATGTACGCGTAGGTAGTTGTAATCACAGATGTTCTGAAATTAAGTAATGTTTTTTTTTTCAATTTCGAAGTCTGACAGCCAAGGTCAGTCGGCCCCACCGATTCGAACATCTCCAGGTCGACCAAAAATGTAGCTAATAAGTTTCTAGGAATTGTTGATTCTGGTAGTGATTGAACATTGTCAATGTTGATAAAAACATGACAATAAAAATGCACAAGCACAGATGTTCTGAATTTATTAGTAGAATCAACCCCAGAAACTCCGGAAAGTAAATGATACGTTTCCAAGTAACGCTGCCAAGGGTGACAAAACACAACAACAAATTAATAGACGTTTTAAGGACAGGTGTACGTATACATATGGTGTGTTACATTTTCACAATTCTGTAGTCGATATTTAAAAGGAAAGTCGACCCGGAAAGTGAGAGATATTTTTCCAGGTGACAGACATTTATTATTACTGCCAATTTTGACACTACACGTCGGAACAATCAATGACTACAAAAATAATACAAATATTTTAAGGACAGATGCTCTGGCAATTGCGTGCTATCTTTTCTTCAATTCTAATATTCAACACAATATAAAGGTCACGTAAATTCCCTGCAAATCTTGATATTTTTAACATAAATCCCACAAAAAGAAAATGTTTTCCTTCGGGCTTATGACACCTTTAGGGATGCTGTTTGGACGTCTGGAGTGCCTTTTTGAGTAGAGAAAGAAGTGAACGTGGGTCTTGAAGAGACTCATTTCGTAGGTGAGAGGGAGGTAAGCCACTTAATCGTTCCACAGCCGATATACCATATTGTATGCACGTGCACAAACATTGCTGCAGAATTGAACGGTACATACTATGCTGTATAAAGAAACATATTACTTTGATTTTAATATTTAAAGAGTTGCCTTACGGAATGGCAAGCTCTTTTTATTATTCCGAATACTTATAAATAGCCAAAGTCTACCCGTTACATCATTACACACCAAAACACAGAAATTTTCATTTACAAGCGTGTTATTTTCCAAAAGTCGGTAGACAAGGTCAGTCGACCCGAAAATTCGTCCAGTTCTTCAGGTCGACCTGAAAAGTGACCGATATGTTTCAGTTGACGTCGTAATTGCCGATAAGCCTTCCGCCCGCCCTCTCCCTCCCCGCCTCTGCCCCCGCCCCCGCCCCAATCCCGCCCTGGGCTGGTAATCAATGTTACTCCATCATGCCATGGCTCAAATATATTTATTCACAGTCGTAATAGATAGACACGCAAGACTAAGTAAGATATGGAACACCGCGCAGTTCGCTAGCAAAGAAAAATCAATTTTCTTTTACGAGAAAACGACTGACCTTAGAATCCATAATAGCGTGCATAAGATTCACAGTACACTACATTTTAATTTTAAAGCCTTTGCTAATCAAATTCACCCACAAAGTATCATAAAATTTTACCTAAATGCACAATTTTCACTTTACCAATGCGGCAGAGATTAATTTTTGGTCAAAAATATGTAGTAATACGTTTTTGAACTGTCAAAAGCAACGTTCGCGTAGAGTCTCTGAGGTTTCCATCAGCCCCCTGGCACAAGCACATCGATAAAGATTTTATCGATTTCATCGGTAATGTTGTTAACTTTTCTTCGTTGTCGAGCACGACTGCATATCATCAACGAACAAGCAATTTTTATTATTTTTTTTTTAATAACATATGATTTCTACCTCAAATTTTAATATTGAAGTAAGTAAGTTTAAAATTCAGTCGGTTCGGCGGCAAAGGGCCTGAGAAATCGGCATATTAAGTTCGACCCCAAGCTTTACAATACTCCATAAAAATGATGATTTTAAAACAAATGCTACTCTCTGCAGATTTTTTGATTGATTCTTATAAAGACCTGTAATATTATAAATCATTAGATACCCCCCGTCTCTTTCTCCCCATCACTATGTACACAAGATGTTGATTTTACCCTCTCACTCTTACCTTATATTATGTTTTGTCCTTTTCTATATGTATAGACGCTCTCACAATGTATATTTTTGATCAGTTTAATTTTTATACCCTGAAGATGCTTAAATAAAGCGAAACCGGTCGGTAGTATAAAAATTAAATAAATCGTGGTTACAAACATAATTATAGTGTTATTTCAATTTATAATATGTCAAACCACAAAGTTACTAAAAAATAAATAAATATTTAAGAGTAAAAAATAGTATAACTAAATGTGAAAACAAGAATAATAAAACATTCATAAAGCTCTGAATTGATTTTCATGAACATCGAAACCTTTCATTAAAGTGGATTTAATTAAATTTATCAAAATTATAAAGGCGATCGTAATTAAAAGTTTAACAAAACCGATTGAAGGCTATTTGTTTGACCAATTTGACTGCGAGAGATTTAGAAACAAATGACTTTGGGCCGAGTACTACGCCATTTCAATACAACCGAATCAATTCAATTTAATAAATTGATAAAGTTGAAACAAGTTTAATTTAATTGGAAAATAAATAGTAGCAACCAGCTGTTTTCATTTTCTCAAATAAATCAATCTGCAAAGCAGTTTTATTATGGTAAAGATTCAATTTTTTTAAAAGAAAACTTCTTAAGCACCGTTGTGATTTAAAACATGATGAAACGGAAATGATCGACACTAAAAAGAGACAAACACACACATCTATAGGATTTAGGCTGCAAAAGAATGAAATAGACTATTTGGTGTCCTTTTTGTGTGGTGCTTCGTAGAATAAAATATAAAATAGCTTTTAAATTTGGTAACAATATTATAATAAATAAACCCTACAATTATCCTAATATATAAGTTTGTACAGCGCCCTTGAGGTGAATTTTAACAAAATCGGCGCTATATAAATCATCCAAATATTATTATGATTATTATCCCACTCCTGATACTCTGCATTCGTCTCATTCTCTCGAAGTTTAGTTTTCTGAAGGTTTCACTTCTACCGCGGGTGAACGGCACGATCCGATTTATTTTTATTTTTAAATACAATCTTATAGTAATCCCAGAGAGAGATCGTACGTGACGTGGTCGTTCTAATATCATGTGCCTTTTTGGTTTTCATACGATGTGCGAGAAGAGGTCGATCATCGTCGACGTATGTACAACATCTCTGGGACAGTATATACTGTCGCCCTCGTGAGACATCACAATTATTCAGAAACGAAACGATTTTAGACGTGTTTCATGACTATTTCTGAATGTCTAGGTAATTTCCAATCTTTCTCTTCGACTTCTTCTTCCTCTCCCCACCCATCATTTTGTCTTATGTCCTTTCTGTGAAAATGGTTACACCATTATTGTAATGTAGGAAATTAAAAAAACGGAATAAAAATCAGAAATTTAAAAAAAATTTGTTTGACTGAAGATTGAACTTTCCTACCCACGGACTGCAGGCAACAACGCTACCAACCGAGCCAAATCCCGATTGGATAAGACCGACATGTATTTCGTACAATAATTGCTGTAATATCATCAAACCTTACAGAAATGCGTATTGCCACCAAAAGTTGATCGAATGCATTGTCATCGACAATGAGTCTACCTGCCGATTTTCAGCTCGGTCGAACGTCGGGAAGTGGGTTAATTTCTAGTTCGAAGATTCCACTTCATTCAATCAAGAAAACAAAATTCAAATTAAAATAAATTCTGTTACCTCGGAACAGGCTCAGCCTAGTGAGATGGTATATACCAAAAAATGCATATATATATTGCATATTATAATAAATTAATAAAAAATTATATGTATTTACCAAAAATACCTCATGATAATAGTTCATAGTCTCAGTTCAACAAACTGTAATACGTTTTTCCTTAATTTTAAAAGGCGCCAAAATGTAAGCTACCCCAGGCGCCATTTTTCTAAGGGATATAATAATAAAAGCGAATCACTGGTTCTCGCTTATCAGCATCAAGTGCCAAGTAGTGCCGTCTTACAGGGATGATTAATCAATGTTCCCACTACACTACACTTCTACAGTATTCTATAGAATTCTACAGTCTACCCACGGTTCTATAGTGTTCTACGATCTACCTAGAGTTTTGTTCAGTTTCTGGATAATTACGGCAGCAGCGTGTCTAAACCATATTATTAACGGACGACTTACAAACTACACTGAAATATTCATCATTCCGCGGATAGCGATCGGTTTGAGAGGATTTGCTTTTCAAATAAAGACTATTTTAAAACAAGCGAGTTACATTATTCTTTGCAAGTTTGCGAAGTTACATCGTGGTGATTTTATTTGATACCGCACAAGTTATAACTGCACAGAGCCTGTGGGGCTACGCCGGTACAGCATACGCATTTGGGAAAGTTGTTAGGCTGCATACCAACAGGAGAAAAATGCCGAACCATGAATTATTATTATTAACATAATTTGTGGTTCGGCTCGCGCAATTTTTCTCGTATTTATATGCGGCACAAAGTGTTTAGGAAGTAGGTTCACGTAATTTTGTTCTTTTATCGGGAATGTCTTCAATTTGGGAGGCGGGAATAAGTACCACCACCCCGGGAACCTTTATTGTATAACCAACACCTCTGCCGTAGGTCACTTCAAGTGGTTCGCTACGTTTGGTGATTTAGCAGGGGTGCCCGGGTTCATGGGGTGAGGTTTGTCTAGGTTTTGGAGGCGGATGATCAGGACACACTGAACCCCAGATTCCTTAACACACCCCTTAAACCCGTTTCCTTCCCAGAACTCTCCTCACCTCCTTTTCCTTAAAAAAACCCTCCACACAGCATCCCCAAATATGACGTAGGCACTGAGGGAAATTATTTTCCTCAGGACCTCCCGTGTGAAGCTCATGTAAAAAAAATCTCACACACACAGCGAGGATTTCTGTAATGGTTAACGGACAACTTCATCACTTCTTTAAAAAGTAATTAAAAGAGAAGGTTAAATTTAAAAAAAAAAATAGTTACGTTAAGTTAGGTTAAAAAAAAATTCATCACTTTTAATGACTTTTCAGGGGGTGTTGAAATGCCACATTGTTGAGTTGTCGTGGAACCTTCCGAAATCTATCTTTACTAAAGGTTTTTGAAAATTACAAAAAAAGTGTAAATAATATTTTTTTCACGATCGAAAATTGCGTCGAGATTTTATTGTGAAAAATCAACTTTTCTAAAATTTTTCGGCGAGAAATTCGGACCACAAAAAGAAATGAGAGATTTGGAGATGTCTGACGTACATTTAGTGGAATTGATAGTGATAGCCAAGCAGGGGCAGGCGGCAGTCCACGGCCTGACAGACCCCGACCTGACAGATGGACTGTCCGGATAGATTGGTCAACTGCGGTCACATACATCACGCTACAACACCGACACCCAACTCCCACCACCACCCACTACCACCCCAACCACCACCAACACCAGCCACATCCCCCCGGCGACAAGGGGATAATGTACAAAAACGACAATGATAGATTACCAAACGAATTCTATTAAAAAAACCATTTAATTGTTTTTAAAGTGTTTATTATCAACTAATCGTGAAAAAGCTACAACTTGACATGAATAATTTTGCAATCGGTGCAAGTGGGGCAGTCACATTAGATATTGGAGAAACCAATGAGCTAAATAAATCCCTGGAGGCTTTTTTGGAAATTGGGAAGCGTGTATGGGATAACCATCACCTCTGCCCCAGGTCGCTCAAAGTGATTCGCTACGTTAAGTCACTTAGCAGGAGTGCCCGGGTTTATGGGATGAGGTTTGTTTTGTCTGGCGGCGAATGCGGTTTGACAACTTACTGAATGGCCGGCCGGATTGGGAGAGACTGGATGAGAAAGACCTAACCTAGTGTCCAGGAGAGGCGGACATACGAATCCATTCCTCCCACTGCGGTGAAAGGCGATGGGTCCAGAGAGTCCGGCTGGAGAGGTCTAGGTTAGGTCTCCCTTAACCAGTCTCTACCAATCCGGCCCGCCACGCAATGGGTGGGCAAAAACATTCGGCGCCAGACCTGTATAAACCTCACCCCATGAACACGGGCACCCCTGCTAAGTCACCAAATGTAGCGAAGGGGTGACCTATGGCGGGGATATTGGTTGTCCATTAAATGGTTCCCGGGACAGTGATACCTATACCAGCCCCCCAAATTGATTTACTCCTGATAATAGGACATGAAAAACTCATTGTTCGTTTGATCCACCGCAACTAGGAAGTACGCGGTTCACGAACAAGTGTTTACGAATAAAGTGGTGCGACTTTATAGGTTATTTGAACACATTAGTTTGACACCAGACCTCGTGTTTCGTTTTGAAATGAGAATATGCTTGGTTCATGAGATTTCATTTATCCAGTTCTTACCGCTCCCTAACCATCACCATAAATATTTGAAATTTGGAACAATGACAAAAAAAATAGTGAAACATTCGAGTTCATTTAAATCGAAAGAGCATTGATGATTTGAACTGCCTTAGAAGCAAGTTATTGGTGTTTTCTATACACAAAAACATGTTAAGTCAAAAAAAGGAATCGGTTATCCCTTTTCCCGGCAAACCTTATTTTTTCCTACACATACTAACATCCAATTCCGACAAACACCGTTTTGTCTCGTTTCGTTTTTAGTATAAAGTTAAGTGCATCTGAAGATGTAAATTTCGTAAGCTGTTTTGGATGCAACACCTCCTCTAATCCAAATTGGCGTTACGATTTTTTTTCATGTGTATATCGATCTATGCACCCTCCTTGAACTGTTTCCGTTCAATGTTTCATTCAAATAAAATCCAATTAGATTATTTACTTGCATATACTTTTACTCTCAAGGACTTGGTTTTGGATACCCTGTGGCTACTGACTTTGATTGCCGGTTTGCTTCGATAGCCACGATAAGAAATAGGCTTAGAAGTTAATTAATTATGTGGAGAAATGTAAACTGAGGTAACGACTTATTACGGCCGTTATCAGCCCCTAAGCATTTCTTTTTCCGATCTTGATAGTCAAATATTCATTAATTCATCCACCTGCACGGTATTTAATTAATGCTTCCCTCCGTTGATGTTTCGATAAGCGGAAAATCCAGCGAAACTTAGGGCTCCGTAGTTAGCGTTCAAAAAAAGAAGAAGGTGGTTTGAAATGTGAATGTTAAAGGTAAATACGTAAATGCGAATGTTAGAGGGAGCGCGATAGCAATAAGAAACGATTACACCAATAAATAAGTAAAAATTGTGAAAATATTTTTTAAAAAACGAGTCTTTTCGTTATTTGTTTTTGGGGTGTTATGCCGTGTTGCGCTGCCTCCTTCTTTAACCAACGTTTCGGACAGCTTTATAGTGTCCATCATCAAGGCAGATGTGTAATTGTGTACTTGTTAGTGGTAAAATGTGTGCTTATCTCCTCGGAAGCAATATCGTGTTGCCAGCTCCACTCCACTTCGAGCTGGCATACAGTACACTTTAGAATTTTTGTATCGGTGACTAGCGAACGCTAATGATATTGGTGAAAGTGTGTACACTAATAAGTATTAATCTGCCCTGATGATGGACTCTGTAACGCTGTCCGAAACGTTGGCTAAAGAAGGGGGTAGCGCAACACGGCATAACACCCCAAAAACAAATAACGAGAAAATCTAAAAACTAACAAAAAAACGAGTCGTTTAAAAAAGAGGAAAAATCTCTCGGCAAATGAATAAAGTGGCAATTAAAGATTCAAACACTTGTTTCATACCTTTAACATGTTAAATAACAGAACAAAGTGTAGTTTTAAACATTTTCAGAGTTAACGAGTACTGTATGATTTTTTCCATGGAGGCAATTTCATAATATAATTATCTTCCGAACAGACCTTCCATTGATATGCTTGGTGTAACTATAAGTGACCAGCTCAGGTATGGGGGCTCCATCGAAGCCAGAGTAAAGTTAGCTTCTCAAAAACTGGGCGTACTGTACAGGGCCTGCAGTTTCTTTAATAGTACACAACTGCTTACCCTGTACAAATCGCAAGTGCGCCCCACGGTTGAATTTGGCAGCCACCTCTGGTCTGGAGCTCCAAAATACTTGAAAAATACCCTCGACTCTTTGCAGAAATGGGCGGTCCGTTTGGTAGATTCTCCCACCTTAACGAACGGATTGCAATCTTTAGAGCACAGGCGTCGGGTGGGAATGCTATCCATGTTCTACCGGTATTTCAATGGAAGATGCTCTGAGGAACTAGCGTCATTGATCCCTTCGGCACCGGTGCACAGTCGGGAGACACGCCAAACGCGCGCCCAACATATGTACACGGTTGAAATTTGTCACATGTTCATTCCTTCCTCTCCTCAAAAAGACCCTCCATACAGCATCCCAGATGACATAGGCCCTGAGGGAAATTATTTTCCTCAGGGCCTCCTGTGTGGAATTAATGTAAAAAAAAAAAAAAAACCATTTCGGCTCGTATGTTCTCGTGTATTCGGCATAATATGCGTAGCTTTTCCTGTGTTTAGATACCACTTCTGTAACTAGTGGGCTAAGCCGAAGATTTTTGCAGGACTAAGCCCAAGATGGGTTCAATAGTTCACTGTGAAAATGATTAAAGATTATGAATCGAACAAATTAGCGTTGTATTTTTTAAAGAGTAAATTTGATGTTTCAATAGCTCGTAATGAAAATTACGAGACGGTCTTAGAGTGTAGCGTTGAAAAGTGGAGCAAATTTCAGAACGCCAGAGCTCGTAGTTTGAGAGTTTGTACGAGTGAGTAATGTGTCGGAAGCAAGCTTTATGGTTACGATGAAAAATCTGTGAAAATATTTCCTTCTCCCTCCAGCTTGCCATAGCGTCGAAATAATTCATCATAAATATTCAATATGTTTATTTTATTAGCTCCACACAAGAGGCCTTGTGGAAAATAATTTCATTCAGGGCCTATGTCATTTTTGGGGGTGCTGTGTGGAGGGTTTTTTAAGGAGAGGAAGTTCTGGGAAGGAAAAGGGTATGAGAGGAGGGTAGGAATCTAGGGTGTTCAGGAGAGACGGACATATGAATCGATCCCTCCCACTAAGGTGCAAGGCGATGAATCGTGAGAGTCCAGCTGTAGAGGACAACTTCTCCATGGTTTCCCTCAATCGGTCTTCACTTTTCTTCAGTTCTCTTCACTTTTATTCAATGCTCTGATTTGTTGTCGAACCTAATATAACATTATTACTTTTATTATTAAAACATAAATCTCAACAAAAGTAAGCCACACTTATATTGGTTTGCTCCTCAGGAAAGCGAACCCACACACATTTCGGTAATCAGATTGGACACTGAGCAATTGTTTCAGTAGATAATCAGGTCAAATTAATTTGTCACCGTGATAGAGAACGCCAAACGATTAAAATAGTACTAAACTAATGTGCGAGTACTTACCGGGTAAATAGTAAATAGTACAATAATGTAAAAACACAGCGGGAAAACACAACATTAGTTAATTAGTTAACACAAGGAATTAAACCAAATTATTCGCATCAAAAAATCAGGTACCTAATTAATATTTGCACAGAAGATTTGGCTTTGCTCATCAAATATACATTTGTTTCATTGTTTCCAAATAAACAGGGTGTTAAGGGACGTACTTGACTTACCAACCAGTGATTCCTGACATTATTTGGAGTTAAAAAAGTAAAAGAAATTTTGTTATCCGGTGACATTTTTTTCAGCGTAAAGCCTCGATTACATTGAGCGAGTTTACAAGCTACTAGCCGGTAAGTTTAAAAGCGGGTGAATCGGCGAGTGAGATCGTCATGATGACACACAAAACTGTCTACTCGCTCAGTAGCGACAGTAGCAGCTAAAATAACGACTCTCGCGCGAACCAATTCGGTCGACATTTTGTAAAAAACTTAAGCTCGCAGCTAGCGCCACACGCTAGCCATTAGCGAGAATTACGGCTCCTGCGCGAACGAATTCTGACAGTTACGAGATCAGTTGTTGGTAGGCTGCCATCTTGAGCGAATAGCGATTAAAGTTGTCCACCTTTACGATGACACTGAGCGAGTTTACAAACAGATAGTGAATTTCCCAGATAGTAGCTTGTAAACTCGCTTAATGTCATCGTGGCTTAAGATGAAAAAATTGGCAGGTATTGGATTGTTAGGGTTCGGCGGTTATTTGTAAAACGGCGGAAGATAAATTTTTTGTTTGGTTTCGAAAAAGTCACCAGAGACCAAAATTTTGTCCATATTTTTTTCTCCAAACAATGTCAGGAATCACTGGTTAGTCAAAGTCAAATAAGTCAAATACGTCCCTTAAAACCCTGTATATTACAATATTATTTGTACGGCGACGTTACCTTGAACAGGTTGTGTCTTCACGATTTTACTCGTATTTTTTCCTCCCTCTTCTTTTAAATCAAAGCCTTATCAAAGCTGGTTCATTAAGGTAGTGTCAGCATTTTCTGAATGCTGACACTACCTTATGTGGTCCAATTAATGCTGACACTACCTTATGCATTCAGAAAATGCTGACACTACCTTATGTGGTCCAATCAATGCTGACACTACCTTATGCATTCAGAAAATGCTGACACAACCTTATGTGGTCCAATCGACAAGTGTGAATTTTTATTTTCTTCCACATCCTTGTACTTTTCTTACATCACCACTTACTCCAGGTTATTTCATTTACTACACGCAGGGAATCACTGTATTTGAAGTCATTTGTCATAATTTTGACTTACCGCGGTGACTCCGTAAAACTATGCATTTTTATTGATCTATTTGGGTAAGGTAATTTATTGAAAAACAATTAAACTGATAACAATTATTTTACAATTTTATTGTTTAACAATTATTTTACAACTGTTGACAAAATGCTTAATTGCGGTTTAACTTCTCTTAAAAAAAATTAATTAGAAGAAAAAAAAAATAATAATAATTAAAAAAATTAAATTAAAAAATGGGGTTGTTGAAAGTGACAGACTGGGCCAGTTCCTACCATATCATCGCGACTCGATTATTGTAACGGTATCTATGCTAGCCTTCCAAAATATCAAACTGACAAACTTCAATCCGTTTTTAACGCAGCGGCACGGCTCATAACCGGAGTCTCTAAATATTCACACATTTCAGAACACCTTCGTAACCTTCATTGGCTCAAGTGCCCTGAAAGAATCCAGTACAAATTGTGCTGGATGGTGTTTAAATCAATCAATGAAATGGCCCCACCTTATATCTCTGAACTATGTGTCCCGGAAAATACTGGTCCGAGGCAGTCAACCCTTAGATCAGCAACATCATCAGCTATAGGCAGACTAATGGAACCTAAACGCAAGCCAAATACAAAGTTTGGAGATCGCGCTTTTGGAGTATCTGGGCCTAAGGCTTGGAATAAACTCCCTCCGGAACTAAGATGCATAACAAGCCCAACAGAATTTAGGTCCAAATTAAAAACCTACCTTTTTGGGCTCTCATATCCTTAATTTAAATAAACCTATCTGAGAGTATCATACTTTTATTTTATATGATGTCTTAATTACACTTTTCTAATTAATTTTCTAATTACTTGAATCTTTGCACATCAATCTGTCTCGTTACGAATCACATTTAGGAAGATCAAATCCTTGTACTACTGTACCGCCCACTATAAAATGTTGCTTTTGATTTCCAAAATACACTCATCAAATATTTTATACTAATATTAAAATATGTTTCAGGATTAAACACATATAACAAGTGTACACAATAATGTCCCCTGCGTGCGAACTATATCTAAATTTCTTAATAGACAATAAGTGTTAATTTCAAGCGACCTCCCAGGTAAGTATGGTCCTGTATACATTTTTAAGAAGCATCGCGTTCATTGGTCGAGACATTGTACATATATTTTCTTATGAACCGGTGGATGCAATTTTTAGCCATTAGTTGTTTTAATTGTTTGTCTAGTTTGTAGTTTTTCTAGATTTTAGAAATGTATTGTAAGTTTGTGCAGCGCCCTTGAGGTGATTTTTCACAAAAACGGCGCTATATAAATCATCCAATTATTATTATTATTATTATTAACATATCATTTATACTGATAAACCTCTATTTATCAGTTTAACAACTATTAGTGAATATTCCCAATTGGGGTATGCTGTGAGGCTGAAAGTAGTGGGGAGAGGAAGGAGATAGGGAAGAGGAAGGTGGGGGAAGTACCTGGCTATTCAGATCTGGTCACCAAACACGGCTAAAGCCATTTCAAGCAAAGTTTCAGTTCTGAATGGTGGTTTTACACCAGGGCGATACTGAAAATATCTTCCACTCTGTAACTTGCCGCAAATATACTATGTAAATTATTTTTAATTAATAAATTGTGAAATAATACACATTAATCAAATAAAATTTATTTGCCACGCCGGGATTCGATCCCGCGACCTTCGGATTGCGAGTCAAGAGCCTTACCGCTGGACTATGCTGGCCGTCAATGGCCGGCCGTCTATTATTAGTAAGGCAATAAATCTTTAGTAGATGTATACAAAAGGCACATTTCTATGATTATGGTTGAAGCCAGAAGCCATATATGTACCAGTGTTCTTACAAAAAAATATTAATAGAAGTCGTACAAAAAGGTCAGGGAATTTCTACGAATCAGACAGACGGCGGCAGTTGGTTGACCTTTGAATGCCTTTTCTAATGCTAAGCACGTAAATAATTTTAAATTCAGAAAATTTTTGTATACGTAAGGATATTTTTTATTGTTCTTTTCATGACCTACAAAATTTTGCTATTTTTTTCACAAAGTAAATTTGATTTTGCTGAACATTGCACTGCTAAGTATTCATTTGGCTAGACGCTGATGTCAACAAAAATAAATTTGCAAAAATTTGTTCAAACGTTTCAATTGTTTGTCCGATTAAAGTTGCTTTTACCTGGTTTGCTTCAAATCCAAACTATTTTTAATATTATTTGGTTGGTGCATAAAAAAAGATCGTAACGTTTTATTCGTTTAAAATACAAATACAATTTGTTCTGAATTAACAAAATCGATAAACTTCGACAAAAATAATCTATGTACACAATTTGATCATAGTATTTTGTAATCCATTTTATAATTATCGCAATAATTATCGTAATAATTATCGAAAACTTTTCACAAATTGAAAAATTCAAGACGCATTCAGTAAACAGTACTGTGGCATTTAAATGACATTAACGTATACATGTTTGTACTATTATTACGCCAAACAAATTATTCCAAGGTAAAGCTGCTTATGAAACCAAACAATGTTACAAACTTACATAAGAAAGATCAACAACATCTTTATTTTAATGCCTTTATGAGGCTTTTACAAAAATACTATAAACATCATAATTTTGTGGAACAGTAATCAAACCATGCAGAAGAATAGTACTACGCTAACATTGATTATTATTGAGGTATTTTATCCTATAACCAGTGCGGATTTGCAGTCTTGGCCGCCCTTTGGTATGGCCAGGCCATGTAGTAAGTACCGGCCGCCCCTTTCTCAGTACCCATCATCTAGAGTACATAATGAATCCACTTTATTGCCAACTTTTATCGAAGTCGATTCAGAAATTTAGTTAACTATAATAGCTGCTAATTTGAAATACTTTCTGAGGTTTCAAGGATAATTATTGCACATTTAAAGAAAACATTTAAAACGGTTTTAGGTTTTATTTATTTAACTGGTTAAATACAATATACAATTAGTGTTTCACAATGTGTTACAAAACACCATCTGCACTTAAGCGCAACAAAATCATTAATTAAATTTTCGAAATCCAATTTCCTTAAAAATCTGCTTCTGTGTTAAGCAAAGCAAGATCGTATAACCTTTGTGCTCCGTTATTGTTGTGCGAAAATAATGTTTACGAAAACGATCGTTCTCCAGAACAGTTACACACACACAAACATAAGAAGAGCAATATCCACGTTTGGGTAAATGGTTTGAAGACCTTCAGTTCGTAACCATTTCAACAAACTGACAGCACTGTTTCGATCCTCATTTTTTTCACTGGAGTGAGCATGAAAATGGAGACATTCTTCTGAAAAACTGTCTTCTAAGTCAGTTGAATAAACTATTTGCAATGCTTTGGCCTTTTCTTCGACTTCAGACGCGCTTAGCTTGTCAAGTTAGTAATAAAATTAAATTTATTGTAACGTAATTTATAAGCATCCTGTCGTTTTATGAGTTCTTCCGACAATGTATCAATTATTACCAGAAAATTAGTGATTCTGAAATTTTCGCGACCGTTCTTATGTTATCATTTCGCGACCGTTTATTTCTTGTTGACTTTTTTTCACGATTGGCCGTCCCTAATATCTGGCCGTCCTAGGCCCGGGCCTACTTGGCCTTAGAGCAAATCCGCCACCGCTTATGACTGTATTCCGTGCAGTTGAACACTTCTACTTCTTCCAAGAAAGTATTGCCATCTACATGCAATTCAGATACAAGCAAGTTTCTAACTGACTCAGTCCTGTAACATATATTATTGTAAATCGTTAGAATAAATCCTGAACAAGGAGATTAATAATACACCATAAACGCGAAACCTTTTCCGTCTCCCCTTCACCAAAATGGAACTCGACACCATAAATATGTTGGAACAAATAACGCTATTAGGCAGCCTAATGGCACAGAAAAACACAAGATTATCTTTATATCCCCCAAACTAACCCACAACACTTCTTCCAACTGTCTCCAGTCGGACTATTACCAGCTGATCATGTTACGGTCCACTGAACAGATAATATCTAGAAGTGTGATGTGCATCACGTGATTTAAAAAAAAACTGTGGTCGCCAATTCACGTAAGACCTTTCAGAGTAGCAGACACGCCAGTAAAATTTATCACCTGCTCATGAAAGAAATTCGATATTTGAAAATATTTGGTCAACTTCATCAGAAGTAAGGAAAAAATGCTGCACTTAAGATTTAGGGGAAGGGAAGGAGGTGGGGAAGAGGAAGGTTGGAAAGTACCTGTATATTCAGACTTGTTCACTAAACAGGGCTTACCGTTCTGAACAGTGGATTTTTATCAAGGCGCGATAATGAGAGTAATTTTTACTTGTGCACGTTTTTGTGCATTCCATTCAGTTACTTTTACGCTCCGGAATTTCAGAATGAAGTAACGGATTCTGTATCAGAAATTTTAAACGTGTATTTTTTTAATGTTGGTCTAAATTTACGTAAACCAAAAATATTTTATATTAGTTATTTAAGACGCGACTAGAATCTAATTTAATCTTGCAAACCTAAAAATAATTGAACCCTTGCCCGGAATAATGTTGTAACCAACAAAACCATCAATATTGAGTTATTGATGAAATAATGCTAGGCTTATTAATATGCTTCTTTTAAGGTAGGGATTATGGCAATTAATTTTTTTTTTTAGACCTGTGGCAGCATTTTAAAGTTTGGTTTGTGGAAGAACGTTATGTAAGGCTATTTATCAAAATAATGCATGGTTTAATTCATGGAATAGAAAGACTTCAAAGCCAAGAAGCTGAAGAATGCAGAAAAGTAGTAATTATCCAGAAAAATATTATTAAGGTGGTTTTTTAGCCGTCGAAACAGTTTTGTGGAATAAGGTTGTAAATTGATCTCGAGACAGTATCCCGAACGTAAATGGTTTAATTTATTTATATCGTTTTTTTTTGCATTTTAAGCTCAAATACATCAATGAAATATGTAAATTTATATAAGAAGAGCATATTACTTTCTGTAAGGTACGAAAAGTAAAAAAAACACTTTCTGTAAAATAACGTTGTGTGTGAAATTTTTATATACAACATTTTTTCCAGTAATTCAGCATAAATTCTAGTAATACTCTAATTAAATTGCCTTTCTTCATGACTTTTCATTAAAAAATCTTAAGAATTGTATGTTTATTGTTTATTAGCCGGTTTCATTTTTTCCATTTTTCTCGGAGCAAAAATATTGTTTGATACGTTTTTCTATTACGAAATCAAACTTTGATTAATTGAATATAGAGGTGGTACTTGAGAAAAACCCATTACTTTATGACATAAAAAATTGATTATTTGACCTAAGAAATTCATTCCATTATGAATTCCTGGCTTGGCCGGCCGCTAACTTTTAATTGTTATCTTTTCTAAAAAAAACTTCTGATAATGTATTATCGTGGGCATTTACTTATTTATATTTCAATAAAGTTATCAATTTCTAAACGTGAGTTTGAGAATAATCCAGCGACCTTTACAGAGGCAAATGAACAGTAAGGACGGGTTGTTTAAAAAAATTTGATGAGTTCATCAAATATTTGAAGTTTATTTTCTGTGGAAGTTCTATTCAAGTTCTGTTATCACATTATTATAGGCCAGTTGCTGCGTGAAACTGAAATAATCACAGAACTTGAATAGAACTTACACAGAATGTAAAAATTAACTTCAAATATTTGATGAATTCATCAAATTTTTTGAAACAACCCATCCTAAGTATTAGTAAAAGAAATTTAAATACATGTATTTAATAAGACAAGATGCCATTTTCTTTGCGTTGTAAAATTTTTAACACATTCATTTAAAAAAATTTATAAATGCGTTTTATTTTTCAAAAACTTTAACGCGTAGCACTGGAAAATGCATGGAATTCATACGAGAAAAGCGTTTACCCTGTTCTACTTCGAGCACACTTTGACACGTCCACAAACACTTCTATAAGTAATCTATTCAGTGTCACAATGTTACAGTCCAAATGGCCGCTCCAACGGGATGAGGAAATGAGTATGTTTGGAATGGGCTGGCTGTATTTCGTACCTGATGCTAATGGCTGATTAGGGGACATAAAAGTATACGATCCTAATTCTGGAACTTGGTTATTGCACAAGTTAGATTGGCTGGCTATGGTGGCTATGGGCTGGCTGTAGTGACTATGGGCTATAATGGGCCAGTGGCTAGCGGCAATACCTCGAGCTATATCGATTATAGTAACTGCGCGGACAAGTGGGTATTGTTAACTCGAGTTTGTTGTTTTTGTTGTGACATGTTTAGAAGCGTTGTAATCGGTGGCGAACCTTTGAGTGCCCTTGAGGTTAAGTTTAACGTGAAATCACTATTTTAGATCAATCTTTACTACGAATTGGTTTACATTGTGGATATCAAAAAGTATGCATTGGATAAATCAAAGCTTTTTGTATAGCTTTGCTTGAGTGGAATTGAAATAAAATTTGCTGATCTTAATATACAAAAATTAATGTTTCTTTGTTTGTCCCTTATGCATTCCTAAACCATTCATCCGATTGTGATGAAACTATGGTGATTTGTTGTGCACGGGCCCGCAATGGTTTCTATATATAATGATGAGCCACGGCGTTACAAAATAATTTCCTATACCATTCATCCGATTGTGATGAAACTTTGGTGAGTTATTGTGCGCATACCCGCAAAGGTTTTTTTTATATACAATGGTGAGCTCTGGCGTTATGAAATTTGTATTAAAAAATTACAAAAGGTGGCGCAAATGTTTTAAAAAAGAGCGTATTTCGTACAGTTTAGCGGCAGGGAGGAAAGGGGGAAGAGAGCACGAACGAGGACGCATGGGAAAGGACACGCAGGGGACAGACAAAAAAACAACCACAAAAAATCCCGTTTATCCAAAAGCACTTCAATAAACAGAAAAACAAACACTTTCTTTCTTTGAGTGGCATTGCAACGCGTGCCGGTTACTCGCTGGTTAGTTTATAAAAAATATAAGCGTAAACTAATAAAAAAAAGTTTTTTTCATAAGAAATGTATGAATGCGTATAAGTCGCAACTTAAAAAAAAATATAATATATATTACGGCCAAAATTTTCTGTTCCAGTTTTCCTAGATATATTTTTTTCTTTATTACAAAATTATTCACAAAATAAATAAAAAAGCGTTTCTAGATTACATTTGCCAAGCGATAAACACTAAAAATAAACACAATTGTTGGCTTTAGGCTCTCTTTTAATATATAAAGAAAATCGAAAGGTTTCTTTATTATTTCGTGACATTCGGCACGTTTAGGTTAAGCACTGCTTAATAAGCAAACACATGTTTCATTATTGAATAATTGATAAAACTGGACATTCCAAACGTCTTTAGCTCACGATGTATTATTATATCTGACGCTGCTAAATTAAAAAGTTAGAGTTTGTTGACCTAGAAATTCTAGAAAGAAATGGAAGAACATATTTTAAACAATGAGAATAAATTTCTTTTTTGAAATTTTTTTAAAAAGGGAAATTTATTTTATTTTTATAGAACGTTTTGATGACAAATTGCGCATTATAATTACTTTCACGATTTATTCTGCCTAACAGCCTTAGCCTTGTGTAACAAAGTAAGAAGAGGATTTAAACTCCTTAAAGAAGCCTTGATTACGTTCCCTTTTTGGAAAAAGAGCTATTCCATTAGCGTCCACGGCATCCTGTTTCACATAATTAATAAATAATTCGCAGTAAGCCGCTTATGACATTGGAAGCAAACAGCTGAAAGGAAAACTAAGAGATAGTTTTGATATTGTATTATGAAGTTACCCACGCAAATATTCGTCCGATTTAAATATAGATTACTAGCTTTTCCCCGCGGCTTCGCTCGCATGGTATTACGGGAAATTACTGTAGCGGTTGAACTTATCAATTATCCCCCCTCCTCCCCACCCCACCCCCTCCCGCATTCCATACATTCATTCCCTTACATTCAGTTTTCAAACATCTAGCCTGCCACCTAAATTTCACAACGAAAAAAAGAATTATCCAATTTTGTTCATTCGTTCGGAATTTATGCGCTTACAAACATTTCGGTTGTTTATTTTTATTTAAATATTTGGAAGTTCGTTAATATAATAAAAAAAAAATACTCTATTTATCATTCAGTCTTTATAATCGTTACGAATTATATTTTTAATGTAGGAACTCTTATCTGACATTTATTCCTGCTTGTCCAAAAAATACAAAACATATTCTAATATTTGAATTTTCTGGGGCAGTAGCTGACCAGGGGGCTGAGTACCTACCAGCTTAGAGCCCACAAATATATCAACATCGTTTCCATAGAAACGATTTTTTTCTGACGTTAGAAATAACTCGCTTTTGTTAGCGACAGAAAACGTATAACAAATATAATATATTAATATTTATAATTTCATAACGCCAGAGCTTACCATCATATACAACCTGTAGTCTGTGCGTATAATTTAGCTTTATATTGGTGAAAGAATTATTAAAGTCTTTATATTGTGTTATGCGTGAAAAGGTCATAAACAAACTCGAGCAGTTTCGCATTTATAATATTAGTATGGATATGGATTATCGCATTAGGGCAGGGATTATTTTTGGTGGCGGGCCGTATCAATATGGAAAAATTTCTGACTGCCCGTCTAATCGTTACCGTGCTTCGTGTGGTGCCTGGCAGCTAGTAGCACTCTATAACCCAAAGTTACAGGTTTCATCCTCTACTAGTTAGTCCATCATAATTGTAAAAACCACATTTTCCACATAAAATGATGGAAGTGGGTGGATATTCAATATTCTGAGATTATTTATGTATATTAGCACTATGCACACGGAAAAAGCGCCATAATTATTTTTAAGTGGTCATTACTTATTTCGTGTTTTGAAATGTCACTACCGACCAGTTTGTAGCGTTGTATATAGTTATTGAATCCCACTCGGGCGTTGCTCGTTCTTCAAACTTAAATATCGCTGGTCTAGGAATTAAACGCGTGGGTATCCTGTGCGTCACTGATACACCTTGCCACACTTAACTTTGCAGTTGGTTGTGTCGATTTTGGCAATTTCTTCCGCAACTTTTAATAGAATGATTCTGATTTTGGAATGCAATACCACCTACATACCGTAAGACCGGGTTCCTTGACACCCACAGTTTACTTTACCCACTTCTGAAAAATCCTGCAATGTCAATGAATAAAAATAATAAAATTATCTCTCTTTAAGGTCTAAGTGAAATGGCTTTATACGGAATCTACATCATTTGAGTCGATTTTGAGGCAAACGTTTTTTGAATTGAGCTTGTGTTCAAGTAAATCGGGTTCGAAGTTGGAATTTTTTAAGATTTTTATTTATTTTGCAACGCTGAGTGTTCCTTGGCAAGGGTCACTTTATAATATTACTAGCTTTTCCCCGCGGCTTCGCTCGCACGGTATTACGGGAAATTACTGTAGCGGTTGAACTTATCAATTATCCCCCCTCCTCCCCACCCCCACCCCCTCCCGCATTCCATACATTCATTCCCTTACATCCAGTTTTCAAACATCTCGCCTGCCACCTAAATTTCATAAAGCTATATAGCTCCAAGAAAATAGAATTATCCAATTTTGTTCATAAGTTCGGAATTTATGCGCTTACAAACATTTCGGATGTTTATTTTTAATTAAATATTTGGAAGTTTGTTAATATAATAAAAAATTACACTATTTATTGTTCAGTCTTTATAATCGTTAAGAATTATATTTTTAGTGTAGGAACTCTTATCTGACATTTATTCCAAAACAGAACCTACCAGCTTAGAGCCCACAAATATATCAACATCGTTTCCATGGAAACGATTTTTTTCTGACGTTAGCAAAAACTCGCTTTTGTTAGCGACAGAAAACGTATAACAAATATAATATATTAATATTTATAATTTCACAACACCAGAGCTTGCCATCAAATACAGACTATAGTCTTCGCACATAATTTAACTTTCTATTGCTGAATGAATTTTTAAAGTCTTTTTATTGGTTAAAGCGTGAAAGCGTCATACACAAACTCGAGCAGTTTCGCATTTATAATATTAGTATGGATTCAACTTTCTATTGGTGAATGAATTTTTAAAGTCTTTTTATTGGTTAAAGCGTGAAAGCGTCATAAACAAACTCGAGCAGTTCCGCATTTATAATATTAGTATTGATTCAACTTTCTATTGGTGAATGAATTTTTAAAGTCTTTTTATTGGTTAAAGCGTGAAAGCGTCATAAACAAACTCGAGCAGTTTCGCATTTATAATATTAGTATAGATCTACTTTGCTAGTCTAACTTGCCAACACTTGGTGTAACTCAGTCTGTAACACTGCTTCTTGTTAACTTGATTGGAATCAAATCCTGAATGAAATCCTGTTGAAGAATGATCTATAAAGGATGTCGGGGGTATTAGGATCACTCACTAACTTCGGATGATGACTGTAAAAGTAAAAAAAAAAAGTTTTTTTCCTTACAAAAATATTTTTTCAAAGAAGAATTTTTCTTCCGTACAAATAATTAATTTACTTTTTGCTTAAAAAAACTACATTAACCTTTCAGGTTTCGGGTATATTTGTCAGAAGGTCAGAAAATTTCCACTTTGCAATGAAATCCAAATAAATGGAATATTTTTTAATGTATCTGAAAACTAAACACTGTTTTTGAAAGGTGAAGCATTATAGTTTTCAAGTACTATTTTTAGATATAAATGTACAATTTCCGAAATATTAAAATTTTTAAAACAAACGTAAAAAGTTTTAAAAATGCGTCACCTTGAGTTTTTCTATCTAAAATAACGAAAGAAAAAAAGAAAACCGCACACATTTTTATTGGGAAAATGAATTATAAATGTGATTGTCCCTTCACGTGGAAACTTTGGTTTCGTAGAGAGGTGCACATTAAAAAATTTCAATGGTTAAATTCTAGATTTGACTATATAGTATGCAGTTTTCTCGTTCGAAAAACGTTTCATATTTCCCAACATGAATGGAAGGGAAATACAACGATAAGAGACCTTTGAAATTTGGTCTCTTTGAAAATGTTGAAATTTCGAAAAAGTTATTTAACTCTTTTTTAGTGCACTTTACCCCCGGACAGCTTGTATAATATACATGGTGTCCAGAACATCATGGTACAAGCAGAAAACTGGTGAATCTACTTTACATAGAGAACACAAAAAAAAACATTTTTTTGCGATCTGAGAATTTCGATATATTTTTTTAACTTTTTTTTCGGCAACTAAAAAGTACTAAAAAAAACTTTTGGAACTGGGTCTTGATTGGATACATTTTAAAAACATTGAACAACAAAAAACAGTAAAATAAAAACAATTTTTCCAAAAATTACCAAAAAATTTACAAGAAAACAAATAGTTATAAATATCAGAAAACAGTTGAGAAATTTCACCCCGTCTTACGGTAAACTTCCGTGTTGACAATAAATCTCGCAATGTTGACAAAACTAAATATGCATATCGCTATGTCGCCACTATTGTTCACATTCTTGGGCAAGTTACAACACTATTGAGAAATCACATTGATCATTGTTCCAGCTATTGCATACAACGACAAAATCAATCACCGCGGAACAAAATATTATGCAAGTAACGAAACGCTTAATCAAGAAGACAATTGGATTAAAATCCTATTGAAATTATTAGATAACATTGGCGTTCTGTATGAAGCCACGCCGGTATTGTTGGTGACTCCGAAACAAACTAATGCCGAGGTCACACGAGGACAATACAGAAGACAGGACAATTTTGTCCTGTCACACCCCGTAAACAGCTCAAGATAGGACAATGGGACAATACAACAATTCGCCCGCAATTCAAAAAAATTAAGGCTATTATATCAATATGCATTGGAATTGTTGAAAGACGAACCAATTTTTTTTGTCGCATGAATACCGCACAAGAGTTCCAAGTGCTCCCGTCTGGAACCTGTGAGACTATGGCATCCCCAATTGGGGTATGCTATGAGGCTGAAGGTAGTGGGGAGGAGAAGGAGATAGGGAAGAGGAAGGTGGGGAAGTACCTGGCTATTCAGATCTGGTCACCAAACACGTCTAAAGCCATTTCAGGCAAAGTTTCAATTCTGAATGGTGGTCTTGCTCCAGGGCGACACTGATAAATTCCACTTTGGAACATGCCGCAAATATAACATATATTTTCTTAAAGGAATCGTGAAATAACACAAATTAATCAAATAAAATTTATTTGCAACGCCGGGATTCGATGCCACGATCTTCGGATTGCGAGTCAAGAGCCTTACCGCTGGACTACGCCGGCCGTCAATTAATTTAAAAAACTGTGGACTAGGAAATGGATGATTGGATTCCTTGGGAATGTCTTCAATGGTCCTTTAATTAGAAGATGAAGATCCTCAGGAATATAAAATGTGCATGAGAATGTCACAAGAGCACTTTGAACTGCTATAAGCCTCGTTTCGCCAAAATAGGAACTGGCTACTATCCTAGCCTTGCGCGTTTACATGCGGAAAATGCGGAGGGCGCGGTGATATGGTAAGACATTGCCCATCTATCTATAGGACAATGTCTTGGTTCATTGCCCTGTCCTCCAAACTTCAGTTCACGTTAGGACAAAAGATCCGGAGGCGCATTACAATATTGTCCTGTCCTCGTGTAAACTAAGCAAAACTGTTACAGCTAAAAGTGCGTATTCGTAATGGTTGCCATTACATCGACAAAAATGGCGTCACCCTACCGGAACTTGTAAACTAATTTAATACTAAATAGGTTTCAATTGAATTGAGGTTTAAATTGAACAAGATTTGAAAATTACGCTTCACGCATTTCATTATTCTTTTTGTATCATTGTAATACGTTTCATTCTGCTTCTGAATTTGTATTTCTTGAGAGCTCTTCACCACTCTATAAGTTGCGATCAGTTCTGTGATTTTGACTTCTTTCAAAAGGGAGGTCTTATTAAAATAAATTTTTGCTGGTTTTTAAAAAAATATATTCTTACTCGATTGTGTTATTTCTATTTTCTTTGAAATAAAGGTTCCCGCCGCCCCGGGAACCTTTATTGGATAACCAACACCTCTGCCATAGGTCGCCCCAAGTGGTTCGCTACGTTTGGTGATTTAGCAGGGGTGCCCGGGTTCATAGGGTGAGGTTTGTCTAGGTCTTGGAAGCGGATGACCAGGACACACTGAACCCCAGATTCCTACCCACCCCTTAAAACCTTTTCCTTCCCAGAACTCTCCTATCCTTCCTTTCCTTAAAAAAAACCCTCCACACAGCATCCCCAAAGATGACATAGGCCCTGAGGGAAGTTATTTTCTTCAGGGCCTCCTGTGTGGAGTTCATGTAAAAAAAAAAAAAAAAATGTCCATTTTATCATTCAGTTTGATTTTTGTTATGGTTTATATGTTTATACGGGTTATATATATTGTTTGATTTGTGTCTACATTTATTATTCTTAATATTAGATTGTAATGTAGCCTACATACGATTGCCACGATACGGGCACAAGTCTGCTATAGCAATATGATAAAGCAACTGAGTGTTGTAATGTGAAATTTATAAGAAATAAAAAAAAAATAAAAAATTTGAAGTGTTTTAACGCGTTGGAATTATTATTTTCACCCTGAAATTAAATCGAATTGGAAAGGGGTAAGGGTTGCATTCTGGAGGTGTTGTCGAGAGCTTTTTTGACTCTATGGGTATGGGTCGATATTTGAATATATGACCGAATATGAGACCGAAGTTAGCAACAAAAAGTATGAAACTTAAGACATCACGTTAAGATTATTAATTCACATTTATTTGTGACGAAATTTGATTCATCACAACGTATAAAATTTTGTAATTATTCAAATTTCATATTTGGTGGACGACAGATATTTTCCTTCTTCAAACACAGCAAACTTATTTTGTGGCACCTTTTTAATTCAAAATTAACAGAATAACAGAATACTTAAAATAATATAATAATATAATACTTAAACAATTTTTAATAAATAATGGGCACCAAATTAATTGAAAACATTCTAACAAAAAAACAAGAAAAAATTTCTTTAATCCTATATTTATCATGTTTAAAAAGATCAGGAAGGGAAAAAATGAGGTATGCACCAAATGGAGTTCTGCCTGCATTTTATGCAAATGATCAACTAAAAAATTATTTTTAAATAATAAGTACAGAGACTTAAAAATTAAAAAATCTGGAGTCTATACATTAAATAATAATGATTATGGATTATTTTATACTAGCTTTTCCCCGCGGCTTCGCTCGCATGGTATTACGGGAAATTACTCTAGCGATTGCACTTATCAATTATATCCCCCCCCACCCCACCCCCATCCCCTCCCGCATTCCATATATTCATTCCCTTACATTCAGTTTTCAAACATCTCGCCTACCACCTAAATTTCATAATGCTATAGCTCAAAGAAAAAAAGAATTACTTATCCAATTTTGTTCATTCGTTCGGAATTTATGCGCTTACAAACATTTCGGATGTTTATTTTTGTTTAAATATTTGGAAGTTCGTTAATATAATAAAAAATACTCTATTTATCATTCAGTCTTTATAATCGTTACGAATTATATTTTTAATATAGGAACTCTCATTTGACATTTATTCCAAGCTTGTCCAAAAAAACAAACGAATTCTAATATTTGAATTTTCTGCAGTAGTAGCTACCCGTAGACTGAGTACCTACCAGCATAGAGCCCAAAAATATATCAACATTGTTTCCATGGAAAAGATTTTTTTCTGACATTAGCAAAAACTCGCTTTTGTTAGCGACAGAAAACGTATAACAAATATAATATATTAATATTTATAATTTCATAACGCCAGAGCTTACCATCATATACAACCTGTAGTCTGCGCATATAATTTAGCTTTATATTGGTGAAAAAATTATTAAAGTCTTTATATTGTGTTATGCGTGAAAAGGTCATAAACAAACTCGAGCAGTTTCGCATTTATAATATTAGTATGGATATAACTTAAAACTTCGAAGAACTTTGAAATTAGGATAAAAGAACATATGATGTGTTTAAACAATTCTTGGAGTTTGCCAATCATTTAATGGAGACGAATCATACTTTTGATTTTAATAATGGAATTGAGTTACTACAATGTAATTTTAGTGGCATTCATTTATTCAGGAAATCTTAGAAATTTGAAAGAGCGTGAATTTAAAATATCATAAATAATCAAAAAATATTTTTAAGTGAACCGTTATTAAACTTGTTCTCTTTGTAAATTATGCCTTTTTACCCCCCTCTCCCTTCCCACTCCGCATACCCATTGACACCTTTAAGACTATTTATAGTGTTGTAATTATTTTAAGTAAACCCTGATGAAGTAAGCTTTGCTTACGAAATAAATTGATTTTTAAAACTAAGTATTTATTCTATTTATTTGGGAAGTTTTAATTTAATTAAATTTATTGAAACGAATAAAAAAGAATTCAATCTGTAAACACTATTATTTTTTGTTGTTCTGAAATCCACGATAAAAACGCAAGCGTTGTGTATTAAACTGTAACGTCAAAATGTAAAAGTCACAGTGTAAACGTTAACGTGACGGCTCGCTTTTAGCACAAAGAGCCTAGCAGCACTCGTGTGAATGATTCCCACGTCAAAAAGCTAGGCGTCGAATTTTGTGAAACGTATTATATATTATTAGCCCTGAGTTGAGAACGTTTTACGGGGTTACATACTAAAATAGTGTTATTAAATTTATCCAATTTATGATATCAACAAATTTTGGACTGTTGCTTATTTTATAAATACAATTCATTTATTTTATTCTTTTTATAAATACACTAGAGCAGATGAGTAAAAAATCACGGTATAATATAATTGTAGGATTTTCGAAGCTGAAAGTAAATATAATGACAATGACCATATCACAGAGCTCTGAAAAAAATAATTACAGAGCGCTATCCACACCTGGCGGATATGGCGAGCGAAAGCTCCATCGCGAACGGCTGCCACGCCGAGACTAAGCATCACAGAGAGTGCAGCGTGGTAAAAGTTTGATGTGGAGGAACCAGGCTTCATGCCAGTATTGCCAGATTGCACGTAAAATCGTTCTCCGTGACCGCAGCACCTTGGAGACCTTATTTTACGGACAGCCCTCGTAATTTGATAATTAACCAAGCAAAGAATGAAATTGGTTGGTGAGTTGGGGAGAAACGAGTAAGATCGGTGTCACCCGTCAACCGCCGTCAGCTGACTCACCGTAATGCGATTACACGATTAGACGGATGACCGCTCGTTATTGAGATGTTTCATTAATTTAATCTTCGATCGTACAAGGTTAGATGAATTAAAAAACATGATTGGAAAATTCCTGGGTGTTTATTTTTGATGGAAATAAAATAAGTTGTAAATTCTATGGGTGAATAAAAATAAGTTATAAATAATACAGGTGAATAAAAATGTGTTGTGAATTCTATAGGTGCATAAAAATAATTTATAAATTAAATAAGATATAAATTCTACCGAATGAAAATAAGTTATCATTTCGATTTATGTGAAACTAACTGAAGTCCCGGGCGTTACCCGGTGTTTGCGCTCCGTTTTCCAAATTATATGTAGACACTAATTTTCCTCTTATTTTGAATGCCAAGTATGTAAAATTTCAACAAGATTTCAAAATTCTGCTTTAAGGGGTGGTAAAGCGGGATGGAGGTGGTTTATCGATATTTCATGTAAACAGTGAAATAGTTCAAAATTTGATCAATCTCGGAATAAAACTGTAGACATTTTGTTTTTTGAAGAGTTTTATTAAATGTACATTTGTTACTTAAATTTAATTTTTCCGCGACCGATTTCGATACAACCGTATCATTCACGAGCAGGATTAAAACTTAATCTTTTATCCTGCTCGTGAATAAACTTAAGTTTTAATCCTGCTCGTGAATGATACAGTTGTATCGAAACCGGTCGCGGAAAAATTAAATTTAAGTAACAAATGTACTTTTAATAAAACTCGTCAAAAAACAAAATGTCTAGAAATTGTTACATAGTTAATGCCCAAGAAACACAAAAAATTAAAACTGTAGATTTGTATTAAAATCATAACCCGCCCCGCCCGCCCACGTGTCCGCTACAGACTTTCATTTTTTTAATATAAATATATAAGTAACTGCAGTCCCCGGAGCAGCCCGGGCTACATCTTTTTTCGAATCAGACGTAGACTGTGACCTTCCTCTTGTTTTGAAGGTCAAGTGTGCAAAATTCACCAGCCTCGGAATAAAGAAATCAGGTATGCAGCAATTTTCATCTAATCTTGAACGTCAAGTGTGCAAAATTTCATCAAAAAATATCAAAATACTGCTTTAAGAGATGGGAAAAGGGGATGGGGTGGTTTTTCGAAACCTGGTGTAAGCAGTGATCTTTCTCTCGTATTGAAAATTAAGTGCGCAAAATTTCGTCAACGTTGGAGTAAAACTGTAGATTTTTATAAAAATCAAATCCACGCCTCCCGCCCGCCCATCGTAAGTCACAGACACTCTTCTTTATATTAATAGAAGATATATATGTGTATCTGAATATGTATATATTGACTTTCATCAGATGTCGTTAGTACAAATAGTTATGTGTAGTTTTTATGTGTCTCAACAGAGGTCAGAGTAGAGGTAGAGTTGTAATATATAAGAGAGTCGACTGTCGTGCCCGGGTTCATGGGGTGAGGTTTGTCTAGGTCTTGGATGCGGATGACCAGGACACACTGAACCCCAGATTCCTACCCACCCCTTAAACCCTTTTCCTTCCCAGAACTCTCCTCTTCTCCTTTCCTTAAAAAACCCCTCAACACAGCGTCCCCAAAGATGACATAGGCCCTGAGAGAAATTATTTTCCTCATGAGTGGAGCTCATGTAAAAAAAAAACAGCTTTTTGACCTCTCCAGTAGGACTCTCTCGGAACATCGCCTTGCACCGCAGAGGGAGAGACGGATTCATACGTCCGTCACTTCTGATGCCACTGATCTTCAGATTCCCACCATTCCCTCAAACCTTTTTCCTTCCCAGAACTTCATCTCCTTCCTTTCCTCAAAAGATCCTACAACAAGCTTCTCTAAATGACGTATGCCGTGGTTGAATTGTTTTCCCCTGTATTATTTTCCTGTGTGGATCTTACGTGAGAAAAAAATATGATCATATTGAAGTATGGTTTTCCACATACCGACCAAGCCTGTGTCAAGATAACACTCATTATATTTTATGGTTCTTTTGCATTCTCCAAGCGAAAACAGACTCATAATACAATGTATAGTGAATACAATGTGTGTGTTATTGCACACGTGTAAGCCTATGACTTCACGAATGCTTAGAATGACTTTACGGAGCTTATCATGTTTACCCTGAACTGTAATGATTTTGATAAAAAGTGTAAACAAGGGATAGCTCTACGGATTAGCAGTAATAAAAGCTGAACACAGATGCTGTATGGACGTTCTCGGAGAGAAAGAGAGGAGACTAAACCTTGAAGAGAAAAAATACACAATCCGGTAAGTCATTAAAGCAAACAGTTTTCATCTGTTTTCAGACGTCTACAAATGTTGGGCACAGGCTCGGCGTATCTCTTGGCTATACCTGGTGCGAAGAAAAGGACCTTCCATTGAATGTGTTTGTTATACCAAACACAGCATTTCCAATTGAAGTAATAAAGGGAAATCTCAAAGGGATAGCCCATTTTGTTGAACTTAACAATTAAAATATACTTATCATTATTGGACTGTTTATTGGATAACCAATAAACAGTCCAAATGGTTGGCTACGTTTGGTGACTTAGTAAGGGTGCCCGGGTTCATGGGGTGAGGTCACCTCTTGCATGGCGGGCCGGATCGGGAGATACTGGTTAAGGAAGACCTTTTGACCTCTCCAGCCAGACTTTCTCGACTCATCGCCCTGCACCGTGGTGGGAGGAATGAATTCACACGTCCGTCCCTCCTGGACACATTGACACCAAGATTCCCACCCATACCCTCAAACAGTTTTCCTTCCCAGGAATTCCTCTCTTTATTTTCTCTAAAAAGACCCTCCACTCAGCATTCCCGAAGATGACAGGGGTTTTGGGGGATTTTTTTCCCTCAAGGCCTTCCGTGTGTAGCTTATGTAAAAAAAACTAATTACAGGCAAATTGGTTCCGCTTAGAGCGCGGCATGTGCTCGAAAAAACGAATACGAGTTGGTGGCCCTGTTACTCGCTGACAAAATGTCTTCACCTAGCACCATGGCTTCAGCCCCTTCAGGCGGGACTGGTAGGTACCATTAACAAGTAAAGCGGGACTCACCAACACAGAGTCTTCAGCTTCTCGTTGGGCTGCCCCTGACTGGTGGAGTTGTGTGCCAGCTCCCCCACGGCGCTCTGGTAGGCCTTCGCGCAGGCCTCGTACTGCGGCTTCAGCCCCTTGAGGCAGGGCGCGTGCTTGAGGAAGCGGGACTGGTAGGCCCCCTCGGTACACAAGTCGCGCACAGCGGCTCCGGTGCCGCGGTACAAGCGCCCGAAGTGCGCGCGCTGCTCGGCAGACATGCAGCGCTTGGTGTACGAGTGGATGCAGCGCAGTCCGGTAAACAGATCTCTGAAACAAACAAACATGTATTAGTCTCTACCATTGACCAAGTATTTTCCAAGCAGGGCGTGTGAACTCTAAAATTAACAGCAAAATCAAAAATATTGAATAATGAAAAACAATTACTTTGTGTAACAACCACTATTTAATTAACAATATCGACATGTTTCGAAAACTATGTTTTCTTCGTCAGGATAATAAGTTAATAAAAAATAACAAAAGACAAACAAGTATAGACTAATTAGAACATAGACAAAATATTAGAAAGGAGAGGTGATTAATTACCTAAAATATATCATAAAAACAATTATATAAAATAAAATATAAAAATTATTTTAGAATCTGTAAAAAATTACATTAACATAATAATTTTTTTTTTAATTTTCATAACAAAACAAGAAGTCTAAATAACAAAATAAATTATTATAAATATAAGTATTAATACGAAAATAAATTTAAAAGATGGCTATTTTTAAAAAACGTTTGGTTATTTATAATATTTAATTTACTATTAGCACTTTTTCTAATTTCTAAAATTTCTAAATTATCTAATTGTATACCCGTTGTGTTAGTGTGTAAAATTTTTAAACCTTTATTAATATCAAAAGAATGACCTGTTTCCAAAATGTGGTTTGCAAATTCTGAATAATTATTATTATTTAAACATCTTAGATGTTCCTTAACTCTAATGTTAAAATTTCTAGAAGTCTTCCCAATATAAAAAAAGTTACAATCATTACAAATTAATTTATAAACCCCAGATTTGTTCAAAAACACACCTTTGTCCTTGTTATTTAATATATAATTTTTTAATTTGTTATTGGCGTAAAAAGCTGGTTGGATATTATCTGGCATGTTTTTAATTATCAAATTTGAAGTAATATATTATAATAAAAACAAATATAAAACTTTTTTCCACTTTAAGTTTAATGACCGTAACCGGTTTCAGCTCGCTAGAGCCATCTTCAGACTGGTACAAAATATTCTTAATCTACGGTTTATATACATAACATTTGAGGGAGGGGAAGCGGGGTGGTCTTAAGGGTTTTAATCAATTATACTAATTACATTTGTTACTAAGTAGTTTTAGACTGTTGAATTTCTAAATATTTTGGTTATTCCAGTGAGTTAATTACCTTGGGTTTGTAGCTCACTTCAATATTGTTTAGGAAAAACCTTACAAGTGGTATGAATTATTAAAGACCTAATTTTATTGTCAAATCGTTATTACATTTATGATGCATGGGATTTTTTAATAGCTTTTTGAAGGGAAGCATGTTTACATTGGAGTAGGAATGGTCATTTTATTAGCTAAATACATATTTTAATTTCGAAATTATTATGAAAATTACAATGGGTACAAAAGTGGAGACTTAGCAAATGACTCTAATTGTTTATTCATTACAAATTTATGGTCTATTTTTTTAGTTAAGCGGGAAATTTCTAAAGATTCTAGTCTATCTAGCTTATGGCCTTTATTACAAGTGTGGAGGACTTTATTCCACCATGAATTATCAGTTTCAAAAATAGAAATATTAAAAATTTGAAGTGTTATTATTTAAAAATACAATTTTTCTCCAATTATTATTCTTGTCAACTACGTGTGGATAAACAAAAGATCTAAAAAACTTTTTCTTTTATTTTTTGTTTAACATATTATCTATTAATTGTGTAGTATAACCGTTATTTATTGCAATTTGTTTAATTGTATTTAATTCGGTTTTAAAATTTTTTGAAGATAGGGGAACGATTAGGGTCGATATTGTTAATTAAATAGTGGTTGTTACACAAAGTAATTGTTTTTCATTATTAAATGATGACGCCACAAAGTAAATTTGCCTATTTTGAAGAAATCAAAAATATTGGTTTAAGAGAACATTTTCAAAAAAGAAAGTGCATTATCTCATAGTCCAAAGATCGGAAGAAGCATTGCTATTTACATTTTTTTGGTCTGCATGGAGCAAATTTGTCTTTCAGCAAGTTCATCCAAATACGCCACGCAACAAACTACAACACTTTTGCCACAAAATAAAAGATCTTCGCTGGTTTCGCGTACCTTTTTAGAAGCTTTTACAACAAGTTTTCGTCAAGTTGGATTTTTAAGTTAATCTCTATATCTTATGACGCGAACCCAACCTAAAGTTGGCTATTGGCCGATAAAATTAACAATTTACACCATAGGATTTAAGCGACAAGTTTGTTCTCTGTTTTATATTGTAGGAAATTTGCTTTTACGTCTAGGCTTTCGAAACGAGGCATCGAAATTCGATGGGGAGTTGTATTATGAAATTTATTTATTACTTTAAAGATCTTTATACGTTGAAAAAGATTTTGTGTTAATTCACCCGCCATGCTAGGGATGTCTCTGTGTTATGGCGGATGAAGTTTACAGATTAGGTACAGTTATTAAATTGTGCAATTCAATTTGATAATAAGTTATTGAAAATTATAATAATGCAATACAATTTAATTTAAGTAACTAATCGCAATTATTAAATTTCAATTCAATTTAAGTGGCAAGTTTTACATATCGTAGTTTCTAAATGTAAGGATTCATTGTGATAATTATTTTTTAAAGATATGGGGTTGGGTTTCGGTTTTTAAGTTCTCAGGGAGAAGGTTAAATATTTTAGGAGCTATGAAATGTCTTCGAGCTGATGTGGTACGTCGTGTAGGTATATTGTAGTGTCGGTTGGTTATTGTTCTGGTGGTGGAACTGTGATGTAAGAGGGTTTTTTTCTTATATTTGAACATGAAAAGTGTTAGAGTAAATTTAAGATGGAGTTGCCGGATTTTTAAGACATTCTATTCAGTGAAGAGTCGAGTGGAGGAGAGGATCAATAGAATTAAGAGCAAATTACTCTTGGGTGTGTTATTTTTAAATTCAAATGAGGTTACGAGAGGGCTAATTTATTGTTATTATATATTCTTGACCTTCATCTCATCTAAAACGCTTGACCTTCACAGCCTTACTTGCTAGTCAAAATACGTTTTTGGGCAAACAATGTTATAAGTTTATTGGAATAACTTATTGGAATAACATACTGAAGCGGCTCCAATAAATTGAATATTCATTACAGATAGTTAACAAATATTGCATTTACTTAAAAATCGGATGATATTATCTGAGACACTATTTAGGTTGCAAATATATTCGGGTGGAACTTTGTAATCACAAGAAAAGATGCCAACCACAAAAATATGGGAAAATAATAACATTTTTGTGAAGTGTACATGAAATTCTCTGATTGAGGTAAAAATACAGATAAATATTATAACGCAATAGCTCAATTGGTAGAGTATGTCCCGTTAAGACAGGCGTACTAACATAACAAACATACTAATATTAATATATATATGCCGCCTTTGACACTTTGAGGTGTGAAAAATATAAATCAATACAGAAAATTCTAATGGAATTGTTGTTAAGGGTCTACTATTCGTATTTCGACCGATTTCTTACATATCTCCCTTAAATATTTGAAGTTTTTAAGCTCTTAAAAAAATATATGTTATTTTTGAAGATAATATCTAGATACGTTCCACGCCGAAACGCAAATTATATGAAATTCCCTCGATAGAAAAAAATCGCAAAGTATGCTCCGAAAATTATTTTAAACAAGTCTATTTCTTTTATTTTACAAGTTATATTTGTGAAAAAAAACACAATGTTTCTTTAAATGATACTTAAGATACGTTCCACGAGATTTTTGCTCTATTTTAAACGAGTCATGTTTTATTAAGCTTTTTCGCAATTTTCGCTGCTATTCTACGACTAAACATATTCGCGCGCTCTGTCCAACACTCGTAATTACATATCTCTCCATCTTCTTCTTTTTCAGCGCTGTGCGTTTCAAGAGTGCGGCGTTAACAATGAATTTTCTATAAAATTTTTATTTTTATTTACAAAGTTTTTGACAATTTCATTTACTACTAACTTTTTTTATTTTTACATGAGCTCCACACAGGAGACCCTGATGAAATTAATTTCCCTCAGGGCCTATGTCATCTTTGGGGATGCTGTGTGGAGAATTTTTTTTTTAGGAAAAGGAGCAGAGAAGAGTTCTGGGAAGGAAAGGGGTTTAAGGGGTGGGTAGGAATCTGGGGTTCAGTGACTCCTGGTCATCCGCCTCCAATACCTAGACAAACCTCACCCCATGAACCCGGGCACCCCTGCTAAATCACCAAACGTAGCAAACCACTTACGGTGACCTACGGCAGAGGTGTTGGTTATCCAATAAATGGTTCCCATGGCGGCGCTTCTCAAATGCATATTTTAGTAGGAATCCAAAATATCAGTCGGTTTGACGCCATAAAGCCCGAGAAATACAGCGTTTAAAATACGTCCCCAAGTCTTAACAATAAATATTTTTTTCTTTCCTTATATAATTTTAAGTCAGTTTTCAAAAAAATGCTAATGAATGACACAAACGTATCGAAACTGATGGCGAATTAAAAAAAAATTAAGTAACGACAAAAAAAACACTTACCGAAACAAAATAAATCTAGGACCTTTTTTCACGTCATCTGATCAAGGGCAGAAAAAATCTAGCCTTCTAGTTGCAACAGACTTATTTTTAACAAGTTCTAAAGTAAAGCAGGTCTTGTGCCTTGTCTGCAAGCGGGAGAACTGCAGAACGACAAAACATGGGATTATTTTTCTTTGCAGCGATCTCCGGGAAATCGCCATTGACGTTCGAAATGAAAAGCCGAGAACGGGAATCAATTTCCTTAATGAACTCCGGAAGTCTCTATCGGGAAGACGTTCAAACAAAAGCTGGAGGAAAATACTGGGAATTCTCAAACTATTTCCTGCAACCTACATATATACATACATACATTTTCATCGCGAGGATGTTATGTAATGTGTTCATTTCAACATTTTATTTTTTACATTAGCTCAACACAGAAGGACTGACGTAGGCCTTAGATTTTTTGAAGAGAAACTGCTTTAGCCCCGTTGCGATTTGAGATTCGGATGAAACGCAAATGACGCATAGCACGACGCAAGCGTCAAACTGCGTTCATTGGCCGCTTTGATTATGACCTCACTTTTCAAGGCTCCTATTGGTTGAGAATGTGTTGGCGAATGTTTCACTTCAACTGCGTGTGAACTGCACTCGATTTTTTCCTCGAGGCCTATGTATGTAGTCTTTTGGGATGCTGTGTGGAAGGTATTTTTAGAGAATGAAAGGAGGAAGTTGTGAGAAAAAAAAGAGGTGAGGGGTAGGTAGGGATCTGGGGGTCAATGTGCCCAGGAGTGACGGATGTACGAACCCTTCTTGGCTGACGCCATAAACCCTTCTTGGCTCACGCCATAAACCCGGGCACCCCTTTTAAATTACCAAACGTAGCGAACCACTCGAGGTGAACTATGGTTACCTAATAAATGGTTCCTGGGGCGGCGGTACCCATACAAGCCTTCCAAATTGTAAATTTTTATATTTTATGAAAGTACCTGCATTTGTTAATATTTTTCTTACAAATATTTTAAGTAATAATTTTTTAATAAATTTTAGATAATTTCTGCAAGTTTTTACAAAATCACTTAACGTGACAGCTTAGCCGAGAAAAAACCGTAATAACTTCTTGAGTAATAAATTTGACATAATAATTCTCTTACGTAAATTAAAAATATTTATGAATAGGTTATTAAAAAAAAAATGTTAATTAATTCTACTGCCTAATAAAATAATGCCAATCTTGTGTGGTTTTAGATTTTCAAGACAAATAGTAATATTTTTATTTATTTGAAGGGTTTCATGTCGTGTTGCGCTACCTCCTTTATCCTAAAAGGCTAGCCAAAGAAGGAGGTAGTGCAACACGGCCACAGCACCCCAAAAATAAATAAAAAAACGAGAATGCCAATCTTATTTTAATTGGAATCTTGACAACGTTTTTTGAACAAAAGAAACATTTTGTTTTTACAAAGTTAATGCCCAAGAAATACAAAAGAAACATCTTCGAAACGTAATAAAGGGATGGTAGAAATGATGAAGGAATGCAGGTATTTCATATTATTTCAGGACATAAAGAATATTTAATATTTTTCAACGAGGGATATTACTTGGCTTGTAGAGAATAGAGAATGTCTTACATCTCCAATTTGGCAACGGCTGACTTTAAAACTTTACACAAAGTGTTGGAATTCATGTCAATTTTCGGACAGTTTTTAAAAGTTACGTTCGGAGCTTTGTCCAAAGTTTGGAGAGCTTTATCTGTCGGCCGGGGACACCGTTCCAGGACTTATTCGGGAACTTCCACTCAGCCAAGAAGGAATTATAATATACTGTTATCTAGTGCCGAGGGTCTAGGGAACGTTCTTCATCAAGAAGCTTTGTCTCATTCCGTCGCGCGTCGGAGGAACATTTCCCGTACAACAAAGATACCAATGTACTCAGACGATTAAACACTTACTCAGACGATTATACCAGAGTATAAATTGCTTTATTATTTAGGTTTAAAAATATATCAACCGTTATGATATTTATTATTGAAATAAAATTAACCTTAAAAAAAACCCAAAATAATCTATTTTTTTAACATACCTAATCTATTTTTGTTTAACCAATTCCTCCATCTAACCCAATTCAAATGTCTTTATCATTAATGCAAATCACTACGAAGTAATGAAAAACTACGTTTGGTTTTTGCTTTGATAATTTGATCGCTTAAAAATTTTTTAGATGCTTTCATTAATTAAATGCGAATTGAACACATCAAGGCTTTTGAAATAATTGAGCATTTTTATATATATTTTTATAACCTCAAAAAAAATTAAGTATTGTGGCAACTCATTATGTGGCGAACTGGCTATTTTTGTAGTGGTATCAATGTTTCACATACGCTTGCCACACCGGAGCCCCGAGAATGTTCGAGAAAACACCAAGCCCGCCATTGGACCATCAAGCCTATAAAAACGGCTTTAAAGTTCGAAATCTGCTACTTACGAAACCTTTTTCGGTTATGATTTTATCTTACAATTTGTAAAATTAAGTTTTTTAAAAAATTATCTTACAACATTTAAATATTTGTGCATGAATTTTGCAAAATAAAATAAAATTCGCTTTTTCGCCAAGTTTTTTTTTCTTGAATAAATCAAAACAGGCGGCTGGAGTTAAGCGGTAATTTAAACCTTATCGCCATCTATATAAGGACTGTTATTGTTAACGACCCGATCTCGAATTTTACATGATGATGGTGCGTCGCCTAATACTGTTTCTTTCATAGCGAAGATTTGAACCTGAACTAAAATGAAAACATAGATGGTGTTAGGGAAAATATTATATTATTAATTTCTTCGCCAAGACTCTTTTGTTTGTTTATTTTACTTATTTCGTAGATTGCAATCGGATCAGATTTCTTTGAGATTTATTGTCCTTTTTGTGAGTTTAAATGCCTCTCCAGTTCGCTGAACACGTTAATTAGCAGGTGAATAAATCAATTTTTTAAATTCACCGAGAAATAGAAATGACAAAAAAAGCAAAATTAGGACGCCTCATTTGCCTTTAAATCGTGAATTACATCACTGATTACATCCCTCCTTGAAGGTTTTTGTGTTAAATTAAAACAATTTAGGAACAGGCGTAAACGTTATTCTAATGAATGCAAATGATTGTGGCAAATCACGACTTTGATAGAAGCTAAAGAACACGAGGTCAAATTTTCAATCGGGCCTAAAATCAACCACCAAATCGCTCCTGATCTGTTGGAGCGTTTCGACCTTTAAAAATCCGTTTGAAAATCGCATGAATTAATAATTAGAATTCCCGGACATGGCCATTGGCTGCCGCTGTTGAATTTTGATTAAATTTTTCCCGCGCGGCCGTAAAAATGTCGATCCCTTCGCGGCTCCGGCCGTAGGTCATTTTTATTTTACGGCGGATATATTCCAGAGCCGTGCGGCCGATAAGTCTAACCAGAAACTTGCCATTTTCATCAGAAATGTCGGGGAATAAGTGCTGCCGGATGGCCGCCATCTTCCCTTTGTCACAAATCAGTGGCGCACGGAAACTATCGGAAAATAACTAGTTACTCCCCCGCAGTTCGTTCAACAAACTTACGGTAGGGTCCTTGTCAGCCCACTGAACATATTAAACAGATAGAAGTGTTTTGTGCGTATAACCGAAGTAGGCTAAATTTTTCTTGCTTCTGGTTTCTGGTGGAACTGATAAAAAAAATCAAATTTCAAGGCCTCCGTGGTCGAGGGATAAGACTCTCCAAGCGAAGGTCGCGCGTGCGCGAATAATTTATTAATTTGTTTTATTTCACAAATAATCAATTAAAAATAATTTACAGTAAATTTGCGACACATTCCTGGGTGGTGGGTGATATCAGTAACGCTCTGGTGTATCGCTCTGGTGGAAGATCACCATTCAGCATTGTGACGTTGCTCGAAATGGTTGGTGAACAGATCTGAACAGCCAGGTACTTCCCCACCCTTTTCAATCCCATCTCCTTCCCCTCCCCACTACCTTAAGCCTCACAAAACACCCCAATTGGGGATGCCATAGTTTCACTAGCTCCAGACGGAGACAGTTGGGACTCTAGTGCGGTAGTTACGTAAAAAAATATATATATTAAAATTCTTTTAATTTTTGATCTGTCTAGGGCCTAGGAGTCGAAATATCTTACATATAAGTCGCGTAATTAAAGTTGATCCAAACAACACAATTATAGGATTGTTAAATGCTACAGATAGCACTGGCTTATAAGTGTAAATTAACTCGGTCTGAAACTTGACAAATAGACTCTTTGTCGATGACAATGCATTCTATCAACTTTTGGTAGCACTCACGTATACCCACGCGCTCACACGCGCATTTTTCTGAAATTGTATGACATCATAATATTTAAACAATTACGGCAGTCGATATACGAAATAAATGTCGGTACCATCCAATTAGGATTTGGCTTTATTTATTAGGTATTAACGGTGTTTAATCGTTTAAGGCATCGGTCGGGAGAGGCAGAGGTGCGGAGGAAGTTTAGCTGCTCAGTCAAACCAAAAAAAAATAGTTCTTTGATATTGGCCAGGAGAAGTCGAAAATTAAAAAAAAGATGTAACATTTGTTTTTAACAGGTTGATTTTGTATAAATGATGTCTGAAATCAAATAACTAGTTTAAAATATGCTACTGCCAAGTAAGTACCGTGTTCGACTCAAATATGGTGGCAATATTTTGAAATTGGCGACAGATTTCTATCAAATCGGTATAGAAACATAGATCAAACTCAACTTCTAGGAATAAGGTTTTCAGTGCTGTTAGCGTTATTACAAGGACAATGTCCTATTATGAGGAAGTCAATATAGTTAGAATTTTAGGTATTCAGAGATAAACCAAACCCCGGCTGCGTGGGTAGCTTTCTCGCTTTTCATCCTATATTTAGAAACTTCAGTGAATCTGTAAAATTCCACCGGTCTCGAGTGACTTCTTACTAGATTTGTCTATACATAGTAAAACTGCGCTATTTTAGGAAACGAAGAAGTAAAGTCTATTTTAAATACCATAAAACTCAAATGAGTTTAGTTGTTCGAACATCGAAGGAGATTAGTTCGGAAATGAAGCATGAATGTGCATAGCTTTTAACCAGAGGTACCTACGTTAGAGATACTACGTCAAACGGCTTCTCGACATGGCCCACAGCATCTACAGTCATGTGATCAAGTCAAAGCCATCGAGCAATGACAGTGTGAAAATGGGGGTGATTGTTAGTTGACAGAGTGATTAGACTAGATATTTACAAATTATGAAGTTTTCTTAGCGACAGCAATGACTTCGTAATTTGAAGGTCGCCCGCCCAGACCTGTAGTAGACCTTGGTTCTACAATGTAACCTACTCTAACAACGGTCAAGTGTTTAAAGAAACCTTCCGTACAGACGTGTTGTCATTTCTAGAGAGCTAGGAACCTCTACCGCTGACGAAGCATTGCTACACATCTACCACAATTTATCACACTAAAATAGATATAAATGACTACTGTGATTGTGCGTTTGGCGCTATTGCCTCGCTTCGCCGCACGGGTCAGAAGGGAGCGTGGTGTCCTATCTGCGCATTTGACAGCCTATGATCCCCAACGAGATGCTTGCCCCAATACTAACAGCAAAGTATTTTGTGAGTTATGAGCGTGTCTGTGTTGCCTAATTAATGTCAATTTCATCTAACTTCGGTTAAATCAAAAGAACAGAAAGATAAATAATCAATAACATTGGCCTCGGAAGCCGAAAGGTCTTGAGTAAGGTATATGTCTTTTTTACTATCTGTCTCACTAAGAATATTCTGTGTAGAGAAAGGCAAGTTTATAAATATTTTTTATAACAATAAGATAAATTTTTGAAATGTCCGAAAGGTACATTTTGCAGCAAAAATATTTGACGAAATTAAATCAGATTGGTATTCTGCCGTCATACGCAAAAAGACAGCTGAAAATTTGTGGAAGTCACATTCTGATATACTTTTTTATTATAATAGGTTAAAGATCTCGTATATCAGAATGTTACCTGCCTAAATTTCCAGCTGCCTTTTTGCCGATGGCAATACGAGATCTTTCCTATTATAATAAAAAAAGTATACCTGAATATGACTTCCACAAATTCCCAACTGCCTTTTTGCATATGGGTTAGTATTGGTTATTATGGGCAGTATTAGTTATTGTTGGTAACAATATTGGGATTAGACAATTTTGATATTAGATTTGGATGATTTGGCTAATAATTATTGCACGACCTTTGTTGATAAAACATTGTTTAAGATTTTTAACACTCTTGTTTGGTGGATAGGCTTTTGTTATAGTGATTTATCCAAATGTTTTATTATTTGTTTTAGGTATTTGTAAGAATTCTTTGGCTATACGCCGCTTGCTTCGTGTCTTCGTTTTGTCTTTTTTCATAAAATTGACTTGTTTGTTTTAAATAGATAGGTTAAAATTGTGTTTGTATAAATTGGTCAAACATCCCATATTTTAAATTTGTTTATTTATTTATTTATTTAAGGAACATTAACAGTCTTAGTAATACAATAAACATAAGAGGATGATAAAAAAACAGACCAATTATTAATGTTCACAGATAGGTATTTAGAAACAAGACTAACTGAATATAAACTAGAATATTTAAAAAAATAATAAGAGTACAAATGTGAATTCATCAAATGGTAAACTAATACAATTGTTAAATATGTATATCTATGGTACCTGTTAACTTGGGGACTTGTGGTATAACTTAAATGGTTTATTTTTGTGCCTTCTATAATAAATCTATGGCTGAATGTTTTTCTTTCTTTGAAAATACATTCTAAATATCGGTTATCTTCTGAGGTCAATCCCGTATAATTCGCAATTCTAATAATGTTGGTTTTGCTATGACCGCAATGCAATAATTTGCATGGAAGTTTGAATAGGTGCGAGGAATTTAACCATCACTCAATATTGGGGCAACACTATTAAGTTATGTATACCACCAACAGAATTGAGCGATAACTCCTCTTCCTAGCAATAGTAGACATTGACCACTTGGTCATAACAAGGGAGGCCCGCTGTGGAGAAGAGAGATGAGAAAGGGGAGGGAAGGGGGCCCAGGTGGTGTCCGTAGAAGGTTAATTGGATGCGGAAACAGTTGCGGCTCTTTTCGCGGTAAATTCAAACCGTTCCGAATTCAAACAATTTCCCTCCGTGTGCATAATTCAATTTGCAAACTTCGGGATTAAAATGGCGCGATAATTCGGCTTGGTGACTTACGGCCTGCCGGTGTAAGCCAACACGGCGGGCAGGTACTTTTTAATTGCTGTTTGGACAGTTGGAAAAACCGCACCGAATATCGGGATATTACTGTATAATGCGGGGCCTGCTTTAATTGCCATACTGTGCAACGTGACACTTACTTTTGAAGGTGGTACTGTTGATAATGGAGTAGTCTGAAAAACGTACTGCGACAATTTTGGATGCTGTGTGGAGTGTGTGGAGGGTCTTTTTAAGGAAAGGAAGGAGAAGATTCTGGGAAGAAAAATGTATGAGGTCTTCGCTTCAGTTCATATTTGTCCAACAGAGCATTTTAGTTTCTGTTTAATCTCCACTATAAAATTAAAAATAGAGTATAAAAAATATAGTTAATCACTTAACTAAGAATTACTTAAACTAATAAGACTTTTACCTTTACGGAAATAGCTTTATCTGGAACACCTTTCGTAATGACAAACCTCATCCCGTGAACCCGGTCACCCCTGCTAAATCACCAAACGTAGCGAACCCCTTGGGATGACCTATGGCAGAGGTGTTGGTTATCCAATAAAGGTTCCCGGGGCGGCGGTACCCATTCCCGTTTCCCAAATTGTGATAAAAGTGGTTAAAAAAATTTAAAAAATAAATGGGTTAATGGGTTACATTGGGTTAGGCTATGGGCCATTTTTCAGTTGAGTTATTAGACAATTTGTCTAAATTTTTATTTAAATAAAGAACATTATACATTGAAAAAAAAATTGTGTTAATTCATCCGCCATGCTAGGGATATCCCTGTGTTATGGCGGATGAAGTTTACAGATTGAATACAGTTATTAAATTATGCAATTCAATAAACATCGCTAAATCAATAATAATTATTTTTCCAAACTTTCTTCAAGCAGGTAGGTAAGTACAACAAAATTGAAAAAATGCTAAATACGCACGACGATTTCGTATTTGAAAACATAATCTTTACTGGACCATTATAACGGCCACCATCTTTAAACGGAATCGAAACCTACAAATAAATTTACAGGCAGATGAAATGCATCCGATATTGGGTTAAATTAATTTCAGTTTAGAAGTAAATAAACTAGTTTCGTAATCGAATCACGTGTTTATACAAAGTGTTAAGGGACTTCCTTCTTCTTGATCCCTGACATTATTTGGAGTAAAAAATGTAAATGAAATTTTGGTGTCCGGTTAACACTTTTGATGTGTTTTATTTTTCAACATAAAAAATAAGTAGGTATTGGAAAGTTAGGGGTGAGGTGAGGGGTTGGTTGGTTACTCCGTTGAGTGACCAGTGACTACATGTGGATGATTTTTTTGGTTTGGTTTTGAAAAAATAATTTTTGAAAAAGGCATCTTTCAGACTCTCGACTCACAATCCGAAGGTCGCGGGTTCGAACCCGGCGTGCGCAAATAAATTTTATTTGATTAATTTGTGTTATTTCACAATTTATTCATTTAAAATAATATATAGTATATTTGCGGCACGTTCCAGAGTGGAAGATACTATCAGTATCGCCCTGGTGTAAGACCACCATTCAGAATTGAAACGTTGCTTGAAATGGCTTTAGCCGTGTTTAGTGACCAGATCTGAATAGCCAGGTACTTCCTCACCTTCCTCTTCCCTATCTCCTTCCCCTCCCCACTACCTTCAGCCTCACAACATACCCCAATTAGGGATGCCATAGTCTCACTGGCTCCAGACGGGAGCAGTTGGGACTCTTGTGCGGTATTTCATATAAAAAAAAAAAAAAAAAAAAAAATCTAAAAAGTCACCGAAGACCAAAATTTCATTTACATTTTTTACTCCAAATAATATCAAGCAACATTGGTAAGTGCGTCAAGTACGAGTATGTCTCTTAACACTCACTATAATAATATTTTACACAGCACGTGCAAAATCACATCAAAATCGTAAGTTTATTTCACGGTTCACTTCGTTCAATTTTTTTTTATTTAAAATTTATTGAACGTGTAATTTTATTTATATCAGTTAAATCCCTAACTAAACATCCACCGATCGGCATTTTGGTTATCTAGAACCGATAAGTGATGATTTGCACTTTTCTAATCACAAACAGCAAACTAAAAGATGCATGCTTTCGTTCTCTTGTCCCCACATGTCATAATAATTTAAATTATAATAAAAAAATAAAATATTAACTTTTTAATCACAATTTTTTGTGGTTTTTAAATAGGTTTATAGTTAATAGACCAAAATCCTAATGCAATCCATGTAAAAAATTTATAAAACACTTTCAGTATGAATCAATCACATATTTTAAATTGATTATATTTTATTCTAATTTTATTTCCTTTGATAATTCACTGAAATATCCAAATTGCTCCATACTTCAATATTTTGTCTATGGGTTTCCTTTTTGAAGGGAGGTCTTAAACTTTTTTCCTCTCTCATGTGCGAGATTGTGTTGCAGATTATCAATTTTTCTTAAATTGATGTATGGCTATTTTATTTTGTAGATTAAAAATAATGAATTGAAGTAAATAATTTCTTCAATTGATAAGATATTTAACACCTTCAATATTTCCTTGATTCTCATAAATCCATTTTGTATTGTCATTTGCTCCAATTATTCCTTTGGGTAAGAATAGAATGCTTCTAAATAAATTAACGTGTGGTACAATGACGGCCTACGTGGTCGAGGGACAAGGCTCTCGACTCATAATCCGAAGGTCACGTGATCCCGGCGGGGAAATAAAATAATTTTCTGTTAAAAACGTAATATTATAGACGGGTACTTATCGCTCGTCTGAATTATTTACACAATCAGATCCGATTTTGAAAATGACACTTAAATTAAAATTCAAAGCTTTGAGTTCATTGAACCAGTTTCACACAACCGAAATTAGTTATTTTTCTTTGCAATTATCGTGACAATTTTAGTTGTGTATCACAATTTTACATGAACATTTAAAATTATTGCAGTTATAGCTGAACAACCTTAAAGATTACTAAAGTTAAATTTTACCGACTGGTACCTCTGAGAGTCGCTCTCCGGTCCAGTGCATGATATTGCAAATTCATTCCGGTTCCCGTGTCCGCTCAGTTCGGCTGTTTTACATTCCCTCTCGTGTCACCCTCTAGTTGTTACGATTTTAATTTTGTATCAAGAGTTCTTATTGGCAAATTTCCCCTACACACGCATCTCAGTTTACACAGTCATTCAAAAGTAAAAGGCTATTATTTACACAAAGGGCGATTTTTACTGATGGCAAGTTATCAATGTATTTATAACTGATACACGCCATTGTGTCTGTGAGTGATTCACATTCGATAATTTCGTAAAAAAGCAGCAAATCTTGGTGAGTGTATACCAAGAACTGTTATTTTCTACCTTGCTTTAGATTTTTTTTATTTTAAATACTTGGTCTTAAGAAATCTATTTATTTTATTTTTTTATAAGACACTGTCTGGAGTCAGTGAAACTATGGCATCCCCAATTGAGGTATGTTGCGAGCCTGAAGATAGTGAGGAGGGGAAGGAGATGGGGAAGAGGAAGGTTAATATGTATTTTTATGGAATGTTATCTAGCGAAAGCATCGCCTATCTATGGCAAAAAAATATCTATACCCGTATATTGGTTCCTTATTGTGTAATTCAAAGTAGTTTATCATGCGACAAGTTAATTCATTTCAGATTGGCGAAAGCCTTAACATAAATCGTGGAAAGGTTTTTCTACCATGACAATTGGCATTTAGGATTAATTGTTATGGAGGTCCGATGAATGGGAGAATAAGGAACAGATAAATCGGTAATAGCCTGAGATATTTCGCCCAAATTTCCTGCTGCTTTTTCCGGAAATTACATTATTATTGGAAGATATTTGGCTTGGAATTAATGGGTTTTTTTTATATACATTCGACGCAGATTATTATATACCGGTATATGATTAATTCCAGGGATGAAAATGCCGAAAAAATAAATAAAGTACTTTAGACAATTCTGATGTTCGGTCACATTTTTTTTCAAACAAAAAAATATTTCTTCATCACACATCGCCGCAGGGTACAAATCTAACACATCACGCGATACGCAGTCTGTCCCGTTTCAGCAACATCGAACATATGAAACGGAGCACGCATCACTTTATTTATTTATTGTTTGAAACATTTATTGACAACTATTACAGTAATAGAATTGCCGTTGGATGTACATAGATATTAACATTTCAATTAGAAATGTTCACAGCAAGAGAAATCAATGCTTAGTTGTTACTATACGTAAATGCTTGTAGTGATAACAGAAATAATGATAATCAAAATGAAATAGAAAACACAGTAGTGTCAAATATAAAACATAACCTGCAGAGAAAGAGAAAAAAGAAAGAGTATGACAATAAAGCATCCACATAAATGTTCTCCACGAAGTGTCACGGTAGGAGTTTGATAATTTGTTTTTAGAAATATGTGAGATCGATAAAATAAAGATAACACATTCGAGACAGTGGATTGAGGTACACAATATTGTTCTTAAATAATTCAAGATGGAATATTTTATGACTCCTTAAATTTCGTCTATTAGGAACTTTAATATGAATATTGCTCAGACAATGAGTGGTTTGAATAATTATCATTAATAATTTTGTATAAACATATTAATTAAGTCAGCAAATTGTCTACCGTTCACAATTTTTTGTATTTCTTGGGCATTAACAAACTCCCTCTGGAACTAAGATGCATAACAAGCCCAACAGAATTTAGGTCCAAATTAAAAACATTCCTTTTAGGGCTCTCATTTCCTTAATTTAAATATACATATCTGAGAGTATCATACTTGTATTGCCTATGATATGTCTTAATCACACCTTTCTTATTGAATTTAAAATTACTTCAATCTTTACACATCAATCTGTCTCTTGACGAATCACATTTAGAAGATGAAATCCTTGTACTACTGTACCGCCCACTATAAAATTTTGCTTTTGATTTCCAAAATACACTCATTAAAGAATGTATTTTATACTAATATTAAAACATATTTCAGAATTAAATACACGTAACAAGTGTTCACAATAATGTCCTCTGCGTGCAAAATCTATCTAAGTTTCTTAATAGACAATAAACAAGTGTTAATTTCAAGCGACGTCACAGGTAAGTATGGTCCTGTATGCATTTTTAAAAATCATCGCGTTCATTGGTCGAGACATTGTACATATATTTGAGTATGAACCGGTGGATGCAATTTTTAGTAATAAGTTGTTTATTTGTTTGTCTAGTTTGTAGTTTTCTAGATTTAAGAAATATATTGTAAGTTTGTACAGCGCCCTTGAGGTGATTTTTCACAAAAAAGGCGCTATATAAATCATCCAAATATTATTATTATTATTAACTATGTAACAATTTCTAGACATATTGTTATTGCTTGTGAAACTAATTGAGGTAAGCACTAAATAGGTTATCAAATAAATTGCTGTACGGTTTAATGAGTTTGGCTCGTGCACATGAAAGTAAATATTGTTTAATAATACAATATTTTTATCACAATATTTTACTTAGCTAAATTTAACAATTATAATATTATTCTGAGTTGTTTTACTACGGCTAAAATAGTGAAATTTTAAATAGTAAAGATGCAATACAAATATATGACGTAAGAGATAATGTGTTCAAATTAGACGTCAAATAAAGTTGTACAATTTGTAATTTGGCATCAATTAATAGGTACAATTCAAATGAATTACAAAAAGCTTTCAGAAATGTAAAAGCATTATTATTTCAATGAAAAGTTAAAAATTTTGCTTCATTCGCATTAATAAATTGTCTCACACATATCTTCTATTACCTCATACTGAATCTAGTAACTGTTTCACATTCATTTATTTTTGAAGTGAAACTTCTATAGCCCTATTGTGATTTGCAATTCGGATGAAACGGAAATTACGCATGCAGTACCTACAGAGCGTTAAATTATGCTCATTTTGCCGGTTTGATTATGACCTCAATTTTCAAGGCTCCTATTGGTTGAGATATGAAACGGAAGTTACGCATCGCAGTGCCTATGGAGCGTCAAATTGCGCTCATTTTGCCGGTTTGATTATGACCTCAATTTTCAAGGCTCCTATTGGTTGAGAATGAAACGGAAGTTACGCATTGCAGTGCTTACGGAGCGTCAAATTGCGCTCATTAGCCGATTTGATTATGACCTCACTTTTGGTTGAGAATGCGTGGGCGAAAGTTTCACTTCAACCGCGTGAAAACTGCACTCGATTTTTTTTTCCTATATTTTTATTTTTACAATCTTTTAGGAAAGAATGTAAAAATGATCGTGTCATGTTGGATGTCCCTGACTTCTACCATTCACGTTCGCATCTTATAATCTCCTTACACCCCTTTCTTCGCTCATTCACTCTATATGCCCAAACCATCTAAGCGTCCTTTTCTTAATCTTACTCATAACGCTTCACACACATTTCTTACACGATCATACATGGTTTTAGCATCCATACGCCTCAGAGATCTCATTTCTGAAAACAAGTTATCTATTCAATGTACATTACATGTAGATAATAATAATCTCGGAATAGTGCGGAGGAAATTCAGGATTCAAGTAAAACAAACTAGGAAAAATGTTATAAATTTATCGGTCAGTGACTGAGTTGGCATCGCGTTTGGGTCTCACCCAGGCGTCGGCTAATTCGTTCATCACGACACAAGCAACATTTAACGCTTACTGTGGTGTTAGAAGGAGATTTTCGAACATTGTCGGGTTATTCGTAACCCGGGAATGTTTGTCTTTCTTTTAAAAAAATTGGTTGTCTGTAAAGTCGGTTTACGGACGATAATTTTACGTGATAACGTCATATAATAACGATGGAGTGGAAGAGAGATAGATGCGTCACAAGCCGAACGCTTAGGCCGAACGCTTATTCCGCGCTCTCGCTTGCCCGCTCGGCTCAGGCGGAACGTGACAATGAGTCATACTTTTTCGTGAGTGCAGCCGGCGTTATAAGACGTTATCACGTCAAAAAAAAATTGAATTGTTGAAATAATTATGTCGCAAATTTTGAAAATTTATTCACAACTTTGTCAATTATTCCGGCTGATGTGACCCCTGTCTTCCTGCGACTAAAAGGAAATGTTGAAAATATCAATTTGATTCAGATGGCTTCACTTGCGAATTCCTGTACAGAGGGGAAACGACATAACGGCTACTTAGTCTGTATCTCTCACTGTTCTGATAATACCTAGAAGTGTAATCTATTCTGATTTAAAATAAAAACGGATGACGCCGATTTGCATAACTCCTGAGCTCCAAACAGGCTAACGAAATTGAGAATCTTAAGTACTCAGATGCAACTCACGGTCTGGAGGTTCAGCACGGTCAATCGATTAAACCCTGTGTCAATACGATATCATCAGTATATTAATACGTAATGCAAAAACTTTGTACCCCTTTTTACGAAAATAGCGCGGACGGAGGAGTATAAAATTTCGCACACTTAGTTTATGTAGAAAAGGAGTGCAGAATGCTAATATTTTTTAAAATTATGCAAAAAAATACATAAAAACATTACAATTATGATCGATTTTCGACCATTGGGCGACCACTAGTTTACTAAATTCGTCATCCGTGGTCAATCGGTTGACAAGAGCTGCCAATTTTAGCGCGGCCTCCTGAGTGTCAGATCTAGCTGTCAATAAGCACTTTTTGAAAAATGTCGTTCATTATGCAAATGGCTTATTAATTAATGGAGGTGATCTAACGAAGCTCTTAGAATTGAAAGTAAATCGCAAAGGCGATAGACTTAATTAATTCATCTAAGATGCGATCACTTTATTCCTTTCAATCTTGGAGAAACGAATGTGGTTCAAAAGGTTCCATAACAACTCAAAATCGTGCAATTTCAACAACCATTTGAAAAAACATTAAAATTTCTTTAAAAAAAACTGAAAAATAGCCCATAACCTAACCTGACGTTTATTTAACTATTTTTTAATAAATATTTTTTTTATCATTTTAATGACGTTTCAAAGGAGATGGAGTTATCCGTTCACCGGTTCAAATATGACTAAAAACCTCATTAACTAATTAACTCCTGTTTAGTGTCAAAAATTAAATGCTAAGTGCCAATATTTATTAAAGTTAGTATTTTAATTCTTAATTGCCAATTTATCAGTGTTTTTTTTTAATTTTTAATCTATTCGTCAACATAAAAATGCTTAAAGTATCATAATTTTTTTCGAAGATAAAAAAAAAACAGTGAAAATATCCTAGCTAAAAGAAACTTTACTTCTCTGACATAAATACTCGCCCACAACACACTTGTGTCGTTTTATCAATTCAGTGTTAGTCAGTTAGTCGGCACTTCTAGTTCCATTATCACCGGAACTCTCGCATTGTTGTGAACTCAGAACAACAGTTTTATTGGCGCGGCCTAGTTTTCACCGCCCGTATCGCTAATCGCTAGTTACGCCACTGTTCATTGCCCGTTTATAGAGCCTTCCACAGAGTATAGAGCCTCCGACAGGAAGCAGGATGAACACGTAGTATTTATGTAGTATGATGGAATTACCGGGAAACTAAAATATAAACATTGTTCAGGGTTTCTTTGTTAGGGGGAGAATGGCGTTGCCGCTTGGAGGATGAGATAGATGAGATTGAAGCCAGATCACAGGGTGCAGAATGTTCCTTATAAAGCATCGATGTTTTCAAAACACCAATATTTAAAAACATCAATATTTAAAAGCATATTTTATTAAATAAAAAGGGTGACAGACTTCGTTTTGCTATATTTTTTTTACTTTAGCTCCACTATGGGGGCCCTGAGGAAAATAATTTCTCTCAGGGCCTGTGTCAACCGGTGCTTAAAATGGTTAGAGCCATATTTGGTGACCAGATCTGAATAGGCATCTGCTTTCCAACCTTCCTTTACCTCATATCATTTCCATCTCCATTCCTTTCAGAATCACAAAATACCCCAAATGGGGATGTCACAGTTTCACTGACTCCGATCAGTTGGGACTCTTACGCGGTATTCGCTTGCGACAGTCAAATTGACAATAAGCACCATTTTGAATTAACATTTCAACTATTCTCCTTTTAATCAAAGAATCTCGGCCTATTAAAGCGTTTGATCAAATTTCGATCAGCGTCAATCAAATGTGACGGGTTGAAACATTTAGTTTTTCAAATTTATTTGTGCCTAATGAATAAGAAATATCTTAAAAACTATTCCTGTAACATATACAATACTTTTCATAATCAACGTCACAAATAATAACAATATAACACTTTTAAAGCGCATTTTTTTGCTGTTCCACTTCAAACGTACACAAGATCGAATCTCATTTCTAACAGATTAGAAGATAAACAATATTTTGGCAGAAAAACAATAGTTCTTTATTAAATGGCATGCTTTGCTATGCCATTTAATAAAGAAATTGTTTCTCCCTACAAAATTTCACGCAAATATGTCAACATCGTTTCAACGGCAACGATTTGTTTTGCTTAGCAATAACTCGCTTTTCTTAGGGACAGAAAACGTATGATAAATATAATATATTTATATTTATAATTTCATAACGCCCGAGCTTACCTTTATATACAGCCTATAATACTCGCATATAATTAAGCTTTCTATTGGTGAAAAATTTTTAAAAAACGTTTTATTGTTTTATGCGTGAAAGCGTAACAAACAAACACAAGCAGTTTCGCATTTATAATATTAGTATAGATAATACTTGATACCTACTTCATGTACAAAATTTGCCATTGAAACAAAGAAAAAAAGTATGATGACTTAGGACGATGACTTCACGTACGGCCTCTGTCTGGGACCACTATATTCGTAGCCTAACTACTGAAATCAATTTAAATCTAAATTTAACTTTAATTCTGCGAACCTAAACTAAACCTTAACTAAAACCTAACTAAAAAAGCAGACTTGTTGACTTTGTGTTTTAACTCCATTATGTCCCGTGTCCTATCAAAACACGTCACTTCAACGTCGACATCCATGATGAATGGGGCAACACTTGAAAGGCTTGCTTGATGAAGTGTGTGTAGAGTTCAGAGCATGTATTGTGTGTAGTGTCTAGTGCACTGAAGAGATAAACCGATGGAAGTTTGTCGTGGGTGTAAAGCAAGTTAAGCAAGTTAAAAATAAACATTCACCCCCAGACTTCCAGTAAAGTCAATAGATGTCGCACATTAAATGAAAATTGATAAATTTATCCAAGACACTATCTAGGTAGCATTTAGTTCGGGAAGAATCTTGCAAACATGTATAAAGATAGCAAGAAATAAACATATGCATTAAGAAAATTAAGTTAATGTTGGCAGTTCTTAGTCGAAGTATGATACAGTTGTTAAACTGTATCATACTTCTGGAGTGCTTTTTGCCACAATATGGCACTATTTAAAATACCTCGGATTGCTTTGCTGCCAATTTTGGCTAATTTCTCCTTATTTGTAAGTAATTAAGTAGAAGTTATAACATTTTTTTATACATCCTACGTATATATGTGATAATCGCAAAAAGATAGATGAATTCATTGGCTATATAGAACTATAATCAGTTTGTAGGTCTCCATATTAAAATTCGGGGGTATGATTTTTTTTATGTGGGCGGAAAATATTCAAAATGATCATCAAAAAATTTCGAGCAATCGGAGAAAAAGTTTCAAATTGCGTTGTCGCTCCAGTGGTTAATTTGTCCTAAGAGGGTCGAATTAGCTCAGTGAGTGGTACGGCAGGGCCCCGACAAGGCAAAGGTCCCGGGTGCGACCGTATCTTTTTCTAAAATTTCTGCTTCGAAATTTTGGTTGAGAATTGCTAATATGTCTTCAGTAATTAAATTTAATTGTTTTTAAAAGTAAGGCCCTGTGCAGACGAAGCAACTGAAAGGCAATTGATTTCTGCAGCAGACCACTAAACAGTCCGCGATAATTCGGAAACTTAATAATTGACTTGGACGCTACAGACTGCGCTGTTAATTAACTATTCAGTAACGCGTTAGAAACCAGTTGGGGGCCACTCTATATTCTACAGTCTACTCGATTTTGACTTGAGTCACCTAGTTTATCGTCCGATTGAATACATTAACATTTTATTATTACTAGTAGTCGCCCGATGGTCGAAATTCGACCATAATTTTAATATTTTTGACGTGATAACGTCTTATAAATCGATGAACGCCGGCTGCACTCACGAAAAAGCATGACTCATTATCACGTTCCGCCTGAGCCGAGCATGCAAGCGAGAGCGCGGAACAAGCGTTCGGCTTGTGACGCATCTATCTCTATTCCACTCCATCATTATTATATGATGTTATCACGTAAAATTATCGTCCGTAAATCGACTTTACAGACAACCAATTTTTTAATGTATTTTTATGCATAATTTTAAAAAAATATTAGCATTTTGCACTCCTTCTCTATATAAATTATAAGTGTGCGAAACGTCATTCTCCTCCGTCCGCGCAATTAAAAAGGGGTACAAAGCTTTTGCTTCACGTATTAATATACTAATGATTTCATTGATAATATTTTCATTTTTGTTCGACAAAATGACCATCAACAAGTAAGTAGTCATGATTTTAAGATATGGATGAACATAAAATTTTCTCGATCCGTTTCTCCTACAATGATAATGAACTATAGTACCATAGATTCACCGCTAGAATCATCTCTCGAATGATAGTTTACAGATAATTTTATTTGTGAATACCATGCAAGGATCCCAACTGCTCTCAAAAGTCTGGAACCAGTGAGACTATGCCATCCCAAATTGAGGTGTATTATGAGGCTGAAGGTAGTAGGGAGGGGAGGGAAAGGAGACGGGATAGATGAGGCTTTGAGCATATCTGGCTATTGAGATCTGGTCACCAAACACGGCTCAATTTTCTCTACATCCATCTGTGTAGATCTAGATATACCCGTTCAGTGGTGTACCGTGTTGTGTGTGTATTAGGGTGGGAGGGTTGACGGGAGGAAGTGGGGAGGGGGTGGAACAAAGGGGGTAGGCATGAACCGTATTTCCGTTACAGTTTTGGTCAGAAGGCTTCCGCCGCCACTTCCGGTGTGCTTCAGCTATTAACAAGGCCTTGTTCATCCGTATTTGGATAAATACTCTAGGTACTAATCTTCAATGGCGGCTTCAATACGGACACGAACACGTTGTTTACTGAACTGTGAGAAGATCCTGTTAATTAATGTCAATACTAGTTTGGGAGGCGGGTATGGGTACCGCCGCCCAAATAAGTACTTAATAACATTATGTTTTAACGGGAAGAACAACGCAAACCAACTAGTACATACCAGAAATCGCCAGAATCTATCTCGGAATATTCTATAACACACTACATTATAATAATATACGCTATTGAATCATCGAGATGCGTCGACGTTATTTTGGAAGGTATTAGAAATGTTTTTACAGTTCGAACCTCAGATAATTTCATTGGACCATAGAAGGTACGACCAGCTATATAAAAGCGGCGACATTCCAACGGGTGAATGGAGTTCAACGCAGCTGAAGTGTTCAGTTAAAACGCAGCTATGGAATTAACACCACGGTGCCTACCGAGTGTAGTAAAAATAGTGTAAATAAATACATCAGTGTTAATAAATCAAACCTGTACAGATAAATCTGTGTAAATAAATCAATCAGTGATAATTAAATACAGCTGTAATAATTCATGCAAATAAATAGTGTCGCTGACATTTGTGTTATTTAGATTGCTTCATTAAAAACGTAACAATATTAATATTTATTTCCTACTTAATAATATTGTTGTACTAGATTATCCGTCATTAATTTTCAATTGCGATCGAAGTTATCAGGAAGTTTCAGCCGCTTTGCGAGCATCAAAACTTAGTCGAGATCACTTTGAGGATTGTGAAAACTGTCATTAGTATTGTATAAATATTATAAATCATCTTTAAACTTTGCTATAGAACCTAATAAAAACAAAAAAATCAAAGATAATCAAAGTCTATATTTTCTTCATTGAAGTTCAAATCTGACGCTTTTAAAATTAATGTATGTAATAAATAAAACCTTTGATAAGCTGATTGATTTAAATGCGTGGTTGTAAGTCCTGGTGCTTGTTTGGAAAACTCGGACGTACAAAAGCTTTGTTCAAATAATCCCTGCAAAGTAGCTTAGTTCCAGAGATGAACCGACAAAAGAAATATAACGATGTTAATCCTTCCGCCTGCCACCCCCTCCCCCTTCCCTGACCGGCCGCACTGCCTGCCCCGGCGGGCAATTACCCTCCCCTAATTGGCTGAGGTTACTAGGACCAGATGCCGAACAAATACAAATAGAATTTATTAGAACAGGAAAAGGCGATATAAATATACTGACAGCTTTAAAAAAATAATATAAATCATAACATTCAGAGACAAAATTGTTTTCTTCCATATAAGTTTTTAGTTGAAGAACAATAAATATAAATTAGCGATTTTTTCCGGTTTACAAATAATGCGATAAAGTGGAAATTGGAATGGAATCAGGAAAAACACTCGAACAGTGAGTTCATGAACGTCCTGAAAATTATTTGGAAGGTTTCACCTGTCTTAAATATTTATAGGCGAAAATACCTATCGGCTGGCAGAATTATTTCAATATATAGATTTCAAACATTAAAATCTATGTATTTATAAATGCTAAAATATAATTTAAATTACTGACTGCTAAAATAAGTGTTTGTTTGATGTTGGTTCAAAGAGAAAAATGCTTGATGAAAAACGGCGAAAATTTTTAAATAATGAACTAAATTGCAATACGAAAATTCTGTATTAAAATATTTCGATTGAAATAAATGAAATAACATTATTCAAATAACTGAATCCAAAAAAATTCTATGAGTTTACAATATTGATTTTCAAATTTAGGTTCGTCAGAAGACATAATAACACAACCCCATTTATTGGATAACGAAAATCTCTGCCGTAGGTCACCCCAAGTGGTTAGAAATGGTGATTCAAAAGTGCCCGGGTTCATGGGGTGAAGTTTGTCAAGGTCTTGACGGCGGATGCGTCTGTCCACTTACAGCGTGGCGTGCCGGGTTGGGAGAGACTGGTTGAGACTGGGAGACCACTTGGCCTCTCCAGCAGGACTCCCTCGACCCATCGCCTTGCACCGCAGTGGGAAGGATGGATTCGTGCATCCATCACTCTTGGACCTTACTAACCCTCAGATTCCTAACCCTCATACAACTTTTCTTCCCAGAACTTCCTCTCTTTCCTTTCCTTTAAAAAGCCCTCCACACAGCATCCCCAAAGATGACACATTTCACCGGCTTTTAGGGCTCCATAGCCCGAGAAAAACTGGCTTCCGAGAAACTGGACGCCTTGTGAAGGGCTAGCAGATTGTTCGACAGTGACCAGTTGCACAAATCTCAAGTTCTCCACCTACAAAGGAGGGTGGACCGATTGCCATATCTAATGCACAGACGCAATGTAGGCATGCTGAGTCTGTTCTACAGATATTTTAGCCTGCTCTAAGGAGCTAGCAGCATTGATCTCTGGTGCCCCGGTGCACATGCCTGAAACTCGACGGACACGAACGGAACAACCGTTCAAACTTGATATAGGCTTCGTGAGAACTGGGGGAAATTATTTTCCTCTAAGCCTCCTGCGTGAAGTTATTGTCAAAAAAAATCCATCTAGGCTATGCCACGTAGGTACTCTGGTGTTAAAGTTGCAGATTGATTTGATTTGCAAGCGCGTTTGATCGTGACAAAACAAACAAATTTATTGCAATAACAGCTCTTGCCGGCAATTTGCGTTTCAGTAATGACGGCTTAAATTAAATAATGTAATTATTAATAAATTATCGTAAAAACCGGCGTAAATGTAATTATCGCCGGTTTATAGGGACACTGCTTTAGATCGTTTACTGCAATATTTATACAGGGTGTCCGGAGGTAAATACACGATGGTAGAAATAAAAAAGACAAATAACTTTTTTCGAAATTCCAATGTTTTTTTTCTCATACAAAAATATTTTTCCATAGAAGATTATTTTTTTCACGCAAACAATTTTTTCTTTTTACCCGAAAACTACCTTAAAACGTTGGAATTTCAAAAATTTATTTTTACTTGTACTATCATGTAGAATCACCTCCCAAAGTTTGTGCACTTCGTCCGTGGACACCTGTATAATTATAAATATAATTGATATGACTAGGGTTGGAGAAAATAAATGGGAACTTATAACATAATATTGGGACTATTAGGAGACCGGCAATATTTTAGTGTGTGTTACATATATGAGGTGTGATATTTTTTTGAAAGTCAACTAAATAAAACATGTTTCAAAGAAGTCAGAAATAGTTCATCTTAACTATAAAGCAGAAAATCTGCTTTTTGTGATATTTAGCCTGTATTTATTTATATTTAGTTTTTATTTATTTCATTTAATATTTTATATTTTGTTTGCTTTTGGGAACAACTCGTATAATTCTCGTAGAAATCGATGTTTCTCCCTTACTATCATCATGGTGAAAAATATGATTTTAACAGTTTTAGAAACAGTAAAACACCACGCTTTATATTCAAATCTAGTGGATATGAATTTGGGGATCAGTGTGTCCAGGAGTGACGGACGTATGAATCCACCTCCTAACTGCGGTACAACGCGATGGTTCGAGGGATTCCGGCTGGAGATGTCAAAAGATCTCCTCAACCAGTCTCTCTCGAACCGGCCCATCACGTAGCAGATGGACAGACATATCGGCCGCCAAGACTTTGACAAACATCATCCCATGAACCAGGGCGCTCCTGCAAAGTCACCAAACGTAGCTAACTTGGGGTGACCTACGGCAGAGGTGGTCATCCAATAAATGGTTCCTGGGGCGGCGGTACCCATACCCACGCCTCTAAAAATTTGAATTATTTAGAGAAATATTTCAATAACAAAAACTAATAACGGGTAGGTATAGGTAACGTACATGAAAAAATATAAAATTCTGCGAAACAATTTACTACAGCCTTTTGTTCTTTTTTTTCCACTTTTTATAACTGAAAGTTGACGTGATTTCATAAAAACACTGGGCATCCGAAAATCGCACCACTATTAAATTAAATTCGTGCATTTTCACATCTGTTTTCAGAATATTAATGAATTTCCACTTTGTTAAAAGCTGTTCCGTTGATAAAACGGTTGTCAAAACACCATATGTACATTGTTTACTATAACAGTGTTCCAGAACTGCAGTAGGCTGGGGGAGGGGGGGGGGGGGTATTATGCACTATTTGCTCGAGATTATAAATGACAAGCTGAAATGCAAGCGTGAAATAAATAGTGGCGTAATGGAATATTGTTTTTGTATGTAGCCAGTATAACACGAGCCGGCCGCAGTCCCAGTTAGCGCTAATATGGAGCGATTAGCCGCGTCGACTAGCTCGAGTGGCACGGGCTTCTCAAACTTCTCAAACTGTGACATAACGGTGGCTCAGATTGCATACGAAGTTACTGAGATGCCGACCTCCTTATTGATAAGCATATTTTAAACTTTACACAACTGATAAACAACCATTTACCTTAACTTAAAGGTGATCTAAATCTTTGCACCCATAGTCACATATGTAAGTCGTTTAATTTCTATATCCGCTATATCAACCTTCACTGATTCGGAGAAAACCTCAAAAAACTGTCGCATCTCTAGCGTAAATGAAAAAAAAAAAATATTTTTTTTTATTTGATGAATTAGAGAAGTATAAATTGGAAAACTGTTGATTTTTCAATGTATGTCTAGCAATATTTAAATAATTTCGATAAATAAAATGGATGTAGCGGATTTTGATAATCACTTCGTGATTTACTCACGATACAGAGGCTTTTGAAACTCAACTGACCTGGCGCGCGAGTTTCTAAACCTTCTCTCATCTCATCTTGGCAAAATAACTGCTCGTGATTAGTTGAATTCCAAATAGCGGGTTTTGATAATAATTTCTTGAATGATATAGCGGGTTTTTTTTCTCACTCGCAGTTTTAACATGGTTTTTGGTCGTGATAAAGGAGGTTTTGAAACTCAATTTTAGGTTCATCTTGTTCCTCGGAAAAATGTGAACAAAACGTCATATTCAGATCAATTTGGCACACAATCGGATATAGCGGGTATTAAAATTATTTTAATATCTGCTTACCACTCAATGATACAGAGTTACTAACATCCCGCTTGACAATAAAACATACGAGAGGGAAAAAAGTACAATTTTATCCATTGCAAAAAATAACGGCTTCAAGGGTAGAGACATTGATAAAACAATTAGTCATAAAAACACAAAAATAACGAAAAATAATAATATAATAATAAAATAAAAAATAAATTTGAGTGTTCAGAATTTTTCGGACCGACTTTAATAAAATTGCTAAAGTTTTCAAAAATTGTGGCTTAGATTTTGCCTTCCGCACAAATAATAATTTAGGATCATCCCTTAAAAACTCTATAAGTAAAGTACCCAAACTAAAAAATAGTGGCATTTGTGAACTCCAGTGTGACGAATGCAATGCTGTTCATGATGGACAAACTGACCGGTCCTTTAATACTAGATCCAAAGAACATGTGATCGTTTAAAAATAAATAAATACAGTCACAATTTGCCAAACATCTCCTTGATGAGAACCATTCAATTAGTGATGATAATAAGCCAACGCCTTTACACATCAAAATAAAGAATGAATTCAATATTTTAGAGCAGTTGGAAATTAACAAACATTCTAATAATCCGAAAGCTATTTTGATAAATGAACAAACAAATATAATTCGCTCACCGCTCCTAGATATGTTTAAGCCAATTTCAAATACTTACGCTAGAAAATAAATCCAAGAGTCACCGTTTGGCAATAACTCACATAATGATTTGAATACGTAACGACCTTCAGTCGAATTTAAACGATGCTTTAATTGGGGAAACTTTAAAAGCATAAAAACTTTTAATAATTTCAATCATTTTACTCAGAAATTAATAAGGTCGTAGATAATTAAAGCAATTTTTTTTTCATCGTAAATACCTTTCTAGAAATGATATAAATACATCGTCTTTAAGTGGTATGACCACAGTTTGGTAATGTTTTCTCAAGGCGAAACAGCTGTCACGCGTAATAATAATTACATAGCAGAACTTGTTTATAAATTGAACAATAATATTATTGAATATTTAAAAGAAATAACATATTTATATTTTGAATGTCATACTACTTATTATTTGAGATTGATTTAATGTCTTTCATATTTTATTATTTTTCATTGGTTTCTCTTTGTACTTGTAATATTCCTACTACAAAGTTAATAAAAGAAAGCCTCATAGTCTTAGATGTAATTTTTTTTACAAGCGATACCCTATTCTGCTCACGAAAAACATATTCTGAGAAAACTTCACGTGATACAAAGTGTTGAAATCTTAAAGCTGGATCCGATTTTAATCCGAACCTTTCAATTACTAGCAGTGCGGGGATAAACATTTGCGTGCTCGGGGTCCACTTACGCGCGTAATTCCCGCGCGACTCTGGGGAGCGGCCACGCACGGGTCGGCCTGTCGAGCAGTCGAGCAGCCGAGCAGTCGGCAGTCGACTCTAACGGTGTTTGCCCCAATTAGTGTCAGACAAGGCAACTCACTTAGCTGAGTTTAGCAGGTACTCTGTTCTACACATGTAGGGACAAGATACATCATCCCTCGTAGTGTACAGTGTTCGTAGTCACACAATGATAGCTGACATTATTAGCACAGCCAAATATTGGTTTACAAAGCTTTTGGAATAGAGTTTCGTTGTAAAAAGGAAGGCTTTGTATTATTGCATGACCACAAAAACAAAAAAATTCTTTAAAAATTGCTTACAAAGGCTATTTAATATTTATGTATTTATTTGAAGAATTTTTAATCATTTGATTCATTAATTAAACAGTTACCAAAATACCTTTCGTGGTTCGGCTCGCTCGCTCTTCAGTTCGAAAATGTAATGTTATCGTACGGTTTACAATGAATATTTGACTGGACCAGACGTCCGTTCTAATGGATGCTCTTAGCAATTTCAAAGCTAGTGAACTCGACACTGAACGATCGCAGCTGTTGATCGTATATCATCGGCTATTTCCGTAACCATGCGTGCATTAGACATGAACGGCGATAGTAGGAAAATAATTTCCCTCAGAGCCTGTGTCATCTTTGGTAATGCTGTGAGGAGGGTTTTTTTAATGAAAAGGAGGAGAGGAGAGTTCTGGGAAGGAAAGGGGTTTAAGGGGTGGGTAGGAATCTGGGGTTCAGTGAGTCCTAGTCATCCGCCTCCAATACCTAGCCAAACCTCACCCCATGAACTCGGGCACCCCTGCTAAATCACCAAACGCAGCGAACCATTTGGAGTGACCTATGGCAAAGGTGTTGATTATTCAATAAAGGTTCCCCGCCTCCCAATTGAATTTCAATTGCAATTTCACCTCGACTCAATCTGCCTCATGAGATTAGAGCCGCCGAATGATTATTTTTTACATTCCGAACACAAAACTGGTTTAAATTTAATAAGGAATCTAAGCGCGAGTCTGTTTATAGAAACATTTAAACGGGCAAAAGTGTGATATACGAAGATGTGCGATAAGCATGTAGATAACACAAAGCAAATCGTAATCACCCTCCCCCCCCCTGTTCTAATATGGCTCTCTGATACATTTGTTATCCTGTTTCTTTGACAAATTGGCTCTTCTCACTTGACAAACTGCCGACCCTTGGCCTAGGTATTTCTGAATCCAGTAAAATCTACACAACGGAAGCCCAGTTGTCGATTATTTATCAAAAACTATTTCCGTAACCGTTTTTGCAATAGACACGAACTACTAACGGACATCTGTTGAGACACCTCAAAACTACAGATACTGTATCTATACTAACGACATTTGTTGAAGGATATTGAAATTACATATATAACCCAATACACTACTATATACATCCCCATCCTTACCGTGTTATGTATCCTTTAGCGATGCTGTGTTACAGAAACTATCTTAAACTGGATACGATGCTACGCCGTAGAGGGAGCTTTAGTATCCAAGTAATGTTTTGCGTCAGTTTTACAGCATTTTCCATGCAAGTAATCCGATACGGTAAAGTAAGTGATGAATAGTTGGATGCAGGATTATCCTGTACACGTAACACCTAGTTATCTCGGAGGTGACATAATAAGTGCTCTCGCTCGACTCGCCGATTTATTATAACTGCAGTTTGCACTTTGCGGAACCTAAATCCTGTCTGTCCCGCATCTGTTCACTGCCAACACTGGTCATGAGTTTTCTACTTTCCACTGGCTGCTGGCTGCTAGCTGCTGGCTGCTAGCTGCTGGCCCAGGGGGAAACGGATAAAGACAAAAGGGGAAACTAACACAGAAAAGAAGTCCGAAATGTACCAAAAATATTGTATAAATATACAACGTGTTCCATGATCATACCACGAAACTGTGGAGAAGGCGATCATTCGTGATGATCTCAGAGAAAAATCCTAATAATGTTTTAAAGCAATGTAGTTTTAATCACCAAATAAAGTAATAAATTGTCTAGTGTAATCGAAGCAGAGGCCTTTACACACACCCCTAAAAATCGGAGGCAATCTCGGGCGCTCCCCGCCACCGCCCCGATATTGTACCCAGATCACATATCTTTTGTTATTAATTACAATATTTTATTATTAACTTGCTTACATGATTTTATAAATTTAGCTAGAATTCCCTCACCAAATACAAGAGCCTTGTCTTTTTATAGTGAGGAAGGGTTATTTTTATTTTTATAACTACTAGCTGACCCGACAAACGTTGTTTTGCCTGAATTACTTTTGTAAATTTTGATTGAACTACTAATATCGCTATTAAAAAATAGGGGTTGATGGTAGAAGGGTGAAAATTTAGGGCTGTGTGTATTTTTGAATGCCTCACCATAAAAAAAATAAAAATAAAACATTTGTCCAAAAAATGAAGAATAAAAATTCGGGGTGAACCACCCTTAACTTTTAGGGGTATGAAAAATAGATGTTGGCCGATTCTCAGACCTACCCGATAAGCACACAAAATTTCATCAAAATCGATCCAACCGTTTTGGATAAGTATGATAAATAACACCGTGACACTAGAATTTTATATATTAGATATGACACTAAGAATTGTATAATTAAATATATGTAAAAAAAATATATAAATAAAATAAAAAATAATAAAACTTTTAAAAAGTTCAATGAATTTTTTATTATTAAAAGTTCAATGAATGTGCACTGCTTACAAAACGTTCATATAAATACAGATCTACAGTAATATAATTTCTCCGCACTCGATCAGCAGTTCTACAAATGATGTTGATTTTATTTTGGATTGTTCTTATTTTTAACCTACATATTTTTAACCACTCTGTCACATTTCCACCCTGTCACATTTTGTTTTTACTATAAACGATACTCTCTGGGTCTCAGAGGGGAAATTGTAGCAGGGGGGGGAGGAAGCCTAAAATGCCCATTGAGGGTGACAAACACGAGCTGCGTGTATACCTATTTCGAATGACAACCCACGTGACAGAATTGTCGTGCGACATAAAAATTGTAGGGGACAAGTTTTTGAGATTTTTAAAAATATTTTATTAAACATCAATAAAAAAATCGCTGTTACTTGATAGGTTATACATTTTGGAGTTTAAATTAAGTTTTATATTTTATGGCGTCATATCATTTTTTGTAACATTATAGAATACACGCAAGTCGAGGTGGCAGAAGACAACTGTGATTTGTATGAAATACACTTCTTGTACAACTCTGTCTCGTAATTTTTACTACAAAAATATAAACACATTTCTTTAAACGCACACAGTCGTAACGTCTTTAGTACAGTGGATTTTAAAGTAATTGTAAAATAATAATATTGGTAATTCTGCTAAATTTTTCTCCACTAACTGGTGGAGACAACTTTATGTAGGTTAAAAAGAAGAACGACCCATTTACACTATTTTATTTGTTTCCCTTTTAAACATATATTGATGTAGAAGAATACATTGACCGTGATAAGAAAATACTAGTAAATGTGGTAAAACATTGAAAGTGGAAAATATTAAAGCATTAATATACTGAGTGATATTGACAGTAAATGATTTGTGTGTATTACTTCCGTATAAACATGTCGTTAGCAGTGCCTGAAGTATCATTACATCACATTACCCTTTATCCAAAATCCATTGGTAGAAGAATAATTTATGAATAGACTGTCAGAGGCTTGGGGGCGGTTTCAATAAAGGAAAGTTCATACCTACTAACTACAGGGTAAATATTTTTTATATAATTTTTTACTTATCAATCACTTACTTATTCCTTTAAAAGGATACAAGTATGGAATAATATCTAAGTACAGTTTAGTTTAATAGGCTGTTTAGTTTTTATGGTTCCACCATTAAGTTAATACAGTATTTTATCAGTAACTACATGATGTATGATATGAATAATATACACGTTGTCAAGAAACTCATACTATGAGCGGGAAAACAGCGAAACTACATTCAATTTCAAGTCGACTTTGTGATATAATTTTTTTTGAATGAGCTTTCGTTTTCGAGAATTTTTTTGTAGAATTTGAAATAATCTGTCGCTTGGGGGATAATTTCAGCTGTTTGAGGGGGGGTTTTAAGCCGCCGCTATCCGAATTTCTACCGATTTCTTACATTTCTCACTTAAACATTTGAAGTTTTTAAGCTCTTACAAAAAAAAAATATATATATATATATACGTTCCGCGCCGAAACGCAAATTATATGAATATTCCCTGGATAGAAAAAATCTCAAAGTTTGCTCCGAAAATTATTTAAAACAAGTCTATTTCTAGTTTTTTACAAGTTATATTTGTGAAAAAAATCACAATGTTTCTTTAAATGATACTTAAGATACCTTCCACGAGATTTTTGCTCTATTTTAAACGAGTCATATTTTATTAAGCATTTTCAAAATTTTCGCTTCAATTTTATCATTGAAAATATTAGCGCTCCATCTTCTTCTTTTTGAGCCGGAAAGCGTCGCCTTAACATATTCTCCGATTTTGACACTAATGGAAATATTTTTTAATATAATACAGATATCGACCACTAGCGTGTCGGTACGTTTTGCTTTTTTTGATAAGTTACTTCTAACATTGGAGGTTATCCACCACATACCCGCCCTGTTATAAGTAACAGATGGTTACTCCTTCAGGGCTCTCGCAAGGACTCTAATTTTTTTGAAACAACGAAGCTACATTTAATTTAGAACGAATCTAGACCTTAAAATTGCCGGTTCGGACACCATGAATAGACATTCAGTATACAAACAACAAATTAAGTCGCCGCTACCCGAATTTCTACTGATTTCTTACACTTCTCCCTTAAACATTTGAAGTTTTAAAGCTCTTAAAAAAATATATGTTATCTTTTAAAATAATATCTAAACGTTCCCCGCGCCGAAACGCTAATTATACGAAATTCTTTTGATAGAAAAAAATCCCAAAGTTTGCTCCGAAAATTATTTTAAGCACGTTCATTTCACTTATTTTAGAAGTTATATGTATGAAAAATTTCACAGTGTTTCTTTAAAAGCTATTTATATGTTCCCTACGAGATTTTTGCTGTACTTTAAACGAATCGTGTTTTATTAAACATTTTCACAATTTTCGCTACAATTTTATTGTTTTAAATATTAACGCGCTCTCTCCAACATTCGTAATCACATATCTCTCCATCGTCTTTTTTTGAGCGGGTACACGGCGCCTTAAATCATAATATACAAATTAAAATTCAAGTTAAAAAATAATATTAAAATTCAAAATTAAAGATAAAATCACTAACATAAGTAAGCATTCCTTTCATTGTAAATTCTATCAATAATTATGATGTTGTGCTGTTGACTGTGCAGTCAGTTAACCATTCGCCGCAGAGCTTCTTGAAGTACTGCAACGATGTCGATATTCCGAAAAAACAGTGATATTTCATTCCAATGTTTTGATGACGAATATCTGAAACTACCCTCAAATATATCAATTTATGTCTGGGTAGAACGAGTTAATGGTAGAATAAATAAATAATAAATATTGATTGTTTACTAATAAATCTATTGCCAAATTAAAATGATCATTGTTGAAACAACAATCGCAATGTGTACTGTGTACATACCAAATAAGCTCCTAATCGAATTACGGATGCAATTGGGCGCACCGCATCATGCTTATTAGTATACAAGTACACCTACGATACCGAATCCATCACAATAATGTATTATATACGTGTTACTCGTGTAGGTGTACTTGAAGGATCACATTAATTATTATTATTACTATTCACCCCCAGTGCACGTAGTTAGGATCACAACCCTGGGGAGATACTTAAGCAAATCATACATTATCGTCAAATGACATAGACAAGTTCAGTACATTAGCCAAGACAACAACCTGTGGTTTATCAACGTCAATCCCCGACGCGGGATGAATGTCTCCGTCGCCACGAGTACCGAGAGACAGATGGCGCCATATGTCTGCTGCAAATGGTTACATTCATTACGAACAAACTATTTAATGGAACGTTTTATGGCGATTTTCACAGTGATATTTTAGAGTACACTACAAAAGCGCGGGCGGACACTTTATTACGTAAGCTTAGGTGGAATAAAAAGTAAAGATAGGGACAGAGGGACTGAGACAACGCGCTTGGTTTCAATGAACTAGGTCCAGGGGGCATACTCGAAATGTACTGCGTTCAGTAACGCATATAAGTTCGTACGTCAACTTCGACTAAAGAACGTCAGATAAGCTGTCATCAGCTACAATAAATACGTTGATCTAGGCTCTTTTTTCTGAAAAGTGCTTAGATGCAATAATTATTAGCGGTCAAAAATAAATCTCATGGAGTCTCTTCCAATTCGTTACACGCATATATATTACTTAATGTTTCAGTTTTATTTATTATTTCTAGCTTTTACCCGCGGCTTCGCTTGCATGGTATTAGGGGGAAATTACTGTAGCGCTTGCACTTCCAGATCTCAACCCCTAATGCCAGAGCTCAACGGTAGTAAAAAAAAGAATTATCGAATTTGGTGCATTAGTTCGGAAGTTATGCGCGTACAAACCGAGATTCATTTTTATTTATAAAGAAATAAAATAAAATTTCCCGCAAATAAATTAACATCGTTTCCACGGCAACGATTTGTTTTCTGCAAAAGAAAACAAATCGTTGTTGTTAACGTCAGGAATGGCAGTTTTCAGATACAAGTAATGTAACGTAAGAAGAATTAAGTTTAGATTAGAAAAGGATGTTTTGAGATGCAACAATAGATTTTATTTATTTTTATTTTATTTATTTATTTATTGAAACAAAATACATATACATTATAAACAAATACTTTGACCGTCCAACTAGGAGATTTCCCGTTTTAGGACAGTCAAATTTCCTGGTTTAGTTCACATTAGGTAGTTGTTGTTTTTTGTAAAACATAATATTGTATCTAATAATTACAAATGTAAACATCATTTGAAGTACAATGTTATAAAGGCCGTAAAGCAGTTAAATATAGTGATAGTTGTAAAAGTACTGAGAAAAGTTACAAAGTTTAAATAAATAAAATGATAATATATTAAAACTATAAAGAAAACCAAAATATAAATTCATTGTTTTGTGAACAGAAAATATAAACTAAATCTTAAAAATAAAAGCTTAATCTTAAAAATAAAAACTAAATCTTTCATCGATATATTTCCTATCCGAATGTTCAAACAGGAAATATATCGAAGTTTTTTTATTTTTTTATTTTTAAATTGTTTTTAAGAAAATATACGATAGGTTTGAGTAGAGGCAATCTCATTATTTTTATGTATTAATAATTTCATGATCTATCTTATATTTTAATAAAAAAAATATATAAATATATATATATAATAATAAAAATAATTTAAACAGTAAAGTGAATGAGAGATATCGAAGAGTTCTTCTCCGTAACTGAAAATTGAGAAAGATTATAAGTCTGATAGTACTAGTAATATAAGATTACAACTTACAGATTCAAGAGCCTATAATCAAATAATATAATTTGGGATTTGTGTACGTCACATTCTAAAATTTAATAATACATAACTCTGACATATCACGCCGCTATCATTTCATTAATTCGTGGTGTTATGGTCAGCAAAGTTGTCTCCCAAGATCTGGGTTCAATCAATTTCAAATATGGCAGTTAGGCAAGTCAAAGGATTTTATAAAAATCAATGTGGGATACCTCACATGAGTACAAAATATGAATTTCTGCTGCACATCATAATTTATTAGATTGTTATGAGCCGATTAATACCAAATAATTACTCGCATAATGATTTAATATCCGATTTCCATACTTAACGGTCATTGGTCAGTGTCTTTATGTGTGTTGAAGTTAACAGCAATATTAGCGCCACCATCACACACACACCATCACACCATGGCCGATATATTAAAGCGCGGTGATAAAGCAATAATTCAATTTGCAACACGAGCCGATAAATGGACTATTACCATGATAATTAATCACTTCGCTAATATGTGTGTTATTTACCTACAGATTTGTGCTGATTTATAGGGAACTTTCTACAAATATGCAATATTTTTATAAAATAGTACACGATTTCACGTGGAAAGCGTGCTTTAATCATGATGCAATGAAGCTGCTATTGTAATTGCTTGTTTTTGTGTCATTTGCAGCAATTTTAAATGTCTACTTTTAAGTTTTTTTTAATATATTCAATAACACCTAGTATTACTCAATTTTTATTGTTATTTTTGCATGTACAGGGTGTTAAGGGACATACTTGACTTACTTTAATCAGTGAATCCTGACATTATGTGGAGTAAAAATTAAAATTAAATTTTGGTCTTCGGTGACTTTTTCGATGTCTTTTTTATCAACTTTTTTCTTGCACATGTCGTCACTGGCCACATAGCCGAGAACCACCCAACACTTCACACCGTTCCTTTCTATCCAATTCCTACTATTTTTTGTGTTTTTAGTTGAAAAAACACATAAAAAACGTCACCGGAGACCAAAAATTTTACTCCATATAATGCCAGAAATCACTGGTTAAATAAAGTAAGCGAGAAAGTTCCTTAACACCCCGTGTAAAAGAAAAGCTTAAAATTATGTATATAATATATGTTGCAATTTGGAAGGCGGGTATGGGTACCGCCGCCCAGGGAACCATTTATTGGATAACCAACACCTCTGTCACCGGTCACCCAAAGTGATTCGCTTTGTTTGGTGACTGAGGGATGGATTCATCCTTCCGTCACTCTTGGACATATTGACCCCTCATGTCTTTTTCCTTCCGGGAACTTCCTCTCCTTCATTTCTCTAAAAACACTCTCCCCGCACAGCATCCTCAAAAATGGCGTAGGCCCAGAGGGAATCCTTTTTCCTTAGGGCCTGCTGTGTGGAGCTAATGTAAAAAAATATGTAATAATTTTTATCTGACTGCAAATTATTTAATGTGTTAGTTCTCCATTACGTTTATTTTACGAAAAATAAAGTCAAAAACATGTAATCAAATTTTAATCCCTCTTACATACGAGGAAAATGATTAATTAATTGTTTATAAAATGTACACACGATATATCACGGGATAATCCGAATTCTTGACCGTGAATCCAATTTTGAAAATTATATTTAAAATAGTTTTCTTTTAAAGCAGTATACAATAGGAAGATACTTTACCGGCTCTGAATTATCAGCATCAATTTTGAAAATCACACTAAAAAAATCCGAGTTCATTGAATCAAAGTTGCAATTACACACAGAAAACCTAAAATTGGTAGGTATTAAAATTGTTTGTAATGCGCAATATTAATTACCATTACAATCTGCAATCATTATTAATAATGATCGATGTGGCGACGCGCAATTCAGAGCGAATGTACAAACAATGCAACATGATCAGCCCCCCAGAGACTAGACAAGTCGATACAGAACCAGGACCGGCCCTACGGGCGCGCCATTGGAGCACTCCGCTCCGGGCGTCGAATTGTCAAAGCGCCAAGGTGCTGATAATATCCAACACCTAACACATCGCCCTTGAGATTATTTTTCATAAAACAGCGCTAAACAAACAAATCATCCAAATATTATTGGTTACAGTGAGCGTCTACTGATCCGACAGTTGATTGCGAACTCTATCTAAATTTTTTAATAGGCAATAAACAGTGTTAATTTCAAGCAACCTCCCAGGTAAGTATGGTCCTGTATACATTTTTAGGAAGCATCGCGTTCATTAGTCGAGACATTGTATATATATATATATATATATATATATATATATATATATTTCCGTATGAACTGGTGGATGCAATTTTCAGCCATAAGTTGTTTTTAATTGTTTGTCTAGTTTGTAGTTTTTCTAGACTTTAGAAATATATTGTAAGTTTGTACAGCGCCCTTGAGGTTATTTTCCACACAAATGGCGCTATATATATCATCCAAATATTATTATTATTATTGATTCCGCAAATCATCAGTATATTAATAAGTGAAGCAAAAACTTTGTACCCCTTTTTACGAAATTTGCGCGGATGGAGGAGTACGAAATTTCGCATTCTTATAGTTTATTTATAGAAGGAGTGCAGAATGCAATTTTTTTTTAAATTATGCGTAAAAAAAACATTACAATTATGGTCGAATTTCGACCATTGAGCGATCACTAGTTATAATTATTATAAAAATTTTGTGTATCATTTATCAATTCGAAACCTAAAATCAACATAAAAAATACCTTTAATGATAAGTTGGTATGGATATTAAACGAATTTATTAATAGTGTCTTTTTTATACTTGTAAGCTGGTGTATACAGTATATAGACAAGTAATTTTATCTTTGATGCATTTGATTGAAAATATGTTTTATGCTGTTATAATAATAGCACGAGCATGTGCCTAGCATGGTGATGCCATAGCATGGTGTCGAAAATTCCACAAATTATGTAACCTTCAAAGCAAAGAATAAAGAAAAAAAATTAAAAATTCGGTAGTACATCAACACTTCCCTAAACGACTGCATATTTAATATAAGCATGCCGGAGGGCCAACTATCTAGTATATTGACGTATCAACAGTCATGGAATCGGTTTTGACAAGGGGCGCCAGAATGTTACTCGCTCCAGGCGCCGTTTGGCTCAGGTCTGGCCCTGGACTGAGTGAAACAGAACACAGATAGAACCAGAACAGAACGCAAAGCCAGAGCACAGAGATATGTAGATATTGCAGATAAATGATATAACTCGGGGGCAAAGTGTTCTGGATCCGCGAGGGCGTCTGTTTGTTTTCCTATCGAATTACGGCCTTTCCAATCTCACTCCCGTCAACTGCGGAGCCTTGGTCTGCAAATGTTAACACAGCCATGTATTTCACAATTATTCAGGACAATATCGATACCTCGTACAATTTAACCCTTGCGGCCTTGACAAAATGTCATCATGTCATCAAATATTCCAGCTTTACTTTCAATTTCAAATAAATTTCGTTGTCTTTCTAATGTACCTCAAAGTGAAAAACTGTTTTTGAAAGTAGATGAAACACTTTCAAATATAATGATTTTACAAACGGACATGTACAATTAACAATATTAAAATTTTGAACGCAAACATATTTTTAAAATCGCTTAGCTATGGTTTTTTTATGTATTTACTAATTAATTAATTAATTTTATTTACCACTATTAGTCCAGTCTAGGTAGTTTGTTGAAACAAACTGGTGTAGTTCTGATTTTTGGTCATTTATGTTTTGGGGTTTTAATTGGGAATTCAAGTTTTACCAACCTAAAAAATGGTTGGAATTGAATTTTTTCCAAAAAAAGAAAAAGTTCCGAGTTCATTGAACTAGAGATAAAATGACTCAAAGACAGACCCACAACCGAAATTACAACTTTTGGTAATTTTTTTATAAGTTTGAATGTAGCTATAACTTAGTGGTTATCCGTTATAAAAAATGTAACAATATTTCTTTGTTAAAACCACTTATATATTTTATTTATGCCGACAACTTTCAGAACAACCAAACATATAACTATATGTTTGTCCTGAGGAAGGAACGGTCATTCTGAATCCGTAAATAAAATACACAAATGGTTCGAACAAAGAAATATTGTTTCGTTTATTTGATTTTATTTATGTATACTGGATTTTACAGATGATATTCGCACGTACGTGAGAACAATCCAGTTATAAAAACTCAGTTATTACACAATTACAAAAATCTACAGTTAGGTACATTTAAATACAGATACGTACAATTGTAAAAACAAAAAAATCACAAATAAAAATACATTATTATATACAAGCTCACTCAAGTAACACATTACAATGAGTGGCAAGAGACATAAGAAATAATCAGTTAGTATTTTTTAAAAGCCAGAACTTTTATTTGAAACCGTACAAATTATCGACGAACTTCAGCACTCTCTATCCTGTTATATAGTCGACACATCTGGGTCAGAGGGCAAAAGTAGGCGATATTATTTTTTTTAATGTATTAATGTGAAAAATGTTATGGCGTCTTAAACAATGGGAATTGGGGACATTTATTTCAATACTGCTGAGAAATAATGTATCAAGATGGCCGTGAATAATTTTATGTAAACATAAATATTAGATCAGTCAATTGCCTTCTGTTTTTTTTTATTATTTAGTTTTTCTGTTTAAAAGCCCAATAAACTAAGTTTAAATATTTAAAAAATCCTGAAAATATGTGGCATTCGCCGATTAGCATTACTTTGCTGCTTTGTAGGTTGCTACTATTTTTAACCCTTTGAGCGATATTAAAATACCATGTCTGTTGATGTGGGCCGAGATAGGGCCGAGTTGGCTCGGGCCGCGGGCCGCGAACCAGGGGCAGGGGCCCTATCTCCGCCGGGGGTAATGAGCCGACAGAGATTTCAGGCAAATTTATAATGAAAAATTACCTTAGCGTGAATAAACTGCACGGCGGATGGTCCGAGAATATGTGGATGTCGACAAACATAATAAAATGAATTAAACACTTTTTTATTATCACGACATCGTTATGTCATTTAAGCAAATTTATTTTTTTTAAATTAGCTCCACACGGGAAGCCACGAGGAAAACAATTTCCCTCAAGGCCTATGTCACCTTTGGGGATACTGTATAGAGGGTTTTTTAGAGAAAGGAAGGAGAGGAAGTTCTGGGAAGGAAAAAGGTAAAAGGAGTGCATAGGAATCTGGGGATTAATGTGTCCAGGATTGATGGACGATTAATCCATTCCTCCCCCTGCGGTGCAAGGCGATGGGTCTAAAAAGTCCGGCTGAAGACGTCAAAGGACTTCCTCAGCCAGTTTCTCCCTGTCCGGCCCCCGATGCAGTAGATGGGCAAACGCTTCCGCCGCCAAGACCTAGACAAACATCACCCCGTGAACCCGGGCACCCTTGCTAAGTCAGCAAACGTGTCAAACCACAGTGGCAGGAGTGATGATTATCAAATAAATGGTTTCCGGGGTACTCATACCCAAAATATAAATTCAATAGGAGTTAAATAATACTTCGTTAAACAAATCCCGCTGTCTGTTTCTTTCTGTATTCTAGCATTATAGCAGAAATTTAAAAAATCTTGTTTTATAACTGTAAAAAGTGAAATTGTAAACATTTTTTGAAAAGAGTTTTTCTTTTCAAAAAATGTTTACAATTTCACTTTTTACAGTTTTATTATTTTTTAAAAAAATAAAAAATAATAAAACTGTAAAAAGTGAAATTGTAAACATTTTTTGAAAAGAGTTTTTCTTTTAAAAGGGTAATGATTTTTTTTCCAGTCACCATTCTCTGAGATCTTCGATCTGAGGATCTCGAAGTGATATAATATATAATTTATTTATTGGGTGAGGTTGGTCCGGGTATTGGTGGTGGATGCATCTGCCCATCAGCTGTGTGGCGGGCCAGATCGGGAAAAACCGGTTGAAGAAGACCTTTTGACCTTTCCAGCAGGGCTCTCTCGGAATATTTGTTTGAGCGTGTACACCTGGAACACGAATATTAATAAACAGTTTTGCCCGCATGAAAAATCAATTCTTCGAAGAAAGGCACGCAAATACAACATTGGATTTAATCGCTCGTACAAAAATATAGGATACGAGGCATGGATTTGTTTTTTATACAGCCCGGGCAACGCCGGGGTCTTCAGCTAGCTATCAATAATGGTGGTTTAAGTGTTTCTTAACAGCGTTAATGCACCACTTCAGATAAACCCCCAACATCTGCGCTAAATGCAGCGGCAATGATCTACTCTCACTTCTGGCGCAGGAAGCTGAGAGAGGCTGAGTACCTACAGCAAAGTGTGAGAGAGGGAACTTTCATTGTTGGCGTAAACTTTATAATATTTGTCACGAGCTTTAGAAGCCCAAAGGCAACGTAAAGTTTTAATTGCTACGGAATTGTAGAGCACACTTTAGCCACGACCTATAAGACCATGTATTATCCAATAATCCCGATAGCAGGAACAAAACCTGATGGAAGGAAAGAAGATTCCAGTTTCCCAACAGAATAACAAGCACCGTACTTGGAATAGCTTCCCATTGTTGAGAATTGCGATACGCATCGATCGATTATATTGAATTAGCCATTATGTACTTCAATGATCACATTTAATCGAAGCACCATTGATGAAAAGATAACAGAAGATCTCTGTAATAACGGCTCGACGCACAATACAAAGAAAAAGGCCTCGCACTAGGCAGAGACAGAATAATTATAAATTCTGAACCTCACGGCCGTTTATTCGACGAAGTACCAACTTCAACAAACTGTTAGTTTGTACGATAATAAAGATAAAACACGGCTCAGTAAATAGGGGAAACCTGTGTACTGCGTAAAGTCCCCGCTCAGGAATTAAATGATAATTTATGGTATCTTTAAGGAGGTATCAGGACGAAATTACACTGGCGTGAAATTCACGTACCTACTAATATTATATTACCAGAATTATACACGGACGAAATCACATATGGGCAAAATTGCAATTACTGGATTTAAATACTTCAGAAAATCTGTTTTTTAATATGTTTTAATTTATGCGCGTAATGTATAAATTTCATACAGAACAGCGAATGGAGCGTTCCGCTATATAATCTATTTCATATTGAACAACGAATAGAGCATTCCGCTGTATAATCTATTTCATATATAACAACTAATGGAGCGTTCCGCTATATAATCGATTTCATTATAGAACAACGAATGGAGCGTTCCTCTATTTTATCGATTTCATATAGAACAACGAATGGAACGTTCCTCTCTTTTATCGTTTCATATAGAACAACGAATGGAGCGTTCCGCTATATAATCGATTTCATATAGAACAACGAATGGAGCGTTCTGCTATATAATCGATTTCGCATAAAACAACAAATGGAGCGGTCCACTATATAATCAATTTCAATCTTGAGCGCTTGGGATTTTTACGGTTTGGAAATTTCCCGCCGTCTTTAAAAAAATCTATAGACTGCTTATAGTATTAGAGAGCCATTGAACGCACCTAAATTTATCCGTTAAACTCATATTTTTAGAATTCATAAAAAAAGATTCGTAGAAAAACGCATGAATTCTGCGTATTATTTGGAATTAAATTTAATAACTTCCATATGCTGTCTGCAGCCTCCTTAATAATCCCAGATATAAACTTAAACTCAAAATGCATTTTATAACATGTTGTTAAAAAGTGAAAATATTCATTTATCTTTGTGATTAATCGAAGTATACAACGCGCGGGAACTTTTGAAATAATTCCAGTTTTTTTTAAACATCTCTTCAAATTGGACGCATTTTGGCCAGCGCAAGCTCGAGGGTGTTTGCAAATTGACTAAAATGTGGCCAAAAATGGTCCAGTGATTAGTTTGTTTGATGTGTTAAATTCAAGTAAGTGGAATTCTCTCCAAGTGTGATTCCGTCTGTGTAAGTGTGTGTGTAATTCTGGCAGTGTAATATTGGTACGTAAAATTGAGTGCAGCATAATTTCGTCATGTGCCCCTTTAAGACAATTAAATAAATTGTAAAGCTCGTCGATAAATTGAAGATATCAAAAGTGCTTTAAAAGTTTTCAGACAGTCTGACAGAAGTACCGTTCTTTGTGTTTGCAAAAAAATTATTTTTAGCTGAGTGATTCAATAAAAACGTTTTAAAATTAAGCGGAACATCTTAAAATAATAAGATCGACAAGTATTATCAAAAAGATCGGTGGCGTGACTTATTATTTATTCCATTAGTAAATTAATTTCCTAATTGACTCGGAAAGCTCGGGATTATATGCTTGGAGGTTCCGGGCGGGGGCGATGTAAAATTCAAAATAAGTTCTTTCAAAGAACGACGGACCGCAATCCAAATTAATTACAGTGAAACCGGGGCTTTCCGAGGCTTCTTCGGCAGCTCCTTAATACCGGCAACACTCGGACTTAAATATTAACGGGAGTTTTATACAAGTCAAAGGAAAAGGATCCCCGCGGTAGGCAGAGAGGCGGTTGAAGAGGGAAGCGGCCGAACAGGCACAGGCTTCTCGCCCGATGTGAGCCAAAAACGTGTGCAGTAATAATATCATCTGTCTGTTGCCAAACCCCACTCATTTAATTAAGGAAATTTAACTTTTAAATTACCCATTTATTATTCATGACGAGTGAAAATATTTGCTCTAGTCGAGGCTTCGGCGGACTTGCTTCGGTAATGAGACCATTCGAGAAATTTCATTTGTTAAAAGTTTAAAGTGGAACTTGAGAAAATGTCACACCAACTTCGCGTCAAAACGGACAGTATTCAAACATTGAATTTTATTGACTGAGAGCGCTTTACATTTCGTCTGTAAATTTCTTTGTGCGTTCCGTGTGCGGTCAATCCTGTAAGGATGGTAGCCGTGTTGGGTAGTACATTTTTAGTCCGCCAGAATTCGCACGAGTACTACTAGTTATAGACGAATGTGAAATGAGACACGACAATATACAGTATTGATGACACGGTACACGAGTATGTTATTTGATTGTGTTTACGAACTATTATCCAATTATAACTGCAGCCGCAAATTATATTCTCTGTGAATCAATTTGTGGACTGCAATCAATAATTAAAAAACAACTTATCAAGTTGACACAATTATACAGGAGTTGTAAAACATTGGATATTTGTGAAGGGCTGTGGTTAGGCATCATAATGTGTTTTCGATTATCTTTTTATATATAAAAATCAATTTATATTTGGAATGTGTATATCTTGTTTTTAAACCTTTGACAGACTAAACGAATCATTAACAACGGTACTCCATTGAAAGGTTCTGAAGCAAATATTTTATAAATATTTCCAGCTTCACGAATTCTACAGTTTTAATAATCGTTGATTTTTCGTGGGTCTGCGCTATTAAACAATATAACGTCAGTTACAAGGTGATGTGAAGTGAGTACGGCGTTCTTAAAATAGTTGATGGTATAATGGTCAGCAAGCTGTCGTCCAAACAGTTCATCGGGTCCCGATTCTGGGCCACATAATTGAAGACGTCTAAAATAAAATAAGTTTTAAAATAGATAGTGTTGATTGAGGACCACCAATTTATTACATCCAAATCAACAAAGAGTGAGTTTATAATAAATTCAGTAATTCTGAAAATGAGATCGGATTTCTTACATTTTTTAAAGTGACGAAGAAAATTACTGAGAATGGACGAAACGGTTCGGCGAGGCGAAAAAATGCCCAAAAGAGTGTGGGGGAAACGTTTGAGTATGAAACGTTTCGTCCGCGGCTATTATTCAAATACCGTCATATTTAATTAAACTATTTGACTTGTAGTGGCTTCTATTGACATCTGCGCGTAGTTTGTTGAAGTTTCGGAAGACCTAATTACAATACCAACTTCACAGTTTTAGTTTAAAAATTATTTTTGCGTCATTTAGCGGTCGTCAGAGGAAGGAAGCAGATTTTTTGTATGGACATGTTTTTTTTTCGATTTGGTTTATTTTATTTATTTTGATGTCGACGACGTTCTAATTCAAAATATAATATTATTTTTAGTTAATCTATGATAATTTATGAACCAAAAAAACCTCACTCCTCGCGTACAGTTTTGTTCGTTAAAACATTTTATTATCATTTTACTATCGATATTATAAGACCAGTGAAGATTTAACACAAAACCTAAAAAGTATATCTTAAAATGCAAGTTAATTAAAACCTTAAGACTAGTCACTTCGAAATTTCCAGTCTTTTATCCGCCATGACAGGTGGGAGCCGGGGGTAGTGGGGTAGTGGGGTAGCTCTCAGCTCTCTAGCTGTAAGTTGGTTGCTTGGCCGGAATCTCGCCCATGAATAGGGATGATCCCCTTTGTCCCGTCAGAGTAAATACCCCCCGACAGCTTAGCCGTGAATGGTTAATGGAGGCCCTCAGCGTCGCCTCCGTAAATAAAGATACCTTAGCAAAACACTTTGACAATAACCGCAATCACCCGCTTTGCCGGGGTGGTACTGTATCAACAGATAACTACTCGTTGGAATTAACGCTGAAGTAAATCGACGCTCAATGCAGTTGACGAATTTGTACGTTAACAGTTGTTAAACAATATATGTAATCTTCCAGCTAACGTCATTCGTATATTAAAACACTATATGAAGTGGGGAGGGAAAGAAAGTGAGAAAATTAAAGGTTTAGAATACAGCCGGGTAGATCGATCATTTTACACGATCGTTTACAATCCACTGGTGAAGTAATCGGGTCGAGAATACCCGCTTTTAGGGTGATCGCGCCGACCACCGTGAGTCGAAAGTACCTGTCTCACATGAGACCCGATCTTTGATCGAATCAAATGTTAGCCTTTTGATGATTTCAGGAATTTTAGGATTCGGATATAGGATTTTTGGAGAACGAGATTCGAGATGCCTGATTTACAAAATTCGTAGATCTATTACGGTTGCTCGGCGAACCGGCACCCATCACTGGACAAGGATGCTGATGATGGAATCTTTTCGAAGTAACCCGATCGCTCATGGGTGGTTCGTGTTTTTTGTTAGCGGGTTACGGTGATCGTATATTTCACGAACAACCCAGGACTTGATGGAAATTACCTTGCGATTCAGATCTGGTCATTAAAGATGGTCAAAGGTATTTCAAGCAACTTTTCGATTCTTAATATTCATAGTTGTGATAGCGAATCACTTAGAGTGACTTTCGTTAGAAGTGTTGATTATCCACAAAAAAAGTTCCCGGAGCGTCGCGCGTTGGTATCCATATTCGTCTTCCAAGTTGATAAATTATTCAAAATTATCATAAAAGCCGTTATTACTTAACGGTTAACCATCGTCGAATACAACGTCGTTGATGTTTTTAGAATTAAATTGTCATCTCCCAATATTAGTCCATGGGGAAGAGGGAGGTAGGGTGAATCGGTGGGGAGGAGGAGGGGGAGGGTGATCCGAACAAATCCGATCCAGCAACCTCGCCTAGGTGAGCTTTACAGAACGACAGGCTGATGGCGATTCAATAAAAAAATCACTGTGACTAAACCTGAAGCGTTATTTGACAAGTTTTCTAAGCAACTAGACTCGGTCAGGCAGAACGTAGAGGCGGAGCGCGTACATCATTATGCACGCAAGAAAACGCAGGATAAACGAGGACATTACAATAATTTATTTATCCATTTTTGGGAAATCGAAGGTTTTCATTTTATCACTATGTACATGTATATTATAGGTAAAATAAAACCTATAACGGATTTCTTTTTTTTTACATTCATACAGTTACCGAAAAATCGGTGTTCATTGAGATGTTATTTTTAAAAGTTCATACAATTCTTTACAATTTGGGAGGCGGGATCGGGTACCGCCGCCCCGGGAACCTTTATTGGATAACCAACACCTCTGCCACTAAGTGGTTCACTACGTTTGGTGATTTAGCAGGGGTGCCCGGGTTCATGGGGTGAGGTTTGTCTAGGTCTTGGAGGCGGATGACCAGGACACACTGAACCCCAGATTCCTACCCTTAAACCCTTTTCCTTCCCAGAACTCTCCTCCCATTCCTTTCCTTAAAAAAAACCCTCCACACAGCATCCCCAAAAATGACATCGGCCCTGAGGGAAATTATTTTCCTCAAGGCTTTCTGTGTGGTGCTCATGTAAAAAAAAAAAAACATTAAAAAACATCATTATTCCCAAAGAAGTGCCATAATTACTTTTCTATTAATAACTATTTTCGTGAGAAGGCTCTTTTTTAGCTTTCTTTGGTAATTTTTCGACCAACTTAATAAACATACAATCGCTGAACTTCTCATCACATATTTATTCATATTTGGAGCACACTTCTTTAAGTTTTTTTAGCTCCAAATCTCATTGCTGAAGTTCAAGGCAACTTAACCACTCATCTTCAAAAAAGTGTTTTGCGGTGACCACGATTGCGGGCGTACTGCTTATCGGAAACAAAAAATTCAAACAACATTTTTGAAGAGTTTCAAACCCCACCTCAAAAAAATACATACATAAAAATACGCTGCTTCAAATACACAAAGATTATTCTAAAAGGTCACACCACGCTATGGTACGCGTTGAGAGCAATAGGCAAAACACGGTGGGTCACAGTGGGAAAAAAATTAAAAGTTTGCTCAAAACATGAAGAAACATGTAGTGAAAAGTTCGCAGTTGTATGTTTACGTAGTTTGTCAAAAAAATTCCTGAAATAAGCGAAAAACAGAGCCTTCGCAAGGGATGACTGCCTTAAATACCATAGCAAGGCTTGAAATTAATTATTTCAGGAAATTATAAGCCAGTGAGGATTTCAGTGAATCCTTGTGAATCACGAGACCACAGAACTCTCCTGAAACTGGTTACTCTATAATCCATATTACTGTAACTTCCAAACAAGTTGTCTAATTCGATTATTGCAGATTGAATCTATTCATGTTTCGTGATCGTTTTGCAATGAAGGCTTAATGGTGAGGGGGTGTTGAAGGGGTAGTTCCATTAATTCATAAGGTGAGTAGTGACGCTTTGGGGGCAGATTATTGCAAGGGAATGGGGAGAAAGCTTTTGGATACTAACGATTGCGCAATCCTTCATTCATTAGAAAAATTTTGAATCATAATAAAATATAGAAAATATCGATGTTGTAAGCTGTTAATGAATGAAAACAGCGTTGCTGCTCGAATAGTTACAATATTTGACTCCTGATTTTTTTTCAGCTCTTTTATCCTCAAAGAAACAGCCCTCAAAGTTACAAGTTACAGTACTGTTGGCCTGAAAGAAACAATAACACGAGTACACCTTTAATTAATACAATTTCTATTCTGAAATGAACAATTTATGAAATTAAATGACAAAGAAAAAATATTTCAGCTCTAAAAGTAAAACAGTCAAGTCCTGAAAGATACAATGTACTAGTATCAATCCTGAAAATAACGAAATTCAATCACGAAAGGTACAATGTATTAGTTTCAGTCCTTAAAATAAAATTTCGTTAAAGATTCAATACAATACAAATCGTTAAAGATATACTATCAGTGCTGAAAATGACATTACTTCAATCATGAAAGATACAATGTGAATGACATTACTTAAATCATGAAAGATACAATGTGCTAGTATGTGCTGAAAATAAGATTATTTCAATCATGAAATATCTTCATGATTAAAATAATCTTATTTTCAGCACTGATATTAGCATATTGTATTTTTCATGATCAAAATAATGTCATGTCATTTTCAGTACTGATACTAGCACATTGTATCTTTCGTGATTGAAGTAATGTAAATGTGCTAGCGTCAGTGCTGAAAATAAGATTATTTCAATCATGAAAGATATAATGTAAATGTGCTAGTATCAATGCTGAAAATACGATTTTTTCAATCATGAAAGATGTAATGTAAATGTGCTAGTATCAATGCTGAAAATAAGATTATTTCAATCATGAAAGATATAATGTAAATGTGCTAGTATCAATGCTGAAAATAAGATTATTTCAATCATGAAAGATATAATGTAAATGTGCTAGTATCAATGCTGAAAATACGATTTTTTCAATCATGAAAGATATAATGTAAATGTGCTAGTATCAATGCTGAAAATACGATTTTTTCAATCATGAAAGATATAATGTAAATGTGCTAGTATCAATGCTGAAAATAAGATTATTTCAATCATGAAAGATATAATGTAAATTTGCTAGTATCAATGCTGAAAATAAGATTATTTCAATCATGAAAGATATAATGTAAATGTGCTAGTATCAATGCTGAAAATACGATTTTTTCAATCATGAAAGATATAATGTAAATGTGCTAGTATCAATGCTGAAAATAAGATTATTTCAATCATGAAAGATATAATGTAAATGTGCTAGTATCAATGCTGAAAATAAGATTATTTCAATCATGAAAGATATAATGTAAATGTGCTAGTATCAATGCTGAAAATAAGATTATTTCAATCATGAAAGATATAATGTAAATGTGCTAGTATCAATGCTGAAAATAAGATTATTTCAATCATGAAAGATATAATGTAAATGTGCTAGTATCAAATCGCCAGGTGGGAATGCTGTCCTTGTTCTACCGGTATTACAATGGAAGATGCTCCGATGAACTAGCGTCATTGATCCCCTCGGCACCAGTGCTTAGTCGGGAAACACGCCAAACGCGCGCTCAACATTTGTATACGGTTGACATTAGTCACATGAGAACGGGTCGTTTCTACGACTCGTTCTTGAGTTCAACAGCTCGGCTGTGGAACGATTTGCCGGCCTCTGTGTTTTCTCCCTCCTACAACATGGGTCTCTTCTGTGATGATACACCCTGCCTACGTGCACCAAATCGTGATAAATCTACCCTGGCTACGCTGTATCAAATATGTTGAGATTCTACCCCTATGTACGATCACGGTACCGAATGCGCTGTGTCGCGCCTACCCTCGTAGCTTCAGTTTTCGTAGCTTTCTATCATGATGTACCTAGCCCATCATTTAGGGTATTTCTAGTCTAACTTTAAATCATTCGCACTTTTGCGAAGACCTCTTCTCTCAACCTATTTTTCAAACTTCTACATTTTCCTGAGCTAATCTAAACCCTATTTTTCGCAATCCCTGTGATAATTTCACACAGTAATCAAGATTTTTGAATTTTTGTTTACATTATCTCCGTATCCTGCGTTGTGTAATTTTTTTGTTTTAGGATTTACACCCATACGCGTAATAAAACGCATACAAATGTAAAGAGTATAATGTATGGTTTTGTGGTAACTTCGGTTCTTTTAGAGTAAGAGTGAAAGAATTCTAAATTAATTGTTTTAAATATCTTCTAACGCGTTTGATAAACTAATCCCGTCTTAGATTCTGCCTGTACCTGATATTCATTTTGTTTATTTCCTTCCTAAAACAGCTATATTTAAAATACAAATAAAAGAGAATAACAGTTAACAATTTATAACATACATTTCATGAAAAAGTATTTACTGTACCTGCGTGATATGACCTAATTCTAGGTCTCAGTTTTTCACCTGAAGTCTGCAAATCTCCACCTAGCATGAGTTTTATTTTCATGGTTAGTAAACACTAGATTGTTTGGGGAAGGGATGTGTGTAGGGATTGGGTCAAGGATAAAAAAAAATAGTTTTCTGCAAAGGTTGGCTCCTCCACTAACCAAATAGATTCTGGTGACCGACTTCCGAAAAGGCCTTTGTCAATGCACGGCTACACATACCTAAAGACCGGATTTTACCCTCTTCTGCGGGATTCCTTGCTTCGATAGGAGCTTTACGTACCAGAGATAAGTACCAGGTCTTCCATCGTATCCCAGAACTATCCCAACCTCCTCACCTCCAGGTAGTTTAACTCGACTGATTCTAGAAGGGGTATTTCATTGCATCCCTTATCACGACTCTACTCGCGTTGAATGTGGTGTGCGACTGTTTTTGTCGTATCCATCTCCCACGTGATCCGACAGAATCGCACTCCTGCCACCTCTTAGACCTGCTGCGATTGCGCCAAGGGAGCGTTCCAGTTGGCTCGCATCAAATCGAAGGTCGACAAGACTATGATATACAAATAACCTAGTCTTAAGCGCCGCGCCAGCGTATTCCTCGCATACGTCTCCTTCTACCTCCGCATGCCCACCTTCTTGGCAATACCGTCACAGGGCTTAAGTTTCCCTCGGAAAAGCTGTGGAATTTTCCGAGCGACCCATAATTGCATACAATAATCCCGAAGTCTACTGCGTGGGTAAAATTTTTGGATTTGGACTGTATGTCTTCATTCACTACCAGTGCTTTTTAATGTGGTCACTGAGTCCACGTGTTTCGGTATGAAAGGATAGGGGATACCTATCCTATTAGGTAGGTATAAATGGAAAAGTGAGTTTTTGGTTTGGCTTTATTTTTATTGAGGAAGCCCTCCTCATGAAGTAGTAGGTATCCACCTAGATAACTAGAAGGCAACGTTATTTACAAAGTTCTTATTTCAATTTTGATAAATTTAATTTTTAAATTTTAAATTTTCAGACCATAATTGATAAACTTGTCCCTTGATTTTATGCTTATTGATTATTGCTTTAAAATTGCACATATTAATTTTCACATATCGACCGAAAGTCTATCGCAAAACTATAATTAATAAGCTTGCCCCTAGTCCAGTACATTTGTTATATACTGATTCATATGTAGATCGCCTGGTTATTAACATTAACATTTGGTCATTAACATTGATATTAAATAAATACCACAATCGAAGGTAACATAAATAAACCCTAATTTTGTTAGTGAAGGGAGCGGTAGGTATTTGTTTTTACAAATACGCCGAGATAACCGCAAATACGAATTTCCATGTATACCTAAAGTTGTTCGTAAAGTACATCTAAATTAAACCATGTGGTTTCTAATTTTTAACGTGTTATCAATATTTGAACGCAATAAACGAAGCTATATTATTGTTATGACTAATGTGCCCACACAGACGTCCCTTGGCACAGTGACCCACCTTTAAAGATTGTTTACATTTACGATCATTGATCTTTCAATCCTCGATCCATTTTTTTTATTCGTTATGGTTGGTAATTTTAATTGACTTAGGTCTTGCCCAAATAGATCGTTTTAGTAGATATTCTATTAAGGAGTTTACCTGAAGGGCCTAATTTTGCTAAATATAACCGTTTAAATAGGTAATAGCTTACTTCTAAAGGGTTTGCCTGGATGACCTAGTTCCTAACATACGTATTATTTTTATTGGCCTAGTTTTTTTGTAGGAATGATAATCACATGGGGAATATAATATAATTTTTTTTTGGGTTAGTAACAGTGTTTGTTAGTAAGGTTGTTAAAATTCGGTGAATTGATCAGCAGCTAACAGCTTCCCAATCTCTGAAAATAATAAAAATAATTTTGATAAACTTACATGTGCCATGATACGTTTTCAACAATTCCAATTGGGCTCTCCACGATGTTGTAATCAGGTCTCCCGGTTTTCACATTGTAATAATTCCCACCTCAATATGGAATATACTCACCCAAACTCCTTCCGCTTCCTATTTTTTCTATCGCATATCTGATCACCTCTGCTTCCCCCTAGTGTTAAATGGATAAAACTCTAACCCTGCTTTTAAAGTACAATAATTATGATCATATAATATGAATAATTCATCCTTCCTATATTCGTAATATTCCGTTTTTCCGTAGTGCTAATTTCTCATTGTTTCCATTGGGCAAAGAGTTAAAATCTCAAACATGATTCCCTTTTTACTTATTTATTTTAGAAAGATTTGATTTATTTACTACTGCGATTTGTTTATTTGGTGTTCAAGGATTTTAATCGCATTCCTTAATATTAGATTTTCCATTATAAAAAAGAACCGATACAAAAAAAACTTTTACTTGGATATTTTTAGACTATGTCTAAAACCTTCTGCTATTGTTGAATTATATAAAAAAAAACAATTCTATTTAAATTTTCACTTGAGTATTATTCGATTATGTTAAAACCCTTTGATCCTCTCCCTCTTTTAGTTTAAATCATTTTAATCACTCATAATAAATCCGTTATTATTATTTATTTATCTCATTGATGTTATTTTATTTGTTTTAAAACCAAGTTTTAATTGTTTTTAAATTTGACCATCTTATTAAATCACTATCGCTTTGGAGCAATTCGTTATTATTATTTATTTATTTCACTGATGTTATTTTATTCGTTTTAAAACCAAGTTTTAATTGTTTAATATTTTGTTAATACACTTTGTGACACTGAATTTCTATAGTGTTTAAAGACCACTCTCCAATTATCTTCAAGTCGTACGGAAACACCGAATATAAATTCAAATCATCCAAATATTATCATTATTATTATTAAATTCACTGAATTTTACACTTTGATTAAGGTTATAAAAGAATACACCGAATCGTTCACGATTCAACTCTCTCCAGACCGTCTCTGCTGCTAACTCTCACCCAACTGACGACAAGGGCCGGATTATTCCTGTTCAAACTTGTTAAACGCCTTCTTATGTTTAAAATATTTTGAAATAAATCTTCATTAATTGAATTCTGTTTATATTAGAATTTTTACGTACTTGGTTGTAATTCAATTTTAATAGCCGCACTGTCAAATATAATCGGTTTTCTCTAAAGTAAACTTCTATGTCTGATGTGTTAAACCAAACACGTACTTACGCCTTAATTTTTTTTGTTTTGATTAGACTAACGGCGCCCAAAGAGACTCTCCGTTTCCAAGACCCTCTGTTTCCAATGTCACTTATATAAACACTCCTCAGGGCCAATAAACATTCATTTCTTTGTCTTTGATTCTGTTTAAAATAAAGTTCGTTCAACTTTAATTCCTGTGGGAACGAAAATGAAGGTCGCCCATCGTGATAAAAGTTCACGTGTCTCTTGTTTTGATTATTAGCCGTTATTGGATGTACCTATAATTTAAACGATATTAAAAAAAAAATCTTCGCAAGCACTCTTGAACGTGAAAATATTTCTCCTCCGATAGCGTAGGTGTAGGTAGGCATTACGATTCATCACAGCCCCCCTATAGTTTCAAGTCCAGAGGTAAACACGCCTCCTAGTGTTAATCGATGGAATTAAAACTAAACATAGGTGATTTAATTTTCTTCGATTATTTTTATTTTCTTCCTTTTTTTTCGAAATTGTTTTGCGCCCCTGACTTCGTTATTCAATGCCGCAGAATTATGTTTGGTCTTGGTGTATATCATTTCTACTTTATTCTAATCTTTTTAACTTGAGTTGCCTTGCTCATGTCAAAGGTTTTTTTTTTTCTACCCGTTGTCCTACCCCCCTAAGATTCTTACTTCTATTCCCTCCCCCCTATGATCCTTACTCTCATAACCACCCCCCTAAGACTCTACTTTCATAACTTTCCCCTCCCTAAGATTCTTCTTTCGTAACGCCCCCCCCCCCTAAGATTTTTTGTTTCTGTATCCTCTCCGGTATCTGAAATATTTATTATGGAAAACACATTGCAAATGGCTTTTAAAGGATACTTTTCCGTTCCATATTCAAATTCAAAATCAACCATTAAAGTTAAATGTAAACCCCCCCCCATGAATCAAAATTTCGAATCGCAATTTGATAAAATTGTTTAGACTTTAGGAATTGCATTTTTTTCCTCTTCAGTTTATTTCCCCTACAAGAAACGGTAAAATGGAGTGATGATACCGTTCATAATACATCCATTTATCAAACAATACGTGTTTAAATTTTGTTGTCATCAGCAATTTTTAATTTAATAAGACATAATTATTTAGATAACGAAAGGTGAACCGTTTTTTTTTCTCTCCTCCATTATCTGCTCTTTATTGCAAACCGAAATTGAAAGGTTAAGTTTTAAATTTGTTCAGCCCGTATCCGTTTATCGATGTATTTAATACTGATTTTAAAACGTTCAAGTTTCAAAATCAATATTAAAACGTTCATCTAAGTCCGTCCCTGCATATTGTTAATACGGATAAAGGATTCGCTTTTGTCATTATTTTATTATTACACGCGATGTAATACTTTATTCTATTCGTCTTTTGTTCTGTATTTTTATGTTGGCTTTTATTTTTATGTCACCTTTTTTATGTAAGATCTATTCAAATTATTCATTCTTTAGACACAATAAACAATAATATACCCGATAGAACTCAATACGCCGTTGTTATGAATTAATGTAAACACGAATCAAATGTTTATTTTTAAAATTCTTCATTGAGACTTACCCAAACTAATCTTTCTCAAATAAATGAATTCATAACAATGTTTTGTCTATTCGGTAATAAAAATGTTCACACTTTACAATAATTCTCTTGCGACAGTGTTTATTTACGCTCAATGGTCCAATAATATTTTGTTTACATTGAGAAGATAAAAAACACTGTTTTTATCTCCTCAAAACTTTATCTAAGATAATTTTTCTTTCACGTTTCTGATTTATTGATTAACCACTTCAAATATTTATTTAAAGATCACTGAAGAAATGTGTTGTTTATATTACCGCAATAACATGGATCTTTTGTTTATAATAATGCGCGGCCCTTCAAAATATGAGTCAAGCTAGTCTATGTTATGATTAAGATAACAAAATTTCAATCCTTCGGTTTAAGGCCCGTTTTTCATTATTCGTTTAGATTTTTTTCTTGTATTTGAACTTTTATTATTGGTTTTAATATTAAAATTATATTTTTTTTTCAAACTATTTTAATTAAAAGATGCGAGTTTTTGATTTATTTTTTCGACTTGTTATATTTATAATGAAGTTGGTTTAATGACTTATTAATCACTTATTTTTAATTTTATCATTATTATTTTTATTTATTTATTTATTTTTTTCTCTATTTTGAATTCTTCCAGCTTTTAAATCTTACTCTCCTGGTCACAAGCGCCAAATGTGACGATACACCCTGCCTACGTGCACCAAATCGTGATAAATCTACCCTGGCTACGCTGTATCAAATATGTTGAGATTCTACCCCTATGTACGATCACGGTACCGAATGCGCTGTGTCGCGCCTACCCTCGTAGCTTCAGTTTTCGTAGCTTTCTATCATGATGTACCTAGCCCATCATTTAGGGTATTTCTAGTCTAACTTTAAATCATTCGCACTTTTGCGAAGACCTCTTCTCTCAACCTATTTTTCAAACTTCTACATTTTCCTGAGCTAATCTAAACCCTATTTTTCGCAATCCCTGTGATAATTTCACACAGTAATCAAGATTTTTGAATTTTTGTTTACATTATCTCCGTATCCTGCGTTGTGTAATTTTTTGTTTTAGGATTTACACCCATACGCGTAATAAAACGCATACAAATGTAAAGAGTATAATGTATGGTTTTGTGGTAACTTCGGTTCTTTTAGAGTAAGAGTGAAAGAATTCTATATTAATTGTTTTAAATATCTTCTAACGCGTTTGATAAACTAATCCCGTCTTAGATTCTGCCTGTACCTGATATTCATTTTGTTTATTTCCTTCCTAAAACAGCTATATTTAAAATACAAATAAAAGAGAATAACAGTTAACAATTTATAACATACATTTCATGAAAAAGTATTTACTGTACCTGCGTGATATGACCTAATTCTAGGTCTCAGTTTTTCACCTGAAGTCTGCAAATCTCCACCTAGCATGAGTTTTATTTTCATGGTTAGTAAACACTAGATTGTTTGGGGAAGGGATGTGTGTAGGGATTGGGTCAAGGATAAAAAAAAATAGTTTTCTGCAAAGGTTGGCTCCTCCACTAACCAAATAGATTCTGGTGACCGACTTCCGAAAAGGCCTTTGTCAATGCACGGCTACACATACCTAAAGACCGGATTTTACCCTCTTCTGCGGGATTCCTTGCTTCGATAGGAGCTTTACGTACCAGAGATAAGTACCAGGTCTTCCATCGTATCCCAGAACTATCCCAACCTCCTCACCTCCAGGTAGTTTAACTCGACTGATTCTAGAAGGGGTATTTCATTGCATCCCTTATCACGACTCTACTCGCGTTGAATGTGGTGTGCGACTGTTTTTGTCGTATCCATCTCCCACGTGATCCGACAGAATCGCACTCCTGCCACCTCTTAGACCTGCTGCGATTGCGCCAAGGGAGCGTTCCAGTTGGCTCGCATCAAATCGAAGGTCGACAAGACTATGATATACAAATAACCTAGTCTTAAGCGCCGCGCCAGCGTATTCCTCGCATACGTCTCCTTCTACCTCCGCATGCCCACCTTCTTGGCAATACCGTCACAGGGCTTAAGTTTCCCTCGGAAAAGCTGTGGAATTTTCCGAGCGACCCATAATTGCATACAATAATCCCGAAGTCTACTGCGTGGGTAAAATTTTTGGATTTGGACTGTATGTCTTCATTCACTACCAGTGCTTTTTAATGTGGTCACTGAGTCCACGTGTTTCGGTATGAAAGGATAGGGGATACCTATCCTATTAGGTAGGTATAAATGGAAAAGTGAGTTTTTGGTTTGGCTTTATTTTTATTGAGGAAGCCCTCCTCATGAAGTAGTAGGTATCCACCTAGATAACTAGAAGGCAACGTTATTTACAAAGTTCTTATTTCAATTTTGATAAATTTAATTTTTAAATTTTAAATTTTCAGACCATAATTGATAAACTTGTCCCTTGATTTTATGCTTATTGATTATTGCTTTAAAATTGCACATATTAATTTTCACATATCGACCGAAAGTCTATCGCAAAACTATAATTAATAAGCTTGCCCCTAGTCCAGTACATTTGTTATATACTGATTCATATGTAGATCGCCTGGTTATTAACATTAACATTTGGTCATTAACATTGATATTAAATAAATACCACAATCGAAGGTAACATAAATAAACCCTAATTTTGTTAGTGAAGGGAGCGGTAGGTATTTGTTTTTACAAATACGCCGAGATAACCGCAAATACGAATTTCCATGTATACCTAAAGTTGTTCGTAAAGTACATCTAAATTAAACCATGTGGTTTCTAATTTTTAACGTGTTATCAATATTTGAACGCAATAAACGAAGCTATATTATTGTTATGACTAATGTGCCCACACAGACGTCCCTTGGCACAGTGACCCACCTTTAAAGATTGTTTACATTTACGATCATTGATCTTTCAATCCTCGATCCATTTTTTTTATTCGTTATGGTTGGTAATTTTAATTGACTTAGGTCTTGCCCAAATAGATCGTTTTAGTAGATATTCTATTAAGGAGTTTACCTGAAGGGCCTAATTTTGCTAAATATAACCGTTTAAATAGGTAATAGCTTACTTCTAAAGGGTTTGCCTGGATGACCTAGTTCCTAACATACGTATTATTTTTATTGGCCTAGTTTTTTTGTAGGAATGATAATCACATGGGGAATATAATATAATTTTTTTTTGGGTTAGTAACAGTGTTTGTTAGTAAGGTTGTTAAAATTCGGTGAATTGATCAGCAGCTAACAGCTTCCCAATCTCTGAAAATAATAAAAATAATTTTGATAAACTTACATGTGCCATGATACGTTTTCAACAATTCCAATTGGGCTCTCCACGATGTTGTAATCAGGTCTCCCGGTTTTCACATTGTAATAATTCCCACCTCAATATGGAATATACTCACCCAAACTCCTTCCGCTTCCTATTTTTTCTATCGCATATCTGATCACCTCTGCTTCCCCCTAGTGTTAAATGGATAAAACTCTAACCCTGCTTTTAAAGTACAATAATTATGATCATATAATATGAATAATTCATCCTTCCTATATTCGTAATATTCCGTTTTTCCGTAGTGCTAATTTCTCATTGTTTCCATTGGGCAAAGAGTTAAAATCTCAAACATGATTCCCTTTTTACTTATTTATTTTAGAAAGATTTGATTTATTTACTACTGCGATTTGTTTATTTGGTGTTCAAGGATTTTAATCGCATTCCTTAATATTAGATTTTCCATTATAAAAAAGAACCGATACAAAAAAAACTTTTACTTGGATATTTTTAGACTATGTCTAAAACCTTCTGCTATTGTTGAATTATATAAAAAAAAACAATTCTATTTAAATTTTCACTTGAGTATTATTCGATTATGTTAAAACCCTTTGATCCTCTCCCTCTTTTAGTTTAAATCATTTTAATCACTCATAATAAATCCGTTATTATTATTTATTTATCTCATTGATGTTATTTTATTTGTTTTAAAACCAAGTTTTAATTGTTTTTAAATTTGACCATCTTATTAAATCACTATCGCTTTGGAGCAATTCGTTATTATTATTTATTTATTTCACTGATGTTATTTTATTCGTTTTAAAACCAAGTTTTAATTGTTTAATATTTTGTTAATACACTTTGTGACACTGAATTTCTATAGTGTTTAAAGACCACTCTCCAATTATCTTCAAGTCGTACGGAAACACCGAATATAAATTCAAATCATCCAAATATTATCATTATTATTATTAAATTCACTGAATTTTACACTTTGATTAAGGTTATAAAAGAATACACCGAATCGTTCACGATTCAACTCTCTCCAGACCGTCTCTGCTGCTAACTCTCACCCAACTGACGACAAGGGCCGGATTATTCCTGTTCAAACTTGTTAAACGCCTTCTTATGTTTAAAATATTTTGAAATAAATCTTCATTAATTGAATTCTGTTTATATTAGAATTTTTACGTACTTGGTTGTAATTCAATTTTAATAGCCGCACTGTCAAATATAATCGGTTTTCTCTAAAGTAAACTTCTATGTCTGATGTGTTAAACCAAACACGTACTTACGCCTTAATTTTTTTTGTTTTGATTAGACTAACGGCGCCCAAAGAGACTCTCCGTTTCCAAGACCCTCTGTTTCCAATGTCACTTATATAAACACTCCTCAGGGCCAATAAACATTCATTTCTTTGTCTTTGATTCTGTTTAAAATAAAGTTCGTTCAACTTTAATTCCTGTGGGAACGAAAATGAAGGTCGCCCATCGTGATAAAAGTTCACGTGTCTCTTGTTTTGATTATTAGCCGTTATTGGATGTACCTATAATTTAAACGATATTAAAAAAAAAAATCTTCGCAAGCACTCTTGAACGTGAAAATATTTCTCCTCCGATAGCGTAGGTGTAGGTAGGCATTACGATTCATCACACTTCAAGACCCATGTTCACTCTTTCCTCTCCTCAAAAACACCCTCCACACAGCATCCTCAAAGATGACATAGGCCCTGAGGGAAATTATTTTCCTCAGGGCCTCCTGTGTGGAGTTAACGTAAAAAAAAACAATGCTTAAAATAAGATTATTTCGATCATGAAAGGTACAATGTACTAGTATCAGTATTGAAAATAACATTATTTCTATCATGAAAGTTACTACATACTAGTATCAGCCCTGAAAATAGCATTATTTTAATCATGAAAGTTACAATGTACCAGGATCAGCCTAGAAAATTATATTATTTCAATCATGAAAGATGCAGTGAACTAGGATCAGCCCTGAAAATAACATTATTTCAATCATGAAAGATACAATGTACTAGTATCAGTCCTAAAAATAACATTATTTCTATCATGAAAGTTACAAAACGTCAGCCGTGTGAGGATTTACTTTCCAATGATAATGTTTTCACCCCAATTATTGTTCTCAATGATAGTTTCTGGACAGGCGATGACGAGAAGTAGCCTCAGGGGGGAGTGTGGCGGCCGTCTGTCACGGTGTGACGGGGGCTGCGGGTGGGAACGGGAAGGAGAAGAGAATGGGGAAGAGCATAATTGATATCCGTAAATCCCCGGCGCAATTCCGCAGCGGGACGGGCGTAAAACGAATCGTAACGGGATTCCGGTAAGCTGGCGGCAATGGAGAGCGGTCACTTAGGCCAGCCGACCCGAACATTATTTTAAGTGAGTTTGCTAAGGTAAACTCCATTAGTTAGGTGCAAAATAACAATAAAAATATGCAAAGAAAACGAAGACAATGTTGGTAGTTGTTAGTATGGTACAGTTAAATATGACCGAATCGGATAGGGACACATTAGCTCAGTTGGTTCAGCTCCGCCCCAACAAGATTAGGTCCTGAGAGAAGAAGTTACTGTTCCGAGAGAGAAGTCAAAGGGACTCCCTCAACTCTCTCCCGATCCGGCCTGTTGTGCAGCTGGTAGGCGGACCCATCCACCGCCAAGACCGAGACAAACCCGGGCACCCCTTCATCAAACGTTTCGAACCACTCAGGGTGACCTATGGCAGAGGTTTTGGTTATGTGGTATGCAACAGATGGTTTTGTAAAAAGGTTAGTTAAAAATATGGGGAACACTAGATTTTATTTTAATCGCAAAGTGAGCAGTGATCGAAATAAGTTTGAGAACCTGTGCGTTGGAAGAATACCGCCAGAAGCCCATAGAATAGAGAAGGAAGTACAGTTAACAGATTCATCACACTGGGAAGTGGTGCAAGGAAATTAAATTCCTGGCGCGCTAACTGCACCCAACCTCCCCTCCTGCTAACTGACCGACACATACGTTTTAGTGCAGGGGTGAAACAGGGTGCCGGAGCAAACCTTCAAGTAATACGAACAGAGAAATGAAGAATTTAGCAACATCACAATTCACAATCATCGGCTGGTCAGATTAGGTGGTAAAAATCAGTTTTATCACATGCTAAACATTTCAGCCTCAGCAGAGGCATGCTGTACATTCATGTCACTCCAAAATCATATACGTCGTGGTGTTCGATAGTTCGGTGAGAAGGATGTTTGGTTAGGTTATTTAGGTTGGTTGTGTTCGATACTACATGTTTATCCTACCACAAGTCGTACAAAGCTAAGCGTGAAAGTAACTCGTAAAATATAAGGCAAATTGGAATTTTAGGGTAGGTACCTACCTAATGATCGAAATGGTGACATTTCTTTGGATACATTTTATAAATTCTTTTAAATAAAAAAAAAATATTTGTAGTTTGGTGTTTTAAGTACATACTTACGAATCATATGATTTTTAAAGGAAATTTGGATTTAGATTCATATATTCTTTTATTTTAGCTTCACACAGGAGGGTCTGATGAAAAAATTTCTCCTCAGGGCTTATATCATTTTTGGGAATGTTGTGTGGAAGGTATTTTTAAGGAAAAAATTATTAGAGGACAAAATTAAGGCCAACCTTTTCCGTCAATTTTCATTTTATGTCCGCCATATTTTGCAATCAAAAACTTTTTTTTCAACGTGTGGTTAATGAATAATTATAGTGAATTAAGAATAATTTTGTTTTTTTTTTAGATTATTTGGAGGGTTGCAATCGTGTCAACCAGGGTGCGCCATTTTTTAGACCCCCCACTTCGATAGACACCTTGTAACTTTTTGAATTTTGAATTTTTTCGTTAAGATTTTTTCAATGTATTCTTTAATTTTTAATCAACATTTGGTAAAATAATGGAAATTAAAAATATTTTTTTTATTGCACCTGAAAAAATACCTACAATTCATGCTTCTAGACTAGAATAGCCCCTTAAGTGAGAAGCTCTGATAGCTACATATGCCGGCCTGTGCGCCTGGCCATAGTGGTGAGAAGAGTTAAATTTAATATGTGCAATGTGCAATGTAGGCAGATGCCGGCGAGGATTGATGCACCCGGGGCTGGAGGCTAAATGCCGGAGACTTTGCATCTTCCCACCCCTCAACCCACCCTCCCACCACCCACCAAACAATCCACACCGCCCACAACTTACAACTTCCTGTACACACCCACGCAAACAGGGTAACTATATTACATTAGTTTACGCTTCACCCCACGTGCGTACGAGTTATTTGTCTGTACTCTACACGAGCGACCAAAATCTTTTGATGGTATTACGAAATTTATAATTCAATCGAAACTTTCCATAGTTTTAGTTAGTTTTTTGATAGTTTCCAAAGAACTAACCTGTTGTGTGCATATTTCGACAGTAGTATAACATCCATTTAGTGGCAATATTCTAGACATATTTAGCGACCGCCCCAGGACTTCACACGTTTTCTTGAATCTCTTGGTCTTATTTAATTGAATTCAATTCAATTCAATTTATTCACTTAAAACATTACAAAATTACAATTTCAAATCGTTTTTAAATTAGAGAAAATATTAAGATTAAAGCATATTTAAGCAATTGAAATAATATAAACAATTCCAACAAATTATACAATATAAACATCAATGAACAATTTAAAAATCAATGAAGCACAATCAGACCAACAGTCATAAAGCTTGCTGTCTAAATTGTGCTTCATTGATGCTAAACATGTCGATATTCAAAGTGATTTCATTTAACAACAAGACTGCTCTCCCGACTGGCATAACCATTGGCAAGTTAGTTCTGCAAGCCGGGAGATAAAACAGTCTATGCTGTCGGTGACGGAGATAACCATCGGGAACATAGAAATGAATGCTCGCCATAATAGCCGAGTGTTTTTAGTTTACTTGACCTAAATTTTATTGTCTCTAACTGAAAATATTGTTGTTGTTTTACATACCTACTTAGTTTATTCTTATAAATTGTTGGTATTTGGCCTTTTGTAATTTTTTATGTTAACCCTCTCACTGTTGTTACGCACTCTACATAATAAAAAATACCTAAATGCTGTAAATTGCAAAAAATCTAAAATGTGGCACTGTCACACCAACATAAATACTATTTTTTTCTATTGAATTGTACATTTTAAAATCTTATCTGTAGGTTCTAAATGTATAACATATAAATTTCTCTGTATCTAAATTTTTCGAATAAACAATAAACAGTGTTAATCTCAAATCACCTCCCGGGTATGTATGAACCTGTATATTCTCCAAGTGTATAGAATATAAATTAAACAATATATGTACATTTTAACGCAGCATCGAACATATAGTTTTGTATTAGTGATCTACTAACCGGAGGAAGCAATCTGTTAGCCAGAAGTTGTTGTAATAGTATGTCTATTCTGTATATCTGAAATATAACAAAAATTTGTATAGCGCCCTTGAAGTAATTTTTCACAAAAACGGCGCTGCATAAATCAAGCAAATATTATTATTATTACTAACTCTTAAAAACATCTTAGTATTTTGCGTCTACCTCGGGCAGTATCCTGTACTTAAGATGGAATTTAAGGTTACAAAAGGAATTTGAGGAATATTATTATAATTTAGAAATTGAAAATCATCGAAAAGGAAAACAATTAAAAAATGTATGGAAGTTGGAGTATCAGATTTTTTTGTGATTTATATTTACGATCTTCCATTGGATCTCGGATCATAAAACTTGTACAAGAATTTGGTTGCTAAAGTGGAGAACATGAAATGAAAGTGAATACAACATGAAATCTAGTAAAGTCGTGATCAGGACATGATTCCAATTAAGGTAATGACGTAATTATGGCATAGTAATATGTATTATTGTCTTTAGGAATTCGTTGAGAAGTGATTTAAATGTAATCTGATTGTGAGCGTAAGATACTAAACTGTTTAAACGTTTTATAATTAATACAAAGCAATTAATGACAATAATCCCATAATGACACCACCTGCAAAACATTCATAACAATGATTATTTGGTTAATTTATAGTAAGGAAGTTGAGTCCATTTTTTATTCTTTTTTATCAATGTTCACATTCAAACTTAAATACTTATTTTTTTTTTGTATTTGTAGTTCGTTTTCATAAACTTACTTAAATTAATTAAATTTACTTACATTAATTAAATTTACTTAAATTAATTCTCCAAGTTTCAATTTTATTAAGCCCGCCAAAACGAGCGGAATCCGAGCAGTAAGAGGCGGGGTGTGTGTGTGACGTCATTTGGGCTCTGAAAAACACGTTGCTTGGGCATTTTGTAAGGAGATTGATTCTTCAATTAGGAATTCTAGTAAAAATTTTTATCGATGTTAACCGTCTATCAGAATTAATGGTATTTAAAAATGAACATATTGATCAAGATTTCATAGTTTAATTAGTTTTTAAAGTTAGAATTTTTGTTTCTCCCGCCTAAACTTTTCCCAGCACGGTATTGCCGATGATTGACAAGTCGAAGCCGAATCAGCTGTTCGATGATCGCTATTTAGGGATTCAAAATTGGAGGGTCGCGAGTACCTAGTATTACGATTGATTATGTACAGTTTAAAGTTTCTGACATGGTATGTATTTTTTTAAACAAATTTAGAATAGGTATTTTATTAGTATTATTATTTCATATTGATTTGTATATTATGGTCACTTACTTAAACTAAAAAGACTCATAACAAGATAGCAAGCAAAACTTTTTACCTCTCTCATGACAAACCATCTCTCATGTAATAGAAAGAGACGCACCATAGAAATTGCAAAGACCGTACAAACCGAAGTACAGATGACGTCAAAATTTTTTGGACCAATCATGAAGCGTTTTTAATTATTTTTGAAGAACGTTTAATTAATTCTAATAATAATAATATAGAAATATATTTATATATTTCGAATCGATAATTTTTGGTCTATATGAAACTATTTTTTAAAAGTCAAAATATTTTTCACTCACCTTCCTCACTGCACCATTTTAAGAGTATAAGTTTTGCAAAAACATTTGCAATTAAAAATAATAAATTCAGTTTTATTTGGGTATTTTCACAAGCTGTCAATACCGTTTAAAATATGAGTAAAATTTAAAGATTAAGATCATCGTACTAAAAATGTCTAATTTTAAAATTATTTTAAACCGCAATTATATTGATTTAAAATTATAAAACCGCACACTAAATTTTTCCAATTGACTACAACGTCATCATGACGCAAAAGACGCTACTGGATAGTAAGACAATTGTAAACTACATTGGCCCATATGACGTCAACGATGCCATATTCAAGAACAAAAACGAACATGCAGTTTTGGCGAAAAATCAATAATAGCCCGTATTAAATCATTATAGAAACTTATTCGTGTATTCATTACCGTAATCTTTCTTTTATTTTTAGAGAATAAAAAAACAATGAAAAAACACTATGTTTTATTTCTGTGTAAGGCATATTCTTTATAACATTAGCCGCGACATTATCAAAACCAATGCGTAAAAAAAGATTTTGGTAGAAGAGAACTTTCCCATCATGCTTAGTATGTAATCTGACACTAACCCGATATAAATTGGCAAGATTAATTTTTAAATGGAATTTGGTACATTTTTTTGGTACATTCATCTCTCTGACGTAGAAAAATAATAAACACAACCAATAACTACTAGTACCATGTAAAGATTGTGATTAATTTGGTCCCATGTTGCTTTTTATGACCGGTTAATAAATAGTAGAACGAATTTAGCACCGCCATTTGCAAATAATGTCAATTTTGGCGGATAAAACAAAAATAAAATAAAGTATTTTATTTAAATCGGCATTAGATCAAATACTACCAGTATGTAGTGTGGGTAGAAATACGGATTCAACAGATTTAAAATATCGCGTAAAACCAATATTACCATTTAGTTCATCAATTAAAGAAATTATTGCTTTTGCAATAATTTCAATATGAGAGGTGGGCGACGGGAACCATTTATTGCATAACCAACACCTCTACCATAGGACGCCCCAAGTGATTCACAACATTTGGTGACTTAGCAGTGTTGCCCGGTGGTGAGGTTTGTCCGGATCTCTGCGTGTAATGTTCATAGATGATCACATTCAGAATCGAAATTCTGCTTAAAATCGCTTTAGCTGTGTTTCATGACCAGATATGAATAGCCAGATGTCACCAAACGTTCCTCTTCTCTCACTCATTTCCTCCATTACTTAAAAAAATAGTTCCTACTCTGAACGGATCTACTTTTATTTAAAACTAGCGAGTACCCGGCGCGAATTGCAAAGCCACAAAAAGAAAGAAATTGTTTCTCTCTGCATGTCCTTTCACCGTTCCCGTCTCCTTCGTTCCCCTCCCCCTCTCTTCTCCCTCATTGCCATTAAACTACATGAAATACACACATTTTTTCAAACAACTCCCGCGCCTATTGTAATTTTTTTATGCAAATTTTATAATGCCAGAGCTCACCAGGCGTGGCGTGTGCACAACAACTTGGGTGAAATTAACGCTGTCGGATGAAAGGTGTATGAAATAATTTCATAACGCCAGAGCTCACCATTATATACAGACATTTTTGCAAGCATGCGCACAACATATCACAAAAGTTTCATAACAATCGGTTAAATGGTTTATTTTTAAGGTTTTTATGGTTTACATTAAGGTTATTATGATCCAGAAAATCAATAAAATGTTACTGGTGGAATTAATTTGTGCAATCCTCCATAAATACGTATTTCAATTATTCACGCTAACCTCACACTTTACAACAATGCGCGCCGATTAATTGTACCATTGTAGCTTAGTCTGCGTAACAAAACACTATAATATTTGTCGAATTTCGATGTCCATGCAACCTTGTACGCAGGAAAAAATAATGATAATAATACGAATAAGTATAAATAAGGGTATATCACGGGTAGCAATCGGATAAACGTAATTTTGAAGGTACTCACGGGCAAAGCTGGTCAAGTTCCTCCTTCTTAGAGACGAAGCTGAGGTCAGAGGTATCCGAGAGAACCTGCAGAGGTCTGGCACACCTGGCGAGCTCCTCCTGCCCGCAGTCCTGGTCTGACGCCCTCATCCCTGAAACAAATAAACAATATTGTATTAACAACTTCAAATATCATGAGGAAGGCAGGGGTCTATCTACTAATCTATTGGTCAACGCCGGAAGCTTACAGAGGACTAAAACCACACCAATATCGATGACGATTAATGCTTGATATCTTTAGCGGGGTGCCCCGTCTCTGCGGTGCGTGGGGCCGCATCTTGGAAGCATTCATTCAAATGTTGCAATGACTAAATACCTTGAACATTATTATTTGTTATTAATTTAAGAATAACATAACTATAATGAAGGGAAAATTGAAAACCCTTGAAATGATGATTCTTTAGAATTGTATGCACAACTCTTGCGTTCATTGCAATAAACATCTCTCTGGTTTGATCGCAACATTTTGGTCTAAAGTAAATAATTGGTGCGTGAGTAATCAAGATGTAAATAAAATCGCTGTTGAATCCATACGGTGTTTTATTTGATCACGATTTCCTTTAAAAAAATATACAGAAACTATTTAACTAGTCTTGTGGTTTCAACATCATTCATAGACGTCGTTAGTATAGTTAGTTATACGTCATTTTGTGGTATCTCAACAGACGCCAGATAAGTATTATTTTAGAAGAGTATCATCTATCGCCGTTCGTGTCGAATGTACAAACGGTTACGATAATAGCCGAAGGCAACTAGCAGACGCACGGACGCCATAAATGTTGCGGATCCGCATCCGCGGAATATCTTAGAGCATCCTATGGAAAGGACGTCAGGACCAGTTAAGTATTTATTGTAAACATTACGGTAAATAAAGTAACTTGTAATCTCAACGAGCCTCGACATTATATTTTTTTTGTTTATATGAATACCGCACAAGAGTCCCAACTGCTCCCATCTGGAGCCAGTGAGACTATGGCATCCTCAATTGGGGTTCGTTGTGAGGTTGAAGGTAAAGCGGAGGGAAAGGAGATGGGGAAGAGGAAGGTGGGGAAGTTCCTGGCTTTCTAGATATGGTCACCAAACACAGCTAAAGCCATTTCAAGCAACGTTTCAATTCTGAATGGTGGTCTTACACCAGGGCGATACTGAGAATATCTTCCACTTTGGAACGTGCCGCAAATAAACTATAAATTATTTTTTAAATTAATTAATTGTGAAATAACACAAATTAATCAAATAAAATTTATTTTCCATGCCGGGATTCGATCCCGCGACCTTCGGATTGCGAGTCAAGAGCCTTACCGCTAGACCACACCGGCCATATTTGGAAGCTTCCCAACACATTGGAGTTAATACGCTTACTACAAAATATATTATGTCGGAAGAACAAATCAAATAGTTATTAAATAATAAATTTTTATACAACCTCTTGTGTACAATATGTATTGTGTTCTTTTTTCATAGGATTCATGACATGAACATAATATTTTTTTCAGATTCGCTGAAACTTCGTGCAGAACGATTTTTTTGTAAATGTCACCTCCAACAGGACGAACAAAGTGAGTAGATATTTCTCATTTTCAACAACTTCATCAACCGGAATCTCAGTTAGCATTTCGATTAAAAGTTTATGTTAAGCTTCCGACCAATTAAAAATAAAATATTATGTAGGTCTTTTTCGTTTTAATCAGGGCGGGATTAACTTACTAAGCTTCCTGTTCTGTTAACGGTGTATTTTTAATATTTCACGAACAAAACCTGTGAGTGGATTACGCAAGTCCCAAAATTCTGGATAGTAGAGAAAGGTACTAAAGCATTAATATTATTAAATTACAGGAACAAATTCCAAAAAGTTTCTAAGGTATCTTTATATGAGAGTGTATCTCTCACTATATCCTAACTGAAAATTATTTAATTGAATGAAGACAATATTAGCGAAACTCAATCGAAAATCTGAAACGGAAAAATCAGAAAAAGATACGTCACATCTGGGACTCGAACCTTCGAACTCGAACTCCAAGTTTTTACTTACTTTAACCAGTGATTCCTGACATTGTTTGGAGTAAAAAATGTAAATGAAATTTTGGCCTCCGGCGACTTTTTCGATAACTTTTTTCTTAAATTTTTTTTTCTTAAAAATCAAACATGCAGCGGTTTGTGCAGGTAACGCATAAACCCCTCTTTATTTTTTTGTTTCTAGGATATGTTCTTGTTCAGAAGGGGCCCAAATAATGGAGCTATTTTCCATATAAGTGTCAGAGACATAAAAAAATCTAAACAATTCGACGGACCCGAAAAACAATGTCGAATGTGCGATTTTGTAGTTTCGCAGTAGACCTGTTTAAGGTTTCGTTTCTGCATCTTAATTGTTTTTAAAATCAAGAAAGATAATGTTGTGATGATATTTGGCATTTCATTCAAAATTCCGAAAATAAAGACTTTTAAATCATCAAAATAAGCCAATAAATAAACCAACACAACGATTTTCAATTTTTAGTAGATCCAATTTATTCTTAGGAAACGTCGAATCATATGATCTATAGCGTAGACCTTATGTCTATGATCCATAGAAGAGTATCTATCATAAATTATAACTTTAATTAACGGTCACGAAAAATTTATGTCTCATTAGTTCGAAGCCTATTAGAGTATAATTCCATCATTTGGTCACCGCAACATAAAATTTAGGCTAAGAATGTCAAAAGAATAAAACGAAGTTTCTACGATTTATCAATTTTATGTTACTACACTTTTTAATCAAAAACCTAAAAATACATAAACTTGAGGACCGGTTAAGGATAAACTATCCGTGCTTCATTTTTTAAATTATAAATTCGGAGCTCGACTGTTGCAAGCATCTAAGTGTGATCAATTTAAGAATATCTACTCGACTTACGGACCAAATTTAATGTCACCATTCACAAAAAAAGTACATAGAAAACTCGCCAATTCCTCGCTTGCATTTACAATTTAGCAAATCAATACATAAATAATATCTTCATTTTTAATGTAACAATTTCTATGTTTAAACATGGTTTTTTTAATTATAATTTCTGATAGTTTCAGTTTTACTTTTAAATTTTATACAATATTAAAAGTAAGAATTTGTTTTTTTTATACATTTTGTTTATTTCTAACCCCTGCATAAAAAAAGTTAATATTATATATACAATTTAAAAGCCCACGGACTGTAAAAGCAAATAATGTAATAATAAAATAACATTTTAATTTAATTCCTTGGAACAGGCAAACATAATAAAAACTTCAATACTAATGTAACGTAAACTTCAGTGTGACAAACTATATAAGGGGTTGAATTCCGAAGCATGATTTTCATTAATTAGATAAGACGAATCCAAATATTAACCAAATTTTACAATCTTGGAATGGTGAAAGACAATTCATTATTAAGCGTTTTATTTTTAAACTGTGAACTGCGAAACCCTCTGTTTGTTGTGGCAACGGAATATTCGTTATCAAAAAGCCCCTATCGTTTATAAACCCAATAACTTGTGCTTATTACGAGGTTGACTCCGACCGCTAAGTGCTGCTTGCTGAATAATCGATATCAAAGCTATGGCAACAGCGACACTTATGTGTGTTCAAGTGTATAATTTGTACAATTTACAACAGACCTGCCACATATAAGTGTGTAATCCATAATAAAGGGTGGAAAACACGGAATGAAGGTCTTATAGCGCGAAGTCATAGAGTGGGTTGGTAAAAAGATTTATTAGTTATTTCAAATAACCTGATAATATTTGAATTCCTCTTACCACCATCATTTAAGCCGCCGCTATCCGAATTTCGACCGATTTCTTACAAATCTCCCTTATTTGAAGTTTTTCAGCTCTTAAAAAAATATATGTTATTTTTGAAGATAATATCTAGATACGTTCCACGTCGAAACGCAAATTATATGAAATTCCCTCGATAGAAAAAAATCGCAAAGTATTCTCCAAAAATTATTTAAAACAAGTCTATTTCTATTATTTCACATGTTATTTGTGAAAAAATTCACAATGTTTCTTTAAATTACACTTAAGATACCTTCCACGAGATTTTTGCTCTATTTTAAACAAGTCATGTTTTATTAAGCATTTTCAATTTTGTCATTGAAAATATTGGCGCGCTCTGTCCAACATTCGTCATTACATATCTTTCCATCTTCTTCTTTTTGGGCCGGGAAGCGTCGCCTTAAGCGAAAAATGTCGCCTGAGTCACGATTTACCTGGCTATGACTCAAGATTCTTATGTGTAGTATATTCAGTATGTAGTGTATAATTGCATGCAATTGGCAATACTGTCTCAGAAATAGTACATGTTTTCAACTGCACGAAATTTAGTTACAAGATGGCATAACAACGTACCTAATAAATAAATATTAATTTTAGGTTTCATTATTATTTGACATTTGTTCTACTTTAAAACTTTTTTGAAAATTTTAATTATTTGCTTCTAACACAGCCAAACTCATTTTGTGGCAATATTTTAATTCAAAATTAATAAACACAACCACTTCATAAGTTGATAAGATTTTTTAACTTAATTTTAACTTCTTCATAAGACAGCACGTTTCATAAGCGATGCTTACTTTATCCGAGTTTACTAAAAATATACTTCCTGAACTCCGATCCACTTTTTTTATGTGACTACTGCACAACTGCTCCTAACCTGGTACTTCCCCACCTTCCTCTTCCCTGTCTCCTTCCCCTCCCCACTACCTTCAGCCACACAACATACTCCAATTGGGGATGCCATAGTCTCACTGGCTCCAGAGGGGAGCAGTTGGGACTCTTGTGCGGTATTTTTTATATAAAAAAAAAAAAAAAAACGTCTGGAACCAGGATGCTATGGCATGCTAACATTGAAGTTACGTGAGGCTGAAGCTAGTGGCAGGGAAGGATACGAAGATGAGGAAAGTGGGAAAGAGCCTGGATATTGAGATCTGCTCTCTAAACATGGCTAAAGTCATTTAAGACAACGTTTCAATTCTGAATGGTGGCCTTAAACTCTGACGATACTGAGAGTATCTTCCACTCTGAAAAGTGCCTTAAATATATCTTATATTATTTTTAATGACTGAATTATGAAATAATACCAATAAATTATTATGTATATTATATATTTGTAAAAGGCCCTAGAAAGAAATAATATATCCCATACAGATACGATTTTAGATTTTCACGGCCAAAAGTATTTTCGTTATTTGTTTTTGGGGTGTTATGCCGTGTGTTATGCCGGGTGTTGCGCTACCTCCTTCTTTAGCCAACGTTTCGGACAGCGTTACGGACGACGTAGTGAAGTGACACTTCACTACTAACAACTACACATCTGCCCTGATGATGGCCACTGTAACGGTGTCCGAAACGTTGGCTAAAGAAGGAGGTAGCGCACGGCATAACACCCTAAAAATAAACAACGAAAATATCCCATATAATTTTTACATATTATTTTTTGCCCTGTCAGGTTTCAAACCTGCAAGCCTTTCAGTTTTCTCGTACATTTTTATCGCTTTGAAATACACGGAAATTAATTTTGCAAATGTCACACTAACCATTACATCACATGAGACGATATAATCATCTTTTATCAATGATTAATTCTTTCCATTTCCTGTATTATTTTTTACTCATCGAAAGCCACATCAATTTTTGTAAACGCCACGAGTACACACCATTACAGAAGTATTTTCTACCAATTTGATTTTTTCGTAAACGGCGAACGATGATAAGGGACAGAGTCAACTTGTCAGCGGGCAAAAAAACCTCCGTCGGGTTTAAAAGGACGTCGAGTGGTGTGATTGGTCCGTCCCCTGTGACGTCATTAGCGACGCCGGTGGCACAGTGATTGAAATTAATTATTCCCCTAGGGTTCGATCTGTGCCCGGCCAGGCCAGCCAACCGACCGACCGACCGAGCGACCTGACTTCGGGAACATTGGCCGAGGTATTTGCCAAATAACTAGATAGTAAGATAGATGGACAAACACTGAACACTGTTTACTAAGTATAGTTTTCTCTGATTGTGGACATGTAGTAATATCATTCAAGAAGGACTAGGTACGAGCCTAAATCAGTAACTTCTATTAATTTTGACCTCAATCAACATAAATTTAAGTAACATTTATAATCATCAAACAGTATTTATAGCCTTCCGTCTGCGTGGTTGAATTTCAGAATCCGACTTCGATTACATGTCTGACGCCACGCCTTACGCTTCGCACCACAAATAAAATCTCTGTACGTGGAATTTCAAACAAGGCTACCATAATAATTCGATTTTAAATTCAAAATTCGTCACAAGATGTCACCACTTCCGTCGGCTGATTGGTGTGGACGTGCCTCAGTCAAGTATAAGTACTACGATTTTGTGAACTAGCAGTATCCCTCCGAATATGGAAAGATTGACGGTAATACTCAGTTGTATCAAGGGGCTAAATATTACATGTTGTTGCTTATCTCGGTTACTTTATCCCGGTGACTATCACTGATGTGACAGTGGATCCGAGGAATAGGCTATTTTTGGAACCAGTTCCTATTGGATTTATAAAGTAGTCACAAACACTAACTGGGCGAAGCTGAACCAAAAGCCACCTGCAGGGCCTAACAGCAAAAACCTGCGGAGCGGGTTTTTTAACTGCTAGTAACTTTTTTAATTGCACAAACATATTAAAATTGTAGAATTCGTGAAGCCGGAAGTATTTGTAAAAAAAATATATGCCTCACGACCATTGCCTTTCAAAAAAAGAAATTAACATACCGAATGTCATTATTTGCCATCGTTACAATAGTGACGTTATAAAAAAAAAACAAGATTATGTTTATATTCGTACTAATCGAACAAAATTGTAGCACCGCTTATGAAAGGGATATCCGTTCAAAGAACATGTAAATATGATTGAAATTTGCCTCAGGATTGCCTTTCAAAAGAAGAAATTTATCTATCAAATGTCGTTATTTGTAGTCCTTATTTTCATACACTATATTCATACTATTCGAACAAAAATATAGCAACGCTTATGAATTAACCACTTATGAAAGGGATATCTGTTTATAAAAGAGACATCAGCCTGCTAAAGTGTGTCTACTGGATTTCTAGTTCGTTAAAACTATGTGCGTTGTCTCGTTGTGCATATTTTATATCTTCATTCTATTAATTCTTATTATAATTTCTGGTTAATATGAGTAAAAATGTAATTTTCTTTTTTACTAGAATAAAAACAATACAAAAAAAAAATAAAAAATTCACCTAAGCATCTGTCAAACATAAACAATAGAAGGACACTTTTTTCATTATTTATTTTTTGGGTGCTATGCCGTGTTGCGCTACCTCCTTCTTTAGCCTAGCGTAACAAGGTAGCGCAAAACGGTGTATCTAAAATCATATCCGATAGAAATACACATTTTCAAATAATTAATTGTTAATTAATAAAGAAATTTTGGTGCCCACTTTACGCTTGTTATTTGTAGGTGCTTATCAGTTCCTATTATGAGAATTCATATTTCATTGAATTTGAATAATTTTACACATTACGCAAGGAATACAATTTCAAATCATGCACCCATGCACCGACAACCGAAATTTAATTATTGTTAGTGCAAGGTGCAATCTACGTGACTGGTAAGAGTGTAGTTATTCCGGGATCCCTTTTCAGGATATGTTTGAGGTTGTGGGGAGGAGAAGGAGATGGAAAAGAGGAAAGAGGAAAGAGTTGGGAAAAAACTGTTTGGAAGTACCTATCTGGCTATTCAGGTTTGTTCACTAAACAGTCATTTATAGCCATTTTAAGGAACGTTTAGATTTTGAATGGTGGTTTTTCATAAGGGTGATAGGAAGAGTCTGGCAAACTAAAGTACGGAGATCATCTAAGTAATAAAGCCAAAGCAAAAATTAAATATAACCAAAAAAGATCATTGTGTTAGGTAAAAAAAACTAAACGAACTTAATACCTTCAATACAGTTGGTCAAAATATGGAAAGAATTAAATACTTGGGAATTATAATCGACAACAAATTAATACTTCACATTTACTGTGAAAAATGTACGATAAGATAAAATTAGACGTTAAAGCAAGTAATTGGTCTACTGTAACATCCCACCAGAATTACTGGACAAGTGTAATTTTTCTGAGCAATAAAACACAAGTTAAAAGAATGGAATTCATTCAAAACAGAGGCACGCGATCTACATTGGGCTGCGGTAGATATTCTAGCAAAAACAATGCAAATTCAATTCAGTATGCTAAGTGTGTATTTATTTATACTAACCTCTATAACAACCTCACTTCAGAATTTATATTGCTCTATCTCAACCAATTACAACAAACAAATAAAATTAAACAGTTTTTCAAAAAAACTTACATAAACAGTAGTTTTATACAAACATATTATAACGTACAACCTAAGTAAGAATCGTGGGGATATCAGGCACAAGGCACCAGAGCTCTTCTTTTCTGATAAGGTATCCATGACCAATGATGACCTTAAATATAATATTTTGTAAAATATATAAGTGTAAATGAAATTAATGTTCTGTATATTACAATTAAAAAAATTACAAAAATACATTAACTAGTATTTAATTATAAGTTAAAAATATTTTTAAATTGGATTATATTTGTATTTTTATTTATTTATTTATTTATTGTATCTTTACATTGCAGGTAAAAATGTTTACAAAACAATTTGCAACCTCACTAGGACAAGCCTGTGTTGAGGTTAACAATTCTACAATTAACAAAATAACACAAAATTATACAGATATTGAAAGAACAATATTGTTGCATTTCTTACAGGTTGAGATTAAATCTAAACTGCTGGCGCTAGGTAGTACATTCATGTAAACATGTAGACTTTTGTAGAACTATTCAGTTTATGACTATCTGTGGAGAAACTACAACGATTTTAGGCTTCCTAAGACAAATTTATCGGTATAATACTTCTATTCTCCTTTCTACTTTCTATTTTTTTTTATAAACATAATTTCTACTTTTTATTATAATTTCTACTTTTTATTTTAATTTCTACTTTTTATTATAATTTCTACTTTTATTATAATTTCTACTTTTTATTATAATTTCTACTTTTTAATATAATTTTTCCAATTTTTAGCGTCATTTATACTAAATCCACATGTTCACACTCCATATTTCATATAACGTAACTTTTATCCATTGGTCACCATGAGACAGGCAGCCGCCTAGTATGGTGATCTAATATTCTTTGTGTAAGTGTCACAAATATGTAACATGTGTTTTATAAATAAATATATTATTATTATTATTACAAATTACTTAAGCAATATTTATTACAAAGTTTTTAAAATTTTCAATGAATTCAATATTAAGGAAGCTAGAAGTCTTCTGTCTGTCTCAATGATGCGAAGTCCAAATTTTAGTACGAAGGTAATATAATATTATTATAGTAGTTTTAGAATAAATTTATAGAAAAGCTTTCACCTATTTGCCAACAATATATCTTAAGATATGTTGGACAAGTTACTCGCCAAACTGATGGCTTTAGCCTGGAGAAACTCATAAGCTGGTAAAGCTGGAGAAGCTCATAGAATGACCATAATATTACACTATACTGTATGTAGGCAGTAAGCATGAAATAGCTCCTGGGTCCATTTTATAGGCAAAATACAAGGCATCAAAATATTCATAATAATATATATCACCATATTTTTCCTGCGTAGTGGAGTATAGGAGCTAATTCTATCGCATTATTTTATTGCTTTCGCAATAATCAATTCGAAATTATAGTAATTATATCAAAACGCATTTCACGGCAACGTATTACCTACCACTTATAAAAAATAATTATTGTGTCGAATTACACACAGCTTTCGTGCCTACTTTACATTATTATTTCATTCAAATAACATACATTATTTTCAACGAGTAACACACACGAAATGTAATAAATAATTCTGGCAAAGTACTGCGGGATTAATTTGTTAAAATTTTAATAAATCAGTAGCCATTGCAAAATTTATTATTTACTCATTTTTACATTATTTCAGACCTCATTTAAAATTAATGTTCACCCCTTTTCAGCCCTTATTAATCCTAAAGCTTCGTTAAATCCGAACAATTTACCCCGTGGCAAGAATATTTGGTTTGGTAGCAGTTGACATCGTGTTCTATCTCCAAGTTAGAGCCTTTTTAGCTAGTAGCTACTTAGAGTTATTCGCTGTAAAATCCGAACTTCCCAACGAAATGCTTTTATCGGCATTGACTGGGATTTATTATGGGATAAGGGGATGTTTAGATGAATGAATAATTAGTGTACAAGTGAAAAGTGAGTAATTTTATGACAGTAGAATATTCGAATTGATAAGGGTTATTCCAATAAAATAGCTAAATACATTTACTCTCGCTACGAACCTAGTCATGATTGTTAATGGGGTAGGTACTATGAACGCTAACAAGACTTTTTATAATTTATTTTTTACTTTATTTAAAAACAACGAATACGAGGGAGTTTTATTTGTTGGTACTACAACAGACAAGCCATTTTTCTGGGTAAAATTCAAATTAATGGTAAATTTAAAGGACGATGGGGTATATAATTTAGAATGCATTGGTGATTTCAAATATTTTATATACATTTATGTGACTTGATGTGAGCTATCTGTGCTAACCGGGCAATCTCTACGATACTGGCCTTTTCGCTCCTTCTTTCTACACTAGGTTCAAACAATATTAAGAAGAGATTTAAAACATTTAGTGAAAAATTGTTGCCATTTCAGTTTGGTATTTCGTCTGAGAGAAACCTGTACAAAAAATTTGTGAACACCTGTGCAGAAAAAATGTGCTCAGAATTTGCCGACCACTTAATTAATACTGACTATACGTTTAATAAAAATACGGGAGTCCAAATAGTTCATATAAATAAAATAGGAATACGCCTTAATAATTTAGAAGCTTTAGAAATATTAAGATCAAAGAAAAATAATAGCCAAATTTTTAACAATTAAAATTAACCAACAGTCCCATTTTAAAGTTATTCCCTTTCTCCCTCTCTAACCCCCCCCCCCCCTCTCCATTGACCACTCCTCCTACCCCTACCCCAACCATTATCTGATGTTTTCTCCCTCTCTTATATGCTCTGCCTTTCTTTTGTGTTTACCTCATTATTTTAACTCTGTACAGTAATTTAGTTTATATGTTTACTGTCCTGAAGAAGGTCGAGTTCGACCGAAACCGGTCGACGAATATAAATTTAAATAAAGTGGTTTTAAACAAAGATCTTGTTTCATTCTGTAAATAATAGTGAAATATGTACTCAACACGATAAGAAAAAATGTATTATCAGTTTTTACCATAACGCCAAAGACTTTTTTCATGTGTACTTTAAAACATTGTTTTACGCAGTTCGGGATTTTTTAGACCACGGGGGCCTGTCTCATAGACAAAATAAGCAGAAATAGGTCCCTTGGATCCTAAACCCCAGCATTTGAATAGCGTAAATGGCCTCACGGCTATCGTTGTTGATAAATAAAACAGGCTTTTCGTACCACGAGGTGCCCCTGATGTCTTATATTTAATCATTATCTAAAAAAACATTTATATTTTGTTGTTGTACCAGCCGCCCGTTCGCGAATCCCGGGGCGGTAAAGTAGGGGATTCTGTACATTGCTAGGGTCACTGAATAGATTATTCGTAGAAATGTGACTTAAGATCTCCCCCCTGCCGATATGAAACCAATAGTTTCCATTATGTATTCTTTTATGGCCGTTTAGTAAAGATGTCACCTCAAGGGTGCTTATAGTGTTTGTAAAAATGTATGTAGTTTCAATGTCTCTCAACAGATGTCATTAGAGTATGTAGTTTCAAAGTCTCTTAACGGATGTCGTTAGAGTATGTAGTTTCAATGTATCTCAACAGTAGTCGTTAGTATAATTTTATATGCCGGCTATCGTATCTGTTACCAAATAAATTAAAAAAGGGTTTACATTATAGTCTCGTACACTCACATTTAAGTTATTCGATTGAAATCTGGGGAAACGCATGTGAAACATACATAAATGAATTACAGGTAATACAAAGCGAGGTAATCAAAAAACTATTTCACTACAAGCCTAGAATATCCACAAAAAAAATTATATTTGGAAACAAAACTATTAATATTAAGAAAACTGTATGAATACAATACATGTCTCCTTAAACAATAAACTCGTACATACAAACCCAGAATTCATTAAAACATCCCAAGTACATATACACTTTACACGTTAACATACATTTAAACACCATCAAAACAAGCAAAAACATGTCTTGCATTAGAGCTGCATAGCGCATAGACAATCCATAAAATCTTGCTCCCAGGCTCCAGAAACAGTTTCAATTTTTGAAAATGTTTTGACATTTTCACCGAAAGTAAGGCAAAATTTGTGCACGCCCACAAAACGCTTCTATCAGTCTATCTCTTCAGTGACTGTACCACTGTTATGACCCTCCAGACATTTGTAGGAATAATATTTTAACGGTTATTCAGATTTATCTGGGAGCACTTTGGACCCAAACCAGACTAAATAATTGAAACAAAGTATGTCGGGACCAAGACTTATTACTAACTGATTTACGATGGTCGCAAATCATTTTAATTAAATATTATATTGAATCTCTTCTTTTATGGCGGAAATTCAATGTTTGACTGCGTTTTAGTGTAAATCCCTCAGGCCTTGGGCTTTTTATCGAAAGGTCAAAATATTTCTGCTCTGCAATAAAATCCAAACAAATTAAATATTCCTGAACGCATCCGAAAACCAGAACCTATTTTTTAATTTTATTTAATACGTTTTCAAATTTTATAAGTCGAAATACATAAATATATAATATTTGAAATGTATATTTTTTTAATGCAAAATTAAAAAGTTTTTAAAATGGCTTACTCTATATCTTTTCTAACTAAAATTACTGATAACGAAAAAATATAAAAAACACACATATTTTATTAGGCAAACTTATTATAAATGTTACGGTCAACTCACTTTTTTGTCGTCCCATGTAAAAATAATTAATAAAAAAAGTATATTTTTTTCGTTCCATTAAAAAATAATTAATAAAAAATATTTTTTTTGGTTTTATAAAGGTGTAAATTTTAATTATTTTTTGGTTAATTTTTTATTTGAACATAAAGCGTGGTGTTTTCTCTTTCTAACAGTTCATTTTATATTTTTAACCATGATAACAAGGGACACACAACAATTTCTATGAGGCCTGTATGAGTTGTTCCGAAAAGCAAACAAATTAGTCTGAGGGGTTAAGAGGAACGGTTGCGCGACATTTTTCATACTTAAATTAGAATTTGAGGCTAAATTCCAAACAAAATAATTTTTTAAACAAACTGTATAGGAAATATCTAGTACGGATACGTGCTATTTTATTGATTTATGTTTTAAATTATGATATATAGACTATTTAAACATTTGAATTTTCAAGATATTAGAGAAAAATTTTACTTTTTGAGAGTTTATTGGAATACCGCGTGTTAACATAGTGAAATATAAAATAAAACGTTGTAAAAAGGCGTTTTTGGGTAGAAATTTTAATTAATGTACGATAAATTTGTGTTCCAACATAAATCGGTCGTTGCAATTTAAATTTTCGCCCGACAATTTGATATATTTTTTATTTATTTTCTTTTTTATATATTTGTTGTACACCTAGTAAAAAGAGCAAAAGTACCTCTAACGCAAAATTAATTGCGGTGAAAAATATAGGTTCCAACAACCGAGTTGATTAAGGCGCTGTGTCCCGTTACCTTTTTATATTTCTGCGTCTTGTTCTAATTCATATTTTCGTTTAGATTTATCAATATTATCTTCTTCGGTGACATATTACGATATCACAAAATAAAATGTTTATTTATTTTGTATTGGTAACTAATACATTTAATTTTGTTTTTTTAACAATAATATATATATCAGTTAAGCTTTTCTCTTTTTTAGGTAAATTTGTATTAATATTATATTATATTCTCAAATAGATGCTTTCAATGCAAAGCACCGTATTTAGAATATTAACACATAATGATTTCGTGTTTCGTGTAGCTATAAGGACTCAAGCAGAATGGAGCACTGATTTGCCAATTAAGATTACGCAACAAAAATAATAAGATTTTGTAAGTTTGATTATATCTGTATCACAAGTATAATGAACACCTTGTTCAGGTACGCACGCGAAGCTGGAATATACTTGTACGTGCTTTAAAGTTTAGATTAGAGTGGAGATGTAAATATTGAAGAAAATAATTCCCCTCAGGGCCTACGTTACTGAGGATGCTGGACGGAGGATCTTTTTAAGGAAAGAAAGAAGAACAAGTTACAGAAAGGAGAAGGTTACGAGGGGTGGGTAGGAATCTAGGGGTCAGTGTGTCCAAGAGGGACGGACGTATGAATCCATACCTCCCGTTGCGGTGGGTCGAAAGAGACTTGAAAGGTTAAAGGTCTCCCCAAACCGGCCTCTCCCGATCCAACCTAGCCCAGGCATACATCACCATCATTGAAACAAACAATTCCCCTCAGGGCCTATGTCATCTTGGAGGATGTTGTGTGGAGGGTCTTTTTAAAGAAAGGAGAAAGGATAAGTCCCAGGAAAGAAAAAGGGATGAGGGGTAGCTAGGAATCTAGGGGTCAGTGTGTCCAGGAGTATGAATTCCTCCCGCTGCGGTGCAAGACGATGGATTGAGAGAGACCATCTGGAGAGATCAAAGGTCTCAAACTGACCTCTCTCTGGCCGAATCGGCCTGTCACGCAATTGGTTGGCAGACACATCCGCCGCCAAGACTTAAGCAAGCCTCATCATAGCACTGAAGAAAACAATTTTCCCTCAGGGCCTACGTCATCTTTTTGGATGTTGTGTGAAGGGTCTTTTGAAGGAAAGGAAGGAGAAAAAGTCACGGGAGGGAAAAGGGTTACGGGGTGGGTAGGGTCAGCATGTCCAAGAGTCCGTTTTAATCTTTCCCTCCCACGGGTGGGTTGTGGGAGAAATTAATCCATCCCTTCCAGGAGAGAAAATCTGGAGATGTCAAAGGTCTCCCCAAACCGCCTCTCCTGATCCGGCCCGCCACGCAGATACATCCGTCGACAAGATTCGGGTAAACCTCACCCCATGTACCCGGCACTCCTGCTAATTCACCAAAGCATATTCGTGTTTGAAGACCAAACAAGCCGAAATATGAACGCATTTAGCCGTTCGTGTTAAAACTTTGTTAAAGATTCGTGTGAAGTTCATTTTCTCTGCCTAGCCCTTCAAAACGGTTAGTTATATAGTAATCTTATAAGGGCCGGTTTTATATCCATCCGTTCGTTACGCTTGATACCATTTTTAACAAATATTCGGTCTAGCGCCTTACGAATATTATTAAAAATGTAATCAAGCGTAACAAACGAATGGTAATAAAACCGGCCCTTATAGAATCAACCATCCGTCAATACACAGTCGCTTTGTCACAAATCACATTTCGTTACACAGTAAATCTGCTGAAAACTTCTAAAATCAATTTATTCATCAATCAGACTGAAACACAATGCCCAACTTTTCCATCGCCCTGTTAGCTAAATTCCCACCATTTCGGACGGGCATAAATTTCAATGGATATATTTGATTAAACTTCTCTTTTATAGCGGTCTCGGAACTGTCTTAAATTAGCGTTATGTCTTGGATTATCTTCGTTTGCGGTCCATTCGCTTTTTATCATTCATCCCTTAAGCATTCATCCGTTTAGTCCGCCCCCGCCCACCGCCCACCTCCCAGCGGGTGGGGAAGGGTAGCAGAACACCCCCTGAAGGAAAGTTGATATCTCTTCAACAGTTCTCAACAGTTTCTTCTGCCGCAATTCAAAGCTCTGTGAAGACATTATTCATGTTTGAGAAATATTTCTAATAATACTCGTACACATTCTTCAACTTTAATGATTCTGAGTTGGGTGAATTCTTGAATTCTTTTCCGATATTGTTTTTTGAAAAGGAGAGTCATTTATTTTCATTATAGTGTATGTTCCTTCCCTCGACTATCTTGTTTTATTGTGGTTTCACAGGTGAAACTTGCGCCGTTTCTTGTTATATAAATCTTCATTTAATATGTTTGGGATGATGAGGAATTCCTGTCTATTTTATTTTTTCATTTTCACATTCTTCGTGTAACTTAAAAACGTTTTCAAATATTATTAAGCACAACTTCATAGACATTGATATGACTGCAAATATTTCTAGTTAATTTGTTTTTATTTTCACTATATAACTGCAAATAATGGTTTTTTGTGGAGCGTTTTCGGTCCAATTATTTGTTTAATTGATTTTTATCAATATCACTGTCTAATGTCGTCCCGGACGGTACTTTTGACGTCAGAGCTCATCATGAGCATGTCGACATAATTGGTGATTAAATTATTTTCAATAAAAATTTGCTAATTCTACGAATAATAAATTATATAACAGAATCTATTTGATCTTCAAGAAAATATATTTCATTTTAATCAAAAAATATAATTTCCGTTGTGCCCTGCGTAACTCTGGTTCATGCTGAATTAAATTTAGTGTCGTTTTCAAAATTGGATCTGAGATTGAAAATTTTAGTCATGCGATAAAGCTTTATAATAATATTTTTAACAATGAATTATTTTAATTGTCATTTTCAAAATTATAAGCGATTCCCCATAATCCCGTGATTTTTCTAGGCTCTGCGCCAGTTACTTGATAAGTCTTGTTGAATGCTACCTAGATTCATAATTCCTCTTTTAACATTAGCTCCGCGTAGGATGCCCTGAAGAAAATAATTCCCCTCAGTGCCTGTGTCATCTTTGAGGATGCTGTATAAGGTTTTTTAATGGAAGGAAGGAGAGGAAGTTCTGGGTAAGAAAAAGTATGAGGTATGGGTAGGAACCTGTGGTTTAGTGTGTCCAGGAGTGAAGGCCGTATGAATCCATCCCTCCCCTACAGCGGTGCAAGGCGATGTTTCGAGAGAGTTCTGCTGATGAGGTCAAAAGATCTTCCTCAACCGTTCTCTCCCTAACCGACGCGCCATGCAGTAGGTAGGCAGACGCAACATCCGCCAACACCCCTTCAAACCCCCCATGAAACCCTGCTAAGACACCAAACGCAGCGAACATCAATAATCAAATTCTAAATTCCATTAAATTTATTTCAATAACTTGGCAAATCTTCCCGCCCGTTTCTATTATTATTTATTGGACGAATCTGAATGTTAAAAAAAATGTTGATTGGTTTTATTATACTCCAAAAGTCAAATAACATTTCTATGCTTGCTTGCCCGTGATCTTATATCACTCATTTCTACTGTTCGAATGAAAATCTTAACCTAACCTCACTTACGCGCGATGCATTCAACCGTTCGTTCTTTCTCAGCATAATACAGTTGCATCTTATCTAACCTGTCACCATCACCTTTCAATCTACATAATAATTGTGTCCCAGTTGTCGCCATCTTGCGACGACGTGTTTGCCCGCCAAGCCGCCATTATGTATTCATGAGTGGACTGGTTTGCGCGGGAAAATTATTAATCTGAGATGGAAATTTAACGCTATATCTGCGCGCCGTTCTTCTAGTCCCTGGTTTCGCGCGGGACAAAATATTGCTTTATCTATGGAGAAAATGACTTGGCGAGCTCGGGGCTAAACTGAAACGTCATTATTTGTTAAATGGAAATGTAGCGTGTCGCTGTTTTTTAAAATACAACTTGACAGGGCGGCCAAAAGAGGAATTAAATACGCCATGTTTTATTTGCTTTCTGCTGTCAAAATATTTTCAATTTGGTTTCTTTAAATATATTAAATTGTATTTGTTTTTATTGTATAAAGCGATGTAAATGGAAAGTCTATAAAAAAATTAACTGTTATTTTAATGTGCTACCGGTTGAAGTCCCGGCGTTGCTGGCTTTAACGTAGAGTTTTTCGGAATCTAATGCAGACTTCTAGTGATTGACCAGGGGTGCCCGGTTTCATGGGGTGAAGTTTAAGTCTAAGTCTTGGAGGCGTACTTTTTGATCTCTCCAGCTGGACTCTCTCGACCCATCGCCTTGCGCCGCAGTGGGAGGGATGGATTCATATGTCCGTCACTCCTGAACACACTGACTCCCAGATTTCTATTCGCCCCCCATACCTTTTCCTTCCCAGAACTCCTTCTCTTTCATTTTCCCAAAATAGACCCTCTACACAGCATCACAGAGATGATATAGGCCACCAGGGAAGTTATTTTCCTCAAGCCTCCTGTGTGGAACTAATGTTAAAAAAAATAATTTGAATGTTCATGTACCTAATAAAATAGAAAGTTTGAAATAAAGTCTAAGTATTACATTATTTACTAGCTTTTACCCGCGGCTTCGCTCGCATGGTATTAGGTGGAAATACCACCGATTCAGTCTTTCACTCACTCATTCACTCACTCATCCCCAAAGTTTCATCGCAAACGGATGAACGGTTAGCAACGCATAATTTCATAATACTACAGAAACCATCGCGGGCATGCGCACTGCGCACGTCAAGTCCACAAAGTTCCATCGCAATCGGATGAATGGTTTAGCAACGCATAGGCATCTCACATACAAACCCAGAAACAGACATATTTTGATTTTTTAAATATATATATATTGATTGTTTGTATTGGTATTCCAAAAATAAATTTTAGAATGAAAATACACGAACAGTGACATAGACGGTTCTACAAAATAAGATTTTTTTATAAGAAATGCAGATCGATGCGCAGTCACTGCGTGTAGCAGTCGATATTGACTGTTTTTAGCAGTCCTTGCATTTATTCCTAGCAACACCATCGACAGCAAAGTTGCGATGTCAAGCTGTACAAAATATAACCAAATTATAATTTTTTAAATAAGATGCGCGGAGCATCTTGTATTTTCATGTTTTAATTTGCCTTTTGGAACAGACATTTGGGAGTTAAGCGTTCGATGTTCAAACGTGCCCCGTTTTAAGCGGGTAGAAATGAGCCAATGAGCATTCAGCCGGAGAATAAGGTGGGCGCTCCGCACAGGCCAGCCCAGGCCATATAGTAGAACCGTGGTCTCCAACCTTTTGGTTCAGATTTACAGATAAAATAAAATGTATTGTTTGAAACATTTACAATAATAGAATTGCCTTTGGATGTACATAGATATTAACACTCCAAAAAGAAATGTTTCTAGCATGAGTAATCAATGTTTAGTTGTTACTAGACGGAAATGCTTGTAGTGATAACAGAATTAATGATAATCAAAATGAAACATAAAATATAGTAGTGTCAAATATAATATATCACCTGCAGAGAAAGAGAAAAAGAAAGAAAGGGTATGACAATAAAGCATGTAGGAGTGAGGACAACAAAGTGACATAGTAGGAGTTAATTAATTTGGTTTTTGAAATATGTGAGATTGTTGCGTAGATATCTGTATGGTCACATTCAATGGTATTATACAGACGACACATTCGAGACAGTGGATTGAAGTATGCAATATTGTTATTAAATAATTCAAGATGGAATATTTTATGACTTCTTACATATTAGGAACTTTAATATGAACATTGCTCAGAAAATGAGTGGTTTGAAGTTTATCGTGAATAATTTTGTACAAACATATTTAGTCAGCAAATTGTCTTCTTTTTTCCAAGATTATAAAATGAAATTGTTGGATTGGTTCCTCGTAAGACAGGAGTGAGGCATTTAATCCAAGTTTAAATAATAATAGTCTTATGATTTTTTTTGTACATATTCAATGGTTTTTTAATATTTTAAATAGTGTGGGTTCCAGATAACACTCCCATATTCCAATTTGCTTCTGACCAACGAGTTGTATAAGGTTACATGGGATTGGGGATATTTGAATGGTTTTGATATTCTACGTATGAATCCCACCATTTTCTAAGATTTACTCATGGTATCACTGATGTTTACCTATTAACATGTCCGACTGTCCAAAACAAAGCGTGGTTTCTGGTTCTGGATTCGATCCCCAGTTTCAACCGTTACCTTTTTATAATCTGTGACTTTTTCAGTTTTATTTTTCGTTTAGATTTATCATTATTGTTAAATAACGGGCACTGTTTGTTAGGTCAATCACATATACATATAAACAAATCCTTTACTTTTATAGTATTATAAAAACAGTAGGACGCTTCGGACAAGCTGTTGTTCGATGAGTTTGCAAATTTGAAGAGAGAAAAATCAGTCCAGTAAAAATAAAAGAAAAATGGTTAAGATGATATAACAGGAATCTACAGATATCACTCTATTAATGAAGGAGAATGGTATAACAGGAATCTATGCATAATGTTGTTCTATTCATAAATAAAGAAAATGGTTACGATGGTAAAACAGAAATCCACTAATATTACAAATTAAATGGAACGATAGAGATATCTGTTGACACTATTAATTAGTTGCTAGTATTATTGAGCAAAATCTGGATGTTGTAATTATTATTTTGTTCAGACAAAGAAGTTATATATTACACCTAGACTCATCATTGTCTCACAAACTCAAGATACAATGTGGAATGTAAGAAACACTCTTTTGTTTTCAGTAATTTCTTAATGCAAAAGTTATAATAAATGATAAAGATAGAAAGATGTGTATGAACTATAAATGTAGGACCGGGCGACCTTTTCATTTGCACTCATTCTACGTCATGAATATGACTGAGATGACAAGATAAGCTTACTCGCTTACACTAAGACGATTGCGGAATACTACATGAGACGACCTACTCTCCTAGATTGTTCTTCTTACACTTAATTATTTGCCATCTCACTTTCTCTAATGGCGCTAAAAAAACTTCCGGAAACAATCGAAAGAATTGTATTTTTTATAAAAATAAATAATTTGCGTGCATTTACGAATGAGATCCCTTGGCTTTTGATAGTGTTCGCCGTTTAATGGAAACATTTTCTCATCTTACACGAGGGCAATTTAGCGCTTTTTTTAATGCAATATACTTACTGGTAGGACACGACCTTACGCAAGGCAGTTGAATAATAAAACTACGAAACGGAAGACAAATACAATAGGCCACTTGCATAGATTTCATATTGGAAAAAATCGTGTGGATAGATTTTTTTATTAATATTACGAAAATGCTACAAAATTTTTTTAGAAATTCAATTTTTTTTTTTTTTTAAATAAATAAATCCGTTTTTTTCACCTCGTGACGTCACCGCATGAAATTTTTCCGTCTCCGATAATGTTCATTTAATTTTGTAAAATTCTACACTGATCTTCTTCAACAATGAAATAAATAAGTTTTGAAAGTTATAAAGTTTGGTTGGCGATCGCCGTTGTGAGGGCAATAGATGGCAGGAAAGTGCCGGTGCCGGCGCTGGCAGTCTGTTGCCACTCTGATGGAAATGAAAGGATCCGATTTGAGAATATCGTAAGCAAGTTATACCGGACGTGCCTCCATTAACACCGCCGCTGCTTTCTGCTACCCTCTACCCTCTACCCACCTTCCCCACCTTCCCCTCCCCCCTCACCGGCACTCAAACCGTCCCGACTGCAAAATGGAGATTTCCGAGCCGAACGCTCCTAAATCACGCCGTGATGGCGTTCAATCATGGCTGGATATTCATTCTATTGTGGGGGATAAATCACAAATCACGACATGTGTTTGACTTGTCATTATTTTATGTTAACAGCTTTTAATTAAATCGGTTCTCCAAACCTGCACAATAATAAGTGCTTAACTGTGCGTAACTTTTCTAATTTGGTGACATTTCTAAAAAAAAAAAAGATTTATTGAAAAATAATATAATATTAATAACTATAACTAAACGTGAAGCATAATAAGCCTCTGAAAATAAAATAAAAAGGTGACAGTCGCACTGGGAATCGAGCCCAAGATTATCGAGACACCGCCTAAAACCGATCGGCCATTGAGACCTGATTATTTTACGTAATTTTTGTCGAACTCACATTTCAATTTTATAAAAACCAATATTATCTTTAACTAATTCCCATGTTATTTGCTGCTATCTTTGTATGATTACAAAGATCTACCCCAATTTATTATGATAGCGTCTCGGATGTACTTTATTTTTATATTAAACTGTTATATTTTGCTTTTGTAAGAAGTCAAGTAGAGTACAATTCTCCCGTCTGGAACCCAAATTATAAAATACATGACCAAGCTTTTGAAAGAATACAAAACAAATTCTTACGTTTTCTAAATTTTAAAATGGGTATTTTTATATGTTGAACCACAACTGGGTATTAATATGTTGAACTACAACACTCTGTTAAATAATATGAAAGGGCAGAAATTCTGGGACTAATTACCATGTGTATTCCTCTCTGCCCAGAATACTAATGGAGGGAAACAATTTTACCAAGTCAGAGGACATCTTCAATTTATCTTTAAACAAATATAAAATATTGTTATTGAAGCAGTTCAGTTATGTACAATAAATACTGTATATTTTTTACCATTCATATGTAAAAGCCCCGAAAAAGGGCGTTTTTTTTAACATTAACTTCACACAGGAGGCCCTGAGGAAAATAATTTCCCTTAGGGCCTATGTCATCTGGGATGCTGTGTGGAGGCGCGTTAATCAATAAATAAATATTTATGTTCTATTTATTTATTTTTTTATTCTATATTTAGGTAAGTGCTTACTTTATAATTCTTTTTCATATTTCATTTATTTTTATGAGCATTATCTTCGTCTTCAACGATTAAATTTTACATTGATGGGTATTTGAACTTTTTTTTCAATATTGATGGGTGTGTAAAATATATTCCAATAAATTAAGTATTTTTATTATTATTTTATTTAAATTATTCAAAAAATAAATATATTAAACACTTTTGCACTCGAAACCGTGACCTTTAGACTTCGTGTGTCAAGCGGCTTTCGTGCCTATTAACTATATTCGTAGCGATAAGCACGCTAAGAATACACCAGTTTTTTGCTTGTGGCTTCCTGTAACATTATTTCTTAAATTTACTTGGCGCGGCGTATACAGTTATAGTTTGTTGAAATGATTCAGTTGCAAGCATCGGCTATTGTAAGAGTAAGAGTTAAAATGAGCTGAATGATTTTGTATAAATATGCGAAGATTTCACAAAATTGATTTTAGTTTAGCAATAAATTTCTGACGTCTGGTGTAATATTCATTTAAAATCTTCATCATTCACAGAAGTCATAACTTCAGGTTACCTCTTTCCCGCCTTGTTCACCGATCGACCGATACCAATAAATTATTAGAAATAATTCGTTATTCCTCGTCCATTTTATCAAGTCAAATAACGACGCGCGACGGATCTATTGAAAACTCTAGATTCAACAATTTCACTTAACGCTTCACTGAAATCCGTAACTGAATACTTGAACATTGCAGGAATACCGAAATCACGACACCTTGTCGAAAACATAATAAAAGCCTTCTCAAAAGTACTACGTAATTACGGTTCAATGAATTCAAATTAGCTTTTCACTTAAGTATCATTTTTAATTTATTAATTGTTTTTGTGTTTAGTTCGTAGAACTTCATTTAATTTTTAAAAATTTAATTTTAATTTTATTTAATGATTTTATTATCAAGTTCTACCAAGTATTTTACTGTCTCAATTAGTTTCTTAGCAAATTGGTTTAACTGACAATAAATCAATTTAGACACCTTCCAAAAATTACATTTAGATTCGTGTAAATAAGTCGTCCCAAAGTGGTTTAACCACAATTTGAAAATGGCCCTTTATGACGAAACAGCTGTAACAAAAATAAACACAAAAACACTTGAGAAGAACTTGATAATAACATTATTAAATTTAATTTAAATAAATTTTTTTTTAAATAATAAAGAAATGTCATTCTTAAAATTGGAACTCATTGCGTGAAGAATTCAGACAAGCGATAAAGTTGGTACCTACCTACCTATCGATATTATAATATTTTCACAGAAAAGACTACATTTAGTCGGGCAGAATTTTCCAATCATATGTAAAGATAAATATGGGTTAAGAAAATGAAGATTTTGTTGTCAATTCTTAGTCGAAGTATGGTAAAGTTAAATAGGACCGAAGCGGACAGAGTCGAATTAGTGGTACAGCAAAGCCCCGGCAAGACTATGATGGTCCTGGGTTCAATTATTCCAAAATTTTTAAAAAGTAGACTTTTAGAAAAAAACAATAGATGTCGCACATCAAAATAAAAATGGATATCCAAGACACTATTCAGATAGCATATAGTTCGGGTAGAATGCACAACAACCAACAACAACCACAACACGGGCATGTGCCTAGGCATGGTAGTCAAAAAATCATAAAATTCATGTAACAAACATTTTAATAAATAAAGAAAACTTTAAAAAAAAAATAATCTAGAAATCATACATAAAGATAATAGCTAAAAAATACGCGTTAAGAAAATTATGATAATGTTGGTGGTAGTTTTTAGTCTGAGTATAATGTGAGTACAGTGATAGAGCGAAACATCGGCACTATCGGCAGGGCTAAGATCCTGAGTTCAATTTCTGCTCAGAATCTTTTACTGTTTCAGATTTTCGTTTGAGAATCGCCATTGATGTCTTCAATGATTGAAAAAAAAAATTATTGTCTTTTTTAATTATAACATCGAAATATTTTTCACCAGTCTGCGCTGTATTTATGTCTAAAATTTTCAGTAGATAATTTATTGGAATTCCATTTCAATTGGTTATAAAAAAAAACCGGACATCTTCAGACTGGTAAAATTTCAAGTAACGCTAGGATATTAAATTTATTTCATCAATGTCAGGAATGAAAACATTGGCTCAGTATTTAATATTAAGCATTTATGAAAGTATTTTGATTTATTCTGGCAGGAACAGGAACAGCTTCGCCATTTCTTGTTCATACTGCACAAATTTAAATTGCTCCCAATTATACGGAGCCAGTGAGACGATGTAATTCCCAATTATTGTACGTTGTGAGGCTGAATGATGTGGGGAAGGGAATGTGATGGAGAAGAGGGAGATTTGAAAGTTCAGATCTGGTCACCAAATACGACAAAAGCCTTTCTAAACTACTTTTCGAATGTGAATGGTGATCTAAAACTCTGATTAGATGATAATAAAATAAAAAGAGTATTTTTGATAATTAAACACTCATTTGTCGTGCGTGAAGTGAAACACTTTTTTAATAATTATTATTCACTTTCAATATACTCAAATTTTCAAAATTGGAACTGATTGCGTGAATTCAGACAAGTGATAAAGTAGGCACCTATCTAGTAGGTAGTATCTAATCATAAACAAAAAATTATTTTATTTTATTTTTGTAATAATTTAATTATAAAAACCTCATGTCGTAATATTTAATCAAAATGTCTTATTATTTCAGACAGCCGCCATTTTGCGAAAAAATAATTGACGGGCCATAGCAGCATTTGTTTGGATTAAGAATTTTTTTTTTTATTACTAGGAGGGTTGCAATCGTGTCAACCAGGGCGCGCCATTTTTTTGGAGACCCCCCACTTGACCTACCCTAACACCCTGTAACTTTTTGAATTTTGAATTTTTCCGTTAGATTTTTCACAAATTATTTAATGTTTAATAGATATTTGGGTAACATAATGGCTACTTTAAATATTTTTTTATTGCACCCGAAAAAATACCTACAATTCATGCCTCTAGACCAGTGATTCCCAAAGTGGTCCAGGTGGACCCCCAGGGATCCACGGGAGACTCGACGGGGGTCCACGTAGACGTGATAAAAAAATGGGGGTCCACAAGTTGTAAGTGGGGGTCCACGAAAATTTATCTGCAGGCTTATTCTCTATCTTTTGTGGGATCGTTATCGAGAGAACGGGCGGTCTCCTGTCAGATTTTTGCGATTTTTACATATTTACTGTAACATGGTTTAATTTAGATCGTTTAAAACATGAATACCTGCAAGAATGGATGATTATTTGTTCGTTAATGTACGTTGTACATAGAAAAAGCAAATAAATCACACAAATCTGTCAGGAGATCGCGTCTGTTATCTCGATAACGATCCCACAAAAGATAGAGAATAAGCTTGCTGGTTTCGATAGTAAAGGACGAAATGGACAAAGGACAATGTAGGCAGATAGTACTTCGGTGTTTTTCGATAGTATTTCGGTGAAAAATGGCCATTTTGAGACCCATCCCCTGCCCATATCCCATCCCGCCCCCCGTCTCATATCACATTACCCCCCCCCCCCCCCCCCTTTTTGTGACAGACCACAACTCCAGTGTTATATTCAATTTTCAGTACAACACGTATTGAGTTTTGGGAATAAGGTAGAAATGTTGCAGCAGGGGGTCCACCGAAACCAGTAAAATTTTGAAAGTGGTCCACGAGAAAAAAAGTTTGGGAACCTCTGCTCTAGACTCTAGACTAGAATACCCCTTAACGAATATTGCGATGTTTGATACGTATTTCTTTTATTTTTGACAGATTTGGTGATTTTTCAGGTGTATCAAGAGTGTGTTTGATATGTATTTCTTTTATATTTGACAGATTTCGTGATTTTTCAAGTTTACCAAGAGTGTCCATACGATTCTAAAGGTTAAGATCTAATTGTCTTTTTGGGGCAAATGTTTTATAAATACTTTCTGCTTCACATACCCCAACACAATTTTATAATATCATGCGACTCTTCACGGTGATGCGCGCTAGTTTTCATATAAAATCTATCTAAAGTTGTTTTTAATCATAAATTCATATAAAAATATTCATTCCGTAAAAAATGGTTTTGGCTGCGGAATGCGAATAAGGAATTTCAAGGTATAAAAATCAAACGAACAGAGAAATGAGAGTATGCTAAGAAGAAATTGGGCCGAACAGTGTTCGCTTTTGCCATTATTTTATATTAGACAGATTCTACGGGGAAAAAGTGAAGGCGTTATTTATGGACTGTCGAGCTAGTTGCTAGTTGCTCGGCTTTCTCAAACAGATTCTATTTGATTTTCTTGTTTTATGTTGTGCTCGTGGAACAAAATATAAATTGTTTTTTTGAAATAAAAAGCGTTTGACTTAAGTTAAAGCTCTCGCGTGATTTAAAAAAAAAGTTCTGTTCTCAAATTATTGAATAATAGGATTTCTATTACGCTTGTATTCAATAAATTAATTATTTAAACACAGCAAACTTATTTTGTTGCACCATTTTAATTAAAAAATTAATAAAACATTTCAAAATGTATAAAATACTAAGTTTTAATCACTTTTATTGTTTAAAAAATCATCATGTTTCATAAGTAATGCATACTTCATTGGTATTTACTTAAAACTGTTGATTTTAAACAATAAAAATGGTTAAAACTGAGTATTTTATTAATTTTGAAATAAATTCATTATTTCCAATATAATCTCTCCACGACTCGTTTAAAAAGAGCGAAAATCTCGTGGTGGTTGTCTAAAATAGCATATAAAGAAACACTGTGAATATTTTCATCCATATAACTTGTTAATGCATACAAAAACGTGTTAATAATAATTTTCGGAGCATACTTTGCGTTTTTTTTCTATGGAGCGCATTTCATATAATTGCCGTTTCGGCGTGGGGATTATATAGATATTATCTTCAAGAATAACTAACACCTTTTTTAAGAGCTTTAAAATTTACAGTATTTAAGAAAAATACGTTATAAATGCGGGAAGCTGGGCCTTAATTATTAAATCTCCGAGAGCATTTTTTTCACAAATTATTTGAACAGAGCCTTTTAATTTACCGAATCTTTTAAATTCTGTCATTATTAAAACGAAAAACATTTTACATTTGTTAAAATTAAAAAAGGAGTAATGAAATAAACCAAGTTCAATTTTTAATTTTGAATAATGCACAAGATTGAGTCATTTTTAATAATATATATTTTTTATTGTTTTTATTTTTTTATTTTTTATAACGCAAACTTTAAAAATCACTACACACATGTACAATTTTAAGTAACATAAATAAAAATGAATTATTTAAAAAAATATCAAGTTTTATCAAGAAATAATAACAGAAAACGTATTTGTAAAAAAAGGTTTTTGTAGAATTTGTGATTAATAACTTTGATCTTCGATAGAATCTTAGAATTCTCATAAGTACTACTTAAAACAAAAAAGATCAAAATAATTATAGTATATGTCATTGCTCTTGAGGTGATTTTTTCACGAAAACGGCGCTTTATAAATCAGCTCAATATTATTCTATCTTTTTTATTTCTCAATTCGGGAGGCGGATATGGTTAACGCCGCCTCGGGAACCATTTGTAGGATAATCAACACCTCTGCCATAGGTCACCCCATGTTCGCTATGTTTGTGGTGACTTAGCAGGGGTGCCCGGGCTCATGGGGTGAATTTTGTTCAGGTATTGGAGGCGGATGCACCTGCTTATATACTGTTGGTTTGGGAGAGACTGGCTGAGACCTCCTTTTGACCTCTCAATTACTATGATTGACTCTCTCCAGTTAGACTCTTTCGATCGTCTTGAACCGCAGTAGGAGGACTGATTCATACGTCTGTCATTCCCAATTGGCACATTGCCCCAAACTCCTACCCACCACTCACTACTTTCCTTCCCAGAACTTCCTGTCCATCATTTTCTTTAAAATACTTTCCACACAGCATCCCAAAAGATGACAAAGGTTCTGAGGGAAGTTGTTTTACTCGGGGCCTCTTCTCTTGTGTGAAGGAATTAAAGTTAACGAAAAAGTTGCCAAAATAGACTCCTACTAATAATTATGGTGACTACATCTGACAATGTAGGTATTTTTTTATCAAGATATTCATTCATAAAACATGGAAAATAACGTTCTGAGGAAACTTAAAAGAAATTGTGTTTTCTAACCACGAGAATGTAACAATTTTTGCATGAAACAGGTTATGATTTTAAAATTTCACAGCAGCGTGTGGTTAGTGAAAGAGTTTTTCTTTGTTTTTCATACGAGAATATTAAAACCTTCTTATTTTAACCTCTTTCGTTGCAGTAAGTTTTCATATAGCTTCGTCTCGCTATGAACGCTGTTTATAACTTATTTTTTCAGCGTCAAATAATCTGACGGGATGAAAAGCGTCGACTTTCTCTGTTCTTGGATTCCAATTGATGTCACGGCTGATTTATAGGAGGAAATATTTTTTGGGTATTATTCTGAAAGACGAGATAAATTTTTAAAAACTTACGACTCCATTTTGTAGTGTAAACACTTTCCCAGCATCTTTATTTATTTACTTTATTCTTTTTATATGAAACAAAAAATGAGATGATTATTGCAGGTGACTCCATTAATGGAGGGCTGAATGAGGTTGGTGCTAAGAAAAACTGTCCAAAGAAGCGAAACTAGCAGTCCACAATGGAGTGCTGGTACCTACGCTGATGTGAGGCAGTGAGACATGGAACTGGTAGAGGAAGGATGAAAGTAGACTGAGTGCTGTAGAAATGAGATCCCGAAGAGTGGTAAAACCATGCATGATCGTGTAAGGGTAATATATGACATGATATGGCACGATCAAGAGAACCAGATAGAACCAACTTGAGTCGGGCCATGTCAAGCGTCAGAATAATAGAAGAAATGTCAGAATAATATAATAACGTATGAGACGATGTAAGAATATAAATGAAACGACATGACGGTTAGTTAGTTTATGTTAAACTTTTGTTGAAACCAAATTTATTGAAAACTTCTATTATTTTTACAAGTTATTTTCGCATACATTTTATTCAAATTAACAATGTCACTATTTTAAACTTTTTCCCCGAACAATCCCCAACCCAAATTGATGGATTGTATTTTTAGACTAGAAAAAACGAAATAAGCTTTTTTATTGAAAATATAAAAATTGTCACACCAGATTTACGGTAGCTCTTCGAATTTCACCACCAACTAAAAAAGACGCACTTTAATTAATTTTTTACTTTATTTAAAAACAACCAATACGAGGGAGTTTTATTTGTTAGCACTTTTTTTTAAATTAACTCCACACAGGAGGCCCTGAGGAAAATAATTTCCCTCGGGGTCTATGTCATCTGAGATGCTGTGTGGAGGGTCTTTTTGAGGATGGGAAGGAATGAAAATTGGTTTTGAAGAGACCCATGCGGTAGGAAGGAGGAAACAGAGGCCGGCAAATCGTTCCACAGCCGAGCAGTTGAACACAAGAGCGAGTCGAAGAAGCGACCAGTTCTCATGTGACAAATGTCAACCGTGTACATATGTTGGGCACGCGTTTGGCGTGTTTCCCGACTATGCACCGTTGCCGAAGGGATCAATGACGCTAGTTCCTTGGAGCATCTTCCTTTTTTATTATTCGGTAGAACAAGGATAGCATTCCCACGCCTGACGCCTGTGCTCTAAAGATTGCAATCCGTTTGTTAAGTTAGGAGAATCTATCAAACGGACCGCCCGTTTCAGCACAGAGTCGAGGGTTTTTTCCAGTATTTTGGGGCTCCAAACGAGGGGTGGCTGCCAAATTCAACCATGGGGCGCACTTGTGATTTGTACAGGGTTAGCAGTTGTGTACTGTTTGAGTATCTGCGGGCCCTGTACAGTGCGCCCAGTTTTTGAGCGGCTAACTAAATGTATTTATTGATACTACGTTATTAATATAAATATATTATACTGTAAAGGTCCGGTCAATTATAGAAGAATGGTCATTATCACCAATCAATATAAAAAAGTAAGTTACCAAGTTACGTTCAATTCGAATGCTCCATGAAGACGTCGATGCGACCTTTGTCTGGTTTTACTTTATAACGTTTTGATAAATCTGAAAAATGTAATTCTCCGGAGATCAGAGCTTCGTGGGTTAAGCGCGTACATTGCTGGAAGCTTAGTTTTGTTATTCAATATGAAATACCGCCGTACAATATCTATACACATGCGTATATTTATACACATGCGTATCCCGCCTGTCATTCGCAACGGGCCTTTCGGAATGCTTTAGAATATGTTATCACATTAATTCCACGTCGTATCGTGATCTATGAATGAAACGTCAGATGTATTAAAAAATAACTTTACGAATTTAGGCAAACATTGTATTCTGAAAAATACATGACCAAAAACCCGGGTGTTTTGTAAACGAGATTCGAACTTTTCAGTTTGGGCGGCGGGTACGGGGACGTTCCCTGACACTCAGTTTCCTACCCACCCCTCATAACTTTTTCCTTCCCAGAGCGTCTTCTCATTCCTTTCCTTTAAAAACCCCTCCACGCGATACCTCCAAAGATGAAGTAGACTCTGAGGGAAATTATTTTCCTCTGGGCCTTCTGTGTGGAGCAATTGAAAAAAAAGTTTAAAACATCCAACAAAATCTTGAATATTTATAACTTTTACCATTATTTGAACTTTTTTTTAAATTTACCGAAATTATTTGAAATAGTGTCATTTTCTTTCAAATTTATGAAAAATAAACCCATTTTGAGAATTTGTATTTTAGGGAAATTTGATTTCAATGTTTTTTTTTTAATATTATTTATTGAGTTAGTTTATTTATTTATCAATATTTCACAAAATAATATTTTTACAATATGCATAGATATTTTTTTTAATTCATTATTTCTTTTTCATTCTTCAGACTTTCAGGCATTTTATCATAAATGTTTAGTTCTATATTGTGTGACTCTGTTGTTCTCAGATACGACAGATAGTCTTATTTGTTTAGTTTTCTGGTTTGTTTCAAAAGCATGTTTTTTTGACATTTGATTATTCTTAATTTTATTTACAAAAATATAGCTCTTCTCTCATTTGATTAATTAATTTGCATATTTGCCTTTCCTTGGTATCTATATATCGCATATCTCCATTTTGAATAATTCATAGTTTGTTTATATTTCTTTCGGGTAAGAATGAAGAAGTCTAAGAAATCTCTTTTTTAGTAGTTCCCAGAACTCTTTATGTTTGTTTTCTGATTAATTTTACTGTTTATTTATTTCCTTTGTATTTTTTCAATTTAACATGGTGTCTGCATTTATTGCGCTATTAATATTTTCACTTCTAAATTTCTCTAGCATCTTTCAATTTCTGTTAAGCTTAAAAAATAACATATTTACACACTTACATCTGTTGTAAAAAAACTATCTTAAATTAAATCAATTTTCCACTTCTTCCCCAGAAATTAAAATAAAATTGGAAATTAGTGCTTATTAGTGGATTTTTAAAAGCTCTAAAATAAAACTGCTTCTTAAGACTGTCTTTGAAAAGTGTTATTAGAGTCCCTTTGAACATGAGAAAGTAATTGACAAAAGAAAATTCTTATATCCAATTAGGCTTAGTTGAAAAATGCAAATGGAAAATCCGTGCAATCGGGACTCCCGAGGGGGGCCAGGGGGCTGGCTAGGGGCTCAGGTTAGGGGCTATGGGATGAAGGGAAGTAATTGATAAGCCCTAATTGCAGGCTAATCGGGTTTGGATCCACCTCTAGCATGGTGATGAGATATCGGGATATTAGGAGCGCGCTGTAGCTGCGCTGTGTGCCACGAGAGGTGGATGTTATGGCCCAGATTAAGGGCGGATGATTCTCAAGATATGCAAGGGCGCATGTGCCCTAGTTTCTGCTAATGATTGAGATAAGACCCAGAACTGGCAATTCAAAATATGACTCCCCCAGTCGGAAGCTTCCTGGGACAGTAACCGACAATCTTTTTTAGTATCAAGGAAGATTCTATTGTCGCAATTTCACCATTTTCATGACAACTATCGAATGCGTGTGTGAACTAGAGGATTTTTTTAATTGTAAAAATTAACAAGCTTTTGCCAAAACCCTAACTCTCTACGTACCTATATTAAAAATGACAAAATATTACATCATTTAATCAAGCAGAAAAATATGGAACAAAAAATCGGAAAAAGATTCGTTTGCATCTAGGAATTGATCCCAGGACCTCAGCCTTGCCGGAGCTTTGCTCTAAGCTAATTTGACCATACCAACTTAAGTCATATTAAACTGTATCATTCTTCGATTAAGAACTTCCAACATTTTCGTTTTGGGAGGCGTCCGGCCGTCACCGCCGGCCGTCACCGCCGTCCCGGGAACCATTTATTGGATGACCGACACCTGTGCCACAGGTCACCCCCAAATGATTCGCTAAGTTGAGTGACTTCACGAGTTGGGTGCCCGAGTCCGTGTCTTAACGGCGGATGTGTCTGCCCACCAACTACGTGGCAGTCCGGGTAGGGAGAGGCTGGTTAAGGCGGTGACCCGATAGTTGATCCGCCGACAGTTGGCCGCCGAAATAATATTTACTATAAAATTATAATTTTTTGTGTTTTATTTTTTATACTAAGTGCGATTCCAGAGGATAGACGTCCAGTGGGCCGCCCCAGACACAGCTGGGCGAGGCAACTACATAAACTATATGAGGATGGGACTGCCATGGATGGAGGCCGAACAGTCAGCACAAGGGACGTATGGAGGAGCCTTTTCGATGCAATGGGTCCCTGACCCAAATAGGATAAGGGGTTGAAGATGATGATTTATTTATTTATGTCTATTCTTGAATACACAATTTTACAATTGATTACAGAGGTTTACACAGGAGTACAAAAAAAATGTTAATTTTCAGTAGCAGTAAGCAAAAAGATTTTTTTTTTAAGTATTATGTTGGGTGTAAGGTAGGTTTGAGAAGGTAAAACTGTGTGTGGGTAATATTGTATGTTTCGTGAACACCTCACTAGGAGAACCTGTGCTGAGGTGTTGAAGTGCTTATAATTAAGTGTGACAAGTATTTATGTGTTGTTGTAGAAAATTAGTTATTTAATTATTATTTTTTTTTTTATACATTTTATTATCGCACACACTGATTATTTAGAATGAAAAAATATGTATAAAATACAAATCCATATATACACATTTATGCACATGTTTATATTTATAGACATACATACATATAAAGTTACACACACATACACATATTTATTAATGTAAGTGTGTGTGTAGTAGGAAAATTCATGAAAGACGTGTTTAATTGTTTTCTTTTACTTATTGTAGTTTGGTTGTGTTTGGTTAGGATTTATGATTTTTTGAATAAAGTGAATATCTTGATTTTTTATCCAGGACGTAATATTTTTTTTTGTGAATGTTTGTAGATGCATTTGCAGTTAGTAATTGTTTCAGAGTAATGGGCATACAATTAAAAAGTTTGGTTGCGTAATATAGAAAGTGTCTTTGTCCGTGTGTGGTGTATGTTTTCGGAATGTTCAGTGTTTTATTTGTTGAGGACCTGGTTTTTATTATGGTTTTTGGTTGAATTGGAATATGAAGTTTGTTATGGAGGAGGTGTAGGAGAGCAGATTTGGCGTAGAGTTGTCTTATTGACATGACGTCTAATAATTTGTAGATTTTGCTAGAATCTGTGTAGAATGGTACTTGCATGATGAGTTTTATTATTGCCTTTTGAATTTTTTGAATTTTTTGAATTTTTTGATGATGATGATGTGCTTTATTTACCAATTTCAAATGTAAATCGACTTCAAAAATACCCTTAATAATAAGTTGGTACGAATATCCAACGAATTTATACGCAGTGAGCTGGTACGCACAGTATATAAGAAGCAGATTTTTTCTTGATGCATTTGAATGAAAATATGTTTTATACTTTTGTTATTCGGCGGTACATTCCCTCTGCACACTCCTTCGGGATCACTTAATTGTATTTTTTGTTACCGTATTTTCCCTAAACCGGCTGCATATTGCATATAAGTACGCCAGGGGAGCACTTGTCGGCGGATCGACTTTCATGGAACCGGTTAAGGGAGACCTTTTGATCTATCCAGCGGGACTCTTTCGGAACATCGCCTTGCACCGCAGTAGGAGGGTTAGATTCATACGTTTGTTACTCCTGGACACATCATCCCCATATTCTCACTCATCCCTCATACCTTTTTCCTTCCCAGAACTTCCTCTCCTTCCTTTTCTAAAAATACTCTCTACACAGAGTCCCCAAGTATGACATAGGCCATGAGGGGAATTATTTTCAAGGCCTCCTGTGCGGAGCTAATGAAAAAAAAACAGTAAAAAATTCAACAAGCATTTCCTTTTTTATATGAGATTAAGATGTAAGTTTCACTGAAATGAAAAAAATATAAGATTTTGTATAAATACGTTTGTAAGTTTAATGTCGATAATTCTTAAGTTTTCTACTTTTATGCCCCCATAATAACCATTGAACAAAGCCCTTGGAACGTTGGGGCAAAGAAAACGTTTTTAAACACTAATGAATAACTGAAAATATAAATTAATTAAATTAAAAGGATTTTCCTGAAAACTTTAAAGAGGGAACTGTCCCCAACCCCCTCCCACCCCTTCCTGGGATGATAATTAAGCCCGGTCTATACCTGGGAGAAACTGCTGAGTGGATCGGTCCTAATAGCGCAGTTAGTCGCTTAGGGGACACTTACAGAAATGTAGACTTTCCTTTACAAAAAAGTTCAGCAATCGCAATTCTGTTAATTAGGAGTTTTAATTTTTTTTTCATAGATGTCACTTTGATGAATCCAAGTCAAAGAAGCATTTTGCTTTATATTTAACAAAAATGAATAATCGAATTTCTTTGCGCAGGTATGAATTAGAATCGGAAATATTTTTTGTTTTGTTTTTAGCTACAGTAAATAAGTGTAATTTGGTTAGGTTTGACTCTTTCCTCTTACCTGTCAAATAGCGCCACCTAACGACACTGTATTAAGAGTAATGTTCTTTCACAATATTTTCATTGAGTTTTTTGTGGATTCGTTTAAGGTTGAATGCCTAACTGACGTTGATACAGAAATCGTCGCAATAGGCAAGTTTAATACACACACCTTTCTCTGTCGCACGTCTTACGCATCTTTCTCTTTCGCTTACGGTCATTGTAAAGTCAATAAAATGAGTGTACCTGAGATGGGTCGTATCAAGTTTAGATCAACATTTCAGTTTGGCGCGGCTATACTTAGATATCAAAATAACAGATTGTTTATTTTGATTTTGACGTGCTTGTCTCTCACCTGGAATTCTACGATAACACTTCATTTTTTACAATGCATATTTTTTAAATACAATCAAATACAATTTTTAACACAATTTTGTTCGAACTCAAATTCATTTAATGAAATAATTAAAAACACTTTGTTTTTACCACAATAAACTTTATTTAAAAGTCAACATGTTTCAAGAACGATGTTCTCTTCATCAGGACATAAAATGTACATTTTGAGTACATTTTATGTCCTGATGAAGAGAACATCGTTTTTGAAACATGTTGACTTTTAAATAAAGTTTATTGTGGTAAAAACAAAGTGTTTTTAATTATTTCATTAATAAAATGGTGCCACAGAGTGAATTTGCAAAATTTGAAGAAGTCAAATTCATTTTTTTACAATACCTCCACAAAGGAGGCACTGAGGGAAAAATCTCTCAAGGCCTATGTAATCTATTGGGATGCTTTGTGAGGGGGAATCTTTTTAGGGAAAGGAGAGAGAGAAGGTCTTGTAAGAAAAAGGTACGAGGAGGGATAGGAATCTGGTGGTCAATGCGTCCAGGACACACGAATCCATCTTTCCCACTGCGGTGCAAGGAAGGTGATGAAATAGTCCGGTTGAAGAGGTCTGGGATAGGTCACCCTCAACCAGTCTCTCCCGATCCAGCCCGTCACGCATTAGGTGGGCGAACGAATTCGCTATCAAAACCTAGACAAACCTCACCCCATTACCGCACGATCCAGGGCGGAGGATACTCTCAGTATCGCTTGTTGTAAGGCCAACATTCAGAATTCAAACGTTGCTGGAAATAGCTTTACTGTGTTTGGTGACCAGATTTGATTAGACTGGTACCTCCCCACCTTCCTCTTTCCCATATCCTTCCCTTCCCCAGTACCTTCCGCCTCACAAATAACTGCCCAACATACCATCATACTTTTTTTCCTGGTAAGCACTTGCATACTGCTTTCCAACAGCGTATGCAGGGACACTGGAGGTCTAGATTCGTTCTTATTAAATAAATGTAGCTTCGTTTAACAAAAAATTAGAGTCCTTGCGAGAGCCTTGAAGGAGTAACCATCTGTTATTTATACCAGGGCGGGTAAGAGGTGAATAACCTCCAATGCCCAACATATCCCAAATGGGGATGCCATAATTTCATTGGCTTCAAACAGGAGCAGCTGGGACTCTTGTAAGGTATTCACATAAAAAAAAAATTAAAAATGGCTTTAGCCGTGTTTGATGACCAGATCTGAAAAGGCAGATATTTCCCAACCTTCCTCTTCCCATCTCCTTCCCCTCCCCAGTACCTTTGGCCTCACAACATACCCCAATCGGGGTTCTGCAGTCTCATTGGCTCCAGACGGGGATCAGACTCTTGTGCTAAAAATAATAAAAAAATATTCTTTTTTTTCCTCAGATTGTATCGTTTTATTGATAATGCTAGGTTAATTCACCATCTAAATAGGCAACTAATTGTCTTTTGTATATCGAGAAGGCTTACTGCTTCGTCTCATTACCAACAGAGTATTATATTAAGCTGGCAAAGGTCATGCTCGTTACATCATTAGGACTTCATTCATTGGTAACGAGACGATACAAAACCTAACTACCTGCTTCATATTCTAATTCTACATCAATGTTTCTAGTCTCACTAACGGCTGGGTAGCTGAGTTGCCACGCCATTACGAGGCCTTTCATTGTTTTTACACGAACATTAACCCTACGTCAGTATTTAGTGCGGTAGGCACCTACTTCGAATGCCCCGTATTATTCACGCCCAATTATTTTGTTTTGCGCAAATTAAATTCCCACTCCGGGATGTTTTTATTCGGTTGGTGTTATTCTGTTCCGCCATCAACTCCCGCTAAGTCTCTTCTCTCTCCTGTTCTCCGGGAGATATTATACAGGATGTATCAGCTATCACGACCGCAGATAATAGAAACTAGGGAGATGGGACACTCCTTCTTTAGCCAACGTTTCGGACAGCGTTACAGCGTGACAGGGCTGATAATGGACACATCTGCCCTGATTATGGACACTGTAACGCTGTCCGAAACGTTGGCTAAATAAGGAGGTAGCGCAACACGACATAACATCCCAAAAATTAATAACGAAAATACTTTTGGCGGTTAAATTCTAAAAAACGTATCTGCAGAAATATTTGTTGAAATTTTGTATAGGTGTATTTGGTGCCTGGTTGATTGAAATGTTCACAGTTGAATCCCCTTAAAAGAAAAAAAAAAAACAATTCAAATTTTCCAATTAACGTTAATCATACCCCCTGATTGGTTCTCCATGAAAAAAAAATTCATTCGTTATTCATAAAATGCTTTCATAATTCCCAATCAGTAAGATTTTAAACCAAAGTCGTGTATTGCACACAAATATCTAGATATGGGTAGTTCTACAAACTGAGGAAGAATTTCGGCCTGATTTCGGCCAGACATTTTTTAAACATTCTGGTAGCGGAATTAATTCTAATAACACGAGTACAGCGCCTTTTAGCTAATCCTAAGCGGAACAGACAAAATAATGAATAATTTTTGATTTATTGCCATTTAAAGAAAATCAAGCCACAGGAAACTGAGAATGTAACCAGGAAACTAATAAAAATAACTAAAGTCAATTGAGATCAAATTTATATTTATATTAAAAGTATCATTTATCCCACAATTTTTAAAATGCTTTTTAACATATTTTTTTAATAGTAGGACGATCTTATATAATAACTAAAATTTGCTTAATGCTTGGCTTTGATACTAATTCTATACCATTTATCAATTTTCTATACTATACTATTTATCAAATATTCTGTACTATTTATCAAAAGCAAAGTTAATCATCAAATGATCATTGAGCATTAATTATTGTTCTAAATCACATTATGTAAAATCTCTCTTATAGATAAGGTAACAACATGTAAGTCTAAGAGTAAAATACTTTTTAATCTAGTATTACACTTAAAGATAGTAACAGAAACTTTTGCAGTCTAGTTTCAAATATTTTTATGCAAAATTTTTATAATCACAGTCAGCTGAACATTCAGGACATTTGAATAATTTGTTTTATAATTTAAATAGGTTCGCAATTGGACAGGATCCTGAGAATTTCTGACTAAAAGTAAAAAAAGCATATCAATTTATAACATTACACAAAATTAAGCTTAACCAAGCCTGTGTGCTAGCAACTTACATATCAAAGCGCTAAGATTACTTATATTAATTATTAATTTCGTATATAAATACCTTACCAGGATTCTGGGAATTCCACTGATTACGACACCACTTGCCGTGCCGACCGCACTGGGCTGACTAAACTATGCGCGAGATAATAGCAGATAAATGATATTCTTTGTCTCTGTCGTAGGTACGATCGACTAAGCAGTACGGCAACATCGCACGGCAAAAAGCGTAAAAAATATTTGATATTTTACATTGAGCAGGATCCTGACATTACATCGCGGGGACAAAATTGAAACAAGATTTTCTGAATATATTTATGAGAAAATAAGATAATAGTTATTTTACCCAGTAAGAAAAAACAGTAAACTCATCAATTAGAATTTCATTTATGTCCTTGATGTCGAAATAAATAAAACACGATGCACTTTGAACTAAAATTAGTTCGAGGGACATTGCAGGATTCTGAGAATTTGGTTCTTTGGACAATAATTTAATTTAGAAAATAATTATGAATCTTAATAATTTTTAGTGACCAACTAGAAACAACTGAAACTAACAGTATGCCGTAAAAAACAAAAGTTTATAACATATTTTTTTAATGATTTTTGGCCGAGCCACCGAAAATTCCTTAGTTTGTAGAACTACCTATATATTATATTCTAAACAGGTGCACTCTATAGAGATACAAATTCTATTGAAATTCGTCAAATGTTTATTATTCTCCTTGCACTCCTTTCTTCTTTCATCCGCTCTGCATGTACAAACCATCTGAGCTTAAAAATTATTAAAAAATACAATTAATAAAGTAAAATGGAGTGAATAGAACACAGTAAACCACATATGCACCAGCATATTCTAATAAAGCTTCTATAAAACTAATGATTGCATCGTGCATCGTGCGGCTTTTGCTCCGCCACCCCCCCCCCCCCTCGCAACTATTCCACAAACTGCCCCGCGGCTCTCTCCACTATCCCCTAATCGGGCTTCCCATCTCTGCACAGGCTCCTTTTCATCCCCTTCCCACCCCCTGACGGTTAATCCAGTTAACTCGGGCCATTTCCCTCCAAAGAATTTAATTTCCACCGTGAGCCCGGGGCGGCCGAACCCTCCTTCATACATTTATACCTTCGGCTGCTCCAGTGCGTTGTTTGAGCGTAACATACGTGCGCACGCTTATAACGTAATATGCTCATATTTACACATATATTATTGACTTACCTCGCCGTGTTGCAACTCATACAGTTCAACATCCTTTTCGTAGATGCAGAAATGATATTTTTTATTTGTAACACTTTAGTAATCTCATTATAAAACACGTGAAACAGTTTAAAACATATGAATTTTGATTATAACATCGATCGTCCAGTTGATTATTCACCCACCTCCAAATACTAATTTTTGAGATTCTTATAATTTTTATAATTTATAATTTATATTCTTTAATTTATTTTTATTTTTGTTTATTTTTTTATTTTAGTTTATTTGGGAAACAAACAGTTATTCATATTAGCTTAAAAATTATTAAAATATACAAATAATAAAGTAAAATGGAGTGAATAGAACACAGTAAACCACATATGCACCAGCATATTCTAATAAAGCTTCTATAAAACTAATGATTGCATCGTGCATCGTGCGGCATATTAATTACATTGTCGTATGAAGCAGCAAAGTTTTCGCAAAAATGTAAGGTTTATATATAAAAACATTAAAGAAAGCATAAATTTGTAGAAAAAGAAGAAAAAATATATATAAAGGAATAAAAAAACTCAGATAAAAGCATGTAGGATACATAAAATTAAATTAAACTGTGAAACAATGAGTAGGTATATAAAAATAATGCATTTTGACATCATAAGATAACGTTCTTTTTTCTTAATAAAAATAAGGATAAACATGATAAGCCATTTTTCAGCGCCCTTGAGATGATTTTTCACCAAAAATGGCGCTAAATAAATCATCACGTTTAATTCACAACAATTTTTTCTGCATTGTAATTAATTTATTGGTGTTTATGAGTAATCTGAATTTTTCGGAGATGTCTAACTAACTGGACGTTTGATATATTTAATACTAGCAGGTCCCCCCGTAATAAATAAATTGTTTCTCTCTGCGTGTCCTTTCCCATTCATCCCGTTCCTCTTCCGCCCGAGTTCCCCTCCGCCCTCCCGTTTTCCATACATTCATTCCTAGTACATTCAATTTTCAAACAGCTCGCGTGCAAATTTCATAAGGCAGACCTCACCAATAGTTTTATACAAAATAACGAACACAAAAAAGAAATCCGATTTGATGTGGTCGTTTAAAAATTATGTGCGCACATACATTTCGGCGATTCATTTTTACAGATAGAACTACCACTTAAATAAAATTTCCCGCAAATATATCAACATCGTTTCCACGGCAACGATTTGTTTTCCACGACAACTATTTATTTTGCTTAGCAATAACTCGCTTTTCTTAGAGACAGAAAACGTATAATAAATATAATATATTTATATTTATAAATTCATAACACCAGAGCTTACCATTATATACAGCCTATATATAGTACACGCATAAAATTTTGCTTTCTATTGGTGAAAAATATTTTAATCGTTTTATTGTTTTATGCGTGAAAGCATAACAAACAAACACACGCAGTTTCGCATTTATAATATTAGTATATATATCTACTAATATGTATTTTTTTCAGATGTGAAGTTAAAAACTTAATTAAGGTGGGCATTCGAATATTTCTTTCCTGATTATCTTACAACTTAGTATTGGAGATGTCTGACTAATCAACTGGACAATCGATATCTGTAAATTAGGTTTCTCGAATGCACTCTAAGCAAATCGATTGATTCTATAAACGTTCATCATTAAATAATTAACGAGAGCGGCATAATCACGGCGTAATGCACGATGGCAGGTGATGCCAATGAGGGACCGCAAGTGATGAGCAGCACGCATGCGAGACAACCGAACCTGTACCGCCCGCGCCGCCATTAATATGTCAGTTGTGACGTTATTCAATTAGTTGCCGCTTCGCCATAAATCCTCCCGCCCTCCCCCCCCCCCCCCTCGACCAGATCCGCCCGACACCACCCCCAACCCCGTGGCTGTATTGCTGCACACTGCCTTCCTAATCACTATTACATTGTTATACATAGGCATACCGCTGATAGCTCCCTCGTAACACCCCCCTCTGTCTCATATACAGAACTAGAACTTGCAACAGAGCTCATAGAGGCAGGAGTAAAGTAAAAGGGATTGAATAATTCTACCACTGCAACACATGTTAATGACCAACGTTTCTTTTTTTGGACGTGATAACATCTTATTTATTTATTTATTTATTTAAGGAACATTAACAGTCTTAGTAATACAATAAACATAAGAGGATGATAAAAAAACAGACCAATTATTAATGTTCACAGATAGGTATTTAGAAACAAAACTAACTGAATATAAACTAGAAATTTTAAAAAAATAATAAGAGTACAAATGTGAATTCAACAAATGGTAAACTAATACACAACATTAAAATAAGTGTGATTAAAACTGAAATAGACTGCAAAATAGGGATTTGGGTTGGGAAGGGTAAGGGGAGGAGAGGGATAAGGGAAAGTTGCCAAGTAATATAAAAATATTAGATACAATTAATTTATGTGTTATTCGCACCTAAAATGTTATACAGTGAAGTTCTGTAGCGACAGTAACTAGCAGTAAATACGTCAGCACGTGTGTCTATATTTGCAAATTTGTTGTTATGGTAGTTACATGTCCTTTGTATAAATTCATTTTGATTGGAATTGGTGTTGCATCTATCAATATAGAAAAGGGTATTTTGTCTACTATATCGAATGGACGTGTGGAAATTTATTTTGTTTAGCAAATCCGGGCAGTCAACTTTTGAGTTAATAATTTTGTACAGGAGCATCTGATCAGCGACAAGCCTCCTGTTGAGTAGTTTTGTGATTCGAAAATGTTTCTCGATTTCGTCGTAAGAGTTGTATATGTTGAATGATTTAAAATTGAGGAATTTGAGAAATCGCTCCTGAACTCTTTCTAACCTGTTAACATAAACAATATAGCGCGGGTTCCAAACCTGTGAACAGTATTCCAGGTGAGGACGAACATGTGAATTGTATCTTATAAATCGATGAACGCCGGCTGCACTCACGAAAAAGCATGACTCATTGTCACGTTGTCACGTTCCGCCTGAGCCGGGCGTGCAAGCGATAGCGCGGAACAAACGTTCGGCTTGTGATGCATCTATCTCTCTTCCACTCCATCGTTATTATATGACATTACCCCGTAGAATTATTGTCCGTAAACCGACTTTACAGAAAACCACTTTTTTTATTGTAATTTCGGACTTAGACTCGACTATTGCGAACTCCTGAGTGCAGTCAATTTAAGAGTACCTACTCGACTCACTGTGCAATAGGACCAGTTTCAATATCACTATTCATAAACAAATTATGTAGTTAACTCGCCAATTCCTCGTTTACGTGCTCGACTGTTGAAACTCCTGAGTGCAGTCAATTTAAGAGTACCTATTCGACTCACTAAGCCAGGGGTCGGCAGTTTGTCAAGTGAGAAGAGTCAATTTGTCAAAGAAACAGGATAACAAACATATCAGAGAGACATTTTATAAGGTGGGGGGAGAGGGATTATAATCGTACTGATTGGTAAAATGGGGTGGAACGATAATTACGATTTTCTTTGTGTTATCTATATTCTTACTGTTATATCACATTTCTGCCAGTTTAAATGTTTCTATAAACAGACTCGCGCATAGATTCCTTATTAAATTAAAACCAGTTTTGTGTTCGGAATGCAAAAAAAATAATCGTTCGGCGGCTCCATCTCATAAGGCTGGTTGAGTAGAGGTGAAATTGCAATTGATGTCTGAAGAGCCGGACAGCCGCAGACGCCCATGCAAAGAGCCGCACGTGAATAGGCAAAAGGACGAATGTCATTATCCATAGTTACATAGTTTATAAAATAAATATAAAAATGATATCGACATTTTTAATGTCACAATTTCGCTGTTTAAAACACACTTAAACATTTTTTTTTATGTCGACATAATTTTTGAAAATTCCAGTTTATTTTTAATGTTTTTCTTTTGAATTTTATGTAATTGTAATTTTATTATTGCTCTGTAATGTAAAAAATTATTTTTGCAACCTATAGTTTATTACTAACTTCTGTGTTAAAAAATGTTAATATTATATACCCAAAGTAAAAGCGCGATGGGTGTATAAAAGAGTAAATAAATAAATAAACATCATGAAGTTATACCGAAACCGCAAAATCACTCAATCTTCACCTCTTTGAGTGGTCATTGTTAGAATTAAAATAATTGTCAACCAGCCAACAGTCCGGTTGTACAATATTGCGTCCGGAGGGCGGAGAGCATAATAAACGTGATTCTTTCAAAGGACTTCGAAAAAGCAAGATTGAATGTGCTACCAGATACAAGTCGTCGCTCCCAATGCAAACAGGCGTATTTCACATTGGAAATTTTGTTGTAGGTATGCCAAAAAAACTTGTATTGAACTCGTGAAAAAATGACATCTTCCTTCAAATATGCGCAGGAATCGCTGGTTAAAATCCTTCGGATACGTGCTGTTGCTTCCTATATTTAGCATATTTCTCGAATAATGCAACTTAGTGCCTGAGATGATATCTATTTTTTTATATATATTAGCTCCACATAGGAGGCCCTGAGGAAAATAATTTCTCTCAGGGCCTATGTCATCTCAGTGGATGCTCTGTGAAGGGTCTTTTTGAGAAAAGGAAGGAGGGAAAGTTCTGGGAACGAAAAGGTATGAGGGGTAGGTAAGAATCTGGGTAATCTAGGAATAATTTCTCTCAGGGCCTATGTCATCTCAATGGATGTTCTGTGAAGGGTCTTTTTGAGAAAAGGAAGGAGGGAAAGTTCTGGGAACGAAATAGGTATGAGGGGTAGGTAAGAATCTGGGGGTCAGTGTGTCCAGCAGTGACGGATGTATGAATCCATACCTCCAACTGCGGTGCAAGAAATGGGTCATGGTCAGGCTGAAGAGATCAAAAGGTCTCCTTCAACCAGCCTCTCCCGATCCTGCCCGCCACGCAGTAGGTGGTCGCCTGACCTAGACGGACCATCTGCCGCCTAACCTAGACAAACCTCGCACAATGAACCATATTTACAAATAAAAGGAAATTATTGTAGGTTTGGCTGCAAATTTCAACGTTTGTTTGTATTAGTGCCAGGATTAGTGCAATGAGAGCATCGTTTGAATGGTAGAAGATGTCGGAAACGCTTTGAGATTTTATTATAATTCAGTATTTGAGGCTAATTATTGCAGCTCAACTGCCCTGCGGTGATTTATCCCGCCCAGTGTGCAGTGTCCAGTGTGCAGTGTCCAGTGTGCAGTGTCCAGTGTCCAGTGTCCAGTGTCCGTATCGCTGACTCACATGACACTTGTGGAATTAATTGAATCACAAAGAAGCGGTCCGGCCCAGTCGCCTGGTCCCGTGTCCTGCGCGTTATAACGGGCATTGTTATCATTGTGTGGATTTGTGGTCCGCTTCCTGCTCGGAGTGTCTCTTGTCTCCGCCGCTAGACAGGCGAGAGGGACTGCACTAAGGTGTATTCATAATTACCAGTAATACAGGTAGATTCATTTCCTTAACACAGTGGGAAAACTGCTTTGAAGGTAAACAAATAAATTTATTTTTAAAATGATAATTTCTTTTGGTCAGTCTTTGAGTAACTTCGGTTCAATGACAATGAAAAAAATTCCCCTCGGGGCTTACGACATCTTTGGGGATGTTGTGTCAAGGTTCTTTTTAGGAAAGGAAGGAGAGGAAGTTCTGGGATGGAAAAAGATGTTAGTGATGGGTAGGAACCTGGGGGTCAGTATGTCCAGGAGTGACGGATGTATGAATCTATCCCTCCCACTGCGGTAAGGCGATGTTCCGAGAGAGTCCTACTAGAGAGATCAATAGGTCTCCTTCAAACATTGTGTCCCGATCCGACCTACCACACAGTAGGTGGGCAGGTAATTCCACCGCCAAATCTGGACAAACATCACCCCTTTTTATGATAAATATAGTAATATTATGTTTTTATTGTTTTTCATTTACTCACAAATAATTGCCCAAGTTGCCTCTAAAATCATGAAACCCTTAAATCTTTAATGGCCTTTATCTTATAATTTAAAGCAAAAATAAATAAATTAGCTCACATCTGTACTAGATATTTGATATACGTTTTGATTACAAAAATAAATTTTTGTTTGGTTGAGTATTTCGATCTCAAATCCAAATTTAAGATTTGTATGAAATGGGCCGAAAGGGCCGAGCAAGCATTCCATTTAAACTCAAATAATGTTTTGTTTACAAACGCACGTATATTTTGGTTTCTAATAATGATTTGATTTTCATAACATTAATAAATTGTCGAGCGGGGAAGAGATGGGTGGGAAAGGAAAGAAGAGTAAAGGCTTTAGGGGTAGATGAAAGCGGAACACTAAGCCGATAGCTTAAACAGAAAGGCTTGGTAAATAATTAACCTCCACTGATTATGGACAGATTATGTTTGTGTTGATGGAATCTGTAGACTTCCTGAACGATTTAAATTTTGAGATTTAAATTTTGAATTTTTTTGACAATCAACCTTATTATTAAACGTATTTTAAATTTTACAGAGCTGATTAACACCGTTTACAATACATTAATGATTGCTAATCAGTTGTATAAAATTATTAGTTAGGTGGTAGGAGTTGAACGACCATTTTATCCAAAGAAAAAAAGAACAGTTACGTATTTAAGGGGGGGAGACTGGTCCAGCCGATTTTTTCCCACGACACTAATGGCCTCTGCTCGTCTACCCAATGCCTTCGGCTATTATCGTAACAGTTCGTACATTAGACACGAACGGTGATAGATGATACTTTTCTAAAATAATACTTAATCTGCCACAAAACTACGTATAACTAACTATACTAACGACGTCTATTGAAGAATATTGAAACTAAAAGTCTAACCTATGCACCACATCCCTTAACCCCTCAGGTCCGGGCATATTTTGTCAAAAGGTGAAAATATTTCCTCTTTGCAATAAAATCCAAACAAACGGAATATTTCTCAACGTATACGAAAACTAAACACTTTTTTGAAAGGTGGTAAAATACTCTTTAAAATTGTATAAACCGAAATAAACATATAATTTTTGAAATATAAAAATTTTGGATGCAAACACAAAAAGTTTCAAAAATGGCTCACCTTACGTTTTTTCTATCTAAAATTACTGATAATTTAATTTTATTATGCAAATGTATTAGAAACGTAATGGTCCAAAGGGTTTTTTGTGCTTGCATTTAAAAATAATTTTAACTTTACCCTTAAATGTATTTATTCAAACCTCCCTCTAGAAGATCTCTTTCGGCAAACGCGATACAAGTCAGTTCCGCGTCCCCGAGCACCAAGCCCAAAAGGCTGACTGTTGCTGGTGGAGATATAAAACAGTGAAAGGTTAATGTGGATATTGGCGAAAGGGTAACGTAATATTTGATCATTCATACGCATTATTGAAGCCCTTTAGATGTTGTTTGCCGGCGGCTCGGCAATGCTTTTTGCCTCTATTGGCCCCCACAGATATTATATATTTCCAATAATTTTTATTTCCCGTATCTCCCGACTGTAATGTGTCCGGCGAGGCGTGCTGAAGGGATGAAATCGGGAATCTGACGCTCCCAGCGCGAATATTATACCCGATGGTAAATATATCCGATATTATATTTTATTAAAGTAACGAAAAAATTAACGAGAATTTTGATTTTTGTTATTTAAATTGTGTGCGTATATACTTATATACCCTCAAAGTCAACGATTTTTATTTAATATTTCAAGTTTACAAAATAAGAAAAAAATTCAGATAAACTTTTTAGATTCAATCTTTTGAATAATGGGTTTTTCCTAAAAAAATCTTTAATCTTTTTTGTTATATAGGGTCTGCCATCTAAAGTTTTTTTTTTCAACTAGTGCTTATTTCGTGAATGGTAACACTTAGCTCATGTCTGATTTGACAGATAATTAGTTTTATCCTTCCGCTGAGCGATAATATTGCGACATTACTTTGAAAATCATGGTAATGTTGCAGAATGTGTGCGAAAATTGCGTACGGTTTTTGGAAGAAGAGAAGCACCGTCAGCTCCGTATGTTCGTTATCTTGTGAAAAAAGTGAAAGAAACTGGCATCCTCATCGATAAACCAAAGCGTGAAAAGCCAAAAACAGTGCGTACACCCGAGAATATCGATGCTGTGGCAGAAAGTGTGCGTGAAGCGCCATCAACATCAATTCACCGTCGTTCTCAACAATTGAACATTTCGGAGACATCATTGAGACGAATTTTGCATAAAGACCTTGGTATGACGCCATACAAAGTCCAATTGGTTCAGGAGTTGAAGCCGGATTAACCGGAAGGATTGTACTTATAAATAAAAAAAGAAATTTGAGAAAATATTCAGTAGTTTTTTTTTTATAGCATTTTCAAAAAAAAAAAGTTATTTGGCGGACCCTATAGTTACGGTTTAAATACCTATAATAATCCATTTATGTAAAATAAAACCTAAATAAAAAAAACTTTAAAACTTGATATTTCGTATAAATCTGAAATAAACTAGTTCTTTTTTTTAAATTAATGAGTAAAACCTCAAATTATAATATTTAATTAATGAAGACAATATTAGCGACACTCAATCAAAAATCTGAAACAGAAAAATCAGAAAACGATACGGTAAAATTAACTCAAATTTGCTTTGAATTTAAGTGTCTTTTTAAAAATTGGAAAAGGTTTGTAAAGAAGGAGACTATTCCGTGATTTTTCACAGGTCTGAGTCAATATTAAACGTATTTCTGTGAAGTTAAATTTCATGAAAAAAGATAAAAAAGCTTTCCTATCAAACTGTTTTTACACCGATGTGTTCTGTACAGAAATATAAAAGCGTGAAGGCATTACGTTCTTAAATCTATATTATAAAAACATGTAAAATATTATATATTATAAAAATGTGAAAACCAAATTCGTGCACTTCGAACAAATTAACACTACACGTGAAATACGGTTACTCAGAAAACTCACCAATAACTTTAACACTAAAAAAGCATTTACATAATCTAAATTCAATTGTAATTTCAAATATTTCCCGATACGAAAAACTTTAAGAGGAATGGCTGCCAAGCCTATCTACTAAACAAGGTTGGATTTGAAGCCAAAATACTTACCAAAATAAAAATTATATTTTTAATCAAAAAGCATAGCAAATATTTTGTACGGACATGTACCACTTTGTTTACGATTTAAATTATGATGTATAATCCATTAAAAGATTATATTATTCTTGATTTTATAGGCAAATTTAGCAATTATTTGTGAGTTAATTTAATTACTTAAAATATATATTTTTGCTCTACCTAATATGTAAACATAACGACACAAAATATAAATTGTTATGAAAATACTTTTGAAAGGCTTAAATTTAAACTTGAAAACGACTGACGTACGTTGGAGCACAAATTTATCGCATCTAAATTTTATATTTCTACAAATTTTTAAAATTTATATTTCATTACATTTACATAGTATGTTGGCCCAGATTACTTTTTTATTAATTGCCATCAACTCGCAAAGTTACCTCTAAAATCATGAAAAATTGAATCTTTAATGGCCTACACTTTTTATAAATTAAATCCGTACAAGATATTTCCTACACCTTTTTATTAAAAAAGATTGAGTTTTTCAGCTTGGTAAAGTAATTTGGCCTCAAATCCAAATTTGAGTTTTGTGTGAAAAAGACTGCGCCGACGTTCTTCTTAATGATGTCACATTAACACCCTTTGTGTGAGTCGTGGTTCAGAGATGTTGTATAGCGAGAGGCGCCTCGGCGGCGATGCCAGCGTCGCGTCAACCTTACTCCTACTCTCCCTTCACTCCCTGACGTCAACAGCAAACTTATTAGGTACCCCCGTCATCCCTTCCTCTCCAAGAAAATTGATATCATAATCGACAAATAATAAAACCGGCTTAAAGTTGTAAAGCAAAAGTACATTTGTTAATAACTCCCTTCTTCAAAATCTTATTTTTACAAATTTTCTATCAAATTTCGTAAGGAGAATAAATTCATTAATTTAAACATTTTCGAATATTGAATTTTAATTTAACAGTCGACTATTTGCAAAATGTCATTCTCAAATTGTGACAGTTTTGTAAGAGTTTTTGTAATGATTAAAAAAAACTTTTCAGACGTATTGTCATGTGGTTGTAATAATCCAGAAACCTTCGCGAGGACGGAAAGAAGGTATTTTGATACTACAAATCATCCACATCAAATCCCCAAAGTTTCATCGCAATTGAATGAACTGTTAACAACCCATAATTTCATGATGCCAGAACTCACTATAGTAAGAATAGCGGGCATGCGCACATTAAATCCCCAAAGTTTCGTCGCAATCGGATGAACGGTTTAGCAACGCATAGCATACATACATAGACAGAAACAAACATATATTCATTTATACTCGTATGTATATAAACATGTACATTGGTTACTTAATTTTATTTATTTTCTACCGGTTTCGGCGCATCCGTGTAATTCACTAGCATTCTTAAAACTAAATTAAAAATTATAAACGTACATATATGATTAGATGTTATTAGGTGAAGGTAGTGGGAGGAGTCAAAATAACATGGAAACATGATCAATTAAGGTGACTTAAAGGGTGCTATTATTTTGATAACTTAATTATTTTTATTTAATTTTTTTGTTTGTTTCTAATGCAAAAATAAATAAAATTGTAATAAATATAAAATAAGACAACATGCTCCATTATTTGCTAAGATTGATTGATAGGTACGTTGATGCTGAGAAGAGCAATTAATTACGAGTGACGCTTTTCAATTCTTCAATAGCATTTAATTATCTTCAGTCAATCGATAGTATTGCGTCGTATTTTCCATCTCTCAACCATTGCTAATAATAATTCATCGTAAACACAATACACAATAATAACATTTACGTACGTCACGCATACAGGGTGTAACAGCGCGTATTTTTATATATTTATTTTTCTTTTCTATATAAGGTTTATTTACATGCGATTTATCGGTGTCTATCTTACTAGGATATACCTGTGTCTTCATGTTTTGTATAGTACAAGCCGAACTTTCATGCCGGCCTGAACTTAATACGATCCATTCTCGCGTAGTTACTGACTTTACAATGAACGTAAGAGAAAGACAAAGATGTGTAAAACGTATATGCGAGAGAGAAAGGTGTTGGCGGGGATGTGGCGGCATGCCACTTTTCTGCCCTTAAAGTCTAACCTAATGCCTTTGAGTTTTTACCGTAAAAAGAGCTATGGTGATTAGTTTTAAGCATATTGCTTTTTAAACACGGCCTCCGTGGTTGAGGGGTAAGGCTATCTACTTGCAATCCGAAGGTTGTGGGATCAAATTCCGGCGTGCGCAAATAAAATATATTGATTAATTTGTGTTATTTCACAATTAATTAATTGAAAATAATATAAAGTATATTTGCGGCCCATTTCGGAGTCCAGTATCGCCCTGATGCAAGACCACCATTCAGAATTGAAATGTTGCTTGAAATGGCTTTAGCCGTGTTTGGTGACCAGGTCAGAATAGCCAGATACTTCCCCACTTACCTCTTCCCCTTCTCATTCCCTTCTCCACCACTTTCAGCCTCGCAATTACCAAATTGGGAATGCCATAGTCTCATTGGCTCCAAACAGGAACAGCTAGGACTCTTGTGAGGTATCGATCACGTGATAAGCACTCCGTCCCATTCTAGCATCAAGGTAACACACGAAACAGCACGATTATTAGGTGATCCCATTGTGACATCCAGGAGTGAGACCTGTGGCAACATATTATTGAAAAACATTTTTGTAGTTTTTAATAAAAAAAATATATCACAGGTCAGCAAAACGACATTTTCATATTTTTTGTACTCCAAATTAATATGCTCTAGAATCATTGGTTAAAATCCTTCGTGTACGTGCTGTCACACCCTGTATACACCAGAAAGAGATTTTACGCTTCTTCGTATTCCATTAAATTACAAATTATATATAATATTAACATACCGTAAAGCTCATTGAGCAAACATCAATAGATAAATCAATATGCATAAAAACAACTTTTGCTGTACGTTATACGGTTAAATTCGTACTCTACGTAGTATAATGGGTAGGATTAATGTAAAGGTTAATGTAGGTTTACTGCTATTCTGTGGGGGGATATCTGTCCTGTATTCGGTGTCCTTTTTGAGGAGAGGAAGGAATGAACATTGGTTTTGACAGGTCCGTGTGTTAGGAAGGAGGAAACACAAAGACCGGCAAATCGTTCACAGTCGAACTGTTGAACACAAGAACTAGTCGAAGAAGCAACCCATTCTCACATGACAAAGTCAATTGTGTACAATCGTGTTGGGCGTGCGTTTTCCGATTATGCACCGGTGCCGAAGGGATCAATGACGCTAGTATCTCGGAGCTCTTCCATTGAAATACCGGTACTACAAACCGGTAGATCTGCGCCAATTCTGTTTTAAAATTTTCAAAAATTTAATTAACCAAAACAAAATATTTGAAGCCAAATACTGCAAAGAATTTAAGTAGAAATTGAAAAAAAATATTTAGATATTAATTATGTGGAGCAAAAACCTGTTCATTTATTTATTACATAAATCACATAATTATTACAGTATTTTACTTTTTCAAAATGGTTGTAGTGATGGTTCTAATTATAGGTGAGCACACCATCCATATCAAAATTCTTTGTGTAACGATAAATTACAACAAGTAATAATAAATTAAATTACAAATACATGAAACAAGGGGGACCAAAATTAAATATTAGTAAATACACACATACGCATTTACGAATACGCATACATACACACACGCACGCATGCATATACATATACATTTATACACATGTTATAAAGCCAATACATAAGAAGGTGAATGATACAATAATTACACATTTGTAAAAAGCATTAACTTTGTGGCTCGCCATAATTTACAATAAAAACACATAAATTTGTTTTAGACCACTTTTATTTTATAACACTCTACCGGTTTCGGAAGACCCTTCCTTCTTCAGGAGAATATTGTAACAGTTACAATATTCCTTCCTTCTTCAGGAGAATATTGTAACAGTTACAATATTCTCCTGAAGAAGGAAGGGTCTTCCGAAACCGGTAGAGTGTTATAAAATAAAAGTGGTCTAAAACAAATTTATGTGTTTTTATTGTAGATACAATAATTATTACAAAGCAGCTCTAAATGAGGAGATCATCATGCAAGTTTTAAGTTCCTTCTGAAGATGACGATTGAATTCGAAAATATATTTTGGAGTCTGAAATTTTGCGTTTTTCTGACTGAAATAAGCATCCAGAACTGACATACCGAAAGCGAGAGAGATAAAAATTCATCCTCCCCCCGGAGGGTATCAATGTCAAAATACCAAAACACGCCACAAAGTATATTTTACGCTACAAATTATGTTATATTACAGGCAAATTACACAACTGACTGACTGGAAACAGATCAATTTATTATTCATATTTACGCCTACATTTATAAGAGTCATAAAATCAGTCTGAAACATATCCAAATATAGAAACAATTCTCAAGTCCTAATCACCGTATGCTGCAGAAATGAGGTCATAAAAGCGCAAACTATAATATGATGATTGTATTAATATTATGCGATAAACGCTTGGATAACTAAGTACCAAATTAATATCTGAAGACAATGCAAGTTAGTGTGGGCAGTGGTTTATATAATATGTATAACTATCTGAAGTTCCCGGCGTTGTCCGGGCTTTACACACTTTGTGCACTTAGGACTAAGCAATATTCCCAAAGTTTGGCAATCATGGACTTTTAAAAACATATTAAAAATGATTATGACAACAAACGAGTTTACTGTTTCTGATTGGTTCGCTTTACACAGAATTGTCAATTTACAAAGAACATTTAGTACGTATTCGATGTCAAATAAGTTTTCTGTATATTTCATATACACTTATAATAATTATTATTAATTTGCAGAAGTTTTATTCAAACCGCGTTCTTAAAAAATACCTTATAAAATGAACACAGTAAATAATTTATTTACTAACGGTACAATGTATAAATATGTTAAATAAAATTAGGCCAGGGTGTGATCCTTGTGGGACACCACTCGTGGCAATAAATTGGTATGATAAGGCAGATTTAATTTTAACTGTAAGTTTTCTGTTATTAAGATAGCTAATTATCCAATTAAGAAGATTCGCCTTAATTCCTACGTTTTTTAGTTGCATTATCACATTGGAGTGTGGCACTTTATCAAATGCTTTACTAAAGTTTGTGTACACTTAGTCAACTTGATTTCTAGTAGTCATTGACTCGGATGCAATATATAGTTGCGATAAATGCTTAGATTATTAACAGTTGATCTGGTAGTGAAAAACCATGTTGGATATGCACAATTAAGGGATTGAGACACTAAGACTACTAAAATGTCTTATACCAAAGAATCGAAAAGTTTACGAATTTTTGAAAGTATAAAAATTGTTTTGCAGTTAGGTATGACACTTGTCACCCTTCTTATGGATAGGTTTTAGATTTAAAAATAATATCTATATAAAATACTTAATAGGTTTATCATTTACAAATAAGACCAAGTCATTCTCCACCTCCTTTTCAGCCTCGCAAAATTCCCTAAATTCCATTACGTTAACAAATCCGGTCTATCGCCTTTGAGCAAGTTTTTTGTCTTAAACGAACTGTCGGATTTATAAAAAATTTGTGTTATTTCCGTTTCGCAATTAAAGCTCAATCAATGAAATATTTCTGAACTTAGCCAAATACTAAAAACTGTTTTTGAAAGGTGTTAAAATAAGATTTCAAATTGTATTATTACAAATAAATATTAACATTTAGGATGCAAACATTAAAAATTGTTAAAATGACTCACGTGATGTTTTTTTAATATAAAAACAGAATTCAAATTCAAATTCGTAAAGTAAAAAAAAAACACTTATTTTATTAGACAAATGTATAATAAACAATTTTTTCGCCCCATTTTTTTACCATGTCACACAAAAATACTTAATAAAAAATTAACTAAGTCTAACGGCGCAGATGCGTTTTGGCGGGTGAAAACTGTTTCTACAAAATTAGTATTTCTTATATATTTCTATGGACAACTTTGAATAGAGATGCGAAGCGTGGTTTATTATAAATATTTTCCTTTTTGTTTTAAGCTTGTCGTTAGAACAAAAACGGAGTTATAACCATTTCTGTGGGAACACACGCGTTAGCTTGAAAACAAGCTTGTATTCTACTTGTCTGTTTTTGATATATTGTCTTAAAAACAAGCTTGGGGTCGGAGTGGTTAAAAATATAAACCAAAATGCTTCGTTATTATTATTATCATCCTTCAAAAAATAATAGTCAACGTTTTGTTACAAATAGCACGTCTCCATAAATAATGACATTCCGAGCATCTCCTTTGACCGCTTTATGAAACGGTAAGCTTCTGAAAACTGAAATCAAACGAAATGTTTTTTCCGGCAAAGCGATATTTAAGGCGCTTTAAATTTCAGCTCCGGCGGAAGACGGACGTGCTCCGGAAGTGCGGCCATTTCTCAGCATAGGAATTCGGCGGGAAAATAATGGCGGGAGATTCCGTTTCCGCTGATTTGTGAACCTCGGACAGGTACAAAATGGTGTCGGGGAAGAGACCTTTGCCGATTGTACTGCAATATATAACTACAAATCGAATCCCATCCGTTTGCATTATTCCAATAAACTATCTCTTTCGCGTTATGAATTTTAAATGCGAAACGGAAAAAGTCAACAAGCACTCAAATATAACGTGACACGAAAACCTTCGCAATCGGTCATTCGGGACATTAGTTATTACACGAGTATTATGAGAAATATTGATTACATGGAAAATATTGATTTTAGATTTTCAAAATATTTTCACCATTAATTTTTGGGTTGTTATGTCGTGTTGCGCTACTTCTTTCTTTAATCTTAATAAAGAGGTAGCGCAAAACTGCGTGACACCCTAAAAATAAATAACTCAAATGGAAAATATTATTTATTTTAGGTTTTAAAATTAATAATATTAAAGAAACGTTATATTTGTTCGCAACACTTCCATTAACAAGTCAAAAATAATACACTCATTTTGAGGGGAGATGCTGTCGGCTAGCAAACTGGGAGTCGCGGGTTAAAATCCTGGCTTGCTCAAGTATTATTTATATTTTATTTGATTAATTGGTGTTATTTTAAATTTAATTTATTCAGTTCAAAAATATACAGAACACTTCTGCCACGTTCCAGAGTGTAAGATATTCTCAGTATCGCCCCGGTGTAAGACCACCATAAAGAATTGAAGCATTGCATGAAATGGCTTTAGACGGGTTCGGCACTTTCCTTCTTTTTCCCATCTCCTTCCCCTCTCCACTTCCTTCATCATCATAACAAACCCCAATCAGGAATGCCATAGCATCACTGATTCCAGACACAAAGAAAAAAAATCATATTGGGCAGATGTACCTAAGCGAATTCTTACTGGAATCATCTGAACTTTTTAATGGTTTTTCATTTGAATTTTTAGCCACAAATGCAAAAAAATCAATATAAAAACTTTTGTTTATCGGATTATAGTATGGTTTTCTATTCGTATCGTTGTTTTTTTTTATTTAAACATTTGTTTTTTTTTTTATTTTAAGTTTTTAAGGAACCAAATTGAAAAGTATTACGTTTTTGGTACTTAAGTTGGAATATTTTCTGATTTCAAATTTGCTCGCTCCATCAAAATATAACAATCGACATCACAACTCACAAAACCCAGAGCAATATTATACATAATGAAAATTTCATAGTAACATTTTTTTGCTACGCGATTTCCGGACTCAAATAAAAATGCGGTAGAAAAAATATATATAAAACAAACAAAATCACGAAAGGCTTTCGAAAATAAAATTCACTTCGGCTATCAATCATTTTGGTTGATTGAAAATGACTCAATCCAGACCAAAGTAAATAGAAATGGTTTCTTTTCACCCTTAAAATAAAGTAAAATAGGCTGAATAATACGCTTAGGTGTGGCAATGGCTTTGGAAGGCAAATACCCGCCCAAGTTCTGCTGGGCCGGGCCCATCATCGGTCCCTGTCAATTACCGGCCCGCCCCTTCCCGGTCAGGTGATGGGACCGGGCCACCCTGACAGACCTAGCTGCCGCCGGGCTACCGAGCCACCCTGATGTTACTAGCTGCAGGGACGTGCAGTCCCTATCTACACATTATAAAGTTTTATTACGACAAACATTCCCGGGTTACAAATAACCTGACAATATTTTAAATAAGCGGAAAATGTTGCTTGTGTCGTGATAGAGGACTTTGCCAGCCGAGAAATAGAAATAGGGACTATTCAATTTTTTATAAGAAAAACTCTCTTTTTATAACTTTTGAAGGTTATTCCCATCAACGTAATATATTATTGAAGAAGAAGATAACACTTTTAATCTAAATGAAAATATGAAAGAAAACAAGACACAGAAAAATAGAAAAAGACAATGGTCGCAACTGGGACTCGTACCCAGACCTCTCGTCTAACCGGGACGTGCGCGTTATCCAATTTCGCTATTGCCACCTTCTGTCAAACCGTCATATTTGTCAATCTCATATTTCAAATATTTAGAATCAACAATATTATCTTCAACTAGTTCTTTTTTCCATATTATAGGCAATTAATCTTTTTATTGGAAACAATCATTCTAAGAATTGGTTTGTAACCTGAATAGCGTCTCGGATAAATGTATCCGAATTTATTTATATGGAACTATTGACTTTATGAAAGTCTAAATGAATATTCAATTTTTTATAAGAAAAACTCTAAAACTATTATCTATTTTTCTGTGTCTTGTTTTCTTTCATATTTTCATTTAGATTATAAGTGTTATCTTCTTCTTCAAAGAAATAGGGACACCTGGGTAGGACCCAAACGCGATGCCGACTCAGCTACTGATCGGTAAAGGATAAAAAGCTCTCCCTATCCTAAAAAAAACGAACCATAAAAATAGATTTAAAGACAAAGAAAGATATGGGATAATTTTCCGTTCAGCGTGTATTTTTTATATAAATTTGACACAATCGTTTTAAATAATATTTTTCAATTAGACTGATAAAATAAATAAATAAAAAATAGAAATTTCGTTATTGATGTATTTGTGTAAAAGGTAACAGATTTATATTTGCTCTATAATATTTAATTTAAACAATGCAGTATCGATTTTGAATGCGGTGGACTTTTACCGGTGCACTCACGCAAAATCGAAGTTATTAATTCGACCAAATCATCCACCAACCGTATTTTATCATAAGTGTAATTTAATGGGTATTTTAAAATAATTCGCAAAATTACTGCCTCATCACAGGCTACTCTAGTTAGGCGGATTATGATAAACCTCAATATGTTGTATCATAAATTATGTATTCTCTTGACAACTATATTCTCTACATATTGAAATCTAATCCAATATAAAACCATTGTTACCATATTTAACATGTATATTTAGTTATAGTTGCTAATTTAATACAATAAAGATAGTCTTATTATATAGTAATTTACATCTCATCAAACGGTACAAAAGATTCTAACGCATTTTTCGCAAAACTGAGTGTTATATTGTACTAGCTGGGGTACCCGGCTTCGCTCGGGGAGTTGATAAGAGATTGAACTGATGTTCCAACCCGCGACGGATCTGGCTTTATATACTCCTACCAATGGGTAGACCCATCCATACAACAAAGACTTCGAACGATCTACAATGTACCAGAACATTCCACAACATTCGAGAGTGTTCTGGAATGTTTCAAAATGATCTGAGATGTTTCCGAACGTTCCAGACTATTCTCGAACATTCTACAACATTCTAGAATGTTCCGGGATATTCTGGAATATTGTGGAATGCTCTCAAATACTTCCAATTGTTCTGGACTGTTCTAGGAATTTCTAGAGGGCGAAGCCCTTATATCTTCAAGAGCACGCCCTTCAGGTAAAAACGGGAACCTTCTTCATGGATGGGGGATAGAGAGCTACCACACCATATAACTCCCTTGATCGTACCGGGACTCGTTTCTGAGTTTTAGCGAAACGCACACTTTTGTACACTTTCTTTTACAATATATATTGATTTTATATTGGTAACTACGATTTCGCAATACTGTGATTAAATCTGCTATCAACGATGACAAAAAATAATGCAGAGAATATTTTTGAAAATTTTTTTTTTCGATGCATACGAGTACTACAACGTCCGGAAGACTGACCATAAATGGGTATTATTTACCACCGCTCTATTCAAATGATAGAAACTATAATATTATGTCAAAGGATATATTTTTTTCTGCAAAATATTTGCAAGTTCTTAAAAGTATATTTCTATTCACCTTAATAACTATTTTATTTGCATTCGGGGCGATGGAAACTACTGTATTCAAAATTTAAATTACTTGAAACGAAAATTCGCTTTCGTCGCATTAATTGTCAGCCATTTATAATAACTAGTGGTCGCCCAATGGTCGAAATTCGACCATAATTGTATTGTTTTTTTTTATGTTTGACATTCAGTAAAACCATAGACAAATAATATTAAAGACAAACAATATTAATCTATTCTCAATTTCACCATAGACTTTAACAATAAACAATAGAGTAAAGACGCGAGTGTGTTTGTCAAATACATGGTAGTGTGTGTAATGTTTTGTTTTTGATTTAATCTATTTTTATGCATAATTTTTAAAAAATATTAGCATTCTGCACTCCTCCTCTATATAAACTATAAGTGTGCGAAATTTCATACTCCTCCGTCCGCGCAATTTTCGTAAAAAGGGGTACAAAGTTTTTGCTTCACGTATTAATATATTGATTTTCGTCATTTTGTTATATTGGTATTCCTGAAACTACACGAGGGGCTAGATGCCTGTTCTAGTAGCCGATTTCAAACGGATACATTAAAGACGCGTAATTTGAAAAACAAAGAGACATTTTTATCATATAATCTATACGTATCCGGTGAGCACTAGTTTGCCGGAATTCTGGAAATAAAATAAAATTTAAAAAAGGTTTTAAGTGCTTAATAATATTTACTAACACGCATAGATTACATTGTAACAACGTCTCTTCTAGCCCTTCATTACGCTATACTATCAGGAATACCAACACAACATAATTACAGAAATTATTGTAAATGGCTGAAATCTCACACGACGAAAGCAAATTTTCAATTTACGTAATTGAAATTATGAATGCAATATTTTCCAATGCTTCGAATGCAAACAATGTATTTTGTAGTAATTAAGGTGAATTAAAAGATTTTTACAAAAATATATTCGTAATAAGCGTGTCCAGCGATATCGAAAGTATACAAAATTCAAAATTATAAAAATTGTCTCCAAAACAACATCCTTTCAAAAAATGTTCTACGTTGACAACATATAATCAATCAAAGCAGAGTGTATCTAATAAACGTACTTAGTAGTAACTATTTTATTCACGTTTAAGTAAATAACTTTGTAAAGAATTTCAAGACGTTAAAGACTGATAAAAAATGTCGAAATATAGTATGATAGTAACCCTTTTAAAGGTATCGTCTAAATAAAAAAATAAAAACAAAATGTCGAAAACCTTTCAGCGCACTGAAGAACATTACGCCGGGTTTTTCTATTGAAAGCCCGTCCCTGAAGTATTGTATGTCGGATCCTCCATTAAATTAACGTTATTTTTATTCGCGTCATAATTTTTGGCGATCTGTTTTGTTTTTCAAAAGGGTATCTATCGGGTGTTATTCATCACCCCCTCCCCCATCCCTCAAAACCCTTCCCATCAATTCCTCCGTCTTCTCCTACTCGCTCTCCAGCGGCAAGGGTCGAAAGGTGAAAACACAGGGGGTGATAGTCGATGGGACGAGGCAGTTCATTTATCAAGTTAACTTTCTCTGAAAATCTTCTATCTTTCACTCTTATGATTTTTTGCGCAAAATAATATTTTTCTTTGTAAAATTTTCTCTGAGCAAAGTAAAGGAACTAGGTAGGTACCTACTTAAGACAGGTAAGATACGGGGATGAATTTTTCAACCCCCGTTTACGGTAAAGACGTTTTGGGAGCGAATCACGCCCCGAAACATCAAACTACGGCGCTGCTCTAAATACCAAAATACGTACTTCAAACTTTCTGGTCTGACAAGTTTATTATTGCCGACTTGTGGTCAGACGCTTGACAACTTTTCAAAAGTTAGACGATTCAAAATGTTTCAACAGTTATGAATTTGAAGGATGAAAATTATGAATATTCAGAGAATAACGTCTGCGTACTAGAATAAATGTATATTTTTATTATATTAATTATTCCAAAGCGCTGTCAGTTAATATTGAAGGTGAAAACATCTGTCTGATCAATATTACTACAATATTAAACATTCCAAATGAATAATTGATACGCAGTGGCCGACCGAAACCAGATTTTCAGCCGAAACAGAAAACGAATTTCGGCTTATTTTGAAGTTCCGGCCTAAACCGAAACGAAAGTTTAAAAAAGCGCTCCATTCCCCGAGGCATTTATATATTTTTTTAAATGTTATGAGTACATTAAAGTTGTGTTAAATAAAATGCACAGTGAATTGACATCCATTTAATGAGTAAATTGATTTACTTTTAGCGCTTTTTGGTCCGTTGTTAAGTAACAATTGCTGATACTCGTATAAGCTGAAGATTCTTTAACTCTAAAGGATTTACAAAAATCTCTAAGAATTACTAACTATAGTAAAAAATCAGTCTACTCTTTTATAGACTTTATGTTAGGTGATAGCTCTAGAATAACCATATAAACTTTGACAAAAATAAATAAACATGTTAATTAAAATTACAACTTTAAAGTGTGAATTTTAAGAAAATTTTTATATAGTAGCTTATTTTAATTATTAAGATGAAGCTATACGTGAGATCCTATTTAGCTAGATTCATCTTTACCGCGAATTGGTTTACAGTATGAACATCAAAAAATATGTTACTGATAAATTGAAGCTTTTACTAGCTTTTCTATGTATTAGAATTACAGTAAAATTGTTATTTACATAACAAAAAATATAAGCGTAAACCACTAAAAAAAATGTTTTTGCATGACTTAACTATGAAGTATTATAAAAAACAATTTTTAAAAAATACCCCTTTATGGCTAAGACTATTTTTGAGGTTTTGTATGTTCTAACTTTTTTTTCATTCTAATAAAATTATGCACAAAATAAATAAAAACCACTTTTTCGCTTACTTGCCTCGTGCAAATACGACGCGCAATTTTAAATTTTGTATGGCATGAGAATTGAAATATTTCTAGCGTTTACGTTCCTCTTAACATATTTTAATGGCTTTTATGAATAGTAAAACTATTATATTGAGGCTTAAATCAGCGAATTGCGAGTTCAATTTCCACCGTAGAGCAAATAAATATAAAATTATTTCCTCTTACTAATCTGGGTATTGTTATGTCGATGTTAAATTTAATGAAAAATTCCTTTTTTATTGTATGAAAAAATGATCCGATACAAAATGAGTAATCACATGAGGATTTAAAAGTTCAGAGGCGATTAAACTCGCGGCGGGTCTGCTAGTCTGCAGGATCTGTACATGACACTGCAATTACTCGCGCCCCCTCCCCGCCCCGCCCCTGGGGCTCGCGGGGGCCGCGCTGATTGCTGATACGGGCCCGGGGCCCGGCGGCCAACGGGAGATGTGTCGGGACCGGGACCGGGATCGTCTCATAAATAAATTGCTTCACGCGTCAAAAAACTGCACGCGACTTCGCAGAATACAATGCGTATTTAACATTGAACGAATTTAAACGCGTTCACACACTCACAAAATCCATAACGTGCCTTTAAAAATAACAATATGATGTTAAACAAAAACAAAAATTTAATCACATACACTTTTTAAATACATATTTGAATTTTGTTTTTGTGAATGAATGAATGCAAATCCTGAATATAGCTGAAACTCGGCAGATAGACTCGTTGTCAATGACAATGCATTCTATTAACTTTTGGTGATACGTACACACACGCGAACACACTAGCATTTCTCAGAACACGGATGACATTAAATTAAAAAAATAATAACGAAAATGATTTTTATCATCAAAGAAGAAGTTAACACTTATAATCTAAATGAAAATATGAAAGAGAACCAGACACAGAAAAATAGAAAAAGACAATGGTCGCAGCTGGGACTCGAACCCGGACCTCTCGTCTAACCGGGACGTGCGCGTTAACCAATTTCGCTATTGCCACCTTCTGTCAAACCGTCATTTTTTATTTTTTTTCCATATTATAGGCAACTACTCTTTTTAGTGTATATTTTTATATCTCGGATACATTTATCCGAGACGCTATTCAGGTAACAAACCAATTCTTAGAATGATTGTTCCAATAAAAAGAATAGTTGCCTATAATATGGAAGAAAAAAAAGAACTAGTTGAAGATAATATTGTTGATTCTAAAATATTTGAAATATGAGATTGACAAATATGACGGTTTGACAGAAGGTGGCAATAGCGAAATTGGTTAACGCGCACGTCCCGGTTAGACGAGAGGTCTGGGTTCGAGTCCCAGTTGCGACCATTGTCTTTTTATATTTTTCTATGTCTTGTTCTCTTTCATATTTTCATTTAGATTATAAGTGTTATCTTCTTCTTTAATGATACATTACGTTGATGGGAATAACCTTCAAAAGTTATAAAAAGAGAGTTTTTCTTATAAAAAATTGAAAATGATTTTTATTTATTTTGTTATAAGATAAAAAAAGTTAATCAATGGTAACTGTCTCAGATAATATTATAACCTTTAAATAGTATTTTTTTAAAGTTATGTTAATCTTATGCTTTCATTCATTTCTAATGAAGCACATTTTTTAGTAAATTACGCTTATGTTTTTATAAAGTAATTAACAATTTTAATTGTACTCAATGGAAACAGTAGCAAAATCTTTAATTAATCCAAAGATAATTTTTTATATATACAATTTAAAACATAGTAAAGATTAATATAAAGTAGTGATCAGCATTAAATCATATTTATGAAATTTTTCGTGAGAGTAATCATAATGGAACGGCGAAGTAGTATCGAAGAACACGAAAGATTTTCAGCATTTTCTCCTAAGTACCGTTTTCATGATTCTCGTATGTGAGGTGTGTTTGTCTTTGATAAATGGTATTCTGTATACATTATTTATATTTAAGAGATGAATAAACAACGTGTCAGTCGACGTGCTTTCGGAACCAGCTATTCAAACAGTGGCAGCATTCTTACATTTAATAGCTCGCCAAACGATTCTAGTATCTGCTTCTATCTGGCGAGTTTGTTCATTTTGATTGTTTTATTATTTAGGCATTAGGTGTACACATCTTAATATATATATTTCTTCTGTACGTGTGTATGTCACTGAACTCCTCCTAAACGGCTGGACCGATTTTGTTGAAATTTTTTGTGTGGGTTCAAGGGGATTCGAGATTCTATTTTAATTTTAGTTTGTCCCGACAGTTGTGTACAGGACAACATCTGTCGGGTCCGCTATAAATAAATAAAATAAATTGTGGAACATTCTAGAACACTCTCGAATGTTGTCCTGAGCGAAGCCGGGTAACCCAGCTAGTATTATTTGATTTGCCTTTCTTACTACGTCATTTATTATCTTATTTATCACTTTCTTTAAATGATTACCCCACGAAGTGACAGCTAGCATTTTATCTTTGATTTAATCCAATAAATTGTAATTATAATTCAAAATCTCAGCTCAATTGGTTGTTTTGATTTTCTTTGTTTTATGCAATCTTTAACAAATTAATCTAAGGTTGAAAAAATCATATTTTATAACAGGGCTTATCACCGATCCTTGCGTAATGCCACTAGAGTGGCTTTGTGGTATCTTTTTAATCATGCGGTGTTAATTATTTTTATAATGAGGAAGATAATCAGGTTGATTAGTTAACCTAATTAAAATAACATTGATCTTCGATAAGAGATTAACATCAAACCCAATAATTTAATAGCTGGCTTCCATGAAGAGATTATTTAAGTACATATAGTTATTGTTATATTACAGGATATTCTATGAGAGTAAGGCGGATTTGATAGGAAATATGACCAAATTTGAGAAGATTAAAAACAAAAAAATAGTAAACAAACAAAAAAACATAACGTGCAAAAAATACAAAAAACAATATTCTTAAAAAAATTCTGGAAAAAAGAATATATATCTTACAGAAATAAATAAATTGTATTATGTGTACATTGGAGATTCTCACCGCCAAAAGTGTTATCGTGATTTATTTTTGGGATATTATGCCGTGGTGCGCTCCCACCGTCTTAAGCCAATGTTTCATGCAGATGTGTAATGTAAGTAGTGTAATGCGTCTTACGCATCTTGCCGTAATGATGGACATTGCAACGCTGTCCGAAACGATGGCCAAATATTGAGGCAGCAACACGGCATAATACCCCAAAAACAAATCACGATAATTATGTCTACACTGCTTAAGCAAAGAAAAAATCTTTGGACTTGGAAAATAATTGTAACTAAACAAGTAGATTATATTGTTTTATGAAAACCTGAAGAAGGTTCAGGCTGAATCGAAACCGGTTCGTTTATATATTAAAGCTATATGTATATTCAGTAAGATGGTATTCAAACTACGTTATTGTAATATCTCTTATGTTCTCTGCAGAGACATTCGTAATTTAGTTAAGTACTGGAACCTTGTATCCTCCAGCACTAAATGATACTTATTGAAAAGACTTCTTATAAAACAGTGACTGTTTATTGATATACCGTGAGCTATAAAGACAAACGACCTTCCAGACTGAAAGCTAGTTTTGATCTGAGGAGCTCCTGAACCCTAATGACTCCGTAAACATACCTTCGGCACAACTCGGCAATGAGACCAATGTGACCCGAAGAGCCAACTATATCAATGTTAAAAGCAAATCATACACTAATAATGATATATTACAGTTATTTTATTCTAATTACCTTTATAGTGTCTTGCCAACCAAGCTTTAAAAACTGTGAAATATATTTAAAGATTTTAATAAATTGATAATTTTATTGATAAGAATACGAGCGAATCATTGTTTGATATTGTGCAACAAAACTTTAGAATGAAAACAATATATTTTTACATTCGGTATGCAAGAGATAATACGCGCAGATATATTTTACGGCGATAACATCAGAGATGAAATCTCGGCTACAAACATTAATAATAAATGGAAAATTAATACAACGAACTCAAGGGCGCTTTATAATCAGTCAAATTACCCAAAGAAACTTTTAAGCAATAAAATGATAGATTAATCTGTCTTGCCACAATCAAGAAGATACCCACTGTGATTTAATGAAATATTATCACTGTAAATAATGACAAAAACCTTTATAACAAATTATAAAGACTAACCTTTCAATCAATTTAGTTTAGTTGATTAATAGATTTTGTAAGAAAAATATTATATTTGATTAATTATTGAAACAATATGAATTAGAATAAAAAAGTATATAATGCAAAAGTTGAAACGGTATTAGTTTTTTTTTCATTAACTCCACAAAGGCGCTGGCTCTGAGCAAAACATTTTCGTTCAAGGCCTACGTCCTCTTTGGGGTATTTTATAATCTGCTGTTTGAGGGTATTTTTCTGGAAAGGGAGTGAACCAGGGTCTTGAAGAGATCCATGTTGTAGGAGGGAGGAAACACAGAAATCCTTCTATAGCCGAGCTGTTGAACTCAAGAACGAGTCGTAGAAACGAACCGTTCTTATGGGACAAATATCAACTGTGTACAAATGTAGGGCGCGCGTTTGGCATATTTCCCGACTAGGCACCGGTACCGATGGTATCAATGACTCTAATTCCTCGCAGGATCTTCCATTGAAATACTGAAAATTTACAAGAAATAATAATGGAAAATTTTCACAATTTGGAAGTGGTGAGATAATGATTAATTCTCGGTCACACCACAATCTATTTTAAAGTCTATTCTATAGTATAATTTATAAAACAATTTTATTGTAGGAAGACAAAACTTTCCCGGGTTATGAATAACTTGACAATATTTGAAAATCTCTTACTACCATCATTAGATTCAAGCGGAAGATGTTGCTTGTGTAAAGATGGAGGACTTAACCATTCGAGGAATTGAATTTACGACTCCTGTGTAGGAACCCGACGCATTAGCCAACTCAGCCACTGAGCGGTCATTAAAGGTGTTTTTTTAATACTATTTATAAATACATATTGTTTTAAGTTTTATATGGAACCTTACAATGAATTGCTTATACCTAAGTAAATATGAAAGTTCTGTCACCTTCGTTTGTGTTTTAAACATGCCTGTCTATTTCATTGTAATAACGTGTTCTATTTGTAGTAGCACGTGAAGTACCCTCTATTCGCGATATTTCACACGGCAGTCCCGTTTGAGAGAATCAAAGAGGCATAAAGAAGAAGATCTGGATGCTGATTGCCCCCTAACCTCCTCCCACCTCCCACCCTCTCCACCTCCCGCCCAAACATCTCCTAACGAGCAAACATCCCGCCCTAGCTCCTCAGAACCTCCCAGAAAGGTTGTCGCAGGGCTGCGAATGCTGCCAGGGCGGAAACGCGGGAAGGGCGGCGATGGCTCGATCTCCGACGTCTCCGAGTGGATATCTTCACCACGCGGTGATAACGTTGCTGGAGGACGCGGGCGGAGGTACAGGAGTATTTACCTCCTCAAGGGTGCAGATTAGATCTACGATTTCTCGACTCCTACGTCTCGTGCTCCCTAGATAGCACTCTTTGAAATAATGTTTTTTTATGAAGTTAAACCCACAACGAGACACGGATAAAACGCCTATAAAAATAAATTCTTCAGAAAACGTTTTGAAATTAAATGTCCGCAAATCATTTTCCGACAAATCGCTTTGCGATGTTTAGGTTTAAATACTTGAAATACTTACCTAGAAACCACGTGACCGATATGGGGAGAGTTTGAAATCTTTAAAGATCTTACCTGAAAAGAAAAAATATATATTAATAAAACGGTTAAATAATTCACACTTGTATTAGCGTAAAAAGTATAATATCTGTCGTTTTTCACACACTTTTTGTTTTGATTTTCTTTGTTTAATGCGATCTTTATGAAATTAATCTATCATCATAGAAAAAAAACATGTTTATAACAGGGCTAATAACTGATCCTTGAGTAATGCAACAAGAGTTTAATCATATGGTTTTATTTCTTTATTTATTAATTCTTTGAAACATTTACAGAGAGTTCAAAATTATTACAATAATAGAATTGCCGTTGGGATGAACATAGATATTTACACTCCAATTAGAAATGTTCACAGCGTGAGTAATCATGTTTAGTTGTTGCTAGACGGAAATTCTTGTAGTGATAACAGAAATAATGATATTCAAAATGAAATATAAAACTTAGTAGTGTCAAATGAAAGAATATTGGGGTATGACAATAAAGCAGCTACATAACTGTTCTCCACGAAGTGTCATGGTAGTAGTTTGATAATTTGTTTTTGAAATATGTGAGATTGTTTGCGTAGATATCTTTATGGTCACATTCAATGGTACTATATAGACGACGCATTCGAGACAGTGGATTGAAGTATGCAATAATGTTATTAAATAATTGAAGATGGAATATTTTATGACTCCTGAAATTACGTCTATTAGGAACTTTAATAAGAATATTGCTCAGTCAATGGTATTATATAGACGACACATTCGAGACAGTGGATTGTAGAATGCAATATTTTTATTAAATAATTCAAGATGGAATATTTTATGACTTCTTTTAAATTACGTCTATTAGAAACTTTAATATGAATATTGCTCAAACAATGGTATTATATAGACGACACATTCGAGAGAGTGGATTGAAGTATGCAATATTGTTATTAAATAGTTCAAGATGGAATATTTTATGACTTCTTTTAAATTACGTCTATTAGAAACTTTTATATGAATATTGCTCAAACAATGGTATTATATAGACGACACATTCGAGACAGTGGATTTAAGTTTGCAATATTGTTATTAAATAATTCAAGATGGAATATTTTATGACTCCAATTACATTGGTTTGAAGCTTATCATGAATAATTTTGTATAAACATATTAAGTCAGCAAATTGTCTTCTTTTTCCAGGGTTGTAAAATGAAATTGTTGTAGTCGTTCCTCGTAAGATAAGAGTTAATGTTAATGGTTTTATAATAAGAAAATAATAAGAATAAATATATAATTTTTTTTAAATCAGATTGATTAATTAACCTAATTAAAATAACATTAATCTTCATTAATTAAGACATTTAAATCAAATCCAAAAATTCAACAGCTGGCTTCCTCGAAAAGATTATTTAACAAAATATAGTTATTGTTTTTCTTATAGGATATTTACTCACGTACATTCAAACAGTTACATTGTCACATGGACGTCCTACATTGTATTGTATTTATTCATTCAGCATCTGCAAGAAATTCCAAGTGCAGGGGCAGAGTACATTTATCGCAATACGTATCAACCCTGTGACTGGGTGGGTGCCAATAAATGTATCAAAGGAATCGAAGTGCCAAATATTACCATACGAGAAAATACCCTGTGGGGGAGATGTCTAGAGTTCCCGTTCCCCATTTTTCTTTCCATCGAACAATTCTCCTCAAAGGCCACTTAATATTGTATATTTCATTTCTAGTCAGGCGGTGAACAGTCCAATTATAACGAAGTCATTTTGATTAAGAAGACCTACGAGAATACATTATGTCTTTGATTGGCTATTGATGATGTCGACGCGGAATTATAAATAAGATTGGAACAGTTGCCAAGACCGTTTGGGACGGGTTTGATTTGACGTGTGTTTAGTGCTCCGCGAGTATTCTGCGCTCATAACTAATTTAATGTTGCAAGATTTTGCCTGAGAATGTTAGAAGTTTTGCCTTTGCCCTTCGATTGACAGAAACATTAGTAGGAAAAGTATATTTAATAATCTATATATGTATATAAATCAAAATATGCTTGCTTATAAATACGTGTATAGATAAATGAGTTGTCTGTGAATATACCGGGAATGAATATATTGAACGCGGGAGATAGGAGGGGATCGGTTCGCGAGAGAGGGAAGAGGGAAAGCGGGGAAGGTGGAGGGGAACGCTTGAGGGGAAGGTGACGTGGGAGGGGAAGGGAAGGCGAAAGGGAAACAGGACGAATGGGAAAAGACATGCAGTGAGAAACAATTTCTTTATTAGTGGCATTGCAACGCATGCACAGAATAAAGAAGATAACATCGACGGTCCCGAATAACAATGTCGGATTAATTAAAAATTGAAAATAATTTTGTTGGCTTTTTTTAATTACCCTTTATCGATTGAAAAGTAATATTTTCTAAATGAAATGAAATGCTAAAAATGAAGACAACAATCACTACGAGTAAATTTCTTGATTTCAAAAACAGTAAAAATACAGATACGAAACTTTAAACAGCTCTGTTACAAAATACGGATACGAAACTTTAAACAGCTCTGTTACAAAATACAGATACGAAACTTTAAACAGCTCAGTTACACAATCACACAACCGAGATTGTTCTTCGGGACCGTCAACGTAGTAATAAATTATAATAAGTCAAATTTCAAAAACGTTTTGTGAAATAAAAATTCAGTGACGCTTTACAAGGTTGGGAAATCTCTTAATACCGTAGTTAAAATTCTGTCTATTCTGCTTGCATAAAAGACGCTTCATGAATAAGTATTTACACAATGACAGATGTCGCTGAAAATAGGATCAGACTGTTAAAACAAACTGTAAAAAAATACGTTGCCGAAGATTAAAATTTTCATAATCATCTTCATCATCACTCTTGGCTCTACAACCTCTGGTGGGTCTTGGCCTCCTCGAGAGTCTTCCTCCACTCATCTCGGTTTCGGGCCAGTCCTCTCCAGTTTAGAAGCCCCAAGGTAGATATATCTTTGAGGACATTGTCGCTCCATCTTAATCTTGGCCTTCCCGGGCTCCTTCGCCCTATCGGTCTTGAGTTGAGCAGGGACTTTGGTGCTTGATGCTCGGTCATTCTCTCCACATGACCCAGCCACCGAAGTCCCAGTTTTATAAATTTTGTAACGTTTAGCTCCTTAAACAGATCATATAGCTCATTGTTACGTCGCGCCAAAATCCATTTTCTAGAACCGGTCCGAAGATGCGCCTCAAAATTTTCCTTTCAAAAACGTCCAGTGCTCGCTCATTCCTCTTAGTTAGGACCCACGTCTCAGCTGCATACAAGAGTACTGGTCTGATTAGTGTTCCGTACACTAAAATCTTCGTGTTTCTGGACAGCAAAAATTTCCACAATAGTGTAAAAGAAAATTTAAATATATCATATTTAGGTATTTGGTTAGCTTTGAAACAAGATGTTGAATTCGGTTATCTATTTATGGATGATTTCCTCTAAATATGAGTTTTAAATTTTGTTACTAAGTTTATTTATTGAGTTATTGAGTTTCGCTATTAAGTTTCGTTATTGAGTTTTAAATTTCGTGTGTAGAGTTTCACATAGCAATGCAGCCAAATGGGTTTCTTAATTACCGTTACATTTCATTTCTAGTCAGATCTGGTTTCGCCGAATTCTCGACTTGTATTAGTGGCTTTAATTTGTGACCTAAATTGGCTTCGCCATGGAACTACGACGACACCCAATTAGTCCGGAGATACTATTAACGTTTAGGTGTGCGAAATATAACGACAAAATCATTGACATTCAACCATTAATAGAAGGAGCAAGAAAAATTACAGATGTTTCCGAATTATACCCTTCTTTTGAAAACTTGTTACATGTATTTTTTAATCTTTATATTATACATTCATTGTGTGAAATTTATCGTGGCAGATAGAAAACAAAAAGCGTTGTTGACCCGACCCAATGTTTTTGCTTTTGTCAAATGTTTTAAAAACACAAAAATTAAAATTTCTCACTATATTTTAATGTTATTTTTATGATTAGTAGCTCTATGAATAGCAAAAAAACACATTTTGCACTAAGCAATATTAAATGAAGGTTTCTAAATAATATTTTTGTTGATAACTCTAATAAACTGGTCACTAAAAGCAAGAATTAATCACAGAAAAGCGTAAGAGAAAAAAACCCATTGCAAAAATAATAAGAGTCGAGCTTCAAAGAAAAAGAGCGGCGTCGACCAAAGCTACCCATTCGCTAGCAAAACTACTCCCATTTTCTGGGAAAGGAAGAAAAAATACCTCCTCAGTTGTTAAGTAACCAGGGATTTCGGAAGCTGTTTAATTTATGTGCAAACAAGTATCAGCTACTAACAGAACACTGAGTAGGAGGTAGTGTTCGCGGGGAACTTGACTACGTACTTTTAAACACAAATTAAAATAACACCAACTTCGGGCCTTAATGAGCGCAGTTGCCAGTTGCTCAAAGGGAACAAACAAGTGGTGTGCAACGACTGGAAGTTAAGATGCTCTTCTTGATACCTTTTATTCTTCCATTCTTAATCCCAGGAGTTATTTTACGTAGATTTTGATGTGGATTGTTTAATAGAGAATTTTTGAATAATTTTTTTTTTTTTTATATTTCTATTTTTGACATGAAAATTCGAGATGAAATTCCATTATAATGATTTTATAAAACAATTTAAAACTTTTTTACTGTTACTGGTTTAAGCATATTACGGTCATAGATACCTACTACAAAAATTGTATACAAACCTAATGACTAAAATAAAACTACCTTCGGCACAACTCGGTGACGAGATCATGTGACCCGAAGAGGCCATAGACTACTATGGTTAAATATGTACTAGATAATAGACTATTACGATATATTACACACCGTTTAAGGAAAAGAAACAATTTGAAAATGGCCGTGTTACAAAAAATAATAGAAGTGGATAAAAGTTTTAAATTGTTTTGGTAAATCATATATTTTTATGTTTTTTTTGTGAAAAATGTGTCATGTCTTCACGCCATGTGTTAAAACAAAGGATTGTGTTATTTATATACATCACCTACGTGAAAATTTTGGATTATTTAGTTTTATGTTTAAAATATTGAAAAAATTACTATTTTATGTGGTTATAAAATGAAGTCGCTCCCGCTGTCTGTACGCTTAGGTCTTTTAATTTTCATGCGGTTTTCACCAATAGATAGAGTGATTCAAGAGGAAGGTTTATATGTATAATACATGCACATTATAGAAGAGAAAGACCGAGAAATTCAAAGATTCGATTCGGGCAGCGGGCGGGTGGATTTGAAATGTATGCAAATTAACAGACAGCGTTGGTTATAAAGGTTGGGTAATAGCGTTGTTTTTCGTTAGCCACAGCAACGTGTGGCTGGGCTGCTAGTTATAACTGATATAACGTTCGGTATTTTGAATTTTTTTGTATATTTTTGGTGATTTGTTAACGGCAATGGCAAAGGCGAATGACAGATGCTTTTATATGATATGTTCAAGGTTTGCCATTTAATACCTTCCCAAAATATTATTACTTCACTAAAGACAACCATCTGTATGAAATACTAAGAATGAAAATATTGACTGTTTACACTTTCCATATGGTATCAGTAAGAAAAAAAGTCATGTAAAACGTCCATTAGAAGTGTTCGTTAACAATGACAACCTCCCAAATGTATTATTTTATCATAAACTTAAATTTAAATAAATAAAAATTCTCGTTAATATAACAAAGTCAGCATTTTTAACACTAAATTTCTGAAAGCTTTTTTTCAGCTTCTTAAAAACCGCCAGTCAACTTAAGTACCATTCGGCGCCTCCTGAAATTAAGCGACCAACTGAAATAACATTTCGCAGTGTAACTACTGAACAACTAGCACCATCTTCCAGGAGGCTTTAAGTCTAATGAATATTCGGAGCTTTGATCAAACCCTTCAGAAAAACAGACACTTCTTGTCCTGTAGTCCTGGCGTAGTTCATTAATAACTTCCACTCCGCTTTCTGTCTTATAACGAAGCGTCTCTCGGAATAAACGCGAGATTTAAGGAAAAGGATTTCGATAATATTTGCTTTTGAAAGTACATATATTCATGCAAAGTCATAAATTTAAATTGCAAACCGAGACAGCAAAACCACAAAACTAACTAAAGGAATAATAACGGAATTATTAGGTAAATACATTTTAATTAAACATCAATAAGCGCTTGGTTTTAAAGTGATGGACCAAATCGAGTAAAATTTAGAATCAGGCCGCTAACAATAAAATACCTTATGTAAATGGCGATAAGGTTTAAATTCCCTTGTAACACCAGCAGCCTGTTTTGATTTATTCACGAAAAAAACATCGCCAAAAAGCATCTTTTATTTTATATTGCGAAGCTTGGGCACAAATACATTAATATTTTTTAAATATATAGAGATCTTTTTCTAAAGATAATTAATTTTTCACCTTATACAATAAAACCATAGAAGAGGGTATTGTAAGTAGGCGATTTTGAACTTTTTAATCAAAACTAAAAATTCTTCTGAAATCATAAGTTTTGCAAATAGGTAGGAACTTAATCCTACCTACTTAATTATAAACCATATTATATTTATAGACCGCATAACAATTTTTATCGGCTTTTATGTGAATTTGCGCCATTTAAAATTTTTTTATCAATTATTACATTCATTGCCAAGTGAGGCGACAGTAACGTTTATAATTAATTTGTCTAATAAAATACGCATGTGTTCCTATTTTTTTTGTTGTTGTCAGTAATTTTAGTTAGAAAAAACGTATAGTGAGCCATTATTAAAACTTTTTTGTGTGTGTGCAAAATTTATTTGTTTATTCCGATTTATAAAATTTGAAAGCGTATTTAATTACCTTTCAAAAACAGTTTTTAGTTTTCGGATGTTTAAAAATATTCCATTTATTTGGATTTTCTTGCACAGCGGAAATATGTTGACTCTCTGACAAAATTTGGTAGTGGCCTGAAAATATGTGAAGCGCGGTGAAGTGTGGTATTTTGTTTTGAGTTGGTGTTGCATAAATGTCACAACACGAGATGTGAAAGATCGATAGATTTTATTTCTTATAATACAAAAACCATAATAAGTAAAAGAGTGAGTTTCACAATTAGTCTATGATTAGTTCTCACGTTGCTTTAGTTGTCTATGGGCTCGCTTACGAGATGTGCCGAAGGTAACCGAAGGTAGGTGTGCAGTATAATTATAACACGAAAACTCGGCAGACAAAACCTAGCTTCCAGTTAGAAAAGGACGTTAGTCCGCCAAACTGTATTTTGCCACTGTGATTCAAAGAACCTGAGTATTTTAGTAAGCATATTGTAGCACTGATAAATAACGAATGTCTCTGGAGAGGACATAAGAGACATTACAGATAGTAAACGCGATACACGCGAGATCTTAAGTTTGTGAATTAGTTAAACGCGAGTAACCAGGTCGCCATTTTGCCCATTTCTTCATTGGCGGCTGCCCAATAACGTGACGTTTATTTGACACCGACCGTGACCCGTGACGTGTAAGGTGAGATAATTGGCAGACAGGCTAAATGATAAATTGGTAGTATGTAGTTACACCCATGCGAATGCTAACCCAGCGCACGCACACCGCAACAAGATTATTCCATTTATGGAATTACTCGTTAATCACTTAAAAAATTGTTAAAATTGTCATATTTATCTGAGTACATACTCCTTGATACACTTCTTGAATTTGGACCCAGAGGTTGTAGGTTCAACACCCGATTTAGGCAAATAAACTTGATAAAATTTAATGGAATTTTTAACGCAAATAAAAAAAAATAGTTTGTTCCTGAAAAAAGCAGTTACTTATCGGCTGGCCATGATTACTACAATATAAAAACTAATTAGCTTTAAGCTACTTTCTTTTCAGGAGAATGTTAAAAAAATTGTCTTCATATTCTCATTCAATTTAATATTCTCATATTAGGTTTAGTAGTACCAGGAGTTTCAATATTTTTTTATTGAACACATTTAAATTTAACTTCTGCTTTCTTGATTGTATGCATGAAGGAATGCAGTGGAATCTTGAAAGTGGAAATTACCCCACTTCCCGACAGCCGATCAAACTGAAATTCGGCAAACATTTAAATTTAGCTTCTGTTTTCTTGATCGTATGCATGAATGAATGAATGCAGTGGAATCTTGAAAGTGAAAAATCCCCCACTTCCCGACAGCCGATCGAGCTAAAATTCGGCAAACATTTAAATTTAGCTTCTGTTTTCTTGATCGTAAGCATGAATGACTGAATGCAGTGGAATCTTGAAAGTGGAAATTACCCCACTTCCTGACATCCGAGCTGAAACTCGGCAGAGAGATTCTTTTTCGGTGATAACATTGTCGAGAAACATTTTCGAATCACAAAACTATTCAACCGGAGGCTTGTCTCTGATCAGATGCTCCTGTACAAAATTATTAACTCAAAAGTTGACTGCCCGGATTTGCTAAACAAAATAAATTTCCACACGTCCATTCGATATAGTAGACAAAATACCCTTTTCTATATTGATAGATGCAACACCAATTCCAATCAAAATGAATTATACAAAGGACATTTAACTACTATAACAACAAATTTGCAAATATAGACACACGTGCTGACGTATTTACTGCTAGTTACTGTCGCTACAGAACTTCACTGTATAACATTCTAGGTGCGAATAACACATGAATTAATTGTATCTAATATTTTTATATTACTTGCGTGGCAACTTTCCCTTATCCCTCTCCTCCCCTTAACCTTCCCAACCCAAATCCCTATTTTGCAGTCTATTTCAGTTACAATCACACTTATTTTAATGTTGTGTATTAGTTTACCATTTGTTGAATTCACATTTGTACTCTTATTATTTTTTTAAATATTCTAGTTTATATTCAGTTAGTCTTGTTTCTAAATACCTATCCGTGTACATTAATAATTGGTCTGTTTTTTTATCATCCTCTTATGTTTATTGTATTACTAAGACTGTTAATGTTCGTCAAATAAATAAATAAATAACGCATTCTTTGAAGTTGGCACTCATGCACATACACACGCGCACACGCGCATTTTTCTGAAATTCGATAACATTACAGAAGTTTTGCAATATGCGAAATAAATGTCGATACTATCCAATCGGGAGTTTTTGCACGTTGTTAGTATTGTTGACTCCAGTCCCAGGGGATGAATGTGCAAACCTTAGTCAAACCAAAAAATATAATTTTTTTAGCCAGTCCAAGAGATGGTGTAACTAGATGGAAAATTGAAAATAGATGTATTACAGCAAAAAAAAGAACATTGTTTACTTCAACAAAAAACCAATTAGCGGCCTTAAGGGAGGAGAGGGGGGTAGAGAAGTGTGACATTGTATGACAAGGGGTATGGGGGGTCATCAGCCTCTGTGATGTCACATGTAAAAATCTTGAAAAAAAATTTGAACCACCGTGTTGATTATTTTTAGATGTAAAATTGCAAAATATGTGACGTCACACAAGGGGGGAGGGGGTCTCACAAATGTGACGATGTGTGACAGGGACGGGGGGGTCAAAAAATCATGAAATTCGTCTGACGTAATTTATGGATGGCCCCTTATGGTCTACAGCCTAAAGAAAATGCTTCAGGTTTTACTGAAAATAGTTTTACTAATATTCCTGTTTTTGTTTTTGGTGGTCATCGTAGCATTACTTTTTATTTATTTATATTTATTTACACCCTCGTGGGCCTTTACGTGAATAAAAGGAAATTTATATTCACAATATTAATTATGTGTGTTACAAAATCAAAAAACAGGATAAATAAGAATGCAAAAAACTCGTTAGGTATAGAATATTATAACAGAGATTAACAGAAATGAAATAGTATGACTTGTATTTACAAAAAAACTATTACAGTTCAGCTTAAAATATAAATACATATTATCAATAATAAGATCTGAAACAAAGTGTTATGTATAAGAGCTAGTTAGTATTAGGGTATAAACAAACAATTACCACTGTACTTATTCTTATTGTTTTATTTATTTCAATTTGAATTCAAATTTCCAATGTTTCCAATATCGTATTTCATACATTTCAAAGCAAAGTTGGCCTGTTTTCCCTTAGGAGCCGATAGGAATATCAATATTCATTTGGATACGTTCCGAGAGTGTTTCAATTTTACGTGTTGTTTCCGCGATAATGTTGTTTTCGGACCCTTTAATTAAAATATGATCTGGCCGGGCTTCGGAGCAAAAGTACCCGCGGCCGAGCTGTTTGCTGTTTTCATAACTTGTGTAACTACCTGGGCTTTGGGGACCCTCTAGTACTAACATAATACATTTGTAAATGTTTCTAGAGAAGTTCGTACCTCTAGTGCATAGATTCTCAACCTTTTTTTGCCCACCGCCCCCTTTGAGAATATTTTTTTTTCAGAATCCATCTGTCGTTGTGATTCTGAAATAGCTATAATGGGTTTCTCTGGGTCTTCCGAAAGTCAATTTTTTTACATTCTATCTGTCGCGAATCTGAAACAGCTATTGCCACGATTATATTTGAACGTGTAATTACACTGTAATATTACGTAATCGTAAGATAGAAATTGCCTCCTTTCCTTTTTCTGATAAGAAGATGGTTTCAATGAGAACAATTAAAACGCATACTTAGTTAAATAGAGAAGTATTTTTATTAACATTGAAAAGACTCTTTAACTTATCTAATGAGAAAGTTGTAACTTTAGTTAAGTTACAACTTAAATTTTAATTAACTTTTAAATTCCAATAAAGAAATAATAACAAATTACTTTGCTTTATTAGTACGTTATTAGCGTCTTTTGTTTATCTTTTTAGACCATATTTTTTACCTACCAACGCCCCCCAATTTTCTCTGGGTTTTCTACCGCCCCCCTGAACGTTGAGAACCACCGCTCTAGTGTTTACTTTAATTCTTAGGTCTGTACATGTTGCTCCTTTTCCAGGATACTTCCTTCCTGTACAGACTTCCGTTGCGCATTTTGTGTGAAAACAAAGATGTTGAGCATTTATAGTAATTGCAAGAATAGAGTGTTGATAATTTTAAACACGAAACTTAGAAAATGTTTAAAGAAATCATTAGAGTTCTATTAAAAATAACGATCGCTTAAGAGATAGCTAATTCCTCGTGTAATAATAAAGGCCATATTTGCATAATATCCATACTTTCAAAGTTACGTAATTATTACATTATTGAAATATAATGCGAAAAAACAGTACTGCAGGACTTCAAAAAACATCCCCCGAGCCTTTTTGAACGGTGAGCTTTTCAAAATGGAAGAGGCAACGAAATATTAAAGGCACATCACTTACAAGTTTATCCCTCGGACTAATTTGTAGCTCATGTATACGTCTCATAGAAATCGTTGTCTCCCTTACTATCATGGTGCAATATATGATCTAAACGGTGTTAGAAAGAGAAAACATCACGCTTTGTATGTTAGCGTCAACGGGCGTGCTGATGCTATCGGCAGGGTTGGAGAAAGCTCCCACATATTTAATACAATTAGTTGCTGTATCTGCCCCAAATAAAAACTAGCTCAGGATTCGGTGCAAGCAGGATTTCTCGTAACCTCAAGGCTAGTGCTTGTGGTTCGGAACTTCACGCTTCTCCATTCTCCCAGGGCCTCTCTCGTCAAGCAAAACACGGTAGGTTATCACATAAACAGTTTATTCAATTCTAGGAGACACAATAATACATAAAAGGAACGATCCTAGCTGAAAGTTAGTTTGAATGTCCGTCTCTACTCTCTATCACGCGTGGTTAGGGCTAAACATTTAATTGCACACAAAGGGTAACATGGTAATTGACTCACGTTTGGTTTATGGGCCAACAGCGGCTTCACGCGCTTGATTCTCTCAATCTACGCAGCGTCCATGCGTGGACCGGAAGTGCACAAACGGCGAAACTGAACTTGTGTTGCCCATGTTCGCGCGGAACGTGGGCCCTGTAAGCTCGCTTGCTGAAGACTGCCGGGCTGCCGCTCGAGAGTTGGTCTAGCGGCGGCTCGGTTTGTCGCTCGCGGGAGGGGGTAATGCGCGCGCCTCTATATTGGCGCCTTATTCTCCAGTCCGTGGAGAAGTCTATTCTCGAATCCCGCCACGTGACAATTTGTAACGTAACACTTCCCCCCTCGCCGCAATAAAAGCGACGTGGTAATGGAGCTGTAGGACTAATAAATCCTCTTACCTTTTCAGCACCTTGTGCCAAAAACATTTAAGAGAAACGAGGAGAGAGAGAGAGAGAGAGATTCCTAGCTGGAGAATAGTTATGAACAGAACACAAAAGAGAAGATACATGGTGTAACAAGGAATTGTCAATAAATGTATATAAAGGCAGTGGCATACATAAATACAGTTGCAAAGAACAAGGATCTGTTGAAGAAAGGTACAAGGGTTATGCAGTGATAGAAAAAAAAACTCTAAAATTGTATCATTGGTCTGTGAGCTAATGTTTGCGAACGTGGTTTGCGTAGGATGTCTGGGGTGGTTGAACGTTTCACTGAAGTTACAAGGTTACTTTGTCACAGTAACCTGGCCCATTTGAGATTACACTCAAGGGACACTAGGGCCTTTAAGAAATTACGAGGAAGAGAACACATGATGAGGCTTCTAGGTGGTGTGGAGAGTTCTACCTGTCACAGAGGTCGAAAGGGTAACTGCTTCCGGATCCTGTGGGTGAGCCAGTACGAAACCATTGAAGTACTGGAGAGTGGAATCGCAATTGGTGGCTGGTACACTGGCTTTTGTATGTAGTGGGATTGTTTTGTGAACAATCGTTGGTATTGTCACTTGCGCAAGGGCACAGGAGCATCAGCACAATGGCAGTAGGGCATTTGCATTATGCAGCAGGAACATTTGCATAATGGCAGCAGAAACATTTGCACAAGGGCAACAGGAACATTTGTATTATGCAGCAGGAATATTTGCATAATGGCAGCAGAGCGTTTGCATTATGCAGCAGGAACATTTGCATAATGGCAGCAGAGCATTTGCACAAGGGCAACAGGAACATTTGTATTATGCAGCAGGAATATTTGCATAATGGCAGCAGAAACATTTGCACAAGGGCAACAGGAACATTTGTATTATGCAGCAGGAATATTTGCATAATGGCAGCAGAGCATTTGCATTATGCAGCAGGAACATTTGCATAATGGCAGCAGAGCATTTGCATTATGCAGCAGGAACATTTGCATAATGGCAGCAGAGCATTTGCACAAGGGCAACAGGAACATTTGCATAATGGCAGCAGAGCATTTGCATTATGCAGCAGGAACATTTGCATAATGGCAGCAGGAACAGGAACCAACCTAGAGCTGGCGTGCTCGGGTTTGTTTTGAGTGTCGGTTCTTTGTGGTGATACAATTCGCAACTACACGCACGACTCACACTAGGTTATGTTAGATGCGGTCGGGTGCTTTTGGTACGCAGGGATTGAAGGCAAGGGACCTCCGTGACGGTAGCGAGGGCAGCATGAAGAGGCGCAGATGTAGATAGGGTGCAGAGCTGCTGGTTTTTTTTTTTTTTTAAATCCGGCAAAAATTATTATTAGAACAAAATTCTTGAAGTTTACCTGCCTAGTAGACCAATGATGAAAAAAGTTTGGAGAGAAACAAGTGTGCATGTTGAGAAAAAGTTGGATTTGTTTGGCGTGTAGAGAGAGAGACGGAGAGAGAGCTAACTAAATGTGGCTAATTCCTAATACATGTTACAAAGGTACGTATTCAAGGACAGGTTCTGTGTAACCCCTTTTGGTTTTTTTTTCTTTACCAAATACATTTCCAAGAATACGTGGTTGAGGGATTGTACGTATAACAAAATTCCCCATTCGAAAGAAGTTGGTCTTCCATGACCTATGCTCACGTCTATACGGTAGCATTTTTTCTACTTTCGAAAAACAAAACATTGCGTACAAGATTAGTTATAACAAAGTGGGAAAGGAGTAGGAAGTTGAAAGGATCCGCGTATGAAGATTGTCCCATTTGACAAACGAAACGCCAAGTGCGTAACGCATATATCCCCATTCACGGATAATTTCGAGGAAGGGGGAGGGTGATAATTGGGAACATTTTAACGAAGAAAACTGCTGGGGACTCGGCTATTTCCGAAATTCGACCTCTGGGTGGAGGTGAAACAAGGTCTACAGCAGTCATCCTGGCACATTACAATAATATTTGGTAGTGTTGGACAAAAGAATACACTGACATAAAAGTCTAATCCTCTACGTGTATTGGGCAGAAGATTAGGGGTCGTTTTATTCTCCTACTTGTTTGCGAGAAATGACAGACCCTTGCTCAAATCTCACAAACCTGGGGATTTTCTTGTTCGTCTCCCAGACAACGAGTTAGGTGTTTTTGTGTCCATCAACTTAACTCCCACGACACGATGCCCCATAATCATGAGTGAAGCGTATGATTAGTCCTTTTGAGATAGTAGATAGTTCCTGGGTTCTTGTGACAGGAAGTCCACGGGCATATTAATGATTACAAAAAAGGGGTGTGGACTACATTGAGTAGTTCACACATAAAGGTTTGATATTATTTCGTTCGCACGATTCATGGTGAGTATTATAACGTCTTCACGTATAGCGTACAAGATTGCAAAATCAAAAGATTTGCAAGTAAGTTTTATAACGTCTTCACGGATAACAATGAACGAATTACAACTGGGTTGCCCAGTATTGAAGGGAGGTGCAAAAGACTAGGTATTTATGACATTTCTGACAAAAACCCACAGAGTAATTATAACGGGCTCCCCGTATCGCATTTAGTAGATATTCTGAGATTCCCATCTATGACGGCAGATTTTATAAGGTTCCCACCTATGATGGCAACAAAGGTTAACGTTCATATAAAGGTACCTATTCAATACAGACGGCGAGACATACTGATGTACTTAGTACAACAATACCGTAGCATAATAAATCCATATTAGCGTACGTTAAAGACTTGCACAAAGGCAAAAACATATTTGAAGATCTGGCCAAGATTTTATACTTCAACAATTAAGGGACAAAAAAAAATTTCTGGCGTGCTGATGGAATGTGAATTTCATCTAAGCTTACCGCAAAAGAGATCCTTTGTGGTACAACCCTTTTGGTTACGCACAGAGTATCGTATCGTGATGGTACAACTTTTGTTGTACTTACACGTACGATGGTAGCAACAATACAAGACATGCGCTTATCGTTGTTTGACAAGGCAAATTATTTACATTGGTCCGATTTGAGTGTTTAAGACCTTCTAGGTTTTACTTACTTAAACAGACTGCGATGGACACACCTTGGTGTTATGAAAATTATAATAATGGGATGGGTTGTTCACAGGGTGGTTCACTTGGAGACCTGGCTTCTTGTTGTGACCTCGTACTTTGCACGTGATAAGTCACAACAAGGCAACCCCAAAATTTCAGTTTGAGCAGTTGAGACCCAGGGTGACTCAATGTTGCTGAAATGTTGTAAAAAAATTTATCGTTAATGAAGAGGCACGTTGAAAGTTGTCCCTTTTATAACGATACTTTCCAGACTCCACATTCAGTTCTGGGGAGAGCTAGAGCAATTAGGGTTATTTATTGAGCGCCATTCTATTTTCTTAAAAAACAGAAAAAAAACTTTGAACGGGTAGCAAACATCTGATACCGCCGTGGGTTTACACAGGTTTGCTTACCTAATTTAACTACATATGACATAAGGGTTAGATGCACTTTGGCGAGGACCCGATATTTAATGTACAAAAAAGATTTTTCTAACATTTAGAAAGGGGTGACGAGGTATGACATGATGATGTGAAAATGTGATGCTGCTAGTTGTGACGATGCACAAAACCTTGGGCACGTAGTCTCTGACTACTTGCAGTAAGCCACAGGGAATTCCTTTCTCCGAAGTGATCAATTTCAGGTAGAGGTGTGCATGCTTAGAAAAAAAACGATGTTTCCAAGGTTTGACACCTGGGGCAGCAATTAGAGGCGAATGACTGATGATGACGAGATATTTATACAAACAAAAATAAAATAAAATGAAACGAAACCACAAGGGAGAATTATATTTCTTCCATGACTTTGGCTACAGTTGACAACACTGTGCCAGAGCTAGAAAGGTTTCGTTTGAGTGTCCCAATGAGTGACAATCGTTTACGAGAGGCCGCTCATTAGTGACGAAACAAAAGGGTTGACTTCCATAGTGATCCATGTCACGGTGTAGACGAATGGTTGCTAGGAGTCAAGGAATAACCGTTGGGGTTATACGGGCGTGGCAATGGAGTTTGTTTCCATGTTCCCACTTTTTACAATGTCCTTTATGTGGTAGTTACCTATGTGTTTACCAGAGATGTCGGACAATCGGTAAACCAGGTCTGAGATTTTCTTTAGGACTTTCGTCTTTACAAAACGGGGTGCCAATTTGGCAGAGAAGTACAGCGCACCTTGTGACAGAGTGTTGTTTCTCCTCCAGACGATGTCTTCTTCCTTGAATGTGACGTGCCTCCTGCGAAGGTTATACCTGTCGGCGCTCTTTTGGTGGGCCAATAGTAGAGCGTCTGTTACTTCACTATAGATAGCGGAGAGTTCCTCCAAGCGGTGGGCGTAATTTGCTGCGGGGTCTGCTGTGGAGGAAGGGACGGGTGGAAGGCAATTGTCAGGGTGTAGTGAACCGTGAACTACTTGTTCCATGCCGTGTTTGAGAAAAAATGGTGTATAGCCTGTAGCGAGGTTCACCGTGTTGTTCATGGCTGCTTGTATTTTGTCTAATTTTTTGCACCATGTGCGTTGGTCTTTGCCAACCAAAATTGCCAGGGCCGTGTTTATGGTTTGGTTGTATCGTTCAACGGTGTTGTTCTGTGGGGTGTAAAGGGTGTTATAGAATACATCCTTTATACCATATTTAGACAAAAACTCTTTAAATTCCAGAGCTATAAATTGTTTACCATTGTCGCATATTATAGTACGAGGGGTACCGTAGGGTATGAAAATATGTTTTTCCAATAGATTGGTTATTGCTGCTGCAGTTGCCCTTTTCAGAGGAAACAACCAGCAGTATTTGGAAAAGATGTCCACTACGCTGAGTATATGCATGTAACCGGCGTAGCTTCTAGGGAAGGGTCCAATGAGGTCCATAGAAAAGGATTGAAGTGGTCTATCGGCACGCTTGGGGTTGCCCATTAGACCAGACGGTGGTGCCGTACTGTGCTTGTATGCCTTACAGATGTCGCACTTGGAGATGTATAAACGTACTTGTTTGAATAGACCCGGCCAATAATATCTTAAAGATATTTTTTTGAATGTTTTGAAGGTTCCAGGGTGTATGGAGTCTACGGCACTGTGGTTATCAATAATAACTTGTTCTCTATTTTCGAGAGGGACTACCTTTTTCCAGGCATAGTCCTCTAAGATTGACAGTGGAGGCTTGCAGTTGCGATATAGTTGTCCGTTCTTAATCATAAAATTCGGGAACTTTTGTGGGTTGTCACTGCATCCTCTAAAGATTTTTTGATACCATACGTCTTTTGTGGGGAGACTAGAATTGGGTAATTCGGCATTTAATATTGCTATCTCGATCCTAGAAAGGGCATCCGGGACGATATTATCCGCGCCTTTACGGTGGATGACATCGAAAGTATATTGAGATAGGCGGGACGACCAGCGAGCCAATCTCCCAGAGGGGTTGTCTAGCGAGATCAGCCATTTTAGGCTGCTATGGTCTGTGACGACGGTAAACTTACTGCCCTCAATGTATCCGCGGAAATGTTGAATGGATTCCATGACTGCTAACAATTCTCTCTCGGTAATCCCGTAGTTTTTTTCGTGTTTATTTAGGGTACGAGAGAAGTATGCCACGGGGTGTTCGCCGTCCGTGAAATTTTGAGTGAGGACTCCTCCGATTCCGACGTTTGATGCGTCCGAATGGATCGTAAAGGGAAGATTGAAGTCGGGGCAATTCAGTACTGGGGCTGATTGAAGAGCCTCTTTCAGGGAGTTGAATGCTGACTCAGTCTCTGCAGACCAGGAAAAGTTACTGGTACCTTTACGGATTCCCGTGATTTTGTTGAGCGGCGCCGCGAGAGTTGAGAAGTTTTTTATGAATCTTCTGTAGTAACCGGTGAGTCCGAGGAAGGCTTTTACCTCTTTTGCATTTGTAGGTCGGGGAAAATTTGTCATAGCCGCTACTTTTGTGGGGTCTGTTCTTAGGCCTTCTTCGTCTACTATGAAACCCAAGTATCGTAGGCGGTGCCTGCAGAATTCCGATTTCTTCAGGTTGATAGTCAAACCGGCCTGTTTGAGTTGTTGAAAAACCTTTTCTAGAATAAGTATATGTTTTTCAAAGGTATCGCTAATGATGATCAGGTCATCCAGGTAGCAAAATAAATTGTTATCAAACTCTGGGCCAAACAATTTATCCATGAGTCTTTGTAGTTCTGCTGGGCTGTTTTTTAAACCGAAGGGTAGTCTTTTGAAATGGAACATACCCCTGCCAGGCACCACGAAGGCAGTCTTTTCGCAGGAGCTGGGATCCAAAGGTATCTGCCAGAATGCTTTGCTTAAGTCTATGGATGAGATGTATTTAGCGTTTCGAAGTCTGTCCAGGATGGAGTTGACCAAGGGGAGCGGGTAGGCGTCTGATATTGTACATGCGTTGAGGCGTCTGCTGTCGAGGCAGAAACGGGCTGAGCCGTCTTTCTTTGAAACTAATAAGGTGGGGTTGGTCCATGCACTGCGGCTGGGTACCACCACTCCCAGTCTTAGCATATCGTCCAATTCTTTTTCCAGCGTTTTCAATTTTTGTGGAGCTAGGTTGTAATACCTTTGTTTGATTGGGGGGCCTGTTGTTTTTATATGGTGTTGTACTAGGTTGGTTAAGCCTAAACCGCACCTTTCGAAGGAGATGGATTCATACTTGTTGATCATTTGATTTAATTGTATTGTTTGTAAGGGGTTCAAGTTTTCGTAGGGTATTACCGTACGGATTTCGTTTACTTGGGGAGTGACGGAGGGGTTGTTAAACAGTTGCGGGGCAATTTTGAAAGCCATCCAAAAATCCACTCCCAAGATGGATTTCTGTGTGATTGTAGGTACAACTAGAAACTTGATCCAAACTGTTTTTTGGTCACAATTGATCGGCAGGGTTAGAGAACCGATGACGAGTTGTGAAGTGTTGTCTGCCGTGGTAACATGTGAAGAATGTTTTCCCATTTTAAAACCACAGTTTGTGAATAAGGTGTGGGCGTTGTCGCCCAGGCAGCTGACAGAGGCGCCGCTGTCTAGGAGACCTGAAAAAACCACGTTGTTTATGGAAAAATGCGCGAAGGGTCTACCGTCTATTGCCTGTTTGCAGCAAACTGTAGAGAGGGGTAAGGCCTGTTTAAAAAATTTGACGTGTTCCAACCACTCCGACCATTCCTTTGGCCTATGGGAGGGATGGCCCGGGGGGTTGGGGTCTAGTTTTTTGTCTTCCTGGCTGTCCAATTGGGAGGGGGTCTGGAGAAATCCATAGGGGGTTTGATGAATCTGAGATCCGGGATGGACGTTTCGGTATTGTCTTGGCGTGGTCTTTTGCCAAACTTCCTCCCTTCATCTCTTCTTGGAGAACGATCGACGGATCGCCTTTTGTTAGAATGGGTGTCTTTGGAGGATAAAAGTTTTGCTTGTTTAAAGCAGGCGGCTTGGGAGTGACCAATCTTGTGGCAAAAGGAGCAGGATTTCTTCTCGTTGTGCTCCGGTTTTATGCCGGACGAAGTGCTTGGGCGAAAGTTTTCTTTGGGGAATCTTTCGTCTTTCTTCCGATCCTGGTATGCCTCTAGTAGCTGGCAGACATCTTTCAGTTGCTCCAGCGTGGCAATTTTCTGAGAAGTAATGATGTTTTCGTATCTGGGGAGAAGACCGTCGATTAAAACCGGGAGAAGTTCCGCTTCAGGGACAGGTTGGGTGAGCTTTATATTGATGGCCTCTGCCCTCTGTGTGAATCTAGCAACAGGCTCTCCGGAGTGCTGCTTGATAGCGAGTAGGGATAGCCTGACTCTATGTTGGGCCTTTTTTTCTCCGAAACTGGATAAAAGTGCCACCTTGAGTTCCCTCCATGAGTTTGTTTTTCTCTTATGTATCCTGTGCCAGGTAAGCATTTCAGGAGCGATGAGGTCTATGAAGTTCCTGTGTAGAATACTTTCGGGTATTCCTCTGACTTGGGCTGTTTCTTCTATTCTGTTGATGAAATCCTCCACATCCGTGAGTCCGTTGTATTTCGTCTTCCAGGTTGTCAAATCATATATTTTCGTCTGTTCCTGGGCTTGTACCACCAAGGGTTTTGCTTCGGAGACTGTGAGGGAGGTAGAGATGATTTCTGAGGTGTCTTCCTGTTGAAACTGCAACTTCCTGATGTACTTTTTGTTGTAGAAAGAAGCATATTGAATAAGGCATTTTTTGGATTTATTCCTGGGAGAAATCTTTCTACTTCTCAGGGCCTGTAGTAGTTCTTCCTTTTTTGACGTAGAAATGTGGGGGATTATACCCAGCGTGACTTGAGGGACTTCCATAGTGTATAGGGTCGTGTCAGGGTGACCTTACGTTGGGAGAAAAACGAGAACTCGACTCTTTATCCGTAATTGGAAAGAAATTTTTGCCAGGGATTGACCACTGGGGACGTATATATATTTTTTTTTTTTTTTTTACAAAATGCTTCTGCGAAAAAACGCGTATTTGTAAGTGTTTGGGTTATTTGAAAATTTGGGCAGAGGTTTGCCTCTGGCCACGTGCTTTTTAGGAAAAATCCAAGCGTTTTGGAAAAAAAATTTCGAAAATTTAAAAAAAATCGAAAAAAGGAAAAAATCGGAAAAATTTTCAGAGTCCGAAACTGGAGAAAATTTGGGCAGCGATTTTCCTCTGGCACTGTGTTTTTAAGAAAAACTCCAAGCGTTTTGGAAAAAAAATATTTCGAAAATTAAAAAAATCGAAAAAAGGAAAAATCGAAAAAATTTTCAGAGTCCGAAACTGGAGAAAATTTGGGCAGCGATTTTCCTCTGGCACTGTGTTTTTAAGAAAAACTCCAAGCGTTTTGGAAAAAAAAAAAAAAAATATTTCGAAAATTAAAAAAATCGAAAAAAGGAAAAATCGAAAAAATTTTCAGAGTCCGAAACTGGAGAAAATTTGGGCAGCGATTTTCCTCTGGCACTGTGTTTTTAAGAAAAACTCCAAGCGTTTTGGAAAAAAAAATATTTCGAAAATTAAAAAAAATCGAAAAAAGGAAAAATCGAAAAAATTTTCAGAGTCCGAAACTGGAGAAAATTTGGGCAGCGATTTTCCTCTGGCACTGTGTTTTTAAGAAAAACTCCAAGCGTTTTGGAAAAAAAATATTTCGAAAATTAAAAAAATCGAAAAAAGGAAAAATCGAAAAAATTTTCAGAGTCCGAAACTGGAGAAAATTTGGGCAGCGATTTTCCTCTGGCACTGTGTTTTTAAGAAAAACTCCAAGCGTTTTGGAAAAAAAAAAAAAAATATTTCGAAAATTAAAAAAATCGAAAAAAGGAAAAATCGAAAAAATTTTCAGAGTCCGAAACTGGAGAAAATTTGGGCAGCGATTTTCCTCTGGCACTGTGTTTTTAAGAAAAACTCCAAGCGTTTTGGAAAAAAAAATATTTCGAAAATTAAAAAAAATCGAAAAAAGGAAAAATCGAAAAAATTTTCAGAGTCCGAAACTGGAGAAAATTTGGGCAGCGATTTTCCTCTGGCACTGCGTTTTTAAGAAAAACTCCAAGCGTTTTGGAAAAAAAAAAAATATTTCGAAAATTAAAAAAAATCGAAAAAAGGAAAAATCGAAAAAAAATTTTCAGAGTCCGAAACTGGAGAAAATTTGGGCAGCGATTTTCCTCTGGCACTGCGTTTTTAAGAAAAACTCCAAGCGTTTTGGAAAAAAAAAAAAATATTTCGAAAATTAAAAAAAATCGAAAAAAGGAAAAATCGAAAAAAAATTTTCAGAGTCCGAAACTGGAGAAAATTTGGGCAGCGATTTTCCTCTGGCACTGTGTTTTTAAGAAAAACTCCAAGCGTTTTGGAAAAAAAAATAATATTTCGAAAATTAAAAAATCGAAAAAAGGAAAATCGAAAAAATTTTCACAAGTTTTCGTGGAAGTAATTTGTTTGAGAATTCAACAATATCTTGGGGGCATGGTTTCATTACGCGGCTTCCTATAGCCTGATTTTAAACAGCACCAATTTTTTGGTATTTACACGCGAATTCCCTTCGTCTTTTCGACAAGATATTACCTTCTTTGTCAATTGACAAGGTATTATAGTGTCAGATGTCAAGGAATCCACGTCAACGCGAATTTAGTATTTTTTGCATTATTCGAATGTGATTCGGCATGATCCGGTTTCATCAGACGACAGAGTCAAAAATACTTAATTGTCAAATGACAGAAAGAATTTAAATCCACTTGTTCCCTAGGTGTCAGCAAGTGTCCGTTTAAGAGACGTACCAGCGTGCTGCAATATAGTATATTATTAAAAATATTTAGCACTTTCGAGACCAAGCGGATGATTTGTTTATCATGTACATGATTTTAATTGTTGAATAAATTCTTCTTTAATTTGTGTTTATTTCCACTATTCACTTGTATTGAAAATAGCAATTTTAATCGGCCGACACTTTGTAATCACTGTATTATTCGCAGCGACAACTTCCTAGGTTGGGCACCTTGCGTTGGAATACCGGTAATATTTTGTCGAGTGACGAGTCACAAATGATAAAATCGCGCCCGTAATAATTTAAATTGTGATTCGAAATTACGTTCGCGCCGAGATTCCTGTTGGAAGTGCTAGACAATTGGGAATAAACAATACATCATAATAACATTTCAGAGTTTACAATTGTTGCTTGGGAACGAGGCCGTGGTGGAACAGAAAAAAATTTAAATGGCCCCACGTTTAGCGCCAGTGTTAGCGTCAACGGGCGTGCTGATGCTATCGGCAGGGTTGGAGAAAGCTCCCACATATTTAATACAATTAGTTGCTGTATCTGCCCCAAATAAAAACTAGCTCAGGATTCGGTGCAAGCAGGATTTCTCGTAACCTCAAGGCTAGTGCTTGTGGTTCGGAACTTCACGCTTCTCCATTCTCCCAGGGCCTCTCTCGTCAAGCAAAACACGGTAGGTTATCACATAAACAGTTTATTCAATTCTAGGAGACACAATAATACATAAAAGGAACGATCCTAGCTGAAAGTTAGTTTGAATGTCCGTCTCTACTCTCTATCACGCGTGGTTAGGGCTAAACATTTAATTGCACACAAAGGGTAACATGGTAATTGACTCACGTTTGGTTTATGGGCCAACAGCGGCTTCACGCGCTTGATTCTCTCAATCTACGCAGCGTCCATGCGTGGACCGGAAGTGCACAAACGGCGAAACTGAACTTGTGTTGCCCATGTTCGCGCGGAACGTGGGCCCTGTAAGCTCGCTTGCTGAAGACTGCCGGGCTGCCGCTCGAGAGTTGGTCTAGCGGCGGCTCGGTTTGTCGCTCGCGGGAGGGGGTAATGCGCGCGCCTCTATATTGGCGCCTTATTCTCCAGTCCGTGGAGAAGTCTATTCTCGAATCCCGCCACGTGACAATTTGTAACGTAACATGTATTCAAATCTAAAACTTAACTACTTACAGAAAAATTAAAATGTACACCTGCCTCTATAGAATCAAATTTTACGTATTACGAAATTTTGGGAATTTTTTATTAATCATTTTTGCATGAAATGACAAAAATGTGAGGCGACAATAAGTTTATTGCCTCATTTGCCTAACAAAATATGTTTGTGTTTTTATTTTTTTGTTCAGTAATTTTAGTTGGAAAGAGCATAAGATTTCATTTTAATTTAAGTATAATTTTTTAAACTTTTTTATGTTTGTTTAAAAAAACATTCATCTCGAAAATTATGTTTATTTCTAATAAAAGCGAATTTCATCACCTTTCAAAAACAGTCTTCACTTTTTTAATCCGCTCAAAAATATTCCATTTATTTGGATTTTATTGCAAGGCGAAAATATTCCGCTCTTCTAACAGAATAATGTAATATGCTTGGTAGACGATTTCGGCTCTAAAGATTGCAATCCGTTTGTTAAGTTAGGAGGATCTATCAAACGGACCGCCCGTTTCTGCACAGAGTTCATTCAGATTAGTACAATCTCCCCACATTCTGCACAGAGTTCATTCAGATTAGTACAATCTCCCCACATTCTGCACAGAGTTCATTCAGATTAGTACAATCTCCCCACATTCTGCACAGAGTTCATTCAGATTAGTACAATCTCCCCACATTCTGCACAGAGTTCATTCAGATTAGTACAATCTCCCCACATTCTGGAATAAAGACCATAATTATTTTTAGTAAGCTTTATCATTATTATCAAAATAATTATCCGTTGACGATGAATCAAACAGGATGCATAATATATTTAATTAAAAAACATATTATTTTGATCGTATTTACGCAATCCTAACAATAATTATTCAAAAATCGAGATGCTATTTACAATATATGAGGACGTGCGTCATTTCGTCGTCATATTTATTTCTAAAAAAAATGTATGCAAATATCTATTAGCGATTTATTTACACTAAAAACAATTCAGGCTAAAATGTTAGCTCTCCAAAATTATTTAAGGATTTTTTTTGACACTTTAGATATTTTTAACCGTTACAGATTATAGAAGAGGTTCAGAGCCAAAATCAAATGCAATGACCTAGAAATTCAGTCACAAATTTCATTACGCCAAAGCTTACTGTTTTACTGTTTCACAGTTTTTAATGTGAATAATGCTCCGTCTGAAGACATGGCATGGACTACGGCATCCCCAATTGGGGTATGTTGTGAGGCTGAAGGTAATGAGGAGGAGAAGGATTTGGATAAAAGGAAGATGGAGAAGTACCTGGCTATTCAGATCTGGTCACCAAACATGGCTAAAGCCATTTCAAGCAACCTTTCAATTCTGAAAGGTGGTCTTACATCAATACGCCAGAGTATTTTTACTATTTCATAGTTTTTTTTTTGTATGAATACCAATGATAAGAGTCCCAACCGCTCCCGTCTGAAGACAGTAAGACTGTGGCATCCCAAATTGTGCTATGTTGTGAGACTGAAGGTAGTGAAGAGAGGAAGGAAATAGAGAAGAGGAAGATTGCGAAGTACCTGGCTATTCAGATCTGATCACCAAACACGGCTAAAGCCATTTCATGCAATGTTCAAATTTTACACCAGAGCAATACTGAGAGTATCTTCCACTCTGGAAAGTGTCACAAATATATTATATATTATTTTAAAATAATTGAAATGAAATAACACAAATTATTTAAATAAACTTAATTTGCGCCCGGCAGGATTTTAACCCTGAGACCGTGTGGCCTGAGAACCCTGTGGCCGTCAGACTTGCCGTTAATACTAAGGCTAGAGATGTAGGCATGTTAACAGGGGGTGAAAGAAAATGGACAGTTTTTGTCGAGTTATAAAATTTAACGAAAGGCTTTTATTGTGTCTACGATGTACAGTGGATATATTGAATCTAAGAAATAAGGGGCAATTGTTATTTTAAGGCTTCGATTTCTACCCTCTTCTTTAATGTGCGCTCTTTAAAAAGGTACGATTAAGTCAAACGACGCGATAACATTTATGGAATTCTCGAAGCGTTAAGAATTAAATATAAATAGGGAACATGCTTTGATTTCAAACAGTCTGTTTAAAACAAGGGAAGACTTATAAGCCCTTCTTTACCGTTAACTAACAACCAATTTGGGTAGCGGGTATGGGTACCACCGCCCCGGGAAAGAAAATTTGAATAACCAACACCTCTGCCATGGGCCACTCCAAGTGGTTCGCTACGTTAGATGACTTAGCAGGGGTGGCCGGATTCATGGCGTGAGGTTTGTCAGGATCTTGGCGGCGGATGCGTCTGCCCATCTGCTGCATGGCAGATCGGATCGGGAAAGATCGGTTGAGGGAGGCCTTTTGCCCTTTCCAGCCGGACTCTCTCGACCCGCTCCACACAGGAGGCCAAAATAATTTTTTTAATGTTTTTCATTTACTCACAAATAATTGCCCAAGTTGCCTCTAAAATCATGAAACACTAAAATCTTTAATGGCCTATATATTTTAATTTAAAGCAAAAATAAATAAAATAGCGCACATCCGTACTAGATGTTTAATATACCTTTATATTACAAAAATAATTTTTCAGTTTGATTGGGTATTTTGATCTCAAATCCAAATCTAAGATTTGTATGAAACTGGCCGAAATGGGTCGCGCATACGTTCCCCTTAAACACTGTCACATTGGGTCGTACGTGAACCGCAGATTTTTGGCATCACTGTTGTATCGACTTCCGTCACCAAAGGAAAACACATGACGTTTGCAAGGGTATTTTTAGAAAAATAAAGACACCGGTATTTATTTTTAACTGTGGATGTTTACGTTTATATTTGTTATTGACTTGCTCCAGTTTACGCAATTCCGGTCCTATGCAATAATAATAGGTAGGTAAAGACGTTTGATTCAGTGCCAGAAATTCGGTTGAAAGTCCACTGCAAAACATAACATTTTTGGCAACAGAAAGACTTCAGTAGAGATAGAAACAACAAAAAATTCTAGATTTTCAATTTGTTCCCAGGCGTATGGAAAACTATTAAGGCCGCACTCTTGAAACGCACGGCGCTGAAAAAGAAGAAGATGGAGAGATATGTAATTACGAATGTTGGACAGAGCGCGCTAATATTTTAAGTCGTACAATAGCAGCGAAAATTGCGAAAAAGCTTAATAAAACATGACTCGTTTAAAATAGAGCAAAAATCTCGCGGAACGTATCTTAAGTATCATTTAAAGAAACATTGTGAATTTTTTCACAAATATAACTTGTAAAATAAAAGAAATAGACTTGTTTAAAATAATTTTCGGAGCATACTTTGCGATTTTTTTCTTTCGAGGGAATTTCATATAATTTGCGTTTCGGCGTGGAACGTATCTAGATATTATCTTAAAAAATAACGTATATTTTTTTAAGAGCTTAAAAACTTCAAATGTTTAAGGGAGATATGTAAGAAATCGGTCGAAATACGAATAGTAGACCCTTAAAAACCCTATTTTATGTACTGATCAGAAAATCCGTTGTTTACATTAGCTTCACACAGGGATTTTTTTTCAGAGGGCCTTAAGCTGCCGCTACCGGAATTTCCTACCGATATCCTACATATCTCCCTTAAACATTTGAAGTTTTTAAGCTCTTAAAAAAATATATGTTATTTTTGAAGATAATACTAGACGCGTTCTACGCCGAAACGCAAATTATATTAAATTCCCGCGATAGAAAAAAATTGCAAAGTATACTCCGAAAATTATTAAAAACATTTCTGTTTCTATTATTTTACAAGTTATAGTTGTGAAAAAATTCACAATGTTTCTTTAAAAGATACTTAAGACGCCTTCTAGGAGATTTTCGCTCTATTTTAACCTTTTCGTCCCGGAACGAAAAAAATCACACATGACCCGAAGGGGGGTCACTCGGGGACCCCAATTTGTTTTGCATATTATAGGGTGTTAATGGAATATTTTTTTGTAATTTGTTATGATAATAATTAGAGGGAAGTATACTCACCGTATTTCAGTAGTCATTTTAAATATCGTTTGATAAATAAAGTCATAATTAATATTCTAATGAATTTAGACCACAGCGTGTATTTTTCCATAGAAAACAGAGAAGGCGGGCCGATAGCCAACATAACACCTTGTTTCCGAATCTCGACTGGCGATTGGCGTTCACCGGAAATGACTCAGACCGAATGATTTTTGTCCGGCAAGCGAACATTATAGCATTGTAAAAAGAGCGAACGAGATGCGCAGTGTAAACGAACGCGATCTAGCCCTTTCCACTAACAACTTAGAAATTACTTGCTATCGCTTAGAATTATCCCGATACATTCAGCAGATAGGGACGCGGTACGCCCGAACAGAGGGGAAGGGGGGCGGGTGGCACAGATTATTCGCCGGAATCTGTTATAAACTATTTAATTTTAAGAAAAGTAGTAATGCGATATTAATTTTTTTAATGCAAATCGATAACCAAATAGTTTTTCTAAGATTACTCAAATTATTGAGTACGTGGTTTAAAAAACAACATAGATACAGCGTAAAACTCTCGTTAGTGTAGGTGCGTTCCCCCGGTCCGGTAAGGAAGTGTTAAACTAGTCGTGTTTTATTGAACATTTTCATAATTTTCGCTTCAATTTTATATTAGCGCGCTCTGTCCAACAATTGTTATTACATATCTCTCCGTCTTCTTCTTTTTTAGCGGGGAAGCGGCGCCTTAGGTCGGATATAATTCTTCGATCTGAGAGTTTTAAGAAAGTTATTTCTTCCATCAAGTTTTTGTTTATGCTTTCAATAGGATAACCGAGTTTAAAATTAATGTGTCTTAGAACTTACATTGGATTTTATTATTATTATATTCATTGGATGAAAAAAAAACCATCGTATACAACGTCCACTAGTAGGAGAATTCTTCACTTCCTTTGTTAATATTTTAATTTTCAAAGTTATCTTTTGAATGGATCTTTTCTGAACAATCTAAGCATTGTGGAAACTACTATGTATGTAAAATGGTAAATTTTTGGTTTTACGTGAAGCGGGCTTTGCAAAGCTGCTTTATAAAACAGACACTTAACGATTTTATGTCTATCAAGCTCGGACTAGCTGTCAAAATGTCACGTTGTACAACGGCTGATCGGAGTTTGGATAGGGACATCAAATCAATTGGCAGCCAATGTAATACATTTTTAATGCATCACAAAACTATCAACCTAACCTAATTTAATACTGTGACAGTAGTCAGTGACATTTAAAATGTATTTTATGGTAAAATAATTATCCTAACCTGGAATAGTTTATTACAATAATATGTAATGGAAACCAAGACAATGTATGCATATTAGACAAACATACTTTCCAATAATTTCTAAGGATTGGTTACTATTTTTTTTATATTTTGGTAGATTGATATTTGTGGTTTGATATTTAGTAAAAATTTATTTTATTTATTTTGGAAAATCAACAGATTTTTTTACATACATATTATATATAAAGGTGTTAACCACCCAGGCCTCAAGCCTATTTTGTCGGAAGGTCTAAATATTTCGGATCTGCAATAACATCCAAATAAACGGAACATTTCTGACCACAACCGAAAACTAAATACTATTTTTAAAAACTAAACTAAACCAGTCTCTACGGCAGTACGTAGGGATTTTTTTATGAAGGGCCCCTTTCTATTTTTTTTTTTATAAATGATGAAAATTTTTCATAAAAACTGGAAATAAAATTCGCAGGTCCGCCATTTTTTTTTTAATTACAAAATTCCCCTACGTGGTGCCATAAATCTTTATATGTAGTTCTAAAATATTATTTTATTTTATTTTTCTGATGAACTAACTGTATGGCTTAATCACTGTCAACCGCCGAACAACAATTTCGTCGGAGTGTCCTGTTGGAAGCGGCGTACACCGCAAACTATACTTTAGATTCGAGTACAAAAATTTGTTTACAGTCTTATATATATATTTTTTTGTTTTATTAATACTAGTATTAATAAAAAAATTCCATTCATCGTTTGCTTGAAAATAAACGGAAATACACTCGCGTACCGCGCACCGTGAACCGTGGATTGGTGCCTTAATTATTTTGTGCTTATTTTTAAATTTGAAAATAAAGCGTGGTGTTTTTTCTTTCTAACACTGTTAAATTCATATTTCTAACCATTATAGTAACGGAGACGCATCAATTTCTATGAGACCTATATGTTTCTATGAGATCTATAGTTTTCCGAAAACCAAACAAATCAGCCTGAGGGGGTAAGGACGTACTTGACTTACATGAACCAATAATTCCTGATATTATTTGGAGTAAAATATGTTAATGAAATTTTGGTCTCCAGTGACGAGAGGTGGAGGCAGAGGTGCCAATATCTTTTTCTGATTTTTCTGTTTCCAGATTTTCGATTGAGTTTCGCTCATAATGTCTTCATTTAATTAAAATATTACAGTTTGAGGCTTTACTCATAAAATTAAAATAATAAATAATAATATTCATCCCAGACTTGCTGAAGAGTCAATAGATGTCGCACATTAAATAAAATGGATAATAATTTATCCGGACACCATCTAGATTGCATTCAGTTCGAGTTGAATCTTGCAATCATTCATAAAGATGGCAGCCAATAAAAATATGCGTTAAGAAAAATGAAGATAATATGGGTGGTTCTTAGTCGAAGTATGGTACAGTTAAAAGTGACCGAATTGGATATCGACACCTTAGCTCAGTGGATAAGAGCGCCCAACCCGGAAAGTAGGGAGGTCCTGGGTTCGAGTCCCAGAGGTGCCAATATCTTTTTCTGATTTTTCTGTTTCCAGATTTTCGATTGAGTTTCGCTCATAATGTCTTCATTTAATTAAAATATTACAGTTTGAGGCTTTACTCATAAAGTTAAAATAATAAATAATAATTTCATTTTATTTTCAACTTAAAACATTAAAAAATCAGTAGGTGTTGGACAGTTGCGGTCGGGGTAAGGCAGGGCATAAGGTAAGGCAGTTACTCGACTGAGTGACCAGTGATGACATGTGGAAGAATTTTTTATTTATCTCCGTCAATTGCATTTTGTGTAGTTCGATTTTTGAAAAGTTTCACTTGTAGTTATGACGATCAACCCCAACCACTCCCTTTTGTAGAGTAGGAACTGTAATTAATCAACGCAGCATTCGGTTGGCAGCCCCACCACTCAAACCATAGACACGAAAACAGTTACTCAACAATATGGCGTGGCCGCGGTTATACTGTATCTATCCATTATGTAACAGAGAAAGTCACGAGGACATTGTGCTGCAACAGAAAGTGTTACCAGATACATCAGCCGGTCAAAGACCATAGACTCATATGGCTCATATGCCATGGATAAATGCACAAGGCACATTCCATGTATTCCACATTGACAGTCAACTTTGCAGGCGGCTTTAAGAGGAACGAAAGACGCCATGTTTTTGTTATTCATCTATATTTTCCTCTATTTTTTTAATGATATAAGCCGGAAAAATCTATGAAAAGTGGCGCACTCTGAAAATTTGGCAATAATGGACTTTTAAAAACCTAATTTCAGCAATGTTCACAATAAGTATTTATTTATTTTTATTGGAATAACTTTTGAAGGTTATAGCCAACAATGTAATATATCATTGAAGAAGAAGATAACACTAATAAATCTAAACGAAAATATGAAAAAGAACAAGACACAGAAAAATAAAGAGGTGACGGTCGCAACTGAGATTCGAACCCAGGATCTCTTGTCTAACCGGGAAAAAGCCTTAATCAACTCAGCCATTGAGACCTCTCATTTTGAAGTCACTTTTGTAGGTCTCATATTTCAAATTCTTAATTAATAATAACATGAAATTCGACTGATTTTTTTCCATATTTTTGGCTGCCATCTTTCTAAATGATTGGTTTGTAACCTTGTAATTGCTTGAATAACTCTAAACTTTTTAAGGTTATACCCGTTACCGTTACGTTTTTATTTTTCTGGGTCCTGTTCTTTTTCATATTTTCGATTAGATTTAATTGTAGTATCTTCTTCTTCAACTATTCATGTCATTATTTATTAACGCCCTTTTTAGGGGTTTTTATTTGGGCATAGCTAAAAATTACACAGCATTATGCATAACTTATGACAACTCACATCAATATAATTATGTTTCGGATTGGTTGCTAGATTACAAATTAATTTTATTTTGAACTAGATAAAGTTCTCGAAAAGTTTGTTGAAATCAGATGAAGACTGTGACCTTCCTGTTGTTTAGAAGGTCAAGTGTGCAAAGTTTCATCAATATCGGAATAAAACTGTTGATTTTATAAAAAATCAAATCCACGCCACCCGCCCTTTGTCAGTCCGCTACAGACACTAAAGTAGATATATACACACTGTACAAGTAGAAATACTGATATGCAATAATTAATTTACAGTTAGGTTGAAGATTCCATTAATATTTAAATCTCGAAAATTCACATAATAATTAATTGGTCACAAAAAGCTTGAATCAAGGGATTTGTTTTAGTCTGCGATCTCAATAAATACAGTGGCGACGCGCGATGCCACCGGCTGCAGTGTTGATTTGTAGAACGGGGTTCATGTATAGAGAATGTGTGAGTGTATGAATGTGGATGCAGCACGTACCCTCCCCTGCTGCAGCTGCCGGAAGTGCGCTAGACGTCACGCTTCAGACCACTTCCGGAATGAAATTGCGCTCGGAAAATAGCTCCAATTTTAATCGCAATGTTTGGTTTCGTTCTCTATTTTGATATTCTCCATTGTCCATTGTTAGTGATCCTCAGAGGAGAAAAAATAAAGTATTCGTATTGTATTTTCCGCGCTTTGGTTGAAATCCGTTCGACATTCCGACCATTACAGTATTTAAAAAGGTGACCGGACAACTCGGATTGAAACCAACTCAGAACCATCTCAGATAAGTCATTTAGAGTGATAAAAAATGGTTAAATAGGTTACGTTAGGTTAGGGTTATCGGCCAATTTAAAAATATTTTTTTCATAGCTCTTAATGACTTCAGGGAGTTGTTGAGTTGGCTTTTTTCTCAGTTGGCATGGAACCATTTAAAACACATACCTGCTTTAGGGTGAGAAAGCAGTGTTTGTTTTATTAGCATTTCAAAAGAATGTATTCTGAAGAAGTGTAGCCATTGATTCAGTTGTCTGGTTTGTATTACCTTTTTTAACACGGGTCTCTTTAAAACCAAGTTTAGTTCATAATTTCCTCCACACAGCATCTACAAAGATGGAATGGATTAATTATCTATTTTAAAAATATATAACGCCATTAGACGGTTATTTATTTGGCTCACAGATATGTTCTCACTTGCGTGAAAACAATACAGTTACAAAAATTCTGTTTATTTTTTTTTACATTAGCTTCACACATAATACCTGTGTGGGGTGCTGTGTGGAGGGTCTTTTTAGAAAAGGAAGGGAAGGAAGTTCTGGAAAGAAAAGGGTAGGTAGAGGATCAGAATCTGGGAATCAGTGAGTCCAGAGATGCAAGGCAATGTTCCGAGAGAGTACGGCTGGAGAATCAACCCCTCAACTATTCTCTCCCGATCCGGCCTGCCATGCAGCTGGTTAACAGACGCATCCGCCGCCAAGACCAGGACAAACCTCACCCCATGAACCCGGGCACCCTTGCTAAGTCACCTAACTTAGCGAACCACTTAAAGTGACCTATAGCAGAGGTGTTGGTTATCCAATAAATGGTTCCCGTGGCGGTGGTACCCATAGCCGCCTCCCAAATTGGTTATTTGCATAACATAAATAATATTCAGTGAAAATTTCCGTAATGTCTATATAAAATAATTGATTCATTGTGTATTTTCACTGTTTTAAAATATAAAAGTTAGAAATTTTTAATACAACGATCAGAATCAGAAAAAACGGTATTTAATAGCTTGTGAAGATACCCCGTTGTGTTTATATAGTTTTATTATGTTTAATTCGTAGAATTTCTATTATTTTATACATTTTTTTAAAGTTAATCAAATTTAATAATATTATTATTAGTAAAAATAATTGCAGAATTTAATAATAAAAAATAACTTTAGTTTAAAAAAAAAAACTGTTATTAATGTGACAATAAGACCGTTATAGGTTCCTATAAATTATTTAAAAAATCATGTTTTATATTTGTCTCAACTATATTATTCGAATGCAATGTGAAACTAAAAGATTAAATCAAAAACCAAAGTGTCAAATCAGAAATTAAGTAATTATTACTATTGAGGATTATTACATTTATTAGAAAATACGTCAAAAATTGTAAAACACATACGTATTGATGAAAGGTTTTTTTCCCAGAAACCCGATGATTTCCTTTATCTAAACCACAAACCACAGGATTGCATTTGATTCATATATTTTTTACTATACGTAATTGTAAATAGTTGACACTATGACGGCCATCTCGATTAAGTATTTAGTATTTTTCCATTAAAACCACAGTGATAATTATGTGTCAATGAAATAATGCAAAAAACCGCAAAGCGTAATATAAAATACATTGATATTAACCTTTTCGTCCCGGAAAGAAAAAATCACACATGATCCGAAGGGGGGTCGCTTGGAGACCCCAATTTGTTTTGCTTATTAAAGGGATTAATGACATATTTTTTTGTAATTTGTTTTGATAATAATTAGAAGGAAGTATATTCATTGTATTTCAGTAGTCATTTTCAAAATACTTTGATAAATAAATTCATAATTAATATTTTTATGAATTTAGACCATAACGTGTATTTTTCCATAGAAAACAGAGAAGGCGGGCCGATAGCCAATATAACTCCTTGTTTCCAAATCTCGACTGGCGATTGGCGTTTACCAGAAACGACATAGACCGAATGATCTTTGACCGGCAAGCAAACATTATAGCATTGTAAAAAGAGCAAACGAGTTGCGCAGTGTAAACAAACGGGATCTAGTCCTTTCCACTAACAACTAAGAAATTACTTGCTGTCGCTTAGAATTATCCCGATAACGAGGTAACGCCCAAACAGAGGGGTAGAGGGGCGGGCGCAACAGATTCTTCGCCGGAATTTGATAGAAATTATTTAATTTTAAGAAAAGTTGTAATGCGATATTAATTTTTTTAATGCAAATCGATAAACAAACAGTTTTTCTAGAATTGTTCAAATTATTGAGTATGTAGATTAAAAAACAGCTTAGATACAGCTTAAAACTCTTGTTAATGTAAGTGCGTTCCCCCGGTCCGGTACGGAAGTGTTAAGCGCCATACGGAGTCACATTCATGCCTAGAGCAACATATTTTAAGCGCCTTATAAAATCTAAGAAGAGTGTTTGCTTTATGCAAATCTTTTTTATATGAGTACCGCACAAGAGTCCTAACTGCCCAATTGGGGTATGTTGTGAGGCTGAAGGTAGTGGGGAGGGGAAGGAGATGGGGAAGAGGAAGATGGGGAAGTACCTGGCTAATCAGATCTGGTTACCAAATACAGCTAAAGCCATTTCAAGCATTGTTTCAATTCTGAACGGTGGTCATACACCAGGGCGATACTGAGAGTATCTTCCACTTTGCAACGTGCCGCTAATATACTATTTATTATTTTAAATGAATTAATTGTGAAATAACACAAATTAATCAAATAAAATTTATTTGCCAAATTCATTTGACCTTCGGATTGCGAGTCAAGAGCCTTACCGCTCGACCACGGCCATCTACAGTTTTATTCAGATATTAATGATTTTTCGCACGCTTTTCCTTCAATACAAGAGAAGAAAGGTCGCTGTATACATGATATTTCGAAAAACCACCCTCACCCCTTTTGGTGTCGGGAATGGGTACCGCCACGGAAACCTTCATTGGACAACCAACACCTCTGCCATAGGTCACCCCAAGTGGTTCGCTGTTTGGTGATTTAGCAGGGGTGCCCGGGTTCACGGGGTGAGGTTTGTCTAGATCTTGGAGGCGGATGACCAGGACACTGAACCCCAGATTCCTACCTACCCCTTAAACCCCTTTCCTTCCCAGAACTCTCCTCTCCTCCTTTTCATTAAAAAACCTCCACACAGCATCCCCAAAGATGACGTAGTGTGTGGAGCTCATGTAAAAAACAAAAAAAAACACCCCTTAAAGTAGAATATACGCAACACCGGCACTTTAGTTTCGCTGTTTTCTGTCAGTGGGAATATGGCATCCTCAATAGGGTATTTTCACAGTTTTTTTTTATTATTGAAAAAAATTAAGTAAAAAATTACGATGATAACGGAATTTTTATTTTATTTTTATGACAACGGATAAATTTTCTACAACATTTTAAAATACGCCTTTTTAAACGGCGGCCAAAACGATGTTTTCGCGCCGAATAACTCTGTGACGTCACCCCCGCCGAACATCTTGCGATCGCCGCGGTAAGTAACTGTAGTTAGTTCGTAAGTTGTAGCTGGTGTTATTTATTGACTTCCAGTTTGCTCGAATTATATCGTTATAATCTTCCCACTTGCTAAGCACATATAATTTGGTACACATGCGTACAAATACTATAAGAAAAACCTAAAATAAGATGTTTTAGATCCTTTCTAATGCGACAAAAAACCTTTTCTAATTCGACCGTGTACAAATGTTGGGCGTGCGTTTGATGTGTTTGAAGTGGTCAATGAAGCTAGTTCCTCGGAGCATCTTCTATTGAAATACCGGTAGAATAAGGACACCATTCCCACCTGAAGCCTGTGCTCTAAACATTGCAATCCGTTTGATAGAGAAGAAAATCTATCGAACAGACCGCCCGTTTCTGATTTCTGAGTAAAGGGTTTTTCAAGTATTTTGGTGTCCTAGACCAGAGGTGGCTGCCAAATTCAACAGTGGGCGGATTTGCGATTTGTACAGGGTCAGCAGTTGTGTATCTGTGGGCCCTATAGTAAAGCTTTGTGAGAAGCTAACTTGACTCTGGCTTCGATGGAGACCCCCGTGCCTGCTTTTTTGCAGATTTGAATTTTAACATTACAATAAAAAAAACATTTAGTTATTGACTATTTATATTCATAATTTAAACGCGGAAACACCTTTGCATACAGTCGTAAGATAGTTATCTACACAATAATGACGGTCTCTGTGGTCGAGGGGTTAGGCTCTCGACTAGCAATCCCGGCGTGAACAAGTAAATTTATGTAGATATATATTTTTTTTAAGAAAGACAAACATTCCCGCGTTAGGATCATAATCTGACAATACCTATGCGAAAATCTCCTACTACCACCACATAATAGGAAAATGTTGCTTGTCGTGATATAACACTTAGCCAGCCGAGGAATCAAACCAGCAACGCCTGGGTGGGAACCAAACGTGGTGCCAACTCAGCCACTGACCGGTCTTTGAGTAAGTTATGTCGCATTTCACAATTTATTCGTTTAAAATAATACGTTGTATATTTGCGGCACGTTCCAGAGTGGAAAATATTTTCAGTATCACCCTTGTGTAAGACCACCGTTCAGAATTGAAACGTTGCTTGAAATAATTTTTATAAATATAAAAATTGTGAAGATGTGGATTATGAGTGAAAAATCAGTATATCTGTAAAAAAAATGTTCAAAGATGAAAAAGAAAGATTGATGATGTAATGGTTTCTAATTATTAAGAATATATTACCTTTTTCTTGAATGATAGATACAAATCTGTTGTATGCCTTTGTAAACATAAAATGTTGTTTTTTTTTTTTTTTACTGTATTTATTTTCATTAACTGTAAAGTAGGTTGCACCAACCAGTTCATTAGAATTTGATTGTCTCTATTTGCTTTCTTCTTTACAATTTTAAATTTTATAAATATGTTTTTTATTTATTTCAAATGGTAATGGATGTATATTGAGGTAGAACCTGCAGACAAGCAGCCATGTGGCAGCTTCGCGGGATTACCTATTTAAATTGCCAATTTTATCTGTATTTGTTAAGTATGTTTTTGTTGGAAAATAATAAATGGCTTTAGCCGTGTTTGGTGACCAGATCTGAATAGCCATGTACTTACCACCTTCCTCTTTCCCATCTTCTTCCCCTCCCCACTACCTTCAGCCTCACAACATACCCCAATTGGGGATTCCATAGTCTCACTGGCTCCAGACGGGAGCAATTGGGACTCTTGTGCGGTATTCATATTTTAAAAAAAATGGCTTTAGCCGTGATTAGTGACTAGATCTGAATAGCCAGGTACTTCCCCACCTTTCTCTTCAACATCTTCTTTCCTACCCTTCACTACACTACCTTCAGCCTCATAACATGCTCCAATTGGGGATGCCATAGTCCACTTCTCACTGGCTCCAGGTGGTTGGGAGCAGTTGGGAATTTTGTGCGGTATTTACAAAAAAAGGAAATTTACTTGTAGAATAGCCAAAGTTTAAAAGATCATTATTATTTATTATTTTAACTTTATGAGTAAAACCTCAAACTGTAATATTTAATTAAATGAAGACATTATGAGCGAAACTCAATCGAAAATCTGGAAACAGAAAAATCAGAAAAAGATATTGGGACCTCTGGGACTCGAACCCAGGACCTCCCTACTTTCCGGGTTGGGCGCTCTTATCCACTGAGCTAAGGTGTCGATATCCAATTCGGTCACTTTTAACTGTACCATACTTCGACTAAGAACCACCCATATTATCTTCATTTTTCTTAACGCATATTTTTTATTGGCTGCCATCTTTATGAATGATTGCAAGATTCAACTCGAACTAAATGCAATCTAGATGGTGTCTGGATAAATTATTATCCATTTTATTTAATGTGCGACATCTATTGTTTCCAGATTTTTGTTTCCAGATTTTCGATTGAGTTTCGCTCATAATGTCTTCATTTAATTAAATATTACAGTTTGAGGTTTTACTCATAAAGTTAAAATAATAAATAATAATATTCATCCCAGACTTGCAGAAGAGTCAATAGATGTCGCACATTAAATAAAATGGATAATAATTTATCCAGACACCATCTAGATTGCATTTAGTTCGAGTTGAATCTTGCAATCATTCATAAAGATGGCAGCCAATAAAAAATATGCGTTAAGAAAAATGAAGATAATATGGGTGGTTCTTAGTCGAAGTATGGTACAGTTAAAAGTGACCGAATTGGATATCGACACCTTAGCTCAGTGGATAAGAGCGCCCAACCCGGAAAGTAGGGAGGTCCTGGGTTCGAGTCCCAGAGGTGCCAATATCTTTTTCTGATTTTTCTGTTTCCAGATTTTCGATTGAGTTTCGCTCATAATGTCTTCATTTAATTAAATATTTAAAAGATCATCTTATGACAGGGAAGTTAGGTGACGCACTGACACTTTCTATTTTGTTCTAATTTAATTTGCTCTATTTTAAGGGCCAGAATCGACTCTATTTTAGGCGTATGTTGTTAAAATGTTGAAATATAAACCAGTATATAATATGAGAGTTTGTGTAAAAAAAAGTTTTATTACCATATCGCCTTAAAACCCCGAAATTCAGGGCTTATATAAGTACTGTTACTCATTGTAGCGTATATTTTAGGCAAGTTGTCGGATTACAACCGTAAAAAAAAACCACCATCAGTCATTACAGATGGATCATATCATATAAAACTGTAGGAACATAACGCAAGCATCTTAAAAATTAAATAAAACCGTCAATAACCGCGAACAAGTCGAGAATGTTTAGACATTTGTAAGTAACATAGTGTTAAACCTCTGAACGTTGACGGGCGTGACGTCATGATTCGATCAACCAATCATGGGCCGTTTACCTAATTCAGCCGTCAGGCCTATTTTGAAATCGATAATTATGAATGAAAATATTAAAATTAAACATTTTTAATGCGATATTCATAATCAGAAAAATAATCTTTAAATCTTTCACATGTTTTTAGCGGTATCCCTGGTTTGTGAAAATACCCTATTGCGGTAAGTTGTGAACCTGCATAGAGTGTGAGAGAAAATAGAGGTTATCATTAATACAGACTTTCGAATTCTTTCGAGTACTAGTACGTATGTAATTTATGGTTTTTATGAGCAAAACAATAACATTGTTGGATTCACTGCCTCGATGTAATTAATTAACTTTCCAAATACGTACCTAGGGGAATAATAGTTATGGTGTAGGTAACAGGTAACAGCAAAAAGCCATCTTCAAAGACATGGATAATAGTTAACAACCTAATAATATGATAATGGGGTTGGTATTCTATGAATATTCCTACTTCCCTGAGCGTATTAGAATAATAAACCCGAAGCTTAGAGCTTAGGGATGATAAATAAACCTCTGAACGTAAAGAGAATCAGAAACGAGACAGCCCAACGACGGTTCAACCCAACTTAAGCTCTATTTAAAAGGTCTCGTAAACTGCTTAGCTTTTTCTAATTACAAAACTAAGCTTTGTGACATTGATTGGCAAATAGCTTGTTAAAATATTGGAGGAAAAAAAATCTCTTGATAAACCAGAAAAAATAAATTAATATTATCAGGGCCTATGTCATCTTAGGGGATGGTGTGTGGCGGGTCTTTTTAAGGAAAGGAAGAGCAAGTTCTGGAAAGGAAAAAGTTATAGGGGGTGAGAAGAAATCTGGGGGTCATTGGAGAGGCTCCCACTACTTTCCCAACGGCACTATAAGGAAACATATGGTTTCCTCCTTCACCGCACACGTCAAGACTCTACTTTTTTATTGAACGAAGCTACATTTATTTGAACGACTCTAGACCCTCCAACGTCCATGCATACGGGTTAGTAAGCAGTACGCAAGTACTTACATTGACATTATACAAAAGAAAATTAGAAATAACAGCCAGTGGAATAATTATTCCTAATGATAATGTTAGTAAAAGAGAAAGAAAAAAAAGAGCTATAACCAGTCGAAGAGACCTTCTGAAAATAAAAGAAGTAACAAGGGAAAAAACAATTATAATATAATCATATAATGAATCTGGGGTTCAGGTATGTCCAGGACAGATGTATCAATCCGTCCCTCTAACTGCGGTGCAAGGCGATGGGTCCGGCTGGAGAGGTTGAAAGATCCCCCTCAACCAGTCTCATCGCCGCCAAGACCCGGACAAACCTCACTCCATGAATCCGTGCGTCCGTCATTAAGCGTAGCGAACCACTTTGGGTGATCTAAGGCAGAGATGTTGGTTATCAAAGAAATGATTTCTGAGGCAGCGGTACTCCCAAATTTGACAGTATAAGGACAGTATGACGCACCGTTTATCTAAATTGTGCATCAATTATTGTCTTCATTACTGAATAGAACTTTGTTTGAAAAACCCGTATTGCTCTCACAAAGAACTTCCTTATAATCACTCTTTCCGTTGCATGTATCATTTTAATGAGGAAGGAGGTAAACCGAGCTTCAATTTGTTTCTTGTGAATATTTTTGACTCACCAATATAACCTAGAAAATGACGTCAATAATTTGCATAAATAAGAAATATGACTAAAGTTCAAAAACGTCCGATTGTTCAAGATGGCTAGGTAATTTACTGGCCCACATAAATCGGGCGTTGGCAATAATGTGGGTAGGAGTGATTCCATCGCGGTACATGAATTTAGCCCATAAATAATAATGGTCTGTAATACTCATACCGTCTGGATAGAAGACTACCATCGAATCGTTGAATTCTCGAGTGTTAACCCCTCAGGCCTCGGGCCTATTTTGTCAGAAGGTCAAAATATTTCCAAATAACTAGAATATTTCTGAACGCATCCGAAAACTAAAATGTTTTTGAAAAGTGATGAAATAAATTTTCGTTAATCATTTTTGGGATGTTATGCCGTGTTGCGCTACCTCCTTATTTAGCCAACGTTTCGGACAGCGTTACAGAGTCCATCATCAGGGCAGATGTGTAATTGATGTAAATAATTTCGAAATAAACACATAATTTTTGCAGCACAAAAATTTTGAATGCACACAAAAAAAAAATAATTGGCCATAGGTCATCCCAGGTGGTTTGCCGCGTTTGGTGATTTAGCAGGGGTGCCCGGGTTCATTGGGTGAGGTTTGTCTGGGTCTTGGCAGTGGATGCAACTGCACCAAAGCGCCACGCTTTGGCAGTGCCCGGTCGGACCGGGAGAGACTGGTTGAGGGAGACTTTTCCAGCAGGACTCGGACCATCGGCTTGCACCGCAGCGGGAGGGATGGATTCATACGTCCGTCACTCCTGGGGACACTGACCCCCATTCTACTACACCTACCCATTTACATTCCTCATTTTTTCCCAGAACCTCCTCTGCTTTATTTCTCTAAAACTCCTACACAACTCCTCACATCTTCTCCAAAGACGAATAAGCTCTGAGGGATTGTTTTTTTCCTCAGGGCCTCCTGTGTGGAGCTAACGAAAATAGAAATTTTAAAAAACTCGATAGCTGAAAGAATCAGTCAACTTTGGTAGGCATTAAATAATATGACAAACTTACATAATATTTAAGTTTGTCATATCGGCCAGACAATAATTGAGTCAGCCAGGTCTGGTGACGTCACCAGGCAAACATCTCGGGATATATTTAACCACATGGAAGACATTCCACACCACAACACAGTGCATACCGACCAGGCAGTCTGGTTACAGGGCTAATCCGTAGTTATTTTCTGCCATACGATCCAGTAGTGGGAACAATTATCAAAAAGATGGGCAGAATTGATTATTAAATATAATTAAATACAAAGTATAAATATGTTGAATGGTAAAAAAATAATATTTTTTTAGTTTTCAAGCTTTTCAAAAATTCCAGTCGTCTGATTATGATATCTTTAGGTATGCTTATGACGAGTCCATATTAAAAAATTTGGATGACAAATCAGCTTTCGTCCGACAGCAGTGAAAAAAATCCATCAGGACTGCCTAGTGGAGACGATCAAATACCCTACCAGTATCATGATATGATCAATCATCTCTTCCAACGGGATGGGGCGTCTCCACATTAAGGGACCATGAGGCAGGATCAATGCGGATAAGTACTGGAAAATCGGTTACTGCCTCAAGTAGGAGAACGGTACCCTGGTGGCCAGGAGTACGTAATTATGCACCCTGCCTTAAAGCCAGAACTGTCACTGCATTCCTGGGTGAAAAAACCTGCAGGTTTTACCTTGTCCGGGGAATTCCCTTAACATGAAAACCTGTGGCAGCTCACGAAGGAGGAGATTGTCAAAGAGGTGATCATAACCAAGCAGCAGCTCATCGAAACCCTCATCCGAGTGTGGCATCACTCTCTTGAGCAAAACTGTGCTTTGAGAGTACGCACCGGCTTGTACAAGCTGTAGTTACGGCTAAAGGCGATATAACAAAATATTAAGAGGGAATAACCAGACAAAACCGGAATTAAGACATTTTTAAATCAATTTTTAGACGTATTGACTCTTTTCCAGAAAAAAATATAAATTGATTTCGAAAGATTGTTCTTTTATCTAGTAAAGCTATTTTTTAAATGTTGAGAAAATATGTTTATTTTTAGTACAATAAGGTTTTACCGTACGTTTCAAACAAAATTTTGTATTTTACAACATAAATTTCAAATCATATAATCATGCAATAAAATAAATCAATAAATTATTTAGGAAACCTGCTTTTCAGAATTTTAATTTTAGTTCAAATAAAATCATAAAAAAAAGAACCGCGCTTTTGTTTTGTGACGAAAATATTTCAGTTTGTCTATTTATTTAAGGTCTTGCAAACTAATATATTTGAAAAAAAAAACATTCCTATTTTGCTTAGACATTATTGTAAAATCCATACTAATCCATACTAATATTATAAATGCGAAACTGCTCGAGTTTGTTTATGACGCTTTCACGCATAACACAATATAAAGACTTTAATAATTCTTTCACCAATAGAAAGCTAAATTATATGCGCAGACTACAGGTTGTATATGATGGTAAGCTCTAGCGTTATGAAATTATAAATATTAATATATTATATTTGTTATACGTTTTCTGTCGCTAACAAAAGCGAGTTTTTGCTAACGTCAGAAAAAAATCTTTTCCATGGAAACAATGTTGATATATTTTTGGGCTCTCTGCTGGTAGGTACTCAGTCTACTAGTCGGCTACTACTGCAGAAAATTCAAATATTAGAATTCGTTTTTTTTTTTGACAAGCTTGGAATAAATGTCAGATGAGAGTTCCTATATTAAAAATATAATTCGTAACGATTATAAAGACTGAATGATAAATAGAGTATTTTTTATTATATTTACGAATTTCCAAATATTTAAATAAAAATAAACATCCGAAATATTTGTAAGCGCATAAATTCCGAACGAATGAACCAAATTGGATAAGTAATTCTTTTTTTCATTGAGCTATAGGTGGTAGGCGAGATGTTTGAAAACTGAATGTAAGGGAATGAATATATGAAATGCGGGAGGGGTTGGGGTGGGGGTAGGGGGGGGAGATAATTGATAAGTGCAAGCGCTACAGTATTTTCCCGTAATACCATGCGAGCGAAGCCGCGGGGAAAAGCTAGTTATAAATACTTATGATCAAACAATAATTATAAAAAGTACATAATTTTAATTGTTTTATCGTCACGAGTTTGGGCATTTTTGAATGTGGGTATTTATCAAAGCAAATTTGGAATGAAATTTTCGATATTGAGTCATTATGTTAAAATGCTGGTTTGGAGAATAATTAATATTTCTCATCGGAACTGCCCTGTACCGTTGCAAAGGTACGATCGCAAGATCATCGTTCGACGAAATTTAAATTCTCGGTCGCTGATTAATGGCTCTTAACTTTCTGTGCGTTAATTTTTTTAAATAATTTAACAAAAAAAATGCAGATTATCCTAAAATCATACATACCTTTATGGCAACCCACTGCAGCACCGTACTAAGCAATGATACTGCGCCGCATTTTCTTACAACGCAAAACCTTCTAAATCAACATGGCTAGAGTTGAACAAATGTGGCAATGCATGACTAACACGTTTAAATAACAAAACGATAATATGCAAATAAAACACACTTACCTGTGAATACGTTCCACATCAATCACCAACAAACGGAAAACGAACGCGAGCCAGTTTTACATGCGCTGGTCAAACTAAATAATAATAAAAATAAATTAAAGAACGATTTGAATTTTAGTAAGCTTTTTACTCCCCATTGTGCCATTTTAATCGGCTTAAATAGATTTTTCTATTGCGGATAAGAAAATATCACAATTTTACCCTACTAGAATTATTTTTTTATTGACATAATATAGTGGGTTAGGGGCCATCCATAAATTACGTCACACTCTAAGGAGGGGGGTAGAGATGTAGATAAGTGTGACATTGTGTGACAAAGGGTATGGGGGGGGGTCATCAGCTCTGTGACGTCACATGTAAAATCTGAATTTTGATTATTTTTAGATGTAAAATTGCAAAATACGTAACGTCATACTAGGGGGGGAGGGGGTCTCACAAATGTGACGATGTGCGACAAGGACGGGGGGGGGGTCAAAAAATCATGAAATTCGGTAATTTATGGATGGCCCCTTAAATATAATTACTACAACTAGGTAACTCTGAAATCACAAAAAATCAATAGGTGTGTATTGAGCATTTGGGGTCGGGATGAGGGGTTGGGCGGTTACTGGACAGAGTGACCAGTGATGACATGTGGAAGGAAAAAAAATATTTGGTTTTAAAAGAAAAAAAACAAAAAATCGAAAAAAAAATTATTTGGTTTTTAAGAAAAAAAAAGAGGCCAAAATTTTATTTACATTTTTTACTCCAAATAATGTCAGGAATCCCTGGCTAAAGTACCTAAGTCAAATGGTGACCGGATAACTCAAAATGAAATCAACTCAAGGCCTCCTTTAAGTCATTAACAGTGTTGAAAAAAATTTGTTAAAAAGGTTACGTTAGGTTACGTTAAGTTAAATCCATAAATTACGTCACACCTTAAGGGGGGGGAGTAGAGAAGTTTGACAAAGGGTCTGGGGGGGTCATCAGCTCTGTGACGTCACATGTAAAAATCTAAATTATTAAAACGCAAAAAAATTTTAGACGTAAAATTGCAAAATATGTGACGTCACACCAGGGGGGAGAGGGTCTCACAAATATGACGATGTGTGACAGGGACGGGGGGGGTCAAAAATCATGAAATTCGTGTGACGTAATTTATGGATGGCCCCTTATGGACTATTTTTATTTGTCATAGCTTTTAATGACTTTTCAAAGAGGTTGAGTTGACTTGATTCTGAGTTGGCATAGAATCAAGTCAAATACGTCTCTGTACACAATATTATATGCAGAAGTATGTAGTTATGAAACGGACATATTGGCAGAAAATAAATGTTGTTGATTTGTTCCTTTTTACGTCGTGCCTTTATTTTGCTAGTACAATTTTTATTGGATTCTTATGAAAGGGGCGCAGTTATTCGAGGTGGGGAGGTCGAGCCCACGCCAGCCGCTCTGTGATTGGTCCATTTGGATCGTACGATACTCTTTTATTTGACTCGTTGCGCGCGCAAGTCACCACTTGGTGGATGAGTGCGCGGAGCACCGGATATTATTCTAAAACTAACTAACCCTCACGCGGCTTCCCACAGAGAACTCTGTACCTAGTCGGTACTTTCACATTTCTGAACGTTGTTATCGAAGAGAGTAAAATATTAACCTCATTTACAAAAATCAACATAATGTTTTAAATTTTGTGGACAGTGACTGAGTGGTCTTAGCATCGGGTTCCCAGGCAGGGTCCCATCGCGGATTCGCTTGTAATGATGGTTTAAAGAGGAATTCAGAAATTGTCAGGTTAATCGAAATGTGGAAAAGTTTTTTTTTTATCAAAATTGTAAATAAATAGTTAATGTACTCTAGCTATTAAGTGACTTAACCTATTAAAAACCAGTTACTACAAAATCACTTAAGAGGAACGGCTACGCGACCTTTTTCGTAAATTAAATTTAGATTTGAGGCCAAAATGTCCAAATAAAGTAAATAATATTTTTTTAACCCAGAGGTTTAGCAAATATCTAGCACGAAAATGTGTTACTTTATTTAATTATGTTTTAAATAATAAAATAAAGGCTATTTATAAAAAAACTTTAATTTTTCAGCCAACTTTGGCAATTATTTGTTAATTCTACTGCGTGTGAATTGATGTTGATCACTGAGATGTTGTGTGAGTTTTGAAGAAATGCTTTATTATTATAAACATCGTAGTTAAACACATAAACAATTAATATATAATAATTTTACATAAAATTGCTAAAACCCGGCAGGTATAGGCCAATTGTCAGGTAGTAAGAAATATGCATTTTAAAATCATTACATAGTTAACAAGTAACAAGTGCCAACGAAAAGGTTTGTCATAAGCCCGTAGGTAAGTTCATTTGTCCACATAAACTTAGCGCGTTAAAATGTTTTATGAGGGACTTTAACGCTTCTGTCAACTTCGGTTTCGAAGCACGTACAATGCGAAAAGGTTATTTGTTAGTTTATTATAAGCTACGTACTTATGGTACATACATCAGCATATCACTAATTTATGTAATTATGGCGGCTAATTCCTCCAATGTTTCCACGAACTTAAGGAGTAGTTCGGAGGGCGGCAATAGCGAGTCCAATTATTCAGATTTCTCGGCACAGAATGATTAACCGCAGCCTAATCCCATTAAAACACTAGTCCCTTTAGCAGTACACAACGCTAAGAGGATAATGTAACAGGTTTGGTTTAACGAGACATCCCGCCTCGCTGCCGACCCGTCCCCATTCCTGAACAGACAGGGGAGCACACATCATCGAGCCACCATCAAATACCAAGCCGAACCATTGTAGACACGGGACAAACTAACAGAAAATCCCTAGAAGTATGAGTTGTCTTTCTGATTTGAAAAAAACTGATATCTTAGTTCTTAATTGTCCAATTGACCATTTTAGTTTTTGTTCAATCTCCACTTTAAAATTTAAAAAAATGTAATAAAAATGATAGTTAATCACTCATTTAAGAATTATTTAAACTAATGAGACCTTTACCTTTATGGAAACAGCTTTATCTGAAACACCTATCATAATGTTTCATGAAATAATGAAAGAAAATCTTCTTCTCTTGTAATTTTTTTTAATGGTCGTTTGGACAATTAAGAATTGAGGCGTTTTCAGTAATATTTTATGTAAAGAAGCAACATCCTCAGTATATAATTATCTTATTTTAGTAACAACTTAAAACATGATAATCCGAGAAAAAATCTGTTAATTGTTGCAAAACACATTCCGTACAAATTTTGTGTTAAAAAATCTCATAGGTGCTGTGCACTCAGGCCGCTAGTAGATTCCCAAGATTTTTAAGTCTACCGCTCTGACGCCACATATACTGGCGTTCATACATAGCTCACACATACCAATGGTAATTTGAGATTCATTTCGGATTCGCTCTTGGGCAGTAAGAGCACCTATTATTCGGAGGGGTGGATTTTTTTGCACGGAACGTGAAGGGCGCGCTGATAAAAAAACGTGTGGTAAAATTCAAATATAACTTTGCCTTTGAATTTGAAAACATCCACTGACCGAAATTTTGACACTCCCACACAACACACTTTGTGAAGGATTCAGTGCACGGGACATACGAGTATCATGATAAATAAATACATAAAGATACCACTCAGATTAGAAGCATCACACAACATGACATAATCACTCGAGCCAACCTAATGGTGAAGGAGTTTAAAACAAAGTTGCGGCCGCCGAAATTAAATCTCCTGAAATAATTCGCAGTCTAAGAGGATTGATTAACCCAATCACTTTGATGCGCTAACAAAGCAATCTGTGCTTCATTTTGACTGTGTAAGAATGTTTATGTTAAATTTATTAATCATTGCTGTAATATATAAGAAGGAATATCAAAGTAACGGTGGTATTTTATTCTAAAACAAAAATTAGGAAATATTTGCAAGCTTGATATATCGCTGTTCCGGAAGAACAACGACACAACTGCAAAAATTATAATTCTTCAAAAAGCAAAAACCGATTTGTAGTTTAATGAAATGTTTATTAAATAGTCTGTATACGACAGAGAATAATAATAATACAAATGTACGTAGAACATGTACTTTTCTTTCAATCACCAGAAGTTAGAATTTCATCACCCTAATTTTGACCCCCAATTTCAAATGATAAGAGCTATTATGTCATTGTTCAACCCATAAATTTTTCGCTCTTCCAGAAGACGTAACTATTTGATTTAAGTTACTAAGAACACTTACGTCACTGTTCCACACAATATAACAATCCTCTAGTAACACAACTGAAGCTTGCGGCGTTGTTGCCCTGAAGGAAGATAACAAACAGCTGATATTTCAACAAAGACGTAACTACCCTCTGGCGGTCCGAATAGGACTACAGTTATGTTGTTGTTCCCCTGTGTGCCCAATGGTTTTCTGAGACCATTTATGGACTTAATCGTATTTTAACAATCCGGAACGGTGATATTGTTCTTTCGTTGTCCGCTGGTTGGACCACTACTTGTATGTTATTATAGTGTTTCTTAAAGTGGTAATATGGTCAAAAAATACCTTAAATATTTTTCTTCAAGTTGACGAACAAAAATTTTCCAAAAAAATAAGAAAAAAATGGTTTAACTTAATTACTCCGTAAGTACTACTGTTTGGTTTCGAAATGAGAATATGCACAGTTCCTACCGGGATGTCATTTATCCAGTTCCTAACTCTCCCTAACCATCACCTTGCTGGAAAAGTATTTGAAATTTGGAACAATGGCAAGAAAAATAGTGCAAATTCGATTGCATTTGTTTTGAAAACAGAAGAAGATTTAGAACTACTTTGGAAGCAAATTGTTGACGTTTTTCGTGTAAAAAAGAAGGATTTTGACCATCTCAGAAGTACCTACATAATTTCGTTTTGTATCTAATCTATAACTATACATTGGTTTTTCCTACAAATATAACATTAGTTAGCAAAGTGTAAAATCTACGGCTATAGAACCAATGGATTTATTTTTCTTCAATTAATGGTATTTTTTGTTTGAATTCAAATGGCTGTTTTATAACTATTAGGGATTAATGAGAAAAAAATATTATTCCATTTATTGAAGTTTAACCAGCAAACACCAGCTCCAAAATCTGGTTGGTCTAGGGATCAAGGTGATTCAGTTGGTAGAACATGTTTATTATTAAATTCGACACTCGCCGAATTAACGAATTAATTAGTAACAATATTGATTATTGTGTATTGATTGGTTGCCGCCGCTTCCCCGTCAATGCCCTCGGTTGAGCGCAGAGACAGACCTCCTGCGCAAAGGAATGCGCGGGCATCGGCCGGTGCGCGTGCACCCAGATCTCATATAGGCAACCTAACCTCACAAAACTAAGACGATTAAATTCAGCAACGACGTTAAAATGGTTCGAGCATTACTACTCCGTCTTACAGCGCTCAAAGAGGTCGTTAAAAGTTTTAAGCAACGGGCCCCTGTACTCTTTTTCCGGGGTTGGTGGAGAAAGACAAAACAATCTGACATTAAAATCGCGCGCAACGAAATTAAATTCGAATCGGCAAACGGTTTTAAGTTCTTATTTCGAATTGGATTCGAACTGTGATGGAATGGGTATCGCAAGCAGAGAGATCACATATTATCCGACTTCAGAAAAGTAAATCCCGGCAGTGTTGCCAACTCGATATTGAAAATAAAGCCAGACGTCACCCGGAGAGAAGCTAAAATCTTTTATAGCCTGGTTGGTGGAACCGAAAATTCGAAAATGGAGGTGGGGGAGTGGCTAGAAAAGTTCACCGGTTCCTTCGAATTTTCAAATATCCTAGGCACGGCTAGAGTACCTACCTAATTCTGTGGTAAAAAAAACAAGTTTTCGAAAATAGAAGGTTCCTAAAGAAATAACTCGTAAATTGTCAATTTTTTATCCATGAATTTTGTATAAACAAAGGGAGCTAGGTACCTACCTAAATTATGTAAAAAATCGAGCTTAGAAGCTAAACCACTTTTAACTCCTATTACGCGAGCCGGTGGTTACATAGACTTTGTCTACGGACAGATTAAATGAATAATACATACAAGTAGGTACCTACCGAACACTTAATTACTTTCGCAGCTTCACAGAAGGAAATAAAACATTCTTGAAGAAATAAATGCATAATGAATTCGCAGAAAATTACTGAAGTGACACGTGGACACTGAATTAGGCCAATAATTTGAATTTTATTACCGGCACCTTTTTATTATAGAATTTTTCACGTTTTCTAGAAACTTTTGAGAAACTTTGGGTAGGTAGGTAGTCAATTTGGGTGAACAATAATTATTTTTTCTTCACTAATAATACGGCATGTTTTTAGGTTTTCACGGCCAAAAGAATTTTTGTTATTTATTTTTGGGGTGTTATGCCGTGTTTCGCTACCTCCTTCGTTAGCCAACGTTTCGGACAGCGTTACAGTGTCCAACAAAATGTTGGCTAAAGAAGGAGGTAGTGAAACACGGCATAACACCCCAAAAATAAATAACAAAAAAACAATTATGGCGGTTATCCGATATAACAGAATATATCTTAACCTGACAAAACGAAAATTAACAAATTTTGTTTCTACGGAAAATGCAAATTAATATTTCAAATGTTAAATTAAAATAGTTGTATCAGAAAAAAATTGTGTGCAGTTCACACGCGGTAGAAGTGAAATCTTCAGAAAACTAAAGTAGACGTGGGGAGTCCACGAAGCACCGCACAAAGAGGAAACCGATTATTCTATCTCATTCTCTCGCAGGCTAAATCCTGTAGATGTATGTGTTAGTCTCTTTTTGAGTTTCAAATCACAACGGTGCTAAAAACGTTTTCACTTCAAAAAATATAGGTACATTAGGTAGATACTTTGTCGCTTGACTGGATTTGCAATTTTGGTTTCATTATTTTTATGTATTAACACAAACAAACAAAACCTGCTTTATTATTAATGTAGTTTGTCAGCAAGTGCATATTCACAACATTTTATTATTAATGTAGTTTGTCAGCAAGTGCATATTCACAACATTTTATTATTAATGTAGTTTGTCAGCAAGTGCATATTCACAACATTTTATTATTAATGTAGTTTGTCAGCAAGTGCATATTCACAACATTTTATTATTAATGTAGTTTGTCAGCAAGTGCATATTCACAACATTTTATGCAATAACGTTGTACATTTTCAAACGTTCTATTTATACGTACAATAATGATAAATAAACAGTTAATTTAAATTAACATAAAAATATATTTGTTTATTTGTTTATTTGTTTATTTATTTAAGGAACATAAACAGTCTTAGTAATATAATATACATACGAGAATAATAAAAAACAGACCAATTATTAATGTTCACAGATAGGTATTTATAAAGACTAACTGAATGTAAACTAAAATATTTAAGAAAGATGAAAAAAAAAACTAACTAACTAACTAAAAAAGAACTAAGCAGCAATTTAAAAAAATAATAATAATACAAATCCAAATTCAACAAATAATAAACCAATACACAACAATAAAATAAGTATGATTATAACTGTAATAGACTGCAAATTAGGTATTTGGGTTGGGAAGGGGAGGAGGAGGAGAGGGTTAAAGGAAAGTTAAGGGAAAGTTGCCACGCAAGTAATATAAAAATATTAGATACAATTAATATATAAGTAAATAGCAGTATGAGCAATATAGTAAACAATTAGAAATGAATAGTCGCATCAATCAGTGATGTGACACATCACATCATAAGTGACACATCACATCAGTTTGATATGTAGGTATGCACATGAGAGTTCCAACTGAGAATAAAGTCAACTCAACACCTCCTTGAAAAGTCTTATAAAACTATGAAAAAATAATTTTAAATTAGCCGATAACCCTAACCTAACGTAACCTATTTCACCAATTTTGTAAAAATATTTTTTTATCACTTTAAATGACTTATCTGAGATGGTTCTGAGTTGGTTTCATTCGAGTTGTCCGGTCACCGCACATGAGGTATCTTAAAATCATAAATCGTAATGTGAATTCTAATTAGCAATACAAAATCATCATCAGTCTCTAATAGCCATTTTCTTAGATTACCTATATTTGACTTCAGCGGTATAGTTGGTATTATTTTTAATTGACTTTGGTAGTATATTTAGGGTTGCCATCCGTCCGGGTTTCCCCGGATTTGTCCTAGTTTAGAGGGCATCCGTGGAGCGTCCGGGCGGGGCTTCATTTGTAGTCCGGGTTTAAAAATTTAGAACTGATTATTAAAACAATTTGTAACAAACTGTAATAAGATTCTGTTTTGTAAGGTACATTTAAAATGATGATAAAAGATGACTAAATTTAATTTTAAGGTCTGAAAATAAATAAAAAGGTGATTTATGACATTTTTTTATTATTATTTTTTTATTACACTGACTATGTTTAAAAAATCCAGTTGACATGTCCGGGTTTTGGGCTCTAAAATCCGGGGTTTTCACGCGTCTTGTCCTGGTTGCCAAATTTTAGAGATGGCAACCCTAAGTATATTAAATATTTTGGGTACAATGTATTGAGGATTCTTTCACTGTATTTATTGGTACATTTCGGTACCAATATTTTGAGTGAATCTTGTATTATGTTTATGGTAAACTTATATACAATAGAACATTTGTTAACTTACAATTCAGGGAGTAAATTATTATTAAAAAAGGTATTTTTTTTCAACCAATTATTATTAAAAAAGTTTACACTTTACACACAGAGTTCGGAGCGGGACGTGCCCCGCGCCACTTCAGGCCGCCATGCATAAAAGTCTCACAGTGAACTGCGCTGTAAACCGTTATCTTACTTTCGGTCTTTACTTTTCTGTGCGGCGGCCTGAAGTGGCGCGGGGCACGTCCCGCTCCGAACTCTGTGTGTAAAGGGTACTATTCAGAACCAATGAATGAAGGGTCTCCTTGAAATGATTCACCACTTGTAGAGCATATAAAGGTCCACTGTATGAATAAATAAGATTCATTACTCACATTAAATTTATACAGACATTATTATTTATAGACAACAATAATTATTTATTATGTACTTACTGCAAAATTAATTCAAATCGATTCCAACGTGTGCAGTGATCTTGTGACTCAAACAAATTAATATTATGTTTTATAATATACTAGCGAATACCCGGCATGCATTGCATTTCCATTCAAAGAAATAAATTGTTTCTCTCTGCGTGCCCTTTCATATGTCAAATTTCAATTTGGGAGGCGGGAATGGGTACCGCCGCCCCGGGAACCTTTATTGGATAACCGACACCTCTGCCATAGGTCACCCTAAGTGGTTCGCTACGTTTGGTGATTTAGTAGAGGTGCCCGGGTTCACGGGTTGAGGTTTGTCTAGGTCTTGGAGGCGGATGACCAGGAAACACTGAACCCCAGGTTCCTACCCACCCTTTTCCTTCCCAGAACTCTCCTTTCCTCCTTTTTCCTAAAATAAACCCTCCACACAGCATCCCCAAAGATGACATGGACCCTGAGGGAAATTATTTTCCTCAGGGCCTCCTGTGTGGAACTCATGTAAAAAAAAAATGTGCCCCGCTGCGCCGTTCCTCTCCAGCGTTCCCTTCCCCTCCCATGCTTCCCTCCCACTTTCCCTCATCCCGCGTCAACCCGTCCCCCCCCCCCCTCACGCCTTCCCTCCGTGCCGCTAAACCATAAGAAATACACACATTTTTCAAACTACTCGCGCGCCACCTATTGTAAAATTTTTAAACAAATTTCACCACGTTAGAGCTCAACGTTAGTGCGCACAACAAATTACCAAAGTTTCATCGCAATCGGATATACGTATAAGTATAAGTAAGTAAGTAAGGAAACGCGTACGGGATAAAAAAAAACATTTATAGAGCAGAACACGGGTGAAAGCGTGTCACTGTCGCCCACAATGGATTATTTTTAGTTTTTAACTGCCTACCTACCACTCTAGGGGTAATTATATTAGACACGTTAGGACTTATCAGGGTCAGGCGCGCAAACAATTATTTTATTCAACTTCACAGAAAACCATCATTGCAGTAGGCATAAGGCAGTTTTTTTAAAGGATAAATTAGGGCAGTGCTGCATTTTTTAAATAATTTACTTTTGTATGTTAGGGACAGCCGTTTCGCCTAAAGAATATAAAAAAGTCAAAATATGTGACGTCACACCAGGGGGGAGGGGGTCTCACAAATGTGACGATGTGTGACAGGGTCTGGGGGGGGGGTCAAAAATCATGAAATTTGTGTGAAGTAATTTATGGATGGCCCCTAACTAGAGTTTCAACAAACAAAAAATCTGAAAAGTAATTTTCAACACAATTAAATAAGTTAAAATGACTCATTGAATAAGTTAAAATGTTGTAAAATAAGTCAACACAATTAAATAAGTTAAAATGACTCAATTGAATAAGTTAAAATGTTGTAAAATAAGTCAACACAATTAAATAAGTTAAAATGACTCATTGAATAAGTTAAAATGTTGTAAAATAAGTCAACACAATTAAATAAGTTAAAATGACTTAATTGAATAAGTTAAAATGTTGTAAAATAAGTCAACAAAATTGAATATGTTAAAATGTTGTAAAATGAGTCAACACAATTGAATAAGTAAAACTTCTATGAGAGGAAGTGAGAAAGAAAATGTGCGCGCGCACTGCTCTCTCTTGCTCCTACAGTGTGATACAGACAATAGGCCTGCATTGTGTCTTGGATACACGAAACGTAACTGGCTATGAGAGAAAGAGAGAAAGAAAATGTGTGCTCACACCTCTCTCTCTTGCCCCCACAGTAATATACGAAACATAACTCTCTCTGTTTCTCTAACTAACTTATATCTCCCTCTCAACTTCCGTTCACCTCGCCCGACACTTTTCGTAACGCTCTCGTCACGCATTCACCGGCTTACTCCCCAAGTCAAGCGTGCGTAAATTCTACTTCAAAATTTAAATAATAAGTCCAGAAATGTCGTCTAACTAATAAATCATCTTGTAAGCGTGTAGGCAACCATGAAATTAGACAAAGCGCACACGATACCTCGTGGTAAATTCGTAATGAAATAGATAGAATTTGTGGTTGACGTTGAAATGGTGCCATTCTATGATGCTGAGAAATGAACAAATTCGAGTGTGTGGTTTGGTTTATTTATGAAATTCGGCTTCGTGTCACCCGAAGGCAATGTTACACAACACTTATGAAATATGGACACAATATTTATTTAACGCCGTTATAACCTACTATTAACCCTCAAAAACGCATTAATTACCAATGAAAAGTAAGTTCCAAAACTAAACAATATTTACTTTTATATTACCTATCTAACGGGTCCGTCAAACTATAAACGTTTATTATTTATAGGTTAAGCCTTTTCTCTCTCTCTCTCTCTCTCTCTCTCTCTCTCTCTCTCTCTCTCTCTCTCTCTCTCTCTCTCTCTCTCTCTCTGTCTCTTCTCGAGACTGTTCGGGCAACTCAGTTCAATTATTCATTCAATCGAAATCCAATCAAAGCCAAATTAGAATGTTCTCGGACCAATTGATTTTCTCAACAGTTTTTAATTCTTCTATAGGTCACCTTTCTTAATTCTCATTCAGATGATGGAAGTAAATATCGCGTAAACAAAGGGAATAGGATAGGAAATGTGACAGCTTTTTAACCGTAAAAAATAAATAAAAAAATCAACAATTAAAACAATATTTTAACGTTGACCAACATGTGTAAAACACAAGTTCGTGGGAAAGGCGATTGTGACGTCAAGCCTGAAGTCCAGCCATTCGACATTATAAGAGGAAAGAGGAGAGGGCATGGGCAGGTAAAAAAAAATATTGTCTAAAAAAACAAAAAACAATCTAATCACGTAATAATAAAGCAAAGTAAACTTTAATATTGGTCAATTTTTGTTATTGTATGTACTGTAATCCTTTTTAACGTTTGTGCGAAAATTCATTTATTTCGGTAGTTCAATATATATCAATCAATTAACACAAAACCTTGAAAAATTATATACCTAAACCTTTCTCATGAATCACTCTATCCATTGGTGAAAACCGCATGAAAATCCGTTCAGTAGTTTTTGAGTTTATCGCGAACAGACAGACAGACAGACGCGGCGGAGGAATTTTTTTAGTAATATGTAGAGATACTTATGATATTGGCATGAAATCAACATTAAAAAGGAGTGTTACTACTTTCAAAATGGATTGATACTATTTGTAGGCGCAGATATTATGCAAGTTTTTTTTCCTTATTTGCATAAACGTGAAATAACTAGTCCAAGGTAATACATTATTCATTCATTATGTAGTTCAAATACTTCTATTATCTTGAAAAATTCATTCGCATTATCAACTACTTTCTGAAACATCAACTTGTGCTGACAGCTCCCCACACAAAAAATTAATTTTCGTTTAAATTCAGAAAGCACCAGTTCAACAAATTTTTTAATTATATTAGTAGAGTAGAGAACCATAACAGGTTCGTAACTGATGTAAATTATTTGCTAGTGCAACGAAAACTTTATTGTAAATCTGTAGAGATAAGCAAAAAGATTTTGCTGAGTTGTGCAGACAGATGTATAGTGCTTACTTGGACGCACCCAGCAGAAAGCAAGCGACAAATAACCAGAATCCATCCTTTCCGGTTATGAACATTTCGTCCAGTTGTACTCAAGTCGGTTCTTCATTTCCGAAATCGTGACCCCTATCGTGACACCAATTTCCATCCATGGTGGACAAAGCTCTTCTATTCCTCGCGGTTCTGCGTTGCGTGGAGATCTACGAACACTGAAGTACCAGACGCAATACTTGGTCACTTCAGCGCCTTGGTGACCTTTCTGCTTCTTCTGCCTTCCGCTTTGCCAGTGACTATAAGATTTTCTCAAAGTCGCCTATTGTGGATGCCATGCTCTTAGTTGAACACACCGTTAATATATTCATTTATATCAGCTTTATTATGATCAACATCTTCAAACAGTAGACCAGTTGGATTATTATTTCCTGGACACCTACGCACACTTATAATAATTCTCAATCTGCACCTCCTACAGTCCTATTTTCTTACTTCGCCATATTGTGTGATAGGTTCGTAGCATTCTAAGATATACGTGATCATAACACAAGAGGCCTTGGAACCAATTCCCCATCACCGTCCGGCATAGTAAATACTCGACAAATCAATGGAACGGAATGAAGAAACATCACTCAAAGGATGCAAATCAATTGAAAGGCAATTACAAATGGTCCGAGTGTCAGATATAGTACCAGATTGGTTTGCAAAGACGAAACTGTGAAGATCTTGTAACCAAAGACATAAAGGAACAGTTAGAATTTCGATCGACCAGTTAATTAGTCAGACGTCTCCAAATACTAAGTTTTTAGACAATGAGGAAAGCAATATTCGAATGGTCGCCGTAAATCAGATACTATTTACCTGTCTGTATTTTAAATATTAAATATGACATAACGATCAGGTACAAAAGTTTGGCATTTTGGCTAGTGGCCCAAAAACATCAACATTTTGTTTAATTTACAACGTTATATATGTTCTGCAAATGATTTGGTTGCATTTACGAGTGATCTGAGTATTGTACCAGATAGAGGATACGTATAACTGCATACTTTAGATATAGATTTTTCGAAGATGTCTGACTAATCACTTGAACAAATGGCAACAAAAAGAGGCCATTTTTGGTGATTGACCTCCGAAAGATACCTACTGACAATTTGCGAAGTGGAGATAGCAATGACGTTATTGTGAGTCATTTATTTTGTCTTGATGATATTCTTTCTTCTTGTGTTACACGTATTCTGGGAGCGCCTCTATCGGTAAGTTTTCGTTATAATTATTCGATCAAGGTTCCCTAGTTTGTTTTATTGTGACAACTACATGTCGGTATCAGGCTCCAATTCAGTTGTAAATAGATTACACACCATTGGAAATTTTTATGTCAATGTGGCTGATATTTTTAATATTTCCATACTGAAATATAAGGTTGTACAGATCAAACATTTCAGCCAATTATACGTTAACCAGGTCACTACATAATGAGTTTTTGATATTATTGTTTATTTTTAATGCCTGTATAATGTACTACGACTGTAATTAAATATAAACAAGCTTGTAAATGGCACTTTGTGCCGTAAATTTTAAATACATAAATAAATAATACTATTGTTAATGTCGCAATAATGCATTTGAACATCGTTTCTTTTTTTGTTTTACCAATGGCTAACTATTACAAATTTTCTTTTTTACATGAACTCCACACAAGGGGCCCTTGAGGAAAATAATTTTTCCATTCAATTTGTCGTCATCTTTGGATATGCTTTGAGAAAAAGACGTTCTCTTGTGACAAATGTCAACCGAGTATATGTTGGGCGCGCGTTTAGCGTGTTTTCCGATTTTTCATCGGTGCTAAAGGAATCAATAACACTCTTTCCCCGGAGCATCTTCCATTGAAACACCGGTAGAATGAGGACGGCATTTCCCATCTGATGCCTGCGCTCTAAAGATTGAAGTCCGTTTGTTAAGAAGAATCTATCAAACGGACCGCCCGTTTTTGCACGGAGTCAAGGGTTTTCTTCAAGTTGCTTGGGGCTCCAGACCAGAGGTGGCTTACCAAATTCAACAGTGGAATGCACTTGTAATTTGTACTGGGTCAGCAGCAGTTGAGTAGTATTAATCATTTTTGTATATTATTTGGACAATATCTGCAACATTTAGACGTAAGAAATCCACCACATAAGACCCTACGTTAACAAGACGGTCGGCTACGAGTATCTTTGCGAGTGTACTGATATTTATTTCGGTAGTTTTCGGTTTCATTGGATTCTGGTAGTAAATTGTGGCAAAATTACAAACCTTGAAAAATACGCACATTATGACATGAATCTAATTACCAAGGAAAGCAAACTGTTTTGCAATTTCCTAAATGAATGGTCAACCAGGACATCAGAAACATGCATTGCTGATATTGACAAAATTAATTAAAGTTCGTACGTTAATTTTCATTCTATACCTCATTACATTTGACGTCGATAAAGTGGCTTTTCCTATGCTGTAAAAATGTTAAAAATAGACGTCGACGCAAAGAATACATTAGCATAGTATCATTTAATATAAAAGCACCTGTCTGTGTCTGTATTGTAAGCTATAATAATATACGGCAGCCTGTAAGCCGTATGTTACCTGTAACGCAGAGGCTGTATGTCATCATCGTACGTTTTTTCCGGCGATATGAAACTGTTTATTAAAAAATCGGAATAGAAATAATATTTATTTTGAAGAAAACAACCACTTTGTGGTTTGACTTATTTAATAAAAATAAAACACCTATTTTGTGGAAAACCACGAGTTTTCATTAATTTATTTGCCTACCGGTTTCGCTGGGCTCAAGCATCATCAGCATTAAATAATATACAATTTAATAGTAATTTTATATTAATAGAGTATTGATTTGTACCATGTTGATGGTTGAGCAGAGCGAAACCGGTCGGTAAATAAATTAGTGAAAACCGGAGGTTTAACACGAAAATATTTTTATGAAATATTATTTTATCATCACTTAATAATCCCCAAGATATCAATCAGTAAGTAAATATGTTTAACCCCTCCAGGCCTCGACCATATTTAGTCAGAGGGTTAAAATATTTTCGCGTTGCAATAAAATCCAAAAAAATGGAATATTTCTTACCATATCCGAAAACTAAAAACTGTTTTTGAAAGGTGATAAAATCCGCTTATAAATTTTATAAATCGAAATAAACATAATTTTTTTAAATACAAAAATCTTGCATGCAAACAAACAATTTCTAACCTTAGGTTTAACACTATCTACACATTTTATAACACAAATGTATTGTAATCGGTATTGTCACCTCATTTATGTGTCGTTCCATATAAAAATAATTAATAAAAAGTTCCAAAAGCTTTATACAATTAATGAAAACAAATAACTTTGTGTACACCACTATTTAATTAACAATATCAACATGTTTCGAAAACTATGTTTTCTTCGTCAGGATAATAAGTTAATAAGTTATTTGTTTTCATTAAATTAATAATGACACCACAAAGAGAATTTGCGAATTTTCAAGAAATCTTTATATGTTTATTTCAAATTGCGATCTGAAACTTTGGTTTCATAAAGATGCGTTTTACTTCTTTTGTGGTTGACTTTTGGATTTGAATATGAAGCGTGGGGTTTTCTCTTTCTAACACCATTTATATCATATTTCTCACTATGAAAGGACAAAATGATTTCTATGAGACCTAAATGAGTTGTTTAGACCTATATACGAGTATGTTCTAAGGGGTTAAAATACCAGTTTTCTTTGGTTCAACTATTATTTATGCAAATACAGAATAGTTGAGTATCTTTATATGACATTTTAAGCCCGTTTAAAAAACCGTAACGAAATCAATTGGTTCATTAATAAAGCTAGCTAAGATCATCATTGCGCGTGTGTGCCTCTCCTTAAAATAATGAATAAATATTGTTAAAATGAACCAAGCGTTTTTATTTATTATAACAAGTTATTGCAACATTAGCGAATCTAGCTAAAAAGCTTAAAAACATCGAAACTGTTATAAAAAGATGATCATAAATTATTTTCCTTCGCGGAATAAAAAATGGCGCGAACGTCACACATGTACCATAAGAGGGCATTATTTCAAAGCCTACTTGTGCCGGCGCACACGCCAAAATTTTCAATATTTTGGAATGCGATTTTAACCCTTATGTATAAAGAAAACGTATGAAGAACAAGGTCAGAATCGCTTGGGACATTCTTGTTCTTGATCTGAGATACCGTAAACACACCTAGCCACTCGGAATAATTTGTATTAAATTCTCTATGGCGGCCATCATTTTCTCCGGGATTTGAGCTGTCAAATTAGTTAGCGTCGTTCTCGTGAAAAAGATCGTAAAACCTATAAATTCATCAAATAAACGCAAGTATTTTGTTTTTATGCATAGTTTATTGTTCAAGGAATGTTGTTCAGTAAATATAATATACGGTAGCACAAAATAAACCCACAAAATATTACGTCAAAGTCAAAACTTCGCGATTTTACGTCGTTTCCTCCTTGGCATTTAAAAGGTTAAACCATGATCATTTAAAATTTAACGTGTACTTTGACAGAATTATAAAAAGATATAATCATACCTAGAAGTCAGAAGCTTACGGAATCGAGACCACATTGAAATAGTAAGAATTCAAATAAAAATTACATTATTACGTCCAATCTGTTGGATGTGGTGGTGAAACATACAAGTATTTGCGAGCGTTTGGGATGTCACGCGTCATCGGGTCGGTTGGCTCGGGAATACCTCAAGGCTCGGTTTAGGGCGTCATTTCGTTGTCAAGGGGATTAGCATCCCTAGTCGGATCAGATCCCGCCTGTCATTACAGGGAGAAAAGGGATTTCACCTGTAATCTGCTGATTTACATACAATTCCCGTAAACTGTATTTTAAAATAGGCTAAAACTAGATTATGTGAGCTACGTGATTTGGCTGGGTGGATTTAATCGAATTACCAATCGATTCTAAAGATTATAATTACAAATTAAATTATAATAGTTGAATTTAAGTAATCATTATCATTTATTCTACATTTCTTTGATATGGTCAATGGAGGGATAAACCCGTATAGGGTGTACGGGCGTGTTTGATGTGCCCTAAGTAAGAGAAATTTTCATTACTCGGGGTGAAATGTGATCAAACAGCGAAATTCTGAACATAAATTTTAATGGCTGTCTGCGGCGTGGTAGTCGAAAAGTCTTATGTGAAATAGTTACATCTAATTTTGTACAAATCGGTACCATCTTTATAAATATGTATAATCATACATTTATTGATTATTTCTTCAGTGGTCATTCATTTTCTCTCCGTCCGTGGAATTAGTGTAGTGTCTCGTAAAAGAGAAAGAAATTTTCACGAAGTTACAAATAACTGTTCGTGGAAATCAAGGTAAGAAGGAAGGTTATAATTCAAATTGTAACTTAAATTTATATTGGGCGTTACCCTTTATGTACAGTACGTATACCCAACCAACCCAACCAACCTAACCAACCCAACCAACCTAACCAATCCGAACAACCCGATCAACCCGACCAACCCGACCAACCCGACCAACCCGACCAACCCGACCAACACGACCAACCCGACCAACCCGAACAACCCGACCAACCCGACCAACCCGACCAACCCGACCAACCCGACCAACCCGACCAACCCGACCAACCCGACCAACCCGACCAACCCGACCAACCCGACCAACCCGACCAACCCGACCAACCCGACCAACCCGACCAACCCGACCAACCCGACCAACCCGACCAACTATGCACAGAGAATTAAATTAAATAAACGTTGGACATAATAATAATATGTATTGCACGTTTCAAAACAAATCAAAGTTCAAATTGGAAAAGTACGATGAACAACAGTCACTTTTAAATATTCGTATTTACATTTAAATACGAACAAATTTAGCATTAATATTATGACGTCAGTTAAGCGATGTGGAACCTTCACATTTGAGACATCAAAAATGAGACGTGCAGTGAAATTTATAACTTTATGTGTCACAGGGCGGACTTCATCTGCGAGTTAATAAAGTTGGTTGCGATACGAGACGGGAGATGAGAGTCCTCGGAGGCTGCACAGAGAATGAGAGGGATTGGGGAGAGGGTGTGGAGGGGTGGACCGGGGTGTCTGGCAAACCGAATTTCACTCTCTAAACTTGGCTAATTAAAACCTGTTGGTCGGAACTGGCGCGGTATGGAGATGTGCGGTGAGGCTGTGTATTACTGCAGAGCCCTCAAGATGCTAGGCCTAAGCGCCGAGAAGATGAAAAGAAACAGGGAACAAAAACCTAAGGACTTAACAAGAAACAACGCACAAAAATTACATCACAAATATTGAAGAAACTTCCGTAAAAAAGAATTTTGATTGGTATAGTTTTTTTATCTTTAGTAAATCAGTAGGTTACAGAAAAAATAATGAAACAAATTACCATAATAACCATCAATCTGTAAAAAAACCTCTAATTGCTTAAGTACACCTAATTATAAAATCATATATTTTTTCTAATAGTAAGCTGGTTGCAAAAAAATATTAATGTTACAAAAAATATCTTGACACATTATGGCATCGTCTTATCACTGAAATCTGCGTTGTTATCAATCTTGGCCCTAAACAAAATAATAAAAGTTATTTCGTTGAAATATTTCTGCTCAACATTCAATGTCAAATAGATTCGATGTTTTTTATCGTATCCCAAAATGTTAAAATAAATTTTGAACGCAAACTTAGCTAAGGTTTTTAAGCGAAATTAAAAAGTATATATTTTATTGTACAAACGAATCTAGAGGTTATTGTCGATTCACTGTTTTCATTTTGTATTTAAAAAATTATATATATTTAAAAAAATTGACAATTGTGAATTATTTGGCAGTTTTCTGTTTTACCGACTTATTTCAAATTATACGGTAGCGTTTATTATAAACTTTTCAATGCAAAAAGAAAGCTTTGTGTTCTCTCTTTCTAAATCTGTTTATTTTATACATCCGACCGTAATAGAAAATGAGATAGGACGTGTTTTATGACAACTTCAGACGTGGCCGTAGTGGTTTTAGACGCATACGTCTTTCATGAAAAACAGGGGATGTAACAACAGAGCTTTCAGGGATATGCTTATAGCATGAACTTCAAGCCTGATTTTGGGGTTGCAGAAAATACCAGGAGGTACATTGTTTTAGTAAATCAGTGAAATAATATCAGGAAATATTTAGCAAAATGGCGGAGTGAAAGAAGGTTTCAAGGATCCATTTTCAGGGATGGTTCGAGGAGTTAGAATATAAACCTTCGAATCGCGGTCCATAGTTAATCATAATACAGGCATTTAGATTCAACGAATACCTAAACCCATTTCCGCAGAGTTTTCCAACTTTTGATTGTTGGCCCGCTTTAGGACCGGATACCCTCTTGACTATTCCTGGATGTTTGGCGTAGGAAGGAAAAACGGAGTGCCAAGTACATAGTAATTGTTGTTTTGCATAAGTTTGGACTAACGGCCACCCCGCGGGGGTGCTGGAGCTCCGGGGGAGGAGAGGGGCGCCACCTGCGGCTGCAAAACAAAACTTTTATTGCGTCAGAACAAATTAACTTCAAGAGAACGTTGATTAAAGTAAGCATAGTGAGAAAAAGAGCTAGAGTTAGTAGAGGCGCAGACTCCCCCAGAGAGCATTTTGCGTATTACCGTATTAAGAACAACTTCACCGGGCGTTTAGTGAGTTCGCGAACAATTGAATTGATAACTTGAATTATACATACCAATTCATATTATTATTATAAGAGTTGGTGGTAATTCACGCTTACACAGCGAATAAATGGAAACGTTTATGTTGAAATAATATTTAAACCAAAATAATAAAAAGAGCGTACTTAGAGTATTTTTCATACATCACGAAAACTGATATACGAGTATATTTCGCCCTGGTTAAAATATTTATGACGGCGTAATTTTGAAAGTGCATAGTTTTAGTCATTGTATAGTTTTAATTTAGTAAATCAAATAAGCTAAATTCCGGCGAACGAACAGAAAATTTAGAAAGTACCGCGATTTTTTTTTTTCAAAATTACGGGATAATTTTTTTTTTTACATTTGCTCCACTCTGGAGGGTCTGAAGAAAATAATGTCCCTCAATGATTATTTCATCTTTGGTTATTCTGTGTAGAGGAGTTTTTTAGAAGAGGAAGGAGTTAGCAAGGGTTTTAAAGAGACCCATGTAGTATGAGGGAGGAAACACAAAGGCCTGCAAACCGTTCCACAGCCGAGTTGTTGAACAAAAGAACCGGTCATAAAAACGAGCCATCTTCATGTGATAAATATCAACCGTGTACAAATTTAAGTCTAATAATTTATTTATGTAGTTTATATTTCAATAACTTTGTATAGAACACATTGGACAGTAGATATAAGTATTGGGAAATGCAGTTGAACTCATTAAACATAAGCTAGATAAAACCTAGGAATTAATAATAAGCTTTAGGTGATTTTTCACAAAAACGGCGCTCTACAAATTATCCAATTATTATTATTATTGTGGTAGGTACCTACGTCAGAACTTTACTGATGGCGGGGACATACTTTGTCGTGGTAGTTTTTTATGTTTTACCCGTTTCCCATCTTCAGCAGTGAGGCACAACCAGCAGCCAGCGAAAGGTATATTTTAACATTCATTTCGGTAAAAAATCTGAAGAAGTTCCTGATAGAGTGCGTGGCTATTTTAAATACTAATTCAGACCCTTGTGCATAATTATTTGCATTCACAAAAAAAAGCTGAACTATAAATAATAGTGAGCAGTGGCATGCGCTATGCACAGACAGTTTACAAAGACAGTTGCAAACTTTGGTCTTTTCACATTTTCTGCTTGTACTTGTTGCAGTGCAGAAGCAGTCCATTATTAAATGATTGTCTCCACAAACGCTAGGTCGTCGGGACCAAAATATCGACAATCTCCAGATATTGGATGCACGAAAATCTTCTGTCAATAGACCGACATTCTTTTGTTTTCAACTTGACGTCGCGAGTGATTAGCTTTTTGAAAATAGGACATTTCCGCGTCCCGACGCTTGCCGTAGGGATAAAGGGATAGGATCCCGAAAATTATATACATTGGTCCAATTAGCACAATAACTCTGAATCTTATTTTTTATAGTTTCGTAAGTATGGTACCATAATGAAGCACTTGTCCGCAGCATCTTGGAATATAGCTCCATTATTTGGGCCCCCTCTGAACAAAACCATATCCTAGAAATAGAAAGAGTTTAAAAAAGGTTTATGCGTTACCTGTATATGAGGGAATATACATACTACCTATTCCTGTATCCATCGTTGTTATCAGGAATGCTCGATTTTAATACATTAGAAGCCCGCCAAAAAATATTTTGGGTAAGCACTTTTTTAAGCTAATCTCCGGCATTATACTGAATCCGCCCATGTTGAACGAGATTAACTGTTTTATGGAGAACCTGATAAAATAAATAAATAATTTGTTACATAATTTAATTGTATGTTTTAGATTTACTATACAATAATTTATTTATTTATTTATTTATTCACGCCTTGAAGGCTTTTACATGTATTATATGTAGTTACATAAGTTATTATAATTACATAAGTTATTTAACATTGTATTAAAAATTATTAGTAGAATTAAAAAGAAATGAAAATATTAGCATAATAATTATAAAGTTTATGTCAGAATTTTAAAAATTTCTGATATAAATTTTGGTAAAGAATAAATGAAAATATCAACGGTAATGAATATTAATAATTAATTAATTATTATTTATTATTTTAACTTTATGAGTAAAACCTCAAACTGTAATATTTTTTTGAGGTTTTACCCATAAAGTTAAAATAATAAATAATAATATTCATCCCAGACTTGCAGAAGAGTCAATAGATGTCGCACATTAAATAAAATGGATAATAATTTATCCAGACACCACCTAGATTGCATTTAGTTCGAGTTGAATCTTGCAATCATTCATAAAGATGGCAGCCAATAAAAATATGCTTTAAGAAAAATGAAGATAATATGGGTGGTTCTTAGTCGAAGTACGGTACAGTTAAAAGTGACCGAATTGGATATCGACACCTTAGCTCAGTGGATAAGAGCGCCCAACCCGGAAAGTAGGGAGGTCCTGGGTTCGAGTCCCAGAGGTGCCAATATCTTTTTCTGATTTTTCTGTTTCCAGATTGTTGGATAAATTGTTTAAAAGGTTATGGGTCCCCATGCATATTTTTTGTAGGTACCATCATCTTAGCCATTTTTTTCAATTCCATGTCGTGTAAAAATGAACACACAAAAAACTCTCATCAAATTCAAATCAAGCGCAAAAAGATGTAAGCAAGACCATGAACGGAGCTAAGAGGAGTCAGGCGGTGTCCCGGGAGATAGTTGGTGGTTGATGGGCTTCCGTGATGATGCGGTGCCAATTAGTGGCGCAGTCTCTTCGCCCCTTGATTCTCACCCCCACCCCTCGCCCTTGCAGACACCCCCACGGGGGGTGAGATCTCGATTTCTGTGGTCTCTAGTATCGTATCGAATCCAGTTAACAGAATCGAAGTCTCTATTGTACGCGGTGTCTGGAAACATCAAGACAAAACAGGAAACCAAAATCTCTCTCCAGGATTAGCACCAAAAATGTAGATTTTTTTCCCTTATTCTCTACATTTTGTAACACCGCAAGATTTTGTACACATCATCACAGAAAAAAACAGCTGTAACAGCCAGAATTTTATATTACACTAACCAAAGCTGAAAAATTGCCACAGCAGAGAATCGAACCCTTATCAACTGATTGGAAGGTAACTATGCCGACCATTACATTATTTCTGTAAGAACGGCGGCATAAAATTTAATATTATTTTTACTGAAAATATAAGAATAACTAGCTTTTCCCCGCGGCTTCGCTCGCATGGTATTACGGGAAATTACTGTAGCGCTTGCACTTATCAATTATCTCCCCCCCCCCCACCCCCATCCCCTCCCGCATTCCATATATTCATTCCCCTACATTCAGTTTTCAAACATCTCGCCTACCACCTAAATTTCATAATGCTATAGCTCAAAGAAAAAAAGAATTACTTATCCAATTTTGTTCATTCGTTCGGAATTTATGCGCTTACAAACATTTCGGATATTTATTTTTATTTAAATATTTGGAAGTTCGTAAATATAATACAAAATTACTCTATTTATCATTCAGTCTTTATAATCGATACGAATTATATCTTTAATATAGGAACTCTCATTTGACATTTATTCCAAGCTTGTCCAAAAAAAAAACGAATTCTAATATTTGAATTTTCTGCAGTAGTAGCTGACCAGTAGACTGAGTACCTACCAGCATAGAGCCCAAAAATATATCAACATTGTTTCCATGGAAAAGATTTTTTTCTGACGTTAGCAAAAACACGCTTTTGTTAGCGACAGAAAACGTATAACAAATATAATATATTAATATTTATAATTTCATAACGCCAGAGCTTACCATCATATACAACCTGTAGTCTGCGCATATAATTAAGCTTTATATTGGTGAAAGAATTATTAAAGTCTTTATATTGTGTTATGCGTGAAAAGGTCATAAACAAACTCGAGCAGTTTCGCATTTATAATATTAGTATGGATGTATTTTAGAATTTTAAAACGTTACTCACATCACATCCGAAATTATATTGTTTAGTAAAAATTAGATAAAAATAAGCAAATTAGAATGAAAATTCTATATTTTAACCAAAAGTAATATGATATTCGCAGATCGATGCAAGCAAGATACTTATATACACTTATATACAGAAAAAATGAAATATTCCTAATGACATGAAGTTCATAAAGTAACTGCGTATTTTCGTTATTTGTTTTTGGGGTGTTATGCCGTGTTGCGCACCTCCTTCTTTAGCCAACTTTTCGGACAGCTTTACAGTATCCATCATCAAGGCAGATGTGTATTTGAATAAGATAGAAGAGCGAACACAACGTAAAATCGTTTTTTCGGGATTAAATTTCAAATTTAACTAGACAAATTTGTGCTTCAACAAGCGTAAAGCCCATCAAAATGCTTTCTTAATTTTTAATATTTTATTTTATACTTCCGCAGTAGATAGGGCAAAATTGATTTTTTTTAATAATAATTTTAAACTCACAAGTTGCCCAAGTTGCTTTTTAAATCGTGAAAATGGATTTCTTTAACGCCCCATATTTTATAATTTAAAACACAAATTAATAAAGTAGTACAGGTCCATTCTAGATATTTGCTACACTTTGTGATTAAAAAAATAATCATTCAGTTTGGTCAGGTATTTTGGCCTCAAATGCAAATATAAGTTACGTTTGAGAAAGGCCGCCTGTCAAAATATCCATACAAAACTTGATTGGGTAAGCTGGCAAAGTGGTACTATAATATTTATGTTCAAATGCAAACCAACCAATGTTGATAAGGTTGTTTACGCTCTGTTTAATTTGAGGGAAAAAATATTGGTTGCAATTTTACATATAAACTGTTATCGTCGATAAAAAGGCTGGTTTCAAAACACGACCGTAACCTTCCATTACGCTACAACAATTGATATGTTATTGTACAATTAGTATTGTGGTGCAGCGGTTATTATTAATTTAAATGAACCAGTTGATAATAATTTATAATACTAAACAAGAATGTTAAAAATATAACTATTTTACATAATCTACCTATTGTCCTGCCCCTGGTTTATTACTTAGCTTTACAGGTAGGCCGTTAGTTACTTAGCTTTATAAGTATATCAAAACCGCAGATTTCGGGTCCATAGACAAAGTTCTAGAGAAAACAACTTGATGAAGTGTTTTCTAAATTAAATTGCGAAGCGAATAAACCGAAATTCCAGGTAAATTCAGTCCAAATTGAATTAATAAATTAACAAGGGGTTGGAAACGTCCAGAAATATTGGTATAGCTGATACATCTGTTGTAACCTCTCGTTCTATAGACGACGCATTTATACAAAAACCCAGATATTAGAGAACAATGGCAAAAGAGAACATGATAAAAATATGTTAGGTCAGGCTTGTACAATCTTTTCTTCAATTTTCTTCAACGTTATTTTTTGTTCCTGTTCTTGTTTTGTCGTAGAACCATATTACGAAAGAAAGAACTATGGTTAGGACGGAGCTCTCAGTGGCCTGAAAATATTATTTAGACGAAGCCTCCCGCCTTCATTAGACGTGATTCTGTTAACTTGTCCCCGAACAAGCGGCATACATTATTATCGGTTGCCGTCTCCCCCTGGGGACTTTCGGGGGGGTGGATGCTGGGTGAGGGTGGTTTCCACACCCCCCGGTCCCCGGGGGGAGGAAGAAGGAGACAGGGCAGAAGTGTACACATTAATGAAGTGGTCAGGTAACATCTCGGGGCGGTAATCAACATCTTCAACGCACAGTCACGGCCAAATTTCTGACACCTGTTTACTGGACGATAACATTCAATTGCAATATTTTAATTACAAAACAATGAAAAATTTAAATTGGCGTAAATTTACAGAGCTCGGCAACCTTCGCCGGAAACACATGGAATGCCTACTGAACAAAAATAGTAAGAAAATACGGTTCCATGATAATTCAGAATCAAGTCAACTCGACAACTCTTTGAAAAGTCATTAAAAACTTTTTTTTTTAAATTTGGTTGTCTGTAAAGTCGGTTTACGGACGATAATTTTACGCGATAACGTCACGAGCCGAACGCTTAAGCCGAACGCTTAGACCGATCGTGCCTCTCTATCGTTTGTTCCGCGCTCTCGCTGAACGCTTAGGCCGAACGCTTGTTCCGCGCCCTTGCTTGTACGCCCGACTCAGGCGAAACGTGACATCGTGACAGCGTGACAATGAGTCATGCTTTTTCGTGAATGCGGCCGGCGTTCATCGATTTATAAGACATTAAATGACACAAAAATGAAAAATAGCCCACAATAACCTAACGTAACCTATTTTTAATATATTTTTTCACCACTTTTTGTGACTTTTAAAGGAGTTGTTGAGTTGTCCGGTCACCGAAAATACATCTAAAGTAAAACCAACTCATATAATGTTGTGAGAACTTTGAAAGCAGTGACTGACAACCGACAAAATAACAATTATTAAAACTCATGAAATAAAATTATTGACTCTGTTTTTCCTTCAATAGCGAATAAATCTTCCGTCTTTCACAATAGCATTTATGGAGTAACTACAGATATTTTATTATTATTCTTATTGCATATTATTATAAATCAATAGAATGTGTGATTTGGGTTTTCTTGGACATTCGATATAATGAAAAAATCTGCGGTGTCGGGTTTTTCAATATTTTTACGTCAAAAACATAATGTGGTGGTGTCGAAATCGACATAATATTTACTGAAATGGTTATGTAGATAACCCTACATAATATTATTATGACCGTACAAATGCCGCGCAATGCGCAACGCATTTCAAAATATTTAATACGAGCGAGTACCCGGCATGCGTTGCAATACCACTCAAAAAAAAAAGTGTTTGTTTTTTAATGTGTTCATTGAAGTGCTTCTAGATACACAATATTATTTTTTAATTTCCGTCTGGTGGATACACGTACGAGTATATATCTTTTCTAAGGTTTTCCGATGCTTGAGCACGTCACATACAGCTGTCCGTGTGAGAAGCATGGATTTTCCAAAATTATCCGCGCTATCCCCTACCGCTATTATGTCTCCTTTGCAATCCCCCTCTGCCCCCCTTGTCCCCCACCCCTCTCTTGTTGTGTCTTTTACCGTATGCCCCAATTCCCGTCACCGTTCCCCTCCCGCGACCCCTTCTTTCCCTCCCGCATTCCATTCAAACTTCACTGCCTTTCTCCCTATCTCAACCCCCTCCCGCGACCCCCGCCCCTTAGTTCCCTCTCTCTTTCTCGCCACCTCCGGCCTTCCGTCCCTGCCGGTTAACTATATGAAATACGGTTCCATGCCAACTGAGAATAAAGTCAACTCAACACCTCCTTGAAAAGTCATTAAAAGCTATGAAAAAAATAATTTTAAATTAGCCGATAACCCTAACGTAACATAACCTATTCAACCAATTTTTTATATATATTTTTTTTTATTACTCTAAATGACTTATTTGAGATGGTTGTGAGTTGGTTTCATTCCGAGTTGTCCGATCACCATGAAATACAGACATTTTTCAAACAACTCGCGCGCCACCTTTTGTAAATTGTTTGTGCAAATTTGGTAACGCCAGAGATGGCGTGCGTTACAACGCACATCAAATCACCAAGTTTCATCGCAATCGGATGAATGGTGTAGGAACGCATACGAGATAAACAAAAAAAAATGTAAAGAAGATTACAATGTTTTTACACATTTTTCTCATATAACTACAAGTCAATGGGTTTTGTTATCAACAATTATGAACATTTTGTTTCATCAACTTTGTTATCAGCAATTAGATATCCAAAAGATCTACCCTCGCCCAAATATATTTTTTTATAATACGGTAAATGATAATAGAATGCCTCACCAATGAATATAATGTAATATCGCCATATCTTTTTATTGCGGTTAAACCGATATTATATGTTTATCTCATTACGAAATAAATAATAATATGATTATAATAATAATAAATAATTATCATATTATTATTTATTATAATGTATTATTTTGACTTTATGTCCGGGTTAAATCTTCCCCACAGGAAAACTTAACCCTTCCACACACTTTTCCACAAATGATCATCTAGTCAATCCACGCTATGCAATTGCACTGTATAAGTATAATAAATAAAAACAATTCAAGAACAACATTTCAACCTACCAGAGACCATATGGGAAAATAATTCACCGACTCCAGATATTTTCAAATCAGAGGGTTCGGCTCGATTAGAACTCCTAACTGGACCGATAAATCCTACTGATCCCTCAATATAAATATTTTAAAAATCTTTCGTAATCCTACATGTATTTAATATGACTGAATTTTGCATTTTTATTATTAAATAAAAATGCAAAAATAACTAATAAATAAAATGCAATAATAAATAATAAAAACGATAATATTATTAGTATTATCGTATATTATTATTATGAATATGATGCTACAAGTTGAAAAAAGTTGCACCATCCTCGAAATTTCAGACACAAAAAGATGTGCAAATTTCACGACGCTATAGCTTTGAGAGATTTGCGGTTTTTAATAAACAAATTTCTGCTTACAGCTAATACTGGGAGAAGTATGAATTATTGACGTCGCATTAAAGTATCCACTGGCAATAGAATTTTTTTGTTGTTCTGTGTCTTGTTCTGTTTCATGTTTCGTTAGATTTATTAGTATTATTTTATTTTTCAAAGAACAATAATTCATCGCTTACGACCTTCATGATGTTTGATTTGTTCTTAGTTTGTCACGCCTATTATAGGAACGGTGTTGATATTAGTATGGTATAAATGCAATATTATGTTATGTTTTATCAATAAAATGGCGTTTTTATCCTTACGCCGCCATTTTTTTTAAATATTATTGAATAAACCAGTTAACGACTTGTTCTGCATCAAAGCCAATAACTATTTGTCCTCGTAGAATTATTACTCACCACAAATTGAATATAATTGAAGCGAAACCTCAGGCTTCTCAAAGTAAGAAAATATATGGGTTTATTACTAAGATTGTAATTTTGGTCAGATCGATTGTAGGTCAGGAAGCTGAATTAAATATGTTTATCCCGGTTAGGTTATACCCATGAATATAATATATCATTGAAGAAGGTAATACCAATAAATTTAAACAATACATGACAAAACAAGACACAGAAAAATAAAAGGCAACTATAATTACTATGGAATTACTCCGCCATTTTGACATATTTGACAGTTCTGCTGGAGATACGGTACGAAATTGCGCGCTTCAACATTGATTAATAATCATGATTGTCATTATAGAAGATGATGATAGTGATGATGAATTCCTCGTCTAAAATGTATTGCAGCGAAAACCAAAAACATTTCGACCTCGTCTAAATAATATGGTTATTAGGGACGATCCCAAATTTTGGCGCGGTATCACATGTCGTAAAATTTGTGACCCTTCAAATTCAGTGAGATATAAAGATATGGCTGAACAACGTTTAAAAATTTTTAAAACTAAATTTTACCGACTGGTATCCCTGAGAGTCGCTCTCCGGTCCGGTGCATGATATTGCCAAATTATTCCGGTTCCCGCGTTCGCCTACTTAGGCTGCTTTATATTATCTCCCGTCACTCTAGTTGTAACGAATTTAATTTTGTATCAAATTTTATCATAAAATATAACGTTACTTGTAAATAAATTCGTTACAACTAGAGTGACACGGAAAGGAATGTAAGCGAACGCGAGAACAGGAATAATTTTGCAATATCATGCCCTGGACCGGAGAGCGACTCTCAGTGATACCAGTCGATAAAGTTTAGCTTTAATAATGTTTTAAGGTTGTTCAGCCATAACAAGTTCTGAATTATATATTTTTCCGTATTTTTTAAATGCTCACACAAATATCATTATAAGAACAACGCTGTCAGATCCTACAATGACGCGAAACAAAATACTGCAGGAAATTTTGATAGTTGTAGTGGTTTTCATTCGGCATTAGAAGTGCGGAGGAGCTATTCCAGGCAGCGCAAGATAGAGAGACATTTTCCAGAGTGATCGCCAACGTCGGGAGACCTGATAGGACACACGAAGAAGAAGAAGAAGTGGTTTTCAAATATAATTATTGGTGTGGCCGTAACAAAAAATAATGTGATGCGTTTTTCAAATAATTTCGAGGAACATTGTGTTTTTAGATTGGCCACACTAATGACTATTACTTTAGCAAAATGACACTTTGAAACAGCGCTGGTCCCATTTAACATCCTTGTTACTTTAATCGATGGTTAAAATTTAATTTTAGCTCAAGATTTAGCTTTCTATAGAAACAGACGGCCCTTATTAATCATAAATTAACGTTAAAATAAGTATTTTCACATTAATTATGCAAGTATTATTTTTTATAATAACTTGAACCATTGGATAATTAAATACTTTACATAGAAGCACAATTATTAATAGAGACACTTAAGTGTTCAATCATTTTTCTGAATTAAAAACTAGTCAAATATTAAAATTAAAAATATCTCAAGATTGAATTTAATAAAGAAAGGAAAGTGTCCAATAATTTTCCCAGTAATGTTCAGTAAAGAAGCTACCGGGGGAATAGTTTGCGGGTAGGTACTGAGTACCGGCTGGGGAGAAGAAGGAACGGGGGTGGGGTAGAGTGTAGAGAGGGGTGACTTTTAACTTCGCTGTGAAACATCTCGATAAGTTTTAAGTAAGGGTAAGTAAGTACTTTCTTACTTACAAACTGCGGAAACTAAAACACGTACAATACTGCGCCATGACACACGAGAGTATCTTGGAAACCACTATCTCTCCCTCTATGCCTCTGTGGGGCATCACTTCTACAAAAGCTTTTATGGTAAACTTTACTAGCAGTTTGCTGCGTGCAAACGCCCTGATATTTTAACTATATGACCCGTGGTCTTACAACTTTTAGGCCAATAATCATAAGTACAAAAGTAACATTTCTCAGAAGAACAAACAGTTCGAAGCTATCAATAATGTGTGCCACTTCAAATAATGCTTCCTGTTAACTCCCACTTTTCGGTCCGCCAGCCTTCGGTCTAACTTTGATGACAATTTTTCTTGACGACCAATCAGTTGTTTTTTTTGTGACACCTGACAAGAGCGCCCCTCTGTACGGTGTAAAGACAGGGAATTGTCTATGTGAGCGGTAGGGGTTGTAGGAAGGGATTCATTAATGCGGGTCTTGAAGAGACCAGGATTATATAAAGAAGGAAAGTAACAATCCAGTAATGAAATTACTGGATTGTTTTTTTTTTCAAACGTGGTTAACCAGCTGCGGTATTATTTGAAACTAGCTGAAGTCCCCGGCGTTGCCCGTTCTTTACCCAGACTTTTTTTATAAATATCACGTTAACGTAACCTTCCTCCAATTTTGAAGGTCAAGTGCGCAAAATTTTTCGGACTGTAGATTTGTGTAAAAGTCAAAACCACACCGCCAGCCCGCCCGCCACAGATATTCTTTTATACCAATTTATAAATAAATAGATAGAAGTCCGTTTTGATGACGTGTTCAAATGTGGGCAGAAGTTTTTATTAATGTGTTGATTCCACTCGTCTAACTTTTGGTTTAATATCTAATAAGTAACGAAAAATCAACCCGTTTAAAAAACAGTTTTTTTTCTATAATACATCTACTCCCCAGAAACTGGAGTCAGTAATGCTAACCCCTGTGTCAAATCTCAATTGTAGGGTACCGACATTTATTTCATAAATTAAGCGCTGTAATTTTTTTAATATAACGACATCCAATTTCAGAAAAATGCATTTGTGCGCGCGCCTGCGTGTGCATGAGTGCCACCAAAATTTGAAAGAATGCATTGTCTTCGACGACGAGTCTATCTGCCGAGTTTCAGCTCGATCACCTGTCGGGAAGCGGGTAAGTTTCCATCCAATTTCAGAAAAATGCATTTGTGCGCGCGCCTGCGTGTGCATGAGTGCCACCAAAATTTGAAAGAATGCATTGTCTTCGACGACGAGTCTATCTGCCGAGTTTCAGCTCGATCACCTGTCGGGAAGCGGGTTAGTTTCTACTTAGTTTCTACTTCCAAGATTCCGCGGTATTCATATATTCAAAACAATAGCGAAATTCAAACAGATACGAGAATATTTAAAAAAAATCATAAATTGTATAATATTCCAGCGAAGATACGCAAGTTCCTGGTGTTTCCACAGCTCCAAACTAGGGCAGTATTCTTGCGAAAGATAAAATATGTATAATAAATGTTTGCTGAAAGAAGAAAAAGATGGCGTCTTCCGATATCGGTACCTGCGCTCGCAATTAACATAAATCATACAATATTATTCTCCCTTGGCAATCGAACAATGGACACTTTTATTTGTTGACAATATTCTTTCTGGGCGGATCTTGTTTTTCTTTTGTCGCTTTAGTTGACTTTATGAGTTTTATTTAAATATACACAAGCTCTGTAACAGCGGGTCTAGACACACATAATGCCCAATTTATATGATCCAGTCAATTTATACCATCGTACAAATGACAGCATTCGTATGATTCCCGGTTTTATTACGTTTAATAATATCTGACCATCTATTTCGTAATACACACACACAACTCGTAGTTGCTACCCGACTACGAATCAGTTTTTAGGAATTAACAGTATGGTATCTTGACTTATTTTTTTACAGTTAAAGAGGAACGTATGCGCGGCCCATTTCAGACAATTTCATACTAATCTTAAATTTGGATTTGAGATCAAAATACTCAACCAAACTGAAAAATTATTTTTGTAATCAAAAGGTATATCAAAAATCTAGTACGGATGTGAGCTACTTTATTTATTTTTGCTTTAAATTATAAGATTTAGGCCATTAAATATTTTAGTGTTTCATGATTTTAGAGGCAACTTGGGCAATGATCTAATGTCCTATATGTTATAATTTAAAGTAAAAATAAATAAAGTTGCTCACATCCGTACTAATAATATTTGATATACCTTTTGATTACAAAAATATTTTTTGTTGGGTATTTTGATCTTAAATCCAAATTTAAGATTTGTATGAAATGGCCGAAATGGGCCGCGTATACGTTCCTCTTAAATGGCTATTTCAAATCTCTATAAATAGCTCTCAATAGTCATGATACAAGTGAGGCTAGAGCTGAAAATAGTTCCGTTGATCTAGAAATTTGAGACAGAAAGATGTGTAAATTTAACGACGAGAGCTAACCGTTTGAGAGTTTAACTGCTTCACCACTCAAGCGATGGAGATTTCCGGATGTTTTCACGATTTTCGATTTAATTCATATCATACCTCCAAATAGGCGGACCCGACCTTATTCATTGCATACCATCAAACGAATTTAAAAAAATTATTTAACTATTAAATTAATTGTATCTAATATTTTTATATTACTTGCGTGGCAACTTTCCCTTATTTTTCCCTTAACCCTCTCCTCCCCTTACCCTTCCCAAACCATATACCTATTTTTCCGTCTGTTTCATTTGTAATCACACTTATTTTATTGTTGTATATTGGTTTATCATTTGTTGAATTCAGATTTGAACTATTATTATTTTTTTTTAATTGCTCCTTAGTTCTGTTTTTTTTTTCTTCATTTTTCTTAAATATTCTAGTTAACATTTAGTTAGTCTTGTTTCTAAATACCTACCTGTGAACATTAATAATTGGTTTTTTTATCATCCTCTTATGTTTATTATAATACTAAAACTGTTTATGTTCCTTAAATAAATAAATAAATAAAATGCATCTAGCATGCCTAATTACGGAGGTAATATTATAGTTCTTGGTATCCAGTTCTTGGTATCCAGTACCAAAACTAAACGCCGTAAACCACATTAATTAAACTAATTATTATACAGAAATAATGATCCTAAGAGAATTGACGCGCGTAACACGATATGGTTCCACTTATACATTTACATACATTCTTAACCACAATCTACACATCTCCCTGATGATGAACATTGCAACGCTGTCCGAAACGTTGGCTTAAGAAGGAGGAAGCGTAACACGACATAAAAACCCAAAAATTAATCACTTTATGTGTGTATCTTAATCAGATAAAATTATTATCTCGACCTTCAATAAAATGTAGTGCAGATAAGGAATTACCTATGTCTTACGATTTCGATCTCACAGCGTTGTCAATTTTAACGAAAAATTAATTTTACAGTACTAAATTAAAGTAAATTATCTAACTGACAATCACATTTGGGAGGCGGGTGTGGGTACCGCCGCTCCGGGAACCATTTATTGGATAACCATCGTTCGCTACGTTTGGTGACTTAGCAGGAGTGCCCGGGTTAATGGGGTGAGGTTTGTTCAGGAATTGACGGCGGATGCGTTTGCCTACCTACTCCGTGGCGGGCCGGATCGAGAGATAACTTTTGAACTTTCCAGCCGAACTCCCTCGACGCATCGCCTTGCACCGTAGTTGGAGGAATGGATTCATACGTCCGTCACTCCTGGACACACTGACCTCCAGATTCCTACCCACCACTCATACCTTTTTCCTTTCTAGAACTTTCTATCCTTCCCTTTCCTACAAAGACCCTCCACAGCATTCTCCAAGATGACATAGGCCTTGAAGGAAATTAAATTCCTCAGGGCCTCCTGTGTGGAGCTAATGTAAAAAAAAAACATTTTCAGCAAGATTGGCAAATGAGATAAGACTACAATACAATTTGGGAAACATGATATGAGATATGAGATATGAGATATGCATGAGGTACGAATACATGATTTGAGGGGTGACCGGACAACTCGGAATGAAACCAACTCAGAACCATCTCAAATAAGTAATTTAGAGTGATAAAAAAATATATTAAAAAATGGTTAAATAGGTTACGTTAGGTTAGATTATCGGCTAATTTAAAAATATTTTTTTCGTAGATTTTAATGACTTTCGAGGAGGTGTTGAGTTGACTTTGTTCTCAGTTGGCATGGAACCGATTTGAGGTATGGATTCCGACGCCGCCCCGGGAACCATTTATTGGATAACTAACCTCTGCCGTAGGTTACCCCAAGAGGTTCTCTTCGGTTTGGTGACTTAGCAGGGGTGTCCGTGTTTATGGGGTGAGGTTTTTCTAGGTCTTGGCGGCAAATGGGATACCTTTTAATCTCTTCAGCAGGACTCTCTCAACCATCGCAATGAAAGAGATGGATTCACAAATCCGTCACTTCTGGACACAACCAGATTCTTACCAATCGCTCTTACCTTTTTCCTTCCTAGAACTTCCTTTCCTTAAAAATACCTTCCACACAGCATCCCCAAAGATTACATAGGCCCTAAGGGAAGTTATTTTAAGGAGGAAGAGCATCACAGAAAAATAACCCAAAAAATAATCTCGAGAGTTAGAATAAGTATTTAAATACAGAATTTATTGCTTCGCTGTGCCATTATCTCATTTGACCTTTCCTGTTGAAGAAAATGTGTAATTTATTTGCGTATTTTTACGGAGCACTCCATCATTGTGCTACAAGAAGTAATGTTGGTCTTCTATTGTCTTTCTGGCTCCCGAGAGTTCCATAAATTGTCTGCGTCGGACCCGAATTACTCCGAAACCTTGACTAGGCACAAAGCAAAGCTCAAAAACGTTTAAAATTAACATAGGCGTGTAAGATTGTGGAAATACGATGTGATGCGTGTGATCACCGCTTTCTCTGTGCTTTAATGCCTGTTATAAAAATATTAACGAAATGAATATTTTTTTCATATCATTCGTATTCATCTCAAAAATCAATAGATGTCGCACATTTAAATTTAAAAAAAAATGTATTAATCCAACACACAATCTAGATTGAATTTAGTTCGCGAAAAATCTTGCAATCGTACATAAAGATAGCAGCCAATAAAAATATGCGTTGAAAATGAAGATAATGATTGTAGTTCTTAGTCGAAGTATGATACTATTACATATGACCGAAGGGGATAGGATCGAATTGGTTCCATGCCAACTCGGAATGAAACCAACTCAGAACCATCTTAGATAAGTCATTTACAGTGATAAAAAAATAATTTTAAATTAGCCGATAACCCTAACCTAACTTAACCTATTTAACCATTTTTTTTATTTATATTTTTTTATCACTCTAAATGACTTATCTGAGATGGTTCTGAGTTGGTTTCATTCCGAGTTGGCCGATCGAATTAGATCAGTGGTAGAGTAGGAGCCCCGCAAGGCTAACGCCCTGGGTTCGTATCCGACCGTATCTTTTTTGATTTTTCTGTTTCAAATTTTCGTTTATGAGTAACTAATATTGTCTTCAATGATTATTATCTGTTATTATTTTAAACACATGCATTATATTATTACTGTTTTTTTCTTCCGTTATTTCTCTTATTCCAGAAGGCTTCTTCAACTGGGTGCAGATGTTATTTTTTTATTTCTTATTTTTTTATCTTACTAACACTTTTATCTCTATTTTTTCGTGTAACCGATTTCAGAGGAATTATTCCACGGGCTGATACTTCTATTTCTCATGTATTATGTAAATGTAAGTACTTGCATACTGCTTACTAACCCCGTAAGCATGAACATTGGAGGGACGAGAGTCGTTCAAATAAATTAAGCTTCTTTCAATAAAAAATAGAGTCTTGAAGGGTGCGGTGAAGAAGGAAACCATATGTTTCCTTATAATGCCGTTGGGAAAGTGGTGGGGTCCCCTCCAATGTCTTCAATAATAATAAATTAATAATGCTCGAATTGGGACAGCGACGCGACGAACTGACGGGAAGGAATATTGTTTGAAAATGTCAATACCTTCATCGAATTTACATTATTTCTAGCGTAGGCGATGTATTGCAAAATAATGTAAAATCATGTGTTTTTGGCACCAAAAATTGGTCACCGAGACTAGATTATTAAAATTTATTATAGATATGCAGACGCTTATTAACAATACAATCATGGACATTGCTTTATTCGGAATATATATTTTTTAATATCTCCACAGAGGAGAAGACCTTGAGAAAAAATTTCCTTAGGGCGTAACAGTGTGGAGGATTTTTTAAGGAGAGAAAGTTGTGGGAAGGAAGGTATAAGGGGGGGTTAGGATGTTAGGAATCATCTGGGGGTCAGTGTATAAAAATTAAAAATTGACGCCTTCGTGAAAATGTTTTCAGGTATAAAATCTTCGATTTACAATTTTTCGGATTTGCTTTTATAGTATAATGTAGAGATTGGTTTTCTTTTCTGACCGGAAAACATTTTTATATTTTTGTTCCTGAGATTCACAAAATAAATCAAACCGGGGGTAATTAATTACCTTGTGAAGTGATGTACTGGATTTATTAACCTTATTTAATTTAACCTAACTTAAAATTAACCCAAAAAACATTTAAATAATATTGTTGCATTAAATTGCAAGTTTAAATTTAAACTGAATTGAAGTCGCTATGCAACAAGTGTTTGTGTGCAATTGCGGGGTGAGATGGGACTGCGGGCAAGTGTTTCGATCTAGTTTCGATTAATAGTTTGTCCTCTTAAAGTTGCGGGATTCCGAATTTCTACTTCGTTCTATAACATATTTCTCTTGAACACTTTAAGTTTTTAAGTTTCTAAAAATGTATAATTTTTTTAAGATAATATCTGTACATTTACCACGCCGAAACGGTAATTATATAAAATTCCCTCCATATAAAAACTCGCTAAGTATGCTCCGAAAATTATTATACGCTCTTTTCAGTTATTTTACAAGTTATGTGTATGAAAAATTCACAGTGATTTTTTAAATGCTCTTTGACATTTCTCATGAGATTTTTGCTCTATTTTATTTTCTATTTTAAACGAGTCGTGTTTTATTAAAGCATTTTCACAATTTTCGCTTACATATTATCATATCTTTATCATCCAGATTTACACATCTCCCCTCCTTCTTCTTTTTGAGCGCTTACTACCGGGCCTTAAAATGATTTTCCTGTACTTTGTTTTTAAACGATTATCGTACAAGATTCCCAACTGCCCAGAACAACAACCACGACATTCCAAATTTGAGTTATGTTGCGAGGATGAAAGAAAAAGATACAAACTTCATAACGCCAGAGCTTACCATTATATATAGCCTATGTGTTATTCTGATGTATGAGCTATATTATCGTAAAGTTTTATTAAAATTCATTAAGTAGTTTTTGCGTGAAAGAGTAACAAACACACATAAATCCATACAAATTTTCGCGTTTATAATATTACTAGCTGACCCGGCAAACGTTGTTTTGCCATATACATTATTTCTAGGAATTTTTTTTTAGTTTAGACAAGGGTTGAAAATGATTGAATTACTAATATCGCTATTAAAAAATAGGGGTTGATGGTAGAAGGGTGAAAATTTAGGGCTGTGTGTATTTTTTAATGCCTCACCATAAAAAAATAAAAATAAAAATTTGTCCAAAAAATAAAAATTTGGGGTAGACCACCCTTAACTTTTAGGGGTATGAAAAATAGATGTTGGCCGATTCTCAGACCTACCCGATAAGCACACAAAATTTGGAGGATTCTGGAGGATTTTTAAAGACAATTATTTTTGGTTGGTACACACTCGTCATACCAGATACGGCTTCTGCACTCCCTAGAAAATAGTTTGTACACACTCGTCATACCAGATACGGCTTCTGCACTCCCTAGAAAATAGTTTGAAAGAACCTTGCCGTAGGCATTTTCTTCGTTTTATTCACGAGAAAATTGTTTCTATGGTCTTTAGTTAGTATCTAAAAATACATTTAAAATGCCAAGTAAAATCACAAAAATGAAATCAGATGATATCAATAAACAATATATTATTTTTCTTTTAGGTGTTTTCTGCGTTGGTTTTATCGGTTTTAATGATCAGTCTGACGTATGCAATAGAAGATAGAATATTATATGGCGTGGTTTATAATGTTAGTGATGATAGTGATCGAAGATTAAACCGTAAATAATAACTAGTATCGGACAGCCAGAGAGCCACGACCACCTGGTGCGAGATTGACGTGCGAGATGAAATAATCAATCAATAATTATCAAATAATTCATTAACGCGGGAAAAACCCAAGAAATTAACAACAAATCATAAGATTTGTGATTTTATTGAATAACCAACACCCCTGCCATACGTCACCCAAAGTGATTCGCTACGTTTGGCGGCTTAGCAGAGGTGCCTCTCTTAGATTCATTGACTTGAAAATTCCTAGGGGCCATCCATAAATTACGTCACACATTAAGGGGGGGGTGGAGTGTGACAAGGGGTATAGGGAGAGTGCTCTGTGACGTTTCATGTAAAAATCTACTGTTTTGATTATTTTTTTATGTAAAAATTGCAAAATATGTGACGTCACATTAGGGGGGAGGGGTCTCACAAATGTGATGATTTGTGACAGGTACGGGACGTTAAAAAATCATGAAATTCGTGTGACGTAATTTATCGATGGCCCCCTATCCACCCTTCATACCTTTTCCTTCCCGGAACGTCCTCCCCATCCTTTCTTTAAAAAGAACCTGTGAAAGTGCGTGGATGTAGTCATCGGATGGTTTTTCACAAAAACGGCGCTATACAAATCATTCAATTGTTATTATTATAAATTGATACATTTAATTTAATTGATAATTAATTCATTTCTTGAATTATTTAATTGATAAATTGATACATTTCCCTATTACCTTACGTTGTAAGGCTGTAGGTAATAGGGAGGGAAAGGAGATGGGAAAAAGGAAGGTGGCGATTATCTGGTTATTCAAGTCTGGCCACAAAACACAGCTAAAGCCATTTCAAGCAACGTTTCAATTCGGAATTGAGGTCTTGCACTAGGGCGATACTGAGAGTAACTTCCACTCTGGAACGTGTCGCAAATATACGTTATGTTATTTTAAATGATTAAATTGTGAAAAAACACAAATTAATGAAATAAAATTTACTTGCGCACGCCGGGATTTGATTCAATAATTCTTTGGAATTTTTTGCCATTTTCATATTAACTCAGCGTAATGCGTATCTCCGTAACAACAATCAATACGTCCATGATAGTATAACGTACAAAATTTACTGCAATAAATAATAAAACCTTATCACGCGGTGCAAATCACGCCACATGATAACAGTTCTGTACGAGTAATATACGAAAGTTATGTATTCTGCACTAAAGAAATACTAATTCCTAGAAATGAAAATAATACTTGAAATGAAACTGTATTTTCCAATTTAAGTAAGACTTTCCGAATTCTAGGTTCCAAGACAGGACCAATGAAACGGTAGAACTGCTCAAGAAAGAATTTCGATATTTGAAAATTTAGGAACAATAATTTCAGCAGTGGGAATTCTTTCATCCTTTTGGTTTAGCAGCCAGAGTTGATGCGAATACAGCACTCAGTACCCTCTCACACAGATGGATTGCTTGCATACACGTTTCAATCTTGTAATTGACTTCAGAAAAGAAAATTCAATAAAACTGAAAAAACTAGCTCGGTTGTGTGTCTGACTCTCTGAGTAACTCTGGCGCAATGAACTCGGATTTGCTTTGAATTTGTGAAAGTGTCATTTACAAAATTGGAAATAATTGTGTGAGGACCTACCTACCTATAATTTATCATTTTAACAGAAAATTATTTTAATTGTCATTTTCAAAATTGGTACTGATTGTGACAAGAATTCAGACAAGCGATAATGTACCTACCTAACTATAAAACCATATTTAAAAATGTGATTTTTTTGGTAACATTTATTACGGCTAATCTTGAAAAGAAAATTAAATTAACTACTACATTTACTAAGACAATAAGCATATCATGATTTTTCAGGTGTGACTCTAATTGCGCGATCTGGGAATATGGACACGCCCACATTAAACTTCTATAGGTTTATATCCTCAGTGCTGTTCTATCTCGCTTTGGCTTTTAGACATTGTATGCCGCGAATAATTATTTATTCGGGCCGCCATATAATAGCGTGGTTGTGCGCCTATCTCCTATCTACTATCTGATGTGCCGTCCTACCGCTAAGAGGTACGTTGTAGGGACAGCTGTGAGAAATGTGTGTATTTCATATGAGAGAAGGGGGGAGGAGAATCCTTCTGTTACATGCGTCGTTCATGAGAAAGGTGGAGAGGTTACAACGGATCCATCAGCGGTACACCTATGCATTGTGTATAGATTCTGAACCAGTGGCGTGCAATCATATTAATTATGTCTCAATCGATATTTTACGAGCTGCGTCATAAGATTGTATAACTCGACGATCTTTTATATCTATGGCATCTATATTAGCTATGTCGATGATTAATCAAAAAGTTTAAAGAAAATCGTAACGTAAATGTACTACAATATCAATGGTGTAAGATTTTCCAAGAGGTAACCAACATCCATATTATGGTCGAAATGCTCAATAAATCTGCACGACTCCCGGTTGATTCGCAGTAATTCAAATCATTGTCATCAAATGGTTATTCAGTGGCATTTTTATTTTTTGGACATTTGAAAGGCCCACTTTACACGCCGTTTCTTGGTGGGGTTCAGCTTTCCATCAAATTGAAAATTGAAACTTGTCGTCTTCTGCTGATCACAATTTGTTCAAAAGCTGAAACGGGCTAACGTCCGTTGTTCCCAATCCTACCGATCAATTATGAATTTTGGCTCAACACTCCCCAATTCTCCGACCAACAGGAGAATCGAGCGTTACTAAACAAATCACTTAGCTGATCGGAGACTCAGATTGATCGATCGAAAAGTTCGCAACAAACGGAACTAACGGCCGTTAGAATCGGCATTTAAGGGGAATCTTTCAACTGTTCAAAAGACAAAATGGCGCTAAATGACGCTGAATGGCCATTAGATGGATTTGTCACGAGCTAGAGCGCTAAGATTGAAAAATACGACGTTATTGATGTTGTTGCAGCTGAAAATAAATTTTATTATTTTTCAAAATTTCGATATTTTGTATGAAGATTTTCAGGATGTATATCTTTATTCAAAAAGTTGAAATTTTGAAAAAAAAATTATTTTCAGCTACAACAACTTCAATAACGTCGTATTTTTCAATCTTAGCACTCTAGCGCACTGAAAACTCACGGACCGCCAATAGTTCTTAGGTGGGATATTTTCATCTTTTAAGCAGTTTTATAGGTATGTTACTTCATTTTTTCTGAGCTTATAAAAAGACTTATCAAAAAAACGCTCAATTATTTTAAAGGCTAATCTACTGAATTTTTTTTATTTTTAATATTCTTTATTCATAAAATAGCTTTTGTATACAGTTTTTTACATGTTTTTCGACTACCACACTAGGCACGCGCCCTTATTATGGTAGTCGAAATTAATTAAAGCATCTAAAATATTTCTAAGCAATCAAATTACATAGAAATACTGCTCACCGAACTACTGGCTATGTAGGTAGGTCTAGTAATGTGCGTATTTTGCACACTGTTGAAGAAGTTTACTTTTAACGGCTTTTTTTATTAACCGTTAAAATTTGTCATAAACTTAATGATCCTAATTCTGACTACTGTACTTTCGGTTCATGGGTAGGTAGGCAACCGTGCCAAATATAATTGTATACCTTTCTTGGTTTGCAAACAATACGGGTTAGAAATTAGAAATGTTGGCTTGAAGCGACTATGACTTGCGAATATTTTTTTAGAATTCACTCTTCACGGTAGGAGGTTACTCCCAAGGTTTATTATATAATGTCTTCTTAGGGATGCTGTGCAAAGTTTCTTTATAAAGAGAGGAAGGATTGAACTTTAGCCTTGAAGGATGTCATGTTGTGGGAGGGACGAGCGACGAATTAATAAATACTGTTTGGCGCGTCTCCTGTCTGTACAATTTTACATCTGGACTAGATAGATGACGGCCGGCGTGGTCTAGCAGTAAGGCTCTTGACTCGCAATCCAAAGGTCTCGGGATCGAATCCCGGCGTGGCAAATAAATTTTATTTGAATTTGAATGATTTGTGTTATTTCACAATTAATTCATTTAAGATAATATGTAGTATATTTGCGACACGTTCCAGAGTGGAAGATACCTTCAGTATCGCTCTGGTGTAAGACCACCATTCAGAATTGAAACGTTGCTTGAAATGGCTTTAGCCGTGTTCGGTGACCAGATCTGAATAGCCAGGTACTTCTCCAACTTCCTCTTCCCCATCTCCTTCCCGTCCTCACTACACTCAGCCTCACAACATACCCCGATTGGGGATGCCATAGTCTCATTGGCTCCAGACGAGAGTAGTTGGGACTCTTGTGCGATATTCATATTAAAAAAAAGATACACGGTTATTTTATATATTACATTAATTGCATGAACCGCATTAGTCCCAACTACCCGGAGTCAGTGTGAGCATGGTACCCCCAATGTGAAGCTACAGGTAATAATGATCACAAAATCTGGTCACTACACACGGTTAAATTCATATCAATCAATGTTTCATTTGTGAATGGTGTTCTTTCAGCAGGGTGATACTGAGAGTATTTTGCTATAAACAATGTAGTTTCTAGGAATATGTACGCGTTAGTTAGTTATATGAGGTTTTTCAACAGTATTACAGGAGAAAGTCAGCTGTCCCCGTCATGTGTGATACCCGAACGGTTATTGAAATAGCCGATGATATCCGATCGAGAGCTGGGCGCCTTCAGCGCCGAGTTCTCTTGCTTCACAACACATCGATTAGAACAGACGCGAGGTGTAGTTAAATATTTCCACTCGATAACGTAAATAAATAAGACTTGTAATTAACAATTGAAGATTCCCGAACATATATCAAGTAAGCCCTTGAGACGATTTTTCGTGAAAATGGCGCTTTATAAATAAGCCAAATATTATTAATCTCAATCACTGGGACTGAAGAACATTACGAATAATGAATGCAAGTGTTTTGACAAGTTCTAGGAAAAATTTTTAAAAATATCCGCTTTCAGCTCGTTTTCTTGTAACTTTTCCATGCAAAAGTAGGATATAATGAGTGTGTGATGTTACGTAGGCAGGTATTGTTTGAGTTTAACAATGGATACATTATTTAACTGAAACACAAAGCCAAGGTAAAAGCGGCAACAAAAAATAGAATATGAGTTTGGGATGTTTTCCGCGGTGCAGCCGACCGCAAACGCTAAAGTATTTTTCGTTTGTTTATTGCGTTTACTCCATTCAACGAGACCTGTAGACCTGCTATCTCACTCAACAAATTCTTAAAGTAGGTCTCACTACTCGTTGTATTAGAGCGGTGACTTGCGATGCTTTTTGTCCTACTAGTAGACCTCGCGTCCGTAAAAGTGTTGTTTTTAATTTTCTCTTTGCGATGCGTCACTTCATATAAAATTCGGGATCAGGCCTCTAACAACAACACTCCTTATGTAAATGGCGACAGGGTTTAAATTCCCATTTACAGTTTTCCGTTTTGATTTATTCAATAAAAAAAACATCGGCAAAAGGAGTGTTTTATTTTATTTTGCGATGCTCACTCACAAAGATTTAAATTTCTTACGGTCATTTTCCAAAAAATTTAATTTTCCACATTATACAATAAAATCGTAACCGAAAGGGGTTTAGTAAGTAGGAGATTTTGAACTTAAAAGCGGTTTTTATAGTCCTGATGGGCTTATAAAAAAACTAATTAAAAAAATCGATTATTTAATAGGCAAATATTTTGTGTTCTACTCGCAGTATTTAATTAAAGCATTTAAAATATTTCTAAGCTACAATTTGGGAGGCGGGAATGGGTACCGCCGCCCCGGGAACCTTTATTGGATAACCAACACCTCTGCCATAGGTCACCCCAAGTGGTTCGCTACGTTTGGTGATTTAGCAGGGGTGCCCGGGTTCATGGCGTGAGGTTTGTCTAGCTCTTGGAGGCGGATGACCAGGACACACTGAACCCCAGATTCCTACCCACCCCTTAAACCCTTTTCCTTCCCAGAACTCTCCTCCCCTTCCTTTCCTTTAAAAAACCCTCCACACAGCATCCCCAAAGATGACATAGGCCCTGAGGGAAATTATTTTCTTCAGGGCCTCCTGTGTGGAGATCATGTTTAAAAAAAAAATTATAAAAATATTAAAATAAAAAAAAATAAAAAATAAATAAAATAAAAATAAAAAAACGATCTAATTTTCATTCCAAAAGCACATAATTTTCTATAACTTAGTAATACATCACCTTAATTAATTAAAAAACCAAAATTTCCTCTTCAATCAAAAGATTTGCAAGTAGTGACCAACTTAAATATCTTCCCACTTAATTATAAACCTTATATATTACGTTATTATTTTTTTTATTTCATAAAGGAATTTATCCAAAGAAACGTCACTAAATGATACTTCTATTTTCAAACTTTCTTCGGGCAGGTAGGTATAGGTAGATACTATGATAAACACTACAATTTCATATTTGAAAACAAAATTTACTGAACCATATAATATATCTGTACACAATACATTGATTACGTGACACTATTTAAAAAAAATACTTGTGTTAATAAAACACTAATTTAATCATAAATAACACGCAAGCAATAAAACTATAATGAAGAAATAGTTTACAATGTTTACGATACAATGTACATGTTTACGTTAATTAGTTGAATAAAGGTTGAACACCTGTGTAATTACATCTTTATATTCTACCTGAGAACTGAGAAAATAAATAAAGTTGAAAGGACCAGAATAAACAATATTTATTATGAAGGAAAGTTTACAATTTGCGTGCAACTAAAACTCAGAAACGAATCCCGGTACGATAAGTTTTCAGATTTTCACGGCCAAAAGTATTTTCGTTATTTGTTTTTGGGGTGTTATGCCGGGTTGCGCTACCTCAATTACACATCTGCCCTGATGATGGACACTGTTAACGCTGTCTGAAACGTTGGCTAAAGAAGGAGGTAGCGCAACACGGCATAATACCCCAAAAACAAATAACTAGAATCCCGGTACGATCAAGGGAATTATATGGTGTGGTAGCCTGCCATCCCCCATCCGTGAAGAAGGTTCCCGTGTTTGCCTGAAGGGCGTGCTTTTGAATAAATAAGGGCTGGAAATTTCTAGAACAGTCCAGAAAATTCTAGAGTATTCCACAACATTCCAAAACATCCCGGAACATTCTGGAATGTTGTGAAATATTTGGGAATAGTCTGGAACGTTCGGAAACATCCCATATCATTTAAGAACATTCCAGAACACTCTCGAATATTGTTGAATGTTTTGGAACATTGTGAACCGTTCGAAGCCTTTTTGTATGGGTGGGGCTCCCCATTGGTAGGGATATATAAAGCATGATCCGTCTTGGGTTCGAACGTCAGTTCAATCTCATATCAACTCCCTGAGCGAAGCCGGGTACCCAAGATAGTATATTTTTAGAATTTGAAAGTAATACTGTATTATTATATTTACTACTTAACTATCCTATACCCACGTTCTTCGTTCACAGGCCCCCTACTGTCAGGTACATCACTATCAGTAGAATTCTTGGAAAAAAACACCCTCATTCGTCGACGTTTTTTAACACACCTAAAATAATCAATTTATACGAACCAACAGAACAACTATACAAACTACAGGTACAGTATTTGAAATTGAGTTATGAATTATGAAGCAAGGACACCTGGAGCTCTCTATAGTGAAATTTTATTTTTATTTTTTTTATCATTTTTTTATACTTTTCAATATCGGATCGATAGGTGTAACTTCCGATGGTTTAAATTGATATCCCGAGCACGGTTTCACCGTTGATAGCCTATCCGATATTAACAGGGAACAAATACGAAATCGATATACGCTAGCAACACTCGAGGTGTTTTCTATGAATTGATACTCCTAAATGTCAAACGCCAAACGATTGCGCAAAAATCAGTTTATCAGTATATTAATACGTGAGCAAAAACTTTGTACCCCTTTTTACAAAAATTGCGTGGACGGAGGAGTATGAAATTTCGCACACTTATTAGTTTATATAGAGGAGTGCAGAATGCAAATATTTTTTTTAATTTATGCATAAAAAATACATTAAATCAATAAAAAAAACATTGCACACTAAATTAATTGAGGTCGAATTTCGACAGTTGAGCGACCACTAGTATTAATAAATTGGCAATATTGAATTGAAATATCAAACTAAATAAATTTGACACTAAACGGGAACTAATTAGTTAATGAGATCTTTCGTCAAGCACTTTAGTTTCTCAAAGACCGAAAGAAATAAATAGGTCGCATTACCCTATGGGTAACACGCTTGATTAGCAGTCGGACGTATAGAGTTCAATACCCACAACAGGTGCAACATCTGGTCCCTCTAACAAGTTTAGTAAAATGTAGTAGGTACTTTAGTAAAGTGTATGTAGGTAGGTACTATTATAAATCTTAGGGTTTACAGCTTTCTGTCAAACGTTAACCCGGCGTTCCTCGGGATTATAATTGGTTTGGAATAAAGTTTGGAGATGAATTCTAGTAAACTGTGTGTAATGTAAGATTCTAGGAGTAAGACAATGTTAAGAAATAAAAATAAGTTGCACTTTGAATGCGGACAAAAATTCAGCCTGCCTTACAACGTTTGCTCAAAAATACGTCATCTGGACTACTGAATTGTATCCGCCAAAAAGTGTTTTGATTCCTAATTATTAACCCTTCAAAAGTTCTGGTGACTCCGGAAATGCGGCAACACACACCTTCCCGATAATTACCTCTTCCACTTGAGGGCATTTTAGTCGTTTTATTGCATTATCAATCCACCTATTGAATCAATGCCATACCTGACATAATCCGATGTACGATCGTAGTGTGTATTTTGGAAAAATATTCGAATTCAGCTCCTGCCTCACCTTGAAACAAATCGGTGGAGAACTCTAGAATTTCAAGATGGTCGCCGAAAGTTTGCCTTTCGACCTTAGTTAGATTCGAGTTAAACTCCCCTCTAACATCCCCTACACAAATTTTGAACCAAATTAGTGCAAAACTCTAGTAATTTAAGATGCATTGCAGGAAGCATTTTGATATGCAAGAGGTATTTTGACAATAAATTCGAGTTTAGTTCTTCGCTAATCTCCCCCATACTGATTTTGAACCAAATCGACGGAGAGCCGTAGATTTTCAAGATGGCCGCCAAAATTTTGCATTTTGACTTTATATTCGAAATTAGCTCCCCTTTAACTATACTGATTTAGCACAAATTCGGAACCCAATAAACTTAAAGATGGCCGCCGAAATTACAAGATTCGAGTTGGGCTCCCTTTTATTCCGATTTAAACCCAAAACAATAGGTTACTACAACTTTCTAAATACATAAAGATTAGTATAACGTTTTTCGTTTAGTTTTCTTTTTTCAATGCTAACTTATCCAGTACTTATGCTTGCCCATTTAAAATGGGCTTATTTAACTGTCAAACTTCGCACCTTCTCACGAGGAATTGTGCTAAATTTTGTAGAAAAACTTACATCTAATCAGTTCCACACAATCAAAAAATATTACACATTTAACGATGTTTTAGATAGATAGATTTGAAAGGTTGTTTTTCATGAATTGATCATGTCCAACCATAGACCAGTTTTCGACATATATAATACTGAATAGTCATCAGTTCAAGTGTTGAAAATTTCACAAACGTTCGCACTGGGAAACTATGTTGCAACCTTTTGAAGAACCTTGCGTAGGTACATAATACAATAAATGTAGACTATTAAAATAGTACTAAATATTTACTGATAACAAAGACGCACACTTGCAGGGTAGTTCCCAGGTACACAGAGGAAAAAAACTTATTAATTTAGTTCATAAGAGAATGTGTTCGGAATTTGTTGTGTACAGGTTTTTTTCCAAACTACACATCGATCAATTTATTCGATTAAGACCCTGTGGCCATGGAACTAAAATACAATTACATATTATAACCTAGTGGTAATATAATAGTGATAATATTTTTACAACGCAATATTACTACATTTACATATTTGTAGGTAACACGTAGGCAATACAATTAAAAAAATATACATGATAAAAAATATGTGTTTTGTTACTGTATGAGATTAACTCATAAATTAATTATTGATTAGATGCTTTGACACACAAGTTTACAAGTTTTTTTTTTATTGTATATAAAATATATTATATACCTTTTTATACGTATTTTTTATTTTTTTTTTTATTTATTAGGTACTATTATTTATATTGTTTGACGTAAATTATTCTACACGTTATGACACAGTAAAGTAATAATACTGTAGCAACTAACTACGAACATTTTTTGCATGAATAATAATTGTGAACTGAATTAATATTTAAACTACATTAATAATTATAAAAATATAAAGAACAGAAAAAGGTTCGTTTAGCAAAACTCGTAACTCGTAACTAGGAACCTCAATGTATTTTAATTTTGAAAACTCGTTTTGTGCCTAGGTACTTTTTTCTGCGTTGATCTTCTTTTTCTACTCTTCAAATAAAGTTTTGTTAAAGTCCTATTGATGTTCTGTTATTATCCAAATACTGTGAAACAACCGGTCCGTGATGAAATAATAACAGAATATGAATAGAACTTTCACACAACTTGAATTATATTTTTTTAAATTTGACGAATTTCTGAGAGATGAAATTCTGTCAAAAAAACCGTCCAACTCTAATAATAAAGCAGATTGTATTGTTTTATGATTTTTTTTGTTAGACTGGGGTTTGAAAATTAAATATTCCCGTTATTTTTTCCAGAAAATCGTGTTATTTTTGGTGAAATTAGCTTTAATTTTGAAGAAATTCTCTTGCTATTTTTTGTTGAATTTTTGGAGAAAAGGTTGTTATTTTTCAGCAAGATGGATGTTAAATTAAAATTTTAGTATTTTGGAGCAAAAAAGTAAGAGAGTGCAGTTCTTTTTTTTCAACGTTGCGTTTCATTTTACGGCTATTCAAGAATGTCAAAACCATAGACATATAAATATTTAGAATGTGTAAAATTACTTTCTTATTTTAAAATGCTAGAAAATCGCGTGAAAAATACGGTCGTGATTTACAAGTAAAAAATCATGTTATCGCATATGCGAATATTTCAGGTTTTCAGTTTTCAGTACAGTTGTACTCCTTTTCAGGCGACCTCGACGGCGTTACTAACGTACTATACTATTAAGTACTTGTAAATGGTATTCATTAGTTAAATATTTATTGTTGTGGAATGGAGAAGTATATTATCTGTACAGAATTGTTATTTGGCAACAACACAATTATTATGCTCAACGCTAATAAACTACCAACGACTTTTTGCTGTCCTGAAATAGGTACAGGGGACAATCGACGATGTTTTTTTTCAGAGCGAAACGTTCGCAAAACATCAACGCGAAAAAATTACAATAAAAACTGCGCCCAAAGTTCATGATTATTTTAGTAATAATATAATCAACTGTGAAATCTTATTATGACTCGGGTTTCCTTGAAGTTACTGTTGGCAAAGATTAATAATATTCTTGTTAAATTTAAGTTTACTGTCACCGACACGGGTATTAAAATATTTTAGTATCTACCTACTTAACGAAGTGGCACGATTGGATAATATATTGATGAAATAATGATGTATTAATATTGAAATCACCAGCGCTAAATGTAACGTGGGTAAGTCTTCGAATTTCAACTTGTCGCGCTGAACAATTATTGGAAAGTTTCGAGGCGCGCATTAATAGTTTCATTTGGTTAAGAGATGCTGAAATTAATTGTTTATATTGGGAAGTGCAACATACCTGCTATCAGCAATGTCACCAGGATGGTGAGTGACCTTCTCGCGGCGGAGATCATCTTTGCAGATTGTTGCTCTTCTCACTGAACGACAATACTTCAACTGTCAATTTATTATTGACAATGTTTCTAGCAGAATTGCTCTCGCCACTGAACTAAGAAATCACTTTATTTCGGTCGCCGGTGGAATGAGGAATGCAACTGAACAGTCTCCCAAAGTTGGAGAGCGACTCTTTCCAAACTAGAAACCCCCCGTGCAGTCGAACAAACTCCGCAAGTACCGGTGCTGGAACTCGACAGTTCGCGACTTTTCGCCAAAACTTTTTAATTAGGAAATTTAATAAGGACGCGGGAAAAAGTCGCTAATTAGCAAACGAACTCTCCTGGCGATTGTAAGGCGTCTGTAGAAGGCGCGGGACCGTGGAAAAGCCGGCGAGACTTGAATGTCTAATTGAAACGAAGTTTCGGCCGAATAAACTTTACGTTTGCAAGTTTCGTATAGCCCGCGCAGAAACGAACAGAGAAAACCGTACAGACTGCGTCCGCAACCAAGAAACCGGAGCAACTGATTGGCCGCTCGCGAGTTTCCCCCCACTTCCACTCGGGCCCCAACAGCTGATCGTGACTCGGGCTGTATTTTAATTTCATGTGTGTGGTCCACGAGAGGCTACCCACCGGCGCAGTAACGCGGCACTTACCAAGCAATGGCAGTGACTACCTGTTTAATAATTCTACCTGACCCCCGTTCCTACATCCGCGAGAAAGCTACAGTGCAAGCAAAGCGAACCAGCACACCTCTGTTCGAGCGGCCCGCCATATTACCACCTGCTCGACAGCTCGGCGCTCTGTCCAAGTTTTTCGTGTATTTAGTCAAATAATAACACGCGCCACGATAAAGAATAATAACAGCACGTGGACCTCCAAAATCGTCTACTGAAAGGTCAGAAATTTACGGCAGTTTAAAAATAAAAATTATGTCAAGAATCTTGAATCAGTAAAAGTAATCACTTCATTATAACTATCAAATTATCCGTGACTGCCTAATTCTACGATTAAAATTACACTAATATTAATTTTATTTCTTTAAATAATAACGTTTTTTCAATAACAATAATTTAATGCCCACTGGGGTATTTAATGGGGTAGTTTGTGAGGCTGAAGGTAGTGAGGAGGGGAAGGAGTTAGGGAAGAGGAAGGTGGGAAGTACCTGGCTATTCAGATCTGGTCAACAAACAAGGCTAAAGCCATTTAAAGCAACGTTTCAATTTTGAAAGGTGGTCTTACACCAGGGCGATACTGAGAGTATCTTCCACTCTGGAACGTGCCGCAAATATATCTACTTTATATTATTTTAAATTAATAAATTATGAAATAACACAAATTAATCAAATAAAATTTATTTGCCACGTCGGGATTCGATCCCGCGACCTTCGGATTGGACTTACCGCTGGACTACGCCGGCGGTCAGTGTATTCGTAAGAAACTAAAAACTTTTCACTCAGTAACTAAAACATAACATTTCTAAAACGATTTTCCCAAATTATCCACACAGAAGTGAAAATTTCCACAAACTTGACAAAATGAAGCAGTTTTCGATGTCAGATAACAAATGTAAAATTTACTCATCGAATTTATAAAAAAATCTTATTAAATTTCATAATTACAAGAGTTACCCCTTAACTAAGGGTAGTTTATCAAGTTATCATATTAAGTTCTGGTGAAAGCGGTGCTTACCCCGGTAGCAGATCCCCCCCCATCCCCTCTTCCGATTCTCCTAGGGGCTGATCACCCCCCTCGGCCCCGCGGGCTTGGGAGAAGTTTGAGGGGGGTGGCATGCAACAGGTGGGAGGATTCTGTGCGGGACTGTGCTTTTTCATTTCGTTCGCATTTCACTGTAACTAGAAAGGGAATCTTCATTTCAAACAGATGTGCTGTGGGATGTAGAATTAATATTGTTAGCAATTATTATTAAGAGGGACGTTAGCGCTGCCCGTTTCAGTCCGTTTCATACAAATCTTAATTTTAGATTTGAGATCAAAATACCCGACCAACATGAAAAATTATTTTTTTAATCAAAAGGTGTATCAAATATCTGATACAGATTTATTTTTGCTTTAAATTGTACGATACAGGCCATCAAAGATTTTTATGATTCATGATTTTAGAGGCAATTTGGGCAATTATTTGTAAGTAAATGAAAAACATTTAAAAAATACATTTTACTACATATATTTTAAAAATATGATGAAAAATAAAATTAAAATAAAACATTGCTAAAAATACGTTTTTCGGGTAGTAATTTTAAACAGATTTTTGTTTGTTCCAAAGGCGTTCAGTCCTCCTTTAATGGATATACCTGCATTTACTCTTCTTTCAATATCTCTATTAGCCTTCCCATCTTTCGGAAGTATGCTCATCCACCTGCTCCATGTATTCATCATTCACAACTACGTTGCACATTGTTTTCGTATTTCGTACTCTCTCTTTCAAATACCATGACTTAAGACTTACTTAAATTCTTCATTAGTATGTAGGAATAAACATAATAATTTTATCTATATATTAATACGTGAAGCAAAAACTTTGTACCCCTTTTTACGAAAATTGCGCGGACGGAGGAGTATGAAATTTCACGCACTTTTAGTTTATATAGAGAAGGAGTGCAGAATGCTAATATATTATTTTTAAATTATGCATAAAAAATACATTAAATAAAAACATTACAATTATGGTCGAATTTCGACCATTGGCATTTCGACAATTTCGACCATTGGATTGGACGATTGAGTTTTGATTATTAAAACGTGAGGCAAAAATTTTGTACCCCTTTTTACGAAAAATTGCGCGGACGGAGGAGTATGAAATTTCCCACACTTATAGTTTATGTAGAGAAGGAGTGCGGAATGCTAATATTTTTGTTAAATTATGCATAAAAAAATACATTAAATCAATTAAAAAAACATTACAATTATGGTCGAATTTCGACTATTGGGCGACCACTAGTACAAGGCGGCCAACTTGATTCAGTGTTCTGGCCTGGGTTGAGGAGGTTTGTAAAATTGACTGACTAATATACATAATAATAATACGATTTTTTGTCTCAAATTTTTAGAAAAAAAAACTCCTGAAATGCTTGCAGACACGCAATCCAAATAGCATCCGTGTTAGTATTTAGTTTATAAATCTTAGTTAGGCGTTTCGGTGAGGATTAGAAGTACAGTTTTGGTGCAATCGTTACTCCAAGAACACTGAGTCAAAACCTATGTCGATTTCGGCAAAATTTCGTGGCTCCACAGAAGCCCGTATAAATCTGGCCTCCAAGACCCTGGGCGTCTTGTACAGAACTAGCAGATTCTTTAATAATTGCCAGCACACCAGTTGCTAACCCTTCACAAATTTCAAATACGCCCAAGAATTGAATTTGGGAGCTAACTCTGGGGTGGAGCCCCACAATACTTGATAAACCTACGTGATTCTATGCAAAGGAGGGTGGTCCATCTGATTAATAATCCGTTGTTGCTACCGGCATCTGTTTTTTCTCCTTCATTTAATCCTGGCCTCTTCAAGACCCGCATTAGTAAATCCCTTCCTAGAGCCCTTCCCTTAACCCGCCTCACAACACTGCCCAAACGGGTGGTGACATAGTTCTCTGTAAAATATTTGAAAAAATTTAAGTAACAAATGGACATAGAAAATAAGACTTTTCAAAACAAAATATTTTTTTTCAAAATTTCAGTTTAATGTATGAAGCTTTTATTTTTATTTTGTTCAGCTACAACTTCAATATTTCGTATTTATCATTCTTACCACTCTAACTCACTCACTCACTCTAGAACCGCCCCTCCACTAAACTGTATTTTCCTTGTATAACTATTTATTATGTACATATGCATTTCAATTTGGGAGGCGGGAATGGTACCGCCACCCCGGAAATCTTTATTGGATAGCCAACACCTCTGCCATAGGTCACTCCAAGTGGTTCGCTACATTTGGTGATTTAGCAGGGGTGCCCGGGTTCATGGGGTGAGGTTTGTCTAGGTCTTGGAGGCGGATGACCAGGACACACTGAACCTCAGATTCCCACCCACCCCTTTAACCCTTTTCCTTCCCAGAACTCTCCTTCCTTTCCTTTCCTTAAAAACCCTCCACACAGCATCCCCAAAGATGACATAGGCCCTGAGAGAAATTATTTTCCTCAGGGCTTCCTATGTGGAGCTCATATAAAAATATATATATATATATATATAGATACGTAACAAAACTTTCAATAAAAATAAATAATTTGTTTGGTTGGACTTGCGATCGCATATTTAAACATTATAAATGACCTTTTTAAAATTTACGTTCTTCTCCTCAGATTGTACATTCTGTGGTCTAGATGTGGGAACTTTAGATCATATATTTATCGGTTGTCCCTCTCTAAATAAATATCCTCTCTTCTATCAAGCGTTATCTAATATTACTTACCCTTCATACAACATCTCATCTCTTCTAAGTCTAAACTCGACTCCAATCTTCCGTATAATATAATTCTGAAATTTGCACTTTAAAAATATTATTATACGAAAAAGCAAACAACAGTAATAATCATACATTAATTGTTTATTTTATTTTATTATTTCTGTTCTCTTTATAGTAGTAATATTTTATGAAATGCAAACACCAGTTCCCTTTATATATCATGGTCCATATATAATCACACTTTTTTTTTTTTTTTACAGTTAATACCGCACAAGAGTCTCAACTGCTCCCGTCTGGAGCCAATGAGACTATGGCATCCCCAATCGGGGTATGTTGTGAGGCTGAAGGTAGTGGGGAGGGGAAGGAGATAGGGAAGAGGAAGGTAGGAAAGTACCTGGCTATTCAGATCTGGTCACTAAACACGGCTAAAGCCATTTCAAGCAACGTTTCAATTCTGAATGGTGGTCTTACACCAGGGCGATACTGATAGTATCTTCCACTCTGGAACGTGCCGCAAATATACTATATATTATTTTAAATGAATAAATTGTGAAATAACACAAATTAATCAAATAAAATTTATTTGCGCACGCCGGGTTCGAACCCGCGACCTTCGGATTGTGAGTCGAGAGTCCTGCCTCGGGACCACGGAGGCCGTCGAACACTTATCCTTATTTGACTGTCCTAAAACTGGAATCATCCTAGTTGGACAGTCAAAACATTTCACAAATAATGTACATAATTGTGTTAATATTTTACTAAATAAAAAATAAAAAGAAAAATCCCTTTTCTTTCTCTGTAATTTTAAAAGATCAGGGGTCGGAATTTGCGGCTCGCGAGCCGCATGCGGCTTTTTGCATAGGCGTCTGCGGCTCTTCGGCTTTTAGATATCAATGCAATTTCATCTGTACTCAACCAACCTTTTGAGATGGAGCCACCGAACGATTATTTTTTTGCATTCCGAACACAAAACTGTTTTGAATTTAATGGGGGAAATAGGTGTAGGACGATGTATTTTTAGTTATTTTTATAAATTTTCTTAACACATAAGGAATATATGTATTTATTTATTTTGTACTTATAATTTGAGGTCGTTTTACACATGTATTCAAAAGTGTATTCTAAAATTTTCAAATACTTTCCTCAAAACATAACGAAGATATCAACTGCCGCGCATTGTAAGTCGCTATCCAGCTGGGCAATTCGCAACTCCTGGAGGTCACAATTTACACTTGAAATCAATTTTTCGAAAAAAAATCTTTTATTTAGAAGTTTTTCTTTTATTTAAACCTCACTCTTCATAAAAAATCAAAAATTAATATTTTTTGAGGAATTTGAAAATTTTGTAATATGATTTTTTTCCATTATTTTGTACGTTTTTTTTGTAAACGCTATTTTAGACAATCCCCACGAGATTTTTGCTCAATTTTAAACGAGTCGTCTTTTATTAAACATTTTCACAATTTTCGCCTAAATATTATCGTTTTCATTCGAGCACGCTCTCTCTAACATTCGTATTTACAAGTCTCTCTTTATTCTTTTTGAGCGGGTACACCGCGCCTTAAACGTTAAAAAAGTGAATAATCTTTTTTTTCCATACAGTATATCATTACATAAGCAAGGGTCTCTTTATAATGCAAAACCTGCACATGCGATCAATTGAATTTTTTTTATTTTTTATTATTTTTTACAAAGTTGAATAGAATGTGACGTTTCTGGGGTACCCCGTTCTTAAACGTCAATTTTTTATGCCTTAATCTCTGTCCAGCATGAATGACATTTATCTCCGGCATGTTTGTCATTTATCGCTACGAATAAGAAAATAGATAGCGTACCTACATATATATTACGTATTTACAACAACAATTTATTATTGCAATTTCAATAACGTCATGATTCAATACGAGTGATTACTTCGCCGACGTTAAAATGAATCTAAAGTAATTACTTATCGATTAGGTCAGCCATATTAAATCATTTTCTTTCATATTCTTTAAAAGGCAAACGTGTTTACTTATTTGTTCGATTTATCAAACATATAAGTAAATGCGTTTTACTTACTTATTTGATTTTTTTCTAATAATACAAAATTAATTTTGACACGGTAAGCTCGAACAAGGTTGTAATTTTAATTAACATTTGTTAATCAATTTTTAAAACAACAAAGCGCCCTTAAGGTGATGCTCCACAAAATCATTTAATTTTTTTATCATTACTGATCTCTAAAATAATACGATGTCATACCTACCTGCAATCTGATAAAAAAATAACCTGTAGGTACTATTAGGGGAGGTTTTCATGGCGAGAAATCAGTGGCGGTCCGTGACTTTTCAGTGAGCTAGAGTGGTAACATTTAAAAATAGGATAATATTGATGTTGTTGTAGCTGAAAATATTTTTTTACAACTACAGCAACATCACTACCGTCATTACTCACTCAGTATGTACACAATCAAATATATTTATTTTGGCGTAAGATGTACGTTTTTTATCGCATTTTCAAAATAGACGTTGAGAAACCTCCAAGTCCTTAAAATCGATAGTAAATAATATTAACAGGTCCATTTGAAACTTTTACAAAGCCCGCGAATATTAAATGTTTCCATATAGAGAAAGAGGCGACCTTCTTTCAGTCAGTATCCTATGTTTTTATTTTTCTTTGTGGCAACACTGCAAAAAGTATGTAATAGACACAGTTGATTTCTGAAATGGGTTGTCACTGCGGTTCCAGCTACTGGAGAACGATTACGGACCGATTCGAAGCCGGTTCTCTATTTAGTTACTTTTGGAGCTGGTTCCTCAAAAAGAAAAAAAACATCGGGGGAGGCATTTCTGATGAAATGACTAGAGAAATTCTGAGAAAAGGAATAAGGTTCCTTATAAATTCGTTTTAATTTTTTGCTTTTTTAGAATAATTTTTTTAATAATTATTCATTTGTGATAAAAAATATTCCAACAAGGAACATTGGAACAAGTTCCAAATATAGCGTTTCCCGGAGAAATAATATCGGCGATTCCAGTGACAGCAAAGAAACCGGTTCCTTTTAACCGGGTCAGGAATATCGACCATCTCTAATTTTAACCTAACTTTTAACTGTCAAGTCAAGTTATTATGCAAGTCTGGAAATGGAAACACTGAAGTTTTAGTTTTGAAAACAATAGATCACGTTATTAAAATTAATGTGCTAAATTCTTGATAGAATCTTTGTAATTTCCTTTTTTAAAGTTCTAGTTTTAAGTCAATAAATTCGTAAATAATGATATTATAAAATTATTTACCGCCGGCGGTTTAGTTATATTTTTGTAAATATTCAAAGTACCTGAATCAGATATGTCTTTACGATATATGTTTAATTTGTTACGGCCTCGGGTGACAACATCGATTTGTGTGCGGCTGAAAACAAACGAACCAGAAAAGAGGGTCGTAATTTACGATGCATTTAACACAGTTGATAAAAAAAACAAGACTTCTTACATACAAATGATTAACATGTTCATTGAAAGTGATTCGAGGAGAAGGGGCCACGTAGAGTTTATTTACGCGGCCCTCGGGTACTTGGAAGAGTTTGGGGTAAACAAGGACTTAGAAGTGTACAAAGCTCTTCTGGAAGTGTTGCCCAAAGGAAGGTTTATTCCTACTAATATCTTCCAGGCAGAGTTCATGCACTTTCCCAAGCAGCAGCAGTGCGCCGTAGATCTTCTGGAGAAGATGGAGGACAATGGTTTGAAACATTCATTTATAAGATGTGTATTTTTAGAGTATTTATTCTGTAGTAATAATTACGTAGCTTTAAACTTTCCCGTTTGTGTTTAGTCATGCATCGAGAACAATGTTAGTTGAGCGAGGACGTAGTTCCCAATACACGACTTTAAAGATTAAACAGTTTTTAATTAAGTGAATGAATTCATTATTAGATTAATTTATTATAAAAAGTTAGTTCCTACAATTATGATGTAAAGGTAAAGCTGGGATCCCACATCCAATATTCTTTGATCATAAAATCAATGAGATATATCAGTGAAAACAGGTCTTCATGTTATACATTTTCAAATTTGTTGCAACTTTCATGAAGAACCCAATTTATAAAATTTATTCCAATCTAGACACGACCTGACTATGTTATTTGATTTTCTTAACCATGCTGGAAGTGCCCCAAACTCCTTTCTTCAAAGATCTCTTCATTCCTTTCACATTACGCTCCTTTCTCATTCACTCCTTCCTTTGCTAAAAAACCCTCTAAAAAAGCACTTCCAAAGATGATATAAGGACTGAAGGCTTTCTGTGTGGAGTTTATGTATTTTTAAATCTGTTTCAGCAGCCAATGTTTCAATTTTTGTTTTTTTACGTACTAACTTTAGCAACACTTGCATTGCCACTCCAGGTGTGATGCCCGACTTCGAGATGCAAGACATCCTGATGACGGTGTTTGGTGACCGCGGCATACCGCTGCGTAAATTCTGGCGCATGATGTACTGGATGCCCAAGTTCCGCAATCTCAGCCCCTGGTACCTGCCTCAGACACTGCCCGCCGACGCGATGGAGTTGGCGCGCCTGGCCCTTGCGAGGATCACCAGCGTGGACAATAACACCACCGTCAGCCTCTTCCATGTGAGCATTTCCAACTAATACGGCATCATTATTACGGCATTACATACCATGGATTGCATTTAGTCATTGTCTTACTGTTCTGTTTCAATCCTCTTCAACTCCATCAATTCATCGATCCTCTTTTATTCTCTTCCTCGATCTACCTCTCATTCGCTTCCACTAAGAAACCACATAGTCATGATTGACTGATCTCAACATCTTAGACTTACAGCCGCTGTTCCCAATCCTACTAATCAACTGCTAAGCCGAAACTAAGGCTCAACACTACTCAAATGCACAACTACGTTCTTTCCAACACACAAGCATTGCTTAATCATCGCTCAATCTAAGTACCCCCAGATTCCTCCTGAAAAAAAAATATTTTTCTCAGGGCCCACTGTGTAAAAATAAAAATAAAAATTTCGCCAGAGGCTAATTTATGTATCATCAAATTGTTTATCAGCTCGGGTAGGTAAAAAATATAGAGAATCGTGCATCTCAATCTCACACGCTACTTAATCATACTGATTTTGACATGGCCACACAATCTTGCCAACAAAACTGGCACCGCCCTTTGTTTCCTTCACTTACACCGAAATTACAAATCAATTGATTTTTTTCCAAGATAATAAACATGACATAAGATGTTCCTAATGTAATTATATTTCACTTCTCAAAGTCAAGTTTACAAGCTGCCATGCAGACGCACTCAGAGATAATATGTACATCAATTTTATGTTCTTAATGCATTTATTGTTCTTGAAATTTACTCTCATATAAAACTTACAATTTGGCAAATTTTTTACTGTTCTTATTTTATGTTTTCATGCTTATTCGGATTTTTTTTATTATAGACTGAACAAGTACCAGACTCCATCGACAGCACCTGGGTTCTGTCCGCCCAAAGCCCCACACAAATAGCCCTTTTAGCTGAAGAAGCCCGGAGGCGAGTCGCATTAAAAGAAAAGAAAGCCGCCAATGACACGGAATTCGCAAACAAGGAGAGGAAAGAGGCAGAGAAACAAGACCTAAGTTTGAAAGGATCGCAATACCAAATCAATAAAGACACCAGGGTCAAAAGTCCTGATGAACTGAAGTTAGAAAAGAGCTTAGGAGACTTGGAGCCTCTGACGGTTCACGGTCCATACAAGGTGCACCTCAGGGATCAGAGAGTGAGCTACTTTATTCTGTCGGGGCCTGTCATCAATAGGCCACAGGATCCAACAAACAAGGATGGTTAGTGTTGAATTTACTACCTTTTATTTTTAACTTAATGAGTGAAACCTCAAATTGTAATTATTGAATTAATCCGTAAGGTCTATTTGTTCAGTTTTCTGAACAACCCACATAGAAATCGTTCTGTCTCCCTTACTGTCATGGTTAGAAATATGATCTAAAGCATGTTAAAAAGAGAAAACATCACACTTTATTTTCAAATCTAAAAATTTACTGCAAAATAAATAAAATGTACCCCTTTATGAATCCAAAGTTTTCAAACGCAATTTGAAAAACATTATCATTTTTACTTGAAACTACAAAAAAGTGATTTGACGATAATGATTATAGTACATTTGCCTAATAACTAATGTACTGTGTTTTTATTTTTTTTGTTATCAGTAGTTTTAGTTAGAAAAAACTTAAGGTGAGCCATTTTTAAAACTTTTTTATGTTTGCTTGTAAATTTTTTTTTTCAAAAATATTATCTTGATTTTGAATTATAAAATTTGAAAGCATTTTTCATCACCACTCCAGAACAGTTTTTAGTTATCGGATACATTCAGAAATACTCCATTTATTTGGATTTTATTGAAAAACTAAAATACTTTGACCCTCTGAAAAAATATGGTCGAGGCCTGAAGGGTTAAATGAAGACAACTCAATCCAAAATCTGGAAACAGAATAATCAGAAAAAGATACGGTGACCGTATCCGTTTCTGATTTTTTATTGAGTTTTGCTAATATTGTCTTCATTTAATTACTACTTTTTCTCGCGTTTATTGTTTATACGATACAATACGATTGTAGCTCCCAGCCAGGAGCACTCCTGTCCCGGTGAGACCGATACACCGAGGGGCACTGATTTGTTAGGACTTGGACCCATGCTCTGAGGGGGTGGGAAGGAGGTTGGAGTTTATTTATCAACCGGTATACTTGGCAACCTAATAAGCCAATATTGGAATTTAGAATGGGCAGGAATAAAGGAATGGATTGAGCGTTATGATTTTTTTTTTCTTTATGTCTTCCTTCTTCTTGCCTATTTCGAATCTTCTTATCGTTTTCTGGCTTTTTTTTGGCTGTTCTTGCATCTTCTTGGATCTTCTCGTCTCTTCTTGACTCTTCTTGTCTCTTTGTGTTTCGTGTTGGGTCTTTTCATCTCTTCTTGTAGTCCAGGCAACGAAGACCAAAAAAGACCGAATAGCGGAAATAATTCATGTAGAAGCCAATTTTGGCACATTTGTAGAGGAAGGTGTCCTTAACAACGTACTAAAAGTACCGGGTGGTGGGGGTGGAGCTAAGGGTGGGGGGGGTCTCTAAAGGTCCCTTTTTTAGTTTTTCGTTAATAACTCAAAAACTACTGCCTCTAGCGAAAAAGTTTTCACGTATTAAATTATCTACATAAAATTCTCTACAAAAAAGATTCTATAATTATTTTTTTTTGCTACAATCAATTTTTAAGGAGATGTGGAGGGGGGAAAATGTAAAATTATTTTAAAAAACTGGTTTTATTGCTAAAAATGAAAGGTTTATTTACAAAAATGAAATGTTTATTGTTGAAAATGAAATGGAAGAGAAGAGAGAGATCTTGACTATGCTGACCAACATGGAGGAACCTACTCCAGACAAAGTTGAAGAGAACGGTTTATTGGTGTCAGCTTTGATGAAATTTCAGAATCATCTGGAATCCCTCAAGGATAATGGGCCTATCGCTGCTTTGTAGGTGCATGAATTATTTCCTCTATTTTTCCTTCGTTGCCTGGACTATTGGCACTTCTTGTCTCTTTTTGGATCTTCTCGTCTCTTCTCAGCTCTTCTTGCCCCTTCATGGCTTTTCTTGTTTCTTCTCTTCTTGCTCTCCTTGGTCCTTTTTACTCCTTCTTCTCGCCTCTTCTTAATTCTTCTCATCTCTTCTAGACTCTGCTTTGCTCTTTTTACTATTTCTCGTATCTTATTATCTCTTCTTGGGTCTGCTCGCCTCTTCTTGGCTCTTCTTGCCTCTTCATGGCTCTTCTTGCCTCTTCTTGATTCTTCTCATCTCTTCTGGGCTCTGTTTGGCTCTTCTTGCTACTTCTTACCTCTTGCTGTTGTTTCTTCTTACTTATTTTTGTCTCTTCTTGGTCTTTCTTGTCTCTTCTTGCCTCACCTTGTCGTAGAGCGAAGAAATCCTTTGTCCTATATATATATGTCCTTTTTAGCACTATTAGTACGATGCAAAACCAAGTTACTATACAATCATAAAGCTTCCACTAAAACATGTCTTTTGACACATTTTCATTCGGCCAGAGTGGCCGAAGTTAGAAAAATAAATACACGGAGTGAAATAAACACGTCACACCAAAGGACACCCAAAAAATTTGTTAGATTTTCAACAGCAGATGTATTATTCATGTGTTATTTATTGGATGTTCCCTCCCGGTTGTACTTCTTTAATTCATATTTGATTGACAGCATTTTTGTGGCCGACTCGGATGTGAAACTTCCGGTAAAGAATAACTGGTACTGCCGCTGAAAGCTCTGCTGTTACATGCTTCGTTTATGAGAAAGATCGAGCGGTTACAGCGGAACTACCAGCGTTATGCCTATAATCACACATAAGGAAGACAACACAGGATAGATATACAGCTTTGTCTTTGTTATCTTACTTTGGTGCTTCTAAAATGACTTATTACATGTATTTTTCAAATTGCAGATGTATCAAAGTTAAAGATTCCTCCTCCGTATGGTTCCCCCTCCCCGCCTACTATACTCCCCAATGTACACGAACAAGACGATGGCACCATCTTGGCTATCTGCGCCACTGGTGAGTTCACACTAAGTTTATTTATCACAGAAACAATGTCTTTAAAGATACTTGTGGGGCCAGTAAATTAAAAGCTGATAGCGGAAAGTTCAAAATATATTAATTTTAATTCATAAAAATCACCTACACGAAGCTACCAAATTGGGGTAATTATCAGGTGGTTATTAGAAGTGATGGATTAAACACGCGGCGTTTCAATGCTAGGCATACAGGTATGCGTACATAAGTGGCATGTTTTTTTACGCCTGTTCGCTAGATAAGTTTTATGACATACTTTTGCATACGTTATATACGGTGACTGGACAACTCGGAATGAAACCAACTCAGAACCATCTCAGATAAGTCATTTAGAGTGATAAAAAAATATACATAAAAATTTGGTTAAATAGGTTACGTTAGGTTAGGGTTATCGGCTAATTTAAAATTATTTTGTTCATAGCTTTTAATGACTTTTTAAGGAGGTGTTGAGTTGACTTTATTCTCAGTTGGCATGGAACCGTTATATACGGACCGTCATGCTTCCAGATGTTATTTTATAGCATATTTAAAATGTAAAACAGATAAGTGTAAATAATATTTGATTTATGTTGAGCATTCAAATATTGCTTTCCTCACTATCTCAAAACTTAGTATGTATTTGGAGATGTCTGACTAGTCAACTGGACGATCAATATTGTTCCTACGACAGTTGTTAAGCCATTATGTACTGTTTATCATCATCAGTCAACATCACAAAGCATGTACTTGAAAGTACTCAAGTAAAATGTGTGTTATTATAACTTTGCAGGTACTTCATCTCGAGATTCTCTGCTGTCCTGGATTCGTCTTCTGGAGAAAAATGGCAATCCAGATCTAGGCGATGTGGGAGTAGTGTTCACTCTAGTCGCCCCTCCGTCAGGACTAGCCATCAACATAACAGATGTAGCGACTGAATAAAAACTCGGGATAATAGTTCAATCATTAAAGTTGTATAAAATAAAATGTGTACCTAACCAGTACCTAGGTAACTTTTTAAATAAATTTTGGGGTTAGATTACAATAGACATTGTATAATTTAAAATTCTCTCTGCCAACAGTATATCTGTCTTGATTAATGATCACTGAAAGGCGTTTGGAAGTTTTGAACCAAGGAGAGGGACTGAACATTCAAAATGGCCGAACTTGTCGGCATGAGTGAGAGACCTGAGTACCAACATAACGCCACAAAAAAAACGAAAATCGAATACACGTAACAGAAATTCAAAATTCGTGATAGTTTTTGAACAAACCTCGTATGTTTGATACTATTATTACGTTCATATTAAAATTTCCGCAATTTTACTGTTTTTCACTTAATTTCAATACAAAATGACTTGAAGTATGTTCTCTGAAGACCTAAAAAAAATGTAACAATATGAAATGTTAACATTAATTTATTGTAAGTTGTATTATATTGTATAGTTTTAATAAATTGTTATTTTAAACAATATTACAATCTGTTTTATTTTTTTATTGGAGGAGTGGAGGGTGTTTTGTGCTACACAAAATAAAACAAATAAATTATGCAAAATAAAGTATCTTTCTTTAAAAATAAGAATACACAATAATTTGTTTGTAACTTATAATGACATATAAATAATAATGTTTAGCTTAGTTATAACAATCATACATACAACAGAGTCAGTGTGATGAGATAAAGTTCAAACTAAGGCACCTTGTACGAAAATAACCTGGCATACATCACAACTCTTCAAAGCAAGTCACATCTGACCCATGAAAAATTCTCTTTTGTTACATTTGGTGGACAATTGAAATGATTTATAAATTTTTTTATATTTTTTGACCATTACGGTTTGAGCCTCTCACTGCTATTTTCACTGATGGATTTTCCACTGACTAACAGACTTCAAGATGGCCTTGATAGGCTTAAACCGGTATTGGTCAAAAATAAAAAAAGTGTACAAAATCTTTAAATTGTTTTGACCTTTCAACTGTGTCTGTATCTCTGGGGTTTATTCTACTAAAATGCTATTTTAACCTTTATGAATAAAGGAACTATACGAAGGACAAGGTCAGAATCGCTTGCTCTAATAGCAGTTTAAACAACTTTTATTTGATGGATGTAGCTTCTCTGGCAGCTAAATAAATTATCTATGAGATTCTGTGTCATTTTTTCTCAACAGTCGCAGAAGAAAAAAAGCTGTACAAAGAAACCCAAATAATATTTAATAAAAACCCAAAAGGATTTAATAAAAAAAACTGAAGTATTTTTATACATAGTACGCAGTATAAGTAATGTGAATTTTGATAAACATAAGCGCCTCCGTACATGGAGCTACTTACAAGCTATTCGAGCCTGATGCGCGTAGCACGCGCACCGCTCATGGGTACGCGACGGATGTCGGGTTGAAGTCGGTAGCGCGCTACTGACGGTGCTGGTAGAGCGCTACGCGTTGCTGCATTCGTGTCTTCTACTTTCGTTTGACGTTTGACAGAAATGGCGTCTGAACATGAAAGTAATGTCAGATTTGTTCTGGAAGTGGAAAAAAATGCGTGTTTATATAACCCTACATTATCAGAATACGCAAAAAAGAATTTAGTGGAGAAGGCATAAGGCGTACGGAAACCAGCTTTAAAAAGTAGTATGTCTGCAGGGTACTTGTGGTTGTGTCACAATCACGTAGTTTGTAAGTATCTCTATGAACGGAGGGCCTAAGTCATTTATGTACATACATACAATGTGATGAGATATTAAGATTTGCACCTGAAAAGAAAATAACTTGAAATTGTCCAAGGTTTCAAAGCATGACGAACTTACATTATACATTTAATTGGGCAGGTTTCTGACAATATTTGTTCCTATTATTATGATAATCTTAGGTACAACAGGTACCTAGAGACAATGTGATGAGATGGTCAAGTAAACTGAGGCACTTCTTATTCAGAGACACGCAAGTATCCAATATTCAACAATTGAATATTGAATAGCTCTTCTGGGCAATTTTGATATTTAAAAAACAAAAATGGCGGACCAGCGAATTTTATTTCCCATTTTTATGGAAAATTTTCATCATTTGTAAAAAAAAAAATCGAAGGGGGCCCCTTAATAAAAAATCCGTAAAAACGGGGGCCGTTTATAAAAAAAATCCGTAAAAACGGAGGCCGTTTATAAAAAAAATCCGTAAAAACGGAGGCCGTTTATAAAAAAAATCCGTAAAAACGGAGGCCGTTTATAAAAAAAATCCGGACTGTGCACACCAAGTTGTTTGTGGCATTAATACACAACATTTGTATTAGGTTACTTGCTTATGCCCGTGGAAGAATTAGGCACCTCATCACATGATATGTGCGCTGTTTCGTGTGTTACCCTGCTGCATGAAACGAAACAGAGTGCTTATCACCGCTAGGCTATACCAGACTATCCAGTTGTGACATATGATGGAAAAAAAAATTATTGTTTTTAATTGAAAAAAAATATCAGAGAGCAAAATGATATCTACATTTTTTACTCCAAGTACGCCCAGACATCGCTGGTTAAAATTCTTTGGATACGTGCTGATACACACTAACCTTTTCCTGAAAATATTTTTTTATAAAAGTGCCATTCTGAGAAAATCAGAAATAAACAGAAAATATGTAGTTGACAATAATTGACATAGGCACACACTAGTTAATACAGTATGTTTATTCAATTCTGCGTAAGGATTTTATGTGCCCTTAATAATTAAGAAAATAAATAAAATAAAAATATCACATCACAAAGTATCTGCTTCATATTATGAAAATATAAAATAAAAAGTTTTCAATCTATAACAATAAATATTTTTGTGATGTCTAAAACATTTTTAGATGGACATTTCAATTCTTTATAATGCATATTAACATGTTAAGGCGATGCACCTAGGAATGTAACATTCAGAATATCACGCACTCCTTACGCAGATGGCGATAAGGTTGAAATTCCCAAAAACACCAGTCGCCTGTTTTGATTTATGCAAAAAAAAAATTGTGTGCAATTCACATGCGGTAGAAGGAAACCTTCAGAAAACTAAAGTAGAAGTAGGAGACCGATTAGTCTATCTCATTCTCTCACAGGCTAAATCCTATAGATGTATCTTTTAAGTGTCGCTTTTTCGTTTCATCGATTTTCAAACCACAACGGTGCTAAAGAAATTTTCACTTCAAAAATATTGCCAAAATGCATATTTTATTTTGTAAAGTTCAGGCACAAATATTGAAATGTTGTCCAGTTATAATCTAAAGAACTTAATTTGCCACATTATATCATAAAACAATATCCGGAAAGCAGTTTGTAAGTAGAAGATTTTGACCTGATGCTTTATTTTTTTCTGGGCTTATAAAAAGACTCGACTGCTAAAAACGCTCACTTACAGCAAAGGTCAAAATGTTTTTTAGTCGCAGTATTTAAAGCAATATAATACTTCTATATCTTCATTAATTAATTATAGTACTTCTAAGCAATCGAATTTTCAAATCAAAAACACAAATGTAATTTCGATTTATCGCAGTGCATCGTCTTAAAATTTTGAGCCTGTATACTGATGGCTGTTTACCGATCGTCCAGCTGATTAGTCAGACGTCTCCGAAAAATCGAAATTTGGGTTGACTGTGAGTACAGCGTTGTCAACTCTGTCTTTTTATGTAGATCTATGTATTTTAGGTCTTTCCTGCATACCTACTAACTTCAGTCCTAGAATCTATGTATTTTCCATATTTTCTTTAAAATTGCCAAAATTTTAACAAAATAACGACAGGAAGCACGTTTACCGATACTTTACTTAAAGACAGAGGAGCCCCCGTCGTAAAAGTGGGCGCTCGCGGTGTGCGGTGGCTGCTCTCCCATCCCATTCCTCCTCACCCCTCGTCCCATCCCATATCCCATTTCGCCCCACCCTTTGTGAGAAATATATTCACCTAACCTATGTTCTTAATTTCTCTCAGACAGGAAAAAAGTACGCAGATCTACATAATTTTCTAGTCTGGCCTACATCTTCTTCAAAATCTGAATTGGCAACACTGGTTGAGTATGAAGTTATAAAAGTGACTCTATTTGGTACAATATTCAGATTACTCATAAACACCACCAAATCTCTACGTGTTATAAAATAAAGTCCTCCGCCGCATCTGTCTGTCTATTCGCAATAAACTCAAAAACTACTCAACGGATTTTCATGCGATTTTCATCAATAGATAGAGTGGTCCATGAGGAAGGTTTAGGTATATAATTTGTCAAGGTATCTGGTGGACGAGTGGGCTGGCAAGCGAGTGGTGTGGATTTGATTTGTATGCAAATCTACAGTTTTATGCCGAGGTTGATGAAATTTTGCACATGTGACCTTCAAAACAAGAGGAAGGTCTAAATTTGATTTCGAAAACCCGGGCATCGTCGGGGACTTCAACTAGTCAATTATAATGCAGATAAAACTTGCAGTGAAATAAACAAAATGTTGATGTTTTCTTGGTCACTAGTAGGATGTTTCAAAATGTCGCACTAATGTACCGGACGTTATGCCTCCCGGTGTTATTTTATAGCATATTTAATATGCAAAACACAGACACGTGTAAATAATATTTGATTTATGGTGAGAATTCAAATATTACTCTCCTCATTTTCTAAAAACTTTGTAGTTTTAGAGATGTCTGAATAATCAACTGGACGGTCAATATATTTTGGGACAATACACCGACACATTTTCATGGTTTACTACATAATTCTATAGCGGGTAAAGCAGCTGACTTTGAATCGGTGAATGCATTAGTCGGATGCCATTATCAATTGGAAATCTGGTCATTCATGCTATTAAAGATTTAAATAAATTAAACTTAATAATACTTAAGTACTATCGTATTAGATTACGAATCCTCTGAATAATGTTTTTGCACCAATTAACATCCATTTTATTATCACGGAATTTCAAATGATGACCAATGCTGGATATGAACTGCAAAAAAAGAAAAAAATTATTAAAGATTACAAGTTCACGTAGTAAAAATAATATTAATATTGTCAGAAAATTTCCACTTTACGTCAGAAAAAACTAAGAACTGTTTTTCAAAGGTGATGAAAAACGATTTTAGTTATTATTGAAAATAAAAGTATAATTTTTTTTAATCGGACCGGTCAGTGGCTGAGTGGGCGTCGCGTTTGGGTCCCACCCGTGCGTCGCATGTTCGATTTCTCGGCTGACTAAGTCCTCCATCACGACACAAGCAACATTTTCCGCTTAGTGCGGTGGTAGTAGGAGATTTTCAAACATTGTTGAGTTATTCTTAACCCGGGAACGTTTGTCTTTCATTTAAATAAAATATTAAAATTTTGAATGCAAACTTAAAAAAGTTTTAACGAAGTGTGGCGAACTGACTATTTTCATAGTGGTATCATTATTTCTCCACACACTGGCCAAACCAGAATTTCTAGAAGCTCCGAGACTCTGAGAGTCATATAGTCAGACGCGGCTATAAATGGGATCACGTCGGGGTCACCATTTATAGCCAAATTCACCATTAATAGTTGGTGGTTTAGTATAACTTATCAGGAATATACCATGCTATGAGGTCGCGGGAATCTCTGAATAATAACACTTGGCGATAGAGATTTGTAACTTTAACATATTAGGTACAGGTTAAATTATCAACTGCGACAATTATCAGAAGGATTTACATAGACAAAATACATGTGTTATCGACCCCGATACAGAAACCGCAGTGACGTGGCTGTCAGGTTCTCGGAGCTTCTAGAAATTCTGGTGTGGAGAAATAATGAAAATATAAAATAGTCCGTTCGCCACATATTGAGTCGCCACAAATGGCTCACCTTACGTTTTTTCTAGCTAAAATTACTGATAACGAAAAAGAAGAAAACACACATATAGTATTAAACAAATCGCACCCGAGGGATAACAGTGGCACAAGTCAAAAAAATGCATTTTTGAGTTAAGTATGCAGAAATGTTCCTGTTCCTGTTCGATAAAAAAAAGCAAATTTAAAAAAAAAGTTGTTGTGACCTTAAAAGCAAATATGCTGTTTTCATATAATAACGTTTTACTCGAATTCAAGCAAAAATAGTGGCACAATGATCATTGTAACACTATTATAATATTAAACCTGATAAATATTAATTAACTGCTTTTCAACTTTTGTGAAATAATGTATTTTTATTGGTTAAAAAACTGATTCAATACACTCAAACGAAATATTCAAACTGCTCTCCTGAAAAAAGTAGTTTTTTGAGTTGTGCCATTGTTATCCCCCGGGTGCAAAATGTATTGTAAACGATATTGTCACCTCATTTTTTGTCATTTCATAAAAAATTCACAAGTTTCATAATTTTTTCTCAAATTGCGATCGAAAACTTTGGTTTCAAAGAGGTGCATATTTTAATTTTTCTATTGTCAACTTCTAAATTCGAATATAAAGCATGGTGTTTTTTTAACACCCTTTATATCATATTTCTCATCATGATAGTAAGGGAGATGCAATGATTTCTATGAGAGCTGTTCCCAAAAGCGAACAAATTAGCGTAAGGGGTTATACTTACTTTATCCAGAAATGAGATCTTTGCATTAGGGCAGATGTCGTTAGTCATGTTGACGACAAAACTGCCCGATAAAGACTTGTTTCTCTCTATAATCTTCTCAATGTCCTCCATGAGAAGGTCCACGGCCTCCGAGGTGACGAGATCGCAGTTCAGACCGGTGTTGAATCGAAAGGCCATGTATTGGTCGTTGGATGGATCAGTCTTCACATAGAAACATCTGGTACAAGGAAAAAAATTGAACGGTTTGAGTCGCAAGCAGAAAAAAAAATTGGGATAAAACGATTTATTTACTGACATCACAAGAGATTGACATGTAAAGAAAAATCTGAGTATCCTTTCAACGAGATAAAGGCAAATCACAACAATGTTTTTTGCACCGGGAGGGTTCGAGCTTTCGAGCACAAACTACAATATCATTCGAACATTGACTGCCAGCGAGCGCACATTGAAATAACCAGACTCTGCGAACAAAAGTTGAGTTCGCTAAAGTAAGGTAATGTACCTGTATTGCGAAGAGGTCCTGCCTGGTTGCCAGTGGGGCGACAGAATGAGTGCCAGGAAGGGTGTGGGCCCCAAAGCCCCCTGCATGTCCGCCTGCGAGGCAAGGTCCTGCTCCGAGGGCCAGGGCGGAAACAGCGGGTGCGAGTGCAGCCAGCCCAGGGGCTCCAGCCCCCGCTGCCAAAGCCATTCGGTGCCGGCCGATTGAGAAACTAGAACATCAAAACGTATATCACACAATGCCACAAACTTAGGTGGAAGACTTCAAGACGACCTTAAAACCTTCCAGCCGTTCGCCTGCCATCCAGGAAATTCTTTTGGACTGCAGGACCAAATCTGCTTCAATCACAATGGTGACCTGACAACTCAGAATCATGCATTTTTATGCATAGTTTATTGTTCAAGGAATGTATTTCGGTAAATATAAAATACAATATCACAAAATATTATGTCAAAGTCAAAACTTTTGTGAAATTTATGGGTTTCCTCCCTTGGCATTTGACCGGTTACGTTAGGTTAGATTATGGGCTATTTAAAAAAAAATCAATGTTATAACAATAAATGTACTTCTTCAAAACTCAAAGAACATCTCTTATTGAATAATCATCAAAAAAAAAGTGCACAATTCACATGCGATAGAAGTGAAACCTTCAGAAAACTAAAGTAGGCAAGTGCGGGGAGACCATGAAGCACTTTTTTATCACCGTGAAGGATGATTTTTTCCATACTTATGTCGTCGAATTCCAGTACACCTTTTCTTATACATTTGGTCATCCTATTAGTATTTGTGTTTTCTTCTTCGGAGTTGCTAGATGGTGCTTTCTTTTGTGTATTCTCTTTCCTGTTCATTTTAGTGGTTTGAAGATTAGGTATTGATTTTACAAAAATAATTTATTTTTTTTGGATTTCGAAGGATTTAATCCTTCAAATCGGAAATCGTTAAATAGATGATGAGAAATCTTCTTCACAACACTTTGACACCTTGTATCTCAGAACAAGGTAAAGTGAAGTTAGAACCCTATCAGAGTGACAACTAGTTATTAATCTTAGTTGTAAGCTACTAGTAATAAATCTCAACTGTAAGAAGTTTTAAGTCTAAGTGATAGGTTATATAAATATATAAATTAAGTTGTAAACTGCCCTTGAGGTGATCTTCTCAAGAAAATGGTGCTATAGAAATTATTGAAACGTTATTATTATTATTATATTCACCTGGACACATGTCGCAGTGGGTCCCGCTGTTGTCCAGACTGTCGCAGGGCACGTAGTTGGTGATGGAGACAGTCTGGCTGATGGGGTCATACTTGCCCCCCAGCAGCCCCATCACCTCTGCCCGGGAGGTGTGCGCGTGGAAGTCTATCAGAATCAGGGTGGAGAGGGTTATCGTCACACGATAGGGGGCCTGAAAGTGTTGATTTTATTAGAAATACTAACAGTACAGTACAATGCACTAAATAGTTAACAAAAAATGGAAAATAAGTTAGCATGTTAAAGGACAATTAGCAGATAACAGCCTGCTTTTTGAAGGGCTTCAGATGGCGACCAGTTTAATAAAGTTTGCTGATGGTAAAGTTTTGCCCCTTTGTATGTACAACAGCAACTATTAAAATGTGTTATTAAAAATTTACTTATCATATAGGTACCTATCCAAATAAAAAGCCGTTTGTGAATATTTACGTGGTATATAATTCACTGGACAAATGAAAACTAATTTCTACCCAGTAACAAACTCCCATTAACTAAGAAATTTACTGGCAATCCGAACTGTGTAGTTTGACACAATATTTGAGTTTCTCCCCACCAACCTCCTTGCTGCAGGGGCAATGTTTTACCAAATCGATTAGAGAGCTCTAAAATTCAAGATTACCATTTATACAATATATCATTTTAGATATACAGTAAAACTCGCTTAAGAAGTTTTCACGCTTAAGAAGTTTTGATTTTCGGTCCCTAGAAAATTCCATACAAAAAACTGCAAAAAACACGATTTTTTCCCACTTAAGAAGTTTTAGAGCTAAAACTGCTTCCCGCTTAAGAGGTTTTAGAAATCCGGCGGTAAAATCAACATAAACGAAATATTGTGCCGTAAAATATCTAAAATGAACCTTTTAAGTCCAAGTCATAAATTGAAAGATGTTGGCTTCACAGATTACGCGCGATCCTAGTACCTGAGACCATAAACAGACCCTTTGTCGGCCGCCGGGCCGTAAGCCGTAACCCCTAATCCCCTAACCACGTTACAATAGCAATTCGACATGTGGAACAAATATGCAATGCGGAATTATGTAACGAATATGCAAGCGTCTTTAAGGTTGAGTTTAATATAACCTTTCATGTATTTTTCGGCATTAATGACAACGTGGGCTAGATCTACATTTGCCGCCTCCTTCAATAATCTTCTTTTTGATACTGAACATAGAGATGTTTCATAATATTATTGTATAAAATTTTTATTCCATCGAATTTGTAAAACACAAAAAACTTTTGATTAAATCTATCGGATCACGGTTAATATGGAATATTTCACCTTCAAATAAATATATTTAGCTTTATTATTACAAAAAAAAACATGATGAAATATGCCAGGGGAGATGGTAAAAGATGCATCATAATTACGTTTTTTTCAATCAAACTTCAACATTTGCCGTGCATCATGTTTCAAGAGCCGGCCGCGGCGGTAATCAGCCACGAAATTTCGATTTACGTGAAATATATTGTATTTTTATGAATTTATTTCGAGTGGGTATTCGAATTTAGAGGGCCGGCCGCGACGGGATTCGGCCGCGACTTTCGATTTACGCAAAATGTATCGCAATTTTATGAATTTTCTTCGAATATCTAAATTTGCAGAGCCGGCCGCGGCAGTAATAAGTCGCAAAAATTTGATATTCGCGGAAATTTGCGGTATTTTTACGAATTTATTTCGAGTAGGTATCTGAATTTATAGGGCCGGCCGCGAAGGGATTCGGCCGCAAACTTTCGATTTACCCGAAATATATCGTAATTTTATGAATTTTCTTCGAATATCTAAATTTGAAGATCCGGCCGCGACAGTAATAAGCCGCAAAAATTTGATTTTCGCGGAAATTTGGGGTATTTTTACGAATTTATTTCGAGTAGGTATCTGAATTTAGAGGGCCGGCCGCGACGGGATTCGGTTGCGACTTTCGATTTACACGAAATATATTGTAATTTTATGAATTTTCTTCGAATATCTAAATTTGAAGAGCCAGCCACGGCAGTAATAAGCTGCAAAAATTTGATTTTCGCGGAAATTTGCGGTATTTTTACGAATTTATTTCGAGTAGGTATTTGCATTTAGAGGGCCAGCCGCGACGGGATTCGGCCGGGAACTTTCGATTTACGCAAAATATATCGTAATTTTAAGAATTTTCTTTGAATATCTAAATTTGAAGAGCCGGCTGCATCGGAAATCGGCAACGAAATTTCGATTTACGCGGTAATATATCACATTTTATGAGGTTAACGGGATGGGTGTGACGGTCGCGGCCGCGAAATATTTCGCGAAAATTTCGAATTTTTATGAATTTGCTTCGAATATATGGGCGACCGCGGCGGTAAACGGCTGCGAAAATTGGATTTACATGGGAATAAGTCGTATTATTACGAATTTATTCCGAAGAACCTACCCGTGTTTGAATTTGCAACCGAGGAACCCAATTTTCGGCGATTTTTTTACGAATTTATTTTTCGTAAAATTTCGAATTATGTGGGAATTCCTTAATTTGAAATTTTATTTTTGATGTCCCGTGGATTTCGAATTAACGGGGTTCTACTGTATATATATTTTATTTTTTTACCGCTTGGAGCATATAAGCTTGTTTTCACGACAGTTTAATATAAGTAGTCATAGGAATGACGTATGCCCCGGACTCGAGTTATTAAATGGCTAAAATTGAATCCCACTTAAGAAGTTTTCCCACTTAAGAAGTTTTTTTTCCCCGGTCCCTTGGAAAACTTCTTAAGAGAGTTTTACTGTATATTTTTTTTGATAGGCACAGCTCAAATTGTAGAATTTTAAAGAAGCCAAAATTTACCGTAATTATCCAATCTTAATATATATATTTCTTCTGTCCGTGTATATGTATGTCACTGAACTCCTCCTAAACGGCTGGACCGATTTTGATGAATTTTTTTGTGTGGGTTCTAGGGGATTCGAGAATGGTTTAGATTCGCAATTTGGTCCACTGGAAAAATGTTCTTTTAATTAATTTTTTATTTCTAAGGAGTTGTTGATTTTGGAATGTTTTACATTGGATCCGGCAGACTGCGCTACCATCGCAGTATCGAATATTCAATATTATTCTATTTTAATTTTAGTTTGTCCCGACAGTTGTGTACAGGACAACGTCTGTCGGGTTCGCTGTAAATAAATAAAATAAATTGTGGAACATTCCAGAGCACTCTCGAATGTTGTCCTGAGCGAAGCCGGGTAACCCAGCTATATTATATAAAAGTTTTTGAAACTGAGAAATTTCAATTATTTTTGTTATTGTTTTTGGGGTGTTATGCCGTGTTTCGCTACCTCCTTCTTTAGCCAACGTTTCGGACAGCGTTACAGTGTCCATCATCAGGGCAAGATGAGCTCATCTGCCCTGATGATGGACACTGTAACGCTGTCCGAAACGTTGGCTAAAGAAGGAGGTAGCGAAACACGGCATAACACCCCAAAAACAATAACAAAAATACTTTTTGGCCGTGAAAACCTAAAAACATACCTGAGAAATTTCAAGTTTTAGAAATTTTCTTTTACATTTTCTCATCGGGTGTGTTGTTTGAAAACTTTAACTGTTCATTTTGAAAATAACAGAGGGCATCACTTCTTTTTTTTCGTTATTTGTTTTTGGGGTGTTATGGCATGTTGCGCTATTTCCTTCTTTAGCCAACGTTTCGGACAGCGTTACAGTGTCCATCATCAGGGCAGATGTGTAATTGTGTGGCACACACAATTACATATCTGCCCTGCTAGAGCTGAGATAGCGCAACACGGCACAACACCCCAAAAACAAATAACGAAAATACTTTTGGCCGTAAAAATCTAAAAACGTCTAATCTAAAATCTGGCATCACTTCTGTTAAGAACAATCTAACATTTATTAAGAAAATAATACTATCAGATGCTCTGAAGTTTGCTTCAGGGCCTGTGACAACTAATTATATTAATTCTGATTATTAAGAACTTTGTGTGTTTCTATATTCTTGGCATTGTGGTTTTTTCAGCATACAAGCCAAGCCTGTACAAGATTTTCTATGCTTAAATAAGTAGATAGGCTGAATGAATGCATTTACTTGCCATAAGTGCTTACTACATTTTTTTCCGCAGAAAAAACGTGTAGTTCCTTATGGTGACCGGACAAGTCAGAATGAAACCAACTCAGAACTACCTCAGAAAAGTCATTAGAAGTGATAAAAAAAAAATTATAAAAAATTAGTTAAATAGGTTAAATTACGTTAGGGTTATGGGCTATTTAAAAAAATAATCATAGCTTTTAATGACTTTTCAAAGAGGTGTTGAGTTGACTTTATTCTCAGTTGGCATGGAACCGATCCATACATAGTACAAAAATATACATACATATAATAAATGAAATGATGTACATGTTATGTAGATTACTTAGCTAAATAGGTAATGATTAGATTATTGCTATTATAATCAATAACGCAATACAGAATTTATTTTCATGAAAGTCAGAAAATGGATTGAAAATACTTACAGGATGATCTTCAGAGAAACTCTTGCAATAGATGAGACGGGTGTGTTTCTTCTTTACAGTCTTCTGCTGCTTGGGTTCGGCCACCGATTCATAAATCTCTCCAAACTCCCCGTGGGTTATTGTGTAACCACCGTCACCATCCTATTACAAAAAAGATTCATAAATCACTTTACTTTTGATTTACATATTCACCAAAGAATTTTTTAAAGACTTGCCTTATGAAAAAACAACAGCTGTAACGAAGCTAAAGATGATAAATGAAGATGAAATCATAACTGAATACTGAGACACTAATGTTTGTAAACAATATACACATGTCCTTTTTTTACATTAACTCCACACAGGAGGCCCTGATGCTGTGTGGAGGGTCTTTTTGAGGAGAGGAAGGAATGAACATTGATTGGTCTTGAAGAGACCCATGTTGTAAGAGGGAGGAAACACAGAGGCCGGCAAATCGTTCCACAGCTGAGCTGTTGAACTCAAGAACGAGTCGAAAAAACGACCCATTCTCATGTGACAAATGTCAACAGTGTACATATGTTGGGCGCGTGTTTGGCGTGTTTCCCGACTATGCACCGATGCATAGTGCATCTTCCATTGAAATACCGGTAGAACAGGGATAGAATTCCCACCCGACGCCTGTGCTCTAAAGATTGCAATCCGTTCGTTAAGGTGGGAGAATCTATCAAACGGACCGCCCATTTCTGCACAGAGTCGAGGGTATTTTTCAAGTATTTTGGAGCTCCAGACCAGAGGTGGCTGCCAAATTCAACCGTGGGGCGCACTTGAGTTTAAAATATCCTTCTTGGAATTATGTGTGCTTTCATGGAACGCAAACAAAAATTTTAAAATATTCAAACGCTAGTCAAAGCAAATTTCATTTGTAATTTAGTGAGAAAAAATGTTTAGTATCACTGACCAGCATAAAAATTATTTATGTTTTAACAAGTGGCAGCTGAAAGCATGAGCAAAAAATGTCATACTGTGATTCATTCTAGAAACATTTTTTATTTATTAAAATTATTGTCTTCAACGTGTAAAATTTTGACAAATAATACTGCATATTTATTTTTTAAATGTTTAGCCTGTAGTAAATATCCTTTTTAAATGCATAATTCAATTAAGTTCAAATTTGAAATTGATATTGTAGTGATTTATTTAATTGTTAGAATTATTTCCAGTACATAGGGTGGAAAATGCAACTAATCAGATTTTGGTAGTTAATATGTTAAGATAATGCATGCTTTGAGGTTCAACTTACAACAACAATCTTCTTCTTCCTCTGTCTTGTTGGATCCAATTTGAAGTGATCTTCGGAGGCTTTCACTTTAGCAGGAACCGAGACAGTACTTGTGGAGGGAGGATTGATCCTGGTCAGCAGCTGACTTAGCGGCCTGATGTAAGTAGTTTGCTCTATAACATAATAACACGCTTAGTAATAAGTCAGGTATATCTCATACGCCATACATTTGTCTGGTAATGCTATATTATCATGAAAACCAGCTTAATTTAATTAATTTTGTTTCTGTAGATTTACTGAGCAAACAAAAATGGTACTTGTCATAGCTTAGCAAGCTGAAATTTTGTGATAATAGAGCGGGGAGTTTTGTGATAATAGAGCGGGGAGTTTTGTGATAATAGAGCGGGGAGTTTTGTGATAATAGAGCGGGGAGTTTTGTGATAATAGAGCGGGGAGTTTTGACTAAATAAATATTTAACAGATATGATTTTAGATATTCAAGGCCAAAACTTTTTTAGCCAACGTTTCGGCCGGTGATGAAGTGTCCATCAGATGGCAGATACTATCAGTATCGCCCTGGTGTAAGACCACCATTCAGAATTGAAACGTTGCTTGAAATGGCTTTAGCCGTGTTTAGTGACCAGATCTGAATAGCCAGGTACTTCCCCACCTTCCTCTTCCCTATCTCCTTCCCACTACCTTCAGCCTCACAACATACCCCAATTGGGGATGCCATAGTCTCACTGGCTCCAGACGGGAGCAGTTGGGACTCTTGTGCGGTATTTCATATAAAAAAAAATAAAAAAACACACGATTTTTATTTTTTTTATATGAATCCCTGTGAATTTTTAATGTGATTCCCAACCGCCACCGTCTGGAACCAGTGGAAGGAGATGGGGAAGTACCCAGCTAGAACCATTTCAAACAAAGTTTCAATTTTGAATGATGGTCTTACACCAGGACAATACTGAGAGAGATAGAGATGAGTGATACCTTCCACTCTGGAATGTGTCGCAAATGATTAAATTGTGAAAACACAAATCAATACAATAAAAATTATCTGCACATGCCAGGGTTTGAACCCGCGACCTCCGGATTGCTAGTCAAGAGCCTTGCCTAGTGCAAAACTGTAAAAAAAATTCAAAAGATCATTGTTATTTTGTCGGCAAAATCAAAAATGGCACATTTAAAATTGTTATAAAAAATTAATTCATCAACATAAAAATGCCATTGTCATTGTTAATTTTGTTTTTAAAATTTTTCAACTATAGACAAAAATAGTGAACATACATAATGAGGACTCTTCCTATTCTATCTATTGCTTTGAATTTATGAAATAGTATCAGCACGGATCCTTAGAGCCTAGAGTCAGTGAAAGAAAGCAGATAGACACCCTCGAAGTGTGGTGCTGGAGAAAAAAGCTCAGCTAGGGAGCTATGAAGAGCTAGGGATCCACTACAGACTAACCATCTGCCTACAAGGTATTTTAAGACACTTTGGACATGTTGCTCGCCATGAGGACTTTACTTTGGAGAAACTCATGGTCACTGGCAAAGTGTTTGGCAGTACCAAGTATCACTGAAGTGACCAAGTATCACTGAAGTGACCAAGTATCACTGAAGTGACCAAGTATCACTGAAGTGACCAAGTATCATTAAAATGACCAAGTATCACTGAAGTGAAGTGTCATCTTTGGGGGTGCTGTGTGGAGGGTTTTTTTAAGGAAAGGAAGGAGAGGAGAGTTCTGGGAAGGAAAAAGGTTTGAGGGATTGGTAAGAATCTGAAGTTCAGTGTGTCCAGGTCAACTGTCCCCAAGACCCACACAAACTTCACCCCATGAACCCGGGCACCCCTTCTAAATTACCAAATGTAGCGAACCACTTGGGGTCATCTATGGCAGAGGTGTTGGTTATCCAATAAATGGTACTCATTCCCGCCTCCCAAATTTTTGGTTGAGGTGGACAACAAAATGATAGCTATTGTGATATTGCTAGCGCTGCTAGATGTGGTTGGTTGCATCTTTAGTACTGACCGCAGCCCAGGTTGATGGCACCCAGTTGCTCCATGAGCGTGTGAATGCGGCCGATACAGTTGACATCGCCGCAGTTGCGCAGGCCATGGCGCGCCGATGTCTTGGTGAGGTAGTGCGGCCGGCACTGGCGCCAGCTCGCCACCAGGTGCGCTCGGATCAAACGGTAGCGGTCGGGAGTCTTGGCCGGGCGACCTGAATAACATTAATTAAATATTAAATGCGGGAAAACGATTATTCGGGAACGATCTTTACTGTACATGTATTTCATGTGAAGGATCTTTCAATAGGAACGCTCGAAATTTGTTAGGTTGTAGCAGCCATGTTGTTAAAGTGATATCTCTCAAATTTGTTAGGTTATAGCAGCCATGTTTGATATCTGTCAAATTTGTTATCAATTGTTTAGTAGTGTACGTAATATGTTTAGTAGTATATTTGCTGTAATAGTTTAAATCACCATGGAAGATTATAGCATTGAACAATGTGTGCAAATCATCAAATTTGAAAAGGCATAGTTGTCTCGCGCGGCGGCAATGTGAACTGGCCACCGAGATCGTGCGATTTAATGCCATTAGACTACCTCCTTTGGGGCTATCTTAAATCGCAGGTCTATGCAAACAAACCGCCAACAATTGACCCTCAAAATCAACAAAGCAAACACCATCCAGCAGATTCAGTCAGATTTATGCGACAAAGTAATTGAAAATTGGACCTCCTGAATACGTGCCATCAAACAAAACCACAGTGGAAATTTGAAAAATGTTATATTCTACACTTGGGTCATAAAATATACATCTAAATAAAAAAATTAAAATTGTGGATATCTTACACACAACTTGTTTTATTTACATAATTTATCATGGCTTAATTATGTATTCTTTAAATAACTTTAAAACTTTTTTGTACACTTATTATCTAACTTCCAAAATGTTAAGAAAGTCAAAATAATAAATCTTAAATGTACTCTAAATGGATGATACATCTGTCATACAATAGTTCTAAAAAGCCTTCAAGGTGCAAGACCCAGACAAACTTTACCCCATTAACCAGGGCACCCCTGCTAAGCCACCAAACGTAGCGAACCACTTGGGGTGACCTACAGCAGAGGTGGTGGTTATCCAATAAATGGTTCCCAGTGCGGCGGTACCCATACCCGCCTCCCAAATTGACCTGAAGCAAGTTATGATAATATGTTCAATAATTGAATAAACTGGTTCTGATATCAAATAATTATTAAATAAAAAGCATTGGAAAACAACACCCATTGTAATATATAAATATTAGATACCTTCAAAGAAATCAGGGCAGATGAACTTTTCAAATTCGCTTATTTCCACAGGGTTCACCACATATTCTTGTTTAGGCGTCTCTAGGCTCATCATCAGTGCTTTTAAGGACTCCGGGATGACCAGAGGTTTGACAGGCACCATCTCCTCAGTCTTGATTACAGCGGCTATTTTCTTTTTCTCCATTTCTTCTTTGGAAACAGTGGCAAAGTTTTGTTTTATACCAGATATATTATTTTTATGTGCAGAATTATTTTCAATTTTAAAGTGTTTGGTTTTGTCTTCGCTGATTTGTGATTTGATGGGAATGATTGCATCTAGGCCTCCATCGCTGTCAATATCTATGTCAATGTCGCTGTCTGCGTCAGAATTGGAGTTTTTTTCTATTTTTATCTGGAAATAATGAAGCAAGAACTTATAGTTACTGAACTGTTGATATTTTAAAATTCAGATTTAGATCCTTTAGAAGCCCAGTGGTCCCATAAGGAATCGTGCAAATATTTCACAAAAAATGCTTGGGCAGTGAGCTACCTTTATTGCAGCGCACAAGCGTTTAAAGGAACCTTTAGACGCCCAGTGGTCCCATACGGGGCCGCGGATTTGTGTCATTCAATGCCCAACGTGCGAATATTTAACAAAAAATACTTGGGCGGTGGGCTACCCTTATTGCATGTGGCATACAGGAGTTTAAGGTTAAAGCCTTTTTAGCCATTCGAGTGATTTTAAACAAACACATACATCTATAGGATTAAGCCTGTGAGAGAATGAGATAGTATAATTGGTCTCCTCTTTGTGCTGTGCTTCCCACTCGTCTCTACTTTAGTTTTCTAAAGGTTTCACTTCTACCGCATGTGAATTGCACACTCTGTTTTTTTTTTAATCTTTACTTATCTACTTTTGTATTTTCATGTTTATTTTATGTAAATTTTATATACTCCTACTATGTATTCCTAAAATGACTTATTTTTAAATTATTTAAATTTTCATTTTATTATACGTCTCAGAACAGACATCATCTAGTAAGGAGGGTTACATATTTACTGTATCATATTTATCTCTTATATATATAAATTTAAATGGAATTAGAATTTAAATCCATTATTTTGCATCTTACCATGAAGAATGAGTAGAATACTAAGTGTTATACAATAATGTGCGGTAAATGGTTGCTTATCAGTTATTTAAAATTTAAAACACATTTATTAGTAAGAGGGTTAATATTTATCCCTTCATCTTCCCTCACCATTTTATACTCACATAAATTATTCAAGGGTTGACAATTCTATTAAAGATAAGATAAGAGTAGGTATTCTTACAACTTGTTCCCCTTTACTGAGTGATAAGGCTTGCCCCGACCCGGTGACTATCTGCATGAAAGTGGTGCTCCCCGGGGACCGACGGGGACTCTTGGCGGAGTCACCCAGCACCGGCCTAGCCCCTTTCCTCTTCGCAGAGTTCACGCTAGTTCTTCTCCTCCGTTTGGTCAGCAACTGGTTGAAGGCATCCTTCTTATTCATAGTAAGAGAAATATTAAATTTAGATTTCCCAACAGCTTCGTCACAAAAGCCATTTAGCCTCAATCTACTCTTGTTTTTGTCATGACTATTATGCTTTCCTATTGGCGTTAGTGTCTTTTTGGATTTTGAACCTTTACTCCCATCGCCGTGTAATTTGTGCTCTGTATCCGAACTGAAATGATTTCTATTTAAATCCGATTCATTATTTTTTCTATCCTTACTACCGGGACTGGGTTTCGTCTGGTGAAAACTCGGAGGAGAATTATTATCTTTTTTCAAAAGAGAATTTGGTGAGGTTATTTTCAATATTGAGTTGTTTGGCTTCTTTAGTAGACTTCGATTGGCATTTTGAGGCGAGAGAAATGGTTTTCTTAAGATGCTTCTAGGATTTACAACAGCTATTTTCTTCTTATTCTCTATACTTGGCACAGTCGGTACAGCCGTGCTAACCATCCCGATGACTTCTTCAATGGAAGCTGGGATCTCGTTATCATTCAGCACTTCTCCGTAAACGACTTCTTCAGATGCAGTCTCGAGGTGATCGGGGTGGGTCATCTGATGCGACATGCTGGTGGTAGGGGTCTCAAAATCCAAGTTGATTCCGTATTCTGTTTCTACCATCAACTGCACTTCTTGTGGAGTTTTTGAGCCTAAAAAGACAGACAAACGGGAGTTGTCTCGACCGTATATTTCCTGAAATAAAATTCAAAACATAATTAAAACACATTTTTGAGACTTGGTTGAGAAACGAAATATGTACCACAGAACAAATGGATGAATAAACAAACTGCAACACAAAACGTATCAATATATTCCGGGCATCAAACTAACATTACTATATTTTACAAAGAAGCGTTGAGTCAAGCAAATATTGCGGATAGCTAGCAATTTTTCTAAGCTTATTAAATACACTAAGAACATAATAGGGATGGTCCGATATTCTGTAGGGAACCCGCTTGCACAGTGCGGGTGTAAACTGTGCACAATAAATTTTTGTTATTGTTTTTGGGGTGTTATGCCGTGTTTCGCTACCTCCTTCTTTAGCCAACGTTTCGGACAGCGTTACAGTGTCCATCATCAGGGCAGATGATCAGGAGGTAGCGAAACACGGCATAACACCCCAAAAACAATAACAAAAATACTTTTTGGCCGTGAAAACCTAAAAACATACCTGTGCACAATAAAGTTTAAGTTTAGACATACAGAATTCAATACTTCGTTTGTGTGAAAGCACTATGAAACGAAACATGATTATTACTTCAAAAGCATCAGCCAGAATGAAAAAAAATTATATGCATATGTGAATGGTAGAAGAAATCGGGAATGCCCAAAGAAGATAGGGCTCAATCAAGCGAATAAAAGACTTAAGTCGGGCCATGTCGAGAGTCAAAATAATAATAGAATTATACATGAAACAAGCAGTGTGTGGCGGTCTATTTTTTCTACCTACCCCTGCAGAAACGGCATGATGGTTAGTTTAACTTATAAGTGTACAGGGACTTTAGTAATTCCCAAAAAAAAATTATCAACTATAAATGTAAGTAAATACTGGCATCTTTATAACTTACAATTCCTTTCTTGAGCATCTCTCTCTCATAGATGGTCCACTCGGCAGTGCTGTGGGAAGTGGACGGCTGCCCATCATCGTCGCTGAGGCTCTCGGCGGCTTGGCTCGATATTTCAGATTTCCTGAACACAATGAAATCATTGACTCACATATTATTATACATTATATACAACGGTTACACTAGTAGTTCTGCAAACTGTAGAATTCGTGCCCCAAAAAGAGTATTTCTAATTTTCTTTTATTTAATAAATCAAAACCAATATTTTCTTTGAATTCATTGTAAGTAGGTTGTTAAATAACTACCTACTTAATTATAAACCCTATAATATTTTATGAAACACTTGTTTTATCTCAAATACGAAATTGTGTATACATATTGTCCAAAAAAACGTCACTATCTCAAAGACAATTCTTTTTTCAAACTTTCTTCTACAATTGAAAAGCTCAGTCAAAGTTGGCCACCAAGTCAAAGTCAACTATATGCAGACTGGAATCTTCGAGACGTACTGCGAAAACACTCCACCCTTCCAAAGTCGGTATTTCTTGGAAGATCTTAACCGTTCTGTGATTTTGACTTCTTTCGAAAGGGAAGTCTTACAACACGAACAAGCATAAATATTTCACTTTAAGTGCTTTTTAAATAAACCTTAATCGTTATTGAAGCTGGTGCTACCTGAAATGGAATGTCCAACCTTAAGCCGGCTCTTACAAAACATCAAACTGAAAATGATTAGGAAAGGTTAAACTCACAAGTTGCCATCTTCCTGCGGTGGATTATCATACCAATAAGCTGTAGAGGCCGTGTCCAGCAACCATTGGGGATGCACCGAGTAGTCACATTTCAAGAGTTCAGAGTATGTGGAGTTTCTGGTAATGGCATAGAAATGCAGAAGTAAAAGGTTATTGCATAAAAAAAAGCAAAAAAAAATAATTTGTCGACAGTATGGAATAAATCTAATCAATTTAATTGTATTCAAAACAATCGTTCTTCAAATGAAATTTAATTTTAGCAAACAAATTTGCAAGAGCATAAATTTGAGAAAAAATATTAGTTTAACTTTATTAGTTTCTATTCAACAACTCCGGTATTTTGCGATTATGCAAGTTTTTTGCCTTAAACAAACTGTCAGATTTATAAAAACTTTGTGTTATTTCCGCTTCGCAATTAAAGCTCTATAAATGAAACATTTCTGAACGTAACCGAATATTAAAAACTGTTTTTGAAAGGTTATGAAATAAGCTTTCAAATTGTTATATTACAAATAAATATTAACATTTGTAAATATGTATTAAAATTTAGAATGCAAACATAAAAAAAATTGTAAAAATGACACAAGATGTTTTTATGTGAAAACGGTACTAAAATCAAGGATTATGTAAAGAAAAACACTTATTTTATTGTGTAAATGTATAGTAAACAATTTCATCACCTTCTTTTTTTACCATTTCATACAAGAATATTTAATAAAAAATTAACAATGTCTAACGTCGCAAAGGCGATTTGGTGGGTGAAAACCGTTTCTACAAAATAAGTATTTTTATGTACTTCTATGGACAACTTTGAATAGAAATGTGAAGCTTGATTCAATATGGATCTACTACTTTTTTTTAGGGTTGTCACTAGAACAATAACAGAGTTGTAACGATTTCTGCGGGAACACATGCGTTAATGTGAAAACACACTTATTGTACTTGACTGCTATTGTTATATTGCCGTGTAAACACACTTACGGGTCCGAGTGGTTAAGCAAAGTTTGTTCATGATTATGAATGAAGTGAAGGTAAATATTCCACAGGGTAAAAGCCGCCACACTGTTATTAGGCACAGATTTTGGAAATTACACCACTTTTCAACTTAATTACTTCAAGAAACAACTGATAACGTTTGGATAGATGGTAAGAGAAGCATTAAAATTCAATTTTTATTCAACCAAAGTTCAAAATTTCCCGTAGAAAACATTTCCTTTGCCGCCATTTTATTTTTTTTTGTATGGATTAGACATTTGCAAAGTTTCGTTTCAAACTAAATAGCATGAATTACTTAGTTTAACCCTAGATCACAAACCTTCGTCGAATCGACGACGCAGGATTAAAAAAACCGCAATAACTTTTGCGCGTGTGACCGTAATTCTTTCGTACTCTGGCTAATCTCAGTCGGCCCGTTGCCTCTGCGACAGACAGTAGTGCGGACGGTGGGGGGAGCCCACGAGCGCCAATTCGGCAACTATGGCTCGTCGCATCAACGAAGGTTAGTGATAATGTGACTTTTTATTTTTGCTAGATTATCACCAAATGTGTTTTAGTTGCTAGATTTTCACCAAAATTTTTTTTTTTTAAATAATTCAAGTCTTTGTTTTTGATATTTAAATTGGCTTATTTTTCAAAATTTTGTTATAACTAATTCAAATATCAACTTTAAAAATGTTGATTTTGCATGAAAACTATGATCTCATTCATAAGGCTGTTGATTAATAAATTTGATATTTTTTTATCTAAATATAAGAAATAATATAAATAAAAACTGTGCATTAATAATAAAAAGAAATATGTACATATTTTGTTTTAATTTAAACCCTTAAACCCCCTTCATTAAGTACCATTGTCGAAACGACGAAGGTTTGTGATAAGCGTCGAAAAATAAGGTTTGTTATCTAGAGTTAACCAAATTAAAAAGCTAATAACCAATTTTGTGCAAGAACGTAAATGAAGTGTAATTTCCATAATCTATGCGGCGGCTCATGGAACATTTAAGGAAGTGAAAATTACAGTAAGTTATATGTATTAAGCATAATATTAAGGAATATGTGAGTAGTAAGTACATGAATAATGTCAGTGTTCTCAGCACAACAAAGAAAAGCTAAAGATATTAGTAAAAGTGAACGATTTAAATGTACCCATCGTGCCAGATAAGAGAACAAATTAAATATATACGATTGGATTGAAATTACGTGAGAAGCCGGTGAAATAATGCACAACAAGCAAAAGTTTGTTTACATTTTCATATAACATAACCTTTTTGACAATAGTTGCTGGGGGGGTGTCCTGTCGTTGTTCGACTAGTTTTATAATTATTTCATTATGCCCAACATATCTAATGGAAATAAACGACAAGAAAGTTTGTCTGCAAAATTAATTTAAGAAAACAAAGGGGAAAATATTGGCAGTCTCAATGAGATGTTCAATGAAACTTGATATTTTAAACAGAAAATAGTTCTGGCTCTCACATTGTTCTCTCGCTTTTATTTGTACAGCCGTCAAGAGAAAAATCTCCTAAGATATCTATCTCGTCGTCTTCCGCTGCCATTGTAAAATGTTTGTTATTTTTGTATTAAAAAGTGACACATTGCAAATGCCAAATGAAAATCGAAAATAGATAATAGATTACTACTTACTACAGTAAAATCTATGGATGCCCTTTGTTGATGTGTTGCTACTAAATGAAAAAAAAATACTAATATAGAAAAATATTTGATTTATGATGGAATTCAAATATTTTATTTTGTAGGTAATGGCTTCTTTTATTATTTCTGCGGAAACAGCATGGCGAAGGCAACGGATCACAATGCTCACATACTTTAAAATACGAGTGAGTGAGATGCAAGAAAATTATTACTTCTCACTTTAAAGGAAGCAGACACACCTACATCGTTTGTTTTACGTAATCTCTTTTATAAGTGTAAGAAAGAGCTGCAGCAATATTGTGATATGGAAGGCATTTTAAAAACTTTTTTATGCTGTCGCCGTGCCGTTACCGTGGGAATTATTAAAACAGCTCTTAAACAGTTTTGATATGATTTGTGGACAAGGTGGTAACTAGCTTAAGCTGGACGAAACTATTCGCGAAAAAATTGAAGCGGTGGGGTGAAGGGAAAGATTTATGAAAACCTGCAAAAAATTCTGGAGTGAAACTTCTATAGCGTTGTGATTTGAAACTCGATGAAACGGTTGGTTTGGTTTAATTATGAAGCATACCAACGTGTGTTAACTTTTATTAGGCGCCGATTTTGAAAATTACACCACGTTTCAACTTAATTACTTCAAGAAACAACAAATAACGGTTGAATAGATGATGGTAAAAGATGCGAATAGTCTATTTTTATTTAAAACTATTTCTTTACCGCCATTTTTTTGTCAATTGCGATGTTTCGTTTCGTTTCAATCTAAATACGCTGAATTTCTTAGTTTATTCAAACAAAGAACCTAATAACCTATTTTGTGTAATTGATGAAGTGTAATTTCCAAATAAAAATTAACACGCAATCTATTTTTATGGGTGTCAACACCATCCAAACTGGGTCGATTTCTAGTAGAGGCGGGCAAAGCGGGTCAGTTGAACGAGCCGCTTCACTAGGTCTTGTTCAATGAAAAGATCCGGGTCAGTGAACCGGCTCGTTGAACGACCGAATTTAGTCCATCTCAAGGGAACCCCAATATTTTGGGGTTCCCTTTTTTTATTTGAATTTCGGATCTCTTTTTAATTCCCTTTTAATTGGATTTCCCTTAGAATGAAAAAAATGAAATCCTTTGTTTAATTGAGTTTTGGTACGAAACAGTATCGAAATTTCAGTTTGCTTTTTAGTTCAGTTCGCTGTTAAAAGAAATGTGTAGAAAAATGTGTTAAATTTCGGTAGAAGAATAATATTTAAACATCGTGTACTAAACATACATTCAACAAAGATTATTACATCTAGTCATGTAAGTACTCAATACCAAAATTACTTTTTTAACCATTATTTCTTGATGAATTATTGAAAATAAACAATCAATGATTTACTGAAAGTAAACATGAGCATAATAATAATATAATTCATCCTTACTTTTGTTATATTAAACAATATAATGTGGCCGGAGCGCTGACGTCACGACTGAAGTATTATGCACGCACACACGCATGAATTTCGAAATTATTATATTGTATTTCGATAATAACATGCACACTTAGCAGAAACGGTACGCCACCGCGCAGAAAAGTCTCACAGTGATCTGAGCTGTAAACCCGTTACCTTACTTTCATATTTTACTTTTCTGCGCGGCCGACTGAACGAACGATCAATCCCAAAGACCAATCTGGTTCGCAGATCTTTGAACGAGTGAGCGGGTGACCCGGTGAGCCGAGTGACCCGCGAGCCGCGAGATCCGTTGAACGATACACGCTCTCGGCTCTCACGGGTCAGTCGGCTCTCCGGATCTCACGGGTCAGTCGGCTCACCGGGTCACCCGCTCACTCGTTCAAAGATCCGCGAACCGTGAAGATCGGTTTTTGGGACCCGGATCTTACGGATCAGTACGAAAATCCGGATCACTGAGCCGACTCGTTCGCGAACGACTCGCCTCTAATTTCTAGATTGTCTTTGTTACTTTTTTTGACGTTTGACGTGGGTGGTTTGGTAAATTTATGCGTTTGACCATTTGTTGTTTGTTATTTCACAGTTGCAGAAAAAACGTCAGTAACATTTGTGAAAAGATGATTTTATTATATTCTGGCCGAAGGCGGGCTATTATTGCTCTGCTAACCCTGTCTTTTACACGCGAGACAATACTTTTATACGCCCCAGAGATGTCTCTTATACATTTTGCATCGTTCCAGTTACATTAAAATTCAATGTTAGGACCTGGTCCACAGCACTAACATCATGGTTTCTGATGTGACAAAAAAATTATTTTTCAGTGCCGTTGCATTTGTTGAAATATAACAATGCTGGTATAAATTAGAGAGGTGTAGGTATATAAGTTTGAGTAAACACTTGTTTGTAAATGTAGTGATCTCATTGGCATTACTGCCAATGAGATTTTGATCCGAAATATGGCAATAAAATTAATCTCTTCCTACAAAAAATTATCGGTTCGTGGGTTGAATTCCTTCTTTTCAATTTCCTATATATTCAAATCAATTGATTATCAAAACCCGGGTTTTCAAGACATTTTTTATTCTTATTTTCTTTCGAAACAAAATTTCGTTCCTTGGTGACGGATGACAGCTGAAAACTTTACTAATATCTAACTTTAAACTCTCAACATCGCTGAGTTAAATAAAAGTAACTATTTAGTTAACTTTTATTTAAACGAAATTAAAACAACCCATTTTGTAAGAAATGATAAAAATATTACTTTTATTTATCTTTGACTAAAAAGTAACTTTAACTATTTTCGGTGCAACCGGCCCTAAGCGTTGTACATATGTGTGCTTGTGTACGCTCACATATTGCCGAGCCGAACCGAAAGAAAACGCCAAAAGGCATTGTATAATGGGTACAGTATCTATACATACATTACACTGACTAAAGGGGCGTCCATGTACTTGCCAAGCCTCGCCAAACTTTAACAAGTCCCAATGTGTGGAGCGTGCATTTGGCCTGGCTTGCGTAGGCTTACAAGAGCTTGCGAGAGCCTGCCGCCGATCGGGCCGGGGTCGGTATTTTATCCACAAGTGGCGAGTCCTTGCTACAAGAGCTAAACGCTTGCGAGGCATCCACATGTTAGTACAACCTACGAACTGGTGAAGGACAGATGCAATTTTCGCTCCAATCTGTTTATAGTAAATTTTGTAAAAATGAATGACTGGGCAAACGAAAATTAATTGGCCAATTTTAATCATCCACAGAACGTGTGTGTGCCTGCGTATAACGAAGCCTTGGGAAAAGGCGTCATAGCGAGCGTGGTATATTGTTTATGTGAATATTTATCATTTTAATAAAAACATTTTTCAAGTATGCCAAAAACTAATGCCCAAAAGTGTCGTGAATATCGGCAGAAAACAAAAGGAAAAAAAATCAAGATTAGGATGATTAAGAAGGTCCCAAAAAGTTCAACGGAACGTGTTCGTGAATTTCGTGCACGCCGAAATGGGTTACGAAATGTGCAAAATAATATTTCTAATGCGTCCACTATACAAGATAGTGAAAATGATTATTGTAAGTACTTAAATATTTTGTAATCTTTATCCTTACTGCTCATAAATCACATGCATAATCTCCATTAACGTTATTTGTATAGCCTTATTTGCTATGGTACTGAGCATGCTCATTAGTAGCAAGAGAGCTTGTCAGTATCAAATGCTACCTAGTAGCGTGTGTGTCATGCCCAAATGAGCATGCTCATAAATCAGCTGGCTGTTGATTTGTGAGCATGCTACTGGATTCGTGGGTGGAAGGGGAAATGAGCATGCTTATTTGTGAGCATGTGTGTTATTACCATAATATTCTCTTTTCAGATGATTCCCAAGCGGATGTATATAATATGTGGGATGATGCCTCAGTTGGACATAATATTGCAAATAATGATTGTGAGTACCCAAATATTTTCATGAAGCCGAAGTTAGCGCGTATTTAACAATTTTCTGAATTATTTAAAAATAGGTTAAGTGTAAAAAAACATTGTACAGGTAGTTTTTAAGAAATTTTCACAAGTGAAATTTTTTAAATATTTTTAAAGTGAAAACTTCTTTAGCATAATTGTGATTTGAAACTCGATGAAACGAAAAAGCGACACTAAAAAGAGACAAAGACCTATGTCTATAGAATTTAGCCTGCGAGAGAATGAGATAGAATAATCGGTCTCCTCTTTGCGCGGTGCTTTGTAGCCTCCCCACTCTTGTCTACTTTAGTTTTCTAAGGGTTTCATATCTTAATTTTTAATTTCTGTAATTTTTTTGTTCTATGATGTCTTATTATTTGACTTTTTTTAAATATATATATTCGCTGGTCGTATATAAATCCTTGATTATCTTACGATTTTAATCACTAAAATGTAAACATTTCTGCCAAAAAAAAATTTGTTTTTGGTTTTATTGCACATAAACGTCAAATTTCGATAGTATCTTATGAACATTTCGTGTTATGTTTGAAACATTTATTAAAAACAAAAACATTAAGAAACGGTAATTTTGAAAAGTTCGAACTTAAATTACTTTAGAATGTCTGCACCGGAATTCTCCAAACTGAAAAACACGGCAGTAACTGACGAAGCCGGAGTAGAAAATTTCAAAAAGAGTAAACCCGTAAAAAAAGTATTGTAATTAAATGTTTGCAGAACATGAGATCTGTATTTGAGTGCACAGAAGAGAAAACTCAAATGCTTGTTCAGAATAAGTAACCTGAAAAAATAGTTTCTGTGGTAAAATGTTTGGACAATATGAAATCTAATTTTGTATCTGCAGAAAGTGACGATTCAAAAACAATCAGCATATCTTGGCCTAAAAACACTATTTCAAGTAAATTCCCAATTGCAGCAACAAGTCTAACATATCACAGAGATGCGACTACAAGTAAACAAGACATGAACATCAGAACAAACATTTCAAAAAGCAAAAATTGTAAAAATTTGGTAAACCCTGACGACGAATTTACAATGGAAAATAATGGAAACGTTGAAGCAAATCCAGTTGACATTAAACAAGAAATCGAGTGGATTAAAAAGGAGCCATACTCTGAAGAAGAAGAAGAAAAACAAACTCCTCTATCTCCCGAGAAGGGCCAAATATCACACATTAAAGTAGAGTATGACGAGGAGAAAAAAGTGGTGAGAATGCTTTTTTTTATTATTTTATTCATCCTTTTTATTGTCCCAACGTGTCGAGGTGATTTTTTACAAAAATGGCTTTATACAAATCATCCCTCATACCTTTTTCCTTCCCAGAGCTTCCTCTCATTCCTTTCGCAAAAAGTCCCTTCATAGTGACCTTCATAGTGGGTGGTTCTTAGTCGAAGTATGATACAGTTAAAAGTGACCGAATTTGATATCGACACCTTGGCGCAGTGGTCAGCGCGCTCGCCCAAAAAGAGAGATGTCCTGGGTTCGAGTCCCAGAGGTGCCAATATCTTTTTCTGATTTTTCGGTTTCGAGATTTTCGATTGAGTTTCGCTCATAGTGTCGTCATTTAATTAGATAAAAGATCATTTGGTTTTGGCCTATTTCAGCATATCGCTTGCCATACATTCCCAATGTTTTTGCCACCGCCAGCCGCATACTAGTAATAACATATGTTCCCAATAAACATTTTATTTTGATAATAATACCATATTTGTTCCCAGGATGATGTAGTACAGATAGAAAACCCAACAGATTGGCGTCCGGACAACTGGGGGCAGGCCCTGAACAATATTCGGCTCATGAGAGCCGAAGGAGGGGCTCTGGTGGTCGAGATAGGGTGCGATCCGGTGGCTTCGGATCATGTAAGTCTTTTTATTTAATATTTCTTTATTCGTGAAATTCATACTATTTTTATGCAGCTTATCTAAGGATCTTGAAACCATCAGGCTAGTCATACACCCATATTGTCACCCATATTGCAATGTTGACAATACATACAATATTGACAGCCTCCGCGGTCTAGGGGTAAGGTTCTCGACTAGCAACCCGAAGGTCGCGGGTTCAAATCCTGGCATGCGTAAATAAATTTTATTTGATTGATTTGTTTTCTTTCACAATTAAATCAAATAAGGTGTATTTGCGGCACGATCCGGGGTGGAAGATACTGTCAATATTGCCCTGGTGTAAGACTACCATTCAAAATTGAAACATTGCTTTAAATGGCTTAAGCCGTGTTTGGTAATCAGATCTGAATAGCCAGTTATTTCCCTACCTTCATTTTTCCCATCTCCTTCCCCTCGCCACTACCTTCGCACACGCCTTCAAAAGACATCCCAATTGGGGATACCACAGTCTCACTGGCTCCAGGCGAGAGCAGTTGGGACTCTTGTGCGGTACTCGCATAAAAAAAATACTAATGCTGTTAGTGGTTTAGTAATTGTTATGGCCTTCGTTTTTTCAGGGAGTAGTAATTGTTAAGTCCAGTTCCGATTTATAATATTTATATATATATATCTATATTAGAACACTTTATACAACGTATTAACCCCTAAGGCTTTGAGCATATTTTGTCAGATGGTCAGATTATTTCCGCTTTGCAATAAAATTACTAATAATGGAAAAAAAACACAAACTTATTTTATTAAATAAATGTATTATAAACATTATCATCTCATTTTGTCGTTTCATGTAAAAATAATTGATAAAAATTTCTCAAAGTTACATAATTTTTTAACTGAAAACTTCTTTAGCACCATTGTGATTTGAAGCTCTAAAAAACGACACTAATAGAAACAAACACATACATCTATAGAACTGCGAGAGAATGAGATAGAATAATCGCTCTCCTCTTTATGCGGTGCTTCATAGCCTCCCCACCCTTGACTACTTTAGTTTTCTGAAGGTTTCACTTCTACCGCGTGTGAACCGCACACTTGTAATTTTTTTGTTCTGTGATTTTTTATTATTTCTTTTTATATACATTTAAAAAATATATATGTTCGCGGGTCAAGATATCGTAATATAATGATATAAACCCAATGATTTTAATCGCTAAAATTTTCTGCCAAAAACTGTTGTTTTTGGTTTTATGCACATTTATTATTTCAAATGTCAAATTTAGATTTTTGATATGAAATCTAATTTTGAATCTGCATAAAGTGATAATACAAAAGCGGTCGACAAACTTCTGGCAAAAATCACTATTTCAAATAAATTTCCAATTGCAGCAACTAAGATGTCAGAAAAATGCGACTGCAAGTAAACAAGATATGAATAACAGTACAAACATTTCAAAAAGTACAAGTTGTAAAAATTTGACAAACCCTGAAGACGAATTTACAATGAAAACCAATGGAAATATAATAACAATAAAGTCTGAAGAAAATGCTGCAGCAAATCCAGTTGACATTAAAAAAGAAATCGTGGAGATTGAGGAGCCATACATCAAAGAAAAACCAACTCCTCTATCTCCCAAAAAGGGCCGAGGATCACACATTAAACTGGAGTACGACGAGGTGGAAATAGAGGACGTAAAAGTGGTAAGTATGCTTTTTATTATTTTATTTACCCTTTTTACTTGCACATGTATGGATGAAAGTTCGATGAGGCGGACGTAGCCCCATCTGTCATTCAACAACATAAATAATTTCGTTCTGTTTGAAATACGAACGGCAGTTAAATTTGTTCATACAAAAATCTCAATTAAAAATGGGAGGGTCGCGATTAAAAATGGGAGGGTGGGGGTAGGAGGGTAAAAATTTGGGGTTATAGGTATTTTTTGATTCCAAATAAAAAAAAATGTCAAAAAAATAGAAAAATTTCTGGATAGGGACACCCTAATCACCTAGCGGTATGAAATTACTTTATGACCTATTCTCATACCTACCAAATATACATAAAAAATTTCATAAAAATCGGTCGAGCCGTTTCGGAGGAGTGCAACTACAAACACCGTGACACTAACAATTCATTTAACATACTTTTACCAGATGAAATAACAATCTTTCGAAATCAATATATGTTTTTTTTTTTGTAAAAAGTTTCGATATGTCTAGAATTTGATTTAAAAAAGACAAATTTCCAATTGAGTCTAACCAAGCCCTCTCAATACTTTACCTGATTCAGCCCTTGCTCAGCAAATGCAAATGGAAAGTTATTGGTTTTGTGACGGATTTGTATTCAAATCAAAACAACACCTTTGTCACACAATGAACGCTCTTCACTAGTTTCACATACGACTTTAGAAGCTTGTATGACAAGTTTACAACGAGTCGGATTGTTAAGTTTACTTTGTTTGATCAAAGACTCCATAGAATCAGAGTATTCCCTCCCGGTTCCAATGGCCCCCGCCGCTACCCCAATTCAAGTTTCCACCAAAGCTTTGAATCCCAATAACACCTCACTTCTCCGCCAGGATGCAGCATGCGGGAGTGACTCTCTTGATCAACAAACCCCGCTCGATATGGACACACATGTGAGCCAGCAACCTCACAATCTCATTTCTTCACATCGGTCAACGATGCTCAATTCTGGTAAAGAAGGTAGTTACTCAATTTTTTTATAAGAAAAACTCTCTTTTTATAACTTTTGAAGGTTATTCCCATCATCGTAATATATCATTGAAGAAGAAGATAACACTTATAATCTAAATGAAAATATGAAAGAGAACAAGACACAGAAAAATAGAAAAAGACAATGGTCGCAACTGGGACTCGAACCCAGACCTCTCGTCTAACCGGGACGTGCGCGTTATCCAATTTCGCTATTGCCACCTTCTGTCAAACCGTCATATTTGTCAATCAATGAAATATGAGATTGACAAATATGACGGTTTGACAGAAGGTGGCAATAGCGAAATTGGATAACGCGCACGTCCCGGTTAGACAAGAGGTCTGGGTTCGAGTCCCAGTCCCAGTTCGAGTCCCAGTTGCGACCATTGTCTTTTTCTATTTTTCTGTGTCTTGTTCTCTTTCATATTTTCATTTAGATTATAAGTGTTATCTTCTTCTTCAAAGGTAGTTATTATTTAAATCAAATTTTAAAAAACCTCTGCAAAGCTGTTGTGTTTAAGTCAGTTCAAGTTGCCGGCTACATGGCTGCATTGCGCAAGAAAATACACCCAGTTGATTTAAATTATTGACGAATTGTTAATATTTGTGAGGATACGCTTTAATGTTTTACTTTGTTCATTAGAATACAAACAGCATTACCAATAAGGTTTATGGCAAAATCCTTATTTATTTAGGTGATGATGATTATAAAAAGAAAATTGCAACCAACTACTTTTTCAGATATCTTGGGAAATGAAGACACGAATGACTCTTGCCAGGATTTGTCTAATGATGGAATGTCACCGGGAAGTAGAGGATCCGGTCCCCATGGAGGTGGTGGTACGCCCAAGACTTGGTCCCAGCATGATATGGAAAATGCTTTAGACGCCTTGAGAAATCATAACATGGGCTTAAAAAAGGTAAAAAAATCATTAACATCCAATGCAATGTTTGAACATAAATAAATTACCAGAATTTTTCTGATAAAATTCAATTGACAAACATTTTTCTTCACATAATTTTAACAGGAACTTACTAAAATGACAAAAATATAAAATGTTATTCTATTTCTAGGCATCTGAAACGTTTGGGATACCTTCCACAACATTATGGCAGAGGGCGCATAGATTGGGAATAGACACACCCAAGATAGAAATCCCTTCCGAGTCCTGGAGTGAGGAAAACCTTCACAGCGCTTTGCAAGCTCTTAGAACCGGAACCATTTCAGCCAACAAAGCCAGTAAGGCTTATGGTAAGTAGTATATATATTCTTCGACTTCTACCAACAATTTCAATGAACATCAGCTTTCAGTGGAAACAAACGTGATACTGACTTAGTGCCTTCTGGTTTTAGACCATTTAGCACTTTTACTATTAAGTAATTTATAGTAAAATTTCTAAATTACCTTAACTATTTTATTATTCTTTATTCTATGGTGGCAAACATATTAATTATGTTGCTTTTTTACTTCTTTTGCTGAATCCATGTAAATGTGTCTCTAATATATATGCAAGCATGGTATTACTGTAATATCACACTTCTGCCCGTTTAAATTTTTCTATAATTTTTTTTTTTTTTTTATGTTAACTCCACACAGGAGGCCCTGAGGGAAATAATTTCCCTCAGGGCCTATGTCATCTTTGAAGATGCTGTGTGGAGGGTGCTGTTGAGGAGAGGAAGGAGTGAACATGGGTCTTGAAGAGACCCATATTGTAGGAGGGAGGAAACACAGAAGCCGGCAAATCGTTCCACAGCCGGGCTGTTGAACTCAAGAACGAGTCGTAGAAACGACCCGTTCTCATGTGACTAATGTCAACCGTGTACAAATGTTGAGCGCGTGTTTGGCGTGTTTCCCGACTATGCACCGGTGCCGAGGGGATCAGTGACGCTAGTTCCTCGGAGCATCTTCCATTGTAATACCGGTAGAACAAGGACAGCATTCCCACCTGACGCCTGTGCTCTAAAGATTGCAGTCCATTTGTTAAGTTAGGAGAATCTATCAAACGGACCGCCCGTTTCTGCACAGAGTCGAGGGTTTTTTTCAGGTATTTTGGGACTCCAGACCAGAGGTGGCTGCCAAATTCAACCGTGGGGCGCACTTGCGATTTGTACAGGGTTAGCAGTTGTGTACTATTAAAGTATCTGCGGGCCCTGTACAGTACGCTCAGTTTCTGAGAGGCTAACTTAACTCTGGCCTCGATGGAGCCCCCGTACCTGAGCTGGTCACTTAGAGTTACACCAAGCATATCAATGGAAGGCCTGTTCGGGAGATTGCTTCCGTTGAAGGAGACTAGATTATCATTCCGATCCCTTTTAGACGTAATCAGACATGATTGGGTCTTTGAAACATTAAATTCGACGAGGTTATTCTTACCCCAAGAGAAAACACTCTCGAGGTAACCGTCCATTCTTTGTTTCAAAGCCCTCCGAGCCATTGGGATTTGTGAGCCCTTTGGAGGCTTGTCAAACAAAAAGCTATCATGGACTGTACTGTCATCCGCGTAACAATGAATCGGTGCACATGTCAAGAGGTCATTGATGTGCAACAGAAACAAAGTCGGAGACAGAACCGATCCCTGTGGGACGCCAGCATTTATCGAATGCGAGGAAGAGGTGAAACCATCAGCAACCGCCTGAATCGACCTCTCCCTCAAAAAGTCGGCAATCCACGTACACAAGGAAGCGGGAAGTCCGTAAGATATAATTAGACTCGCACATAGATTCTTTATTAAATTAAAACCAGTTTTTGTTCGGAAGGCAAAAAAATAATCGTTTGGCGACTCCATCTCATGAGGCTGGTTGAGTAGAGGTGAAATTGCAATTGATGTCTGAAGAGCCAAAGAGCCGCACGCGGCTTGCGAGCCACAAATTCCGACCCCTGCACTAGGGCACTAGGGAATTCCTGTATCGAGATGTGCAGCTTTACAATTATGGAATTAAAGACCAATACATATAAACTCAATAATATTGATACCGTACTGAGTGTTCTGCAGAGGACTATTGGCCAATGTAACTTAAAGTATTAAAGATTGCTGGAAACATTAATTTCATACCTCCCTTTACTTCCTCTGGCCCGTTGCAAAGTCGCTTGCCAAGCTCAGAATCTCACCACCCGCCCCTAATTTGTACTTATAAATCATAACTATTAATTTTTAGGTATTCCCAGCAATATATTGTACAAGAGAGCCCGTAGAGAGGGCATCAGACTGTCGGCCCCGTTCAATGCAGCCCCCAAGGCCTGGAAGCCCGGGGACCTAGAGAGGGCGCTGCTCTCTATTCGATCTGGGCATTTTTCTGTACAGAGGGCTTCTGCAGAATTTGGAATTCCTACAGGTAAAACTAGTTATATTTTACCTTAACTGATACATTTATTGATACAAACTGCATTGATATATTTGTCCCTAGAGGCTGTAAAGTTGGGCATGCCTAACGAGGACCGCCCCATTATTTGGTAATATGTCTCGTTTCAAAGGACATTTTCGGGACGCCAAAATGTCCCATTTTAAATTGGGCACACCCCCGCCGATGTTCTTTTGACTATATGTTTTTCACAAGATTTTTTTGGTGGCAATTCTTTGTCTATTTTTCGTCATTTTAACTCAATTCATTGCAATTAAAATTGCGATGTTTTCACTTCGAAGTAATATTTTGTGGGTTTATTTTGTGCTATTGTATATTATATTTACTGAAACACATTCCTTGAACAATAAACTATGCATAAAAACAACATTACTTGCGTTTATTTGTAGAATTTATATGTTTTACGATTTTTTTCACGAGAACGACGCGAGAATGACACAACCGATTTTGACAGCTCAAATCCTGCGAAACATCTCGGCCGGAGCCCATGGAGAATTCCATAGAAATTATTCCGCTTCCCTAGGTGTGTTCACGGTATTTTATACCTTAAGAACAAGAATGCCCCAAGAGATTCTGACCTTGTTCTTCATACGTTTTCTTTATACATATGGGTTAAAATCGCATTCCAAAATTAAAATTTTTTTAAACATTTTGGCATGTGCGCCGGCGCACAACCGGCAAACCAGCGGTTTGACTCTTTATTCTGCTTATGTTAAGCATAATAGTGAAGTCACCAGGCTTTTATAATTCTGCTATATATAATATTATATGTATAATATCATTACTTTCAGGAACGTTGTATGGAAGATGTAAAAAGGAAGGCATAGAATTTTCTCGGTCAAATCTGACTCCTCCCTGGTCAGAAGATGCTATGGGTGAAGCGTTAGAAGCAATCAGGTATGTCAAAAAATATTTAATAAATTGTGCAAACACTTTGAAAAGTTTTGGTCTTTTAGGTACCTATTTACGCGCATTGGCGAAATAAATCTTATTTATTATATCATAGACAAACTGTTCAATGACAGTTTTTTCATGTACCTACTTAACCCGGCGTCATTGAGACAGGGTCAATATGACCCTGCACGTTTTGTATACGAAAAATTTCTTAGAAATAATTGCCGCACACAACCGTCTGTCTCAGTAGCTGCAGCTAAGTATCACCCCTCCCCTTTGTTTACCTCACTTTAGTCGTCCATCACCCGCCCAAGAAGCAACACGTGTGTAAACCTGTGACCGGGTAATTATGATTCAGCTCAACGAGCAACACGTGTGTAAACCTGCGACCGGGTAATTAAGACCCAGCTTAACGACGACAAGCCCAGCGACGTTGCTGCTTTGTGCCATATATTTTTTTTGTGTTTTATTTAGTTTTACTTATGAAAGAAGTCACCTTGAGTGAAATCAAAGTTTTTATTGGATTACACTGTACATAGCTGGATTCCATCATTCTTGAAGACAGAATTTAAACGATTTATGGACATCTGATGGCACTGGTGTGAATATTTTTCATCTTACTACGTCACCGCAGCGTTTCTATTTCATAAACAGCTGTCTTTGCCTTGATGATAAGTTTTTTTTAAGTAAACCTTCTTTATGCACGCTTGAATTGGGGAGTAAGCTGGTGAATGCGTGACGAGAGCGTTACGAAAAGTGTAATCGGGCGAGGCGAACGAAGCATCGCTTGACTTGGGGAGTAAGCTGGTGAATGCGTGACGAGAGCGTTATGAAAAGTGTGATCGGGCGAGGCGAATGGAAATTGAGAGGGAGATAGTGAAGATAGAAAGAGAGAGAGTTACGTTTCGTATATTACTGCAGGGGCAGTATTAAATTTCCGATAAAATTCCCGAAATGATGCTGACGTAAAAGCAGTTTCATTGTCGCTGACGATTTTCTCCGGTATTCCAAAGTTAGAAAACATTTTTTTTTATATTTTGATTGTACTAACTGATTATAACTTAGGTACCATTTGACAATCGACCCACTTTGTGGTAGCGTCTACCACCACAAAAAAATTTTAATTACAAAACGGACCCAGATGATCTATATGAATTCTATTCCATACAAAATTATTTACTGGCCAACTCGCCAATTGAACCCTGGAAGGTGTAGGTAAACATTCTGCACATCGAGTACACTGTTTTACCTCTCTCTCAATATCAGCATTTATACCTAACCAAAAAAAATAATTTCTGGCTAAACTTTTTGATTTAGCAATACCTAAGTGCGAACAGTGAATAAATTTCAAAACAGATTCTTTCAATTCCATTGGTACTACAAGTTTATTATCATAAAACAAACTTGCACTATGAGCTGATAATTTACCTCTAATAAGCCAGAATTTTAATAAATCTGCATTTAAATTTTTTTTTTCCCGCCACCCAGTACTCAAATAATTAACAATTTTTGATAAAACTAAATCCTTCTCCAAACTCTGTTTAAATATTTATTTCCGGATTTATTTCCGTCTCAACAGAAATAATGTTTAAATGTTCTATTTCCATACTATCTATATCCGTATAGTTAATTAAATCCAAGAAATAATTGTTACCGTCGTCCTTGTCAATAAATTTATTACATTCCATAGGTAACCTGGATAAGAAATCGGCTTTATTGTTTTCCGACTTAATATACTCTATACTATAATCAAATGTTTGTAAAATTAAGGCGTAGCGTTGCAATCTATTAGCGGCTAAAATAGGTACTTGCTTATTGGTATCTAAAATATCACTAATGGTTTATTATCACAAGCTAAAATAAATTTGTTTCCATAAAAATTGAAAAAATCTTTTTAAACCAAAAATAATTGCACACGCTTCTTTATCCAGCAATCGGGCGTTCTATCCCGTTATCATATACATGGCAAAGCATAGCTGAAATACCAATGTTACTTGCGTCCGTTATGAGTTTCAAAGGAATACTCAGGTTAAAATGGACTAGAATTTTTTCTGACATTTTCGAACCGCCATATTTTTAATCGCTTCAATTTTACTTTCCAGTGGCATAATACCTTCCTGAGAGATTTTAAAGCCCAAGTATTCAATTTCCGATACGTAAAAATAACACTTTTGATCGTTTACAGTCAATCCATAATCATTTAATTTATTTAATACAGCATCACATACTTAATTTAATACCGCTTTCGATTCACCGAACAAAAGTATATCATCTAGAAAAACCCTCACATTTTTCAAACTACCGACAATAGATGTTATTATTTGCATAAAAATGGCTGGGCTTGTGGTTAGCCCAAACGGCAAAACTTTATACGCAAACAAACCAATATGAGTTGAAATGACACAGTTTCTTCGACCTTTCATTCGATGCAATCTGAGAAAATGCATTTTTCAAATCTATCTTCGCAAAATGTTTTGTGCCATTTAACGATGAGATTAAATCTTCCACTTTAGGTAAAGGGTATTTTAAAGGTGCGAGCATTGGATTCAAAGCATTTTTGAAATCCGTACAAATTCTAATTGGACCGTCCTTTTTTTTTCACAATAACAATCAAACTCGCCATTTCACTAATTTCAACTATAATATCATCCTTTACCATTTTTAACAATTCTGCTTCCACTTTATTGCGCAAACAATACGGAATCGGTCCAGGGTTGACAAACTTTGGTTGAAGTCTGACTTAACCTCAATATTAGCTTTGTAGTGTTTCAACCGGCCCGGTTTATCCGAGAAAAAATTAGGATATTTCAATTTTAGTACATCCCGAATATTATTTTTATCGGTAACACAATTATTTGAAAGGTTAATCCCGTTTAACCTAATATCGAAACATTTTAGAAAATTTCTGCCTACTATACAATATCTACCATTTGCAATTATAATAAATTCTGTTGGCACAAATTTATTTTTAAATTCGACATTACACATAATTTTTCTCAATACATTTGATAAATTATTATTGTACCCGAAATTTTTTTTATAGCAGACTTGTAGTTCCTTATGCCAACAATTACATGAATATATTATTAATGTAATTGTTAAACACTTCGTATAGGATCGCTTGCACCCGTATTCACTAATACTTGTAACATAATATTGTCTACGCATAAATTTAAATACATCGAACCGTTATCTTTGAAATCGTTAATTGCTCGAACCGTATTTAAACGCTCCTTGCTTGGAGAGCGATCAACTTTGCGATAATACTTATTTTTGCAGGTCGAGCTAATATGACCTACCTTCTTGCATACATTACATTGAAGCTTTTTACGCCAACAATCCTTCTGCAAATTATTAGTCTTTCCACAAATAAAACAGGATTTAAAATAATTTAATATATGGGGTGACTTACTACGCGCTTTTCTATCCTTTATACTGCTTTCCTGTCTAGACTTATCAAAATTATAAACTATATTTAAATTCGATTTAGCACTATCCATACCTAATACGTGTTCCCAACACATTCCACAAATGACTTGCTTAAACCCTCCATAAATAGTTTGTGTTTCATTTTCTCATTGAAAACACCAATAATAAAAATAGCTTTCAAACACGATTCCAATCTCTCTTCAAAATTACAAGACAAACTAATATTTATCAACTTAGCGGCAAATTTCTTGATGGATTCTACCGCCGATTGCTTACATTTATAAAAAATTTCTCGAGATTCAAATATACTGTGGATAGGCTTACAGTGGGAATCTAATAATTTACACAAATCCTCAAATGAGGTTTCCGACACCTTTTTCACTCGAATTGAAATTAAAAAACTTTTGCACTTTGTTCCACTTATTTATTTTCACCAGGACCGGTTTCATCCTACTACGGACAATTTAACTATTACGTAAATAATAAAATACTTATTAATTGTAGAGGTTCACCATTACAAATAATTGGTGACATGGTGATTGAACATGACAATAATCAAATGGAAGTTGATGATGAAAATCCCACTATAGATCATGTACAAAAACCGAGACAAATTATTGGAGTTAGGTAAATTAATTTTTATTTTATTATTTTTATAATCATTCATGACTAATAATAATTTACTAAATTTACCAAACTAAAATGATGAAATTATAGGTTGAATAAAGCGCCAAAAACTGCTACAGAACGTGGTCGAGAATTCAGAGCACGAAAAGCACTGCTTAAACAACAAAGTAAGCAACAGCAGGAATCAGATGCAATAGTTGAAATTGCTACAGAAGATATTCAAAGTTCTGGTCCATCAGAAGACAATCAAGTCTCTGGACCCTCTCAATTAAGGACAATAGAAAAAAGCGCAAAGTCTGCAGAGGCAACACGGCGATGGAGAGAGAAAAAAAAAGGCGTTAGTGAGTCATTAAAAAAACAGGCGAAAACTGCAGCTCAACGCATGCAAGAATACCGGGAGAGAAAAAGATTGTAAATATTAATTTATTTTTATTTATAAAACTTATGCCATTGAAGGCTCTTAAAATTCTTATTTGCATTTTCTTACTTAGAGCAAAGAAAATACTGTTGATGCAGCAAAGTGATCAAGATTTAGATGCTATAGTCAGCACATCATCGTCACAAGTAAATCAAAGGGCTGGTCCATCAACAATAAACAGCATATCCGCAGAGCTAACACAGCAACAAGCGAAAACTGCAGCTCAACGCACGCGAGAATACCGGGAGAGAAAAAAATTGTAAATATTAATTTATTTTTTTACACAGTAACAAATTGAAACATCAGAATGTACACGAGAATATCGTGAGAGAAGAAATGATAATATCAACATTGAATTGTAATTATTATTGCAATTATATATGTAGTGTTGTTGATAAAAAAATTTTAGGCTCATATTTTATGTTTAAACATATACCTTTCTCTGTTCATAGTAAAAATCCATCGGGAAATAATGAAGAACAATCAGACTTCCGTGATTCAACTTTGACTTTGAAGTACGACGACATTACAAAACATAAAAAGGCTCATGAAAATTTCGATCGAAAATTCCGAAAAAATCCATTTGGTTATTCATGTACGGTCTGCAATAGATTATGGTTTAAAAATGACTTAAAAAAGGCATCTGACAATTATGAAGATCTGTTGAAGAAAATAACGGTAAGAAATAATATTATTTTGAAATACATAATATCGAAGTATGCACATACTTTATCACTATGAAGAAATTAACAAACATAAATTTTATACTTTCCAGAATATCAACAACATTTACGATGCAATGATTTGTGCGTCTTGTAAAGTTGCTCTTGACAAACAAAATATTCCAATATTGTCAACATACAATGGATTTAAATATCCAGAAATTCCTGCACATTTACCGAAACTTGACTTAGTTTCGGAAAGATTAATTTCTCCTCGTCTCCCATTTATGCAGATACGAAGACTACGGCATGTGCATGGGCAATTTGGTATATACAGTCAGGTTATCAATGTGCCAGTATCTGTGGATACAATGGTGAATCAACTTCCAAGAGATATCAGCGATGATCATTGCATCTACGTTCATATCAAAAGGAAACAAATTCACAAGTCGAGCTATTTAGAAGGATTAATTAATAAGAAAAATATTAAGACATGGTTACAATATTTGGTAAACACGCCTCTTTATACTCACTACAATATCACAATTAATCGTGGATTCCTCAGTGATGATGATGAAGAAACTCAACAAATGGGTAACATAGATGAAGTCAGTGAAGATATTCCCGTCGAGGAGAGTCTTACAGCTCAGCAACATACTCTTCTGTGGAACGACGAAAAATATTTAAGAATCGCTCCTGGAGAATACAATATTCCTCATAGTTTATTATTTGATGAACACGCGGAAGAATTGTCATTTCCAACTATTTATTTGGGACAATTTAGAACACATAAAGAAGACATTAGAGTTACACCATTCATGATGGCTTCCAGTGAATTGCGTCGTACCGACCGTCGAGCAATTACTCCGTACCATTTGTTGTATATCGCTTTGAAGATTATGAGACTGCGGATTCGAGACTGTTTGACTGTGGCAACTAAGCATTTTGGTCCTAATACCAACATAACAAGAGAACAAATCCAATCAGAAGAGTACATCAACAATTGTATTGAATCGAATCTTGCTTTCCTACGTTCAATACCAAATTCAACTTGGCATTGGGCACAAAGAAAAAAAGATCTTTTCGCGATGATTCGACAGAAAGGCAGACCAACAGCTTTCATGACACTTAGCGCCAATGAAATAGGATGGACGGATCTGATACAGCTGTTGTATAAATTGACGAACAATGGAGCGGACATTTCAGAGCGTGTTGCGTCGGAACTAAGTTTCATTGAAAAAAGCACACTTGTAAACGAAGATGCTGTGACTTGCGCCATCTACTTCAATAAATTGGTTAATGTATTGCTCACAGTATTACAATCCAAAGAATGTACTCCTTTTGGTCGCTACAGAGTTGCTCAATATTTTAAACGTATTGAATTCCAGCATCGCGGAAGTCCACATGCACATATATTACTGTGGCTTGAAAATGCTCCAGATAATCTGATTGATGAAAATAACAGTGAAGTAATACATTTAATCGACAGTTTAGTTTCAGTTTCAGCATCTCAAGCATCAGGCAATATCAAATTACAAACTCATAAACACACATTCACATGCTGTAAGAAGATTGTTGCTAATAAACCACAAAAATGCAGATTTGAAGCACCTTTTATGCCATGTCGCAAAACACTGAATCTTACACCGATGCAAAAAACAGATGAACATTTTCAACGATATGCTAAGAGATATGCTGAAATCAGATCCAATTTAGAAAGTACAGATTACAATAATATTGATGACTTTTACGCAAAAAATAATATCCAATCGGACGATGAATACCGCAACATACTTCGTGCTGGAATTACGAGACCAAAAATATTTTATAAACGCAGTCCCACAGAAAAATGGCATAATCCATTCAACCCCTTTGTTTTCAATATTCTGAGGTCGAATATGGATTTCCAAATTATCACTGAAGAGTATTCCTGTGCTGCCTACGTTGTTGAGTATGCAAATAAAACTAATCGAGGTGTTAGTAACTTACAAAGGAAAATTATAGAAGTAATGAATGAACATCCCGAGTTCGATATAGTGGATATTACGAGAAAAATGAGTGTAGATATGTTGAATAGTGTAGAGATGAGTAGTCAAGAGGCCGCTTGGTATCTGCTCAGAGAGCCAATGTCAAAGAGCTCAGTTGAAGTCATTTATATAAACACCGTGTGGCCAATTGAACGACAAAGGATTCGAAAAAACCAAAAAGAATTGAGTGAACTTGATGAAAATTCCACAGATATTTGGAAGGAAGATTGGTTTGATAAATATCAACAACGACCCGATGAATTGAGTAACATTACTCTAGCACAATTCGTTTCTAAATATTATCAAAAAAAAAGTGGTGTTTACGCTGAGAGAATAGTGCCCAAAGTTATTCGATTTAGAAATTATGATATTGCACAAGATTACAATGAATATAGACGAGAAATGGTTACGTTACACATTCCATTTAGAAATGAAGATGCTGAAATTTTAGCTGAAATGAAATTTATCAATATCTACGATGAAAATGAAACACTAATTTTGGAAAGAAGAAAAGAATTTGAATCAAATTTAGACATCGAGAAAACGATTGAAATCTGTCGACAATTGAGCCGTGAAGACGGGAATCCAGACGACGATGAAACTGAAATTCCTTGCGAATCGCTTTCCAGAGCCCAATCCTTTCCAACAATTGTATCGTAATCCAAATACAGACGTTAATATGGATTTTCACTTAGCAACATTGAGTAAGTTAGGTGTTATTGCGAAAAAGAAACAAAATTGTTATTGAAACACGTTTTTACTGTTAGCAACAGACTGACTTTATTAATAATAAAAGTTTTACATTCTTGTAAATAGATGGCGTTAGTGATACGGATATTAACACTCCCACTTATCAAAATAAACTAAATATACAATTTATTAATTAGATACAATGCCAAGTAAATTCATGAACTTATAATGTTTTACATAACATAGACCTTTAGTCAGTAAATCAGCAGGCATTTCGTTAGTAGAAATATATTTAATTTTAACAAATTTGTACTTTACAACATCTCGAATATAATGATAATGTACATCTATACGTTTTGACCTATTATGACTTTGATTACTTAAGGCTAACTTTAAAGCACTTTGATTATCGCAATACAAGTCAATTACATAAAGTGTATCAGTAATTTCATGCATTAAATTTCTTAAATAGACAGCCTCTTTAGAAGCTTCAGACAAAGCGATGTATTCCGCCTCTGTACTAGACAAAGATACTGATTTCTAGAAATAGCTGAGCCTGACAGCATAAAGCAAAAACTGGTGTATGATTTCCTATCTAATGCGTCACTTGCCCAATCACTGTCCACAGAACCATGTAAATCATTATTATTATTACTATATTTTAAACAATAATTCTTAGTACTTTGTAAATACCTCAACACTCGTTTTGCATGGTTCCAATGCATATGACTATAACAGTTGTTGAATTGACTAAGATAGCTTACAAAATAAGCAATGTCTGGTCTCGTTAATATGGCCAAGTACATTAAACTTCCAATTAATTTTTGGTAAGGAACATTAGGTAAACATTTATCAGTTGACTTATCCAAATTCAATTTAGGCTCAATTGGAGTATGTACATTGTGTTTTACAATCAGACATCTGAAATTTAGAAACTAACTGTTCAATATATTGTTGTTGATCTACAGTAATAACATTTTTATTTTTATCTAAATTAATTCTCATTCCTGGATTATGAAGGTTTTTATCACCGGGTAGGTGTCATGTGTCTTAGTGGATATACAAAGACAAAACTCTTGATGAAATTGAAGTGGACTTGGAAGAAGATTTACTAGTTGAAAATCCTATTGATAACTCAGATCCTGATGAAAACCTTAATGATGAAGTATGCTATAATAATGAAGATGTTTTTACCAATGATATTCTTAGAAACATACAAGCTTTTTTGAGTTGTAGGGAAATAAAATTTCAGAAACAAAATACAAGAAAGGAAATCTTCAGGAAAGGAATGCAAATCAAACGTAGTGTTACAATACGGCATTTAAAAAAAAACATCAGAACGAATCGATCGTACTTCAAATCGAGTTCAATTTCTCGGCTGATGTCCTCCATCATGACTAATAGGCGGTTGGCGGAGGCAAAAACATTGGGAATGTATGGCGAGCGATATGCTGAAATAGGCCAAAACCAAATGATCTTTTATTATAGCTAAGTCTATTGGCCCCATAAAACAAATTAGACCGGTCAAATAATGATAGTTTAATTGTTTTGCCTTTATTTATTAGCGGCTATGGAATTTTCGTTTTGCCTCCGCATTCCGCTTTCTAATCATGACACTAGGAGATTTTCAAATATTGTCAGGTTAATTTCAAATATTGTCAGTAACTTGGGAATGTTTTTATTTCTTAAAAATACAAAATATTTTGATGTAAAGAAATCGAAATTGGTTAGAGCTATTTCTTTGATTGAAAAATTAAATTTAATGAAAAACAAATAACTTTGTGTAACACCACTATTTAATTAACAATATCATCAACATGTTTCGAAAACTATGTTTTCTTCGTCAGGATAATAAGTTAATAAAAAATAACAAAAGACAAACAAGTATAGACTAATTAGAACATAGACAAAATATTAGAAAGGAGAGGTGATTAATTACCTAAAATATATCATAAAAAACAATTATATAAAATAAAATATAAAAATTATTTTAGAATCTGTAAAAAATTATATTAACATAATAAAAAATCTTTTAAAAACAAAACAAGAAGTCTAAATAACAAAATAAATTATTATAAATATGAGTATTAATACGAAAATAAATTTAAAAGATGGCTATTTTTAAAAAACGTTTGGTTTAAAAAATATTTAATTTACTATTAACACTTTTTCTAATTTCTAAAATTTCTAAATTATCTAATTGTATACCCGTTGTGTTAGTGTGTAAATTTTTTAAACCTTTATTAATATCAAAAGAATGACCTGTTTCCAAAATGTGGTTTGCAAATTCTGAATAATTATTATTATTTAAACATCTTAGATGTTCCTTAACTATATGTTATATTATAAATAACCAAACGTTTTTTAAAAATAGCCATCTTTTAAATTTATTTTCGTATTAATACTCATATTTATAATAATTTATTTTGTTATTTAGACTTCTTGTTTTGTTTTTAAAAGATTTTTTATTATGTTAATGTAATTTTTTACAGATTCTAAAATAATTTTTATATTTTATTTTATATAATTGTTTTTTATGATATATTTTAGGTAATTAATCACCTCTCCTTTCTAATATTTTGTCTATGTTCTAATTAGTCTATACTTGTTTGTCTTTTGTTATTTTTTATTAACTTATTATCCCGACGAAGAAAACATAGTTTTCGAAACATGTTGATATTGTTAATTAAATAGTGGTGTTACACAAAGTTATTTGTTTTTCATTAAATTAATGATGACGCCACAAGTAAATTTGCCTATTTTGAAGAAAGAAAAATTAAATGTTTATTAAAAGCCGACCGGTCAATGGCTGAGTTGGCATAGCGTTTAGGTCCCAACCAGGCGTCCCGTGTTCGATTCCTCGGCTGGCTCCTCCATCGCGTCACAGGCAACATTTTCCGTTTACTGTTGTGGTAGTAGGAGATTTTCAAATATTGTCAGGTTATTCAAAACCTGGGAATGTTTGTTTTTTTTTTAAATGCAAACAATTTATTTTGTTTAACAATAAATATGTTGTACGTATGTTGTTCTATAAATATAAAATAATACATATAAGACTTCGTTGTTGTAAGATACGTGCTTGTTTTTTTTTTGTATTAATTACTACTGCTTAATTTTTTCGTTCTTTTTACTACTTTATTTTTGTTTTGTGTTATTTACTACATTATAATGTTTTTGGTGTTTTAATAATTTAATTAAAAAATATTTAAAAGCGTTTAGGCATACAAAGTTGTTTTAATTGTGCTATCAAAAAAATTCCTATAATAAAAAAAAAATAATTCCACACCCATGTACCATTCGATGCCGTTTGTACGAGTATTTATTTAGTGGTAAAATACCTGTGTGCTTTGAACTGAATAATGTATTTGTTTTATTATTTCTAATTAATTATTTTTTCGGTGTTATTTAATTATTTGATAATTATTATTTCTTGTTATTTATGTTTATGTACCTACTGAGTTTTACATTTTGTTTATTAATAACACAATTGGAAAGTTCAAGATGTATTGTAAGAGCTATATAAAACAAAAAAATATATAGTTTGCATTATGAAATGATATAATTAATTGCCAAATTGTAAACTTAAATGTACAAATTACTGAAATAAAAATAATATATAAAATATAAAACAAAACAAAATTCCAAATCATTTGTCAGTGTTTAGATATGTAGTAATTAGGTAGTATCGACCACCACAACACGGACATGTGCCTAGCATGGTGGTCGAAAAATCCTCAATTCATGTAACAAACAATTCAATGAATAAAGAAAACTTAAAAAAAAGTTCAATATTCTGTTTTTAATATATTTCTTTATTCCTGAAATTTTTTCAATCTTTTTTACGTTGTTTAGTAGAATTTTTTTTAATAATATATTTTTTTTATATAAATGAAACAACTTTTTATAAACATTATTAATTTCTACACCCGCTACCCTTTGTAGCTGTTTGGGTATTAAGCACGATGAGATCTTTCTCTAAATATTGTATATGTTTTTCACATGCATTTTGCAGCTCTAGGGGGCTAAGCGATAGGAAATATTTTGTTTATTATTGCAAACAAGCCTTTGTTATTGTACAATTATGTAAACAAAAAAAACTAATATTTTATTTTTCTTTTTTACTTATTTTTTCCTATACTTATTTTGTTCTTAAGGCTTGTAGAGAAGACCTTTTTTTTAATCTGTAAATAAATAGTGTCCGTAACAAAATATTTTTGAATAAAATTATTTAATTTTTTAAATAAAGCTTTTTAAACGAAAATATTGTTCTACTTTACACACTCTTCTTAGGTTTTCCTTTTAATTCCTACAGTAAACAAAATACAAACTCCAATTTCAGGTATTTTTATTGTTTATATGAATACCACAAAAGAGTCCACCTGCCCGAAAACCGATTACATATCATGGAATATCGTTAGGTAATTTTTGTCAGAGATGAAAACGGTTTTTAAAACTTAATTAATGAATGTATGAGTAATAATAATTTTTAAAAAATGGTTGTCTGTAAAGTCAGTTTACGGACGATAATTTTACGTGATAACGCCATATAATAACGATGGAGTGGAAGAGAGATAGATGCGTCACAAGCCAAAAGCTTAGGCCGAAGGCTTGTTTCGCGCTCTCGCTTGTAAGTTCGCTCAGGCGGAACGTGACAATGAGTCATGTTTTTTTGTGAGTGCAGCCAGCGTTCATCGATTTATAAGACGTTATCACGTCAAAAACTAAGAAGGTGTTCTCCTTGGACCCATTCTCAGCATCTCCATTCGTTCTTTGTTGAAAAAAGTATATTTTTCGACTGTTTTAGCCCTCCAATCTTTAAAATATTTTTATCTACAAATCCCAACACGGCGAAATTTCATCGAATTTCGGAAAGCTTCTCATATTTGGGTATTTTAAATTTGCTAAATATTTCTTATTACCATTTTAGAAACTTGATAAATATAATAATTCTTCATCCGCCATAACACAGGGACATCCCTAGCATGGCGGATGAATTAACACAATTTTTTGTTCATTGTATAAACTTCTTTTAATAAATAAATAAATAAATAAATAAACTAATCACACTTCAACAAGAGGAAGGATAGGAAGGTCCCAGCAATGCAGATTTAGTAACTAAACATAACTAATCACACTTAAAGCAACGTTTTAATTCTAAATTCTCAAAAAAATCCCTTACAAATTTAACAAATTTTATGTGCGCATCGCCGCCGAGTTGATTAGATTCCGTGACGTATGGGCCAGTCGTATAGGCGCCTTCATACCTATAAAGTCGTTTAACCAAAAACTTGAACGAATAAGTGGCAACGTCGCAAGAGGTTGGTTTGTCATCAACATGAAAATGTATATATAATTGGACGCTACATTGTGAACAAAATGAAAAAAAGAATATGCAGGACGCCTCATTACATCCATACTAATATTCTAATATTATAAATGCGAAACTGCTCGAGTTTGTTTATGAACACAATATAAAGACTTTAATAATTCTATCACCAATATAAAGCTAAATTATATGCGCAGACTACAGGTTGTATATGATGGTAAGCTCTGGCGATATGCAATTATAAATATTAATATATTACATTTGTTATACGCTTTCTGTCGCTAACAAAAGTGAATTTTTGCTAATGTCAGAAAAAAATCTTTTCCATGTAAACAATGTTGATATATTTTTGGGCTCTATGCTGGTAGGTACTCAGTCTACTGCAAAAAATTCAAATATTAGAATTCGTTTTTTTTTGGACAAGCTTGGAATAAATGTCAGATGAGAGTTCCTATATTAAAAATATAATTCGTAACGATTATAAAGACTGAATGATAAATAGAGTATTTTTTTATTATATTAACGAACTTCCAAATATTTAAATAAAAATAAACATCCGAAATGTTTGTAAGCGCTTAAATTCTGAACGAATGAACAAAATTGGATAAGTAATTCTTTTTTTCTTTGAGCTATAGCATTATGAAATTTAGGTGGTAGGCGAGATGTTTGAAAACTGAATGTAAGGGAATGAATATATGGAATGGGGGTGGGGTGGGGGGGGGGAGATAATTGATACGTGCAAGCGCTACAGTAATTTCCCGTAATACCATGCGAGCGAAGCCGCGGGGAAAAGCTGGTTAAATATAAAAGGAGTTCAGATTGGTGAGATATTAAAGGGCGTTTTGTTTTCGTTTTGTATATTTTTAAATTAATGTTTTTCAAAAATTTAAATACCTAGCTATAATCAAACACTTAAAAGAAAGTATATACATTAGTTAAAACTTTATAAAATCAAGTCCTTAAGATAGACGCAGAATGTCAATCCGATGAAAGGACGCAGAAATGAAAGCGGAATGTATATATATAAACATACATAGTATAGATGGGGCTAAAGAAGTTTTACTTCAGTCGTGTGGTCTAAAGCACACTCGTTTTTTTCAGTAGCAGATATATATTATAAATAACAAATTTTAAAAATTATAAATTATTTTATACAAGGCAAAATAGTAACAACTGCAACAGGGTCATAATGACCCACCTCAACGTTAGTGTAACTTTTTTCCGCCACACTGACGCTGGGTTAATATTTCATTTACAGAGGTGGACAAATGTCAATAAATCAAGCAGCAGTACACTATAAGCTGCCATATTCATCCTTATATGGTCGTTTAAAAAAACTTAAATCTAATGGGGACATCAACGGTCCGATGAATATATCCGCTCAACAAAATATTGAAGACTCCCACGGACCCCATCAAGTAAGTTATCATATCACACTATATTATTTTTAAATGACCTGTAGATTTACTCTTATATTATTTCTCCCTGCGACACATTACAAACATTTTGAGTCAAAAAGCTCCTGAGACTTTATATACCTGGGTACTTAACCCATAATTAATTTTGTACCAAAAATTGAAAACCTGCATTGGTGTACTAAATCTATTGTAACTTTTGAGCCATATATTCAAATTAATTAATTTCTTTAAATTTGTTTTCATATTGGAGTAAGGTAAAGAAAAACATAAAAAAAATTTAAAATATTAAAATATGTGTAAATAAGGATACAAATATAACCTTCTCTTTTTTCGTAAGTTTTTTTTTCACATTTTTTTCATAAAGTTACAAAAAAACATAATATTCATAAATCGAACATTAATAATTTTTTTTTTCATTATTTGTTTTTGGGGTGTTATGCCATATTGCGCTACCTCCTTCTTTAGCCAACGTTTCGGATAATGTTACAGTGTCCATCATCAGTGCAGATGTGTAATTATGTAAACACAATTTCACTTCTTTTTTTTCACTTTTTTTCAATCGTGTTTACACAATTACACATCTGCCCTGATGATGGACACTGTAACGCTGTCCCAAACGTTGGCTAAAAAATGAGGTAGCGCGACACGGCATAACACCCCAAAAACAAATAACGAAAATACTTTTGGCCGTGAAAATCTAAAAAAAAAAACATAAATAATTTTTGTTTTTTACATACATATATACTAAAAACTAATAAAATAATTTGGTATGATAGTCCCCAAAGCAATCAGGGATGTGCAGGGTCACTGCCAAAAGCCTAGAACCACTCGCAATTTTGAAGGAAATTAAATGGCGGCTGGCTGCATACATAACTTTAAACACAAATATCATGGAAAAAACGTAAGAAACATATTATTGCCAATTCTACGACATGAATGATTAATTACCTACGGAGCTTTCGGCATTTAAAATTTTATTCAAAAATGTCGCTGTTGTGCTCGTTTTCCGTTTTTTGGCGGACCCAAACCCGGCAGGCTGCCGGGGTTTGTGGTCAATGGGTTAATCAATATGTCAAAAAAGTGCCAATGTCAATTGCAATTTGCAATTTTTTGCAGTTGCAATTTTTTTCGCAGTTGAAATTGGATGTGAAAATAAAGCAGGAGTTTTCTCATTCCCTTAGTGCTAAGTCAGTTGCTTCTTCGGTTGCACAATAAAATAAGAAATAGATTAGGCAATGAGAAGGCGGGCAAATTAGTCTTCCTTTTAAAAATACTAAATTTGGACAAATCACAAAACCAATATAAACAAGATATCCAAATGGTTTAATTTCATTGTTAATATTCCTACTTTCAAGTCTTTTTAATTTTCTTAGTTGTTGATTTTTTATTGATTAAGCAAATACTACTGCTGTTGTTAAAAAAATAATCTCTCCAAGCACATTTCCTATTGCAGGTGGGCTGGAAGAAATTTCTTTAAGACAAACCCCTATCGTGTGTTCTTTTTTTGTTATGTTGTGTTAATTTTTTAATGTTATAATGTTTTGTGTACAGTAAAATTTCATTTTGGAAAGACTGGTATATTGATTTTGAAATTAATAAAAATTAACGAAAATGAACAGCAACAACATTGGTAATATAAATTAATAATTAAAATGAACAACATAAAATAAAAATAGATCGACTTCCGAGTTAAAATGGATGAAATATTTAAAAAATCAAATTAATCCGTTATAATTTATTTTTATTTTTAAATGATTTTTATCAACCCTGTTGATTTGAAGGGATAGTGCTTTATTCATTTTTAAATGACGACTTATTAATTCTATGTTTAATTATGTATTATAATAAAACTGAGGTATATTCAAAATCAGTTTTTGTATTATATTTTATACGTATAGTATGTAATAATTTTGACTGGAGTTTCTTATTATTTTATAATATTTTTTTTATTTTTATTTTATTATTTTTTTATTTATAGAACACATGTAACATATTAGTGACACTTACATAAAGCATATTAGATCACCATACCAGGCGGCTGCCTGTCTCATGGTGACCAATGGATAAAAGTTATGATTTATGAAGTATGGAGTCTAGTGTGAACATGGATATATATTTTATTTATTTTTATATGTTGCAGCAGTCATCCCAAGCTGTTCACACGTTGGACCACAATGATCACGTAGATAATTCCCAGCACATGTATTCTGTCTACCAACATCCAATCGTTCTTCCAGTTTCTATAGACAATCCTGGCGACAATAATAGTGTCAACCACGCCAATCAAGACAGCAGCCCGAAAAGTTGAGATTTTGTACATTGCACACAGTTATTCTAAGGGTTAGCTATTGTTTTTATCGTAATATTATTATGCAAACTAGTATTTTCAAATTTTATGTAATGACTGAAATTTTTTATTTAGTTATTCTGAAAATGTGATGTTTCACGTAAAACATGATTCTTTCCGATGAACAGTACACCAAAGGATTACCTTTTTTTTTTAATAAATAAAATACTTTATTGCTCGCTGAGGCAAAATTGAATAGATACCTTTTGTTGGTACATACTCTAAAAGTGATATTTTATTGTGAAAGAAAGAATGGTGTAAATGGCAACACATGTGTTAACCACTCAGGTATTTTGCGATTGTGCAAGTTTTTTTTGTCTTAAACGAATTGTCAGATTTATAAAAACTTTGTGATATTTCCGCTTCGCAATTAAAGCTCTATAAATGAAACATTTCTGAACGTAGCCGAATACTAAAAACTGTTTTTGAAAGGTTATGAAATAAGCTTTCAAAAAAAATTGTGAAAATGACTCACATGATGTTTTTATGCGAAAACGGTACTAAAATCACGGATTATGTAAAAAAAATACTTATTCTATTGTGTAAATGTATAATAAACAATTTTGTCACCTCACTTTTTTACCATTTCATACAATGATATTTAATAAAAAATTAACAATGTCTAACGGCATGTAGGCAATTTGGCGGGTGAAAACTGTTTCTACAAAATAAGTCTTTTTTATGTACTTCTATGGACAATTTTGAATAGAGATGTTAAGCTGGATTCAAGATGGATGTTTTATTTTTGTTTTAGGGTTGTCACTAGAACAATAACAGAGTTATAACGATTTTTGTGGGAACACACGCGCCAGCGTGAAAACACGCTTATTCTACTTGACTGCTATTGTTATATTGTTGTGTAAACACGCTTGCAGGCCGGAGTGGTTAATGTTTCTTGAATATATATAATATAGAGGTTTAATTTCTTAATTTAATTGATAAATAAAACACTTGTGTTGCTAAGTTGTGTAAGGAAGAAACGACATTTATGTTTATTATATCACTTTCTTTTCATGGTTTCTTCTAACAAACTGACACTTTACAATAAAATCATAGAATAACAAAACAAGTAGCAATTCTCATTTTAACCGACACCACAACAATACTTTTTCTTTACATATATATATCATTGTAATTAGCCAAATATATGAATCTCATTGCTTTATAGACTAATGATATTATTAATATAGGAAATCTGATGTTCCTTTGTATTTAATTTGAGAATTAAATATATTGTACTCTATTATTGTAATTGAAAAAATGAGTCTTACTACATTAATGAGAGGTCAGTAGGGGTAATTGTGCCAGATGATACGGTTTGTTGCATTCGTGCAATAATATTGCGGACGTATCACGTACATTCGTATGTGTAGGGCGGTTAAAGTAATTTTTACACTCGGGGTTCTGAAAAAATTTTATTTTTTTGATTTTAATTTAAATTTTTTTTATTATTTTTAACAAGACCCTTAACAAACTACATAGATAAGTAGTCCCGTGAAGCTGCCACTTGTCTGCTTGTCTACAGATTCTACTTCAATATACATTCATTAATATTAGAAGTAAAACTTATTTATAATATCTTTTTGTTTTTTTCTTCTTTTTTTTTTACAGATATATACAGATTTTACATTTGTGAGCCACATCTTTACAATTTTTATGCTTAAACTCTCATTTTCCTCAAAAGCAAATTTAAATTTGAGCTTATTAAAAATCCCTGGAACACAGTACTCCAGCACTCTACAAAATAATATTATTCAGTGTTGAGACATTTTAAAATGAATTAATGTAATCATTGAAATGAATCAATGTAATAGTGTTTTTTTAGATAGTATGTGACCCAATGATAAGTTATTCGATATAATAGTAGATTTTTATTTGATTTTCAGATTCCAGCAAGTTATATTATTTGATGTTTAGAAAAAGATTTCGTAAGCCATCTATGAGCAGTAGATTGAATTAATACTTGGCTAGTAAAAATAAAATCCCCTGGGTAGATTGATAAAATTTAAATTGTGCCAAAATGAAATAAAAATTTAATAGTTTGTATTTTTTTAGTAATTTCTTAACTTATCAAGCATCCTGCGAAGTAAAATGTTAAGATATATGTGTGTTTGTCATGCATACATAGACTTTACTTTAAAATTGCAATAAATAATAATGATTGCATTTATTACTTTGCTTTAACTAGTTTATTATGTAATAATGTAATAGTAACAGTGTAGTAGTTAACTCATTACTTTTGTTCAAACTTTAGAAACTTACCTAAAATATACATTTTTCAGTATTCTTGTGGAATCTGCTCTTTCTTTCATCTCTTCACTAATTAAAAGTATAGAATGAAACAGGTTCCCTTGCTAACTAACTAAACTAATGCTTTTTTTTTTTTTTTTAAAGAAAGACAAACATTTCCGGGTTACGAATAACCCAACAATGTTTGAAAATCTCCTACTACCACCACAGAAAACCGAAAATGTTGCTGTGTTGTGATGGTCGACTTAGCCAGCCCAGGAATCGAACATGGGACGCCCGGGTGGGACCCAAACACGATGCCCACTCAACCACTGACCGGTCATGGTTTCTAGAACAATGTTCACTTCTTCAGGAGTAAATGTATATAATGGCTGTGCTGCCTTTTTCATACAAAACTTTGAAGCCAAACTGACCCAATCAAACTGAATAATATTTTTTAAAAGATCCGGTCAGCCACGCAGTAGGTGAGCAAACGCCTTTGCTGCCAAGACTTAGACAAACCTCACCCCATGAACCCGGTCACCCCTGCTAAGCCACAAGACGTAGCGAATCATTTGACGTGACCTATGGCAGGGATTTTAGTTATCCAATAAACGATTCCCGGGGCAGCAGAATTTTGATTGAGCGTGTAAACTCCACAGACAATTTCATAAAGGCAGTTTTGTTTTAGAAATGTAAGTCTCGATTAGGCAAATATTTGGATCACCAAACACGCCCACAAGGCACTTCTCGTGTTATTATTCATTCTACAATTGTTTATTACTACATATAACAAACGTGAACATAAAGTTAAAGAGTGTTTTTTTGTTTTCAGATACCCTATCACGGAAAACACAAAAGTGGAATATTTAGTGTTCTCTAAGACGCAAAGGGAAAACTCAACCTTACCACACCAACGTTACGAATACTCTAGATTTAAGGAAAACGGGAGTGGAGTTGTCAGCTGGAGATTCAGGGTGTTCTTTTCCCCTAAATGCAGGGCGTTCCTGAGGACCCAAGAAGAAAACATCGTTGGAGATGTCCCTCAACATAGCCACGATTCGAAACCTCCAAAAGCACCCGCAAAAGTTTGCGGGTGCTTTTGGACTGCACCGCATGAAACAAGATATAAAGTTAACAGGAGGGTGGTCTTTTTCACTAAATGTAGGGCATTCTTAAGGACCCAAGAAGAAAACATCGTTGGAGATGTTGGCACCCATCACTTTCCCGAACCGTTTTAAGGACCAGATTGGTCCCTCTATCGGTTCTCACATCAAGACTCTACATTTATTTTTAAAACAAAGCTACTATGAAATGATTCTAAAAGCCCCCGACTGTCCCTACACGGCACAACATACATTTATACGTACCAAAAATTGTTCTCATCCAAGGCAGTTTGTTCCTGTTCTTGAAGCTAGCGGAGAGACAGCATTTGTATAGAGGAATATAGATTAAAAAGTAAAAGCAATTCAAACGTGTTCCCACGGCAGCGCACAACACAAGAGCAGCATCTAGAGCTTCTGGCAAGCCACAGGCAGTCCTGTGGATAGACAGTGAGCAGTAGAAGGAAAGTTGGTCCTTCAAACCCTTCACACCGTCCCCGGCAGCATAGTGGCCAGACATGACCCCTATGAAGATGGTGGGATAGTGGAGAAGAGACTTCTGAAGAATCCGGGGGACTAAGTAACTCACCCCAGCCGACAGGACCACAAGAGAACTGGAGATCAGGGTCGAAGGGAACCCCCCTCTCACTGCTACCGCTACATCAGGGGTGGCGCAGTGGACAGTGCAGGAAACTAAGTGCTTGCAGAAGGTATAAATTAAGGGCACCACCTGTGCCAGGCAGGGACAAGGGGCTATTCCACCCCCTTATGGGGAGGGAGTAACAGTACAGACGAAAACCATATTGAAGCAATTAGTACCCAATATGATGCCCAGAAAAATTAAACAAAATTTTGTAAAAGCATGTATGTCTGCAGCTCAAATTGCTTTTCCTCAAGCATTTTTAAAAGGGTGCCACTTTCATTGTGTTGCAAGGAAAATCAACAGTGTTGACTTAAAACCTCTCTTTCCAATTGGAATTTGGAATCATTTTGAGGCTGCTGCGGAGGGGACTCCCAAAACTACAAATTGTTGTGAAGGTTTTCACAATGCATTAAACGCATTGTTTAATTGTAGTCACCCAAGCATTTGGAACCTATTAGAAGGATTAAGACGAGATATAGCTCGTCAGCTATTATTGTTAGCCAATGCCGACACCGGTAGGCCAGCAATTAAAAAAAGGTACGAAAACTTTGGGTTGCAAGTGGCAGCGGCTGTGAAAGATTATCACCGCCATGATGACAAACTGAAGTTTTTACGCCGGATGGCCAACCTGCAGAAATAATCGCTGCTTAACTTTTTTTATTTATTTAGTACATTATTTATTTATTCTTTAGACTAGGAGGATTCCCGTTTTAGGACAGTCAAACTAGGATGAGTATGAATGAATAGAACATGTTTTGTACAAACAAAAAGGAGGAAAAAATAGAGAAAGTTTAAAATAAAAATTTAAAGTTTTAAACTTGGTAACTGTTTGTTTAGCATAGTTATTAAAATAATATGAATAAAAATAATAATGGGTACATAAATATATTTACTTAGGTGGCCCGACAATTGATCCCCTGAAATGATATTTACTATAAAATTTTTTTGTGCATTATTTACCAATTTCAAATGTTAAAGATATTCAATTCGACTCCAAAAATACCCTTAATAATAAGTTGGTATGAATATCAAAGGAATTTATACACAGTGTCGATTTTTTTGTACTCATGCGCTGGTACATACAGTAAATAATAGAGAAGCAGATTTTTCCTTGAGGGGCCATCCATAAATTACGTCACACCTTAAGGGGGGGTGGGGGGGAGTAGAAAAGTTGGCAAGGGATATGGGGGGGTCAAAAAATAATGAAGTTCTAGGGGGGAGGGGGGTGTCACAAATGTGACAGAGGGGGGGGGGTCAAAAAGTCATGAAATTCGTGTGACGTAATTTATGGATGGCCTCTGATGCATTTGAATGAAAATATGTTTTATTCTTTATTATTCGGCGATACATCCTACGGGGTCACTTGGTTATATTTTGTGTAATTAGGTATAACGTATTTTCTCTAAAGTGACTGCACATTTTATATAAGTACGCCGGGGGACCAACTATCGGCGGATCAACTGTCATGGAACCACACACCTAATAACAGAGGTTTAATACATATAGGTAACTGGTGTACGCATTGTATATTACAGTCCTGCATACATGTGTTGTATAAAATAAGAGAAAAAAAGAAGGGAAAGAATAAAATAACCAATTAAAACATGAAAATAACTGTGTTTGTTTAGCGCAGTTATTTAAGGGGGTATTCTAGTCTAGAAGCATGAATTGTAGGTGTTTTTTCAGGTGCAATAAAAAAACCAATAATATTTTTGAAGCCATTATTTTATCAAATATTTATTAAATATTAAAGAACACATAAAAAAAAAATCGAAAGAAAATTTTTTAAAGTTACAGGGTGTTGAAGTGGGGGGTCTCAAAAATATGGCGCGCTCTGGTTGACACGATTGCAACCCTCCTAGTTATCCGAAAAAGGAAAACCAAATTTATTTTTAATCCAAACACATGCTGCTGTGGCATGAACCTCGAAGAAGTCATAAAAATAATTTTTCGCAAAATGGCGGCTATCTGAAAAAAAAGACATTTTTTTACCAGTTTTTTTGGCTTTCCGAATTTTTTTAGAATACTAAAAATTTTAATTTTGTTATAATTCTGGTTCATGAGATAAAGTAATGTATAGAGAAGGCTCACACCAAATTTCAAGTAAATTGGTTCAGTAGAACTTGAGATATCGTGTCTACCGTCACGAAAAAAGTGGTTTTGAGAAAAGGTGTTTAAAATTTTGTCCTACATAAATTTTGGTTAGATTCTGTCTAAACCGCGAAATTAAAATGGTTTTAACTTTTAAAATAATGCTAATTTCGAAAAATCCTTTTAAGGAGATATTCTTGAATATTTAAACTTTGGAAATATGAAGGGAAAAAAATTGTTTTTTTTCTAGATTAGAATAAAAGGTATATATATATACTTAAAAATAAAGGATTATAACAAAAAGGTAACTGTGTGGTGTTTGCACTGCATATTGTAGTCCTACATACAAATTTTGAATAGAATAAAAAAGAAAAGGAAGAATAAAATAAAATATGAGATGTATATATACGATAACAAAGGATTAAAACATAAAGGTAACTAACTGGTGTTTGCATTTCATATTACAGTCCTATATACACTTTTGTATAAATAAGAACTAGAAAGACAAGAGGAAGAATAAAATAAAATAACCAATTAATACATGAATATTATTGTTGTTTGCTTTTTTTTACATTAGCCCCACACAGGAGGCCTTGAGGAAAATAATTTCCTTCAGGGCCTATGTCTTCTTAGGGGATGCTTTGTGGAGAGTCTTTGATAGGAAGAAAAGGATATGAAGTTATGGGAAAAAAAGAGGGAGGGTAGGAATCTGAAGGTCAGTGTATCCAGGAGTAACGGACGTATGAATCCATCCCTCCAACTGCAGTGCAAGGCGATGGGTAGAGAGAGTCCGGCTGGAAAGGTCAAAGGGCCTTCCTCAACCAGTCTCTCTTCTCGGTCCTCAACCGGACAAACCTCACCCCATGAACCCGGGCACCCCTGCTAAGTCACCACATGTAACCACATTGGGTGACGGAGGGGTATTAGCATAGTTATTAAAATAAAAGGTTTATATACTTAATAACAAAGAATTAAAACATAAAAATAAAGGTAACTGGTGTTTGCAATGCACATCATAAGCCTGCAAATTATATATTTTGTATAAATATGAATAAAAAAGAGAAGACAGAGTAAAATGAAATATCCAATTAAAACATAAAGTTACAGTTTGTCAAATAAGAGTAGAAAACATAGGAGGGCGCCACTGTTGTTCAAAAGGCAATACTAAAAATATAACTCGTGGTGAAAATTTAAAGCTGTGTAACCTACATTTTCCTATGTAAAAAATTAAAAAGGCATAAAAGTTTAAAAAATTATTGCAAAATAGATACCCACTGATCTCCAAATTAGAATTGCATATGGGTTTATTATACCTTTATAATTTTGTGTTAACATAATGAAGAATAACAACATTGTAATAAAATAAAAAAAGCACATTTTTATAAATTGCTCAAATTTATTTAAAACTAGCGTTGCCTAGGCCTGATCATGCCTCTAATTTTAGATCTGAATATATTTGACTCATTCAGATCTAAAAATAGTGTAACTAAACTCACCATTCTAACGATTCTTCTTTTCTACCTACTGTTAAATTCAAATTTATGTTAAATTAAATGAAAGTCAAGCACTTTGTAAAACACAATTTAATCAAATCTATGTCATTAAGTAGGTACCTTAACAACAGTGTATCTTCGATTTTAATTATTTTTCTTTGAACAAAAGATTAAAATCGAAGAAATTTAGAGAAAAAAGTGTTTTTTAAAAAGATTTACAGTGTTGGACATATTCAGTGTCATTGCGCTATAAGAATATTTTACAGTTAAATTGGTGTTGCCAGCATGCAAATTTTGTAGTTCCATTTTTTATATTTTCTACTAAAAAATATTCTTCAAGTCTTATTTCCAAAATACTTTGCCGATCTTACCACGTCAGGAGGAAGACCGGTATCTTAAATATACCAAACCACACACACCGGAATACTAAAATTATAAATGGCCTTTTTTGTTGTATAAATAAACAAAAAAACATTACACACGCTAATTTGGCAAAAGGGGTGAGATGTGAGATTATAAATAAACCAATCGATATCTTCGAGCCTTCTTCATACAAACGTAGGTGTGTAGCCTCTCGTTTTCTTTTCTATTTTCGTTGTTGTTCTATGATTTCTTATTATTTGACGTTTTTAAAATATATCACTGGTTTATTTATGAAATATATATTCGCGGGTCGTATATAAATCCTTGATTATTTATGATTTTAATCGCTAAAATATAAACATATCTGCCATAAATTGTTGTTTTAGGTTTTATTGTACATTTTTTAGTTCAAACATCAAATTTCGATAGTGTCTTGTTAACGTTTCATGTTACATTTGAAACATCTCTTAAAAACAAAACCATTAAAAAACGGTGATTTTGAAAAGTTCAAAGTTTGGGATTTGTATTACTTAAATTACTTTAAAATGCCTGCACCGAAAAATTCCAAATCCAAAAAACGTAACACGGCGGTAACTGACGAGGCCGAAGTAGAAAATTTCAAAAAGAGTAAACCCATCAAAAAAAGTGTTGTAGTTAAATGTTTGCAGGACATGAGATCTGTATTTGAGTGCACAGAAGAGAAACCTAAAATGCTTGTACAGAATAAGAAACCTGAAAAAGTAGTTTCTTCAGTTAAATGTTTGGACGATATGAAATCTAATTTTGAATCTGCAGAAAGTGATGAAACAAAAACAGTCGACATACCTCGGCCAAAAAAATCTATTTCAAGTAAATTTCCAATTGCAGCAAGAAGTCTGAGGTGTCAGAGAAATGCGACTGCAAGTAAACAAGACACGGACGTCAGTGCAAACATTTCAAAAAGCAAAAATTATAAAAATTTGGCTAACCGTGAAGACAAATTTAAAATAAACAATGGAAATACAATAACAATAAAATCTGAAGAAAATGCTGAAGCAAATCCAGTTGACATTAAACAGGAAATAAAGGAGGAGCCATACTCTCCTGTCAAAGAAAAACAAACTCCTCTGTCTCCCAAGAAGGGCCGAAGATCACACATAAAACTAGAGTATGATGAGGTGAAAAAAGAAGATGTAAAAGCGGTAAGAATGCTCTTTTATTATTTTATTTATCCTTTTTATTATCACAACGCGTTGAGGTGATTTTTCACAAAAACGGTGATATACAAATCATTTCTCATACCTGTTTTTCTTCCCAAAACTTCCTCTCCTTCCTTTCATAAAAAAACCCTACACACGGCTTGATGACATAGGTCCTGAGGTGAAATGTTTTCCTTCTATATTAATTTATTATCCTATACGAAGAAAACATAGTTTTTGAAACATGAAGATAATGTTAAATATATAGTGGTGTATACAAAGTTATTTGTTTTCATTAAATAAACTATTATTATTAAAAAAACTCGAACCTGGGACTCGCAAGTGGCTCGGACCGCGAACACGGGGACGCTTGTGGAAGCATTCGGGTTCCGGCTCTGAGTCCGGCTCCGAGTTGCAGGTTTGCGTCTGAGTCCTGAACCGGGTTCTCTGGGAGTAGTCGATTTGAAAAAGGAGTAGGAATAGGATCCGCTTCCCACGAAGAACCCGAGTTCAAGAGCCCACTTCAGCTGAACCTACACATCGCTAGTGCGCATATTTGCGATTATTTCTATATATAATAGTGAACTTGCAAAAGTGTTTTTTTCTACAGCAATTAAATTTACGCTACCTGTGAAAGAGCAGATTATGAATTCGTTTAAGTATACCTAATTTCTTATTTATTGGTGAGCTTGCTATTTCACCATAGTTTCACGTGATTAGCCTTGCAGTTTATAGGTAAACATTGTATTTTTATAATATCATTTTTATTCCCAGGAAGATGTAGTGAAGATAGAAAACACAACGGATTGGCGTCCAGACAACTGGGAGCAGGTCCTAAACAACATTCGGCTGATGAGAGCGGAAGGAGGGGCTCCGGTGGACGAGATGGGGTGCGATAAATGTGCTGATCCGGGGGCTCCGGAACATGTAAATCTTTTTGTTTCATATTTCTTTATTTGTGAACTTCGTGCTATTTTTATGCAGCTTATCTAAGGACCTTAAAACCATCAGGCTAGGCATACGCCCATATTGTCATCCATATTGCAATGTTGACAACACATACAATATTGACGGCCTCCGCGGTCTAGGGGTAACGTTCTCGACTAGCAACCCGAAGGTCGTGGGTTCAAATCCCGGCGTGCGTAAATAAATTTTATTTGATTGATTTGTGTTCTTTCACAATTTAATCATACAAGGTGGATTTGCGGCACATTCCAAAGTGGAAGATACTGTCAGTATTGTCCTGGTGTAAGACCACCATTCAGAATTCAAACTTTGCTTGAAATGGCTTTAGCCGGTAAAAATTTTTCTAACTAAAATTACTAATACATAATGGGAAAAAAACGTATTATAAACATTATCATACCTCATTTTTTTGTCGTTTCATGTAAAAATAATTAATAAAAAATTCCCAAAGTTTTTTTATTTATTTATAGAACACATGTAACATATTAGTGACACTTACATAATTTTTTTTTTTAAATCAATTCAAAGACAATTAATATTAGCTAATTAGGTATTCATGTTATAAAGGAACAAGTACCGGTTGGTTATTTCATAACAATGATTAGGACTTTTGGTATTTTTCTTCAAAATATTTTAAGAATTATTATATACTAGCTTTTATCCGCGGCTTCGCTCGCATGGTGTTGAGGGGAAATTACTTTAGCGCTTGCACTTATCAATTATCCCCCCCCCCCTCCCTCATTCCATACATTCCCGGTACATTCAGTTTTCAAACATCTCAAAATTTCATAATTGGCCAGAGCTCGCCAATAGTAAAAAAAAAGAATTTGGCGCAGTCGTTGGAAAGTTATGCGCATACAAACATTTTGGAGATTAATTTTTATTTGTATAGATAGGTAGATATTAACTACAACACCTGAAATAAAATTTCCTGCAAATATAATAACATCGTTTCCACCGCAATGATTTGTTTTCTGACATTAGCAATAACTCGCTTTTGTTAGCGAAAGAAAACGTATAACAAATATAATATATTAAATTTATAATTTCATAACGCCAGAGCTTACCATTACATACAGCTTATATTACTCGCATATAATGTAGCTTTATTGGTGAAAGAATTTTTTTAATCGGTAAACGAACACACGCAGTTTCGCATTTATAATATTAGTATAGATATAAGAATTTACTATGTAAGTAACAATTCACAAATTTCAAACAGTGAGCGATTGATTATATATATAGCAGTAAAAAAGGGAACCAATGTACATTTGCACTAATGCAGTGATTGTCCTGCATTCTATATAGGAAAAACAGCACGAAACGTCAATATTAGAGTCAAAGAACATCTAAGCTGTTTAAATGGTAAAGGTTTCTCTGAACCTTCACAAACCTACCTTACACCCAACATAATAAAATTACAATATATATTATGTAAAAATGTTTTTCAAAATTGATCTATAGGTAAATACTGTAATGCATAGAAATAAATAAATAAATAAACTTGCAAATCATTTGATCTCAACAGACCATAATTTTAATAAAATCTCAGGAACTCAAATGTTACATAAAAACATTATAGGTCTTAAATTAGACAATTTAAAAGCTTTAGAGATTAGAAAAACGTTAAATACAAATAAGTCAGAATTCCTACTCAATAACCAAGTTAATCTATCAAATCAAAAAACACACCCTATAGTCCTATCTTTAACTTGTTTCCGGCCATCCATCCCACCCCATGATATTACGTTTGTGTTATATTGTTATTCTGAGGCCCTTAATTATTTATTTCATCCATATCTAAATATTGTCCTTTATGTTAAAATGTAATATGCATCAGACTTTTTATTATATCATTGATTACTGTTGGCCCATTTACTTATGCTCATATATACACTGTTGTCTCCTTCCCGCTAATTGATATTCATCGTACCTCTGTAAAATTAATTTGCTCCCGTCTAATTATGTTCTTTTGTATTATAATTTATCTCTTTCTGTATAATGTACATTGTTGTCTCCCTCCCACTAATTGATTACCCTTTGTATCCCTTTCATATTAATTTTGTCTCTGTCTAATTATTTTCTTTTGTAATATTCTTTCTCCCCCTGTCATTCCACTTATATATAACCAATATCTCTGCCTTAGTAGTTAGTTATTATTATATCCTGATGAAGCTTGGTCGAAGCGAAACCGGTAGATATATAAAATAATAAATTTGTGTTTTAAATACAAAGTGTTTTAATTCTTTTAAATAAAATTTATTGTTGATTTTGTTTGTTAATATTTCAGGTAGTAAGATACCAATGCCTCATATCCCTCATGTTGTCCAGCCAGACCAAAGACCAGGTCACTTACGCGGCAATGCAGAGGTTACGAGAGCACGGTCTTACAGTGGACAATGTCATCAACACCTCGGAGGAACAGCTGGGGAAACTCATATATCCAGTTGGCTTCTGGAAGGTAAAAACTGCCAGATTAATTTGTACTAACCTAGACCTATATCAACGGTACCAAATATATCAACGGTATACAAATATCAACGGTACCGAAGAACAATGTCGGATCTGATCAAAATTGAAAATCACGCTGTTGGCTTTTTTTAGTTTCTTTTTGTTGATTTAAAAGTCATAATTTTCAGAATTTTGGATGAAATGAAACATATATATTTTTCTTATAAACTATAATTCTTGATCTCAAAAACATTAAAAATACAGAAACAAAACTTTAAACAGCTCTACTGCAAAACAACAAAATCGCAACAAACATCCAACAATGTTCTTCGGGATCTTCGATATGTAGGTGCTATTTATTCCCATAATTCCCTCTTCTGTTTGCAGACTAAGGCGAAGTACATAAAGAAGACCACCCAAACCCTGGCAGATGAGTACGGTGGGGATATTCCCGATACGGTGGAGAAACTCTGCAAGCTTACAGGAGTGGGGCCCAAGATGGCACATATTTGTATGAGTGTCGCTTGGAATAAAGTGACCGGAATCGGTAAGTAATGAGCAGTACGAGATATCTAAATTTGAATGTTAGAGAAATAATCGTGCTTGGATGCTTCTAATTTTTTTACATTATTATGCAGATAGATATGTGAATGTAATGAAGGTCAAGTGTGCAAAATTTTATCATTCTCGGAATAAAACTGTAGATTTGTCTAAAAATCAAATCCACGCTACGCTGCCCGCCCGCCACAGGTCGCAGACACTTCTTTATATAAATAGATAGATATTTTAGTTTTCAAATTTGCAGCATCTCAAAATTGTGTTGTGATTTGGCAACTTTTGCCTTAACGGCGACTATGTTATATTTGTATGGTTTAAAAAAACATAACAATCTTTGCAAAGCACAAGAAATCAAACACCGAGTTTTTGGGGTTTTTTAACTCAAACAGCGTGTATGTCTCCCGAGCCTGATCACCTCCTTGAATAATTTTATTTAATGCCGTCCGTTCAATTCTCCTGTAAATTTCCTGATACATTCTGAAAGGTTTTCTCTGCATTCTACAAACATTCATTTTCCTTTCTATTGAAATATTGTTATTATTTATACTGAGACAGTCTAAATAGCTCCTGTCAGCATTCGACTCATATACCCTTTGTGTTGTATGTTTAGCCAATCCTTTTGAGAGGAGACAAGTCCCCCTCTAGCAAAAAAAATATTAATGTGTTCACTGGGTATTCTGTTCTGCCTCCTGAAGTGTCTTCCCAGGTACCACATCACATTTCCTAAACTATCGTTGTCCTCCAATTGAAATAACAAACTTTTTTCTTTTTATAGGTGTGGACACACATGTTCACCGCATATCCAACCGAATCCACTGGCTACCGAAACCCACAAAAAATCCTGAAGGAACGAGGGAGTCCCTCCAATCATGGCTGCCCTATGAACTGTGGTCGGAGGTCAACCATCTGTTGGTCGGCTTCGGTCAGACGGTCTGTCTGCCGGTTGGGCCTAACTGCAGTCTCTGCCTCAACGCAGACATCTGTCCTTACCCCAAGGAGCCAAAGAAGACCAAAAAGAAATAGGGAGTTGAAATATACAGGTCCTAAAGCCCTTCTTCCACAGAAATACGCAAGTATCCGATACTCACGTTTTGTCACAAAAAACACGTCTCGTACAGTCGACCACCAACCATAGTTGAATTCTCGAAACTTCAAAACTAGAATGTTTTCATAACCTCACTTGCAACCGAACAGGTGTTGTAGCTTTCATTCTTTGTTGATACAAAATGTCCCACATATATGACGCCACATGTAAAATCTAGATTAAATGAGTGGAAACATCCTCACCCGGCTGGTCACGGACAGGAGACAGGCGTCGCTGACGAGTTTACAAAGTGACGAGTGAGCACCTGTGTACGAACCACCACACCAGATGTACGGCAGTGGTTGCCAAGATACTTGAATCGTCGATACTTGCGCATCCCTGTGGAAGAAGGCCTAAATTGTGTTGTAAGCAACATATTGTAAACATTATTATGTACTTAATTTTTAAGAATGTCAAATACTCATTCAAATAGAGTGTAAGATACTCTCAATATCGCCCTGGTGAAAGACTTTAGAAATAGCTTTAGCTGTGTTTGGTGACCAGATCATGTGACAATAGTACCCATTCTTTCTCTACCCCATCTCCTTCCTTTCCACTACCTTCAGCGTCATGACATATCCTAGTTGTGGACGCCACGGTCCCAAAATGGTCCAGACTGTCGGGAGCAGTTGGTCTCTTGTGCGGTATTCACAAAAAAATGTTTCAAAAAACTAAACAAAATTCATACTATTAACCTTTAGGCTGCGTTAAAATGGGTTCGATACAACTACAACAATTCAACAAATTGGCATTTCAACACCTCTTTGGAAAGTCATTAAAAGTATGAAAAATTTTTTATACAGCCCAGATATAAAATAAGTTTTATTTTATTTTTTCCATCACTTAAAATAACTTTTCAAAGGAGTTGCATATTGTTGAGTTCTCCGGTCACCGTTAAAATGTATGGGTGATTTTACCTCGGCTCAGCATATTTTTTCATTTTGTCTCGCCGATCAACACTAAACTGTAATTTAAAAATACTTCAAATGACCACTCTTTGTGTAAACCTTGTTCAAATAATGCATAGTACGCAGCTTGCTGGAATACAATTCCATAGTGTGGTCCCCTTATTATCAAATTCATATTAAAAATATTGAACGAGTGCAGCACAAATTTTTACATTTTATTAACTTCAAGTTACACATACCTATTCAACACATTAACTATACTTTTTTACTAAATATACTTAAAATGCATTCCCTAGCAGCTAGAAGAAAAATAAATGTTTTTAAAAATAAAACTTTTTTGTTTAAAATTATTCGCTCTGAATTATACTGTTGTGAACTCCTGCATCTCATCGACTTCAAGGTACCTAATCGAGAAACGAGGTAAAATACTCTATTCTGCAACATTCATTCAGGAACCAACTACCGCATGCATACATGCACCTATTCCTCGATTTCACACACTTGGTAATAAATTCACCTCAAATATCGACGTATTTAATATAAATTTACCATCATTTAAGAAATTCTTTAATGATATCTTAATGTATTGATGTTTAAGGAGCATCGCGTGGGGGCTTTTGCATATATTTGTGTATTTTTATATTTATCTATGATTTAGATGTATGTTCCCCTGTCACGTGTAAATTTTGTAATTACTAACATAAAGTATATTATTATTTCTATGCCACCTTCAATTTAAAATCCTTCTCTTTTCTTGTAATGCATTATTTTTACTTAAATTTATCTTTATACCATTTGTATGATGTTTATTTCTTCAAGTTTATCTTTTTTATTTAAAAACTATGTCTCTGTCTTATACACTTTTCATGTAAAAGCCCATCAGGGCGTTGAAAATTAATAAATAAATAAATAAAGCCAAAACTCAAACCTTTAAGACGGCTCCCGCAAGAAGAGCAAGCATGGTGAAATGACTAAACATGGTTCCTGCCGCCTGAGGGTTAACTGTTCAGGTCTGTTTGTTCGGTTTTAGGAACAGCTCATAGAAATCTTTATATCTCCCTTAGTATCATGGTTAGAAATATGATCTAAACTCTTAACAGTGTTAGAAAGACACTTTATATTCAAATCTAAAAGTTAACGCAAAATAATTAAAATGTACACCTTTATGAATCCAAAGTTTCCGATCGCAATTTGAAAAAAAATTATGAATTGGAAATTTTTTATTAATTATTTCTGCACAAAACAATAAAAAAAGAATTGACGATAATGTTCAGAATACATTTGCCTAATAAATTAGTTTTTTTTTCCTTATCAGTAATTTTAGTTAGAAAAAGCGTAAGGCGAGCCGTTTTTAAACTTTTTTTATGTTTGCATGCAAAATTTTTATACGTATTTAAAAAATTATGTGTTTATTTATAAAATTTGAAAGCGTATTTCATCACCTTTTCAAAACAGTTTTTAGTTTTCAGATACATTCAGAAATAATCAATTGTTTTTGATTTTATTGCAAAACGGAAATAATTTCACATTCTTGACGAAATATGGTCGATGTCTGAGGGGTTAAATAGGTATTTTTAAGGTAATAAGGCAATAATTCGGTTAGAGATATGGTGAAGCTTTCTAAAAAAGTTTTCCATGATCAGAAAAAAAACTTCTTAAGCGGAAAAATCTTATATGTATGGAGGGTTTCACTGCATTGTCTTCACTCCTCCCGGTTGAAATGCAATCTTACAAATTTTATTTTTATGTTACACCTCACAAGAGCGCCTCTGTATGTACAGAGTAAAGTCGGGGGAACTTATAGCCACCTGGTTGGGCGGCATTGTGAGGCGAGTTAAGGTAAGGGAAAAGGCCCGGAAGAAGAGGCCCGGATTATTATGATGGAGGAAAAAAGTCTTACATAAACTATGCTCATGTTAATTTTTAGTCTATAATATGTACATACATAATTATACCATTTTTACCTCATTTTTAATGTTTACTATATGATATTATATTTTAAAAACTCGGGTAAGCCTCATACGTCATATGTATGTCTAGTAATGTTTCATTGTCATGTAAACAAGCTTACGGGTCCGAGTGGTTAATCAGTATTACTTGTTGAGAACCTAGTTTATGTGGAACTCTATAATATTAGGTTTTTAAAAAATTACAAATACATTGTTCTGTATTTGTTTGTTATTTTTAATAATTAAAATAAAACTTTTAAGTACAAAAATTCATGCTGTGTTTATTTTATCTTTCTCTGGCAATATTATTATGATTTTACCACTCCTTATTTAATTTTGATGCTGTTAATTTTATGTTTACCTACCGCTGAAGGATGTGCCAAAATGCAACATTGTAGAGTTTGGCAAACAAGAAGATACACCTGATGATAAATGCGCAGAAACCGATTTTGGTAGGTGGCAGGGTCAGCCGGAAAAAATCACCAATGAGAGCTTTTATTATTACCGTGACTACAACCACATTTACGGTATCTACCGGTATGTTTATTGCCTTTTTTATTCCGTCGGTACCGTAATCGTGGATCGTCACGGTAATAATGAAAGTGCTCAATCACCATTTTGGATTCCCAAACAACTTCAGCAGAGCTGTGTAGTACGCAAAGGGAAAATAACAATAAGCAAGTACTCCTAAATGTTCTTTATTTACCAGATGACAAGAATTTTTACTAATCAACCTCTGTGGTTGAGAGATAAGGCTCTCGACTAGCGATCCGAGGTTGCGGGTTCAAATCTCGGTGTGTGCAGAAATATTTTATTTGATTGATTTGTGTTTTCACAATTTAATATATTTCTTTTTTTTATTAAATATAATGATACAATTATTTATTACATATTATTATATGTTAAATAAAATTTTTCTATTAAAAATACATTAAATAATTCGTCTTACACCTTTTTTTAGAGCAAGGCTCGAGTTAAAAAGGCGCAGAAAACGTATGTAAACTGCAATTTAACAAAAAAAAAAATATATATATATAAAACAAATAATTAACATTTAACAAAAAAAAATTTTTTTTTTTTTTAAACAAATAATAGATAAGAAATACAACAGAAAGAAGAAGAGGAGATAAAGGCAAAAGAGAAGTTTTGAATGCGAATTTAATATTTTAATTTTTGACGTGTAAGTTGTTAGTAAAGTGTAGGAATAAATTATTAGTAATCTAATTTTAAAAGTATATAACGATATTAAAACGTTTTTTCTTTGTTACAACATGATATATTATCGATAAAACATCATGAAATGGATGTATTATTAAGAAGACAGTCATTTTTTCGTGCAGGCCAAAATTGATTTCTTTTCGTGTATTGAACTTAACACCAGTTACACCTACTTATCTAACCATAAAATTCAATAGATAAATCGTTCGTTCAGCGATAAATTCCATCAAGTAATTAAAAAAAGAAGAAAAGAGGTAAGCTATTTTCGTTTGGTACATACCTGCCTTTTTCTTTCATCACCAGAAATTTTAACATTACGTAACGAACAAATAGCAAATTTTTGATTGTCTCTTTTTATCAAAATATTTCCATGAAGGCGATCTTTTTTTTCGAAAACATTTTTCTTCGGTAACTGAATCTCTTTGAATTTATAGAAAAAAACACTAATAAAATCATCTCAAACTACAACAGCACGTTTTTACGTAACGAAAGGGCCCGAACTCACCCGATCGTTCGTGCCTCGTGTAACGAATCGCCAATCGGCTATGTTCATCCGGATATCCGGTTCCAAGGTTGGCCGGATATCCGGTATCCGGCAAAACAACTATCCGTTTCATCTCTAATGTAAATGTGTTAGAAAGAGAAAAGACCACGTTTATATTCAAATACAAAAACTAACCACAAAAGAAGTAAAATGTACACCTTTATGAAACCAAAGCTTCAATCGCATTTTGAAATAAATTTATGAAACTTTGGTTTTTTTCAGTAATTATTTTAACATGTAATGACAAAAAAGTGAGGTGATAATAACGCTTATAACACATTTGTCTAATAAAATATGTACCACAGAATGGCGTGATCAGAAACTTGAGGGTGTGTTAATAGAAACAAATTCGAGACATAACTTCATAAGCCTCCCAATTTTTCTCAATCGTTATTATCATGTTTTAAATTTTCACCATAATTTGGCAACATAATAATTAAGTTTCCTGGTGACCTGAAACTGTTTTTGGCAAAACAGAAGTGCCAAATTTCAAGCATTTTTGTCAAAACTTAGTAAATTCCTACTAGTTCCAGTTATTAATTCAGCCTGTGCTTCTCATATTATAGAGAACTGATTGAAAATGAAAGCTAAGCTGCATTTCTTTTATTAACTGTAAAGTTTGAATTTGTATTTTTACCTATGAATTTCATTCGAAATGGGGTGATTAGAAACGACATGTGTGCGACAGAAACATCTGTAAAAAGATTTTGTGGCTTGTTTTAGCAATCCCATTATTTAACTAATATATATTTTTGTTTCAATAATACTACAAGATGCTATGTAACTACAAGCCTAATCCTCGGTCCAGATGCCATATTTCTCATAAAAAATAAGAGATAGAACAAGCTTTAGAATGAAGACGAACAATTTGTCATACAGAGAGACTTAAAAAACACAACATCAATTATTTCCTTCTATATATAGACACGCATGTGCCGAATGGGGCTATCCAGTAGAACAGTTTGATTTACGCATCATCATAAAACACTACCTTAATCACCGTTGTCCTCCCAGGAAATGGAAATCAGCAGTAAACCATCCGCTTCTCACCAAGAGTTGCAAAGAAAAATTATAAAACGAGTCACACTATGAAATATTATAGTTCAGACTTGATAAGGAAAAAAAATCCGTTTGAATTAGATGTACAATGTGCTTCATGGAGAGTGATGATAGCTTAAATAAGGAGCATGTGCCAAGTGAGTAAAATTATTTTTAAAAAGACTTTTGAATCCATGTAGTGTAATCCATGCACTTTCTCACGTGCTTCTATTGAAATATAATAAAACAAATGTTTCTATTGACCCCACCGTGAAGGTGAATAGAAACATCACAGTTTTATTTTAATTTCTCAAAAAGAATGCACATTTCATGTTATAATTTGCCTCCATCAACATCTCTTCTAAGTCTGAACTCGACTCCAATCTTCCATATAATACTGAAATTTGCACATTTAAATAAAATTAATATATAAATTCACCTTTTCTTTCTCTGTGATTTTAAATGATGGCCTAGAACACCCTTGAAAGGTGAAAGCCAGAAATAAAAAATAAAAAACTGCTTGGAACAATTATGCGAGAGAAATAACGCATAAAACACAATCACGCCGGACTGGCTGATGATGATGGCGGGTGACACACGAGCCACAAACTCACCCGAATGACGGCAATAATTCACAAACGCAGAGTTTCGGTGCGGCCGAAGGTTCAGCAGATTTTCTGCTGAAACCGAAACTGATGCCAAAACTAGATTTTTTTGCCGAAACCGAAACCGAACCTTCGGTCGGTCACTAGAAATAATCCATTTATTTGGATTTTATTGTAAAGCGGAAATATTTTGACCCTCTGAAATAATACAGCCGAGGCCTGAGTTAAAACAATTTATGCACTGCAAATAGATAATGTGAATAATTAATATGTGAATAGATACTTATGCATCATACTACTACTTACTTTACGAATAATCAATTTTATCCTGGGCTATTCTTAGCATTTTAGCAAGGTAAAGACACTCAATACTGGATGCGTTGTGGTTAGAGTCATAACTTAGTTTGTACGTTTTGTTTTGATATGAACAATTAGTGCATAGAGGATCAGAGTTCGTATTGGTACATTCCTGAGAGTTGTGATTTCCATAATAGTGTTTGCATTTAGCGGCATTCGTTTTGTCCAGACCTCGAAGCGAAGTATGCCCGAAACAGAGGCAGTGATAACATTGCGTTCTACAATCTTCTACTTTAACCGTACCAGTAGCTGATATAACTTTCTGTTTATTTAACAATAATTGTCTCATATTACCGCTTGTTTCTAAGACACAATTTTTTTAATATTTTGTTTTAAATGATTTTAACATTAAGGGAGTCTTTGTCAGGATTCATTTTATACTTTTCCTCGAGGTCCGGGTTCTGTGCAATTAGGTTAGGCACAATATCATCATTGTGAATATCTTCATGAAGCTCTTTAAGGATGATCCTAGGTTTTCTCAGTAACCCGACAATTGATCCCCCGAAATGATATTTACTATAAAATAAAAAAAATTTGTGCATTGTTTATATTAAACGTAAAAGATATTCAGTTTGACTTCAAAAATACCCTTAATAATAAGTTGGTATGAATTTCAAACGAATTTATACACAGTTTTTTTGTACTTATGCGCTGGTGTACAGTATATAGAGAAGCAGATTTTTCCTTTTTTTATTTTTTTTTCACATTTTCACACAGGAGGCCCTGAGGAAAATAATTTCCCTCAGGGCCTGTCATCTTTGAAGATGCTGTGTGGAGGGTGTTTTTGAGGAGAGGATGGAGTGAACATGGGTCTTGAAGAGACCCATGTTGTAGGAGGGAGGAAACACAGAAGCCGGCAAATCGTTCCATAGGCGAGCTGTTGAACTCAAGAATGAGTTGTAGAAACGACCCATTCTCATGTGACTAATGTCAACCATGTACAAATGTTGAGCGCGTGTTTGGCGTGTTTCCCGACTATGCACCGGTGCCGAGGGGATCAATGACTATTGCAATGACATGCTAGTCCCTCGGAGCATCTTCCATTGTAATATCGGTAGAACAAGGACAGCATTCCCACCTGACACCTGTGCTCTAAAGATTGCAATCCGTTTGTTAAGTTAGGAGAATCTATCAAACGGACCGCCCGTTTCTGCACAGAGTCGAGGGTTTTTTCAGGAATTTTGGGGCTCCAGACCAGAGGTGGCTGCCAAATTCAACCCCCCAATTGGCGATGACATAGTCTCCTGGCTCCAGGAACAGTTGAGATTCTTGTGGTATTCACATAAAAAAAATTAAACTTGCATATTCATTAAAATAAAAACAGGAATTAAACAATCTATGTTATTTTAATTGACAGTCTTAAAATATGTTTATAAAGAAACTTAATGAGATTATATTATATTATTTCCCCTTTCCCCTCTGTTTTGTTTTGGTCTTTTTGCTCTTCACCTTTTTATTTTGATGTTTCAATCTCGAGGACTTCTTTTTGTTTTTGATTTTCTCCATTTTATTTTTGGCTTGGAAGGCCTTGCTGTTCTGTATCTTCTTCAGCGCTTCGTGCTTAACAAACTTGTTGATGTCTTTTTTGGAGGTGAATACTTTTTCTTTGCCGTCTTCTTCTTCGTCATCTTCTCTTTCCTCTCCGTCTTCTCCCTCTCCCTCGGAAAGTGGGACCTCCTTGACCCTCCTTTCTTTGAGTCCCATCCCAGGGATCTCATCTTCCGAGGATTCCGGTTCTTCCTCTTCTTCGTCTGAAGTGTCTTCCTTGGGTTTGTTCTGTCCGATCCAATTAGTTTTCTCGGCGATGTCGGTTGTTGACAGCTCCACCACTTTGACGGTAACATCATCGTTTTCATACTCATTGCTGAGCAACTGCTCTAGTTCTGGGATGGGTCTGCGTGACACCACAAGCTTCTTGTATTCTTCTTTAGACTAAAAAAATATCCATCTTTATAGTTTTCAAATTACATGCTTGGTGTACATTCATTGTGAAAATTAAATTTTATGCATTTTGGCTATTTTCAAAAGATGTTGAGTGGAACCTTAAATCTAAATGTGCCCAAAACAATAGCACACATTATTGTAATATCAAATAGTATTATTAGACTTGCGTCTGTGTGGTTGAATTTCAGAATCCAGCTTCGAGTGCATGTCTGACGCCACGCCATACGCGCCGCGCCACAAATAACATCTGTGTACGTGGAATTTCAAACAAAGCCACCGTTGTAATTTGGTTGACTTCAAGAATTCGTCACAAGATGTCGCCACTTCCGTCGGCAGGACACATAGGGAAGTGCCCCCCCTAGGTATAAGTTCTACGAATTTGTGAATCTGGAGTATCTCTCCGGATATGGAATGATTGACGGTAATACTCAGCTGTATCAAGCGGCTGTATATTACATATGACGTCCCGTCCCGGTTACTTTGTCCCGGTGACTAGCTATCACTGGTTGACAGTGGATACTAGTAAATAATTAACACTAGAAAACAATAAAGTTTGCTTTATCAGTAACAGTGTTAAAATGTAATGCTTGTGTTAAAATGAATGCCTATTCAAAAGCCTTGTATGGGATTGGGCACACTTTATACCATGACTTCATTTAGAAAAGTGGTTCCTTGCGGGTAAAACGTTAAATACAGTTGCCTAATTCCGCTGCATGCACAACTTTTTTTTAATAACTTTGATTTCAACTTAATTACTACTGGAAACGACTATTTAAAATATGCAAGTGCTGACCGAGGGAATTCAACTTACAACAAGCAACATAACCCGCCGTGAGTACCAGTGTGATGTACCTTGCTATTTAGTTTATGAAGATACCACATCGAGACCCTTAGGCACTGCTTGCGTAGAGTAGACAATTAGTGCCACTCTAATCCCTGAAAGGTGGTGCCACAGCGCACTTATCTAATCTTACCATTGATATTTATTTCATTAGAATCGATTGTTCGCATGGCGGCCATCGTTATTGACATGAAAGTTTTAATGTTAGTTGGGAAAAGATGTCAAATTATTCGTTTTTTAAACGAAACAGCTGTTAAAATGCATTATTTTCCATTTTCGGTTCCTGAAGTAGTTGTTTCGTATTGTTATCTAATAAATAAAATGTGCGTATTAACCGTGTCCCACTTTTCTATACATTTACCGTTTCTTATTAACAAAACTCTGGTTTCAACTAATTAAGTTGAAACCAGAGTTTTTTTTAAATGCGTGTGTACAGCGGAATTCGGCAACTTTACCAAATGTTACAACATTCTATATTTGACGCGTTTGCTTTGTTATGCTGTGTTGTGCTACCTCCTTCTTTAGCCAACGTTTCAGATAGCGTTACAGTGTCCATCATCAGGGCAGATGAATGATGATGTATACTGAAACTGGAGGCGGTAACGCAACATGGCATAACACCCCAAAAATAAATAACGAAAATACTTTTGGCGATGAAAATCTAAAATCATATTACAGAAACTTTTAAAATGTGGATTTGTGCATCCTCTTAAAGTCCTCGATCCTCAACTTTCCTTACAAAATATAAACACTCACTTCTTGTTTGATCCTTTTCTTTTCTTCTTTAAGTTTTTCCTCCCATTCTTGGGCAGCTTTTTTCTTCTTCTCTATGTTCCTTTTCTGAAATCCTCCCAGGAAATCTCTAGAAAATAATATTTTTTTATAATATTATGTACCTCTAACCTAAATTTTTACTCATCGAAATAACAAACAAATATATTATGGCTACCTTCTTTTGGTGTCATCAAACACGAGAACAAGTTTATTTTTTCGCTTTTTAGGTCTGCTTGTCCTTTCCTTGTCAGGTTTCTTCTGAACTTCGGGCTTCTTACGTTTCATTTTACCCATCTTGAAATTTAAAAAATCGAACAGGATTTCAGGGACTTGCGGGCACTTGGCTTTTTGACAGTTCAAATTATTACCATAGATGAACACGTGTGGAAGCACGAAATGTCAAAATTCGAAAGCACGTGTTTTCATTATTTTGGTGCCTAGTGTAAAGTACAAATACCACCGTGTAAATAATAATTATAATATGGTGAGAACGGAAGTGTCCTCTTTAGACCCTAGGTACAATGTTATGTCGCCTTTCTGTTATTATATTTTTCCTGACTGTTTAAAAAATAGGATGCTTTCAATTATTGGGTTCTATTTTTGTCTACCTCTACCCTTTGTGCTGCGTATTTTTTTTGTCATATATTATTTAAAAGTAATGAAAAGTTGTTTTTCGAAATGACGTCTGATTACTGGACGCGCCTGGGAGTAGGTAATTGAATTTCTAACGTTTTTGGTACAGTTAGAAAATTGTTCTCATTGATTAAATAAATAAAAAAATAAGAACTAATGTATTGCTTCCGTGCTAATACATTATTATTTTTGTTGACAGCAATAATTCTTATCGTTTAAGAAATTATAACTAGCCCCAGTATTTTTATTGCCTCGAGTATGATGTAGACTCTCGTTATAATTATCAACAATGGCCGATTTCTCCAATCACGGCAAAATGCTCCCATAAATTCGGACTCATCAGCAGTATGGCTGTCAGTATAAATTTGCACCTTGGATGATGCGCCCTCCTTTCGTTACAGCTTTGTTTTTTGGTTTGTTTTTGTTTAGGGGTAGAAAAATCATTCGAAATTACCTAACGAGATCATGGATTTGTGCCTTTGCCGTAGGTTGAAGTGATTTACCAGGTAGTTTGAGGTTTGTACACGTTTTTTATTTAGAAAATGTATTTTTTCGTTCTTGTGATCTGTCATCCAGTACAGCTGGGCTGTGGTTTAGCGTCAAATAATGTTTAAAATAGACCATCGCCACGAGCTATATTTATCTTAAATCTTGAAATATGTCGCTGAATTCTTATATTCGGCTTATCATTGTAAATATGAAGCGGAAAATGATCTGTATCCATATGCCATCGCACATGACATACTTTATACCCATGTACGATTCTATCGATGTATTTTCAATCATCGAGATCCGCTCGAATGAGATATTTAATTCTGCGAATGTACGTTACAAATAATAATCTTCTAACGAAATATTTTGGAAACGATAACATTTATTGGTAATTATTTTCATTGCTGCATTCTAGACGTTCTAATTTTTTGTTGTTGATAGGCCATCTGACCTTTTTTCTGTGTTTGTCCAACTTTAGTGCAAATTGCAAATATGCAAACATGTCATTTTTTATATATATATATATATATATATGCACACCTTCTTTTGAATATAATATTCTACTGAGACAGGTGATAACATAAATACAATTTTTAAAGACTGATGCAATTTATATTATCAGGATATTAACAATGGCTAAATTAAACGAATTGATATTGTGGTTAGTGTTTATAAAAGATAAAATAAATCATCCAATATAAGGCGGCATTACCATATCTAATCTGAGAAAAAATATTCCCAATGTTACAGTATTTTTTAAAGAGCATTTTTTAAATTTAGCAAAAATGCAGAAATTTTTACAAGGATAACATAGAAACTGACGAACAAATGAATGATTTTGATTTTTAATATTTCTCGGATCAAAATTGCTTACATGTTTAACCATAAAATAGATGAACGAAGACAGAAATGCTAGGAAAATACAGGTTATCGAAAAATAATGCCAACATTTAAAATAATTGTTATAAAAAAACTGTTAAAGGTAATTCAATGGTTTTGATCTTAAAATGTGTGGAAAAAGATTTTAAAAAATTTCGTACCTTAGTACGTTTCGATGTGTGCGCCATTGTCACTCTGTAGATGTCTAGTCTGTTGTCGATTTCTTGCCGCGTACGCGCAATCATTTCCTTTATTGGACCTTTCTTTTTTGAAGAAAAGACCATTACAGGCCTAGATTACCTGGACATGCTTGAACTGTTCGTTTTGCCTCAAATTGAACAAATCGAACAACAGACTGGACAGCGAATTATTTTTATGCAAGATGGGGCTCCACCTCACTACCTTCGCATTGAACGCAAGCTTTCCCAACGGCTGGATTGGTAGAGGTGCCCCCATTGCCTGCCCTCCAAGAAGTCCTGACCTTACCTCTTTGGATTTCTTTTTCTGGGGTAAATTAAAAGCATTGTGTACGCAAAAAAGATTCGGGAGCTGTATCACCTGCGGGAGCAAATTTCTGCCGCTATCTTGACATTTACTCCTGAAATGATTGCATGTACGTGGCAAGAAATCAACTACAGACTAGACATCTGCAGAGCGATGAAAAGTGCACACATCGAAACATACTAAAATACGAAAAAAAAAATTATCTTTTACTGCATATTTTAAGATCAAAACCTTTGAATTACCTCTAATAGTTTTTTTATAATGGTTATTTTAAATGTTGGCATTATTTTTTGATGACCCTGTGTATAGTGAATCTTAGGCAATCGAGTGAATCCAATACTTGAGTCGAATCATGTCAAAAATCAAAGCAACAGAAAAGTATTTATGAGACGATGTATGAATGTGAATGAAGCAAGGGGTATGTTACAAGACATGTTTCTTTCTGCCTACCTCTGTGAGGAAACAGCGTGACGGTTGGTTAGTTACAGACATTAGTAGTTTCTTGTGCTATTTACTTCCTATCATGTATAAAGTAAAACCAGGCAGAGATTGTATTCACGTCATCATGGCGCATTCAAAATGAATGTTTGTTATAACTTGCTTCTTATAATAATGATGGGTAACAATGACCATTCTTCTATAGTTGACGGGACCTTTACGATGTAATATATTTAATGAATAATTAATTAGCATCAACAAGTACCTATATCGATGATTCAGATGTATAATATTTTATTAATACGCATAGATTAATAAATCTGTGGAATCAAAATAAAAACGCAAGTTAGTACAAGAATTTTATTTATTTATATGTACATAATATTTACATATTCAGTCGAAAATGTTTGTCTGAAAAAATAACTGTATATTATACATAAACATAAAATTGTATTGATTTTTTTTGTTAGTTTATTTTACAAACAATAAACCAAAAAAATTGTTAAATAACATTTTCACAAAAAGAAAACAAGAGGTAGGTATATTTTTTTTCAAGTGTTCAAAAATTCCAATATTCAAAATGGGTGGTCACCTTATCATTTCATTAGGTGCTATTTGAATTTGAAATGTTACAAATCTTAAAAAAAGTCAACCTGCCCAGGAACTTTTATATCTTACTATATTACTACCGCGGCTTCACTCGCGTGGTATTAGCAGGAAATTACTGTAGCGCTTGCACTTATCACTTACAGCTGGCATGCGTTGCAATGCCATTCAAAGAAATAAATTGATTTTCCCTGCATCCCGTGCGTCCCCATTCCTTTTCACCTTCCCCCTCCCTCGTCTCTTCCCTCTCCGCGGACCCCACCTTCCCCCTGCCTTTCCTCCCTCTCGCTAAAATATATGAAATACACACATTTTCATTTATACACTTTTCATAATGCCAGAGCTTACCATTATATACAGCCTACGTTACTCTCTGATAATGCAGCTTTCTATTGTTGAAAGAATTTTTAAAATCGGTTTAGTGGTTTAGGTGTGAAAGCGTAATAAACAAACACACTCAGTTTTGCATTTATAATATTATTATAGATTATAAATAACTATAATATTGTATTATTTTTACGATAAAATTATTGACGAATAAGTATGTAAGTTGTGTTAAATTTCTACCTCATCCTGTGTGAATTTTATTACCATAGTGTTGTGCATTTCATGAAATAAAGCATTTAGTTTTTTTATAACTGGCAAAACCATAATAATTCTACAGTTCGAAAGAAACATACCTTCGTGAAATGTGTAAAGGAATTTGATTAAAGAAATTCTAGTATCCTCTTGTTTTTTTCGTTTCATATAAGACGTATGAGAAAGAAGATTTTTATGTAAGGCTTTTAGGATGATCGTCAATGACGTTTATACAATCTCTTTGGGACTAGTGTACCAAGAATGGCCTTCTAATAACGATGAATTTATTATTTTTATTTTCAACTTTTATGTTGACACACCAGTCTCATAGAATGGGAGAAAAAACATCCATGTATAATAGCGCAAAATTCTATGAAATCTGTTACATATTGTTCAGTTGTTAATATCTTTTTAGAAACTATGTTTCTAACAGGATGTGAGTGGGAGTCTGATAGTAAACTAGAGATAACTTTAATGCCAGGAGGATGTTTATTGTAAGCAAATATGCTTTTCGCAAAGGATGTTATTTAAAGCTGTGAATGTTGATGCTTTCTTTAGTCATAGTTTATGATGGGTGTCATTAATTTGAATACTTCAATAGACTTAACCCTACCGCACCAGAGAGGGGTAATACGCTTTCCCCAATCGAGACTTTGTGCGATATCTAAGTTATTTTTTTACATGACATACTCTATAATTTAGGTAATCCTAGAAAAAACGTATTCAGTAATCGATCTGTATTTAAAAAAATAATCAGATTACAATCTTTTAAGATATTAAATAATATATATCAAACTCTGATGAAATTGCTCTCCCGTTTCCCCCACAGGATCCCCATTACTTTAACCTTCGGCATGCCAAGATGCAAAGCAAAACTTTGGATGACGTGAGGGGTGATTCTGTGACCCCAGGCATTTTGTCACCTTAATGCCATTTTTCCTATTAAAATTTTATTGCAAATCATTCTTATTGCTTACACATTTAATACCTTTCCATGAAATAATTTTCATAATATAGTTAATTTTATAAAAAAAACTTATTCATTCGTCAGTGGCTTGGGTTATACTGACTTACTTTACTCGGTACTTCGGTACCTGCTGGCAGCAAGCTTATCCCCGCAGCTTTGGTAATATGCGAGAGAGTAGATGGCGCAGCTCACCCAAAAGTTACTGTGCAAGTTGAATGGCAGAGGCGAGCCAATAAGCGTACTACTGCGCATTTGAGATGGTGCATTTTTCGACCGCGTATTGTACAGTTATTTGGTTCAATCGAGTAAGGAATATTATTAGCGGTAACGAATGATACCTAGATATTTACAAAATATTTTTTCTGTTATCTAGTGCTTAGGTTTTTCTTTAATGTTAGTTAATGTCGTTGGTCCCAAAGAACAACGTCTGATGTGTGATTTTGTAGTTTTGCAGTAGAGCTGTTAAATGTTTCTGCATTTTTACTGTTTTTGAGATTTAGAAATATACCTAATGTTATTTTGATATTTTGCATTTCATTCAAAATTCCGAAAATACAGACTTTTAAATGATTAAAGAGGAAATTAAAATAAGTCAGCAAAACAAAATTCAATAGCAGATCCAACATTGTTATTCGAGGCCATCGATGTATTTATAGTTTTGTAGGAATACAAAAAAAAAACAAGATTATAAGGTTTTCATTTAAAATTATAATGGAGGATAGTAATATTACAGATTTTAGGTGTCCCCTTTGGCAACGGAAGGGTTAAAAAAGATTCTCGTCACAAACAAACCAGGAGTGCGGTCGTAAAAGGTGCATTTTACTATAAAGGGCTACAATAATATTTATTTGAGCTACTATCCCTTTTGCCGTTTTGAATTGAAGTACAATCTTTGTACCCCTTTTTACGAAAATTGCGCGGACGGAGGAGTATAAAATTTCGCGCACTTATAGTTTATATAGAGAATGACTGCAGAATGCTAATATTTTTTTAAATTATGCATAAAAAATACATTAAATCAATAAACAAAAAACATTACACATTAAATTAATTATGGTCGAATTTCGACCATTGGGCGACCACTATTTTCATCAGACCACAAGTCTGATGAAAATATTTTTATTTCCAATACTGTAGCTGTAGAAATTATTTACTTTTGTCTTTAGAATAAAAGATGACAGTCGGACAATATCAAAACACGAATAAAAAAGTCCCTAACAATATTTTTCTTCCCTGTCCAATATCTTTTGCAAATCTAGCTACTTTACAGAAATATTCTCCCTGCTTCATATGTATTTTTATTTTCCACAATTTTGATTGCAAGTTTTGCAGTTGATGCATAAATTTTATTAGAAAATATTTTTTAATCTTTGATAATTTTTTAATACTTGACTCGGCAGTTAAGAACTTACTCTGCGTTATTTTAATAAAGTCTTTGTAAACTCTCTCAATTTTAAAAAATTGTTGTGATTGCAAATTAATTATTGATTGAAAAAGGAAATCTATTTACCATTTATACCATAATTGCTTGGACCCGTGGCAAGATGTATTTTTCAAATTAGAGAACCCTCGGGCTATATATATTTTACAGAAAATTACAACTCGATAGTTGCTTCAGTTACTATAATATTTTCTTATATTCAAACATTATTGTTCATGATGTAGAGCACCCTTTCGTCAGGAGCAAAATATTGACCCCTGATAAACCAAATTCTCTTGCAAAGTAGGGAAAATTCCATAATCATGTACTATTATTATCTCTCGTTGGGTTATCTGCATTTCATGCTCTCTCTTGTTAACGGATTATTTTACATGATTATGAGAAAAATGACTAATATCATTCATTGGCTATCCTTAAGTAAATTAATACTGTTCATTTTATAGATATGTCCTTGATTTAAAAAAAATAAATCAGTAAATATTATTTGTGAACGAGTGTTTCAACTGCTTTTTTTAAATCAAAAATCTTTTCTGGGGTTTTAGGTTTAGGAACGTTGTGTGCTTTATTCATTCCTGCTATTTTTGGTTTATTGCTTTAGGTGTTGCCCTGGGGAAGGACCCCCATTCAGAATAAGGAACTCCAGTGAAAAATTTTATGGCTTTAAAAAAATATGTTCATATAGACCAATAAACGCTGATTCTGAATATATAAGTTTTATTAAATAATATTAAACGTAGAGTTTTAAAAAAAATATTAAAAAGTCCATTTTAAAACAGTTCATTAAAACACCCTGTCAAGTTGGTATTGCTGGATTTTGGCGGCATGACGTCACCGCGCCGCGTCACCTGGGTCAAAGTTGTATAGAAATGTAAGACGCAAGTCACTCGACATTCCGTGTTATTGGTATAAACCTCTATAATGAGATTTGGACATATAATAGTTTTTGTTTTTATTGAAACATTATTTAGGCCTAAATAATTCAATATCAAAAATAAAGTATCTATTAGTTTATCTATATTATTTAAAATATTCAAAAACTCTAACTGTACAAAAAACGACCATAATGCCCAGTAAAATGCTCCAATGCTGAAATTCAAAATGGCGGGAATCGAACAGCTGATTCCAGTTCCATACAAAATTTATAATATATAAAATTATAAATATATAAAATTTCGGTTGATCATGATGACGTCACACTAGATTCGGTGGTTTTCGGGGGATCTTGAAAATTTAAAACTTTGAAATTTATTTTAACTATTAAAACTAACTATAAAAATAAATATGCAGTTATTTAAGTTAGAAGGTCATTTATTCATAAAAAAATTTTAAAAAATTGGACTGGAGTTCTCTATTGAAATGTTAATTGAAATGGCATTTGCTGTGTTTGGTGACCAGATCTGAATAGCCAGATACTTACCAATCTTTCTCTATCTCGTCTTCTTCCCGCTTCCTTCAGCTTCTCCCGATCCGGGATGTCATAGTATCAATGTCTTTAGGCAGTTGGGACTCTTTTGCAAAGTTCACTTAAAATATAAAATGAAAACTAAAATAGGTATGTTTAGACTTAGACTGTTTAGAGTTATGCTGCATCTAAAAGAGAGGTTACGAAAACATGTATACAGTTTTGAATGTTATGAGACAATCAATGAGCTTTTGGTCGGGAATATAATATGGCATGGCAGAAAAAAAGTATTGAAAAATGAGTGCATTATAAATTAAATGAATGAAGCTTATAATACATGTGATAAATCCATGCACAACAGGACAAGAGTTTTAAAAACAAAAAATTATACGTACAGCGCACAACAGTCCCAACTGCTTCCGTCTGGAGCCAGTGAGACTATGGCATCCCCAATTGGGGTATGTTGTGAGGCTGAAGGTAGTGGGGAGGGGAAGGAGATGGGGAAGAGAAAGGTGGGAAGTACCTGGCTATTCAGATCTGGTCACCTAAACACGGCTAAAGCCATTTCAATTCTGAATGGTCGTCTTACACCAGGGCGATACTGAGAGTATCTTCCGCTCTGGAACGAGCCGCAAATATACTATATATTATTTTAAATGAAGTAATTGTGAAATAACACAAATTAATCAAATAAAATTTATTTGCCACGCCAGGATTCAATCTCGTGACCTTCGGATTGCGAGTCAAGAGCCTAACCCTTAGACCATGCCGGCTGTCATACTGATTTTCATGAAACATTTTAAGATTTATTATAAGATCTAGCCATAGATCGTCTGCATTACCTTACTATTAAAATTGGAATTTCGGGAGAATGTAAAATAAAAATAAGCTACAATTTTTCCTTCCTTCTGGTGAAATTAATAACATTTTCAAATATTGAAATTCTTCCAAAAACAGATAATCATTTTTACTGACGTTTCTGAGTTGTCGAAAAGTAAACTGGCAAAACGCAAACACTTTTCTTTCCAATCGGTATACATACACCAATTAGAATTGTCTGTTTAGTGCCATCGTCAGATATGGTCACTAAAACCAGGCATCAAAAATTGAAAATAAAACAATAACTTTGTAAATACCACTTTTATTTTTTGTACCTTGTGCCGACCAGGTTTCACTACAATCGTAGCTTTGTCAGGGCAATATAATACTCTACTAAAATAAAGTCTTTAAGTCAGTTCCTCTTTGCTGAGGGTCATGACTCCTACTCCAATTTCCATGGTGGACAAGACTCCTCCACTCCTCGCAGTTCTGTGCTGCGTGGAGAGCTGAGGACACCGACATACTGGACGTCAGTGATGCTTGGTCACTCCAGCACATTGGTGAGTTTCCTCTGATTCTTCTGTCTTCCACTTTGCCAGTGACTATGAGTTTCTCCAAGTTGTAATACTTAGTTTGGCGAGCAACGTGTCCAAAGTATCTTAAGATACGTTGTAGCAGATAGTTGAGAGCCTATTGTGGATGCATAGCTCTTCCAGAATGGACACATTTGTGCATGGAATCCTGAGCAATTTTCTCCAGCGCCACATTTCGAGGGCTTCTATCCGCTTTCTTTTGCTAAAAATACCTTCTTTTCGTCCTCCCGAAGATTTCTGGATTATTACAACCACATGACAACACATATGAAAAGTTTTTTTAATCATCGTAACTCTTACAAAACTGTCACAATTTGAGAAAAACATTTTGCAAATGAAAATGAATTGTTAAATGAAAATTCAATTTTCGAAAATGTTTAAATTAATGAATTTATTCTCACCTATGGTACTAACCAAATTGGAATACTTTGAAGCTTATCAAAATTTATATTTATTTTATATAGGTACCTATGCTAGGTACCAAATTTGGTGGAAAATTTGTAAAAAAAATTGCAATAGGTGGCACAGCTGGCTAGCTGTTTGAAAATCTGAAACCGGGACTGAATATATTGAAAGTGGGAGGGGGTTTGGCGGGAGAGGGAAGGCGGAGTGGGAACGCGTGAGGGGGAGGGGATGCGGCAGAGGAAGGGGAGGTAGAAGGGGAACGGGACGAATGAGAAAGGACATGCAGGGAGAAACAATTTCGTTCTTAAGTGGCATAGCGGCGCATGCCGGGAACTCGCTAGTATAAAATAAAATCTACAAAAAACATTGTGTTGTAAATATGTATATCATGCTTTTACAGGGGGTTATAAAAAAAGCACTCTCTTCACAATCCTCCACCCACCCGCCCCACCTTCACTGGAGCTCAGCCTATTTTTTATAACCCACTGTAAAGCATGATTTATTTATAACATAAAATATAATATTTATTTATAACACATTTGTTTATATATTTATAACCTGGTAGTTTTTTTATTTTAGTAGAGTATTATACCTCTCTGACGAAGCTTCAGTTGTATTGAAACCTGGTCGGCATTAGATATAAAAAATAAAAGTGGTGTTTGCAAATTTATCGTTTTATTTTAATTTATAATGTCACGTCATAAAGTATCTGTTTCATATGAAAAAAAAAAATAAAATTTAGTTAACCGCTCAGGTATTTTGCAATTGTGCAAGTTTTTTGTCCTAAATGAACTGTCAGATTTATAAAAACTTTGTGTTATTTCCGCATCGCAATTAAAGCTCTATAAATGAAACATTTCTGAACGTAGCCGAATACTAAAACTGTTTTTGAAAGGTTATGAAATAAGCTTTCAAATTGTTATATTACAAATAAACGGCCTCGTGGTCCCGAGGCAAGACTCTCGACTCACAATCCGAAGGTCGCGGGTTCGAATCCGGCGTGCACAAATAAATTTTATTTGATTAATTTGTGTTATTTCACAATTTATGCATTTAAAATAATATATAGTATATTTGCGGCACGTTCCAGAGTGGAAGATACTATCAGTATCGCCCTGGTGTAAGACCACCATTCAGAATTGAAACGTTGCTTGAAATGGCTTTAGCCGTGTTTAGTGACCAGATCTGAATAGCCAGGTACTTCCCAACCTTCCTCTTCCCTATCTCCTTCCCCTCCCCACTACCTTCAGCCTCACAACATACCCCGATTGGGGATGCCATAGTCTCACTGGCTCCAGACGGGAGCAGTTGGGACTCTTGTCCTGTAAAAAAAAAAATATATATATATAAACGTTTGTAAATATTAAAATTTAGAATGCAAACATAAAAAAATTGTAAAAATGACTCACATGATCTTTTATGTGAAAATGGTACTAAAATCACTGATTATGATGATGTAAAAAAAAAACCCGCTTATTCTATTGTATAAATGTACTATAAAAAATTTAGTCACTTCACTTTTTTACCATTTCATACAATAATATTTAATAAAAATTAACAATGTCTAACGCCACGTAGGCGATTTGGCGGGTGAAAATTGTTTCTACAAAATAGGTCTTTTTTATGTACTTCTGTGGACAACTTTGAAAAGAGATGTAGAGCTTGATTCAATATGGATCTTTTACTTTTTGTTTTAGGGTTGGCACTAGAACAATAAGAGAGTTATAACGATTTCTGTGGGATTTCTTATTGTACTTGACTGCTATTGTTATATTGTCGTGTAAACACGCTCACGGGTCGAAGTGGTTAACGTAAAATATTGTTTTGTTCAAATAAGGATCACAATCAGTGAGGAAAGGAGAGGAGGTGGCTTTAGGAGAACCAAGTCCAATTCAACCAGACCTGGTGAGTGTGGCTTACTAGGCCAGTATTATTGATGTGCTCAGACTGTCCTTTAAAAACTATAAAGTGCATTTGTTGCGCTTGAATGATGAATTGAATGTGTGCAATTGTGAAATCCGTTCAGGACAAAAGTAATACTAGAAATGCCGTTGCTTACACTCTTAATTATTTTTATTCTTGTTTTTTTTAATAAATCAGTCAATTCTGATGTTTCTGCTTTTTGTTTGACAAGCCAACCACTTAGTAAAGGTTCTATCTGATACAGCAAAGTTATGATACTTGGGCTTTGAAGAAAGTTGTTTTAGACTGCTTTAGAGCTCACAATCGCGGTGACCGGACAACTCGGAATGAAACCAACTCAGAACCATCTCAGATAAGTCATTTAGAGTGATAAAAAAAAATATATAAAAAATTGCGTTAAAAAATTGCATAAAAAATATATAAGAAATAGGTTACGTTAGGTTAGGTTAGGGTTATTGGCTAATTTAAAATAACATTTTTCATAGCTTTTAATAACTTCTCAAGGAGGTGTTGAGTTGACTTTATTCTCAGTTGGCATGGAACCCACAATCGCATAGCATTGGGTTGTCAGATGGAACCTTGTTATTTCAAAGTGTTCGATCTGCCACGTCAGTTTTATTGTTATTTTGTTATTCGCTGCTAGATGGCACTTGTCATGGATATAAAAAAAAAATTTAAATACATTTTTACTGTCTTGGATATGTCGCCGAGCTAGTGAATTGTTAGCATATAAATAAACTCTCTTTTCTTTCCTTTGTTACATGTCACATCTAATTTTTTTTTTAATGAGAAATTATAATTATTTTTAATTAGCGCCATCTATTTCTTGACTAACACTTCATCAGTGTACCGCTAGGTGGATGGGAGTGTCAATTTGAAATTCACCCCACTGACACCATCATTCCTCCATAGTCACAATAATCTGCCCTCCGAGCTAAATTATAAAAGCTTTTTAAACTATTTTCTATCGTGCTGGAAGGCGATATTGTAGAAATTGATTTATTATCAAGGAAATATAATTTTAAAAAATTTATATTATTTAAATCTTGATATGAGTCGTTTAATTTCTCTATCTGCTATATCAACTTTCACTGATTAGGAGAAAACCGCAAAAAAACTGTCATATCGTCGCCTCAGTTCTTATTTGTCCAACAGACCATTTTAGTTTTTATTCACTCTCCACTTTAAAATTAAAAATAAAGTATAAAAAATTATAGTTAATCACTTAACTAATAATTATTTAAACTAATGAGACCTTTTTTTTGTTATTGTTTTTGGGGTGTTATGCCGTGTTTCGCTACCTCCTTCTTTTGTAACGCTGTCCGAAACGTTGGCTAAAGAAGGAGGTAGCGAAACACGGCATAACACCCCAAAAACAATAACAAAAATACTTTTTGGCCGTGAAAACCTAAAAACATACCTAATGAGACCTTTACCTTTACGGATATAACTTTGTCTTACACCTATCATAATGTTTCATTGAAATAGTGAAAGAAAACCTTGTCCTCCTGTAAAATTTTCTAATGGTCTGTTGGACAAAAATGAACTAAGGCGACGACATCTCTAGCGTTAATAAACGATTGCATTGTAATTTTTTATAAAATGAATTGAAGTAATATAAATTCGAAAAGTGTTCATTTTTCAATGTGTGTCTAGCAATATTTAAGTAATTTCGATAAATAAAATGGAAATAACGGATTTTGATACTAACTTCGTGATTTATATGTAACTATGAAATTTGAACAACTGGCCTGCCTCGCTATTCAATTCCATAATGTTCTTTTATATTTTTTGTTTCATTCTTCAGCTTCGTAACAAAAACAAGATTATTATTAAATTTTATTATTTTTTTCATCCATCCAGTACGCCAAGGATCTCTACAACATAAGCAAGGATCAAGTGTTTAAAAAAAATAAAGTAGCAGGACTAGCAATTTATGAATTTGCTTGGTGAGGTACAAGATGTTCAACATATGAATTAGCTCAGTGGTTTGCCCCAGCAAGGCTAAGGTCCTAGATTCAATTCCTAGTTGCCACTACATCTTTTTCTGTTTCAAATTTTCGTTTGAGAGTCGCTAATATTGTCTTCAATAATTAAATACTACAATTTGAGATTTTACTCATTAAATTATTCCAAAATAATAAAAAATTTAACATATCCGTATTTCAAGTACACCTACTTTAATAGTTAATACGATTTTTTAATTTTTGCTATCAACACACTTGATGTATGTTGTATATTGATAATGTGTTTTAATTACACGCCATTAGGCGTAATTAATGGATGAAGTTATGGAATGTTTTCGGAATGCAAAAACCTGTCTGCCTTAGTAACGGCAAAAGGATGTGTTAAACACATTATTTAAAATTATTAGATGGTTATTTTATTGTGTTACAAGTTCTTTTCATTGCTTGAAAAATAGTTTAATTAAAATGTTGAGTAAAGCTGATAATAACACGGAGGAAAGAAGGGAGAGGAGAGCATTTTTTTAGACTTTAGTTGCAAACTTCAGTGACGGAAGTCTGAGTCAAAGTCACATCTGTCCATCTGCCCATCTGCCCATCTGCCCATCTGCCCATCTGTCGAATGGTACACTGGCAAAGTGTTAGTCAAATGAGCAGTAGATGGTATTAAGTATGGTAGCAGTAATTAAAAATAGTAATAATTACTTTTTCCAATAAAACTAGTTGTGATATGTAACAAAGCAACTATGAAATTGTAAGCTTTAACGTAGTCTAACTCTTTCTTCAAAGCCCATTATGGCATAGCATTGCTCTATCAGACCGAGTAATTCCCATCCGTACTCTTTCACATCTCCTTCCCCTCCTCACTCATTTCAGCCTTACAACATACCCTGTTTGGTTAAGCAACAGTCCCTCTGGCTCAGGACAGTTAGGAGCTGTTGGGACTGTATTCACATAAAACAAAAAACAATCACTAACAAAGTCTAGAAAATGTTTGGTTGTTTTCTAAGATTATCTAAAGATTCATATTAAAAACAGAAAAAAGAGACTCAAATACATATCATCACATAATACATCGTAAAAAGAGTCGGAATAACAAAAGACGGGATGATGTATGAATGTGAAAGAAGCAAGGAGTGTGTATCGAGATAGATGTGTGGATGACCCGACACTTGATCTCCCAAAATTACAATTATTATAAAATCATAATTTCTTGTGCATTATTTACCAATTTCAAACCTAAAATCGACTTCAAAAATACCTTTAAACGTCGAGCACACCTAGCTATAAAAGATCATTTGGTTTGGCCTATTTCAGCATATAGCTCGCCATTTATTCCCATTGGGAATGTACGGCGAGCGCTATGCCAAAATGCCAAGCCAAATGATCTTTTATAGCTAAGTCTGTCGGCCCCCTTAATAAAAAGTTAGTGAAGAAGCAAAGGCAGCAATCTCCACTTTCGTTTTTTTTTTTTTTTAAGGCAAAAAACACATTGATAGCTTGCCTTTGATACATATTTTCAAAATCAGAGTTTGAAAATTTGTATCGAAGGCAAAGATATCAATGTGTTTTTTTGCATTTTTTTCAAAAAACGAAAGTGGAGATTGCTGCCTTAGCTTCTACACACCTCATATATAAAAATCAAAATATGTTTGTTTCTGGGTTTGTATGTGAAATGCCTACGCGTTGCTAAACCATTCATCCGATTGCGATGAAACTTTGGGGATTAATATTTGTGTGCATGCCTGCGATGGTTTCTATATACAAACTGAGTTCTGGTATCATGAAATTATGCATGGCTAACCATTCATCCGGTTGCGATGAAACTTTGGGGATTTGATGTGTACATGCCCGCGATGGTTTCTATATACAATAGTGAGTTCTGGTATCATGAAATTATGCATTGCTACCGTTCATCCGATTGCGATTGCGATGAAAGTTTGGGGATTTGGTATGTGCATGCCCTCGATGGTTTCTGTATACAATAGTGAGTTCTGGTATCATGAAATTATGCATGGCTAACCACTCATCCGATTGCGATGAAACTTTGGGTATGGATGAGTGAGTGAGTGAGTGACCCCTTCGGGGTCACTTAGTTATATTTTGTGCAAGTGTAGTAAACCGACTGCTTATGGAATATTAGTATGCCGGGAGGGCTACTGTAGGGGTAACAACATGGAACCAGAGGTCTGGCTGTCTATTCTCTCTGCCTAGCCTTGCGGTAAAACAGCATTACGGCTAGTTGTTTAAAAAATTTGTTGAACATTTTAATATTATTTACAGAAGATATGATATTATCTTCCATTCATTGGAAGGCTGTTGATTGATTAATAAATTATTTTCCAAAAATGTTTAACTGCCTTTCTATCAAAGATGATTAATTATAATTGATGATGCTTAATTGATAATCAAGGAAGGATTATTGCTGACTCATTAATTGACAGATTGACTAACCATTTGTTATCATTAAGTCAAACGTAGGTCAAGTAGTTAACAAATTTTATTGTGTTAACATTTGAATGATCATCCATGCTCCTCCCTCCTCGAATATCAATACTTACTTCCAGTGACGTGCACAGAGTTTTAAATAGGAGTAGGCAGTTGGAAAAACAGCGATTATTGATAAACAAAACTTTTAAGTTTGAGAGATTAATCCAAATATACACATTTATTTATTTATTAGCTAGTTCCTGGTATGCATGCTATGCCATTCAAAGAAATAAATTGACTCTCCCTTCTTATCTTTTCCTGTGCGTCCCCGTTCCCTTCCACCTTCCCCTTCTCTTCCCTCTCCACGAACCCCACCTTCCCCCTAACTTTCCTCCCTCCTGCAAAAATATATGAAATACACACATTTTCATTTATACAAATTTCATAACGCCAGAGCTTACCATTTTATACAGCCTGTGTTACTCGCTGATAATGTAGCTTTCTATTGGTGAAAGAATTTTTAAAATCGGTTCAGTAGTTTCGGAGCCTATTCAATGCAAACAAACAAACAATCAAATCTTTCCTCTTTATAATATTATATTATATATATTATTGGTATAGATTAACGCCCTTTTTTCGGGGCTTTTACATATGAATAGTAAGAAATTTACATATTGTACGTAATTGAACTGCCTCAGTAACAATATTTTATATTTGTAGATAAATTGAACATGTCCACTGACTTGGTATAATTATTTCCCTCCATTAGTATTCTGGGCAAAGAGGAATACATATGGCAGTTAGTTCCAGAATTTCTGCACTGAAATAAATCCTGACTTCTGGTATTATGTTGTGGTATCCGGAAGCTTATCAGTTCAAGCAATGCCGGACTATCAACTAAATCATTTAGAATTTTATACAGAAATACCAAGTCAGTGAAAATTCTTCTGTCTGTCTGTTGTAGTTCAACATAATTGCTGGAATACCCATTTTAAAATTTAGAAAACGTATGAATTTGTATTGTTTCAACAGCTTGTTGTACATGATTATTGTAATGTGGATTCCAGGCGAGAGAATTGTACTCAAGCTGACTTCTAACATAAGCTAAATATAACAGTTTAACACACTTTATATTGTTAAAATTTCTAGTTAGCCTAGTTATAAATCCCAACATGACCCTTCATTTTTTCATATGACAAGCCAATTGTGTTGTAAAAATTGGACACTTTATCGAATGAAAGAAAGCCAACATAGCGTGATTTTAATTTCATTACTAATTAATAAGGTTACCATCAGATGGCATTGATTGCTACATTTGTGATTTGTAACAATTTTTTTTCGCCACTAACACAAACGAGTTTTCCCTTGGATGCACACATATATTTTTTTGTGTAAAATGTAATCAAAATTTGAATATGACTATGTGCATGATTTTGCATATTTAGTTTCTGCATTTGACACGTTACAGTAGGGCGGTTAGGGGGACACCCACGGCTCTTCAATTGAAGTGAAGATTGATTTCTTTCTATAATTTTATAAATTTTAATATTCATATTTTTTTGTGAGTAACATTGGGTAGGCATTGCTTGTGTGCCTTTATGGAATTCACGGCTCTGTTCACTTCATTGAAGTGAATCTGTTTCGATATTTGATACCTTCAACCAAAAATAATGAAAACCTTTTTTTTTAAGAAAGACAAAACATTCCCCTTGAGTCCCTCCTACTACCATCATATTCCCCTTGAGTCCCTCCTACTACCATCATATTCCCCTTGAGTCCCTCCTACTACCATCATATTCCCCTTGAGTCCCTCCTACTACCATCATATTCCCCTTGAGTCCCTCCTACTACCATCATATTCCCCTTGAGTCCCTCCTACTACCATCATATTCCCCTTGAGTCCCTCCTACTACCATCATATTCCCCTTGAGTCCCTCCTACTACCATCATATTCCCCTTGAGTCCCTCCTACTACCATCATATTCCCCTTGAGTCCCTCCTACTACCATCATATTCCCCTTGAGTCCCTCCTACTACCATCATATTCCCCTTGAGTCCCTCCTACTACCATCATATTCCCCTTGAGTCCCTCCTACTACCATCATAAAAAGTTAAAAATCATTCAATGTTGCATATGCGAAGCGTAGGTGGAAACCCGACACCTTGGATCACTGATACATAAATTTAAATTACTTTTTTTATGTGAGTGCTGCACAAGAGTTCCAACTGCTCCCAACTGTATGGAGCCAGTGAGACCACGGCATCCCCAATTGGGGTGTATTGTGGAGCTATAGGTAGTGGGAAAGCGAAGGAGATGGGGGGAAGGAAAGTGGGGACTTGGTCGTCAAATACGGCTAAAGCCATTTCAAGCAGCTAATTAATTTCTAAAATCCATCATTATTCTACTAACCCCTCTGACATATCTATTTCAAAAAAGTAATAATTTTCCATGTCAATAAATAATGTTGTAGTTTTCATGGTGCATGAACAACAAAGTTTGCACCACTCGCATCAGAGGTTGACAACCTTCTTTTAGAAAAGGGATCAAATTTTAAAGAACGCACTGCAAACTTTGTTTCGTGCATCTACAAGGAGAGATTGAAGTTTTTTTTTTATTCATATTATTTTTTTTTGAATGTAAGAAACATTATTGATACAACATCCAAAATATCTCTCAATCAGTGAACTGTTTTCGTGCTAGAAGTCTGTGAAGATGTGGAGTTTTTTCCTAACTTTCCTCTTTAACTTTGACCTAAATGTCACCAGACTCCACTGGTCTCTTGTGATAATATTTATTAGGTCAAAAATTAAAAAAAAAAAAATTTTGCAATGTAATGTGGGGAAACGGCGTGATGGTTAGTTAGTTAACGTGTGGCATCACAAGATGCCATTATGCATCTGAGGAAGCTCCAAGACCACTCTCATGGGATTGATCAATCGAAAATTATTGCTAAGTAATAGTTCAATTGAACTTCAACCTTTCCATTACACAAAAATTAATAATGTTTACCTATAAGTACAATTTAATAACCTGGCGGTCTTACAAAAAAAGATTTTTAGCAATTTTTATTCCTTATAATGATATTTGACAGTAACAAATACGATTTTTTTACATTCTTTCCCGAAGGAAATAATTTCCCTTAGGGCCAATATTCCAGTACCAATATATATGCAAAAAATGAAAAGAACCTCATGTCCTGATTTTTTCAATTTCGGTTAGTCATTAATATTTACTTATATCAAAAAAAGCTGCAGTTGGCCGACCTATGGTCAATTCTCTCTCGCTGCATTAAATCAATAATCATCATACATTTAATAAAAGCATTACTTTGTATCAGTGTATGCCCATTGTTTCAGTAATTACCCACCAGTTACGCTAATAATGTAGGTCTATCGGTGTAGTATATCATCCGACAATAATGAACACAATACATTTAAACAAAATGTAAAGTAATCGTATTTAGATAATACTTTAATCTTTATACTCCGTTTTTTTTCAAATTATGTGCTAATTATCTGTGTATTTAAGAGCCCTCCCCACTAGTAACCCAATTCTTTTACGGAGTATCCAATTGAAGATCGTAAAATCTTGCAATACTTAGTTTTAATATAGTGCATAATGGCATGCGGTTATTCTTCTGTGTCTCTCCCTGGAGTGCGGTCTGCTTTAGCTCAGAAATGCCAAATCTTAGGAAAAAGGCTATCCACCGGAATGGGGATCCTCCGCTCCGATCCTTCCAATTACCACCCCATAGCAATCACTTCCATTCTAAGAAAGAATGGTTAAAAACTAGTTGGCTTCTGCTCGGATATGTGATGCGTATTTGGGGGCGGTACTTGGAGCGTTTTGGAGAAACTCAAACCTTCAGGTTAGATATCTCCAAAGCTTTTGATAGGGTCTGACACTAGGCTCTTGTTGTGATGTTACATTGTCCTCAATCTCGGTACAACGACCTCGTTGAATGTGCACCATTTCATTACTACGCTGATGACAGTACCATTCTCGAGGGTTATCTTTTTGACAAGCCCCCTTCCACTCATGATGTCCGATCAGCTCGGGAAGTCTTGAGATAAAAACTTGATGACCACCATCTCGAGATGATCTACGTCTCGGATAAGGCCAACCTTTCAACCTCAGTTTCAACTTCTCAAAAACCCATCTGGTATCTGATTTCGACAAAGAGGGAGATCAATGACTTGGAGCACGTCTGATGCAATTTGATGGAAGCAACCTCCCAAGTAAAGACTTCATTGAAATGCTTAGAGTAAGTATATTAGACCGGCTCAAGTATCGGGGCTCCATGGAGCCCTAGTAAATCTGACTTCCAAGAAACTGGGCGTCCTGTATAGGGCTAAGAGATTCTTCAATAGTGACCAGCCGCTAACCCGAATTTGGGAGCTACCTCTTTACTGGAGCCTCACAATACTTGTTTCTGTGCAAAGGAGGGCGGTTCGTTTGATTCACAATCCATTAACAGATCGATTGCCGTATCTAATGCACAGACGCAAGATGGCATAATGAGTCTGTCTGATTCACAATCCGTTAACAGATGTTGCGGTCCGTCTGATTCACAATTCATTAACAGGCGTTGCGGTCCGTCTGATTCAAAATCCATTAACAAAAATCGATTGCCATCTCTAATGCACAGATGCAAGATGGCATGGTGAGTCTATCTGATTCACAATTCATTAACAGATGTTGCGGTCCATTTGATTCACAATTCATTAACAGATGTTGCAGAAAGTCTGATTCACAATTCATTAACAGATGTTGCGGTCCATCTGATTTACAATCCATTAACAGATCCATTTGCCATCTCTAATGCTTCCACGCAAGACGGCATGATGAGTCTGTTCTGCATGTATGTTAAAGGGACCTGCTCTATTTAGCAGAATTGATCCCCGGTGCACCTGTGCATGCGTGTGAAACTCGATGGACACAAGCGGAACACCCATTCAAAGTTGATTTTGGCTTCATGAGAACACTACCGGCATCTATTTTTCCTCGTTCATGTAATCCCTTCCTACAGCCCCTCCCCCAACCCGCATTTAACGCTTCCCAACCGGGTGGTGACATGGTTCTCCTGCCTTTACATCATACAGACAGGGGTGCTCTTGTGAGGTGTCACAAAAAATATTCTACTGATAGCCCATTCCTCTTGAAATGCTGTGGCATATACTTGTCTGAAAACAGCCATAATCATCGCCATGACTTGTTTCTGATACCACATGGCAGAAGAGATGTTCTAGCACAGCATAGCATGCAAGAGGAATGATGCTATTAAATTTAATTTCTAAACAGTATACATTTTTAATTTCTCTTCAAATAACCTTGTCTTGTCGTACAATAGAAATTAAAATAAAAATGGAAAATTCTGTTCTGGTACCATAACATAAATATCTATTGCTATCGATTTCTGTGTAAGAAATCGATAGTAATATAACTTTATTTATAATTTACGTTCGCTACTTAATTTAAAATGATCATTTTAATTCAATCGGTTCTCTGTGGTTTTCGAAAAATGTTAAGATGTTCATTAGAAGATATTTAGCACATGTAAATTACATATTTTAGCTTTTTCCTCATTTGAAAATGTTCACAATGTTGTGCTAATTTCTCAACAAATTTTCTTAGAATTTGAATAAAACATCTTTACCGAAACAATAATAAACTAGGTATTTGTCTATTTGATTTCAGGTGATTGAATGTGGTTCTCGGTGGAAGTAGGTTCTAGGCACTAGGTGTAAGGATGACCTCCAGGTTAGTATTATGTATTTTCTTCTGACTAATATATTTTTGAATATAAAGATAGTAGGTATGTCAATAATAAACAAATAAAATATTGCGATAGGTAGAAAACTTGGCTAGCTTATCTGATGTATAGGACTGATCGTAGGTTCGAGTACCAAATAACTCGGACTTTACAAATATATAAATAAATGGAAAATATAATTTTTTTTATAAGAAAAACTCTCTTTTTATAACTTTTGATGGTTATTCCCATCAACGTAAAACAGGGTGGCCCATAACTGTATACCTAGTTTCAATTAACAAAAAATAAATAATGGTATAACTTAGGTATATTTTATTTATATTTTCAAAAACTAAATGGAAATTTTTATGACATCTAAGTTTTAAAAATTATATCATCCAAGTGAGCTCCATCAGCTTGTTGACATTGTCTAAGGCGGATTCGAAAATTTTCAAAAACACGTCGATTAGTTGCCCGTAGGATGACCTTCATTTCCCGTACAATTTTTTGTTTTAATTGATCTATTGTTCTTGGATTGTCTTCATAGACTCTTGATGAAGTATCCCCACAAAAAAATAATCACACAGGCTGGGATCCGGGCTCCGTGGGGGCCACTCAATATCTCCTCCTCGTGAAATGAGTTTCCCGGGGAACATCTCCTTCAAACGGTCCATGGACAGTTTAGCCGTATGACAGGTGGCGCCGTCCCGCTGAAACCAGGTCCTGGAATTGTGGCCTTGAAATTCTTAAAGACCTGGGACCAAAAACTCCTGAAGCATCTGACAATAATTCTTAGATTTCACTGTCACAGCAACTCCTCTCTCATTTTCAAAGAAGTTTGGGCCAATGATACCCCTAGCTGATATTGCAGTCCATACAACGATCTTCGGGCTATGTAAAGGACGTTGATGTTTCTGTCGGGGATTTTTCTCAGACTAATACCGACAATTTTGATTACTTACATGGCCATTGATATGGAAATTGGCCTCATCGCTGAACATTATGTTGAAAAAATTATCAAAACGTTCTAGCATCACATTAGCAAAATAAATCGAAAGTACCTGGCAGGTAGGTAAAATAAGTCCAAAGTCGGTATCATTTGGCTTCAACTCTTGCATCAGCTGAATTTCATAAACTTTTAATTGTAAATCGTGGCGTAAAACTCTTTGTAAAGTGGACTTCTTGATGAGTAAGGCTTGGCTTCTCTTGCGAGTCGATTGCTGTGGATTTTTCCTTACTGATTCACCAACACGCTGAATAACTTTTGGTATCCTCACTGCCTTCGGGCGGCCTTCATTCATTATCCTTACGGTTGAGCCGGTTGTCTCAAACATTTTGATCCATTTCCGAATAGAATTTGCCCTTGGTGCTTGAGTTATGTCTCGTAAACTGAAATGAACACGGTACATTCGTCTCGAAATCGTCATGAAATAATTGTTTACTTAATACGAACGAATACAAAACGCGCGCTGCTCTCCCGTGAACGGCTCCATGGCAACTAAAAATTCCATGAAATAGCGCGTCTAACGCTACCACCCACACCGCGCTAGCTCCACGTATTGTTGAAAAAATGACGAATCAAACCGCGAACACAGTTATGGTCCACCCTGTATATGTAAGTGTTATCTTCTTCTTCAATGATATATTACGTTGATGAGAATAACCTTCAAAAGTTATAAAAAGAGAGTTTTTCTTATAAAAAATTGAATATTCATTTAGACTTTCATAAAGTCAATAGTTCCATATGAATAAATTCGGATACATTTATCCGAGATGCTATTCAGGTTACAAACCAATTCTTAGGATGATTGTTCCAATAAAAATAGTAGTTGCCCATAATATGGAAAAAAAGAACTAGTTGAAGATAATATTGTTGATTCTAAATATTTGAAATATGAGATTGACAAATATGACGGTTTGACAGAAGGTGGCAATAGCGAAATTGGATAACGTGCACGTCCCGGTTAGACGAGAGGTCTGGGTTCGAGTCCCAGTTGCGACCATTGTCTTTTTCTATTTTTCTGTGTCTTGTTTTCTTTCATATTTTCATTTAGATTATAAGTGTTATCTTCTTCTTCAATGATATATTACGTTGATGGAAAATATGTTTATCCTGTGGATCACCTATTAAGAGGAAGGTGAAATACACCCCGACTAATAGACTTACTAAAAAACATTGTGAATATTTGAATAAATGACGACCGACCGTGTATGTGAAAACCTTACTAATTAGGGGCCATCCATAAATTACGTCACACCTTAAGGGGGGGGGGGGGGAGTAGAGAAGTGTGACAAGGGGTATGGGGGGGGTGGGTCATCAGCTCTGTGATGTCACATGTAAAAATCTGAATTTTGATTATTTTTAGATGTAAAATTGCAAATATGTAAAGTCACACTAGGGGGGAGGGGGTCTCACAAATGTGACGATGTGTAATTATTTACTACTTACTATATAATTCTACTAATTATATAACTTTAACTTAAATTATAATAATAATAATTAATTTTTGCATAATATAAACATTTATTCTTAAATTTTGCTTATTTACACATACACAAGGAAAAAAATGTACCTCGTTGGTACCTCAATCATCGATTCGTACGGAACCTTGTGCAGGGCTTGACCTCTTGATTCCTCGGTGCCATAATATCACAAGAATGTGCTGGGTAAAGTAAGGTGAGTCAGGTCCGCTGTTCACGAAGTTATTCTTCCATAGTTGTGTATAATTTTATTGATTACATTCCAATTGATTCGAAGCCAATCTATCTGCGACTATTACGCCAGATCATCTGTATTGTAGTGTAGAAATTTGTGTTCTCAGTGTATCCACTCACAATATGATACTTATGTAAGTTGTATCTTGAATATTTGAATGTTTTTTTTTAAAGATTGGAGCGGCTGTTTGTCCTCTTGGAATCTGGATCCTCGGGGGTGACACGCCGTGCCGCTGCCCAACAGCTGGGGGAGGTCCAGCGCCTCCGTCCCCACGAGCTCCACCGCCTGCTGGCTCGGGTCTACTGCTACCTGCGCTCCCCCGCCTGGGAGACCAGGATAGCTGCTGGACAGGTACCCATTTGTTGTTAGCACTCTATAGTGGAAATCCATACCAGAAAATCTTTCCCAACGAAGAGAAGCATAAGATTTGCGATAAATTTGTTTTGTTTTGCTTATCAGAAGTACGTATTTGACTGAGCATGATGAAGTCTTGTTTTAACTCAACCGTTTTGCATTTCATGTGTAAATTTGTTTGTACGTTCCGTTTCGAGATGGTGGCTGTTTTAATGGTTCAGCTTAATTTTCAAATGTTAAATATTCATATTTATTTAGACTTTCTTATTTGCAGTTTTTCAATATTATAGTACCTACCTGCCCAAAGAAAGTTTGAAAAAAGAATTGTCATTAAAATAGTGACATTTCTTTGGACAAATTGTATAATTCCATATTTGAAATTAAAAAATATTCCATAAAATATACGATAAATAATTAAGTAGGTAGGTAGGTATTTAAGTACCTACTTACAAATCTTATTGTTTTGATTTATTAAATAAAAGAACATCAGCATCATACTTGTTGGACTTTAGCTCTTCTAACTTTGCTGTAAAATGGGGGTTTTACACAAAGTGATATTTATGGTAGTAACCTATTATTATTGTGATTAAAACATCAAACAAGGCACATGCGAAATTTCAAGAAGTTATTCGGCTTATAACTACACAGGTCTACTGTTCACAGAACTACCAGTTAATAATGATGATATTCTGTTTCTTTGCAGGCAATTGAAGCAATCTTGAAGAATGTTCCCGAGTGGAACCCGCCTGCATCCGAAACTACCAATGGTAAGAAAAATAATTGATCGTTTGGATAATATGGAGTTTGTTTTTAAATGGTTTTTGCTCTTCAGGCCTGGCGCTCTTATTAAAGTAAAAAAAAGTTATTGTGATTTTATGATTATTTGAGAATTTAAGGCGTGAGCCATCACGCTACCTGTGACGTCACCAGCAAATCCACATGACTAGTGTTCCACGAAAGCTTGCCCTACGCTAGTATTTTACACTCCATGGGGGCTCATCTTACGAAGGATGAACCTTTTGACTAACGTAGGATTTCCAACTTTTTTTAAAATATTCACAAGTAAAAAAATCTCTTCTTCAAACGCAGCAAACTTATTTTGTGGCACCATTTTAATTCAAAATTAATAATATACTTGGTTTTTACCACTTTTATTGTGAGCTAAGCTCACTTCTTCAGGGTTTACTAACTAATTATAAAATAAATAAAAAAATCTGTTCACCTCTCTCGTTAGAAGCATTCCTGAATATAACTCTATGATTTCGTCACCTGTCTTTTAATCACATTAATGTCATTGAAAGAGTCCAATGCAAATTTTTGAGGTTTATCAATTTTAGACTTGGAATTTATTTAGAATCAATGGATTGCGATTTTTTATTACATTCATTGGAATTGTTGAAGTTAAGTTACAGAAAAAAATGTTTTGATCTTATATTTTTATTATATTATTATTTTGGCTGGCGAGTACCCGACATGCCACTCAAAGAAAGAAAGTTTTAATTCTGTTTATTGAAATGCTTTTTGATTCACAATATTTTTTGTTTTACCGTTTGGTGTGTACACAAATAAATCAGAAGGTTTTCCGACGCTTGAGCTGGCCACGTACAGGGCTGTATGTGTGAAAAGCATGGATTTACCAAATTACCCCTTGCTGTCTCCTACCGCTACTATTGTCTCCTTTGCAATCCCTCCCTCTGCTCCTTTTTCGTCCCCCACCCCCCCCGTCAACTCTTCCCTTTCCTATGTTTCCCCGTCCCCCAACCCCGTTCCCCTCCTGTGTCCCCTCCTCCCGAGTTCCCCTTCCACCTTCCCCCCCTTCCCCTCCCGCGTCTCCCTGCCCCCTTTCGCGTTCCCCTTCCACCTTCCCTCGTCCCCCCTTCCGCGAACCTTCTTTTGTTCCCCTTTTCCCCTCCCGAATTCTCCTCCCCTTCCCTCCTTCTCTCTACCGCTAAATAGTAAGAAATACCCACACTTCCCTCAGCTGTTCGTGTGAGAAGCGTGGAGTTTAGAAAAGAAAAAAAAATATTTTTTAAACAAAAAGTTATTAATTTTTTACCACTATAATTATATAATAATTTCTACATCTTTTCAACAGCAACAACTTTACTGTCAATATTTTACTTAATTATTGTCTTATTTTCCAGATGAGAAGATTGCGGAGAGTGAGACATTTGAGACTGGTCGGCTGCGTTTCGACACTTTTGACATTGAGAAGGTCCTGGCGCAAGGGGCCCACCTGATGGGCTCGGAGGGGAAGGAGTATGACCTGGAGGATGACTCTATCCTAGGAATGGGTATGTTTAACTATGATGAATTTGGAGATGTGGATAGTATCTACAACAGAAGAGCGTGTATATGATGATGATTGTGATGATGAGGTCCATTCTGTCTGCTTTCCGATGATAACTCAATGATTAATGGTTTTTTTTGCAGACATGCGTGAGAAATTAGCCAGACAGCGGCAACTCCTGAATGCAAGACTGGGACTGGACATGGCCTCCAAGTTGGGCATGGACATGTCTGATGTGTTCAGTAATGAAGACCTCATGTACCAGGCGTGCCCCGCACCCTCCACACCTGTTTCAGGACCTAATCCACTGAAATTGTTTATAAAAGTAAATGGGCTTGTATTTGCTATGTTTGTTTGGCTATCTTTTTAATTTATTCTTTTATGTTATCATTTTCTAATAGTACGTTCCTCAGGATAATGGCAGAATGTTATTGACTATGTTAACTCCTCAGGCCTCGAGCATATTTTGTCAGAAGGTTGAAATATTTCAGCTTTGCAATAAAATCCAAATAAATGAAAAATTTTGTACATATCTGAAAACTAAAAACTGTTTTCGAAAGGTGGTGAAATATGCTTTCAAATTTTACAATTATAAATAAACATATAATTTCTCAAAACAATTTTTTTTAATGCAAACATAAAAAAGTTTTAAAAATGACTCATGTTACATTTTTTCTAACTAAAATTATTCGAAAATAGTCACTTTACTTTTTATTGTTTCTTGTGGAAATAATGAATAAAAACTTCAGTCAAAACAGTCGGAAACCGTTTCATAAAGGTGTACATTTTAATTATATAATAATACTAGCTGACCCGGCAAACGTTGTTTTACCATATACATTATTTCTATGAAATATTTTTTTAGTTCTGGGGTTGAAAATGATTGAATTACTAATATTGCTATTAAAAAATAGGAGTTGATGGTAGAAGGGTGAAAATTTAGGGCTGTATGTATTTTTTAATGCCTCACCATAAAAAAATAAAAATAAAAAATTTGTTCAAAAAACAAAATAAAAAAATTCAGGGTGGACCACCCTTAACTTTTAGGGGTATGAAAAATAGATGTTGGCCGATTCTCAGACCTACCCAATAAGCACACAAAATTTCATTAAAATCGGTCCAGCCGTTTCGGAGGAATATGATAACTAACACCGTGACACTAGAATTTTATATATTAGATATATAATAATAAGCCTTTTTATTCTGAACTTTTGTTAGGTATGAATCTTGACATGTTGTTATTTTTTTATAATATATCCCGAAGCTCAATTTGCCTCTTGGCATAGGCCTCCTCTAACATTTTCCACTGGGACCTGTCACTCGCTACTCTTCTCCAATGATGTTCAGCCGTGAGTTTTAGGTCGTCTTCCCATCTTATTTGTTGACGTCCTCTACTTCTCTTGCCATCTCTGGGATACCAGTCAGTGACATTTCAGAAACAAACAACATTAATACCAACTAAAATTAACAATCAAAACCAATTAATATTTTAATTACTATGCAGTTAATTTTTAGATTTGAATATAAAGCGGGGTATTTTCTCTTTCTAATACCGTTTAGATCATATTTCTCACCACGGTAGTAAGTGAGACAACGATTTATATGAGTGGTTATCAAAAGTGAACAAATTAGCCTGAGGGGTAAACCACTCGAGTATTGGCGTAAATAATTGAAATACGCGTCCGATTTGGAAATTTTCCACCCTCATTAGAAAAGTCATTGAATGTACCTGTATTTAACCATTTATCCCACATTTTTAGGGTTTATAAAAAAATTATAAAAAATTATAAAATTTATAAACTCATGAATTCTACATATTACTTACCTTAAAATTAGCATATGTAGTACCTATTTCGAAAACATTAAATATTATAACTTCTATACATTGTCTACAGCCTAGTTGATAATTACAGATATAAATTTAAATTTAAACATGCTTTTTTAATGTGTAACACACGATTAATGATTTGTAAGAAAAAATATTTCAACAATTTCGGTTCGTGAAAGCTTAACAACAAATAATTAAGAAGAAATGCAAGACATCTCTTGTCTTGACGAACAAGGCATGGGAACTTTTGAAATAATTTCAATAAATGTTTTAAAATATCCCTTCAAATTGGCTATATTTTGGCCAGCGAATGCTCGAGAGTATTTGCAAATTGGCCAAAAATGCTCCAGTGGCTAAGATTTGTTAAGTCTTATATCTTATCATATCAGATTTGAAGAAAATGAATCTTCATTACATTTCATCTGTGTACAGAAGCCAGTGAGCGAGCTGGTCCCCGCCGGCGTGCAGCTGAGTTCTCGGGAGATGAACCGTGCGCGCCGCAAGGCCCGGCAGCAGCGCAGCGTCCCCGGGGAGGACGGGGGCTGCTCCCCCGCACTGGAACCCGACAGAAAGAGGTTCAAGACGGACACAGAGGATACTGCGCCTGTTTTTGGTAAGTTACATTATTCAAATTTTCTGTGATAATGACATGACAAATTTTTTTTATTTAGTTGCCATATTTAATTTTTACAATTGTAGAAGATACATATTAAATTTAAATATAAAATAGGCACAGATCATTTTCGTAGTTCTCCTCACTAGGAGATCCTGTGCTGTGTTTTGAATAACTTTTCAGCAACTTCTATAGTAAAACATCATGGTTTGAGCAAGGTTTTTTCAGAAACTTCTATGATGATTTTTTTTGTTATTGTTTTTGGGGTGTTATGCCGTGTTTCGCTATCTCCTTCTTTAGCCAACGTTTCGGACAGCGTTACAGTGTCCATCATCGTATGTCCATCGTCGATGATGGACACTGTAACGCTGTCCGAAACGTTGGCTAAAGAAGGAGATAGCGAAACACGGCATAACACCCCAAAAACAATAACAAAAATACTTTTTGGCCGTGAAAACCTTAAAACATACCTTCTATGATGATGTTAATATACTAGAAAGTTATTTTTCTGATAGTTCCTTAAGCCAAGATTTGATGTTCTTAATGTACTTAAAGTTTGCTTTTAACCAGTTTTGAACTACAGCCAGGCCATGCTCCGCCTTGTAGGTGCTTGTCCAATCTTGTTTGTGAAATATAATTACAGTGTCATCTGCAAAGCCCATTATGTCTCCTTTGATGGGAATATTCATAAGCGCATTTATATAAATCATGAAATAGTATTGGTCCTATTACGCTTCCCTGAGGGACTCCACACTTAATTGGTAGTTTTGCTACTTTTTTACCAATTTGTATAAATTGTTCTCTTCTAGTTCAGTAAGTAAATATGTTACATTTAAAAGAAAAAAAATTTTGTTTGCAGGCGAATGGGTTCCTGATGTGGACGGAAGCTGGGGCCCCGAGGCTTTATGGTGGCCGCTGGAGGGCTGGGCCGGCGCTCTGGCCGGGGAGCTGTTCAGCGCGCAGTGGGAGGCCCGGCACGGCGCGGCCACGGCGCTCCGGGACCTGCTCAAGTGCCAGGGCAAGGGCGCTGGCAGGGAGAGGGGCACCTCGGCCAAACAGGTCAGTACTGTTTATCCTACATTCCCCGATCACGAGAGATCACTAATCAGATAAGTGGGTGATACTTTTAGCAGTAGTTTAAATGCAGTTAAAAACCGTTTTCACAATAATATTTAAATTTATTAATGATGGCCTGGACTCGCCTGAAATTACCAATTTAGTATAATTTCATAAATCGTCGAGATCAATCCGGCAAACTGATTTTTGAAAAAAGAAAATGCCTTTTTTTCCTCAGGGCCTCCCTCCTGTGTGGAGATTTTTTTGGCTTCCTAAATTAATCTCATCTTTGTATTACTGTTTAATTCTTACAAATAAATTATTATAGTGAAGATTTCCTACGAACGAACACGCTCTAGAGTCCAAGATGCCGAAATAAGGTACCTGAGAGGAGTGGCAGGGGTTACGAAATGGGATTGTATAAGGAGCTCGACGATCTGAGATGATCTAAACATTGAACCGCTGTTACTCTTCATAGAAAAATCTCAACTGAGGTGGCTTGGGCACGTACTAAGAATGTCTAATGACCAGATTCCTAGGAAAATATTGAGTGCAATTCCAAAGGGTAGACATCCACTGAGCCGCTCCAGGCACAGTTGGGCGAGGCAACTACAGAAACTGTGTGGACGAATCATGGACGGAGGCCGAACAATCAGCACAAGACAGGGATGTATGGAGGAGCCTTGTCGATGCAATGGGTGATAAGGGGAAGAAGATGATGATGAAGATTTCCTAGTTCATACTAATATTTTAAATAGTACTGATATAGAATAATATTATTTCTAGATGGAAGAAATGCACCAAAGCTGGCTAGAAGATATTTCACTGAGGCTATTGTGCGTGCTGGCTCTGGATAGATTTGGAGACTTTGTATCTGACCAGGTAATTTTAATTTTAACCCTTACAAATAATCTATAATAAACCCTAAGACCCTAAAGCAGATCTTTTCGTAGAGCATAACTCTGGTTAAAAAGAGAGTAAGTACAAAATACTTGAAAAAAACCCTTAACCCCCTCGTGAGTGAGTTTTGGCGAATAAAACTGTACGTGAGGAGTGAGTTTTTTTTGGTCCATTTTTTAAATATTTTTTTATAAATTGTCATAGATTAACCATAAATAACATTATATTTTGAATTAAAACAACGTCGACATCAATACACAAAAATAAACCAACCTCCAAAAAAAAAACATGTCCATACAAAAAAACTGCTTCCTTCCTCTGACGACCACTAAATGACGTAAAAATTAAACTAAAACTTTCAAACTAGAACTGTAAAGTTGGTATTGTAGGTATGTCTTCCAAAACTTCAACAAACTACGCGCAGATGTCAATAGTAGCCACTTCAAGTCAAATAGTTTCATTAAATATGACGGTATTTGAATAATAACCGCGGACAAAATGGATGAAACATTTCATCCATACTCGTGGAGAGGTTAACTTTGTGCAGAAACGGGCGGTCTGTTTGATGGATTCTCCTTTCTTAACAAATGGAATGCTTATTCAGTAGTTCTCCTAGGATTGAATATTGCATGGTGATATGGTGGTTTTGTCTCTATTCATTAGTATTTAATTTACTTTCTCTCTTATTTGATTTCAGGTGGTAGCCCCAGTGCGTGAGACCTGCGCCCAGTGCCTGGGCGTGACAGCCTCGCTTATGGGCCCTTCGGGGGCAGCCAAAGTGTCCTCCGCCCTGTCCCTGCTGGCCCGCCAGCCGCACTGGGAGGCGCGCCACGGAGCCCTGTTGGGGCTCAAGTACCTGATAGCTATACAGCAGGTACACTCTTCGTACAATATTTGAATAAAAACTTTTCTTGGTTGAGAAAATTTCAAATGTTTTAAAATTATTATGTTTTAAACAGCAATAATTGGATGACAATGGATGTATTACTTTTACCACCATACTAGACATGAATAGAATTTTTTTTTGTGTGTGAATACCGCACAAAAGTCCCAACTGCTTTCCACCGCCTGGAGCCAGTGAGACTATGGCATCCCCATTAGGGTGTTTTGTGAGGCTGGAGGTAGCGAGGAGGCAAAGAAGATGAGGAAGAGGAAAGTGGGGAAGTATCTGGCTATTCGTATCTGGTTCTCATTATTAATATGTGTGTTTAATATATTTTTTGTTTTAATGACGTGTTTTCAAAGGTTAATATTAATTGGTAATCATGTCTTCAGGAGCTGGGCCAAGAGACGGCGGCCTTCCCCTCCGTAGTGCGCGCCCTCTGGGACCCCGTGGACGACGTGGCAGCGGGGGCTGCGGCCGCCCTGGCGCCGGGTGCCCGCTCCCTGGTGCTGACAGCACCGGCCGCGCTGCCCGCTGTGGTGGGCCGCTTGCGCCGCCTGCTAGCCGGGCAGGACGAGCTGGCGGCGGCATGCGGCTGCTATATGGCGCTGCTTGCTGCCCTGCTGGCTGAGCCGGAGATCAACGTCTTGCTAGGGTAACTTATCTGTTTGCTATATATCATTATCTTCATGGCGCTACATCCCAGGGTGTGTTCTGGCCTTCTCAAATGCTCTTCATTCGTCCTCAGTCTTTCATGTCCTGATTCATTCCTGTTCCACGCAGTCTATCCTCATCTTCATCAGTCTGTCTCTGCACTTCCTTTGGGCACCCACTAGGTCATATTTTTTGGTGTCCTGTCATCTGGCATTCTTTCAACGCGTTCAACCCATTGCAATCTTTGGGATCTGCATATCAACGCTGGAAAAGAAAAATGGCTAAAGCGCCATACAGCTATGACATTAAAGACGAACCTTCATAATAAGCTACATTTTTTGTTTTTTTTTTTTTTACATTAACTCCACACAGGAGGCCCTGAGGAAAAAATAATTTCCCTCAGGGCCTATGTCATCTTTGAGGATGCTGTGTGGAGGGTGTTTTTGAGGAGAGTAAGGAGTGAACATGGGTCTTGAAGAGACCCATATTGTAAGAGGGAGGAAACACAGAGGCCGGTTTTGTTGGTGCTTGTGTTCATTAACCGGTTGAATGCCTCGGTATTTACGGATGAAACTCGAAAATTTCGCGATTTTTTGACTTTTGACGTAAATTTTGTGGGTTAATTTTATGCTTTGGTATATAATATTTACCGAAATACATTCCTTGAACAACAAACTACGCTTACAAACAACTTTACTTGCGTTTATTAGACAAATTGATAGGTTTATCGATCTTTTCATGACACGCGACGCTCAAAGTTTGACAGTTCGAATCGCGTGAGGAATGCGTTTTTTAAAGTCGTAGAAATGTCCAAAGACAATTATTTGAGTGGCTAAGTGTGTTTCTTTTGTCTGTTACGTCAAGAACAAGAATGCCCCGAGCGATTCTGACCTTGTTCTTCATACATTTTCTTTATACATAAGGTTTAAAATCGCATATCAAAAAGTTTTTATTTTTATTTTTTATTCGGCTATAGGGCGCGCACTGGCGTGCGATCGGCACGCGACCTGTTAAATCAAAAGAAAACTTGATTTGGTGAAAACAAGCCCAAACAAACAATTTGGCTTATTGTGTAGGTTATTCTTTAATATCACAGCTTTATGGCGCTTTAGCCATTTTTCTTTTCCAGCGTTGATATAATACGATCTCTTGGAATATGCCTTCCAAATATGGTCCATTTTTGGCGAAGGACATACATCTAATAGAATAGCAAAATAAAGATACTGTCTACTCAAGGAACTAAAATTACCAACATTAAAAGAAAGAAGAGAAAGGGGTGACTTGATCGACACATTAAAATTACCCATATCATCTCTGTTACAGTGTATGTTATTTTTCCAGGCCCAAATATTTGGCCAGTGTTGTGCCTCGCCTATGGTCCTACTTGTCCCACCCCACCAGCTCGGTGCGCCGCGCCGCCCTGCAGACTCTGCGCACCCTCACCCGCTGCCCTGTCGCCGTCGCAGGCCACCACCAGCCCCCCGAAGAATTCAAGACTGATCTAGACACTAAGGAAGAAATAATTATCAAAGCAGAACATGACAATAATGAAACCAAACCAAAAAACGGCGGACTCAAACCAGAATTAGAAAGAAACCGTTCAGAAATTGAAAGAAACAATTCAGACACTGAAAGGAACAATTCAGAATTAGATAAGAATAATACAGAATTAAAGAAAGTTGTGGCAGTTTCCTGTGATAGAATCAAAGATGAGTGTAAAATGTTAGGTGATGTGAAGTTGTACGACTCCAATGGAGCGATGATTTGTGTCAGTTGGCTGCAAGACTTGGTGCATGAGGTGGTTGAGGATGGCGATGAAAGCGGGTGGAGCTCTCAGTTGCTCCAGGATGCTCTCAGGCATGTCTTTCAAAGAGTGCTAGTGGAGCACATACAGGATATTCAGGCTGTAGCAGAAGAGGTAAAACTTTTTATTTTAATAATCTGTAAATAACTAATACACAGCCTTACTAATAAAAAAAAATTAAAAAACACTTCCCAACTGTTAAATGATGATTTAGTTGCACATTGAATAAAGATTTTGTAATGATGATTTTGTTGCATATTGAATAAATTTTTGTTTCAAACTCAATAAAAAAAATGCCTGGCTTAGAAATAGATGGCAACATTGCATTTTGGCAGAGTGACATATGAGGTTGCCGTCTTGAAAAATTTGATTATTTCTGACATTGTTTTACAACTGACTGTTGCCGCGTGAATTTAACAAGAATTCCATGAAAGTAATGTTTTTTAACACCTCAGGCTAATTGGTTCGCTTTTCGGAACAACTCACATAGGTCTCATAAAAATTGTTGTGTCTTCTTTACTATCATGGTTAGAAATATGATCTAAATGATGTTAGAAAGAGAAAACACCATGCTTTGTTATTTTTATCGTAATCTTTTTGCAGGTTTGGAACAACTTAGTGAAGTCTTCGTGCTTGGAACTCCTATTGCACGCAGCCTGTCCGTATGTCTCAACTTGGCTCTGCCTGACCATGCAGCCGGCTAAGATAGCCTTCGATCCCACGCAGCTTATTCACTCCAAACCTCTTCTGGCCGTAAGTTCTGTTCCATAATTACATTGTATGAAATCTTAAATATTAGTTCTGTGTACAGCAGGCCTCATGTCCAAAAGAAGGTTTCTAATTTAAAAATAAATTCTGAATATACCAATGTAAGTGGATTATTCTTCTGATATATCAACATGCCACATTTTTCTCTTTATGATGTTATTAAAAAGTTGAATTTGGCGCTATTCCTCAAACCTTCATCTACAATCTACTTTCTGCTTCAACAGGCCCCAGCACTGCAGTCACTTGCAAAATGGCCGATATCAATGTTTGTATTAGTCAGAGTTCATCACTTGAATGCAGAAGGTGAAACACCTGTTCGCATACATGAAAGACTGAAAAATGTGCACGGTGATGTAACTGCACAAAAATTGTGACCGGAGACAAAACATGGTTTCATACAACATGAATCAAAGAGGCAGTCAATGGAAGGACTACACAAACTCACCGAGGATGAAAAAATTCAAAACTAAGCCATCGGCAGGGAAAGTTATGGTGACAGTACTCAGGGATGCAGAGGGTTTGATAATGGTTGATTTTTTGGAGCACAGATCCACAACAAATTCTGCAACCCTTAAAAAGCTTAAAGCACGTCTTTCGCCCAACAAAAGCTATTGCGAATGGCCTTAGGAAGCAGGACCGTGCTTTGTACCACTCTGGAATACGGTTCCATGCCAACTGAGAATAAAGTCAACTCAACACCTCCTTGAAAAGTCATTAAAAGCTATGAAAAAATAATTTTAAATTAGCCGATAACCCTAACCTAACGTAACCTATTTAACCAATTTTTTATATATATTTTTTTTCATTCACTCTAAATGACTTATCTGAGATGGTTCTGAGTTGGTTTCATTCCAAGTTGTCCGGTCACCCTGGAATTCATGCCCTTGTTAAAAGATGGACAAAAACTTTGGAAATGGACGGAGATTATAATGAAAAGTGACAAATCAATCGTCAGTAGTGATATGCAACTGCGTTTTTTTATTTCTTGACTATTAAAGGAGAAAAAAAATAGGAGGCATTACCTTTTCACTGACCCTCGTACATAAAAAGAATTGTGTCTGTGGCAGTGTGGCTTTGTTTTTTGTCGCAATTGACGATGCAGCAGCCCACCAGTAAGCCGGTTAGTGGCTGAGTTGATAAATGCATCCGGCTCCCACCCAGTCAATATCAAAACTCCGTCATTGCACAAGCTACATCTTCCACTTATAATGATGGTAGAAGGAGTTTTACAAAAATATTGCTAGGTTATTTGTAACCAAGGAATGTTGTCCTTCTTTTAAAAATGTTATATTGCAGGATAAGGCCATCCAGGAGACGCTGGCAACTGGTCAGGGTCTGTCTGAAGAGGCGGGCCTGTCCAACGGGGTGTCCCTGGCGCAGCGGTGGTATGTGGGGGGCAGCGAGACTACTTCACTGGTCGTGAGGGAGGGGAACGTCACCAGGACCAGGTGCATTGCCGCCAGGATGCTGGGTAATTCATCTTTTTTCACCAAATTTGTTACATTATTTGTCATATATTGAAGGAAACAAAAATCAGAAGATTGATTTTTTCATTATTTCTTGACACTATGTGGGTGTTGAACATCATACAAGTTATATTCGAAACCCGTATGTTTTACCTATATACCAAAAATGACAAACTTATCTAAGGAATTTTAAAGTTTTCGTTTTAATTTATATTGACAATTTTATTTTTATTGTGGTCCATTATATAATGTGTTTATTTACAGGCATTGCTTAAGGGTTTTCATAAAAGAATTCATAATCTGCTCTTTCATAGATGACGTTGATTTAATTATTTTTGGAAAAAACAAATTATTTTACAACTAATATGCATTTCATTTTATAAAATTATATTTTTACAGTAAGCATAACATCCCTTTTTAAATACATTAAATACATATTTGGTCTTCTGTACATTAGGCATTAAATAATTATGCTTTAAAATATTAAGAATGAATTATTTGTTTGTGACCATACATACACAATAATATGAATAATAAGTTTTGTCCATATATATATATATCTTATCCATTCTTTCAGGAAAGGCATAAAAATACAATATTGGATTGAATCACCGATACAATATTGTATTTGTGTGCCTTTCTTGAAAGCAAATAAATAATTCATCTTAATTCTAAGCATAAGTTACGAAAAGTGGTTTTTCCTAAAATAATTAAATCCATGAAAGACCAGATTATGAATTATTTTAAGTACATCATTATTTTATTGGCTATACAAAAACGATGAGTTTTGGGAATAAATCTGAAAAATTACCATGTATTTAATATCGAGAAGGTTTATGAATATTAGAATCCGGCTTAGAAAGCACATACATACATATCTTTTGTAAATTTTGTTGTTTTTTTTACAGGTCTATTGTCTTGTTATATCATCAGACCTGCCCCCAACATTATCTACACTTCTGAGATTGATAGTCCTGTAAACTGCTACATAAAGGTAAATTTTATACTAAATTGACTCAGAAAAATGAATGGGCTTTTTGCTCCGTTATCTATTTATACACAGGAGAGTGTCGATGGTGTGATTTTAGGTGTCAATCAGATTTCACTTATGCCCAAGCTTTATCAGGGCTCAACCTAGTCCAAAAAATGATTCCAGATTTTGTATTTCAGGTAGTGCTGGTATACCTGTCCTCCAAGAGTGCCCTGCAGCGTCTGGTGGTGGGGCTGGTGGTGTCGGGCTGGGCTCGTCTGGACCCCGCTGTGCGCCCCGCGCCTTCGGACCTAGTCTCCAGGCTGCATCACTGCCTCACCATGCCCATATACTTCGATGAGATCGCCGTCACCTGCACTAGGTTAGCCGCTCTGCCTTACTCCCTTCAGGAGGTCTGCTTTTGAGCCAATGACCTGCCTGAACTGATCACTGACACAATAATCACTGAAGAGATCAACCGATATAAGGCCCTTCTTCTACAGGGATACGCAAGTATTCGATACTTGTGTTGTGTACTCTTGTCACAAACTATTTGTCGCATTCAGTCTGTACACGTCGCTACTGAAATTATAAGAACCGCATAGCCACCAATCATTGTTAAATTGTTAAAAAATCAAAACTAGAATGCTAATATAACCTCACTCTTACTACCCCAAATCAAAACACCCTCTACCCTCACCAAATAATATCTAATCATTTCTGTACTTGTAAATTTTTATGTTAGTTTTGAACGCTAAATGATTGCTGTTCATAATTTCACATTGCCGTTGTCCAGAGCCGGCCCTCAGCCAAACGGCGCCTGGCTCTATTAAAAACCTCAAGGGTGCTCTGTGTCTGCTCGGCAGTGTCAAGTCGGTGTCCGGAGTGGACTGCTCCAATAGAGCACGCACAGGACCAGCCCTAATTACAGTACTTACAATAATACCCTAGCAAAAGACCAACATTCAGAATATAAATTCTCTCTAGTTCCGCTGACTCTATACAGGCATCTATTTAAATCATGATATCACTGAAAAGTGAACTAAGGTGTGAGTGTTTTCTTTCCAGGATCCTTCAAGAGACCAGAGATTTTCTTGCCATGCTGCGCCACTACAACATAACTCCAGAAAATGAGGAAAACCAGAATATCAATAGTCTAGATCAGGTAATTATTTCCTCACAATTTCCCAAATATGGAATTAAGTTGACATTAATATGTTTTGCAGTAAATAATATGTAAGTGTATTTCTTTGAATTTTTCCAGGTAGTACAAATTTGCAGTGTAGAAGATTTGATAACCAAATCCAAGATGAAAAAGAATAAGATATCCCAATCTCTTGAAGATAGAAGAAAATCCATTCTGGCATCTGCGCTGCAATGTTCCAAGGAGCAGAATACCTTGAATGTTTCGTAAGTACAATATATACATATTATGTAGCTTCCCATTAGCCTTGTACACATGCCCATTCATGTTCGACTGTTAGGCTTGTTGACTTGGAACTACGCTTGTCATTGCGTCCACATGCTCGAGCAGCTTCTCGTGTCAATCAACTCGACCCAAAATGCCGCCCAGTCGGCTCTGATATCTATGGTCAAATGTGAGTGATTTATTTATGGTCAAATGTCAAATCTGCTGACTTTGTGTTCCATAAGCACTCTCCTTCACGATATAAATTAATTACATTTTCAATAAAATTGCGAAGAGAACTCCGAATATCCATTTTTGTTCTCCAATGAAAAGGACGTTGAACTCAAACGAGTTGGTTGCTTTGTTTACAAGTTGAGACATGCTGTCGATGTCGATTGACAATTCTTGTTGATGTCGAACATCAACAAGAATTGCAGATTTTGAATTTTTTTTGCATATCAAAAATGCATTAAGGGAAACGGTGCATGATTTGTATGACATGTTCGAATGATCGTAAAACCATTGAACGTGAACGGGCGTGAAACCTAATTGCAATATTTTGACAGCCGAATGGCAAATAACATTATTGTCTTTAGTTTCTCTTAGCTTTCTCCAAAGTTAACTATATTTGATGTGCTAGAATTATAAACTAATATTAATAATAAGTTGTTTATTTCAGCCGAACAGAGCGATAGGTGGCAATACTCTCAGCCATGTAAAAGTATACACCACATTAAATAATTATTACATAAAATAGATTAACAACATAAAAAATATAAAATAAAATAAAAATAAAAAAGATTTAAAAAAAATGCATATTTAATACTGGTATACTACGGAGGCTAAGGGCGCGCCCTGCCACTGGGCCACTTTATATTACATGTTTTTATCACATATTTGAGAGAAGTTACGATTCTGAACTGCAAAAGCTATGCAATTATATTTTTTAACATTTACAAGGTTAATAATACTATTTCAATATTATCCTTTATTTCCTTTCCAGCACCTTAGCTGCACTGGCCGGAGCATGTGCAAACCTCCACGCGCTCCCCGACAAACTGAACCCCGTGATCAAACCTTTGATGGAATCCATCAAGAAGGAGGAGAACGAGCAGCTGCAGAGGATCTCGGCCGACAACCTGGCGGAGCTATTGAAGCAGTGCGTGTGCCGACTGCCATGCCCCAACGTAAAGGTGCTCAGCAATCTGTGCACGTTCCTACGGAGTGACACAGAGTTCTCGCCCAAGATCGACGATAAGACTAACGGGGATCTGGAGGAGTGCGATTGCGGTAGTCAATCAAGTGAGTTGTTTTTTATTATATGCAAAAAAAATTGGATGGTAAAATACATATTTTTTTGTATTACAGTAAAACTCTCTTAAGAAGTTTTCCAAGGGACCGGGGAAAAAAAACTTCTTAAGTGGGAAAACTTCTTAAGTGGGATTCAATTTTAGCCATTTAATAACTCGAGTCCGGGGCATACGTCATTCCTATGACTACCTATATTAAATTGTCGTGAAAACAAGCTTATATGCTCCAAGCGGTAAAAAAATAAAATATATATACAGTAGAACCCCGTTATATCGAAATCCACGGGACATCAAAAATAAAATTTCGAATTAACGAATTCCCACATAATTCGAAATTTTACAAAAAATAAATTCGTAAAAAAATCGTCGAAAATTGGGTTCCTCGGTTGCAAATTCAAACACGGGTAGGTTCTTCGGAATAAATTCGTAATAATACAACTTATTCCCATGTAAGTCGAATTTTTGGTCGGTCATATATTCGAAGTAAATTCATAAAAATTCGAAATTTTCGCGACCTATTTCGCGGCCGCGACCGTCGCGCCCATCCCGTTAAACTCATAAAAATGTGATATATTACCGCGTAAATCGAAATTTCGTTGCTGATTTTCGATGCAGCCGGCTCTTCAAATTTAGATATTCGAAGAAAATTCATAAAATTGCGATACATCTTGCGTAAATCGAAAGTCGCGGCCGAATCCCGTCGCGGCCGGCCCTCTAAATTCAGATACCTACTCGAAATAAATTCGTAAAAATGCCCCAAATTTCCGCGAGAATCAATTTTTTGCGGCTTATTACTGTCGCGGCTGGCTCTTCAAATTTAGATATTCGAAGAAAATTCATAAAATTACGATATATTTCGCGTAAATTGAAAGTCGCGGCCGAATCCCTTCGCGGCTGGCCCTCTAAATTCAGATACCTACTCGAAATAAATTCGTAAAAATACCCCAAATTTCCGCGAAAATCAAATTTTTGCGGCTTATTACTGTCGCGGCCGGCTCTTCAAATTTAGATATTTGTAGAAAATTCATAAAATTACGATATATTTCGCGTAAATCGAAAGTCGCGGCCGAATCCCTTCGCGGCCGGCCCTCTAAATTCAGATACCTACTCGAAATAAATTCGTAAAAATACCGCAAATTTCCGCGAAAATCAATTTTTTGCGACTTATTACTGCCGCGGCCGGCTCTTCAAATTTAGATATTCAAAGAAAATTCATAATTGCGATACATTTTGCGTAAATCGAAAGTCGCGGCCGGCCCTCTAAATTCGAATACCCACTCGAAATAAATTCATAAAAATACGATATATTTCGCGTAAATCGAAATTTCGTGGCTGATTACCGCCGCGGCCGGCTCTTGAAACATGATGCACGGCAAATGTTGAAGTTTGATTTAAAAAAACCTAATTATAATGCATCTTTTACCATCTCCCCCGGCATATTTCATCATATTTTTATGTAATAATAAAGCTAAATATATTTATTTGAAGGTGAAATATTCCGATCCGATAGATTTAATCAAAAGTTATTTGTGTTTTACAAATTCGATGGAATAAAAATTTTATACAATAATATTATGAAACATCTCTATGTTCAGTATCAAAAGGAAGATTATTGAAGGAGACGGCAAATGTAGATCTAGCCCACGTTGTCATTAAGGCCGAAAAATACATGAAAGGTTATATTGAACTCAACCTTAAAGACGCTTGCATATTCGTTACATAATTCCGCATTGCATATTTGTTCCACATGTCGAATTGCTATTGTACCTGGTTAGGGGATTAGGGATTGGTATATTTATGGGTTACGGCTTATGGCCCGGCGGCCGCCGACAAAGGGTCTGTTTATGGTCTCAGGTACTAGGATCGCGCGTAATCTGTGAAGCCAACGTCTTTCAATTTATGACTTGGACTTAAAAGGTTCATTTTAGATATTTTACGGCACAATATTTCGTTTATGTTGATTTTACCGCCGGATTTCTAAAACCTCTTAAGCGGGAAGCAGTTTTAGCTCTAAAACTTTTTAAGTGGGAAAAAAATCGTGTTTTTTGCAGTTTTTTGTATGGAATTTTCAAGGGACCGAAAATCAAAACTTCTTAAGCGTGAAAACTTCTTAAGTGGGAACTTCTTAAGCGAGTTTTACTGTATTTCATCTGCAATGCTAGGATTAATTCTCTGGCATCTTTCTCCGATTCCCTATCCTATCTTCTCCTATAGACTTGTAGTCAGCCTACTCAAATCAGTCAAATAGGTTTCAAAACTGTGATATCCTAGAGCAGGGGTTCCCAACCTTTTTGTACTCTGGAGCACATTCTAAAAAATCGGTAGGGTGGCGGGCACCACCTATTTTTAATCGACAAACTCCTTCCATAACTTCTCATTTTCCCATAATTTATTTTATTATATTCATAATTTATTAATAAATAATAAACAAAAATGTTTCAAAATAATAAAACTCTAACAAATAAATAAAAATAATTCACATATTTAATTAATGTTTATGAAAAATTCTCTCTCTGTCAAATAGTGGCGGGCACATACGAATCGGCACGGGGTTGGGAACCCCTGTCCTAGAGAGTAATTTGAAAGGTTACTCATAGATGGCACTAGTCAACATAGTAGTTTATTAGGTTACCAGTAGATGGCACATAGCTGTCGACAACGCAAGGATTGAGAGTACAATTGTAATTTCAAGGTCGGTGTCCAGATTAATTCCTACCTTCCACTAAATAAGCCATTAGAGCTCATTGTCATCACAATTGAAGTCCAAATTGTTTTGTTGACCCCAGAGTTTTTTTCATAAAACATATCTGGTTTCCTAGCTGGTTTGAAAGCTGCTTATATTCGGAGAATTTTTTTCTCTCTAAAATATAATAGGAAGGAATTCGAAAATATTCTTAGATTTTATTATATTTTCCAGCTGAGCCTTATCCATAATAAAAATAAGTTGTGAGGTTTTCCTGTAAATAAATAAAGTACCATGACTTTTGGAAATCAGAATTATGATATTTGAAACTGAAAAATCATGAATTTGTATCACAAATGCAAGTGACAAAATGACAGGATAGAATAGTATTGAGATGCATTATTTCCTTGCCAAGAAAATAAAATATATTTTAGTATGCTAGGTCCAAAATGCCGTAAAATCAAGGCAAGTGCGGTGAGCTAAAGCGTATCCACTGAATGAATACTCAGCATTAACCCATTTTTCAGAAGGTATATGTATTAATATTTCCGCTTTGCAATAAAATCCCAATATATGTAATATTGCTGAATGTATCCGAAAACTAAACTGTTTTTGAAAAGTGATGAAATATGCTTTGAAATTTTATAATTCGTAAAAATCGTTAACTCATTTTTTTTGTCATTTCATGTAAAAATAATTAATAAAAATTCTCAAACTTTCATAATTTTTTTTTTAAATTGCGTTTGGTAACTTTGGATTCATAAAGATGTATATTTTAATTATATTGCAGTTAATTTTTAGATTTGAATATAAAGCATGTATTTTCTCGCTTTCTAACACCGTTTAGATCATATTTCTTACCAGAATAGTAAGGGAGACACAATGATTTCTATGAACTGTTCCCAAAAGCGAATAAATTATCCTGAGGGATTAAACAAAAGTTTAATCTGGTACTTTTATGTGCCTGAAGGGTTAAAGGGGTTACAGTAAACCTTACAATTTCAGAAGACCCCAGTCGCTACGGCATCCTGACCCTGTTCTCTCAACAGCGGCAGGCAGAGAGGGCCGTGTTCAAGAGGTCGGCCAGTGTGGTGAGCACCTCGGGGGGCCCCAACTCCTGCTCCACACCGGGACCCAGCGGACAGCGGGGCCCCGGCAGACCCCCTACCACCGATATTCCCTTGGAGGAGTTGTTCCCCACAGAGGATGAGGTACGCTACTGTCCCTATTGAATTAAACATAAATGTCACCAGAGAATAAAGTGTCATCTACATCTTTTACTTCAAATTAGCTCAGGAGTGATTGGTTAAAGACCTGTTTACGCTGCGTAGTCTGAATTCTTGTTAAATCAGTTCCAGTTTTGAAAATGACAAATATTTTTCTATTAAAAATATTATATTATGGCTACATACTAATTTTTTGTTAATAAATACGGTATTATGGGTAGGTGCTTACAATTTATTAAATACAATTTTGAAAATATTGACACTTAAAGTCAAAGCAAATTTGAATTCATTGAACCAGAGCGACGCACCAATGACCTAAATTAGTATTTTTGATAATTGATGACAGGATTGGCTCTGTACAGGCGCAGTTTAAGCAGTCTGCTTCGGGCGCCGACTTGCCAAGGAGCCAAGGCATTTATAGTACCTCACCTAGAGGTGGTTTTTTCACTGATTGTGATAAAATAATGCACAGGTATTTGTCATTAAATAAAAAATTTCTGACTCTAACTTTCAAGTTTCATTCAGAGATTATGAATATTTTATTTGCTGATCCGCAGGAAGTGACATACAAAATGAAAATTTCTTTCATTTAAAATTTTGAATTATAATGTGTGTTGCGTAAATTTTAGTTTTCAGGTGAATTTCCAGTGTTTCACATTAACTATAAATCACATGATGCAAAAATATTGTTCTTTTTCCAGACGCAGAAGCAATGCAGGATCCAAAGGCGTGGAGCCACCTTTGCTCTGATCAGCCTGACCACTGACTTTGGTGAGGAGTTACCAGAGAAGCTGCCTAGGCTGTGGGAGATCATAATGCTGGCATTCTCTCCGGGTCCTCACCAAAACGGTACTTTTATTTAACTTAAGAAGTTTTCACGCTTATGAAGTTTTGTTTTTTGGCCCCTTGAAATTCCTTACGCTGGCCTTTAATAAACTGCAAAAAACACGATTTTTTCCTACATAAGAAATTTTACAGTTACTGCTTCCTGCTTAAGATTTAAAACGTATTAGATTAGAAGAAGATTTTAACGTTCGGCAGTGAATCCATCACCAACAAAAACTAGTCCAAAATATACCTGAAAATATGTAACCCTTTTACTGAAAGTCATTCAATTTATGTTAAGTGTCTAGTGTCATTAAATATACTAATTTCAGTTGTTGGTGCATGGGTAAGCAATGTGAGATATTCCTATGTAATGCGTAACAATATTCAAGTTCAAAAATTTAAAAAAAAATTTTGACATTTATCGTGTCAGACAAGTGATAAAGCAGGTACCCAAATTATTTTATGAATTATTAATTTTCTATTTGAAATATGTATTTATTTTGTTCGAATGTTTGACAGATGCTTAAAAGAATTAATAGAGTTAAGATTCATTACTGAGACAATCCGCATGGACTACTAGGTCCAGTGGACATACTTTAATGGCCCATTCTTAACATATTCTTTGAATGGCTATCCTTTTCATAAGCCATTCTATATTTTTGTTTGATTTATATGAATATTGTTATAATAATACCCTTTGACTTTTAATGAGTCTGCGTTACTAAAGGTACCGAACTTTAAATGAAATGGTATACATTGAATAAACATTTAAAGCATGTATTTCCTTTTCCAGCCGAGGAGCTGATCACCGCCCTGCAAGTCCTGGAGGTGGTGGCGCCCTACGTAGCCAGGTCCCTGCTGCCCCAGCTGTTGCAGCGCCTGGAGGGATTGGCCACCCTGCTGGACCACCAGTACAAGGCCATCAGGCATATGGCGGCCCGCTGCCTGGCCACCCTGGCACACATTGCCTCGCCCAAGGTCATGATGGTGGTGGTGGAGAAGGTATGAACTGTATTCATTAATTAGTGTATTATCCTTATTTAATTCCCTCAGGGTCATCTTTGGGGATGCTGTGAGGAGAGTCTTTTTAGGGAAAGGAAGGAGAAGAAGTTCTGCAAAGGAAAAGGGTATGAGGATGGGTTGGAATCGGGGGGCCAATGTCTTCAAGAATGAGGTTGTATGGATCCTTCCCTACCACTGCGGTGCAAAGCAATGGGTCGAGAGAGTCCGGCTGAAGAGATCTACGTTAGGTCTCCATCAACCAGTCTCTCCCGATCCGACCCGCCATGCAATAGGTAGGCAATCACATTCGCCGCCAAAACCTAGACAAATCTCACTCCATGAACCCGGGCACCCCTGCTAAGTCACCAAACATAGCGGACCACTTGGGGTGATCTACAGCCAGGATTATCCAATAAACGGTTCCCGGGACGGCGGTGAATTAATTTGTATTTTATGTACTGTAATCAACATTGTGACTCATGTATGGGAATATTGGGAAGGAATCTGACTTGCCTCTTTCCTTTGGTGCACGTCTTGTTGAAAATTGAGATTATTGTATTGAAGAATCACTGAACAAACTTATTTAATAGGCTGACTTTGAACACGTTGCAATGGTCAGCAACGTAGGTACGCACTGTCAGACAGGGACAGGTAATTGTGTAATAGGTTGGGTAAGGATGTTCGCCCCGATTATAGATGACAACCCGGCAATTATTTTGTACTTTGTTTGGGAATAAATATTCATTCTTTACAAATACAGTTTATTGTCATTGTAAGAACACAGAATTCATTTTGCCGTGAATATAAAAACCACCTGCCGAAGCAAGGGGAATGTAGGAACACATTTTACGCATATATGTGTCAGCCCTTCTCCTGTATCAAATTAAGTCTTTTTTAACCCATTGAATAGGTACGGACTTGTTAACCCCTCAGGCTTCGGGCCTATTTTGTGGGAAGGTCAAAATATTTCCGCTTTTGCAATAAAATTCGAATAAATGGAATATTTCTGAACGCATCTGAAAAAACTATTTTTGAAAGGTGATGAAATATGCATATAATTTTTTAAATATAAAAATTTTGAGTGCAAACATGAAAAATTAAAAAAATGGCTTACCTACATTTTTTCAAATTATATTAGGCAAATGTATTATGATCGTTAACGTCAACTCACTTTTTTGTTGTTTCATATAAAAATAATTGATTCCCAGTTTCATAATTATTTTTTAAAATTGAGGTCAGAAACTTTGGTTTTGTAGAGGTATACATTTTTAATTAAATGAAAACACTACGAGCGAAACTCAATTGAAAATCTGGAAACAGAAAAATCAGAAAAAGATATTGGCACCTCTGGGACTCGAACCCAGGACCTTTCTACTTTCCGGGCAAGTGCTCTGTCCACTGAGCTAAGGTGTCGATATCCAATTCGGTCACTTTTAACTGTACCATACTTCGACTAAGAACCACCCATATTATCTTCATTTTCTTAACACATATTTTATTGGCTGCCATCTTTATGTATGATTGCAAGATTCAAACCTGAACTATATGCAATCTAGATGGTGTCTGGATAATTTTTTTTTTTTATCCATTTTATTTAATATGCGACATCTATTGATTTTTCTCTATTGACTTTCATTTGTCATTGGATATGCCGGCGCTCAACGGATACAAAATTTTCTTCTTACTTTTGGCACTTTTGGTTACGTTTGGCACTTGAGAAGTTGAAGTTAGTCATCTAGTCAAAGTAAGGCTTACTTAAATAATAAAGTGGATGGAAAATTTTCGATAATGTAAATCAGTCAACCATCTAGTCAAAGTTAGCCAGCTAGTCAAAGTAAGGCATGCTTGTATACTAAAGTGGAGATGCAGCAGATTTTTTAAACCGGAAACGTAACGAATTTACAGACAGACGTAATGCGAAAATATCCAGTTAAAACAGGACTTTGCTACACTCAGTCAACTATATAGTAATTTATCGTCGGTGTAAGTCCAATACCACATAAGAGCCATTTGTAAAAATGTTAAGGAGGGCAAAAAACTCTCTAGGTATACACGCACTCTTGCATTTGTATGATTCATTTGCGGTATTGACTTTAAATGATTACAAGCAGTCTATTACTGGTCAATTTCACAATTTGAAAGCACGAATCAATGCGGCTTGTGCTGTTCAACTGAAAGTGCCAAAAAACATATTTTACAATTATTGGCTCATATGCATATATTCACATAGACGATATTATAAAAATGTTGTTTATTAATTTGTTTGTCTCTCTCAGATACTACCGATGCTTGGGGCCATAGATAATGACAGAAGGAGACAGGGAGCTGCAGAGGCCCTGGCCTGCATTGTGGACAAGCTGCAGATCAACATAGTTCCCTATATTGTACTGCTGGTTGTACCATTACTAGGTGAATACTTTATAAAACATTTATCAAAATATTCTCTATCCCACTAAAGTCTTCCACATGTATACGCAACTATCCGATATTAGCGTTGTGTACTCGCATTGCAAACAATACGTCGCAGACACTCTGTACACGTCGTCGCTACTGAAATCACGAAACCCGCGTCGCTACCAATCATTGTTATATTCTCGAAATGTCAAAACTAGAAATTTTTCATAATCTCACTCACAATCAAACTTTCCGTAGCTGCCATTTTTATATCCTGTAATTCTTTGGTGACTATTTTGTTTCCATCATTCTGTCACCAAAATGTCTGACAAGAGTGACGCCATGTTTAAAGTCTCGAGGACGGGAGTCGGAACAACCTTGTCGCAGAAAACTGGCGTCGGCGACGAGTTTAGAAAATGTCAGCAACGTATGCCTGTGTACGAACCTCTGCGCAGAGATACTTGAATCATTGTGTATGGGATTCTTACATATCCTTATGGAAGAAGGGCCTCAGTCAGTCATCTTGGCATCCACTAGTCTTCTCAGTTCTTCGCTATCTATTTCAATGTAATTGATGTGTCATGCCATTGATTTAAAATGTCTAATGTCCCCAGGTCGTATGAGTGACCACGACGAGCCCGTCCGCCTGATGTCGACGCACTGCTTCGCCACGCTGATCCAGTTGATGCCGCTGGACGGGGCGGTGCGAGAGCCCGAGGGTCTGCCTCGGGAGCTGCTGCTGCAGAGGGCACGCGATCGAGGCTTCCTGGAGCAGCTCTTCAACCCCAAGGCTATCGGAGACTACAAGGTCCCGGTGGAAGTGCAGGCTGAACTGCGCTCCTATCAGCAGGTAAAGATCTTTAACCGATATGCCGCTGTTCACATAATACGATGGCAAATTCTCTGTACTGTCTCCAGCACTCTGTTGGTGTTATAAATGACTTGTTAACTAGGTAACTGAGTGGTCCAATGTGACGGGTTCTAGTGGGGAAGGGAAGGGAAGGAGGGGAAGTATCTGGCCATTCAGATCTGGTCACCAACACTGGAGGTCTTACACCAGGGCTTTACTGAGAGTATCTTCCACTCTGGAATATGCCGCATTATCTATTTATTATTTTAAATTAATAAATTGTGAAATAGCACAAATTAATCAAAGAAGGTTTATGGAAATATATTTATGTGTGCACGCGGGTATTTCTACCCATCGACCACAGAGGCCGTTGAAGCTGAAACTGTCTAAGCGAAATCTCTGCTAGCTAAATCCACCATCATTACACAAACAACAATTTTCCATTGTGGTTTGTGTAATGATGATGTAGAAGGAGTTAAAATATTGTCAATTTATTCAAAAATTATAATTTTTTTAAAAACAGTTTTTAGTTTTGGGATATATACAGAAATATTCCATTTTATTGCAAAGTGGAAATATTTTGACCGTCTGAAAAATACGCCAAATTTCTGAAGGATTATTAGAGAAATTTAGATACAGTTTGCATGCAGAGGACGTATTTGGGACACATGATATTGGAAATGCTATTATTTAATATTGGTATTTTTAACATATGTTCTAATGAACATGTTTAGGAAAGGAAAAGCAAATTTTAAGATAAGCGGTATAAGGATTTGATTACAATTTATCTTTCTAAATATGATTTGTCCCTCGGCAAGAGGCAGATAGTGTGTAATATTAATTTACTTACAACTAATACTTTACAACTGTACTAGCTTTATAAGTAACTTTTAAACTTATTGGTACTTTAAACCATTGATGTTAAATAATTCTTTGGTACAAGCATCTTTGGAGATGGTATAACTTGTTTAGTTTTTAACATTTTCTAAAATAAGTATTGATTATTTCAGGCAGGTGTAAACTGGCTCGCCTTTCTCAACAAGTACAAGCTGCACGGTGTGCTGTGCGATGACATGGGCCTCGGCAAGACGCTGCAGTCCATCTGCATGGTGGCCGGGGATCACCACCAGCGCCAGCTGCGCCCCCGGGATCAGGCCGGGCCCCCGCTTCCCTCGCTGGTCATCTGCCCGCCCACCCTTACTGGTAGGAACCTAACCTTACTATATTATCCTATCTGACATGCAGTAGACATCATACTAACGTACCCATACATTCTGACATGCGAACAAAATAATAATGCAAATTTATCTCAGATCAATTCTGCAAATCGGGCCGTTCTCTCTTTCAATCTTTAGTACAACAATTATTATTTGTTAGATATTGTGCTTTGTTACATATGGTATCTCCTCGCGAGATAGAAAGACTAAATTATGTGAGTTTTTCACTACGCTTTTTTTTTATTGCCATTAGAGAAGAAATAATATTTTGGGACAGTACTAAATCTTTAAAAAATGGCAACACCTTGAACTTAACCATAGATCACGTGAAAGTATCGTCCGTTTGTTAAAATAGGAGAATCTATCAAATGGACCACCTATTTCTGCACAGAGTCAAGGGTTTTTTTAGGCGTTTTGGTGCTCCAGATCAGAAATGGCAGCCAAATTTAACAAGAAGGGGAAGGGTTTTATAGTTTTTTTTGTGAAGTAAATTGGGTGGTATCGGCAATCTTGAATGCATCATAACTTCTTCACTCGTTTAAACAAGGGTCTGTACATCAATATTTTTAGGGTCTGTATACAATATTTTTCTCAGGTCACTGGGTTTACGAAGTGAGAAAATTCCTCGCGAGCAAATACCTCAATCCTCTGCACTACACCGGACCACCCGTCGAGCGAGAGAGACTCCGCACCAAGGTCAGGCATCACAACCTCATTGTGGCGTCCTACGACATCGTCAGAAAGGACATAGACTTCTTCACCAGCATCAAGTGGAACTACTGCATACTGGACGAAGGGCACTTCATCAAGAATGGCAAGACCAAGGCCTCCAAGGCCATCAAGATGCTGGTTGCCAATCACAGGCTGATCCTGTCGGGAACGCCCATACAAGTAAGGAAAACTACCTTTCTTAATGCTTTAGAAGTAAATAAAAAATGATCTTTTGAATAAACAGGTTTAAAAATTGTGTGATTAATCAAAAAATTATTGTGATTTTGGGTTATTATGGCGTGTTGCGCTACCTCCTTTAGCCAACGTTTCGGACAGCATTACAGTGTCCATCATCAGGGCAGGTGATGGACGTCTGCCTGTTTATTATTTATCTGATTATACATCTGCCCTTATATGATGGACCCTGTAATGCTGTCCGAAACGCAAAAGAAGAAGGCAGCGCAACATGGCATAATAACCTAACAAAATTCACAAAAATACTTTTGGTTGTGAAAATTTAAAATCATATCAGGTCTGAAAGTGTTAAAAGTCATTACACACTATTTCATTATTAGTTTTATGTATGTTGTGTTTGTGGGCATTTTGGCCAAAGTTTTTACATTGCGTTTTTGTCATGTTCCATGATTTTTATTGGTTTTTCCATAGCTTTGTACTATAGAATATGTGAAAATTATATACATACTTTTAAAGGCCTTCGCTCTCGGAGAAACTAAAATGAAACCAGTTGTCAACGCACCAGCACTTTTGCTTGTGTGGCAGTTGCTTTTCAGTTGCCTTGTTAACAGGTTTCAGTTGCCTTGTTAACAGGTTGCCATGGTAGCGCTCACGAATTTCGAATTGTGTTGACAACTGGTTTCATTTCAGTTTCTCTGTGAGCGAAGGCCTTAACAGGCAAATTTACTTTATTTAGTCAGCTAAATACAAATGTCAAACCTGTATATATTTTTAATCAGTTATTATTATGTTTTTTGATAATTTAGATCAAAATGTAGTGTGTTTTTACCATGTCCCACCTCTAATTAGACAAAGTCTGATTTCGTAATTAATTTTATGATTTTTTAGATGTTTAGGATTAAATTTGTGACGTCAAATAGCTTACATTGTACAATTTTTGAAAAATGGATAGTTTTTATATAATTTATTTATTTGCGTTAACCCATGGAGGTCCTAAGAAAAATAATTTCTCTCAGGGCCTATGTCATCTTTGGGGATGCTGTGTGGAGGACCTTTTTAAGGAGAGGGAAGGGAGAAAGGAAGGAAAAGGGTAAGAGGATTGGGTAGGAATTAGGGTCAGTGTGTCCAAGAGTGACAGACGTGTGAATCCATCCCGCCCGGCTGGTGGGCAGGCGCATCCGCCGCCAAAACCTGAATACTCCTCATCTGATAAATCCGTGCACCTCTGCTAAGTCACCAAACGTAGCAAACTACTTGGGTGACCTATGGCAGAAGTGTTGGTTGTCCAATAAATGGTTACCGGGGCGGCAAATTGTTTTTGACCAAATTTGGACCAACATTAAAAAGTAGTTGGTCCCAGAATTTCTGCACTGAATAAAAATCCTGACTTCTAATAACCTGGCATTTGTCGAAACATAGTGGAACATAAAGTAACATAAATGGATGCATAGAAATTTTAAAAACATGTTGAAACTTTGGTGAGAATGCTCATTTAATAAAATGTAAAATAGCCTTGCATTTAATCCTGCAGGATATTTATCGACTAACTATTAGTTTATAAACTATATAATAAATGTGTGTTTATCTTCCAGAACAATGTGCTAGAACTGTGGTCGCTGTTTGACTTCCTGATGCCCGGACTCCTGGGGACGGAGCGGCAGTTCACTGCGCGCTACTCCCGCCCCATCCTGGCCGCTCGGGACCCCAAGGCCACTCCACAGCACCAGGAGGCGGGGGCGCTGGCCATGGAGGCGCTGCATCGACAGGTAAAACAACTACCTTAACATTTTCAAAGTCACAAAAGTTTTTTTTGGTATTTCTTTTGCTATTATGTTTGTCTCTCATATTATTATCATTGCGAACTTCTTTATACTCGTGCTCTAATTGTTGATGTCCACAAATAAATTCCCTGCTTCTACTCACGATAAAGCCAAAGTGCTATTGTGGTCAAAATCAGTGGGGCTTAACACTTCAATCTGTTTAATTTTGGTGGATGAATTTTGGGTTTGATGCGGTAAAGATTGATGATTCATTTAATTTGTTTAATTTTGGCGATGAATTTTGGGTTTAATGCGGTAAAGATTGATGATTCATTTCGTTTGTTTAATTTCGGGCGATGAATTTTGGGTTTAATACGGTAAAGATTGATGATTAACTTCATTAATTCAGTCCGTTTGATTTCATTCACTTATGACATCACTTTTCTATAAATCGAGATAACCCTAAACATGTATATTTAAATATTAGCATATTAGTTGTAAATCTCAAACTCAAGCAACAGTTGTAAATGTAAATATCATTAAATCACTAATTTTAAGTCAGTAGTTATAAGTCTTAGTTATAAGTGACTAGCCGCAGTTTCTTCCTTGAGAGTCTCAAGGAAGATACCGTGTTTTTTACTTACCACGATAGTATAAGTCTCAGATGTAGGTCATTAGTTATGAACATCAATCTTATTTGTAAGCCAGTTGTATTCATTTATTGTCTATGTATTTATTTGTACAGCTTCCCTGGGGTGATTTTTTAAAAAAACCGCACACACATCAGCCAAATATTATTATTATCAGTTTAACAGTTGAGCTGATGGTTTTAATTTTAACGAGGTAAAATATACCTTATCGAGTTGATTATTTTTAGGTTCTTCCTTTCCTTCTACGCCGCATGAAAGAAGACGTGCTCACCGAGCTACCGCCCAAGATAACACAGGACTACTATTGCGAGCTGTCTCCTCTGCAGCGCCGCCTGTATGAGGACTTCTCTCGCGTACACATGCCCCACGGCCTGCCGCAGGGCCACCAGCATGTGTTCCAGGCCCTGCGCTACCTGCAGAATGTCTGCAACCATCCCAAGCTGGTGCTGACTCCTCAGCATCCGGAGTACGCCACTGTCATTCAAGAGCTGGCGCAACAGCACTCCAACCTGGATGATATACAACACTCTGCTAAGTTACCTGCTCTCAAGTGAGTTTGGTTTTATTCAGAACTATTTAAGCAAGGAAAGTAATTGTCGACCCTAGTAACATGGTTCTATGACAGTTGATACCCCGATAGTTGGCCCCCCGGCATAATTGTATGCAATATGTAGTCGGTTTAGGGAAAAAAATGGTGTATCTACTTACACAAAATATATCCAAATGTTTCGAAAGGGTGTGCAGAAAGGATGCACTACCGAATAAACAAAATATAAAACATTTTTTCATTAAAATGTGTCAATTTGTCTATATACTGTATATACCAGCGTTTAAGTACATAAAATGGTTCCACGCCAACTCAGAATCAAGTCAACTCAACACCTCTTTTAAAAGTCATTAACCCTCTGAGGAGTATCGCCGCACATATGCGGCGGCACTCGAACGATCCAGTTAGAGTATCGCCGCGTATATGCAGCCGTACAACTTTATTCAATTTTTCTATATGTAAAATGTTGAGAGTCACTGAATTTGTCCAACTATAATTTATAATGCAATAAGAAGAGGTTATACTAATAAAAAAGCTCCGAAATTAACTTGTGTAGTAAAAAAGGAAAGAAGATAATTAATTAAATCCATTACTTTAAATTAAGAAAAACTTGAAAATTAACTCACTCCCACGATGTAAATGATAAAAAAATAACTCACTAATCAAAAGGTTAAAAGCTGTGAAAAATAATAATTGAAAAAAGCCCATAACCTAACCTAAGGTAACTTAATTAATTTTTATATATTTTTTTCGTCACGGTTAATTACTTTTCAAAGGAGGTTGTTAAGTTGATTTCATTCTGAGTTTACTTTCTTAAGTTTAATAATGTTAATAATTCAGTTTATGACATTGTCTAATGAATACATTCTTCCAGACAACTCCTCCTGGACTGTGGCATCGGATGCCCGCCCTCAGACACGTCCACCGTGCTCTCCCAGCACCGCGCGCTGGTGTTCTGTCAGCTGAAGGGCATGCTGGACGTGGTGGAGCGTGACCTGCTGCGTCCGCTGCTCCCTCACGTGTCCTATCTCCGGTTGGACGGGTCCGTTCCGCCCGGCCAGAGACACAGCCTGGTGCAGAGGTTCAATAATGATCCTAGCATCGATGTACTTCTGCTTACCACACAGGTAAAAAAATTACTAAAACATCCAAAAACATCCAAATTGATAGACTTGCCCTAAATCTGGGCATCATTTCGACGAGCTGGAGTCAAACCACCATCTTATTTTTGGCACCAGGAGGTTCGAGAATGCTTTGAATAAACTTGGACATCAAGTTGAAGTCGTCAGTTGACCGCCAAAGAGCGCACATTGAAATAACCAGACCCTGTGCAGAAAAGTGAAATTTGCTAAGTCAAGGCATTGTGGGACTTTTCTGTGCAGGTTGTGAATGTTTTTAACCGCCTAGCGTAGCGATGATAAAAATGAGTAAGGTGGGTAAATTATAAAACACTTGTAAAAGTTTCCAACTAAATAGTGCAACAAAATATTTAATTTTGGAAACATGCTCGAACTTTTGTTTACCCGAATTGGGATTTGTAGCAAATTGCGCGCTTTTGTAAAAATGACCAGTAATTCTTAAGCAGAGTTGCGAGTTGCCCATATACTGTCAGATTCATGTATTGATAAATTACAGTGCGGGAGACAGTCACGTCGCCTCCCCGCTCTGCGCAACTTGGTTTGTTCGCCTTACCGGGCTTAAATATCAATTTGGATGTGTTTGAAAACACCCGATAAATAAAAGTAGAGACAGAAAGTCTCTCCAATTATTTTTGAAATTGCTGCAAATGGCATTACCCAGATAAGAAATTATTTAGAGCTTTTTATAAACTTTCATACTTATGCCCTCAACACTATATAAAGTCCTTGTTGACCAAACACTGCAGCATGGGAAGGGTTTAACTGTTACAAAGCGCTATAGTCAAGGTGCATTTTTCAGAGGATGTGTACCAATGACGTTATATATAACATGGTGACCCGAAAGTTGATCCCCCGACAATTGATCCCCCGAAACGATATTTACTATTTTTTATAAATAAAAATCTTGCATCACAATGTTTGTTCGATAAAAACTCCGAAACTACTTAACCGGTTTTGATGAAATTTGGCTTTCTGTGTGTAATTTGGTCCAACTTAAAAGATAGGATAGTTTTTATCTCAATTATTGACCACAATATTTATTATTGCACATTAAATGTTCACTAAATGTTTGTTATAGGACAGTGCTTGGTAATTTTTTTTAAGTTCCATAAGTTTCTAACATATGGCGGTGTGGGTTAATTTATCGACACAACCCTTGGTTATCTAGGTTGGGTAACCATCCAGTAGGCAATTGTATTTTATTTTGTAGTTTTAGTACTCAACTGCCACGCATCGCGTAAAGTTGGTCCTACTAGTAAATAGATTGCATTAAAAGAGCGCCAAAATGCCCTTGTGTGTGGTGAGAAAATGTTTCCATTACAAGTCTGAATTTGATGCTCAATGTGGTGGAGTACGACCTACTGTACCTATGAAGGTTTCATAAATCCATCTCTATTTTTTGTAGGTGGGAGGTTTGGGCTTGAACTTGACTGGAGCCGACACGGTAATATTCGTGGAGCACGACTGGAACCCCATGAAGGACCTGCAGGCCATGGATCGGGCTCATCGCATCGGACAGAAGAAGGTGGTCAACGTGTATCGGCTCATCACCAGGGCCACGCTGGAGGAGAAAATCATGGGGTATTTTCAATGTTCTTTTGCTGTAATGTTCTGAAAGTTTTACACGTACCTTCAATTTTTTTTTTGGAGCAGATGGATGAATTTGTGTATCTGGGAAGTATGTTTTCAAGAGATGGGAAGGCTGATAGTCTCTGGGAAGTATGTTTTCAAGAGATGGGAAGGCTGATAGTATCTGGGAAGTATGTTTTCAAGAGATGGGAAGGCTGATAGTATCTGGGAAGTATGTTTTCAAGAGATGGGAAGGCTGATAGTATCTGGGAAGTATGTTTTCAAGAGATGGGAAGGCTGATAGGGGTATTGAAAGAAAGGCAAACGCAGGTAACCACAAAAAAACTGTCTGAAGAAGCGAAGCTAGAAGTCCACAATGGAGTTCTAGTACCTAACCTGATGTAAGGCAGTGAGGAACTGGCAGAGGAAAGATGAAAGTAGTCTGAATGCTGTAGAAATGAGATTCCTGAGGCATATGCATGATAAAACAATGCAACTGAAAAACCAGCACTGCCGCGGCACTCGCGTTTCAGTTGCATTGTTGGCAGATTGCCATGGTAGCAGCTCACGAACTGTAAAGTTTTGACATGTCAGATCAGAAAAATATCGATTTTGTTAAGGAGGTTGATTGCAATTGCGTCGAGAACTGGTTTTTTTCAGTTTCTCCATGAGCGGAGGCCCTTAATAATAATAAGAATAATAATTAGACAATTTGTAGAGCGCCGTTTTTGTGAAAAATCATCTCAAAGGCGCTTTACAATTCATTATGAATTCTTAGGATCGATCTAATTTTATTATTTACAAATCAGAAACATACTTACCTGGCAGGTCACTTCCGATAAACACACTTTTTTAGAAAGTTTATGCTTGGGGAAGATACGACTTTGCACGTGGAGGACATTATATTGAAAACACTGGACATTGCTTGACCGTACCTTTGCTACCCTCATCACTGTTGGTTTTACATTTATAAGAAGATTAATGCCAAAGTTGAGTTAATATTATTTTTGAAAGAATAGAGAATTTGGAATTCTTTGGGACTGGAGATTTTCCCTTGTATGTTTCATTCATTTATATGTTTATATTTGAATGCTACCTCGTACAGAGGGAGGTGGAAGATTTGAGGTTTCTTAAAGTTAAATCTGCCTGTCATATTATCTTCTCAATATCCTTTAACTTACGATTTATAATATTTCTATTTTTGAAACTGATAATTCATGGTGGAATTCCATTATAATATATTATAATAAAAACAAATATAAAACTTTTTTCCACTTTAAGTTTAATGACCGTAACCCCTCCCTCAAATGTTATGTATATAAACCGTAGATTAAGAATATTTTGTACCAGTCTGAAGATGGCTCTAGCGAGCTGAAACCGGTTACGGTCATTAAACTTAAAGTGGAAAAAAGTTTTATATTTGTTTTTATTATAATATATTACGATTTATGTTTTTCCAGTTTACAAAAGTTCAAACTCCTGACAGCGAGCACTATCATAAGCAGCGAAAATGCCTCCTTAGAGACCATGGGCACCGACCAACTCCTGGACCTCTTCCACCTTGACAACAGCAAGGGCATCCGGCCATCGGCCTCTTCATCGGACCCTGACGGCCCCGCTACTATGAAGACTATCCTGGAAAACCTTCCCGACCTGTGGGACGACCAGCAATATGAGACGGAGTATGACATGGCCAACTTTGTCAAGAACCTCGGGAAGAATTGATCTTCAGCCAGCCGCCCACGGCAGCATTGGAAGAAACTCTTGCTGAACACGTATCTCGTGGAGCAGAGGAAAGTGATTAATTATCTTTGTATCGATCTGACGGGAGATGACTCAGATTAAACAAGAATGTTGATTTTACGACTTATTAACTTATACGACATTACAGATAAAATGGAACCTGAATTGATTTGTGGAAATTCGTTTTTCATCAAGTGTTTCAAACCAGATGTTAACTGGTTCGTTGCCACAAAATTTTGAGAATATATACAAATTAAACCCGATCGGGAACCGTGGCAGCATACCGGTTAAGAAACTGTTTAGATTTTTTAATAAGTTCTCGTACTAATATCCTCAACATTTAAATACAGCCCTTGTTGAACATGAATGGTAGCAAAATAGACTTCAATTGCTATGCAAATATTTAAAGACAGACATAAAGGGATTAAGGAATGGATAAAGGACACTTGACCTCCAAGTGAATATGATGGCTCTGGGTTACACTGTTTATCAATTCTACATTCATTGTGAAGGCTCGAAAGAACTGTATTAAGAACAACGTCATTGATTTCTAGAAACACATTACATTGCACATTGTATTTACGTATTTATTTTAATGGCAAGAAACATTTCGATCATCTAGTTGATTAATCAATCATCTCTGAAACTTCAATATTTAAGTTGAGTATGCAGTTATATGTAAAAGTGTGCCCTCTATCTGGTACAATACTCAGATTACTCATAAACACCACCAAATCAATTATAATGCAGATAAAACTTGCAGTGAAATAAACAAAATGTTGATGTAACTGGATCACTAGTAGGATATTTCAAAATATCAAAGATATTAGATGCTCAGTGGTCCCATGAGGGACCCCGAATTTGCGTTGTTCAATGACCAACGATTATGCTGCGAATATTTCACAAAAAATGCTTGGGCAGTGGACTACCTATGTTGCACGCGGCTGCCTTTAGTGCCTTCGTACACGGAGATACTTACAAGCGATTTGTTTCTGATTTTGTGAGCACCCGCCATACTATTTTGATAGTGTTCATACATGATGCTACGTGCCATCTACAGGTTTGACATCAGTTGCACGCTACCAACAGTGCTAGTAGCGCACTACGCTAGGTGAATTCATGTCGTCTGTTTCAAATAAATGGCAGTTGCCTTAAAATATAATAATATTATTATTTTTTATTTAACTTTTACGAGTAAAACCTAAAATTGTAATATTTAATTAAATGAAGACACTATGAGCGAAACTCAATCGAAAATTTGGAAACAGAAAAATCAGAAAAAGATATGGCACCTCTGGGACTCGAACCCAGGACCTCTCTCTTTCCAGGCGAGTGCTCTTGACCACTGAGCTAAGGTGTCGATATCCAATTCGGTCACTTTTTACTGTACCATACTTCGACTAAGAACCACCCATATTATTTATTTATTTATATTTATTAACGCCCTAATGGGCTTTTACATGAATAAACGGAAATTTATATACACAATATTAATTATATGTGTTACATAATCAAGAAAACAGAATAAATAAGAATGCAAACAACTCGTTAGGTATAGAATATTATAACTTAAATTAAAAGAAATGAAATAGTACGAGTTGTACTTACAAAAAAACTAACACAATTCAGCTTAAAATATTTATACATATTATTAATAATAAGACCTTATCTTAGAATTTATCTTCATTTTCTTAATGTATATTTTTATTGGCTGCCGTATGTTATGCTGCCTTTTATTATGTATGTGTATAAGTGACCGAATTGGATATCGACACCTTAGCTCAGTGGTCAAGAGCACTCGCCCGGAAAGAGAGAGGTCCTGGGTTCGAGTCCAGAGGTGCAAATATCTTTTTCTGATTTTTCTGTTTCCAGATTTTTGATTGAGTTTTGCTCATAGTGTCTTCATTTAATTAAATAATAATATTATTATTGAAAGGGGGCAATGGTCTCTATTTGTGGGTGTTGATGTTTTTGCAAAAGATTAACCATTGATACACAAGTACATTAAATTCCTTGATCTAAAGACCCTAGTCATACTAGCTCATATTCACATTGAGGATGATTGATTAAGTTTTAAATGTTTTAGAATTCTGTTTAGGTACATAGCTGAAAAATAGAATATTGTTGAAATTTTAGGCAGCGATGGCGTCAAGCGATTGGGGCTTATTTTTAGATAAAAAAGAAGATGTAGTTTTTCATGTTGTATAAAATACCTGATATGTTATTAGTTGGCAAATTTTTTATCACTTCTGAATAATATGGGAGATTGCACAGAGTCAGTCATGTAGTCTACACATTTCTATTTTGCAACTTTTGAATGATGCTGTATTTGTGTTATTATTGAAATTAATATTTTTATGCATTTATTTAAAGGGAACGGATGCGCGGACCTTTTCGTACAACCTCGTTTTGGATTTGAGGCAAAAATACCCATCCAAACTGAAAATTATTATTTTTCATCAAAAGGTATTGCAATGTTTTAAGGATATGTGCTACTTTATTGATTTGTGTTTTAATTTATAAAAAGTCCATAGATTTCAATTTTTCAAGATTATTTATTTGGGAGTTGACAATATTTATTAAAAAATATATTTTTACTCTATTCGCTATAAAAATATGATGAAATACAATATAAAACATTAAAATTATTTAAAAAAGCATTTTTATGAGTGCAAATTTAAATTACAACCAACCGATTAACATTTGAACACAAATTTGTTGTATATAAATTAAGAAATTTGACCCCAAATAACGTCCCTTTTCAATGTTTTATTTAATACTTCTTTGAATTTGAATGGTAAATTGGGCAAGATTATTTTAACAATTATCATTAATTCACAAAATTTGTCAAAGTTGAACCTAAATTCGTGAAAAAAATTATTCTTTAATGATCTATAATTTACAATCAATGTATATTATAAAAGAAAGTCCAAAAAAAGTGCAGCTCGCAAAAACTAAAAAACGAGTACCGGTACTATCAAAGGAGTTATATGGTGTGGTAGATCTCTATCCTCCCTCCAGGATGACGTTTCCCATTTTTACTTAAAGGGCTTGCTTTGAAAATATAAGGGCTGGAAGTTTCTCCCTCTTGAAATTTCTAGAACAGTCTTCCGCAAAGTTCTAGAAGATTCCATAGAGCTCTAGAAAGTTCTGGAAGGAGTGGCGGAGTATGTTGTGGAATTTTCGGGAATAGGGTATCGGGAATATCATTGTGGAACATTCCAGAACACTCTCGAATGTTGTCCTGAGTGATGCTGGGTAACCCAGCTAGTTTAAAATGAAAATAAGTTAAATATCCTTTATTTACTCATTTTGGTTAAGCATTTTGGTCTTAAATCCAAAATTAAGTTTTGTATGAAAAATACGTATTGTAAAATTCACTATACACATTTTCTACCTGAAGAACCTGAATAGATAGCAAAATGCGTTCAAACACCAACATATTACTTACTACAATACTTATCCACAATCATTCATTTTAAAATTATTCATCTAAAGCTGCGTTATTATTTCAAATACATAATTTAATTATTACTTAAATGATTTTAGTAATAATGATACCTGACCTCCAAATAATGTTTTGTGTGAAACTGTTCCTAGCAGTTAAATTTGTTGTGAGTTCCATGACAATAAATGTCCTTTTATCACTCCAGTCAATTACGATATTCTCAATAATCAATATCTAATCAAACAAACTTAAGTAATTATTACCAACTGATTTAAACTCTACAATAACCCGTGGTTGTTATCTATATGTACAATGTTTTTTTGTTTTCACTTTCTAATAATTGAGATGCAACATTTGTAAAATAAATAAAGTGTAAAAGTTGTACTTTGCAGAGGCTATTATTAATGTGTTCGCTGATAAAGTATTTTTATGTATAAATAATTTGTATCTGTCTATATTTAAGTGAAAGATTTACCACTGAAATGTTTTAATTTTTTTGTGGTTACACAGTTAAATTACAATGCACAGCTTTAAATACTAATGTGAAGTTTTTCTTCATCAGTCGTCTAGGAAAGGTTTCCAACTTTGTTGCATCAGAAGTCAGGGTCATTGTCCTGAATTCAGTGGTGAAATGGAATTCGTTGTTCCCAGTGGCGGTTCTTCACAGTGGGGGGATGGGGACGATCCTCACCAGATATTCCAGAAATCTACTAAAAGAAAAAATGACAATTGTCTTCACCAAAATAATTGAATTCTGTAATCATGTAACATTTGCAGAAATATGTAAATTATAAAAATTATTTCGGACAAAGCAACAACATTGACTCAACTTGAATCGAGTTCTAATGCATTTCTCAGTGTTCAGAACCTAATGACTGTGGGGATATTCCAAGGTGTCTTTTTGAAGCATTTGGGTGCATTCCTTCCATTTATTTCTTGATCCTAGAGTATTTTTAAATTTTTTTTATGTAAATACCCCAAGAATCCCAGCTGCTCCTGTCTGGAGCCAGTGAGACTATGGCATCCTCAATTAAGGTATATTGTGAGGCTGAAGGTAGTGGGGAGGGGAAGGAGATGGCGAAGAGGAGGGTGGGGATGTACCTGGCTATTCAGATCTGGTCACCAAACACGGCTAAAGCCATTTCAAGCAATGTTTCAATTCTGAATGGTGGTCTTTTACCAGGGCGATACTGAGAGTATCTTCCACTCTAGAACGTGCCGCAAATACACAAAATATTTTTTTCAAATGAATTAATTGTGAAATAATACAAATTAATCAATAAAATTTATTTGCGCATGCCCATGACCTTCGGATTGTGAGTCAAGAGCCTTACCCCTCGACCACAGCCGGCCGGCCAAAATAAATCAGTTACCAAAGATAGCAACAATTTTTCAACAGATATTTTTGTTCTTAGTTACTCGTACTTCCCGGTTTTAATTTAAACTTTCATGGCCTTGTATAAATAGTATTTTGCATTTATTAGTGTCCCTTTTTCGTGCATTTTCAGAAAATTTAATTATCATATAAATTAAACACTTCTGTACCTAATTTAATTATAAAAAAATTTCTTCTTGCATTAGTTTCCTAATTGTTTGTGTCAAAATCTGATTTCAACCAAGCATCACTTTTTATTTCTTATTTTGAAGTCTCACTTTTCAGTTTTTGTTATTTAAATCTACTCGATAAGTTAGTTTCTTTAATAACGATTAGTATGTGTTTATTTATTATAATATTTCGGACCACTTGCTGAACTTTATTACAACATCAGTGTCCAAAATATGAAGTTTTCTAAAGTTTATAGTGATGGAGGCATAATTGATATATTCGATTCCAAAACATTTTGATGAGACGCTAATCTAAAAAAAAAAAAATCTGTCGGATTACTGTGTCTATATTAAAATTTATGTTAAAACATTTGATTATTGAGATTCTGTATCATTTAAATGATTTTTAATTGATTATGTATTTTATTATGGAAGTTTCATAACTGAATTTGTCAATTATGTCTATCGCTGGTTTGAAGTATTGTGTATTCATGATGAAAATACTCAGAACTATGATGTTCAGTTATAGTGTGCCATTCTTGTTGAATTTTAAATAAAGGTGTGCTTTGTAACTGTATCTTTTATTTTCTGATCTACTTGATGCAACAAAAATTGGAAAAAACAATTGATTGTTCATATAAACACAGGAAACCGCCAAACACGCGCCCAACATTTGTACACGGTTGACATTAGTCACATGAGAATGTGTCGTTTCTACGACTCGTTCTTGAGTTCAACAGCTCGACTGTGGAACGATTTGCCTCTGTGTTTCCTCCCTCCTACAACATGGGTCTCTTCAAGACCCATGTTCACTCCTTCCTCTCCTCAAAAACACCCTCCACACAGCATCTTCAAAGATGACATAAGTCCTGAGGGAAATTATTTTCCTCAGGGCCTCCTGTGTGGAAATGTAAAAAAAAAATATATATATATATAAATTAATCTGATCAACAACATCATGGTGCTATATCCCTCAGGAGAATTGGCTTCCTTCACAAATTATAAATAAACCACTCCTCCACAAATGCTCTCCACTGACTGCGATTCCTCGTCTTCACCTCCAGTACTCACTCCAACCCGTCCTGTTCCAAAACTCTTCCCTCAATCTGTCCACCGATTATCAATATAATATTATTTAATAAGTAATCAAAAGAAAGCAATATTTTAACAGAGGCCTAAGGTCATCCGCTCATGGAGAAACTGAAAATAAACCAGTCGGCGCCGCAATCGCTATCCACAGGAAAGGAACTTGTGAATTTCATTGGAGGTCTGCAAACAGGTCGTGAGCCGCTACCATGGCAACTTGTCAACAAGGCAACTGAAACGCGACGGCCGCGGGGACTATCAGTGCTGGTTGCCGCGGCTGTCGCATTTCAGTTGCCTTATTGACAGGTTGCCATGGTAGTGGCTCATGACCTGTCAAGTTTTCGAGTAATCTGCGAGATGTCGGATCAGAAAAATATCATCACCAGATTTTGTTCAGGAGGTTGATTGCGATTGCGTCGCCAACTGGTTTTTTTTCAGTTTCTCCACGAGCAGATGGCCTAAGGAGAAAATTTTGGATTGTAATAAATTCATTATAAGAAATATATTTTTTATTTTTTTATTAACGGACTTACGTCCAATTTACAATAAAATAACACAAATTTAATAAAAAGTGTTTATTATAAGATTAGGATGATAGATGAAAGCAAAGTTATTAAATATGTACCTATTCGCGTGTATCAAAAAACTTTGTCAAAAAAAATTTAAAAAAAGACAAAATCAGAGATAATAGAAGTGACAAGTCAAGTCTTAGCTAGATGTCAAAATACATAGTTTTAAAGTATCATCAATTGTTTAGCGACTGACTAAAATCATTTAGAAGTAAATTACAAAAGAAGTCAAGGTCTTGACTTGAGTTGACCAGTCTGCGCATTCTGGACAAAGGTGAATAATATCCATAATTAGTCAAGTGTTGATTGAGGGAATGCTGTTCATTATTTCTGACTCTACGGGAAGGTTTATTGAAAGGGATTAATTGTAGTAATGTAGGTGAATCAATAATACAATTGATAATTTTGAAGAAATAAATAAGATTAATTTTTTTCTGACAATCTTTTGTAGAAAGGTTTAGGATAGGTTGTTTAAAAAATTTGAACAATTCATTAAATATTTAAGTTAATTTTCACATTCTGTGAAAGTTCTACTCAAGTACTGTGATTATTTCTTAATTTTGAAGCAACTGACCCATAATGATATAATATCAGAACTTGAATATACCTTATACAGAAAGTGAAAAGGAATGGATTCAATATGACGAATTTGTACAGTATAAACAGGAGACCAAACAATACAAGCATATTCAAGATTAGAGCGAACCAAGGAGCAGTAAAGAGTTCTAAGGGGTATTTATGTTTTCAAAGTCAGACATAATTCTGGTAACGAAGCCAAGTAGTTTAAAAGATTTATTAACATTTACATCCATAAGAAAAATAAAGCTTGGTATCCAGAAAGACACCAAGGCCTTTAACACTAGAAAGACCGGAGCAGTCATTTTGACCGCAGCTCGAAGTAATTTGAAGATATAATGCTTAATTATTGTTGTATTGGTATGATATTTTTTTACATTTCATGATTTATGGTTTTACAACTATGGTGAAAAAAACAGGTACGTGTCTTTTATACTTTTTGAGATATATTGAATTATACCTACAAAGACCGCCGCCGTCAATGTGACTGTTTGGGCCGTAAGCCTGGGTTTGTTTACAACCTTCTTTACCCAAGTTTACAACATACCCATTCCTCCTCGTTTATGATAGTACTAATATGTGTGTCTCTTTCTTTTGGTATCGCGTATCATTCGAACTCGATCTGCATGTTAATTGGTCACTGTCACATAATTTATAAAAAGACCAAAAAAATATATTTCTCGCCCAAATTTATTTTATGACTTGTTGGAGAAGGACAGAGTATACAAATAACAGAGCTGATCCAGTTGCATTAGCTCCTGAAGAACTATCGGAATTATTTATTGGATAGCAAACACGTCCGCCGTACGTCACCCCAAGAGGTTCGCTATGTTTCGTGACTTAGCAGAGGCACCCGGGTTCGTAAGGTTAGGTTTAACCGGATCTTGGCGGCAAATGCGTCTGCCAAACAACTGCGTGGCAGACCAGATCAGCAGAGATGATTTTTTGACTTCGCTAGCAGGACTATCGGAACATAGCCTTGCACCGCAGTGGTGGGGATGGATTCATACGTCCGCCACTCTTGAGCACTCCCAGTTTCCTACCCACCCCTCATATCTCATTTCCTTCCCAGAACTTATTCTTCTTTCTTTTCCTTTAGGTACCCTCCACACAGCATCCCCAAAGATGACAAATGCCCTGAGTGGAATAATTTTTTGTGGAGTTGCCCTTAGGGCTTTTTTGTGGAGTTTATGTAAATGAAAAAAGAACGCAACCGGAAAATGAAACTTCTGAAAGACGACAGTGCCAAATACATAAAAAAATGTAAGAAAAACCAAATAAATGCACATGTGATAATTGTAAGAAACCCGTTTGCGGAGAGTGCATTCGATTTTATGAAAAAAAGTAACGTAAATCGAAATTGTACAAACATAACACATGTACCAAAATTAGAGCATTTTGCACTCACTTGTTTTTTTTTCCAGGAAGTCCTGAAGAAAAATAAACCCTCAGGGCCTATGTCATCTTTGGGGATGCTGTGTACATTTATGTGTGCATTGGTGTTTTCAGAGAAAGGAAGGAGAGGAAGTTCTAGGAAGTAAAAAAGTGTGAGGGGTGAATTGAAAAAATTGGTACATGTATCCAGGAGTGACGGACGAATGAATCCATCCCTCCTACTGCGGTGCAAGGCGACGGGTCGAGAGAGATCCTGCTGGAGAGGTCCAGATTAGATTTCCCTCAACAAGCGTCTCCCGACCCGGTCCGCTACGCAGTTGGTGGGCAAACGTATTCGCCACCTAGGCCATACAAACCTACCCTAATGAACCCGGACACCCCTGCTAAGTCATCAAACGTAGCCAACCAATTGGAGTGTCCTGTGGCAGAGGTGTTGGTTATCCAATAAATGATTCCCGGGGCGGCGGTACCCATATCCGCCTGTCAATTTGAAAAAAGTGATCAGTGGTCAAATTGACGGTCGTGGTCTTTATAGGTATGGAACAGTACCCGGTCTTTCTAGTGTTAATAGATGTAAAGTTGTTAAGCAACTATTATTTAGTGTGTTTTAGAAAACAATCGCTTTTTTAGGTCTGTGGAAGGACATAATTTTGCACTTATCGATATTTAGTTCCAATATCTGATTGGAAAAGAAGGCAGTCGTGGTATTTTTGATTATTTTTAGGATTCGTCATCCGCAAAAAGCCAAAAGCGCATCTTAGGAAAAATACCAATATAGTTTTTTTCAAAAATTTATTATTTGACGGGTCCTCGGTTCTTTTTTTTTTTTTTTTACATTAACTCCACACAGGAGGCCTTGAGGAAAATAATTCCCCTCAGGGCCTATGTCATCTGGGATGCTGTGTGGAGGGTCTTTTTGAGGAGAGGAAGGAATGAACATTGGTCTTGAAGAGACCCATGTTGTAGGAGGGAGGAAACACAGATGCCGGCAAATCGTTCCATAGCCGAGCTGTTGAACTCAAGAACGAGTCGAAAAAACGACCCGTTCTCATGTGACAAAAGTCAACCGTGTACATATGTTGGGCGCGCGTTTGGCGTGTCTCCCGACTATGCACCGGTGCCGAAGGGATCAATGACGCTAGTTCCTCAGAGCATCTTCCATTGAGATACCGGTAGAACATGGATAGCATTCCCACCCGACGCCTGTGCTCTAAAGATTGCAACCCGTTCGTTAAGAGGTTCTAGTATAATGCAGTAAATTCATGGCTCTGATAGCGCAACGGCGCAAAGCGCCTGACAAATCTCAGCGGCCAGAGAGAGACATCAAGCGAATGAAGGTTCAAATCCTACGAAATCCACAAGATAAACATTTTTATTTTTCTAAAACCAATCTTCAAACCGCTTTAAAATAAAAAGACAAAAAAAAAAAAGAAGCGACTTTCTGACTATATTGCTGACTGATTTGACTGACTGATTATTCTGTGTGAATTGCGCACTCTGATTTCTTTTCAGTTGTGTTTCTGTCTCTAACTCTGATTGAATGGAACTCTAGAACTCGGATTTGCTTTAAGTTTAAGGGTTCACTATCCGAATTTCGATCGATTTCTTGCATATCTCCCTTAAACATTTGAAGTTTTTAAGCTCTTAAAAAAATATATGTTATTTTTGAAGATAATATCTATATACGTTCCACGCCGAAACGCAAATTATATGAAATTCCCTCGATAGAAAAAAATCGCAATGTATGCTCCAAAAATTATTTAAAACAAGTCTATTTCTATTATTTTACAAGTTATATTTGTGAAAAAATTCACAATGTTTCTTTAAATGATACTTAAGATACGTTCCACGAGATTTATGCTCTTTTTTAAACGAGTCATGTTTTATTAAGCTTTTTCGCCATTTTCGCTGCGATTTCATCACTTAAAATATTAGCGCGCTCTGTCCAACATTCGTAATTTCATATCGCTCCATCTTCTTCTTTTTGCGCCGGGAAGTGTGGCCTTAAGTGTTTTTTTGAAAATTTTAAGTGTTTGTTTGAAGAATCAGACAAGCAACAAGGACGTACATACCTACAATATAAAATTTTTAATTAGAATTCAGACTATCCGTGATTTTTCACAGATCTGCGCTAGTTTAAACAATAATACAATTTTATGTAAAGAAGAGTGTCTGTGGCGGGCGGCATAATGATTCAAGTATTTTTTTTTTAAAATAAAAAGTAGATTTTGAGTTAAAAAATATCTCTCTTCTTTTTACTTCTTTATAAACGGCTCATTAATTCCTTCCGTTTCACAAAAATGACATAGGCCTTGAGGGAAATTATTTTCCTCAGGGTGTTTGGAGTTAATGTGAAAAAATAAATTTATTAAATATGCGATTTGAAATAAATTTTTTTAATGCTGTTAGTGACTTTTCTGTTTTCATCTTGGCAAGTCAAGTAACAATCTCTGATTTTTCACGGATAATACAATTACCACATAAAAAAATAATATTATATTAATTTTCATGGATTTTGCTGTTTTTTATCAGCCGAAAATAACCGCCACATTTTAAATAAGTGTGTTTGTGAGTGTTGGAACACATTTCAAACGGCTAGTTCCGAAAACAAACACCAGGTAGCGCCGGCGTACATCAACACCATGGCGAGCTCGACGTCAAGTGCGTGAATTCTTTTTGTTTTGTGTTGACAATATTGTTTTCTTGATGTTTTTAAATAGTGAGTTAATTAGTATAATTGTTATAAGTTGTCTGTTACTCAATGGTGCCTTCTTTTTACGAATTTAATAGTGTTTGTTAGTGTTTATTTGTGTTTTGAACTCATCATCATTGGATTACTTTGGGATATCAGGTGCCGCTGAGGTAAGAAAGTCCGAAGCTTCTTTGAAGATTCCGACAAACTTCTATAATTAACCACTTTTTATTTACTATAAAACTCTTTCAAAAGTGAGCGTATTTAAATCTGTCAATTGTCTCCTTCGATTAAAATGCAGACCGGTCGTAGTTCTGCAGCTTTAGACTGGTATTTTTATATCCGTTGCTCAGCTTGTAAGGTTAGGTTTACCTTGTGGCTATTTTTTTATGTTGGTACGTTCAGAGTTTATTACTTAGATGAGTTGCTTCTTTTAATCAAACGTATTTTGAAATCTTCTAACTTACTTAAATATCGCGCAAGGTTCTTATGTATACTCAGTTTTGTGGTAAAAATTACGAAAAAACATGTCAAAAACTTTGATGTGTTTACAATCACAAACTTCAAAGCGTGCACTTTTTGTTATGGAATGTTTGTCTTCATTCTACAAATTCTCGTGCTCTTCGGCAAGATCGAAAATCGGGATAAACTTTCCATAAGGGCACTTAAAAACTGAAAAGTTTGGCCCGAGAAACTTTCGTTTCATCAGCAGTTTGACGTTTGTCATCCAAGAATTATTTTTAGAAAATGTCTCGAATCTCGAAGCAAACTAGTTAGGGAAATTCTGAAGCATCGAATTTATTTATTTAAGTGAAAATCTTTACCCTTTATTTTTTTATATCATAACAATACTGAAATACTATAATATAATTATGAAGATCTTATTTTTATAGTTTTTTAATTCGAAATAATGTCACGGACAGAAAATTTTAATCTGACAGATAAAAAATGAAAATGTTAAATCAGTGGCTTTAAAAATAAGTACCTACCTGTTTTTTTAACCAAATAAATGGTCGCTGTAGGTTCTAGGTAGGTACCGGGGGATTATCCTCGCAAGCAATGTGGGGGAGTCGTACCTACCTAACGGTAAATGAACCTTCCCGTGCCCAATAGTTGCATACCTGATGTCTTTAGCTGGAACTACTATTTATGGCGGTTTCAGCTTGTGTCAGGCCGCCTATTTTGTCCAAGTTATATTCTTTATTCTGTTGAGTACGATTTTATAACGCTAATAGCACCGCCAAATACTGGGAATTTTATAATAATACATATTATATTCCTATAATCTATCTGTATTTTTTATTGTTTTTGTAGGGGGGAGGATGGAATCTGAATAAGTTTTTTGAAATGTATATATTTATAAATAGTTTGTACAATAATATAACTAAAAACGATAAATTTCACAGATTTTATCAGTTTTATATAGTTTGCAATATCAGCTGAAGTTGCAGGGTCAAGTGTCAAGTCGCCTTTCTATAATAGGCCTCTTATAAATACTAGGGCAGTGTTTGTCACGTCTGTGAACGATGAAAACCCAAAACGCCGTATGCAGTGCGGTGGTGTATGGGATGTGTGAGTGTTGGAAAATCAATACCAGCTCAACATTCCACCTACTTAGCGAGACAGCAATTAAATATGTAAGACCCGCGAAGGGTTCGGCTCCCGGCTGCAGCGCGCTGCTAATCGTCTGAGGTCGTAAGGTGCAACTGAAAATACTGCATTTACGACATCGTAGCATTAGATCGATCCAGGAAACATCATTTTGATATCAACCGTCGCTATGTTGTGAACCGTTTTGAAGCGTTGGTCCTGCTGCTAAGAGCTCTGTTGTCCATTACTTGCGTCGTTTATGAGAAAGAGGGAGAGGTTAGAGGTACCAACTGTCCAGATTCAGTGAGACTATTGACATTACCATTTGGGATATGTTGTAAGGGTGAGTAGAGTGAGTAAGGAAAGAGATGGTCAGAGGAAGGTTGGGAAGTGCGGAATCGAACACGACTAAGCTATTTAAAGCAATATTTCGATTATGGGTTGTTGCCTTTCGCCAGGGGGATACTGAGAGAATCTACCACTCAGGAATTATAGTGTGTGAAACTGTCGTCTGGGTCTAGGTAAATTATTGGACCCCTGGTTCCGTTGCAGCGCACGGGATATCCTGGATTCCCTTTCCTTTTGTCACGAGGTCTCCAGGGGTAAGGAAGTGAGGAGAAAAGAGAGAGACTTTAACTGCGAAGAATTAAAAATGTAGATACTAGATTGTAGAAGTGCTAATGTGTCTCTTCATTTATTCATTTGATGATTCTATTTTCTTAGTTTTAAGTTACATCCTACCACGTGATATCTGATGAGTGAATGAAAGATAATTTTTTTGTGTTACTTTGTACCACAGTCTAATCTGCCCGAAGCAAGCGAAACTATGGCATCCTCGTTTTTTTTATATTTAATTTACTGTGCAGCAATGCCGTGCAAACCATAAAGGTTAAAAAAATTTTTTTTTTTTTTTACATTAACTCCACACAGGAGGCCTTGAGGAAAATAATTCCCCTCAGGGCCTATGTCATCTGGGATGCTGTGTGGAGGGTCTTTTTGAGGAGAGGAAGGAATGAACATTGGTCTTGAAGAGACCCATGTTGTAGGAGGGAGGAAACACAGATGCCGGCAAATCGTTCCATAGCCGAGCTGTTGAACTCAAGAACGAGTCGAAAAAACGACCCGTTCTCATGTGACAAATGTCAACCGTGTACATATGTTGGGCGCGCGTTTGGCGTGTCTCCCGACTATGCACCGGTGCCGAAGGGATCAATGACGCTAGTTACTCAGAGCATCTTCCATTGAAATACCGGTAGAACATGGATAGCATTCCCACCCGACGCCTGTGCTCTAAAGATTGCAACCCGTTCGTTAAGATGGGAGAATCTATCAAACGGACCGCCCGTTTCTGCACAGAGTCGAGGGTATTTTTCAAGTATTTTGGAGCTCCAGACCAGAGGTGGCTGCCAAATTCAACCGTGGGGCGCACTTGCGATTTGTACAGGGTAAGCAGTTGTGTACTATTAAAGTATCTGCGGGCCCTGTACAGTACGCCCAGTTAAATATATATGCCTGCCCTAAGAAAATCGAACCATAAAAGTAAATTGAAAGTTTAGAAAAATTTCAAAATTTGTTAAATTTGATCAAAATGTACTTACTTTTTCCACGAATATGGTAAATCGTTTGTATGCTCCAGGTAAAAATGAGCGGAAGAAAATGACCATTTTTCAAACATTTTTTTCAATGTACAATTATTGAGGAGTCTTTTCACAACGAGAAATATCTACCTCAAACGGTTTTTTAACCCCTCAGGCTAACGGCCCGTTCACACATGTCTCCGTTTTACTGTTCCGTTTTATTGTGTACGTTTTTTTTTCGTCGATGGCGTATGTAGTTGTATGAGCGACTTCACACATAGCACAGTATTCTGTATACAGTAAAAAATATCGTTCCGTAAAAAAATGACATTCCGTTTTGTCATCGAATACTGGACAACGGAACAGTAAAAATATACGGATACGTAGAATTTTAACGGATAGATACTGTGTGCGTGGCGGGAGGTGTGTGCGGGGTGTAGGAGGGGGAGTGATGCGACACCCTGTAAGCACCCTCTCTAGATCTTTGGGCCATAAGTGGATGCTGCCAATAACGTCGAATCTTCCTTCTCCGACGATAGTACCAATACAACACGACAGCGTCCATCCTTGTAGAATAGCGGCGGTATACTGTTCACACATCGCATCCAGTAATGACGGATCCGTTGAACGTTATACGGTGCCTATGTGTGAACAGAGCATAAATTTATGACGTATCCGTTAAAAACGTACCAGTAAAACGGACTCCCATGTGTGAACGGGCCGTAATTTGTTCGCTTTTCTAAATAACTCATACAGGTCTTTTAGAAATCCTTGTGTCTCCCTTACTATCATAGTTAGAAATATAATCTAAACGGTGTTCTCATAGTAAAACCAAGACATTGGACCTTTCTTCAATTTATATCTATGTACGATTTCCACAAGCCAAAAAAAATTGTCCAAAGAAGCGAAGCCAGCAGGCCACAATGGAGTCCTCGATGTATGGCAGTGAGACATAGAACATGCAGAGGAAGGAAGAAAGTTCACTGAATGCTGTTGAAATGAGATAACTGAGTCGTGTGTTTGGTAAAATCACGTACGATCTTGTGAGAAATGTGGAGATCCGCAGAGAATTCAAGGCTTATGTAAGCGTAATGAGTTAGATTAAGAGAGGGACGCTGTGGTTTGGGCACGTAGAGCGAATGAATGAATGAGTGTAAGGAGAGTATATGAGTATATGAGAGAATGGTAGGAGAAGTTGGGGATGCCCGAGGAAGGCAAGGCACGCTACGTTAGAGTGGGGCTATGTCAAGAGTCATAATGATAGACGAGTGTGTATGAGACAATATATATGAATGAGGCAAGGAATGTGTCAAGACCGAGTTGTTTGGCGGTCCGTCATCTCTGCCTACCACTGCGGGAAACGTGATGATTATTTAGTTAGTTATAGAGAAAAACGCAAGAAATGCATTGTGGATGTGTTTCGAGTCCTAGTTCCAAAAGTCTGACCATTCGGGCCGTATTTTAAATTCAGGAATTTGCTCTGTCTGTACAAAGTAATTCAAAATCACATGGAACGTGCGATGTCGGGCAGTATAATAGTACACAACTGCTTACCCTGTACAAATCGCAAGTGCGCCCCACGGTTGAATTTGGCAGCTACCTCTGGTCTGGAGCTCCAAAATACTTGAAAAATACCCTCGACTCTGTGCAGAAACGGGCGGTCCGTTTGATAGATTCTCCCATCTTAACGAACGGGTTGCAATCTTTAGAGCACAGGCGTCGGGTGGGAATGCTATCCATGTTCTACCGGTATTTCAATGGAAGATGCTCTGAGTAACTAGCGTCATTGATCCCTTCGGCACCGGTGCATAGTCGGGAGACACGCCAAACGCGCGCCCAACATATGTACACGGTTGACATTTGTCACATGAGAACGGGTCGTTTTTTCGACTCGTTCTTGAGTTCAACAGCTCGGCTATGGAACGATTTGCCGGCATCTGTGTTTCCTCCCTCCTACAACATGGGTCTCTTCAAGACCAATGTTCATTCCTTCCTCTCCTCAAAAAGACCCTCCACACAGCATCCCAGATGACATAGGCCCTGAGGAGAATTATTTTCCTCAAGGCCTCCTGTGTGGAGTTAATGTAAAAAAAAGGCAGTGTAAGAGAGACAGAGCGGTGTATTTTCGTTGACTCTCTTGGGGTTAGAACCCAAAGGTACTAAGTCAGTGGCTACATCGTTTTCCATTCAATTCTACGTAGAAGACATCTATTCCAAGGTGTATTTTGCTATAATATTGTATGTAATTTAATTTCCTCGGCGTGTCAATGCCCTCGCCTACTGCCTACTGCCTACTGCCTGCAGCACAATCCTGAAGTGAGGCGATGTATCGATCAAACATCAAACGGAATGTTACCTGAACTCAATTTTCTTACCACTAAGCGTCTTATGAAAAGTGTCTCCCGGGGAGAAAAGGGAATGAAAATTGTCTGGCTGATATTACTGAAAAAGTTCAGGGTTGAACAAAACTACATACACATAATTAACAGTCTTCTTTATACCATACTAGCTTTTACCCGCGGCTTCGCTCGCATGATATTAGGGGGAAATTACTGTACCGCTTGCACTTATCAATTATCCCCCCCCCCCTCCTCCCCTACTTCCCCCTCCAACGACCTCCTCCCCCCACACCCTCCCTCCCTGCATTCCATACATTCATTCCCGATACATTCAGTTTTCGAACAGCTTGCGTACCACCTAAATTTCATTATGCCAGAGCTCACCAGTAGTACAAAAAAGAATTATCCAATTTGGTGCAGTCGTTCGGAAGTTATTCGCGTACAAACATTTCGGAGATTCTTTTTATTTATATAGATGGAAGATATTAAGCCGCCGCTATCCCTATTCGACCGATTTATTACATACGAGGTGTCTAGAAGCAAAGGCAGCAATCTCCACTTTCGTTTTTTGAAAAAAAAGCAAAAAAACACATTGATATCTTTGCCTTTGATACATATTTTCTAACTCTGATTTTGATGGGAGAAAGCTGAGTTTGTCAGCTTGCTACCATCAAAATAAGAGTTTGAAAATATGTATCAAAGGCAAAGATATCAATGTGTTTTTTTGTCTTTAAAAAAAAACGAAAGTGGAGATTGCTGCCTTTGCTTCTACACACCTCATATCTCCCTTAAACATTTGAAGTTTTTAAGCTCTTAAAAAAATATATGTTATTTTTGAAGATAATATCTAGATACGAAACGCAAATTATATGAAATTCCCTCGATAAAAAAATCGCAAAGTTTGCTCCGAAAATTATTTAAAACAAGTCTATTTCTATTATTTTACAAGTTATATTAGTGAAAAATTCACAATATTTCTTTAAATGATACTGAAGATACGTTCCACGAGATTTTTGCTCTATTTTAAACGAGTCATGTTTTATTAAGCTTTTCGCAATTTTCGCTGCAATTTTATCACTTAAAATATTAGCCCGCTCTGTCCAACATTTGTAATTACACATCTCTCCATCCTCTTCTTTTTCAGCCGAATAGCGTCGCCTTAATTAGATTGTGAATTTGTACTGATTTTCTGAATTTGAAATTTAAGCTAAGAATGATCAGATTTGGATTGCGATACACTTCCACATCGCATTTCTTATGTTTTTATTTTTTCTGTGGTTACAAAGTTCTCAGCTGTATGATCATACTTTGGTATGTGTGATGACCTTCAACTTGCAGATAATTCGTAAAAAACACATGAACTCGAGTAATTCGCACGTTGTGTAGTCCGCGTAGTTTGAAAGGCGGCAATTAGCACATCGTGAAGGTCGCCGCTGAAGTGCGAAATATATTTTAAAGCTTGGTTAACAATATTTAATTTGCTTTGTGTTAACATTTTTATTTATAGATAGTCTTAATCCATGATGTAATGAATAATGTTATTAGACTCTCTAACAGGTATTTGGTTATTGCTCGAGTATGGATATAATTAATATAGACTCTAATCACTGAAATGATAAACCGATAGAAGTGCGTTGTGGGCGTGGTCTATTAATTTATATATTTATTTAGAATTAACGGCACAAGTGCCATTTACATACGTGTTTTTATTTTATTTAAAACAGTCATAGTACAGTTTTAAAAGAAGAAAGAAGGGAAAAATTATAAGATTACATAAGTATACAAAATAAAAGAAGAATAAAATGCATTAGTACAAAGTTAATGAAAGCAATGAAAAAGAAAGCATAAAAGTTATCAACGGTCCCGCGTTCCATGTATTCAGTCCCAGTACATTCAGTTTTCAGACAGCCCGCGTGCCATCTATTACAATTTTTTTAATAAAATGTTCATTTTTCATACAATAAAAATATTTACTTTTTTTATTTTAAGAACAATCAATCAAATTTGGTATATAAAATAGACATTTATTTAAAATATCTATAATTCTTGATTCGATTGTTGTTGTGTCATTTATGACAGTTTGATTTTGATTTTGCAAGAGTTTTTGTAATGATTAAAAAAAAATTCAGATTTGTTGTCTTTTGGTTGAAAAAATCCAGAAACGCCCTTGCCTCTGTGCAGAAATGTTTCTGGGCAGTCTGTTTGATAAATTCCCCTCGCAATCTTTAGAGCACAGGTGTTAGGTGGGAATGCTGTCCTTGTTTTAGCGGTATTTGTATGAAAGACGCTCCGAGAAACTACCGTCATTGACCCCCTGGGCACGAGAAAACGAGAAACCCGCTGATTGCGCCCAAAACGCGGCTGTCACAAGAGAAAGGGTCGTTTCTACAACATGTTCTTGAGTTAAATAGCTGGGCTGTGGAACGATTTGGCGGCCTCTGTGCCTCCTCCCTCCTACAACATTCACTCCTTCCTCCTCAAAAGTCATTCCCAAAGATGACATACGCCCTGAGAGAAATTATTTTCCGTTGTGGAGTTGTACCTGTAACCCATCGGCCTAGGAGTAACGTCTTACGTGAATGACGAGAATCAGCCACTTTTTTTATTTTTAATCAGCATAATATTTTTATTTTATATTTTTGTTTAGGTATCTGATTTATGTATGTACATTTATGTTTAAATTATAATTTTTAATTCTTAATTTTTTTCCCTTTACACACGAGTGGTCACACTCGTAAAGGTTATATATTATATACATAAATGTTGGTGCAGTTTCAGTTGCATGTTAATGTTTAATGATTCGCGTTTGATCTGATTGAAACCTGATAATGTAATTGTTCGAGAATATGTTGCATGTATATAAATTTAATTTAAAAAAAATAAATAATAAATCACATTTCTAGGGACTATCTATCCAGTGGGTCCAAGTCTAAAGCTTTCTTTAGCAACGCTTTCTTTAGTGGTTGAATGAAGATTAGATTTATGAATTCATAAAATTATAAGCCCTGCGTCTGGTGACTGGTAACCCTGTATAGAAAAAGACCATAAATTAGGAAGGTGGTGACTGGCGACAGAAGATGTAAAGGACCTCTCGATGGATGGTGCAAAACCGGTAGCGGCGGCAAACCTCTCAGCTTTTGTTTTTCCTTCTTCTCCTTGTATTTTTATTCTCGGAGCGGCGCGACTGTCTTCTGTCTTCTGTCTTCACCTGCGGCCAGTGGCGGCGGGTGCTAAAGCTATTCAATTAATTTACTATTTACTTATTATATTTGCCACACCTCGGAGCTGTCGGCTTTCGCGAACTTAACATTTATTACCCAGTGGAAGTCCCGAGTACTCGGAAACAGAACTGGATTAAAAGTCACTTTTGGCATTTTTTCTAAATGTGAATACCGCACAAGAGTCCCAACTACTCCCAAACCTTTTGGAGCCGGTGAGACTATGGCATCCTCAGTTGGGGTATGTTGTGAGGCTGAAAGTAGTGGGTGTGGGGAAGTACCTAGCTATTCAGATCTAGTCACCAAACACAGCAAAGCCATTTCAATTCTTAATTGTTCGTCTTACAACTTATTTCTATTTTTCTTATTATTATTAGTGACCGACCGAAGGTTCAGTTTCGGTTTCGGCAGAAAATCTGCCGAACCTTCGGCCTCACCTAAACTCTATGTTCGAGAATTATCGCGCGTCGTTCGGCTGACTTCGGGTGAGTTCGTGGCTCGTGTGTCACCCGCCATCATCAGCTGAGTTCGCCCGCTGGTCTGGCCTGATTGTGTATTGAGTTTATGTGTTCACATACTTCAATTATTGTTTTTTTTTTATTTGATTTAACACGTGTTAAATGTCTTCATAAGTGTAAAAAATACGTGAAATTTCAGTAAACATTAATTTTTAACATGTCTAAAAAAAATAAGTTTTTAGATTTTCACGGCCAAAACGCTGTCCGAAACGTTGACTACAGAAGGAGGTAGCGCAACACGACATAACACCCAAAAACAAATAACGAAAATGTCTAAAAAAGTTTCGGTTTCGGCCGAAACTGGGACAGACACCAAAGATTCGGTAGAAAGTCCTGTTTCGGTCGGATAGTAATTATTATCCCATCACTTTAAATTATGCCCACTGTTGACCTGTGCACACGCTTTTTTTAATGTGACCACCGCAAAATGATCACAACCGTTCGCAGCCAGTGGGATTATGGCATCTCCAATAGGGGTATGCTCGTATGCTGTGACGCTGTAGGTGAAGGAGATGATAGTCGGGAGGGGTGGGAGATGGGTAAGGGGGGGGGGGGGTAGGGAAGTACCTGACTCTTCAGATCTGTTCACCAAATACGACTAACGCTATTTCGACTAACGTTTCGATTCTCAAAGGCGGTACAAATGATCGGGTCAATTACACGACATAATAATTATGGTTATTCAGGGGTACCTACCGGCAGCAGTACACTATACAGCTCAATAGGTCGCAATTTCTGCAAATCCAGTCTGCCACCTCTTACCAGAACTGACGGCTCTCTAGCTAATACCGCCGCCGAAAAGGCTAACTTATTAGGCAAAATGTTCGCGGAAAACTCGACCCTCGATGATCAAGGTGCTATCCCGCCGTCGGTTCCTCACTGCGGTTTTCATATGAAAAAGCTGAGGATCCGGCATCGGGATGTACTCCAAGTCTTACGAGGGCTCGATGTTAATAAAGCTAGTGGGCCTGACGGAATACCTGCCCTGGTATTGCAGAGGTGCGCTGCAGAAATAGCTCCAATTTTGACGAAGCTTTTCAAAATGTCCCTGAAGTTTGGGACTGTGCCCTCCGGTTGGAAAAAAGCGATCATTCACCCTATTCCAAAGAAAGGTGACCGCTCCAACCCGGCCAACTACCGCCCCATAGCGATCACATCTGTTCTGTCAAAAGTGATGGAACGTGTGATCAACGACAAACTGCTCACATACCTCGAGAAGAACAAAATTATTAACGACCGTCAATACGGATTCCGGCGGAACCGCTCGTGCGGTGATCTTCTCGCGTATGTGACGCATGTTTGGGGGCGGTGCCTGGAACGTTTTGGTGAAACCCAAACGGTTTCACTGGATATTTCCAAGGCCTTTGACCGGGTTTGGCACCGAGGGCTTGTCAACAAACTGCCTTCTTACGGACTTCCCGCATCCTTGTGTATGTGGATTGCCGACTTTTTGAGGGAGAGGTCGATTCAGGCGGTTGCTGATGGTTTCACCTCTTCCTCGCATTCGATAAATGCTGGCGTCCCACAGGGATCGGTTCTGTCTCCGACTTTGTTTTTGTTGCACATCAATGACCTCTTGACGTGTGCACCGATTCATTGCTACGCGGACGACAGTACAGTCCATGATAGCTTTTTGTTTGACAAACCTCCAAAGGGCTCACAAACCCCAATGGCTCGGAGGGCTTTGAAACAAAGAATGGACGGTTACCTCGAGAGTGTTTCCTCTTGGGGTAAGAATAACCTCGTCGAATTTAATGTTTCAAAGACCCAATCATGTCTGATCACGTCTAAAAGGGATCGAAATGATAATCTAGTCTCCTTCAACGGAAGCATTCTCCCGAACAGGCCTTCCATTGATATGCTTGGTGTAACTCTAAGTGACCAGCTCAGGTACGGGGGCTCCATCGAGGCCAGAGTTAAATTAGCCTCTCAGAAACTGGGCATACTGTACAGGGCACGCAGATACTTTAATAGTACACAACTGCTAGCCCTGTACAAATCGCAAGTGCGCCCCACGGTTGAATTTGGCAGCCACCTCTGGTCTGGAGCCCCAAAATACCTGAAAAAAACCCTTGACTCTGTGCAGAAACGGGCGGTCCGTTTGATAGATTCTCCTAATTTAACTAACGGATTGCAATCTTTAGAGCACAGGCGCCAGGTGGGAATGCTGTCCTTGTTCTACCGGTATTACAATGGAAGATGCTCCGAGGAACTAGCGTCATTGATCCCCTCGGCACCGGTGCATAGTCGGGAAACACGCCAAACGCGCGCTCAACATTTGTACACGGTTGACATTAGTCACATGAGAACGGGTCGTTTCTACGACTCGTTCTTGAGTTCAACAGCTCGGCTGTGGAACGATTTGCCGGCCTCTGTGTTTCCTCCCTCCTACAATATGGGTCTCTTCAAGACCCATGTTCACTCCTTCCTCTCCTCAAAAACACCCTCCACACAGCATCCTCAAAGATGACATAGGCCCTGAGGGAAATTATTTTTTCCTCAGGGCCTCCTGTGTGGAGTTAATGTAAAAAAAAAAAAAAAAAGCTCCCAGCGAGAGCTCGGACGCACGTCATCGACGGCCGACCTCTTACTTCTCCCTCGTCCTTCTATCAAAACGAAAGAGACAGAAGATTTTAGAACGATGAAGTCACGTACGATCTTTCGCGGGGAGTGTAGAAACGAATGAGACGCTTTAGTAAACATTTTTTAACGTTTTTTTAAGTACTCAAATATTATTACGGTAATTTTTCCCCTAACCACCTCACTTTTAGGCACAGATTATGGAAATCACTTTGTTTCAAAAATTATAACATCAAACAATTATTTACATCAACAAAATAGGTCATTAGGTTCTTAGTTCGTGTTAATGAAGCAATTCATGCGTATTTAGATTGAAACAAAACTCACACAAGTATCAAACAATCAAATCAATTAAAAATAAGTCATAATTGCGGCAAAGTAGGTACTCGTTTTATACGGGAAACTTTGAACTTCGTTTGAATAAAAATTTCATTTTTAATGCCTTTCACTTTCTAAATTTTTAATCTTTTAACCCCCTCGGGCCTATTTTGTCGGAAGGTCAAAATATTTCCGCTTTGCAATAAAATCCAAATAAATGGATTATTTCTGAACGCATCCGAAAACACAACAAAAACAGAATGTCTTGAAATGCCCTTTCAAATTTTATAATTCAAACTAAACGTATAATCTTTTTAATATAATTTTTTTACACAAAACATAGGATTGTTTTAATAATGGTTTACCTTACGTTTTTTCTAACTAAAATTACTGACAAAAAAGTAAAGATAAAAATACTCGCATATTTTACTCGTCGGATGTATTATAAACGTTATCGTCCTTTTTTCGTTATTTGTTTTTGGGGTGTTACGCCGTGTTGCGCTACCTCCTTCTTTAGCCAACGTTTCGGACAGCGTCCATCATCAGGTCAGATGTGTCCATCATCAGGGCACATCTTCCCTGATGATTTTGGCTAAAGAAGGAGGTAGCGCAACATAGCATAACACCCCAAAAACAAAACAAATACTTTAGGCCGTGAAAATCTAAAATCGTACCGTTATCGTTCTTTTTTTGTTTGATTCATGTAGTAAGTAAAATTTACAAAATTTTAAGAAACCCCCGACATGAAAAAGGCTGATAACCTTGAAACGCCTGAACAGATTTTTATGAATTGTAGCTAAGAACCATCTCTATTACGTCAGCTTTCAAACAAAAAAACTGAATCACAATCTGTCCATTCGTTTAGGAAATACGATGCCACAGACAGACAGACACACAGGCACGTCAAACTTATAACACCACTCCTTGCGTCGGGGTTAAAAATACAAAAAAATCTCAAAATTTTATTAAAAATTGCCCTGGAAACTTTGATTTCATGAAGCTCCTTTTAATTATTTTTTAGATTTGAATATAAAGTGTGGCGTTTTCTCTTTCTATACCACTTAGATCATTTTTCTAGCTATGATAGTAAGGGCGACATAACGATTTCTATGAGATTTATGCAAGTTTTTTTTTCCGAAAACCGAACAAATTAGCCTGAGGGGTTAACATCTAACCAAAAATAATCACTTGTTTCTTGTAGTAATTTATGTTGAAACGTAGTTTGAAAAATCTTTGCCAATTAAAAGGGCGATGGTTATTGGAATATTTACCATTACTATTGTCCTGCTTGTTTGGAATTGGAATATTTACCATTATTATTGTCCTGCTTGTTTGGAATTGGAATATTTACTATTATTATTGTCCTACTTGTTTGGAATTGGAATATTTACCATGACTAGTGGTCGCCCAATGGTCGAAATTCGACCATAATTAATTTAATGTGTTATATTTTTTTTATCGATTAAATTATTTTTTATGCATAATTTAAAAAAAATATTCGCATTCTGCTCTCCTTCTCTATATAAACTATAAGTGTGCGAAATTTCATACTTCTCCATCCGCGCAATTTTCGTAAAAAGGGGTACAAAGTTTTTGCTTCACGTATTAATATATAGAGTATTAATATATAGATAAAAGACAGATAGATTATTGTCCTGCTTGTCTGGAATTGAATATTTACCATTATTATTGTCCTGTTTGTTTGGAATTGGAATATTTACTATTATTATTGTCCTGCTTGTTTGGAATTGGAATATTTAGCATTATTATTGTCCTGCTTGTTTGGAATTGAATATTTACAATTATTATTGTCCTTTTTGTTTTGAATCGCAATATTTACCATTATTATTGTCCTGTTTGTTTGTAATTGGAATATTTACTATTATTATTGTCCTGCTTGTTTGGAATTAGAATATTTACCATTATTATTGTCCTGCTTGTTTGGAATTGGAATATTTACTATTATTATTAATTATTGTCCTGCTTGTTTGGAATTGGAATATTTACCATTATTATTGTCCTGCTTGTTTGGAATTGGAATATTTACTATTATTAATTATTGTCCTGCTTGTTTGGAATTGGAATATTTACCATTATTATTGTCCTGCTTGTTTGGTCCACTCGTTTTCCTCCTCAATACGATGCATTACCCTCCAATTAGTACAGTCTAACTCTGCAGACATATTTTATCCGGCCGAGTCAATACATTCTCCTTTACGCTTAAATCGGGACGAAGTCCAGTCACACCAGCACCAGCTGATTTCTCCAATACTCCAATAGAGTCATCTCCAAGGAACAACAACGATTTCTGATAAGTGGGCAATTATCATCATCGCTTTTAATGACTGCACAGCTCGCAGCTCACAGCTCCCAGCTCACAGCACGGCGGCACTCATTGAAATATTATTATCTATTCGCCTTTATCGGTGCCATTCATTCTCTTGCGCTGCTTGCATCTCCCGAAATAGCCGTTGCCATGACGTCGTGTCGTTATCATCCCAAACGTCAATGAAATCTTAGTATGGCTGCAATAATTATGTGAAGACGTTTTAATGCAAGCGTTTTCTTTCTGGGACCATTTGTATCAACACGGCAACGTGTTAAGAGATAACGTAGTTCATTTATGTAGATATTTTAGATAGTTAGTTTCTGGTTGTAATGGTTGTCAAATCAAATGATGTTCACATTCGAATAATGTACGTTATCATGTCGATGGCCTTGTTTCTAACAAGTCTATTTGAAGGGATCGAAATGACAATCTAGTCACCTTCAACGGAAGCAATCTTCCCAACGGTTCCATGCCAACTGAGAATAAAGTCAACTCATCACCTCCTTGAAAAGTCATTAAACGCTACGAAAAAAAATAATTTTAAATTAGCCGATAACCCTAACCTAACATAACATATTTAACCAATTTTTTATACATATTTTTTATCACTCTAAATGACTTATCTGAGATGGTTCTGAGTTGGTTTCATTCTGAGTTATCCGGTCACCCTTCCCAACATGCCTTCCGTTGATATGCTTGATGTAACTCTAAATGACCAGCTCAAGCACGGGGGCTCCGCCGATGCCAGAGTCGAGTTAGCCTCTCAGAAGCTGGCCGTACTGTACAGGGCACGGAGATGCTTTAATAGTACACAACTGCTGAACCTGTATAAATCGCAAGTGCGCCCCACTGTTGAATTTGACTTACCCCAAAATACATGAAAAAACTCTCGACTCCATGCAGATTACCCTATCTTAACAAGCGGACTCCAATCTTTAGAGCATAGGCGTTATATAGATGCTGTCCTTGTTCTACCGGCATTAAAATGGAAGATGCTCCGAGGAACTGGCATCATTGATCACTTCGGCGGTGACCAGACAACTCAGAACGACATTAACTCAGAACCTCGTTTTAAAATCATTTAAAGTGATGAAAAAATATATAAAAAAATTGATTAAATGCGTTACGTTAGGTTATTTTATGGGCTATTTTTCATATATTTTTTTCATAGCTTTTAACGACTTTTCAAATAAGTGTTGATTTGACATGATTCTGAGTTGGCATGGAACCCCCTTCGGCACCGGTGCAGTCGGGAACACGTCAAACGCGCGCCCAACATGCGTTAATGTGCGCTGTACGCTAATGACATTTGTCACATGACGGTTCGATTCTACGATTCGTTCTTAGTTCAACAGCTCGGCTGTGGAATTATTTGCCGGCCTCTGCGTTTCCTCCCCCCTACAGCATGAGTCTATTCAAAACCTATGTTCACTCCTTCCTCTTCTCAAAAACACCCTCCACACAACATCTTCACAGATGACATTGGCCCTGAGAGAAATTACTTTTACTGAGTGGATTTAATGTAAAAAACAAAAATAAAATGATTTTCACATGCGAGGACTGTATATTATCGTGTCAATGGTCTTGTCTCTAATAAGTGACGTAGTAATTAGTTAAGCATTTGCACAACACTGTTCTGCGTTTAATTTGTAGATGTTTGTTTGACAGTGTCTCGCGTCACGCCCACCAGATGTTAATTTGGCCAAACCGTGTTCCGTTCGCTGTTATTCTTATTATTATTTTATTTATTAATAGTATCTAGTAGATGTGAGGCTTATGAAGCTGGCTCCTCACGTCGAGTCCCGCTTCGTCTTTCTCGATTCATGATTCTGTGTACGTCCGCGATCGCCTTTAACTGCTAGTCAAATGTCACCTTTTAATTGTGTTAATTGAGTATTTCCTCGTGACGAGCCAAGAAGATTAAAAAAGTGTCACAAATAGACAAGAAGAACCAAGAAGAGCCGAGAAGGTACGAAGAACCAGCAAGAACCATGAAGAGCCAACAAGAGCGTGCGTGAAGATGCAAAAAGAGTCGAGGCAAGCCAAAACGATCCAAGAAGAGTTAAGAGAAGACAAGAAGAGCCTTGAAGAGACAAGATAGACCAAAAAGAACCATAAAGAGCCAAGAAGAGGCAAGAAAAAGAAAGATATTAAAAAACAGCTCTCTTCCTGCCCATCCTAAATTCCAATATTGGCTTATTAGGTTGCCCGATCAATTGGACTCCAGCCTCCTTCCCAACCTCAGAGCACATGTTTCAATCCCTAACAAATCAGTGCCCTCTGGTGGGACAGAAGTGCTCCTGGCTGGGGTTACAAACTTATCTTATCCTGGTATCTAGTAGATGTGTGGCTTATGTAGCCAACTCCTCACGTCTTTCTCGATTCATGATTTTGTGTACGTCCGCGATCTAACTGCTAGTCAAAGGTCACCTTTTAATTGTGTTAATTGAGTGTTTCCTCGTGTTGTGTTGTACATATGAAAGCGCGGAGAGGTGTGTGGTGTGTGGCATGTAGCGTGTAGCTGGCGGCCCTGAGCTCTGAGCGCCGAGTCGGGCTCGTGGGTGTCCGGCCGCCGCCCACCGCGACTATCGATATTTACAAAAATCACAAGCAACACAACACTAGTACTCCGCGCGGTATTTTTAGGATGTTCATCACTGGCGGCGACAGGAGCGGACCGGGCGCACCTAAGAGCACCCACCGCGCGCTCTTCCAGCGTCACAGCGTTGATTGATTCCATCGATTCATCTCACCATTCAATCTGGATAGCTTTAACGTTCAACCGCCCACAGATCCCGTGTTCGGAATAGTCGTCTAATGAGATAATTTAAGTTCCAGCAAGAGAGTTTGCCCGATGTCCAGTCCCCGCCTGCGCCCACTTCCTGCGTTGACTGTTTACTCCACGGTTTTATAGACTGGAGAGCGGGGATACAGCAGGAGGCAGGAGGTAACAGTAGCAGTAGGTACTAGGTACAGATTACTCCACTCAGTCTCTGCGTTCCCGGTGCATCCCGCCTTGCATCATCTCTGTCATTTCCGGAGAGGGTGACGCATGTTTAGTTTATCGTGGCGTTTTGGCATGTCACAAATAACTTTATTAAACATTTTCTCTTAGATAGTGAAGACATTGTATAATATAAAATACCAGATGATAATCTGCTTAAAATTATAAAATGAGAAACGCTGTCTCTTCCAACATGTTCAGGGATTTTTTTGACTATTTATTATGTATTTTTCAGCAGTTAATTTAAATGATAATTGTGTTCTTGTCTTGTCGTTTAACTTAATAATAGTTTTTTTTTCAGACTAAAAGTAAGCATACAGAACTGCTTAAGGGGGGGGGGGGGGGGGGGTAAGGTTTTAAAACTCATTTTTAAAATTATTTTTTTTTCTAAATGTACAACATGTCGACAGTATTGTGTCAAACATACATTTCTAGTAAATCGTAGCAAAACTAACGAAGATACAGCGTTTCCAGCGACCAGCTCTCTTGCTGGATTCAAGTACATTCCGAGTATTTAAGTCTGTGAACATCATATCTCAAAATCTACTTGACCGATATTTTTTAAATTTTTACACTATTTATACACATAAATCAACAGGTAGTGACGAAGAGTTTTTTTTTTATTTACCATTTTTTTCCATTTAATAATAACAAATTCACCGAAAATTTTTGCAAAAATCGCACTTTTGACTTCAACATGCTGCAAAAAAAAAAACGCTTCGTCACTACCTGACAAAATATATCACCTTTAAAACCCATTTCAATTTTTTTGTTTCAATCGATTCGTTAACGAGTTATGATGTTCACCGCAAAACACATTTTTTCGAGGCGCCTCCGGAGATTCGCTCTCACACACTTATTTATTGATATTTTTTATTAATTTTTTTTCAAAGATACTACTGCTTTAATAATACTACTTCCCCCCCCCCCCCCCCCTCCCCCTCCACCCCCCCAAAATTGAATTCATTAAACCAGAGTTACGCAGGGCGCACAGACAACCGAAATCAATTTGTTTTATTAACGTCTATAATTTGTATGTAATGGCCGATACAGGTTGTAGAAGGGAGGAAAGGCAAATCGTTGACAACAGCCGAGCTGTTGAACTCATGAACGAGCCGTAGAACCGACCTGTTCTCATGTGACAAATGTCAACCATCTACATATGTAACAGAAAATTAGTTTTCTGGAATTTGGATTATCCCGTGATTTTCACCGGTTTTTGGCTCAATAATTTCGCGTGGATTAAGCTAGTTAATCGCTCTCCATTTCAAATCGTATTTGAATTAGTGGCTACACGCGACGCCACTGCTGTTTAAGATCCTCACCGTGTAATGCAGGTATCCCGCCCCCACTGTCTTGAGGAGTCAGTAGATCGGCAAGCCGATTCCCTAATGAAAGGTAGCAGTCTCCCACACTGACTGGGACTGGGAGGCTGATTCCTATCTTGTCCAATGTCCACCTCGGCTCTGGCAAGGGAGAGATTGAAATGTCATATATTAGTTTGACGTACTCGTAGTGCCGTCGACCAAATGCAATGCCGGTGGTCGGGTACTCGGTGCAACCTTGAGATAGTGTTTTATCAATGATTTGTTACACGGTTAAAAAATTAAAACCCTTTTCCTGTCTAAATTAATGCGATATCTGTAAATAATATCAGATTTGTTTATTTTTGTAAAAAATAAAATTCAAAATTATCATTTTATTTTTATTTATTTAAATGTTTTCTTTTATATTTTTTTGACTTTACATCCGGGTTAAATCTTACCCACAGGAAAAACTAAACTCTTCCACACCCTTAAATGATCATCTAGTCAATCCACGCTATGCAATTCACTATATAAGTATAATAAATACAAAACAATACAAGAACAACGTTTTAACCTACCAGAGACCAAATGGGAAAATAATTCACCGACTCTATTTGATTTTCATATCAGAGGGTTCGGATTGGTAGAACTCCTAACTGGATTGATAAATCCTACTGATCCCTCAATATAAATATAAAAAAAAATTCGTAATCATACATGTATTTAAAAAGAGTGATTTTTACATTTTTGTGTATAGATTTTTTGAAAAATAAAATAAGCCTAAATTTTGAATGATAATATTATTTATTTATAAAAAAGCTCTGCCATTCAATTATTATTACGCGTGATAACTGTTTCGCCTTCCGCCTTCGCCTTCCTTCCATCAACTGTCTGAAGGTGAAACAGCTGTCTCAAGTGTAATAATAATTACACAGCAGAACTTTTTTTATAAATAAACTATTTTAAATAAATTAAATAATAACATTATTTAATTTATTTAAATAATGTTAAAAAGAACTTAAAATTAAAATGGAGTTCTACAAATTAAGCTCGATAACACTTAGGATGGGTTGTTTCAAAAAATTTGATGGATTCATCAAATATTGGAAGTTGATTTTCACGTTCTGTGTAAGTTCTATTCATGTTCTGTTATTACATTGTTATAGGACAGTTGCTTCACTAAACTGAAATAATCACAGAACTTGAATAGAACTTAAACAAAACGTGAAAATTAACTTCAAATATTTGATGAATCCATCAAATCTTTTGAAACAACCCGTCCTAAATAAAAGTTTTTAGTTTTATAAATTTTATTTTGTTTTATAGCGTTTTTAACTAACAACTAGCGCAGACTCGTTTATTCTGAATTTTTAACAGATCAGTTCTAATTTTGGAAAATTTAATTAAAATAATTTTCTGTTAAAATATTATTTTATAGGTATGTACTTTTTATCGCCTGACTGAATTATTGACACAATCAATTTCAGTTTTGAAAATGTCGCTTTAATTCAATATCAATTCGGGTTCATTGAGCCAGAGTTACAATGACAGACAGACAAGCAGAAATCAGTATGTTTGATGATAGTATCAAAGTTGGCTTATCATCAGGTGACAATTTCTTCCAACCAACCTAGTTTCTGGTGGTAATTTGTCAAAGATATGTTGTTTTCAGCATAATGGTGAATGTTTTGAACGTAAACCAAAAGAGTTTGTATTCAATCTCAAAATTATATAAATTATAATTCATGCATAGATGTTTTTAAGTGGGGAAGGGAACGGTAAGAAATTGTGGGTGTAAATAACAGACAGTGGAATTGAAACATTATAAATATTATACTAGTGTGAATTAATAGGCCTTGAAAGTGGCGTTTGGAGAGCCCCTCAATGTTAAATCAATAACAATTATGACACTCACTGTTAATCTTGTCATTGTTTATTTTCTCAACTAACTGGAAGGGCCTATAATATAGATTTTAATGGAAACCAATGTCGCCATTGACCACATGCATCCTTTCTCTCTTAACTTGCCAGACATCACATACCGCCATCCCATTTGAATTTGAATTTATTTTTATTTCTTTATTAATTTCAACGCCCTGATGGGCTTTTACTTGAATAGTGTATAATACAGAGGCATAGGCACAGCATCAGCGCCCTTGAGATGATTTTTCATGAAAATGGCGCTTTATAAATAAGCCAAATATTATTAAATATTATAGTTTTTAAATAAAAAAGATGAACTTGAAGAAATAAACATCGTATGAAAAGTAGGTATAAAGATAAATTTTAGTGAAAATGAAGTATTACAAGAAAAGAGAGAGTTTTTAAATTGCACGTGGCGTAGAAATAACAATTAGTGTAGGTTAGGTATACAAAATTTACAGTGACTGACTGATTATGATGAATAAATAATACGTGACAAAGTGCATGATACATAAAAAGAAAGAAAAGAGGAACAAGTTTTTACATTGTGGATAAATATAAAAAAAATACACATATGCAAAAGCTCCTTTGCGATGCTCTTTAAACATCAAAATATGCTACATAAAAATATCATTCAAATATTTCTTAAATAATGGTAAACGTATATTAAATACGTCGATATTTAAGGTGAATTTGTTTCCAAGTGTGTGAAGGCGAGGAATAGGTGCATGGTAGTATGTTTCAGATTGCGGAATAATATATTTTGCCTTGTTGCTCGATTAGGTACCTTGAAGTCGATGAGATGCAGAAGTTCATAACAGTCTAATTCAGAGTGAATAATTTAAAAAAAAAAAGTTAAGTAATTTATTTTTTCTTCTATTTTCTAAGGAATGCAATTTAAGCATATTGAGTAAGAATTTATTTATTTATTGTTGTTATACGCCCATAGCGGCTTTTACATAGATTAAAATAATATTTAAGATATCAAGGATTATACGTACATAGAATTTATATCAAAAGTTATAAAAGTGAAAACATTTTAAAAATATACAAGTAGTTTTTGAAGAATATAACGTAAAACCGTGAAATATTTTAAACAATATAAATATTTAAAAATGTAGTATAGATAATGATGGTTGTTTGATTTGGAAATGAGAATATGCATAGTTTCTTACCGGCATGTCATTTACTCAGTTTCTACTTCTCCCAAACTTTGCTGGAAAAGTATTTGAAATTTGGAACAAGGACAAGAAAAATAGTGCAAAATTCGAGAGCATTTGTTTTGAAAACTGAAGAAACAAATTTTTCGCGTACATAATCTCGTTTTTTAAATAAAAATAATGTATTTGACCACCTCGGGAGTAAATAATTTCGTTTTGTAGTTAATTACCTCAAGGTATCGCGGTATGATCTTCGTTACTGTTTACTAACTTACCATTAGCAACGCCACTCGGAAAAATGATTCTGTTACTAAATTACCTGTCCCCTGATATAGATATTTTTCAACAAAAAATTCAATAATTCAAAAATGCTTTCATTACTTAATAAAATAAAATGGATGTTTATTATTGGTTATGTATAACTGTAAATGGCATTTAAAATAAAAATAAATAACATATTGTAAAATATTTGCTCCTTCGCAGAGACGCAGTGGTAAGTGATTGGTTATCCTTTTTCCTTACATATCTTGTTTTTCCAACACGTATTATCACCCAATTCCGGCAAACACCATTTTATCTCGTTTCGTTCTAATTCATAAGCAGTTTCGGAAACAACGCTGGTGAAACACAGTTTTGCATAAGAAATTTAAGCTTAGAATCCTAAGACTTTTGAATCACGAAACACGCCCTCATGTCACTTCTTGCCATAACTTCTTTATACTATGCCAACCATCTAATCTATAATTTTATTAACTCACTTTCTACAATTGTAGGCTTATCCTTACTATCATAATGTGTTACTACCTGATTTAATTTATAAAAGCGCCTAGCCACGAGTTTAATTTCCACCTGCCGGGATAGTTGTGTGGGTGTGAGTGTGTTGTGTGTATGCGTGACAGTGCTATCACCCCCTAGCGGTGTAGAGGTGAGTTGTGGGTGGGTTAGGGGGAGGGAGAGATGAAACAATTTGGTGTTCTCCGTCGCCCCACAAAGGGCAGGGGCGGGCGGGTGAAGGGGAGATACCTTTGATATGAGATTGATAAAAGATAACCGCGTCCTTGTGTGGCTGTTTCTCCTTTGTGGCTTCTTTGATTTTCCTCCGCCTTTATCTTTGCACCGCGAGGTGTAGAGAGTAGAGAGCAGAGACTAGAACACGGCGAATGTCTTTCCGTGCCGAATGCGAAATATATTAAATATCCAACCAACCGACCCACCAACCTGCTTCTACTTATTAAATCTAGATTTATAATATTCTGTGGCAACTCCTCAAAAATATGACTTTTAATATAATATCTTAACTTTTTTATTATTTATTTTATTTTGGTTTGAATATTATTAGATCACTTAGAAATATTTTAGATGCTTTAATTATTTATTTATTTTATTTTTTATATTTTATTAAAATTCAATTTGATAGTTTTATTATCAAGTATTTTAGTATGTATTTTTGTTACAGCTATTTCGGTTTACAAGACCATTTTCAAACTGTGGTTAAATGTGCTTGTGCTTTCATTATACTGCTTGTAGAACACATCATATTTGCTTTTGAAATAATCAAGTATTTTTTTATTGGTTTTTTTATAAGTTCAGGAAAAAATTAAGTATCAGGCCTATTAAAACTGATAAGTTCAAAATCTCTTCCTTAATACGAACCCCTTTTCGGTTATGATTTTATTGTAAAACTCCGAAAATTAAACTCTTCAGAAAATGATCTAAGAGCTTCGCAAAATATAAACTCGCCTTTTGTTGATGTTCTTTTCGCGAATTAATTAAAAAAGGCGGCTGGTTTTAAACGGAATTTTAAACCTTATCGCCCATCTACATAAGGAGTATTATTATTAGTGGCCTGATCCCGAATTTTACACGATATGGTGCATCGCCGTAAGGAGAAAACACAGATACAGACAGTTAACAAAATAATAACATTAAACATTAACTGGAGAATTCGCCTACGGTTCCGCAACAAAATATCCTCTGATAAAATATCCTACGGACAAAACATCCCCCAACAAAATATCTACTAAAACCAAACCTAACCTAACATAACAAAAAATGGGATAAAAATATTACATATCTGTGAAGGGGCACACAGCATAATCACAATATAGTTATTTCCACCGCAATAACTCGAGGTAATAATCGCCAAAACGAAGGAATGAGTTCTAAAATCCGAGATTATACACCAAAAACACACAAAACTTGCGCTTCCATGATAGTCCGAACCCTTCTTGGTCCAAAAACAAAAACGCTCGAACTTGTACAATTTTCTTGCAATAATATGTCCCATTATTCCATTATTAATTTCCTCTTATTAGACTCTTGAGGAGGCCAAGAACCACCAGGAGTTGTAGAGCCAAGACAAGAACCACCAGGAGTTGTAGAGCCAAGAGTGCGATTAGTTCCCAGCTAGTGATTATGGTTAGGGAAAGGTAGGAACTGGATAAATGACTTACGGTGGAATCAACCGTATTCTTATTTCAAGACCTAACAATAAATCTATAAAGCTCCATATAATGTATAATTATTTTATGGTACTTTATTCGTGTTCGAAAAAGGAATACTTTTTTTAACCACTCCGGTCTATCGCATTTATGCAAGTTTTTTTTTTGTCTTAAACGAACTGTCAGATTTATAAAAATTTTGTGTTATTTCCGCTTTGCAATTAAAACTATATAAATTAAATATATCTGAACGTAGCCTAATACTAAAAACTGTTTTTGAAAGGTTATGAAAAAGGCTTTCAAATTGTATCATTACAAATAAATATTAACGTTTGTAAATATAAAAATTTAGAATGCAAACAAATGCAAAAGTTAAAATGACTCACACGATGCTTTTGTGTGAAAGCGGTACTAAAATAACGGATTATGTAAAAAAAACAATCGTTTTATCATACAAATGCATAATAAACAATTTTGTCGCCTCACTTTTTTTCCATTTCATACAAAAATATTTAATTAAAAGTTGACACTGCCTAACGGCGTGTGTGCGCTATGGCGGGTGAAAACTGTTTCTACAAAATAAGTATTTTTTATCTATATCTATGGAAAACGTTGATGATCTTATGATTATCTATATCTATGGAAAATGTGTAGCATGTTTTATCATAGATATTCTGCTTTTTATTTTAGGGTTGTAACTACAAGAAAAACGGAGTTATAACGATTTCCGTAGGCACACATGCTAGCTTGAAAACAAGCTTATTGTACTCGACTGCTATTGTTATATTGTCTGGTAAATAAGCTTAGGGGTCGGAGTGGTTAATATAATAAAAAATAAAATAATAATATGATATTTTGAAAAAATAATAATTTCAAAACCTTGCGAAGATCGCTAATTTGCAATCACATAATGACTATGGATATCGCACTTTGTGTTAACTATTGAAACAACAAGTATTTGAATGTTCACCGAGATTAAAACAATTATAAAAAATTAGATAGTCATCGTATGATTTGATAACGACACTTTCTTGTGTTCATTTCCCGGAAAGTAGATGGAAATCCGACTATGTTACTTATGAGCACGTTACCCAGTCATTCAGAGTTCAATGTGCCGTTTACTATCTTTGCAATCATTTATCGATTGAATTGATTGGAAAATTGATACTGATTGTAACCTGATACTTTTTAGTTTTTTAATACTCCTACTTAGAGGTGCTTTTCTTTGAGGAATGGTAGATACTCTCGGTATCGGCATGACGAAAGACCACCATTCGCAATCGAAACGTTGCTTGAAATGGCTTTAGCCGTGTTTGGTGACCAGACCTGAAAAGCCAATTACTTCCCCACCTTTCTCTTTCCTTTCCATACCCTTCAGTCTCACATCATCCCAATTATTGTGGATGTCATTGGCTACGGTTAGCAGGGAGCTAGTAGTTGGAACTGTGGTATTCACACAAAACTAAATTATGAAATACATTTCTTTACAGATTGGTCCTCACAAATGAAAGGAAAGATATCACAACAAAAAGTTCCAGTTCCACAATCTTCCCATCCTTCGTCTTCCCCGTCTACTTTCTCTTCCAACTTTATTACTCGATTTGAAGATGCCATACACTTACGTATGTTTTACACCATCTCTTTTTTCAGCCCGATTTCCGTATTGAGACCAAAGACAAAAATTTTCGCTTTACGCGATCGCTTTTTTCATCTCTATTTTTATATCTACGATTTCAATTGGCATCACTGCAAACAACACACGAACCATGTTGTTTGCTGTGATGCCAACTGAAATCATAGATATGAAAATAGCGATCGCGTCAAGCGAAAAATTTTGTCTTTGGTACGGACAAAAATATATGGAAATCGGGCTGAAAAAAGAGATGGTGTAAAACCTACATTAGACCAGGAGCCGTGAATGACAAACCCTACTTCAAACAAAATTTCATTTACATTTTTACACCGAATGTCAGGAATCGCTTGTTAAAGTCCTTTTACACCCTGGATAAAATGAGAATATAATATCGTTCATTTAATTCAAAATAACCGCATGTGCAAAAATTGCGGTTTTGAGTTAAAAATGCAGAAATATCCTAAATTCAACCGTGTTGTGTAAAAAGACCACGTCTGTAATTTTACAGTTATTAACGTATGTTATATTTAATATATTTTTTAATTAAACGAAGACACTATGAGCGAAACTCAATCGAAAATCTGGAATCAGAAAAAGATATTTGCACCTCTGGGACTCGAACCCAGGACCTCTCTACTTTCCGGGCAAGTGCTCTTGATCACTGAGCTAACGTGTCGATATCCAATTCGGTCAGCTTTAACTGTACCATACTTCGACTAAGAACCACCCATATTATCTTCATTTTTCTTAACGCATATTTTTATTGGCTGCCATCTTTATGTTTCGAGTTTTTCGAGTTTCGATCGTAGTGTCTTCATTTAATTAAATATTACAATTTGAGGTTTTACTCTTAAAAGTTTAAATAAAAAAAAATAATAATATATTTTTTAAGTAAATCGTTTTTTTTAAGGCAAAAAAAAAATATATTTTGATTAAACAAAAATAACTTTTGTATGTTGCAGTTGTTTGACTTTTGACAAATATTTAAAAATTCGTCAAAAAATAATGTTCAGAAACCGTTTTCTCAAAACATGATAAATGCAGACACGTTTCTATCGAATTACTGAGCGATACAGAAGTCCTCAGCTGTAGCTGTTGCAAGTGACATTAAAGTCAATTAAATCTCCTGGGATTGAGAAATGGACATTCTGAAGGTTTTATTAGAACCAATGAAATTTTCAAACTTCTTTATCATCCGTTTCTGCACTTTATAAGTTGGAAAGTTTTCCAATAACCGCTCGGGTCGGTTGAGGTGACCACAAATTGAACCGAGCTTTGAACGGTTTGAACACCGCATACCGCTGATAGCTCGGTTGCAGTGCAACTTCTACATTTTCCACATAAAGATGCACGTAACAGATATGGAGGTTATGACGGGGCTTTCAGTAGCAGAACTAGAGTTGATTTGTTGCTACATAATAATATTCCTGCATCTCAAGGCTTGTTCAGACTAAGCCACCAGCGAGTAACTCGCCACTCGCCGAAAATCGTTCGCATTACTTTCAAGTAGAGTACATTTGTCCTCGCCGCCCGTTGCATTGCAAGATGACGGGGGTTGACGGACTGCTACAAAGCAAAGTAAATACGCTAATTAAGCATATTGTAATGCTTAGAAGAGGTGGAAGAATGAATGAGTAAAATCAAAATAAATGAACTATAAACACGAAAAGGGATTAATAGCAGCATTAATACATAATTTTAGAGTTGCATCTTCGCTCCAATGCCACGATATTTCCGCGCGTGTACAAATGAACTCTGCTAAAACTGCGGGTTTGCGTATGTTGGTGCGCAGCGACGCGTAGAGGGGAGCGCTACTCGCCGAAAAATTAGAAAATAGATTGAATCTAAAAATCTGAAATAATAAAATAAATGAAATTAGAAATGGATTGAATCGACTAAAGAGCTGACTAACACCCTCTTCTATAATTATGGTGTTCGGACGCTTTTAGTAACTGCTATTCTCTCCACTTGACTAATATACTCTGGGTGAATAATACTCTGAACGGGTCATAAGGATCGCAGTTACAGGTCTACTGTAACTTTTCATTATTTCTCATAATCGACACATATGGGGGCATGTGTCGATTATGAGAATAATCCCTGTCACACATCGTCACATTTGTGAGACCCCTTCTCCCCTAGTGTGACGCACATAACATAAATTTTGCGTTTTAATAATTTAGATTTTTACATGTGACGTCACAGAGCTGATGACCCCCCCCCCATACCCCTTCTTCTCTACCCCCCCCCCCATATATATATATATATATATATATATGGGGGGGGGGGTCTCGCCAGTCCCGCCACCTCGTGGCAGATGATGTGACTAACGCTTTGTCTTTGCTGTTTCTGTTTGACTGATATTGCGAAACCTTACTCGAGACTTTGATACAGTGGCGCAATTTTCCCCCTACACAAAAAAATGTAAAAAGTAAACTTAAAAGAAAAATCACAACATTACAAAACCTCACGAGAGTGATATGTGCATTAGCTTTGAAGTTATGACTTAAGGGGAGCCGGTGGTGTAGCCCTCATAAATTCGACGAGTTTTTAGGATTTTTTTTTTTAAATGAAAAATGGAATGAAGCTATTCCAACTTTATAGATATATTAAATCACTTTAATAGTACACAAAAATATTATTATAAAAATAAATTCCAAGTAGTTAAGGAACTGCGCTGACGTTACCCCCCTCATAAATACGGACCTTGGTGGTTGGTCCAGTTTTGGCTCTTTCACTTATCCACAAACAAAAACAAAAAAAATTCTGATCAGTATTTATAGTACTAAAAGTGTAGTTATCACAGGAACTAGAATAAAAAATTGACAAAATGGCGCGTTGTTGAAACTTACATACAGAGAACAGACTGTTTTTTTTTTAAATATATTTTGTATGTAAAAAAGTATTCAACGTAAAAACTTTTTTTTAGTTCCTGCGGTAGGTACTGGTGTACGGAATAACATGAGACGAATCGGCCGAGTAGTTTTTTGGCCTCACACCATGCAGAAAAAACTAGTTTTGAAATGAATGAGTTTGAAGTTTCGCCCGGCCCTTTTACCTGCTTCTGCGCTGACCCGCTAAATGGGCTGTAGAACTTTAAATATCGTCAATACCATTACAATAATTTTACAGTATATTCTGCGACATTATATTATTTACTTGTGACATTATATTATTTAGTTTAATTACCTTGATAAACTTCTTTTTATAAAATATATTTTTTTAATGGCTTATGAAGGCTCACATAGTTACGCCACTGTACTGTACCACTAAGTACTTGCATCTTAACGGAATGAAAACAAAAGAGCTTTCTTTTGGCGTCTTTTCTTTGAGGAAATGGTAGCTTTGTGTAATATCATCGGTTCAAGTTTAGCCGTCTCTTTATTCAAATATTGCTTTTTATTATTATGAACTGTAAAAGAATTTTAATTTTAATTTACCACTATCGAAAAAATATAAAAGACAAACTGGTGACCCGACAGTTGATCCCCCAACAAAATTATAATAATTATAAAATTTGTGTATTATTTACCTTTTCAAATCTAAAATCGACTTCAAAAATACCTTTAATAATAAATTGGTATGGATATTAAACGAATTTATTTACAGTGTCGATTGTTTGTACTTATACACTAGTATTACATACAAGTTTTATTTTACGTGAATATTGCACAAGAGTTCCAATTTTTTTTTAATATTATAACGACACAGGGGGCCCTGAGGAAAATAAAATGCTCCCAACCGCCCGCAGCCATGAAATCCCCAATTGGGGTATGTTGTGAGGCTGGAGGTAAGTGGGGATGGGTAGGAGAAGAGGAAGAGGAAGGTGGCTATTCAGATCTAGTCACCAAACACGGCTAAAGCATTCAAGGAACGTTTCAATTCTGAATTATGGTATAACACCAGGGCGATATTAAGAATATCTTCCACTTCTAGTTGTTTTATTCGTGATGCATTTGCAGTAGATGATGTTCCGCAGTAGATCCTCTTTGCAAAACCCCTTCGGGGACATTTAGTTATATTTTGTGTAAGTGGGTATATCGTGTTTTCCCTAAACCGACTGCATATTGTATATAAGTATGCCGGGGGGCCAACTATCGGGGAATCAACTGCCAGAGAAACTATCTCGTGTTAGGCAAGAGGTAACGCGGTATATTGAATTGTGTGAATGTAGACAAATTAAAAAAGAACACGACATCCTAGAAAAAAGTCACAGGAAAAGAAATCTCTAAAGGCCTGTCTATCTTTGGGAATGCTGCGGAGGGTGTTTTTAATTAGATAAAAGAGGGGAAGTTCTGGGAAAGAAAAGGTATGAGGATTGAGTAGGAATCGGACGTGAGAATCCACCCCTCTCGCTGCGGTGCAAGACCTTGGGTCGAGTGAGTCGAACTGGAGAGGTCAAAGGATCTCCATCAAGCGGTCTCTGTTGGACAAACCTCACTCATGAACCCGTGCATCCCTAATTAATTTACCAAACGTAACGAACCACTTGGGGTGACCTATGGCGAGGATGTTGGTTATCCAATAAACAGTTCGCATATAATTTCAGCATTCCACATTGACCTCCGCCATCTCTTCTCTCCACCTTACGAAGAAGAAGAATCTTGTTCTGTTTTAGTTTATTTGCCATTAGTAGGTATGTGGAGCAAGTTTAGTTGTGTGGGTCCAAGCTCCAAGTACCTCCGACCCACAAACGGGACCGCACATCGGCGGGCCAAACAAAGCGTCCATCGCCTTGTCCATCCGCGCGGCGTGTTTACCTCACGCCTCTCAATACTCGCCACTCTTCTCATACCTCCTTCGTGTTATGTTTTGTTATGTTATTATTCTGTTATTCTTCCGCGATCTTCAACTTAAACATTCGCGAGATTGTGTAAACACGCTTGACAACAGAAAAGTCTTGGAATTTGTCGGGGTGGTGTCTTTGATCGCGAAAGTGGATCGATATTCCGAAAGAGTGTTTAGCTTACGATATTATATAACGATTTTTGCCAGTCAAGTACTGTCGCTTGCTTCTTTGATGTCTGCTTGACGAGTGGTTTGCTAGAGAGGAATAATATATATATTTTTTAAATTCTTCCACATTTCTTCTAATAAATATTTTATTTTATGATTGATTGAAATCTTTGATAAGCGGCCAAGTGATTTGTGGCAAAACGTACTACAAAATTGGAAAGCTATTCTTCCTATTATTTTAAATATTGTTTGTATTTATATATTTTAAGCATCCTTTTTTCGTCTTTTTCAAGTTATGAATGAATACCGCACAAGTTCCAAATGCGCCCAAATCTTAACACTCTCGCCCACCTAGGGCGGAGACAGTTTTAAATACTAGGATCTGATGCTTTCTCAATTGGATAATATTGTGAGACTAGAAGGAGTACGGAGAAGAAATATATGAGAAAGTGGATGGTTGATAATTAGGTGGCCGACTATTCAGAACTAGTCACAATACACGGCCGTACAAAACTGCAACTGAAATCCATGTATGTTTATTTGTTGGTGTATTTTTTTTAATTAAAGAAAATCTAAATTAATATTGTTATTACTAAATTCTGCGAGTATTTATTGTTGTTTTATTTATTGTTGGAAACATTTATAGAGTGTTAATAATTATTAAATTAATGAAATTGGCATTGGGATGTGCATAGTTAATTAAAAATGTTTAGTTAATTAAAAGCTTGGGTAAATCAAGATTTAGTTGTAATTAGCGACTTCTATAAATTTAACACATCATCAATTTTTAAAAAGTAAATATAAAATGGTTTATGTAGGTATGGATGTCCATTATGATGCACGAGATTGAGAGGTGGGTAGGAACTATTAATGGAAGATGCTCCGAGGAACTAGCGTCATTGATCCCTTCGGCACCCGTGCATAGTCGGGAAACACGCCAAACGCGTGCCCAACATATATAGACGGTTGACATTTGTCACATGAGAACGGGTCGCTTCTTCGACTCGTTCTTATGTTCAACAGCTCGGCTTTGGAACGATTTGCCGGCCTCTGTGTTTCCTCTTTCCTACAATACCAATGTCTCTTCGACCAAGGTCTCTTCAAGACGTTTATTCTTTCCTCTTCTCAAAAAGACCCTCCACACAGCATCCCAGATGACCTAGGCCCTGAGGTAAATTATTTTCCTCAGGGTCTCCTGTGTGGAGTTAATTAAAAAAACCAATAGCGTTGGAGTGACCTGTGGCAGAGTTATCCAATAAATGGTTCCCGGGGCGGCGGTACCCACATACCGGCCTCCCAAATTGAAAAGTACCTACGGTGTGTATATTACTTTTCGATTGAGTATAGCTCCTATTTAATATTTTCTTGAATTTGTTTGAAATGATTTAATATTTATTTATCTCCGTTGAACGCTCGACTGGCGACAACCTATTTGACATTCCCGGGTTTGTTCTGAAAGAACTTCCAAGTTTCCGTCTCTTCAAGTTTTAATACATTCCCGTGTAGAGGCCGTCTGATTTGAACACTTCACATGATATTTCTCAGCGTAAAACACCTCTGAAGGGTCGTCACGTACGCCGTGCTGTTTTTAACATACTATTCAATAATTAAGAATTATCGGCCCATTGTACGACGGAGAATAATACTTGGGAAACGCGTATCTCGGGAATAATTTAAAAGTTGAAGAATTCCAAGGCCGGACGGTGAAATTTATTCATGCCTGTTCTTGACAAAATAACACGCACGAGAGCTCTCTGAAACCATTAGGTTACATTTTATGAATTAGGTGAACGACCCAAACGAAGTTAAAACATTCATTCTTTTCTTTCCCTTGAGCCGTAGAAAACCTAGCCTAGTTATCCTCAGACCTGAATTAAATATTTTTATTCAATATTTATTTTTATTTTTATGTGAATGCCCCACAAGAATCCTAGCTGTACCCGTCTGGAGCTAGTGAGAGAATGGTATCCCCAATTGGGCTATTTTGTGAGGCTGGAGGTAGTGGGAGGAGGAGATGGGGAGAGGAAGGTGGGGATTCAGATCTGGTCACCGAACACGACTAAAGACATTTTAAGGAACGTTTCAATTCTGAATGATGGTCTTACAGCAGGGCGATACTGAGAGTAACTTCCACTCCGGAAATCTTTATATATAAAAATCTCGCGTCACGATGTTTATTCGAGATAAACTCTGAGACTACTTAACTGATTTTTATGAAACTTGGCTTGCTGTATGTAATTTGGTCCAACTTAAAAGATAGGATAGTTTTTATCTCGATTATTGATCTCAATATTTATTATTGCGTATTAAATGTTTGTAATAGGACAACCATCAATTTTTAGTTGCTCTGGATCAATCGGAGAGATCCATTTTCACTTTGTTCGCGGGCCGCACAGGGTACCTCAAGCTTGACAATGTTAAATTAGCAGTCGGTAGTGACGTTAACCTATTTGCATTTTCTAAAACAATATTTTTTTAATGAAAGAATTATATGACACATCGACAAAGTGCCGCAGGCGAAAAATATGTATATCTCCAAAGCCAAACCAATAAATGCTGTCGATTTTTTTATTCTGAATTAATAAGAATAATATGGGTAACATAAAAATATCCACTTAAAGTTGAATAAAATTTAATCAAGAACACTTTTGGTTTATAAAACGAAAACCATCGAAGTGGATATGATTTTAGATTTTTACGGCCAAAAAGTATTACCGTGATTTATTTTTGGTATATTATGCCGTGTTACGCGACCTCTTTCTTTAACCATCATACTTTGTACGTCATAAGTCATCTGCCATGATGGACACTGTAACGCTGCCCGAAACTGACGTATCTGCCCTGATGTAAACTAGTGCTGTCCGAAACTTTGGCTAAAGAAGGAAGTAGCGCAACTAGTGACCGACCGAAGGTTCGGTTTCGGCAAAAAAAATCTAGTTTCGGCATCAGTTTCGGTTTCGGCAGAAAATCTGCCGAACCTTCGGCCGCACCGAAACTCTGCGTTCGTGAATTATCGCGCGTCCGGCTAACTTCGGGTGAGTTCGTGGTTCGTGTGTCACCCGCCATCATCAGCTGAGTTCGCCGGCCGGTTAAAATACTCAATTAATGAGGTCCTTTCTTTATAATTTAAGTGTTGATTATTGACAATTTTTTGTTAAAAGGAGAACATGTTAATTTTTATAATTTTTCTTTTGTTTTATAGCAGTAATATCAAAAAAATAATAAATATTTGTTCACATACTTCAATTGTTGTTTTTTTTTTTAATTTCATTTCACATGTTAAATGTTTGTATAAGTGTAAAAATAAGCCAAATTTCAGTAAACAATGGAATTTTAACATATCTAAAAAAGTTTCGGTTTCGGTTTCGGCCGAAGCTGAGGCAGATACCGAAGATTCGGTTTCGGTAGAAAATCCTATTTCAACAGTGCAACTACTTACCTAGTGCAACACAGCATAATGTCCCAAAGATAAATCACGCTTGAACTTCAAAATGCGTCAAACTTTTATCTCAACAGAAAAGCGCTGTGCTGAGAAATTTTCTCTACACGTTAGGTCCGAACCACGAAATTTTGTCTAAGAATATGTAAGAAAAATCTTATTATTTAGAGCGGCTGATTCAAAACTTTGAAGAAAGAATGAAGTTTTCCGCTAAACCCTTTTGCAAAACAACAGAGAAACTGTTGAATATTCTTTACCGCAAACTTTTCCATGTTTTTAGCCAAAAGGAAGTACGAAAAGGCTCGCGGGCCGCGGGTAGCTCATCACCTATCTAGATAGTAAAAGAAAAATTCTGGAATCTATGTATTTTCAAATATTCACACGGTTCGAAAGGGTTAAAGGTGATATTTGTAATGTTCACCCGGTGGAAAGAGATAACCTCTTTTTACTATGATAGAAAACTTTTAACGATCAAGGGCGATACGCATTCTGAAATTACCTGAAATAATCGTATTTTATTTTTATTTTGTGAAGCAGAATTGTTGTGAAGAACTGTTTTGCCACAACCAACAACCAACCGGAAAACTGTCCCGATTTTATAGGAAATCCGCCAGTTCAAAGCTATTTTACAAGCCTGCATATTATTTAATGCTATGCTTACGAAAATATATAAATAATTGCTTCACAGGAATATTAATTCTGTTCTCCCGCAGTATTTTAAAATTATCAAAAATGATTGTGTAATTTAGAAGGATTAATAAAACATCGAGTTGTACTACATGGTTGTAAGTTGGTAGTTTTCCCAGGATTGCCGTGTATTTTTATTAAGTTATGTACTGCAAATCGTCAGCGTACAACTTACACCCAATATTCTCTATTTAGCTCCTATATCCCTTTGGATCGACAATGATTGTATTGATATTTTCAGTAATTACCTCATCGTTCCCTAGGACAACTGCAGATCGCTAACATACAAAAACAGTTCACAATGACTAAATGTTCGTAATATATTCATTGTTATAACTTTTTTATATTATTTGTCCGTTAGCGATCTGCAGTTGTCCTGCCCCTCAGGCGTCGACAATATTTTGTCACAAGGTCAAAATATTTCCGTTTTGCAATAAAATCCAAATAAATGAAATATTTCTGAATGTATCCAAAAACTAAAAACTGTTTAGAAAAGGTGATGAAATACGCTTTCAAATTTTATAATTGGAATTAAACATAACATTATTGTAATATAAAAGTTTTTAAAACGGATCACCTTACGTTTTTTCTAACTAAACTTACTGATAACGAGAAAAAAAATAAAAAAAACACGTACACATTTATAGGCAAATGTATCGTAAACGTTATTGTCAACCCCATTTTTTTATCATTTCATGTAAAAATAATTAATAAAAAATTCACATAGTTTCATAATTATTTTTTTTTCAAATTGGATTTGTAAAAGTGAATGTAATTACATTTTAATTATTTAAGCGTCATGTTTTTTCTTTCAAACACTATTTAGATCATATTTCTAATCATGATAGTTGTCGCGGCCGAATACCACGACACGAGAGTGTGGACTTTAAATCCTTTTTGAAAACGTAATAGACCATGTATCGTGTTTTGAAGGCAGATCGAAGGAGAATCGGTTTTGGAAGGAAATCTCCTACCTTTTAACGGCTTCTGAAGGCTGCTCAGGGTCGTTTCTGGTATCACATATATTGCACAACAAGGTTTTATGCACGACACTATTATTTTATAAAAAAGCGAAACTTTGCGATTATTTGCGATATCTTGACGAGAGCTACTTGTGACCCATATCACTTTCGAAATGCAACTGTTATCAAGTGGGTAATGCACACTTGGGTGGCAATATTGTTCATCATGTAGGTAAGCACATCCTCTTCCTTACTGGTGGAGACTTTGAGGAAAGGAAGAAGAGAATGGATTACAATGGAAGGACTAGGGGAATATGGATCAAGTTTTTCTTAAAAACTGTTTCAGAACCAAACAATAGTAAGGGAGTCAAAGATTTCTATGAGACCTACATGATTTGTTCCGAAAACCGAATAAATAGACCTGACCGGCTAGGGAACGTTGAAAAGTTACCGAAAGTAATCGACCGACCGTGCTAGGGTTCCTGGTGCTCCTGTCACTTGGTCTGTCTGAGTTACGAGTATAATAATATACGGGTACGCGCAGTTAATGAATGCGCGGCCTTGTCCTGCCACCGCCGGTGGAGCATCTCCTCGTCTGCATCATTAGGTCCGCCCCCCCCCCCCCCCCCCAGCCACTCCAAACCCCACATCCACACCCCCCGTCTCTTGTCTCTTAGCCTTCTGATATGACCGGTCTACGAGGGGGTGTATAATTTCATATCAATTACACGGCATTCTTTTTTTAAATGTTACTGTAGGTAGTTAGCTACCTGTTGAGCAAAATACCATGTAAATAATAAGATATACGATATATGTACGGCCGACCGGCGTAGTCCAGCGGTAAGGCTCTTGACTCGCAATCCGAAGGTCGCGGGATCGAATCCCGGCGTGAAAAATAAATTTTATTTATTTATTTATAAATAAACGCCCTTTTTCGGGGCTTTTACATATATAGCATAGAAAAAACATTTTATTGTACATAACTGAACTGCCTCAATAACAATATTTTAAATTTATTCAAAGATAAATTGAAGATGTCCACTGACTTGGTATAATTGTTTCCCTCCATTAGTATTCTGGGCAAAGAGGAATACATATGATAGTTAGTCCCAGAATTTCTGCACTGAAATAAATCCTGACTTCTAGTATTACGAAGTGGAATTCGGAAGCTTATCAATTCAAGTAATACCGGACTATCAACTAAATCATTTAGAATTTTATATAAAAATACCAAGTCAGTGAAAATTCTTCTGTCTGACAATTTAAGCATATTCATATCGTTTAAAAGTGTGTTGTAGTTTAACATATTTGCTGAAATACCCATTTTAAAATTTAGAAAACGTAAGAATTTGTTTTGTATTCTTTCAACAGCTTGTACGTGCATATTATAATGAGGATTCCAGACAGGAGAATTGTACTCAAGTTGGCTTCTAACATAAGCAAAATATAACATTTTAATACACTTTATATTGTTAAAGTTTCTAGTTAGCCTAGTTATAAACCCCAACATTTTTAAGCCCTTATTACAGATTTCTGTTATGTGGTTAACAAATGAAAGATTTGATTGAAAAGTGATGCCCAAGTCTTTAATTTGCATTAATGTCTGAAGAGCATTGTTATCAATGTTGTAATTAAATATCACTGGATTTTTTATTCTAGAAAATCTAACAATTTGACATTTTGAGATATTTAAATAAAGTCTATTTTCCATACACCAAATTAACAATTTGTTGATATTATCTTGAAGAATGTTGCAATGATAAATATTTTCAATAATTTTAAAAATTTTGAGGTCATCAGCAAAAAGTAAGATAGATACATCATGAAATATTTTTGTAAGATCATTTATAAACAAGATAAATAAGATTGATTATTTGTTTAATTTTATTTATTTAATTTATTATTTATATATATTTATTTAATTTATTTATTATTTGATTAATTTGTGTTATTTCACAATTCATTCATTTAAAATAATATATAGTATATATGCGGCACGTTCCAGAGTGGAAGATACTCTCAGTATCGCCCTGGTGTAAGACCACCATCCAGAATTTAAAGGTTGCTTGAAATGGCTTTGGCCGTGTTTAGCCGATACTTCCCCCATCTCCCTCTTCCCTATCTCCTTCCCCTCCTCACTACCTACATACCTCAATTGGGGATGCCGCAGTCTCACTGGCCCCAGATGGGAACAGTTGGGACTCTTGTGCGGTATTCATATAATAAAAAATGTCAGATCACAATAATTGCTTGTGTGAGAGATGTTAGAAAATTAATTAATATGTTAGAAATCTGTGTGTATGGAGTAACAGAAACCCTCGAACTTTGACGTTTGATGTGTGAATTTTTTTCTGTTTTGATTTTTTACTGTTTTGATTTTTTACGCTAACGCAATCTTCATTGTGAATATGATTTCGAAAGAAGAGTGTGAGGTCGCTTCTATGACTCGTTCTTGAGTTCACAGCTCGGCTGTGGAATGATTTGCGGCCTCCATGTTACATCCCTCCTACAACATGGGTCTTTTTTATATGAGCCCTGAGGAAAATAATCTCCCTCAGGGTCTATGTCATCTTTGGGGATGCTGTGTGGTAATTTTTTTAAGGAAAGGAAATGGAGGAGAATTCCGGGAAGGAAAAGGGTTTAAGGGGTGGGTAAGAATCTGGGGTTCAGTGTGTCCTGGTCATCCTCTTTCAAGACCTAGACAAACCTCGGACCCGGGCATCCCTGCTAAATCACCTAACGTAGCGAACCACTTGGAGTGACCTATGGCAGAGGTCTCTTCGAAACCCCGCACAGAGCATCCGCACAGAGCATCTCCAAAGATGACTTGCACCCTGGGAGAAATTATTTTCCTTAGGGCCTTGTGCGTGATATTGCAAAAAAGCTTTCTTGTTTTATTTTTTATTTATTTAAAGAAAAATCAAAGTTTTTCGGCGTTCAAGGCAATTATCAATTGACATAAAATTAAACACAATAACAATAAATAAAAATAGCTATATTTTATGACCTTCCTCCACGAGCGCACTGTGACACCGCCCCAGTTTCTTTATTTCGGCAATCGTTAGCGCTCGCGCCCGCGCTGGCACCGCATCCCTTTGGTCTGGTAATGCCACCATTCAGTGGGCTCTGGAGGGCCATCCCGCCCACTCTCCTCGCTTTGGGCGGATGCCGCCCGCCCACGGAGTACCCGCCACCAAGCGCAATGTGCCACCGCTATCCGCTACGTATACGCCATGCACGACTCTCGAGACGCGAGAACTCGTCTGAATCTGGTGGGAGGATGTTTACAGGGATGAAAGATGGAATAAGGGAGACATCAGTAAGTGTCCTTGAGATGATGTTTTCACAAAAACAGCGCTATAAAAAATATCCAATTATTATGATTATTAACATCAAATTAAATCTAAAATTGACAGCTTATTTATATTTGCGTTTTGTGCCAATGTCGATTATTTTGACAAGAGTAGGTTTAGAGTGAATCCAAAGTTAACAAGTCATTAATTGCAAACTTTTAAGGCACTCTTGTAATACATATGCACACACTGCATTTGCTTCTCACCCAGGCGTCGTGAATTCAGTTCCTCGACTGGCTAAGTCCTCAATCACGACACAATCAACTTTTTCAGCTACTTTGGTGGTAATAGGAGATTTTCAAATACTGTCGGCTTATTCGTAAACCGGGAATGTTGGTCCTTCTTTACAAAAAAATAAAGTTATGAGCAATAGATCAAAATTTGGTTAACTGTTATTATTCACATTTTATTTAGTTATAAATTTATCATTTTTTAACAACTCATTTTAGGAAAGGATGACGTTATATCAGATAACTGAGTTGATTTCATTCTGAATTGTCCGGTCACCCTTTTCAACATAATGCTTAGTTCTCACTTAGCTATATATCTGCGAGCAGATATCTGTTGATTCGCGAGCGCTTATCTTTTGTCCTTTCACACGAGGCTATCAAATATTTCTTCCTGTGGTAGGAGAGGGGGTCAGTCGAATTAGGGAGCGGCAACGGAACGCATATTTTTTGTACTGAAATCTGTCAACTTGACATCTGTCATCCACGGGTCTAGGCAGCTCCGTAATTACAATGACCCCCTCTCCTGTTTTAGTCGGAGAAGGGGAGAGTTATCTTCTGGGATATCGCGTCTGGAGCGGTTACTTCTGAGATGTGTATTGTCTATGATTGATCTGCGCTTAAAAACGCTTAGGTGTGAACGGTCTGAAGGGATTGTATGGAGAGCGTTATTTGGCGTGCTATGATCTTTTATATTTGATAGCTGAGTGTGAACCAGCTCTTACTAATTTTTATTCAATCTCACAGCAGTAGTCTCATTCGCGTCCAATCACATACGAAACTATTTCTTTAATCCTTAAACTTCTTTTGAGCCATCCGTAACATCCTCAACATAAACGACATTAATAAAGTGTACTACGCTTTATGTCAATCACAAATAGAGTACGGGATAACTGGATGCGGATCTGCCTTGAGCACTCACATGGACCGGCTCAATATAGCCCAAAAAGGAGTACTAAAGACAATTTTGAAATTACCGGTTAGAACTCCGACAGAAGAATTGTTTCAAAGCATTCAAGTCTACAACATACAAAAACTTTATGCAAAAAATATTTTATATAAAATTTAAAAAAACATATCAGAATACTCCACTGTCCAACATAGATACACAACCAGGGCAATAAACCAAAATAATCTAGCTACAGCCAGTTTGAAAACATCTTTTGGACAAAGAAATATGAAATTCAATGCGACAAAACTATACAACGCTCTACCAACTCAAACAAAAAAAATAACAGAAATAAATAAATTTAAAACAAAAGTAAAAATATGGTTGAGATAACAAAGTGAAAATGAACTATCAAACACACTGAAGACCATTTAAAGACAACTGGATACTAAATACAAATGTGGAAAAACTACAGGCCGCCTCAGAACAGGAAACCCTAGTGAGGAGGACTGTGAAAAAAAAAAACAACTTTATAATATCTTAATATAATACAATTTATAAATACATTATGTACAAATTTTGCTATAGATACCAATAAAAAAAATCAATTAAAAACACAGTTGCTTTGCTTACATACTTAAATGATAAGATGAGTTTTTCGAAATCAGACGTAGACAGTATTTTTCCTCATGTCTTAAATGTCATGTGTGCAAAATTCTACTGGGGTGGAAAAAAAGGTTGTGTTGGTTTGTCGAAATCTCACGTAGAAAATTTAACCTTCTTCAGGACCTTATTATTAAAATCCAACTATCCTTAGTGTATTATTATAATTAACAAAATAATCAGTGTCCGACCGAAACAGGACTTTCTACCGAAGCAGAAACCGAAACCGAATCTCGGTATTCGGTAATTTCAGTTTCGACCGAAACCAAAACCTTTTTTGACATGTTAAAAATCTACTGTTTACTGATTTGTCTTATTTTTTACACGTATACAGACAGTTAATATTAAATAAAATAAAAGACAATAATAATAACAAAGTATGTGAAAAAATAATAATATTCTTCACGATATTACTGCTATAAAACAAACAAAAAATATAAAAATTTAAACAAACATGTTAACTACTTATTGGAACAAAAAAATTTCAAAATTCAACACTTACGTTATAAAGGAAGGACCTCATTAATTGAGTAATTCAATTTTATTTGCGTATACTAACACAACATTCTTATCACGTATAAATCAATTAGCGGTCATGTTAAGAAAGCAAAGGTGTTCCGTCTCCTTGGTGTTGTGTGTTGTGTTGTCGGCCAGCTGTGCCAATCAGTTTTCATACCTTTGTGGATGACTCCCGACTCCTGACTGGTGAGGAGTGGGCGCGCGGATTATCTTCTGTGTGTCGTACAATTATTATTTCGCTTGTTCTTTGTGCAACCGCCGCTGGAGTTTTTCGCTATGTAACGAGAATGTGACGCTTCCGAGAAGGGACAGGCGGGGTTCAATCTTTTTATGACCGTTTTCTTCGACACATATTGTTTATTATTTTTCTTTTATTTTGGCCACTGTGCAGCCATTTTTTTGTTTGCCTTCATCAATTTTAACAATGCGCATTACGATTCCTATGCTTTCGGCGTCCAAATCATATAAAACTTACACACATAAATGTTGGAATAAGAATTAATTACCAACAGTTAAAAACCAACTCCACTGGTTTTTGCTTACGGGTATATAGGCCCTGCGGACCACAGTAACTTCGTAACAAACTTCACGTACAAAGGTGGTTTTGCATAAGGCGCGGCGTCAGAGTTGTACTCGAAGTCGGGTTCTTAAATTTCAACCGTACAGACGCCGGGGTATTGATACAAAGTAAATGACAGATAAAAGGTACATAAGTACCTAGTACTAGATATGAAAAATCTGCTTTTGAGTAGGAACGAAAAAATCGAATATGCAACCTCCTGACTGAAAGGCACACATACATACTTTCTTAATTCCTTTTTAAATTTATACATATTTTCAATAATTATTTAAATTTTTGTTGTAAAGTTGGACCTCTGGTACATACATTTCTGTGTGCTTTCTTTGTTGTTAACAATCTAATTTTGCTTTACATATCTGTTATCGTGTCCGTGTATCTCGTGATTATAATTTATTTACCTTTTCAGTTCCTTAAACACCATTCCTGTGTGCATATAAGTACAATCAAATATGTCCTATAATTTCAATACCCGCTATATCCGATTTTTTGTCAAATTGATCTGAGTATGACATCTTGTTCTTCGTTTTGCGAGGAACAAGGAACCTAAAATTGAGTTTCAAAACCTCCCTTATATGACCAAAAACCATGTTAAAACTGTGAGTGAGAAACAAAACCCGCTATATCGTTCAAGAAGTTAATATCAAAACCCGCTGTATCGGAATTCAACCAATCACGAGCAGTTATTTTTGCCAAGATGGCTGGTTTAGAAGCTCGCGTGCCAAGTCAGTCGAGTTTTAAAAGCCTCTATCTATATCGTGAGTAAATCACGAAGTATCAAAGTCAGCTACATCCATTTTATTTACCGAAATTACTTAAATATTTCTAGACACACATTGAAAAATGAACACTTTTCGAATTTATATTATTCCAATTCATTATATAAAAAAAATATAATGAAATTATTTATATACGCTAGAGATGTGACAGTTTTTTGCGGTTTTCTCCGAATCAGTGAAAGTTGATATAGCGGATTTAGAAATTAAACGACTCGTATATGGTTTGCTTCACCGCCATCAAACCGTTTCCTTTAACATGTTTCTTATCCGTTGTGGTGGTTTATTTTACAGTATTTGCAAACAATCCAATTTAAAAACAATCCAGTATTTATGGATTGTTTTTAATTTTTATTATTATTTGTTTGAGCTTTAGGCACGTTAAAATAATAAATACCCTTTCCTAAACCGATAACGGATCACCCCCTTTCAGAGTGGTGTTAATATCGACGCGTCTGAAGTACTCTACTTTCACTCCTAACAAATGGTGCGTGGAACAGTCCACAGTTCACAGCGTGGTGGCCAGTTCTCTCAAACGACGGCTCCCTTTGACGGCACCAGCTCTTACCCCAGAAATACTAAATACTTAATAAGATCTCGTCTACCCCAAATACAAAAAAGGGAAAAGCGTTTTAAAGTTACGTCATTTGTCGACTTATGGGTGACATGAACCTTTTGAATAGTGTTGAGAATTTGCAGATGTTTTCTTGCTTCTTGTAGACAAATACTTAATATGCTACAGCTAACCTGCCAACAAAATACAGAAGGGGTAAAGTAGTGCAAAGTCGTGCGAAATGTCACCTTACAGATGCTAGGAACCTTTTGATCGTGTTTGCAGATATTTTCTTGGTCGTTGGAGCCGGATTTTTGCAGTTCGATGGGCGAAGGTGAGTGGAGTGGCTTTGAGAAAGGCTTACGAGGGTTGGTTAAGGAACCGCCGACGCCTTTCAACAAGCGATATTTTCAAAGAGTTCCTTATTACGAGCCCCGTTCCCATTCCCCTCCCTTCCGATGTAAGTCCGATAGCGGGGCCCGCAGCTATTAAACTCTCGCACTTTGCATCACTTAGGCCGGAACCAAGGGACCTTTGTGTCGTGCTAAATGTTTCCTAAATATTGATAGGTCGATTTCAACTCGCTAGAACTACGAACCTTTAGTTTAGTTTTTAAAACGATCCTGGAAGTATATCGAAAAAGGAAAAAAAAAAAAAAACTTTGACCTGCACTTGGTGTTTGGAAACTGGTGTATCTTCATCACATTTGGAGTCGATTTTATGGTGTTGTTTTTTTGAGCTTTCGTTTTCGAGTAAATCGACTCCGAAGTTGGAATTTTTTAGGTCGAATTTGAAAAAGTCGATAGCAATGTTTTTGATAATTTTAAAACCAGGTATACAAAATTATAATATTATTAAATCCAAAATACCTTTAATCCTACAATACCTAAAATCAGGATTTAACCATACTGATTAATGTAATTTAAGTAAAACCACTGTTTACCTCACCTGATCATATATATATACAAGATCAGGGGATCTAATCAAACAAACAAACAATCAATCGCGAAACAAACAATCACTGTTCAAATAAATATCAGCTGAGCAAACAAACAAGCACTAATCATAAACAACAATCACTAAATGAAAATCACCAATCAAAGAAACATTAGTTAAATAAATAAAAGAGCACTAATCAAACAAACAATCGGTAATCAAACCAACAACAGCTAAATAAACATTCAAACAATCGCCCAAGAAACAAACAATCGTTAAGCAATCACTAACCGTTCAATCAATCGCTAAAAAACTATCACTAATCAAACAAATATTCGCTAAATCAAAAATCACTTACCAAACAAACATTCGCCATTCAAACCATCTAATCAAACAAACAATCACTTATCGAACAAATCGAATAGAACAAATACCATGGTTTAAGGAAAAAATGTGCCAACCTAAAGATGGCCGTGATAGGCTTAAACCTGCATCTGCGGTCAAAAATAAAAAAAACGTGGATAAATGTTTCAAATTGTTTTGATAATCGTTAAAATTTATCTCGGCTGTATCGATGTATCTCTTTAGCAGCTATCAGAGACTTTAAGACCAACGGGAATCAATTTAAGATAAACGATCATGAATATTTTGTTTATAGACTTAAAAATATATATTCTACGCGATTCATATTTATTTAAATTCCAAATAAGTAACATAACCTACTGAAGTAGTTGGCGCTATAGGCAGAAGTCCTTTGAAGGTACGTTTATGTATTTGTTTTGCCAGTGTAAAAGTCCTCACAATTTGCTCATGAGTCACAAAGGCCCGGGGGGAGAGTAGGGGCGCCTATTCCCAGCCCCTTAACCCACTAAGTGCTGTCGGATCACAATCGCTTCTCACTGAAAGTACTCCGCCCACTGCACCTAGTGGAACCCGTACCACGTCTAGGGAAGAGCGATTATTTTTATTATTACCTCCAAGGGTTGACTTAATACATGTTTTTTAAATTACAGTTAACAATTTTAACAATAACCGCAAGTGACAACGCTTCGTGTTTATATTTTGCTCTCGCAAAAACACGATATAGCTTTAAATAATTCGTATCAAAATGGTTTTTTGTGGTGCTAAAAGATTTTAATTAAAAAAAGTGAAGAAAAAACAAAAAAAAACTATTCTTTTATCAGATTTTAAACATTTTTTATCGCCATTTTGTAACTTAACTGAAAAGCTTTATTGTTCTGAAATGTCCGCCTCACCGGTGCAACCGTGTGTGGGTGTCACTACCTCATTTGATCAATATAATGTGAGCACAAGCAGTTTTACCAGACGAACTTAAAAGAAGCATCTTTAGACAAATTTACAAAGGTGGCAAACATACAGATGTGTAAAATTATAGTACAATTAGCAAGCTGTCAGCCCTAGAAAAAAATGAAAAATACATTTCTATAAAACTTGATAATTATTATTAAATCCCCTTTTTTAGATCTCAACCAGTATGAGTATGGATTTCAATAAAAATAAAAAAATACTGAAATGCAACTTTTTTAAAACATGCGCTGGTTTTGTTCATTTTAGCTCTAAGCCAGCGGATGTCAACCTTTTTGAGCCTGCGCACCCCCTGACTAATCTTGCGCACACGTGTAATGAAAGACATGTTTCTTTCAAATTTTTTAATACTCTCATTATTACATGAATTTAACAACCGAGTCACACAAATACAATTAATGCAATTATCGTTTAACAGAGAATCAAACAGCGAATTACACACATATGCACTCCCTCACTAATTGAGCTGACTGACTGATGTATGGCGGCGCGGCAGACTGCCAAACCACCGAGCGCAAACCGCCGAAATTTGAAAACGTTGAGCTGACTTTTAAAACCTACCTCAGTGCCGCGATTTCCAATTTTTGCTTCGCGTACCCCATGAGGTACGCGTACCACAGGTTGATAACTGCTGCTTTAAGGCATTTGATACCGTTGATACAACGAAACTTTTATAAACAACGTAGGCAATAGGAATCTGTTGTTTTGTACGTTGTTGTTATCGTACGCTTATACTGCTAGTTATATATTTATACTATTCTTTTATTTTAACCATGTTATTTCATAAAATGTTGTCTATATGTACCTGCTGACAAATTACAAAAGTAGTTTAGCAGGCTTGAATGATATTAAATGGAAAAAAATAACAGCATGTTGAGCGTGCGTGGTGATCTGACAGATGCGGGCGACAAATCTGGACTTTAATTAATTATCTGCCGTAATTTTTTTAACGGTTTTACTTTTACAGCAGATAGGCTTATGTGGGGATCTGACAAATAGGGCAACCGAAAAGTAGAGATCTGGAGTTGGGTTAGGTTAAGAGCGGCATGGTATGATGGATTGGTGGTTCCGATGCGTGCCAATAAATCCGCCGAAGGAACGCCAAACTATATTCTACCCAAAACTATAAATGACAATTAAAAATAATATCTTTTATACTGCTAAAGTCAAGTATAATTTAAGAAAATAACTATTAGTAAAAATATGACAAAACAAGCATGGCATTTTGTCTTATTTTTTTACTGTTGGATGTGAAATATGATCATTTCAAAACTATATTGCTTGTTTCTTAATCTGTAGTAGTAAAAAACACATAAAATCGATGGTCCTGGAGAACAACGTCGGATCTGCTAAAAATTGAAAATCGCGCTGTTGACATATTTTAATTTCTTTTTGTAAATTTAAAAGTCTGAATTTTCCCAAATTCCGATGAAATGAAATATATTTTTTTAAATATGTTATAACAAAAATAGTAAAAATTCAGAAACGAAACTTTAAACAACTCTACTGGAAACTACATAATCGCACCAGACATTGTTCTTCGGGACCGTCGAAACATCAAATTAAAATTAAAATACAGTTAAATTGGTAATATAATCTTGGTAAGTACCTTCGTGCACAAATCTTATTTTTTTACGTATTTTTGCACAAGAAGTGCTAAACTTCGTGGCTTTCTTTAATGCTTTTGGTGGGTTTTTGATACATAAAAATGCTGTTTTTGTGCACGTAAATTTAGTTTTGGGAGCACGAAATTTCGGCAATTTCTCGTAGGATAATAACTGTGCACATTTTCAGGGTACATAGTATTAGTTTGCAGACATTTAGGGAGGACGTTATTTTTAAATTATTGCTTTCTAAAATAGTTTTTTCTCTTTTGCGAGTACAGCGCCAAAATCTCAAGTTGAACAACTACAGTTTTGAAAGGTTTCACCGAGACCGTCTACCACTCTGTAATCAATAATTACCAGATACACAAGGTTGTGTGAGTTTTATGATGCCAGAGCTCCGCATAACGGGATTTTCTTACTTATTTATATAATACTCCAATACTTTATCCATATCAAAGCTTTGGATGCAAAATTCCCCATCGTTTAATTCTAATGATAGTCATTTTACTAAACGCTCCGTTTGCCATTTATAATTATGTATTTCTTACCTAGAAAATTATACTGCGGGAAAATAAAATTGAGTGTAATTATTTCCCTCCTACTAAGTAGACACAGAATAATATATATTTTTTATTTTTTTAGAAAATTTACAAAGGATGTAGACTTTCACTGTCCTACTAGTAATTCCCGTTATAGGGTAGAAAATTTTACAATATTAGTTCATAATGTACACGTACAATGAATATTATTATTTCTTATACGTACGTAGATCAATCAAATTGTTTTGGATACGTAGTATGTGTATTTGATAGTTTTTTAGAATTTTGAGTGGGCAGTAGTCCCTTGAATTTATAAGGTACATTTAAGGGTCCACTATTCGCATTTCGACCTATTTCTTAGATATCTCCCTTAGACATTTGAAGTTTTTAAGCTCTTAAAAAAATATATGTTATTTTTGAAGATAATTTCTAGATACGTTCCACGCCGAAACGCAAATTATATGAAATTCCCTCGATAGAAAAAAATCGCAAAGTATGCTCCGAAAATTATTTAAAACCGTTCTATTTCTATTATTTTACGTTATATTTGTGAAAAAATTCACAATGTTTCTTTAAATGATACTTATGATACGTTCCACGAGATTTTTGCTCTATTTTAAACGAGTCATGTTTTATTAAGCTATTTCGCTATTTTCGCTGCGATTTCATCACTTAAACTATAAGCGCGCTCTGTCCAACATTCGTAATTACACATCTCTCCATCCTCTTCTTTTTCAGCCGAATAGCGCCGCCTTAATTCAAAATAATTATTGCGGTGCTTTGTCTCTGTGCAACTCCGGTTCGAAAAACTCTAGAAGTGGCTTTTGCTTTGAATTTCAATATTGAAACTGATTATCGAAACGATTCTGACAAGCGATAAAGTAGGTATCAAAATTGTATTTTATTAATTAAAATATTAATAAATTCATATTATATCAATATCTATTCTTAAAATCTTAGACAGAAGTCGTAATTTTACAAGTTTACTAACTGTGTATTCAATAGGTAAATTTCTGATCGTCTTTTGAAAGGCTCCTGAAGCAAACATTTTTTTTGCAAATACTTTCAGCTTCGTGGGGTGAGGTTTGTCTAGGTCTTGGTGGCGAATGCGTTGCCCACCTACTGCAAGGCGGGCCGGACCAGGAGAGACTGATTGAGGGGGTCCTAACTTACACCTCTCCAGCCGGACTCTCTCCGCGTGGGATAGATGGATTCATATCTCCAATACTCCTGAACATACTGACCCCCAGATTCCTACCCACCCCTCGTACATTTTTCCTTTCCAGAATTTCCTCTTCTTCATTTCCCGAAAACGACCCACCCCAAAGATGACTTAGGCCCTGAGAGATTTTTTTCCTCAGGGCCTCATGTGTGAGCTATTGTAAAAAAAGTGATTTTTTAACGGTTTTGCGCTAGTACAACGTAATATTTTTAAATATAATTCTGTAATCTCAAAATTTATGGAAATTGAAACATGTGACATTTTTTGTTGTTGCTATGTAAGTGGATAATTTGATTCTTTGAAGTTTTGTAAAGTTGTGTTTACTTTGAAGTCGCGGGAGCAATAATATGTAACATAACTCCCTCGCTCAATGTTGGCAACATTTATCATATCTTTCTTCGTGAACACGTTAGCGGATCGGGGACTCGGATAGTGGGGGAGCAGAGGGGAGTCGGGAGTCGAGGAGGCTGCGGTCTGTAAGTCGCCCTGCTCGTGGGGCGGGGGCGGGGACGGCTTCGGGAGGTGTCACGTGACATCAAACGCTTATTCCTCAAAGGCGGCAGGTACTTTGCACAGTCAGAGGAGACCGCCAATTGCCGGGAACCACACTTAAAGCACCCAAACCTCCCCAGAGCGATGAGCGTCGCGTCTAGGAAACGCTTTGCCCTTTTGAGTTACACCTCACCTAGATCAGTATTCAGAAGTAGGTTGGTAATATCCGACTTTGTCATTGCTCAGCCATGATTTTTGGCCCGTTCTCTTCTGTAAGAAGGATCTTTGATGTGTGAATCTCAAGAGTTTCTGATGATGAACAAAGGTGTCTACGTCTGCGGTTCCCTTTGTCGATTAAGCCCTATATATTTGCCTGTGAAGTTTGTCATACGTTTGTTTTCCATTCCTCGAATTCGCGATTTGATGAGTTTTCTTTTGTTTGGGAGACGTGATGATATTTTTAATAAGAGAATTTTCACGCCCGAGTCGTGATTCATGATTCTAATTAATTTCAGATTAGCTTACGACTTATATTAATTACGCTCCCGATGTGTGTAGACACTTGCAAACGTCTAGCGATTCAGCGTTTGGCCCATAGTTGTATTATAATTAGATGTGACATACATCGGAAGGTTGAAGGAACCAAGCGCACACCAGACACTAAGTTCGGTGAGCGTGCTGTCGGAGTGTCAGGACTTAAAGCCTGGAATGGACTGCCACTTGATTTAAGAATGATCACAGACTAGACAGATTTTACAGCCTGAACCGTTAACCAGCTGCCGAAAATTTAAATTTCGTCAAACGATGATCGTGCGATCGTATCCTTGCAACGGTACAGGGCGGTTCCGATGTGAAAGATTAATTTTTCTCCATACCAGCATTTCAACAAAATAACTCCAAATCGATTTTATTTCATTCCAAATTTGCTTTGATAAATACCTACATTCAAGAATGCTCAAACTCGTGATGATAAAACTATTAAAATCATGTACTTTTTGTAATTGTTTTTTGATCGTAAGAATTTATAATTCTTCAATAATGTCTAAGCAAAATAAGAATGTAATTTTTTTTAAATGTATTAGTTTGTAAGATCGTAAATAAATAGACAAATTGAAGTATTTTCGTCACAAAACAAGCGCGCGGATCTTTTTTATGATTTTATTGGAACTAAAATTAAAATTCTGGAAAAGTAGCTTTCCCAAATAATTTATTGATTTATTGTACTGTATGACTGAAAAATTGCATGTTGTATAATACAAAATTTTGTTTGAAAATTTAACAAATCTGCTAATGAGCTACGGTAAAACCTTAATGTACTAAAAATAAACATATTTTCTCCAAAAAAACACCTGGAATCAAACTTTACATAGATAAATTAAAAAGTTTTTTTTCCTAAAACTATACGTTCGCGTAAAGTCGGCAAGTGAGTATCGTTCGGCTGTCGAAAATGAAAGTCGTCTCTCTACACCGCATCGCACTACGTAAATCCCTCAAACCATGTGGAACACGGTTTCGTCTCCTCCTGCATGAGCTGCCTATTCTGTTTTATGTAAGTCGATGGTTTGGTCAGACCGTTGTTTGTCATTGCCGCTAGTGTCGCTGCGTCATTTTGTCACTCTGCGCGTAATGTGACAAGTCGACTTCACGATCACGACTGCCTGTACTGGACGTCTAAATGTATACGTCTGCAGAGTGCGTGTGTATTTTAATGTTGATCAATGGACTCTGAAATCAGAAGGCGAGTCATACCGGCGCGGGCGTCCACTAAAGGAACGTAATAACATTTTTCACAGATATCGCTCTGATTAAACGTCGAATAATCATTGTCGAACAGGATATAAATCAATCTGCTATCAATCGAATACATTATTACTGACGTGAATAATAACATGTTTTATCTACCAAATCGATTGAGCGATATTCTAAGTAAGGTTAGTCAATATTTTGCTATGGTTATTGTTATTAGTTATTATGAAGCGAAGTGGTTAAACGTGCACCAAAACGTTACTGCAAAAAATTATACAAATTCTGTAATTATACAACCAAAATCACAATACCTTACAATTGTAATTGTAGGATTTGACGTTTAAAAGCGAAATGTAAAGAACACATCAGAATAAAGCAATTTCTGCAGAATAAACAAATATTTACGTAAATGCAATAAATAAAACAATATTCCTTACGAATTTAATATTAACCCTTCACGCTAATTTGTTCGCTTAGGTCTCATAGAAAACGTTGTGTCTCCCTACTAACATAACGAGAAATATGATGTAAACGGCGTTTAGAGAAGAAGAAGAAAGAGAAAACATCACGCTTTATATTAAAATCGAATAACCACAAAATAATTAAAATGTACACCTTTACGAAACCAAAGATTCTGTCTACAATTTGAAAAAAATTATGAAAGTTTGGGAATTTTTTTATCAATTATTTTTACATTAAACGACAAAAAAGTGAGGTAAAGAAAACGTTCATAATACATTTGTGTAATAAAATGTGTGTTTTTAAATTTTTTTTTCATTATGAAAATTTTATGTTTATTTTGAATTATGAAATTTTTAAGTTTATTTTATAACCTTTTTGGATGCGTTCAGAAATATTCTACTTATTTGAATTTTATTGCAAAATGGGAAATATTTTGGCCTTCTGACAAAATATGACCGAGGCTGAGGGATTAATTCGTAGTCGCTGCGCACCTGGACAGCTAACAGATTCCTAAAGTTTGCACGTTCGCACAATTTACCGAGTATATTTTGTATGAAATATTTAATAGAACAGAAAGTCCCATAGTAGCTGTATTTATAACGCACGTACGGGATTCACTTTGTACTCGTTCTAATGCAGTTTTATTATGGACGGCTAGATTTTTTAGCACGGGATTTGAATAGCTCACTGTTTAAAGACTTGACCTTTCGTCTCCATCTGCCAGAGCCCAAAGCCCTCTGCTCCTCTCCGCAGCCTGCAATCTTCCTGCTGGTTTACCCTCCCAGAGCAAGTCTCTCATTACAGCGGGCTCCCCTCAGCGGTGGGCTCCTGGTATGTTATTTCGTTGTTACTATTGCTTCAATAATTCCCGCGGACCTTGTACGGGCACAGCCATATTTGAAAATGGCACGGCAGTTTTGCAACCATTCAAATCAATATACTCGAGATTACATCGATGGTTTGCTGCTAAAAGTAGATACGAAACTGTGTTCATTATTATTACGAAAGGTCCTCAAACTAAAATATCAGCACCACAATACTCCAAACAACGACAGCCAAAGACTAAACAAAATACCTAAGAGAAGGACTTAGTTTTCAAACGGTTATACCAAAATGGCTGCGGTTTCCACGGTTATTGTTACTTTGTATGATAAGATTGAGAAGTAATAAATATTTGTTCCATCTTGGCAACCATTATTGTATATCCCTTTGGACAGAATTTTTTATTAGTATGCCAAGTCTTCTCTTAGGGTATTTTGTTTAGTCGTTGGACAGCGCACATAATTACAAAATCATATTCATAAATTTTAACGCTCCGAGGAACTTGAATTCGCAACCCTCGATTTAGACTCGTAGACCACTTCTCTAGTATTTTGGGTTTCCCAACCACACGATCTTCCAATCAATTAGTCGGACATCTCCTAAAACTTGAAATTTGAGTTGGGTATGCAGTTATGTAAAAGTGTATCCTCTGTCTGTACAATACTCAGATTACTCATAAACATCACCAAATCTGCAGAAAACTTGTATTGAATTAGATAAAATGCTGCAGTTTTCTGGGTCACTAGTAGGATATTTCAAAATTTCATAATAATGTACCGGACCGTTATGCCTCCCGATGTTATCTTATAGCTTCTTTTATATGCAAAACACAGACACATGTAAATATTATTTGATTTATGGTGAGCATTCGAATATTCCTTTCCTCATTATCTCAAAATATTTGGAGCTGTCTGACTAATCAACTGGACAATCGCATAGGTGGCTGCCAAATTCAATAGTAGGGGTCAGAAGTTACAAAAAATACCCTGCAAAATAATAACAAAATAAAATCTTGATGCTACATTATGTCTTAGCAGTATTGAAATAAATGTCCTCAATTGTTTAAGACGCCATAACATTTTTCACATGAATTACACTTAGAAATAATTTCGCATAATTTAGCCCTCTCACCCAGATGTATCGACTATATTACAAGATGGAGTGTGCTTCGAATTGAATTCGAGTTAATTACTGAAGTTTCGTCAATAATTTGTACGGATTCAATAAAAAAGTTCTGGCGCTGTTAAAAAATAGTAACTAATTATATTGTGTCAATTTTCTCTCTATGCATGCCTCGCGTATTTCTTATGTCTCTTGCCACTCATTGTGTTACTTGAGTGAGCTTATGTATAATTCTGTATTTTTATTTGTGATGTTTTTGTTTTTCTAATTGTAAGTATCTGTTTAATTGTATGTAATTGTAGATTTTTGTAATTGTGTAATAACTGAGTTTTTATAACTGGATTATTCTCACGTAAGTGCGAACATCTGTAAAACCCAGTATAATAAATAAATAGTCAGTGACTTTTTGCTCCAAGCAGAAGCATAATGTATTTATTAATTAAATCGATTGCACCACCTTTCCCAGAAGGTAAGTAATTAGAATGGAGCGTTGTGCCGATACGGCCTTAATTTGCATCGAATGTCACTTGCTTCGGCTTCCGCTGCTGATTTACGAGTATTATAATGCCACGGATTAGCCTCTGCGGTGCCAAACACGATACGGAATTATTGACAAGCCTCGTTTAATATCAATTCTGATGAATTTCAAGACTTAAGTATCGCTCTGGTGAGTGACAACCTTTCACCTCAGCAGACTCAGAGTCGTAACTTTGCTTGAAATAGAACGGGTTGTTTCACAGAAATTCAAGCCTAACATTGTCATCAATTGGTAATTCAATGCCATTTTGCATATTTCACAATTTAAAGGTTCCCGCGAAATGCCGATTCTAAGTCCGTTTCTGTTTTTGAACGAATTGTAATCATCAGGAGAGGTTAATATAGAGTTTTTCAGAGCAACAGCTGCACGGCCATTTTCAAACAAAAAATAATTTTGGATTTGAGGCCAAAATTCCTAACCAAACTGAATAATTATTTTGACCAAAAATCTAGTACTATTTATTTTTCAGTTTGATTAACTATTTTAGCCTCAAATCCAAAATTAAGATTTGTATGAAAAGCAGCCGTTCCCCCAGCTTATTTCAATTTGATAGAAAGCTGAACTCGCTTAGAATTGACGTTTAATGGGATCTTTCAAATGTAAAAAAAAAACTGTCAAAAGTCGGAATGGCCATTTGATGACAATGTCACTTTTTAATTTCTGCGAAACAATTGGGCCTTAATTATGTTAAATATCTAGATTAGTTAACTTTTTTTAGCCTCACAATATTCACAAATAGTGCCAACTGGAACAAGAAGGTTCTATCTGCCGTTTGCATGAAACTGAAATATTGTGGTTCGACATTTGATTCGAATTAAGTAATCAAGAATTGACATTTATTAAAAAGCGAATATTGTATTTTTACTTTACATGATATTGTCGTTAAATTAAAAAAAATACTTATTTTAATTGTGTTTTTTGTAATCTTTGTGTTTCATAACATTCAATGCAAAAGCGTAGCATTTGGCCAAAAAACGGACAGAAAAGCGGACAGAACGCTGTTGCTTTGAAAATCAGTTAATTTCAGATCTTCTGTCTGATTATTATTTTTAATTTTTGCTAATTGTAATATTTTTTGCATAAAATGTTCTTCAACGAAGGGATGAAAAAGATAGATTCACCAGCTCAATCGAATAACACATTAAAAATAAAATGATTTATGAGAGTAGAATTGTTATTATTTTTGTTATTTGAAATCAATAATTTTGCTTCTTCAATTCAATTCTTAGTAGATTATTTTCTCTCTAGGTTAAATTGAAGGACTTATTAGAATCTAGGTATTAATATTATCGTTGTCTAGATCTTTATGTAAATAGTTTAATGAAACCGATATTCGAACTTCTCTTTGTGGAGTATGGGGGAAAGTCAAACAGGTCTGCGGTGGTGATATAATACAGACAATTTATTAGTTTTCCAACTTGTGCGGCCTTTTGTCTGTTTGACTAGAAAATACTACGAACAGAACAGCGTTTCTACGTCCTCCCAACTAGCCACAGACTGTCAATAATTATATTCATTTCCGATTTCAGTGGACCTAAGGGCCAGTTGTCTCATAGAATTTCAACAATTCATAAAATTTTAACTTTTATTTTTAAGTTCTGTTAATATTCTGGAAACAACTGGCCCATAATGGAATAATAACAGAATTAGAATATTAAATTTGAAATTTGATGAATTTTTCAAGTCTTGTGAAACAACAGGCCCTTAGAACAAGGACCAAATAATAAAAGTGTATTGTTAAATTCCTGTTGTTTCGATTACCACCGCACCGAACCGGTCTGAATAAAAAAATAACAATTTAAAATTGTTGTTATATTAAGTAATGTGAAATAGTTTTACGTAGGAGAAAATTAGTAAAACGTCAGATGAATAAACGAAGAATAAGATTTAAAAAAAAATTAATGAAGTTGTTCTATTTTTGGTCAGCTGATATTATTTATCTTGAACTTGGACTCACCATTTAGGGTGATGCACCACGTTGTGTAATATTCGGGATCAAGCCGCTAACAATAACACTCCTTATGTAGATGACGATAAGGTTTAAATTTCCATTTAACACCAGCCCTTGGGAGGCGGGTACGGGTACCGCCGCCCGGGAACCATTTATTGGATAACCAACACCCCTGCTAGGTCACCCCAAGTGGTTTGCTACGTTTGGGGATTTAGCAGGGGTGCCCGGGTTCACATGTGAGGTTTGTCTAGTTCTTGGCGACACGTGCGTCTGCCCACCTACTGCGTGGCTGGCCGGATCGGGAGAGACTGGTTGAGGGAAACCTTTTTATCTCTCCAGCCGGACTCTCTCCATCCATCGCCTTGTACCGCAGTGGGAGGGGTGGATTCATACTTCCATCACTCCAGGACCCATTAACCCTCGCATTCCTACCTACTCCTAATATTTTTTTCCTTCCTAGAACTTCCTCTCCTTCCTTCCCCTAAAAAGACCCTTTACACAACAGCATCCCTAAAGATGACGTAGTCCTTAGGGAAATTATTTTCCTCAGGACCACCTGTGTAAAAAAATATAAAACCGCCTGCCTTGATTTATTCAAGAAAAAAAAAACATTGCCAAAAAACATGTTCTGTTTTATTTTGCGAAGCTCCGGCACAAATGTTTAATTTCTCATATTATGCAATAAAATAAAACCGTAACTGAAAAGATTTCGTGAGTAATTTTCTCTTGTGGAGATAAAGTGGGCAAAAAATCATCAAATCAACGAATAAAACGGTAGATTTGTATAAAAATCAATTCCGCGACGCCCGTCACGGGTCACAAACACTATTTTGTATTTAAATAGATTATGTGAATAGCACTAGGTCTAAGTAGGTTGTAGTGTCTGCGAACTTTCTTTCCCTTGCAGTAAAACTTCTAATTCCGAGCTTTATCGAGTCCCCTCGGTTTGTTTTTGTTGGAAGTTAACTACAATCTGCATCCACGGATCGCAAGGTGGCGATACGAGCACGAAAGCGGCAAGTTTAGTGCCATCTTCGTCGTGCAGTTCTCCGCACCATCGTACCAAGGCAGAACTTGTCCCAGCGAAAAGGCAGAGATGATATCGGCCTTCCTGCTTGCCGAGTTGCTGGTGTCGAGTGCGGGTGCGAGTGCCCCCAGCCGATGTCCACTGTCCACCGTGTGTAGTGTCGGTGTCTTGTGCCGCCTGAACGTGACCGGATCCCGCGGCCGGCTCTGCATATCCGCCGAGGCAGACGACCAGCCGTGGGAGATTGTTATTATTGTTATTTCACACTGGACATATTACCTCATTATCTGTTGGGACTACCGACTTTCACTCGGGTTCAACTCGTGGTGAAGTCCACAACAATTAATGTAAAACTTTCTGTGCAAAAAATGTATTTTCGGAACTGATCCATTGAAACTGTGTAAACCATTTTAAAGCCAAATAGTTTCGAACAAAGCCTTTCTCTGTTCAAGTAGGACGTGCTGCAGTCCATAGAGGCCTAAAAGCTGTACAATTGTTCGTATGCCTACATATTCTAAAGGCTGTATAGTAAAAAGTACTCTACTTCAAAATATTCATCTGATGTTTAGATAACGCGAGGGGTATCGCAGGGACCAATATTAGGGCCATTGCTTTTTGCTATTTTATATACAGCTGACATGATGTAACCTATTGATCACTGTACTGCGTTTTAAATAAACATGTGTTGATAAATTTCATTAGTGCATTAAAATTAATGTGATAATAATAGAAATCATAATATTTTTATTCCCAGCTATACGAATGTACTAAATTAAATTTATCCATATTGGCACTGCAGCAAACAATCAAATTTTGAAAAATAAGGAAGGAAAATAGATCAAAGTAATACTCGTAGTAAGTAAAAAAAAAACTAATACAAAGAAGAGAAAAGTAAACAATATCTGCCCAGAGTAAAAATCATCATTAACGCTATACGTGAAATCCTATTTAGATACTATTTAGATTCATCTTTACGACGAATCGGTTTACATTATGAACATCAAACAATAATGCTACGGATAAATTGAAGCTTTTACTAGCTTTTCTATGTATTGGAATTACAATAAAATTATTAACATAAAATTACAACACAAAATATAAGCGTAAACCACAAAAAAATGTTTATTATGATTTAACTGTGAATTAATATAACTAAGAAAACATTTTTAAAAAATACCCCTTTGTGGCTAAGACTATTTTTGAGGTTTTGTATGCCCTAACTTGTTTTCATTCTTATAAAATTATGCACAAAATAAATAAACAAAACACTTTTTCGCTTACTTGCCTTGTGCAAATCCGACGCGCGATTTTAAATTTTCTAGGCATGAGAATCGAAATATTTCTAGCGTTTATATTCCTCTTAAAAGAAAATGTAACATATGTGGTAAATATCAACCTAAAAATAAGGAAAATTTCTAATTGTAATAATAATTTTAGCGACACAAACTGTTTTTTATTTACATTTTACTGACTAAGCGTTGTTTCACCGAATAAATTTTCATTTTGAAGGTATTGTGTTTCCTCGTTTGTAACACACGTCAACCAAGGGCATCACCATCGTCTAAATCCTCCAACGCAAAGATGCTGAAAGAAGTGTTATTCAGCGGTGGATCACATTCGAGTATGATATAGCCGATTATATATATCTGTAGAAGCCATCGACCAAGGTCGAAGCTTAATTTTTTCGCGAATATAATGTTTTTTCGATAAAATAAATATTTTCGTGCGATTCGAACAAATTCCAATCCATTTTAGCATTTCTGGCAACACTTCAATGATCTCCGCTCGGCTGCCTCCATTTTCCGTGACATGTTTTCCGATTCGGCATCCATTTGATAGCCCACCCAAGAGTATAATGCAGAATCAATTTATTCGCAATTTTACATATTAATTGTTTTATTGACCGCTTATTATGTGACCTGGGTTAGAAATTGCCTACTTATATATTTTAATCGTCCATTATTTAATGTGCTGACCTTAACGTATAAAATCCATTCAATTTGTTAATACTCTTGTGTTAGAAAAGTTACCTCTGAGCACTGAATAGATAAAACACTAGAAATGCCTTATATGCCAATGTCCCCTCTGACTTAGTACATTTTGTTTCTAGCCCATTTAGCACGCGCTGTCTCTCTTACACTGTCTGGTGTCGTGTATAACCAGCTCATTTGATCCAAATGAAAATTTCGTAATTATGATCAGTTCTGTGTTTGAAATTTAGTCTTATTTTTTGTTCACGGAATACGCCCACGTCGCATTTCTTGTGTCCTTTATTCTACGCATCCGAACCAGTGATACTGCACCCGCGGCTCGCGAGCCAATGTTTAATAAAATAGCGTTTTTCGTAATATTTTCAATTAAAAACTTCAACATGCTCGGAGTTTGGGGCACTATGGCATTCCCGATTTGGGTATATCGTGCGATTGAAAGTAATGGAGAACGGAAGGACACCGGGAAGAGGGTAGTGTGGAAGTATGAGGCAATTCAGATTTGTTGTAGGGCTAGTTCCGATTCAGAATTAAATCTTTGCTTGAAATGTCTGGCTAGATCAAAATAGCGAACCACTTTCCTCTTCTACATCTCCTTCCCCTTTTTAATACCTTTAGCCTCAAAACATTATTTAGTCTCTCTAGACTCTAGATGTTGACGGTTGGGAGTAGTTGGGACTCGTGTATCCGCCACATCTGCGTATCTATTACTAACTTCATGTAATCTAGGGACAAGATAGTGTTGTAATATAAATAAATACCTTAAAAAACTGTATTTCTAAGGAGTTAAAACAGCCTAAAAATCTAAGAATATTAGGGTTGGCACTATCTGCGCCCGAGCCTTTCAATTGGAAAATTGATAAAATGTCCCTATTTTTTTTAAAGGTTATGCCTCGCTGCCCGAAACAAAACATTTATTAGTCAGTATTAAGCATGCATTTATGTAATCGCGATGTGCACTCGATAGTGTGGAATACGCAATGAAGTCGCAACTCCCGACACCTAACACAACACCTAGCGTTTGCAGAGAACAATGCACTTCTCGTGTTGTCTCGCACGCGCCATCTGCTATCGGTTTTTCCTTCCGCTACATAACTATTTACTTGCGAAGGAATACTTCAGGAAACTTCACTTATATATAAGCATTTACATTGCTAAATTATTTTATTATGTTTTTTTTTTACCAATATTTGCTAACCGAGACTTACAATAACGTTAATACATAAGTAAAATCAAAAAAATGTCTGTGAGTTTGTTGATTGTTTTGCATTCATGATTTCTGTGATTGTCCGCATAAACTATCAGTACTCGTACGAATTTTGTGGACTAGAGCATTAAACGAATGACCTGTCATTGATATATTGGTAATTATGCAATTTCCAGAATCTCCTCTCCTTTCTTTTATAAAAAGACCTTCCACGCAATATCCCCAAAGATGATATAGTCCCTGAGGGGAATTATTTTCTTAAGGGCCTCCTGTACGGAGCTAATGCAAAAAAAAACTTCCTCTTTTCCACCACTCTACTTTCAGTTTATCCCACATATTCACGGGGTCAGTCTTGGCGGCATAACATGGATGGTATACAATGATTTTATTAAAATTAATAAGCTAAAACCGGTAACCGTTAAAAATAAAAAAAGTGAAAAAAGTTTAAAATTGTGTTAATATTATATTTTTATAATTCAATTCCACCACGAATTGTCAGTATCAAAAATATTAAAACCACTCCGACCCCTAAGCTTGTTTTTCACGACACGTTCACGACAATATATCAATAGCAGTCAAGTTCAAAATTTTGTTTTCAAGCTAACGCGTGTGTTCCCACAGAAATCATTATATCTCCGTTCTTGTTATAACCCTAAAACAAAAAGGAGAATATCTATAATAAACCACGCTTCACATCTACATTTAAACTTGTCCACAGATATAAATTTAAAATATTAATTTTCTAGAAACAGTTTTCACCCGCCAAAACGCATACGCCGTTAGACTTGGTTAATTTTTTATTAAATATTTTTGTATGAAATGGTAAAAAAGTGTGGTGATAAAATTATCAAATATACATTTGTATGAGAAAATAAGTGTTTTTTACGTTATCCGTGATTTTAGTACCGTTTTCTCATAAAGCATCATTTAAGTCGTTTGTACAATTTTCTATGTTTGCATTGATTGTTTATATTTTAGATTGTTTTGATATTACACGTTTTCGTGTCACCTAAAAAGTAAAACTAGTACACATCGCCTCAAAAATGTAAATATCTCTTAAAATATAGTAAATACAGGATTCAGATTTCGGTTAATCCATCATTATACATTTACAAACGTATTAAAATAATTAAAAACAAAATAATAAGGTCTCGTTGGTCGCAATAGAAGTATTTTGTTCATAAATTAACCAATACAATCAAACGTTAGGTCCTCCGTCACGTATTCACAATAAAACGATTCCACTTGCATTTGGGTAAGCAGAATATAAGAGCGGTGACTCACGTCATTGTGTCTCACTCGAGTTCTTTACGTTATATACGCGAGTGCGCAAGATGAAAGCCCAGTCGTGTTTTTTACTTCGGCGGTAACTTTGCGTGAAGGGGTTCTCAACTGAATAATTATTTTTGTCGTTACCGGTCCGGTTGACCGGTACGGGGGTTGGGGACCACTGGTATAAGGGGTTAAAATATAGGTATTTAATATGATTTTGTACAGTACGTACCTCTACGTGATACCTCTGGCATAAAGCTGGTCTGCTCTGTTTATAGCTTCACTTTAATTGACTTGAAAATGACGCCATCTTTTTGGTCCTCCATTGTCCTAAGGTTTGAAAGTTCTTAATTGAATCCACCCAGTAGCGGAGTTGGTAGCTCCCGAAATACGTGCATAATTAATTTGATCAATGTTTTTGTTTTCACGGCGGAAGGAACATAAAACATCGGATGAAAAACACCGCATAGGTAAACCGATAGAAGTGTATTGTGGACCTAACCTAAAGTAAGCTCAATTTTCCCTTGTTTCAGCTCAACAGGTTATCAATATCATCGGCATTTTTTACGTTATCTCCACACAGGAGGTCCTGAGAATCTTTGAGGATGGTGTGCGGAAGGTCTTTTAAAGGGAAGGAAGGAGATGAAATTCAGTGAAGGTAAAGGGTATGACGGGTGGGTAGGAATCTAAGTATGTCCAGGAGTGACGTATGAATCCACCCCCCCATTACGACGCAATACGTTGGAATCGAGAGATTCCGACTGGAGAGGTCGGAGGGTCTCCCGATCCAGTCCGCCACGCAGCTTGTAAACGGTGTGATGGATTAGGTAGGAATCTAAGGGTCAGTGTGTCCTGGAGTGACGCATAAATCCATCCCCCAACTACGATGCAATACGTTGGAGTCGAGAAAATCCGACGGAGAGGTCGGAGTGTCTCCCGATCCGGTCTGCCACGCAGCTGGTAAACGGTGTGACGGAGTAAGTAGGAATCTAAGGGTCGGTGTGTCCTGGAGTGACGTATGAATCCATACCCCTACTACAGTGAAATGCGTTAGGGTCGAGAGAGTCCGGCTGGAGAGATAGAAGATCCGATCGATTCCGATCCGTCACGCAGCTGGTGGGCAGTCGCATCCGCTACCGAGACCTGGACAAACCTCCCTGAAAAGTCCCCAAACCACTTGGAATGACCTAGAGGTGGCAAAGGTGTTGGTTATCCATAGTATATAATTTTTTTTTATTTATTTCATTATTATATTGGTTACAGTATTGCCCATCTCACTAGGTCTGAAACGCCTGTGTTGAGGTGGCAATTCACACAGTGGCTGTTATTATATACATAGTTGTGTAGGTACCCTTCAGTTTAGTTCGAAATCGGCGTAAATCACACATCTAGTGATGATCTGCTCAGTGCTCAGTGCTGAAAGACAGTGGATGAATAATTAGATTGTGTTGTGAAATTAGCGGGCGAGTGGAAGTGCGAGGAGCGGCAGAGTGATGCGTTTAGCCGCTGGTTAATTACTGAAGGGGCCCCGCGCCGTGTAAAGAATGCTGCCGGTGTTTTTTGCCGTGCTTTGTGCCATTAGTGTGTGACCCCTCCTCGTCTATGAAATGTCCCACAAAGCCGAGTCCGCTGCCACACAAAGGGCCAGGGGTACTCGCCGCTCTCATCGCGCGCCACTTCTGCGAACAAACACGACGTCATTATTACTCTTATGGTATTTTGATACAAAGGTTTCTGCACCAGTACCTTTATTTTACATATTTTAATAAACCGACACCCACAATACAGCTGTAAGTAAAAGAAACCTCTTATTTATCAACGAATTAGGCTCTTCCACGATACGCATGTATTCGATACTCATGTTGTGTACTTAGTTACTTAAATCACGAGACCCGCGTCGCCACAATCATTTTTGGCGTCAAAACTGGAATGCTTTCGTAATCTCGCTCGCAACCAATCAGTTGCTGTAGTTATCATTTTTATATCTTGTCATTCTCTGTTGACTGTTTTGTTCATGGTATTGATCTAAAGCACACTCAACAACAAAATGTCCGACAAAAGTATTTAAAGTCTCGATGACGTGAGTGGGAATATCTTCGCCTGGCTGGTCGCGGTAGACTGGCGTCGCCGAAAAGTGTACAAAATGTTTGCAACGTGTGCCTGTGTACGAACCTCTCCACAGCTGCATGGCGGTAGTGGCCAAGATACTTGAATCGTCGAGTTTCGGATACTAGCGAATTTATCCCTCTACCAGAGTAGTTTGGGAGACTGGTATGGGTACCGCTGCTCTGGGAAGCATTTATTGGGTATTCAACACCTCTGCCATAGGTCACCCCAATTAGTTCGCTATGGTTCGGGTGAGGTTTGTCCGGATCTTGGCGGTGAATGCGTCTGCCACCAGCTGCGTGGCAGGCCGGATCCGGAGATTGGTTGATAGAGATCTTTTGACGTAGGAGGGATTCGTACGTCTTTCACTCCAGGAGACTCCCACCCCTCTTACCTTTTTCCTTTTCACAACTTCATTTCTTACCTCTCCTCAAGAGACCCTCCTCACAATATCCCTGAAGAAGACTAGGGAATTATTTTTCTCAAGGCCTCAACCTGGTGAAAGACCTACCATTCTTCGAAACGTTGCTCGAAAGCCAGATTAGTATAGCCATTTCCCCCAATATCCCCACCTGCAACTTCCCATTACGAAGTCTTGAATTCAACTTACTTATTTCGGTTTTCGATGGGTGCATGCCTGATTTGAAATAGTATTCCTGCTTAATGAGTAAAATTATTCAAATTGAACTTTTAATTTTCAAAATTTGAAGTGATGTACGTATGTGCATACGTCATTTCAGACAAGCGATAATATTTTGTCTACTACGTCGATTCGATATAGTAGGCAAAATACCCTTTTCTATATTGATAGATGCAACACCAATTCCAATCAAAATGAATTTATGCGAAGGACATGTAACTACTATAACAATAAATTTGCAAATATAGACACACGTGCTGACGTATTTACTGCTAGTTACTGTTGCTACAGAACTTCATTGTGTAACATTCCAGGTGCGAATAACACATATTCATGCCGATTAAATTAATTGTATCTAATATTTTTATATTACTTGCGTGGCAACTTTCCCTTATCCCTCTCCTCCCCCTTACCCTTTCCAAACCAAATACCTATTTTGCAGCCTATTTCAGTTATAATCACACTTATTTTATTGTTGTGTTGTGTATTTATCATTTGTTGAATTCAGATTTGTACTAGTATTATTTTTTTTAACTGCTGCTTAGTTCTGTTTTTTTTTTTCATTTGTTTTTTTAAATATTCTATTTTACATTCATTTAGTCTTGTTTCTAAATACCTATTTGTGAACATTAATAATTGGCCTGTTTTTTATCATCCTCTTATGTTCATTATATTACTAAGACTGTTTATGTTACTTAATAAATAAATAATATTCAATGCGTAAATAAATTTCATTAGGATTCGAACGATATCCCCTTTACTTGGGCTTCACATTATGTGAAGAGAGGGTAAAAAGCTTAAAACACCCTTCAGAACTTTCAGTCAAATTGACTGCATTATCGGCGCCACCGAGCCATTGCTTCACACACCTTCCCGCATTAAATGTAATGAAACGACAGAGTGTGGGCCGGTGTACTCGCGCATTGAACTATTAATACATAATAATTACGCACCCCCCCCCCCCCCCCCCACTAGTGAGTAGCGAAGGTAGTAGTGGTTGAACTGCGATGTATTCATTCCCTCTGTCTCTGTACTCCTGGCATCACAGCGAGGTCGGAAATTCTGAAACAAACCACTTTTCTATTGGCAAACTTTCAGGGGATGGGGGCGGCTTTCTCTATGACAAATTGAGCGCTCCCTTTGTGACGGTGACCCCACCCTCTCACCCCCCACCCCCTTCCACAATCCAGCCAATGTCTTTGAGCGCACATATTCGACCCGGAGCAGACGGATGGTTCGTGGCGGGCCTTTGTATGTTTATTAGTTGAGGGGTTGACTTTCATCGTATTATGACGTGGAACGGGAAGATATGCTGGGAAAGAATCGGCTCCTTTTGCAGTTTGTCGTAAAAGGGTAATAACGCATTTGGTGTAAAAATAGGTAAGCTTACCAGGTAACTAAGCTCGTCAATCGAAACTGATTTATGTATTTTCACAAAGCATTACAATCAACTATCGTTTCGAAATATCTTATTAAAATTTTAATAGGCTCGTTCCGGAATGGTAGAATGGAATCGAAACATGGCAAATTGTTTTAGCCGTGTTTGGTGACTAGATCTAAATAGCCAGCCAGGTGCTTCCCCCACCTTCCCCTTTATCTTCAGCCTTACAAAGTATCCCAATTGGGGATGCCATGGATATCACCGGATCCAGACGCATACTACCTTTATATTTATATACTGTGGGTACAATGTCGATGCTAGCCAAAGGTAATCTATTCCATACTGCATTATTCCCATTGGCGAGACTGTAAATTTTCTCCGATATTTTTCTTTGAGTGTTCGTTTTCTGTTACCTTCTGCTTAGGTTATTAGATGCCTACTAACTGCCATGTTACTATTTCCTATTGGTGGAGAGTCGATCAGATTTGCTAATAGTGATTATGGAAACAGTTGTGACTATTGTACAGTATTCACAAACATTTTTGGAGTAAAGAAAAATGCAGGTGCTCTGCTATACCTTCAAAACTACCATTGAGAATCGAAATGTTGCTTGAAATTACTTTGCCGCGTTTAGTGACCAGCTCCTAATGGACAGGAACTTCCCTACCCATATCTTTCTCCTTTCTTTCACCAAGCCATTTAGTCTCATTAGTCGTTTATTTATGTAATCTTAAAAAAAACTTTTCTTTCCCCTTTCTACACTGTTTAAAATATTTTAAACACACATCTATGTAAATGGCACTTGTGAGTAAATTCTTAATAAATAAATTACAACTCTTCCCAGCTTTTCTGCAGATTTTCCGTATTTTTAACTTTTTTTGCGGTTAAACTGTACGTAAAAATTTGTAATGCTTGGATTTATGTTCAACTCACAATTTTCAATAATAATAATTTGCTTTATTACCTTCACTCATTGAAGACGTTACAAACCAATTGAAGAAAACACATAGTTATGGAAAAATTTGACCGACATGTTGATTAAAAAAAAAAATGCCCCTCAGTTAGGGATGCCGTAGTCCCGGGCTGTGGTGACTTAGAGCTCTACTCACGTGAAAAGAGATAATAGAAATAATAGAACGTATTAATATTTTTTTATTTAACTTTTATGAGTAAAACCTCAAATTGTAACATTTAATTAAATGTAGGCACTACGGAGCGAAACTCAATCGAAAATCTAGAAACAGAAAAAGTTATTGGCACCTCTGGGACACGAACCCAGGATCTCTCTCTTTCCGGGCGAGTGCTCTGACCACTGAGGTAAGGTGTCGTTATCCAATTCGGTCACTTTTAACTGTACCATACTTCGTCTAAGAACCACCCATATTATCTTCATTTTCTTAACAGATAATATGGGTGGTTCTTAGTCGAAGTACGGTACAGTTAAAAGTGACCGAATTGGATATCGACACCTTCAGTGGTCAGAGCACTCGCCCGAAAAGAGAGAGGTCCTGGGTTCGTGTACCAGAGATGCCAATATCTTTTTCTGATTTTTTTGTTTTCAGATTTTCGATTGAGTTTCGCTCATACTGTCTTCATTTAATTAAACGTATTAATAATATGACTGACGATAGATAATTTTTTTAAATATTTGTTGGATGGTGTTCTGTCATCGAGGATATTGTACTTTTTCGTGATGATGATGTTTGTGGTGAAGTTATTATATAAATGTTAAATGAAATTCATCTCTCTTTATTTGACGCGCCTTCCCTGAAGATTTCAGGGCACCCGCTCCTCTGAAAATGACTCATGATAATGAGGAGTTCCAACGCTGGTTATTTCAGCTTGATTTATAATTATCAAAGTGAATTCACGTATGGGTGGTTCCTGCTACTATATACTTCCTCTAAACTACATTAATATGCTCTACGTACAATGTCGGTGGTAGCCAGATGTAATCTATTCCATACTGCATTATTCCCATTGGCAAAACGGTAAATTACCTCTGATATTTTACAGAGTGTTCGTTTTCCGTTTGGTACCTTGTGGTTTAGTTATTAGATGCCCACTAACTGTCAAGCAATTATTTCCTCTTGGTGGGGAGTCGATCAAATGTGCTAATAGTGATTGCGGTGCGTTCAACCGTTGAATGTGTGATCCAGTCCAAATTAGAGTGATGGACAGTTTAACTACGGAGTAACGAAATATACAGAGGTGATCTAAAAGGTGAGGGGAACAAACTAAAATGAAGGGGGCGGTGGGGAGGTCGAGGGCGTCTAACTTTCGATGATTTGCGAATTGATGCATCCGACAGTCGAAGTATAATCTTTCACAATATTCCACTGGCCTTTGGACAGAACACAAATTACTTGAAATATAAATCAGATACCAAATCTTGGATCGACCAAAACAGATCAAATATCAACGATTTTAATAAACAACTAACTAACCATCACGCTGTTTCCCCGCTGGGGTAGACAGAGAGGACGGACCGCCAAACAACTCGGTCTTGGCACACACTCCTTGATTCGTTCACATTCATACATCGTTTCATACATGCTCTAATATTATTCTGACTCTTGACATGGCCCGACTCAAGTATCTGATTCACATGTCATGTCTTCCTCGGGCTACCCCGACTTCTTCTACCATTCACATTTGCATCATATATTATCCTTAAACTCCTTTCCTCGTTCTTACCCAAACCATCTGAGCGTTATTTATAAATATGTATTTCCAATGGTACGTTGCTGTTTGTCTTTTATTTTAAATGAAATCGACGGTCCCGATGAACAATATCGGATGTACGATTGTGTAGTTTTGCAGGAGAGCTGTTAAAAGTTACGATTCTGCATTTTTACTGTTTTGAGACCAAAAAATATAGTGTTGTTTTAATATTTTGAATTTAATTTCATTAAAAATTTCAAAAATACAGACTTTTAAATCAACAAAATAAGCCAACAAAAGGATATCCAATTTTTAGCAGATCCGACATTCTTATACGGGACCGTCGAAATATTGTCGCTGATATTTCAATTTTTGTTGTAAACTGCTTATGTTAAACTGCGTCTGCTCTCAACACAGGAGTTCCTAGTAACAGGTACAGCACATCACAAATGTTGTAATCTTATTAATAAAGATGAATAAAATAAAAATTTAAAAAAAATTAAATCTGTTTACGAACTAGCCATCTCTTTTTACAATGGTGCTATAATTCCTCGCCGTGAGGGGAAGGAGATGGAAAGAGAAAAATTGGGTAGTACCTGGCTATTCAAATCTGGCCATAAACACGGCTGATGCCATTTCAAGCAATGTTTTGATTTTGAAAATGGTATTTCACTAGGTTGATCTTTAATTAACAAATCGTGAAATAAAGCTAATTAATCAAATAAAATTTACTTGCACACGCCGGCATTTGAATACGCGACCTCCGGATTCATAGCCAAGAATCGCAATCACTTAATCACGGAGGCCGCCGTAAAATAAATAATAGTAAATAAGATTGATAATTCGAAGTATTTCTTGCGTTAGCAGATTACAAAGTGTGTAATTAATAAAATCAAATAAAATTTATTTGCGCACCTCGGGTTTGACTCGTCCAAGGTATACGAAGCCGTCAGCGCGAAAAGCTCGGAATTGTCAACAATGAAATTACGATGACGTTTAACGAAAGTTTCTAACCTCAATAGATTGTATTATCTTTTAAACCTCCACCTGTCAAAGTTCAATTCTTCCTGTCATTCCCTCAATGCTCCCCTAATACGAGTGATGAACTAAATGCAACACCTTGTCCTATAAGACCCGGCGACCTCCTGTCTCCTGCCGTCCCACGTGACGGAGACTCTGGCTAACGGGGGGAGTTGGTTAGTGAAAAGGAGGGGGGGGGGGGGGGGTGGTGCTTGGCGAGGCTTTGATCGCCGCCGCCGCTTTGACAATTATTAAAATTTCCCTCACAAGCTTCGCGCACCTTGAGACAACCACCGTCCCCCCTCCCCCCTCCCCACACCCTGCCCTCGCGACCGCTCCGGAGGGAGCCTCTCTAGTAAGGGAAAGATAATGTTATGCCTACACGGCTTATAATTATTAAATGCTAAATAATACCGTGAATCAACTTTATTCCAAATACTATCTCAGTATCCCTCTGATGAAAGGTCACCAAGAGTAAAAACATTGATGGAAAGGCTTTAATGATACAGGTACTTTTCAACCTTCCTTTTCCACATTTCCCATCTTCTTCGCCTCCCTCTTCCTTCAGTCTCACGACATAGTCCATGGCTCCCGGCAATTGAACCTTTTGTATTGGTCTTCACGTGTCAAAAATTAACGAAGGAGTGTAAGGAGAATTTATGACGCGAACGTGAACGGCAGAAGAAATCGGAAGATGTGGTACTAGTGAACCTCATGCTTGAGTTGTGCCATGTCGGGAAACAGAATAACAGTTTTTTTTTTAAATTTTTATGAATACCGCACAAGAGTCTCGACCGCTCCCGTCAGGAGCCAGTGAGACTATGGCATCCCCAATTGGGGTATGTTGTGAGGCTGAAGGTAGTGGGGAGGGAAAGGAGATGGGGAAGAGGAAGGTTGGAAGTACCTGGCTATTCAGATCTGGTCACCAAACAAGGCTAAAGCCATTTCAAGCAACGTTTTAATTCTGAATGGTGGTCTTACACCAGGGCGATACTGAGAGTATCTTCCACTCTGGAACGTGCCGCAAATGTACTATATATATATATATATATTATTTTATGTGAATAAATTGTGAAATAACACAAATCAATCACTCATTTACTCATACAGATTAATCAAATGAAATTTATTTGTCACGCCGGGATTCGATCCCGCGACCTTCGGATTGCGAGTCAAGAGCCTTACCGCTGGACTGCGCCGGCCGTCAGATAGGTATATATGAGGCGATATATGAATGTGAATGAAGCAAGGAGTGTGTGTGCCAAGACTGAGTTGTTTGGTGAACCATCATCTGCCCACTTCTGCGGCGTAACAGCTTGTTGTTTAGTTAATTAGTTGATATAAAAGTTTTTATAAAGATATTGATAATTTTCCAAGAAAACAGCGATGGATAAATTTGCCAACTGTCATCATTAACAGTGATACTGATGAGTTTACTTATGTGACATACTACGTTGTGATCACAGTTCAAAAATCCGGGAACTATCCTCGTAGAAAATTAAAAAATGTAATTTCGTCTCTCTTGATTCTTAGAGTACGTTGTAAGTCCTTCAGCAAAGCAGCACAATTATTTGTCGTTGGAAGTTTTTCAGATTTTATTCACACGAAGAGAAACTTCACAAATTCGTATTTATTTTCCTCGAAGGTAGAAAAACACAAACAATTTGAAGTTGCAAGGAAAACTGGAATCCTTTTTTTTAAGGCAGATATTTCTAATTAACAGGTAGATAGGTAATATATGTTCTGGAAAATCGTCCCGGTAATACGATTGAATTTGGCAGCCACCTCTGGTCTGGAGCTCCAAAATACCTGAAAAATACCCTCGACACTCAGCTTGTGAAATGGGCCGTTTGACAGATTCTCCCATCTTAACAGACGGATTGCAATCTTTGGAGCACAGGCGTCGGGTGAGAATGCTGTCCTTGTTCTACCGGTATTTCAATGGAAGATGCTCTGAGAAACTAGCGTCATTGATCCCTCCAACGCCGGTGCATACCGCGAAACACGCCAAACGCGTGCCCGACATATGTACACGGTTGACATTTGTCACATGAGAACGTGTTGCTTCTTCGACTGTTCTTGTGTTCAACAGCTCGGCTGTGGAACCATTTGCCGGCCTCTGTGTTTCCTCCTTCCTACAATATGGGCGTCTTTAGGGCCAATGTTCTTTCGTTCCTCTCCTCAAAAAGACTCTCCACACAGCATCTCAGATGACATAGGTCCTAAGGGAAATTATTTTCCTCAGGGCCTCCTGTATGGAGTTAATAAAAAAAATAAAAAAATGTATATAATAAAAGACAGGCATGTAAACAAAATACAATATTGTATTTGTTAGCCTTTCTGAATGATTTGAGTTTTATGGACAAACAGTTTACTCATATTCATATTGCATATGTATGAGCGCAAACAATTATTTCATATTAATATTTTAAAGTATAACTTATAAAAAGCGTTCTTCTCTAAAATAATTTAACTTGCGCCACCCACGAAAGAGAATATTATGATTTTTTTTAAATATCACCTTAACTTTCCATGTATCTGTTATGGATACTGTAGTGACTTTACAATGCAGTAATAAGTAAGTTTTACCTTTTACAACATCATTTCCTGAAAAGAGTCGGATTTTTTTTGCTTTCACTCTTGCGTCCGAAGCAAAGTGACCCTTTATTTAGCACTCTTAACCATCCAGTTCCCAAATCCTTTTGACGTGTATCAATTCCCCGAGATTACTGCCCTTTCACCTTTGATCTTCTTTGCGAAAACCACCCTCAAAGAAATAAAATATCCTTTCGTTTAGAAGTCTAATTATCGAGACAGTAGAAAAGATTCAATCCTTTTTGGTGAGCTGCCCTTTTCCTGTGCATGGTTCTCGTCCCCTGGAACCCGAGTCCCGGCGTTGCTGGTGCGGTGGAGGTGGTACCTTCGCCCGTCTGCGCCGAGAAAGAGTGTTTCAATCGGAATTAATTACAGCCCCGCAAGCTGAGGTGTCCCTTTATGTCGGCCAGGGCAAACGATTCGGGTTTTATTATGATAACCTTCTAATTCGTCAACACGTTTAAATTATACAAAATTAGCTGTCGGTGCTGAGGATTCTAAGTCGTGCCTTAATTGTATTTTGTTTCAATGTTGCATAATTGTGAACTTTTTATAGATAAAGTTCTTTGTTTTATTTGATTTGAACTCGCGACCTCCGGACTCGTAGTCGAGAGCCATGCCTCGGATTCCTACCCACTCCTCATACCTTTTTCCTTCCCAGAAGTTCCTCTCCTTCCTCCATCACCAAAGATGACATAGGCGCCTGACGAACCTTTGAGACAAAAAATTCAAAAAAAAAAATATATTTTTGTAAAATCAATATCCAATTTTCAAACCACTCCAAAATGAACAGGCAAAAGAATATACATAAGAAAGCGACATCTACGGACTCCGAAGAATAAACCACAAATACTAGTTAGATGACCAAATGTATAGGAAAAGATGCATTGGAATTCGACGACAAAAATATGGAAAAAATCATCCTTCTTATTGACAACAAAATTGCTTCGTAGTCTTCCCACTCTTGTCTAATTTAGTTTTCTGAAGGTTTCATTTCTGCCGCGTGTGAATTGCACTTTTTTTAATTTCTTCTCTTATGTATTCGTTAATATTACACATATGTGTATATAAATATAAAAAGAAATAAAAATAAAAATTGAACTTGAAAACAATAAAAGTTTTCACATTATTTTTTATTTGGTTGTAACACATAATTGTATCACATACCTATTTACTAGCCATCACACATACATCATATTGTTTTATATCAGTTCTTATATAAACCTAGTATGTGTATTATTAAAATACTGTTACCCCCCTGTATCATGTAACACTTGCATGTTAAAGCCATTTATGGCGTTTAAATAAATTAATTAATCTTTCTTTCTTCATCCCCTTACCAGCATCAGTGCCACAGTCCCACTGGCTCCGGGCATTTTGTGTTCCCATAGAAAAGTGTTAAGTGAATAAAAAATAAAAAAATTAAATTTTACAGGGGAGCGAAAACAAATTATGAATGATGAACAAACGGTTCCGTCGAAAAGAGCACTAGCGACATATCGCGAAGATGGAGTGATCTGACTTAAATGACATAGATAATCACAATCACGTAATCATTCAATGATAAAATGTTGACTTGCAACCCTTTTGTTCGGAAGTACGATATGACAATTATTAAAATGACGCAAAAAAGTGAATTTGCAATTACTGAAGAAACAATTATTATTATTGGTTTCAACCCGCTAGGGGGGAAACAGGTTGTCCCACATTACCCTTTCTGCTTATGTCACCCAAACCACCCGCAAACCACCGCCACCCGCAAACTCTGCCACCGCCACCGTGCAGCGGGGGCACCCGGCACACACTGGGCCGCCCCGCACCGCACCGCACCGCACCGCACCGCACCGCACCGCACCGCACCGCACCGCACCGCACCGCACCGCACCGCACCAGCCAAGTGCCGCAATCCTTTGATGGTTTGATATTGTCTTCTTTGTAGGTCGGGAGTCAGAGTCAGGACTGAAGCGATACAACACTTAATGTGAGCTTCAATCGGAACATCTCTACTTTATTGTGTGGCTTTGTTTCATTCATTTAATATCTCTAATGCTTCTTTTATTATATTTCTGATAGTCGTCAATATATTATTAATTATTATTATTACTGTTATATCACAATACACAACAAGTTATATACAAATATGTACTGGACTCTGAAGTGCGATCGAGTGTTGCGTAAAATTACGTAATAAATAATTTAATTATAATAATATTTGGATGATTTGTATAGAGGCTTTTTTGCGAAAAATCGCCTCAAGGGCGCTGTACACATTCATGAAATACTAGCGAGTTCCCGGCATGCGTTGCATTGCCACTTAGAAATGTTTCTGCCTCCGTGTCCTTTTCCATTCGTCCCCTTCCGCCTCCCCTTCCCCTCCCATGTCCCCTTCCCCTCACGCGTTCTCCCTCCACCTTCCCTCTCCCGCTCCCCCTTCTCGCGAACCCCCCTCCTCTCTCCCGCATTCCATATATTCAGTCCCGTTACATTCAGTTTTCAAACAGCTCGCGTGCCACCTATTCAAAATTTTTTATACAAATTTTCATTTTTCGTATATTACAAACATTATTGTATATTATAAGAATAATCAATCAAATTTAGCCTGCCTAACAAAGGTACCTTAAAATACCTATAATTCTTAATTAGATTCAAAGTATTCGATTTTGGTTAGTATCAAATTGTGAATTTTTTTTTAAATTTTCGTAAGAGTTTTTGTAATGACTAAAAAACTCTTCAAATGTACTATCATGTGGTTGTAATAATCCAGAAATCTCCAGAAATCCAGAAAGAAGATAGTTTGAAAGTTTCAAGCATTTCCCATGCTATAGCAATACATAAATAACAAACAAGCAAGCATGCACACATACATGTATTTTTATATAAATAGATTTCTACAATACCCTATCTTACTACTAATTACAGACTAGACAAACTATTATTTATGGATAACAAATTGCACCCGCGCGCCGGTTCGTCGATCACTACTACAAAACTATATGTACAATGTATTTGACCATTGTTATAGGGAATTGCTAATCTCGGGTTGGAGATAATCTCTTATGTCTTTCAAATTAGCAATAAAATGTATTTTAGAGTACTAATCGTCTTCAGATTGAGAGGAAGGAGCACCCTGATGCTTTGGCCCTTTTTCACATTAGCTCATCCACACAGCAGGCCCCATGGAAAATAATTTACCTCAAAGCCTATGGCGTTAGTAGCGAGTCTTTACTGTTTTTTTTATTTTATTTTATTAATTTTGTGATAAATATTTTTGTGACTGAGAATTCTTGCTTTTATTAATTAACCGTACTAGTTGTATGTGGCCTTTATGCTTTATAATGGTATCTGTGTTTCCTTCCTCCTACAAAACGGGTTCCTTTCTTTCTCTCCTCAAAAAGATCCTACACACAGCATTCCCAAAGATTATATAGGAAATTATTTTCCTCGGGGCCCTCTGTGTAGAATTAACGTAAACAACATATATTTGATAATTTAAATGACGTTCAAAAATATATATTGAATTGTTATTTATTTTTTACGTCCAGCCTGCGCATAGAATAAGGAATAGGTGAAGTGCTTTGTGACGTACAAAACTGTGTTTCACCTTGATTGCGAAATTCAATTGGGATGGCGGTATACAATTTCAACAAGTGTAAGAGAGACAGACCGCTTGCTAAATGGTCTAGAATCAAAAGTACTAAGTCAGCGGCATATTCGTTTCTATTCAAATTTGTACCCAAGGCACTTCTAGTGTTATATTATTTATGCCATGAGCCTATGATTCTTTCATGCTAGCTTTATTTTAATAAATGTAAAAGCGACTTTTAATGTAATGGTAACGAAAGATATTTTAATTCTATAGAGTATCTAATAATATCATCCATTCATAATTTTTATTTAAAAAAACTGTACCTGTATTCGGTATCCCGGCAACCCCCCGTTGGGGGAGAGAGGGGTATAAATGCATCAACGGTATTAAATATGACAAAGTTTTGAGTAACCCAATACGACGCGACGGAATAGTTCCGCCGCCCGGGCTTCGGGAAAGTCAAACCATTCGAATGAGAAAAGATTATGAAAAGAGATTTTCCAATCCGTGGGACTGGTATTGAGTCTCTGAATGGCGGGTGCGTTTGACATCCGACGGATAACTTATCCGGGTGATCTCGCTCACACCGGGCGGGAGAGGGTAAACAGGCAGCCGAATTTCCAAACGTATCTAAAAATGTATGCATTTTTCATATTTGCATTGATGAGTTTTTTCTTTCGAGTATTTTATCAAGAATTTTTATAAATAAAAATAATTTAAAAAAAAAATGGTATTTTTTTTTTTTTTTTAATTGCCGGCAACCCGGGCGTTTATTACAGTAACAATATAATACAAGAAAAGTCTGTAACCCGTCTCACTAGACGATGTCTGTTCTGAGACGGGTACATAAATATGCGTGCATGAACATATTAATACACAATTAGCATATAAAAACATATTAATCCTATAAACACGTACACACAAACATAACATACATACACAAACGTATACGCATGCATGCAGTATTCAGTTTTATTAAATTTAAGAGTTTAGATAGCATCTAAAAACAATAACATTTCAACAAAATAATATAAAGTATTAAACTAGACATGGGTAAAACATTATAAAATAATATAAAGTATTAAACTAGACATGGGTAAGCAATATTAATAAGAAAGCATAAATCTCTAAAAATTTAAATATCGCATATATGCAAATATGATATCTTTAGTATGTATGCATTGCGTTAAGTAATAATAATAATAATAATAATATTTGAATGATTTATATAGCGCCGTTTTTGTGAAAAATCACCTCAAGGGCGCTGTACAAACTTACAACATATTTCTAAAATCTAGAAAAACCACAAACTAGACAAACAATTAAAAACAACTTATGGCTAAAAATTGCATCCACCGGTTCATCGATCACTGATACGAAAATATATGTACAATATCTTGACCAATGAACGCGATGCTGCCTAAAACTGTATACAGGACCATAATTACCTGGGAGGTCGCTTGAAATTAACACTGTTTATTGTCTATAAAGAAATGTAGATAGAGTTCGCACGCAGAGGACATAATTGTGAACACATAATGTTATAATGTATTTAATCCTGAAATATATTTTAATATCAGGATGTAATATATTCTTTAATGAGTGTATTTTGGAAAGCAAAAGCAATATTTTGTGGTGGGAGGTGCAGTAGTACAAGGATTTGATCTTCCTAGATGTGATTCGTCAAGAGAAAAGTACTTAAAATTGTGTATTTAAAATAACCTCCAGTTCTATAATTTAACTTTGTATCTCCGTTTTTTTTTATTATTTCCAAGTGGGCACATGCAAAAATTGGAATTAAATTAAACTAGATATGTTTTTTTGGATATTATTAAAAATGTTAATTTCTGTTGTGACTCTGTAACTCCGGTTCAATGAACTTTCGATTTGCTTTGAATTTTAGTGTCATTTTCAATATTGGTAGTGTTTCTTTTGATATTTCGAACAAGCCATTAAGAAGCTGCAACCGTCTCACAACAAATCACAATTTCGAGACGTCATATTCCCTGGCTCTGTGAATGTGAATGGTAGAAGAAGTCGGAGACGCCCGAATAAGATGTGGCACGATCACATCAACATCAGACTTCAGACGTGCAACAGTCGTGCAAACAGAATAACAAAAAGGTATGTATAAGACGATGTGTGAATGTGAATGAAGCAAGGAGCGTGTTCCAAGAGCGAGTTGTTTGGTGGTCTGTCCTCTGTCAAACCCTGCTAAAATATAATATTTTGAACAGAAAATTATTTCAATTACCATTGTTCAGATTTCAGACTATTCGTGATTTTTCATGGGTCTGCGGTACTATTTCTTACGAAATTGTTCATTATTTCGGTAAGAGAACTGAAATCGTTAAATTTTCAAACGCGTATTGAAAAGTAGTTGTTTATTTATTTAATTATTTCATATTTACAGTTTATTTTAACATATACAGTTTATTTAATTATTTATTTAATTATTATTTAACATATACAGTTTATTTAATTATTTCAATTACCATTGTTCAGATTTCAGACTATTCGTGATTTTTCATGGGTCTGCGGTACTATTTCTTACGAAATTGTTCATTATTTCGGTAAGAGAACTGAAATCGTTAAATTTTCAAACGCGTATTGAAAAGTAGTTGTATTGCCCATGGAATGGGACTGTGCGAGTACCGTCCCAATCAATATGTTTAATAGCGTATAATTCGTTTATGGATATGTCGATCACTTAACCTATTTTGCCGTCAAATTGCACAAGTACCCCCTTTTCTTTTGGACATACATTATTTCCACATTAGACGGAGTTTCCGGCCCCAGATAGAGCAGAGACCGAGCATATAAAGTTCCCTACAGTTTTTCCATCAGCGGGTTGGTCGGTTGGTTGGTTGGATGGATTGGATTACCTTCACCGGCAGGTGTCCCCCCTCTCCCCTGAAGTCTCCAGTGGATTAATGGGTATTAGGATTCCGGCTTGCACTGGGGACCAACTTCTAGGGGATATTGTGAACTCTCGAATAAGTTTATTTGTTGTTGGCAACTTTCAAAACTTTTGCACAACTTTTTTGTAGCGAATTCAAATATTCCATTAAAAATAATGTTCCCATTTCCTTGCATAATGTCTGGGTTCTGTTTTGAGTCTGTTGCAGTTCTTCGGAAAGTATTATTAACAAAATTTTCATTGCTGACATTTTCTATTCCATCGTAGGCCATTATAGAAAATGTCGCTTTATGCATTTAACTTTGGTCTTCAGTTCAAGTAACCTAACCTTATGACTTTATCCCCATGAAATCGTCAACATGAATAGTCTCGATGAATGTGTCCCAACAAATTTAAAAAATCCGAAACACATCCTTCGGAAGTATTAGCTCTCTGCAGTCACATCAACAATTGTATGTAACATTTTACCATAACGAAAACACAAAAAATCGACAACCTTTAATTGTTCATTTTGCGTGCATTTTCATGGTACTTTTTGAGCCAATTTATCGGAAAAGTCACCTAACTAGATCATCAGAGACCTGTTATAAGGTGAACAATAACATAGGATCTATTAACTATTTGGGTGTGCGTTAAGAACTAGAGTGGACGATGTGAATTAAAATTAATCAAGTGTAGAAACAGTTTCCAAAACCAAACCACCTAAAGATTCCTGAAAATACAGATTAATGAAAATAAGAATATGTTTACTTAAAATTTTCGTTATTTGTTTTTGGGGTGTTATGCCGTATTGCGCTACCTCCCTCTTTAGCCAATGTTTCGGACAGCGTTACAGTGTCCATCATCAGGGCAGATGTGCAACACGTTACACTATGTGTGACGTTAAATTATGTGTGACACTGTAACGCTATCCGAAACGTTGGCTAAATAAGGAGGTAGCGTAATACGCATAACACGGCTTAACAACCCAAATACAAATAACGAAAATACTTTTGGCCGTGAACATCTAAAAACTTATCTAAGTTTAAAATTAATCATTGAAGAAGATATTTGCGACCTTTTTTATTTTCATCGTGTATCAACTGGATCGATATATTAATTTCTTTTATAAAAATATCTAATCGTCTGTGCGTTCCTGTCCAGATAATTAGAATGTCATATAAGGCAACTTTTTTATTCAGAAATAATTTCACAAGGCCTTGAATATAAAAACGAAAAAGACATCACAAAACAATCGGTTAAAATTCCTTTTATTCTCGAAATATCCACAAAAATATCCAGATTAACCAATAACGATAAATGAAGAACAGCTTTTTATAATGTGAATTCTCTAGAGAGAATTTTAACAATAAAAATAGGAGAAAAAAACTTGAAAACTCAGGAGTTTACAAGTGAACTGTGCTAATTGCCCGTCGATTTGCCCGTTCATTCAATAAGTTAATCCTAATAAACAAAAAAAAAAATTATCTTTCCAACGGCAACAATAGATTTTATTACATGCTGTCTGCCTGCTTATTAAAATCATTTTATGCTTATTTTGTTTCAATTCAACTATCAGAATCAGATACCTAACACAATTTCCCCAAACCCAGACACACATTTGAAATGTTCCAAATTTCATAAATTGCGTTGGGAGTCTTCTATCGTTCCTTCTCGCGGTTTGGGAATGGAATCTAAAATCAGCTGCATTTCCATTCTTTCTTCCCACCGCATTTTCCTATATTAGATTGTTTGCGACTTGAAATTTGTATATCCAATTGTTTGCGCGCCCCGTCCGCCCCGTCTGCGTCTGGGTTGGTCTGGGCCGCTAGCGCTGCGCTGGAAGAAGAGGTGCGCCGTGCGCCGCTTCTCGGGTATCGTAATAAATTCTATTTCTTTTCCATTCCGACAATGCAGGCCTAGTCGAATTGTTGATTTTATGACTTATTGTTTTACATTTTGATTGCGTTCTTCTCTCTAAGTAAAATTTAATAAGCTGATTGATATCCCATGTTTTATTTACTATATATGCGAAAGTGTGTTTGTCTGTCCTTCTTCTACGTCCCTACGGAGCAACCGATCGATGTGATTTTTTGCATAGAGATAGTTGGAGGACTGGAAAATGACGAGCTACTTTTCATCCCAGAAAAACGTCAATTTCTATTAATAATTAACATCCCAGAAAAATTTTAATCACTTGAAAAGTTCTTTGTACAGTAATTTCTCCCAAATATCACGCGGGAGTAATTCTAATTTATAAATTGCACATTAACAAAATCGAAGCAATTCAAAGCAAATCCTGAAAATATCTTTGTTGCAGGTAATTTCTAAGATTAAATCATTATGATTACATTAAAATTGATTTATTGAGTGTACGAAGGTATCGCATAATATATACATTATTCCTGTAAATAATTAGTTAAAAATAATATTGAATGCACGGAGTTGCTAAATGAGATTTAGTTAATATTAATTTTTATTGTTCTCTAGATTTTATGTCCGGGTTAAATCTTCCTCACAGGAAAAACTTAATCCTTCCACACACTTTTCCACAAATGCTAATCTAGTCAATTCACGCGATGTAATTGCATTGTATAAGTATACTAAATACAAAACTATACAAGAACAACACGCCAACCTACCAGAGACTATATGGGAAAATACTTCACCGACTCCAGATATTTTCATATCAGAGGGTTCGGCTCGATAGAACTCCTAACTGAACCGATAAATCCTACCGATTCCTCAATATAAATATTTAAAAAATCTTTCGTAATCCTACATGTATTTAATATGACTGATTTTTGCATTTTTATATAAAGATTCTTTGACAAATCTAATAAGCCTAAATTTTTAATTAGAGAGCTAGGTATAATGCCAGTAGCCGAAATAACAAATGGTAATATTTTTATAGTCCGAGAATGCCAAATTCTTTTAATCTCATTTCCTAAATCTGTATATTTTCTAATTTTTTCAGAAACAGATTTTTGAATATTACAGGAATTTGGAATAGCGACATCAATGATATAAGTTATTTTTTTTAATTTTGTCATGTAAAACTATATCGGGTCTATTATGACGAATCGTTCTGTCTGTTAGTATAGTTTTATCATAATATATTTTATAAAATTCATTTTCTAAAAACGAATTTGGTTCGTATTCATAATATGGTACTACATTACGGCAGTCAATCAATTTATGTTTAATTACCAAACTTTGATGAATTATTTTTAAAACCTGATTGTGTCTAAAAGTATATTCGGAAGGCGCTAATATAGAACATCCCGATATAATATGTTCTATAGTTTCCGGAAAAGCCAGACATTTTCTACATAAATCATCAATTTGATTTCTATCTTTGATTATATACTTCCTATATTGTTTAGTATTAATGACTCTATCCTGAATGGCAAGCATAAATCCTTCTATTTCTGCGCTCAATTCTCCAATACTCAACCATTTGTTTGACGAAAGTTTGTCAACATACGTTTGGTTGAGATAATTGAAGTGTTTGGCGTGAATAATTTTATTTGACCAGGAATCTAATAATTCCTGGTTGGTATTTAAAAGAATGTTGGCATTATCGTCGTATAAATTTAAAGGTGTAATGTTTCTATCTGCCTTGCAAATTATTTTGTGCATTTCTGAACTATTAGCTTTCATACGGAAAAAAGTTCTTAGCATTTCTACCTGATTGTATTTCAAAGAAGTTATTTTGACTATACCTCTCTCTACCTCCTAAATTTCTAGGTAAATTAATTCGTTCTATAGCTGAATTTGGATGATGGCAATTAAACTTTGTTAACGTAGTTCTAATTAATCGTTCTAAGCTATCTAAATCTGTATTGGACCATTTAATTATGCCAAATGAGTACGTTAATAAAGGTATTGCCCAAGTATTTATTGCCTTTACTAAATTTTTAGCAGATAGATTGCATTTTAAAATTTTTCTGACTACTTTGAAATTTAATCCTAATATCATTTTTAATACTAGTATGATCTAATCTATTCGATTGCGGGTATCCTAAATATTTATAAACCTCATCCCCTTTCATACTTTTAATTTTGAAATTTCTAAATATACCCTCGTCTCCGTCTACAATTTTGCCTTTCTCTATATGGATCGTTCTACATTTATCTATACCAAAAGTCATTTTAATATCATCTGAAAAAATTTTAACTACCTTAATCATTTTCTCTAAATTTGGTTCGGAATTCGAATATAATTTTATATCATCCATAAATAATAAATGCGAAATTATACTACTTTCTCTCGTATTACCTTTAATTTTTATTCCAAACTTGCTTTTAATTAACATTTTAGATAGAGGATTCAATGCTAAGCAAAATAATTTTAGTTAATATATGAGATTTAGTTAATATTAATATTTAGCACCTGCGCACTCCACGCGAAGTGGAGCTATTCAAAGTGGATCAATGTAAAACAAACTGAAAACAAAATATACATAAAAAATCCTTGCCTGAACAGACCATATAGTAATTACAATAAGTTAACATCAAAAGTTATGAGTAATTTCAGAAAAATACTATTTTCGTCTTTTCTGTTTTTTAAATAATGTTATGATTTTTTTTTTACATTCGTCTTTTTATGAAACTATTTTTATTGATTTGTTTTTGTTTTATATAATTCTATTCATTTCTTATCACAATCCGTTTTTGGTGGTATTTTTGGGTGTAATTAATGTAATCTTACCTATCGTAATCTAGTTTTTTTTATCACTTTTCATTACTTTTCAAAGGAGTGATGAAGTTTGATGAGTTATCTGGTCACCAAAATTTATATTAATAAATTGCACAGTCTCCCGAGCAACTCCGGAGACTGTGCGAGGAGAGACTGGACCTGTAGTTAAGACGACAATATACCCTAAAATATATTCAGAATCTTAACGACGTAAGTAAAGAAGTCGTGTATACAAATTGCGACTCGCGACCCGTGTATTGGACGGACCTACTTTCGAATTCGCCCTATCAAAGAAAAGAAGAAAAATAATGGGGGAATCTTAACGACATAAGTGAAGAAAGCGTGTATTTGACGAACGTACGGTCGAATTTGCCCTAGCGGGCATGGAGATTCGACCTTTCCGCCGCGTTCATTCATTTAATGAATTCTGAAGATATTTATATCTGACAAATATTTAAGATGTCTCTAAACGTTTCCCCCCCGAAGTTATGAATTCATCGTCTTGAAAAATAAAATCTGGTGCTTACCGCTAACTTAAAACTGATTATAAAGTTTTAAAATAATTGTACGTAAAATATATTAATGGTAAGGTATTGTTTTATTAATCTTAAATATAAAGAACTTACATCCCTAGGGGTCTGTTGAAATAAAAAAAAGTTATTAGTTACGAATTCGCCGGAAATGATTAAAATGTTAGTATTGAGCAAACAAATTTTTTTATGGTTGTGTACCGCCTTAAGTAGCACAGGACAAGGACACCCGGAAACCCCATGTCGAACCGATGAGTTCTTGACTTCATAGTACGTGCGTAAGAAGACGATGGTTGAAATTTATGTTTATTTATTTATTTATTTATTTCTATGCAGTACAGTATTTACCTATAGATCAATTTTGAAAAACATTTTTACATAATATATATTGTAATTTTATTATGTTGGGTGTAAGGTAGGTTTGTGAAGGTGAAACTGTTTTCAATTAGTTTTGTAGAAGAGGTAAAGTCATCCATCAAATTCTTTTCAATCATAATTATAAACAAGTGTTATTGCAATAAATAAATATTATTTGAGTAATTCCGCCCCGTGTCAGGTAATTTGCAGAATGCCTGCGCCCTTTGTCCACCGCCGCCTTTGATAAGAAGTAAAACGATAAGACGTATAAAAATCTTAGCGTATTATTTTCTTTGCAAGAAGAGAAGAGCGGTTTTATTATTAAAAATATGATTACACATTTTAGAGAAGACCACTTTGTTGCGCCGTTTTGTCCGTCGCAGGCCGCGTGCTGCGTGGGAGACCAGGGGAGACCTGGGACCTGGGGAGACGTAGGGACAGACGAGATGAAAGGGGATAATACAAGAGCGGTTCTTATTCACTAAGCGACGCTACATACTTACGTGTGTATTTTTTTAAGACTTAGCGAGCAGCGAACTCTTCAAAAGGCTTTCGTCCTTAGAACTAGTTCCTTGCAGCACGTGTCTTTCATCTATAATTCACAATCAATTCTTTCTATAGTATCATATTCTCATTACACTTAAGCCTCCACTTTATTTTACCTTTTGTGCTTCAAGATAAAAGCGGGGCAAGTCTCCGGTATTGTCCGCTCGCCTCTTTCGCGCAAGAGCTTTCCTAGAGAAGCCCGTAAGCTTCGGATAAGAGAAAGCCCATCTAGGATTTATTATCATAAGCCGCTCCTGCAGCGGCCAACAGGTGGCTCGGGGGTCAAGCGATTTCGTGGAAACAACTGTAATTATCTCGGATCGGGCTGTTTAACAGTTCGAATTAAAACAATCCAAACTTTTGACATAATATGCCAGTAATTTGTGTTATAATCCCAACTCACTTCAGGCGAAAACAAGAAACCCGCTGGAGAAAATGGAATTTGTTTTAATTCGATATATCTTCGAAAATAATTTGTACAATTGAATGAATATTTTTCTATAGTACCTGCAACACCCCAACTACACAAGTATTGTCCAAAATTATAGCCTACTTTGTTATAGGACTCCATAAAGAGAAGTTAAAATCAGTGTCGGGCCGTTTAGTGACGTTTTATGTGTAAAAATGTTCCATTAGATACTTTACAAAAAAAAATCACTTTGGTACAAATCATTACGTAAAAAATAATACTATAAAATATTATTCCACATAAAAGACTAGGAGATAAGAAGATTTCCCCATATACGCAAATATATTTATATGTTTTTTTTACATATACTGTAATTGGGGACCCTTACAAAGAGATTGGTGTACAATATTCATTTAAAAATATTTGACTGCATTGCCTTTTCACGCATTCAATTAGGACGGGCATAAAATGTAGAACTACCCTTCCCGCCTTAAGTGTGCTGTGATTCTGGCCAACGAATCTAATGAAATTGTGAGAAAAATAGTTTACTGACAAAACTAATGGTTTTCAGAATCTCACGATTTGCCAGTCTATTATGATGTAATGATTAGTATACTATTATAATAATGTATCAAGAAGTAACGTTACCGTCCCCTGAGCTATATTGCACAGTGCGCAGTGCCCCGAGCAGGTAGATGTTGTGCAGGTACTACGGAGGTAGTGTGCCAAAGCGAGCAGCGAGTAGGTAATAAGTAATCCATCGGGGGTTCCTTTCACCGATAGTAAATTGATTTCTTTGTTATAACGTCACGCAAGGAAAATGCCGAAGGATTTTATTGTGCCCCCGCCATTGTGTCGCTCTGTTATTACATTACATTATGCCTGGAACAGTCGTCGCTCGCGATACTCCTCCCCCCTTTTCCTGTTCCCGTTGCTGCTCTCCCGGACGTATATTTATTTATTTATTATTATTACCGGGAAAACTTAAAATTCAGTTTGCTCCGCGGCTCCGTCCTTTGCCATTGTATTGTAGTTTGGTTTGACGTACAAGTTTCCCCGTAATTAAATCACGGGTCGAGCGAACAGTCTCCCCGCCGAGAATACTCTTAAAGGTAACCGAATATAAAGTACGAGTGCTTCTTTTATCTCTCTGTTCTTTGATCTCTCCCACTCCATTCCACGCAGCGGCTGTGCTCCTAACCATCCCTCTGACTTTAACAAAGTGGAGTTGCCACATCAATGTTACCTTACCTTCTATCATACATTCTACATCTAGCCAATGCTCTCCCATTGGAATATACTAAATCCCCCACTAGTTATCAATCAAACAAATTTAGCCCTTTGATCTTCTTTTTGGAACTTAAAACAATGAACGTGATCCCTTTTTGTTTGCTTTTATATCACAATTTTAGAGTAGACAGAAAATGCCTAGCATGGCAGATATCTTGCCAAATTTATGATTTTGTCATAAAATTGCAATTAAACGGTCATAGGTAAATTCTTTCATACGTAAACAATACTGCAGGGGTTGCAATAGCATATTCGAATGGTTGGATCCATAATTAATTTGATTCAAGTAGGTACCGTAATGAATGAAATTGATGTATTATTGTTTTGACAACATCGTAGTATTCAAATAATGTACTTTGTTATTAATTTTCTTTGGTTTCTTTAATTGCTTGTGCGCTATATTCCTTTAACATTCGTATTTAATAAATAATATGAATGGATGTTTTATCAATTACATTTTCATTGTGATCAGAGCGTTAACATGCCATGACCAACAATACAAAATAATATCAGCTTGGTCAATGGCCTTTGAGGTAACCCCTCGTTTCGTTATTCTTAAAATGCTTACCTGCGTGCTGTTACATTTTTTTACATTATATCCACACAGGATACCCTGAGGAAAAAATCCCTCACGGCCTATGTCATCATTGGGGTCTTTTTAGGGTAAGGAAGGAGAGGAAGATCTTGGAAGGAGAAATGTATGAGGGCTGGGTACGAATCTGGGGATCAATGTGTCGGGGAATGTGTATGAATCCCCCCACTGTGGTGCAAGGCGGGTTGTGAGAGTCTTACTGGATATGTCAAAAGGTCTCCCTCAACCAGTCCCACCGATCAGACCCGCCACGCAGTGGGTGGGCAAAAGCATACGCTAGCAGGACAGACAAACCTCACCCTCCTCTCCGGCTGGTCTCTCTCGACCCATCGACTTGCACCGCAGCTGGATGATCGATTCAAGACGTCCTCCTGGACACACATTTTTCCTTCAAAGAACTTTCTCTCCCTCCTTTCCTTAAAAATATCATTCACACAGCATCCCCAAAGATGTCTTAAAAATATTTTTTCCTCAGGGTTATTGTAAAAAAAATGTGGAGTTATTTAAAAAAAAAAGCCCTTCGCAGCATGAAATTTAATATTTCTCTGTCCAAAATATGTATTCAAACTGGGAGCAAACAGTATATTTTGGCTTATCCCCCTGGTTGAGTATTTATGTTGGGCAGTGCAGTATTCACATATGTGATTATATGACCCGTCGGCTGAGTTGGCATCGCGTTTGGGTCCCACCCGGAAGTCGCGTGTTCAATTCCTCGGCCGGCCAAGTCCTCCATCAAGCCACAAGCTACGTTTTCCGCTTACTGTGGTGGTATTAGGAGATTTTCAAATATTGTCGGGTTATGCGTAACCCGGGAATATTTGTCTTTCTTTTTAAAAAAAAAAATTTTTTAAAGTAAAAATATAAAATAATTTCAGACCAATATTTCGTATATCACTTTTGACAGTAATCACTTTTTATAAAAGTTCATGTGGACAGCTGGTGTTTGCCATTGCGCTTGAATAAAATATATCTCAACTAAACCGATCCCCCCCATCCTACCCCATATTCCCACCTAATTAACTTGTTTCTTGTAATGTAATTTTTCATGAGACAGGTGTAGAGGCTTCAAAAAATTCTTTTTTTTTCTTTTATAAATCGATAGTTGTAATATTAATTAATTAATCCTGAAAATGAATAGTTGTAATATTAAATAATTATATTCTAAAAATTTCAAAACAAAATGCCACGTAATTAAAAGTTATAAAATAATTTAATAATTTAAATAATTTAATAAGTTAATAATTCAAAATTTATAAGCGTTTGAATGAGTGTCCCTCGGTCAAACTTATACTACTTAACTGCCACTCTTATTTTCATACGCGTTTTTTCTCAAAACTAATTTGTGTAACCTCTAGCTCCTACAGTTTTTGAGCAATCGTTATCAAACTCAGCACATAGTTTCTTTATATAAATGCGCTCTATTTGAACCTCAATCCTAAATAGTATCTTTATTTTAACCATTTTTATTGCAAAAAAAAACGTGCAAAAAATCTTACAAAATTTTCACATTCTTCAGAAAAATATTAATTATCTTTTTTTATGAGGAGGGAGGTTCAAATAAAAGAAACACTTCTAAAAATAGTAAATATTCTTGAAAATTTGATTTCAAGTGTGATCTACTGGAGTTACCCAAATTGCCCAGCCGGATAGCGACTTACAATGCGCGGTAACTGTTTTTTTTTTTTAAATTCTAGAATATTCTCTTAAATACATGTGTAAAATGACCCCAAAGTATAAATAAAATATGAATATAATTTATTCCTCATGTGTTAAAAATATTCATGAAAATCACCAAAAATACGCTGTCCTACACCTATTTCCCCCTTAATGTAAACTGTTTGTCTCCCAAACAAAATAAAATATTATGATCTGCCTATCCGTACCAACTATCTCCCTATCACTTGACTGCCACCGAGCTAACTGTGGGGATTGTGACCGAAATAAAAGCTTGTTGAGGGGCCGCTGATTAATTAGCCCGCACCCTCGCGCCTCGCGCCCAGGAGAACTCTGCCGCGGGGCACGGAAATAGAGCTAACCAACTCAAACTACCTCTAAGAGGGTTTCTGTCAACATCCACAGATTTCGAAACCATCTTATTCTCTTGTAGGGTTTTCTTTCTTTAAGAGCTCACCTTAGTGCGGGTCCAAAACCCAGCTAAGTGCAAACGTTTAATTGATAAAGATTTTCTTTCACGTACGAATTTTAAATAAATTTGTAATATGTATTAAAGCTGGTTCACACACAGCTATCAAGTATAAAACATCATACATAGCACGTCAAATAACGCTCTCCATACAATCCCTTCAGACCGTTCACACCTAAGCGTTTTAAGCGCAGAAAACCATAGACAATATACATCTTACGACGGAACCGCTCCAGAGGCGATATGTCAAAATATAAGTCTCCCCCTCTCCGACGAAAATAGGAGAGGGGGTCATTGTAATTAGTAATTACGGAGCTGCCTAGACCGGTGGATGACAGATGTCAAGTTGACAGATTTCAGTACAAAAAATATGCATTCCGTTGCCGCTCCCTAATTCAACTGACCCCCTCTCCTACCATAGGAAGAAATATTTGATAGCGTCGTGTGAAAGTACAAAAGATAAGCGCTCGCGGTTCAACAGGTATCTGCTCGCAGATTTATAGCTCTGTGTGAACGAGCTTTTATGTTTGCACTTCGTTCCTGGTTTTAGAGCGTGTTCACACACAGCTATAAAAGATGTAGCTTGGTCTATTTCAGCATATCGATCGCATTACATTTCCAATGGGAATATATGGCGAGTGATATGCCGAAACAGGCCAAGCTACATTTTTTTTAGCGGTGTGTGAACACGCTCTTATAACACCCTATCGATGTTTACATGACGAAATTGTAAAGTCGTGAATTTCTTGTACCAACGCTGCCAGAATTACACACGGACCAAATTACACCTACTTAAGCTGCATCACATTTTTTAAAAATCGGAGTTCTGTGGCCCACTCTTCTTATTCTTCTTCCCCTTATCCTATTAGGGTCGGGGACCCATTGCATCGACAAGGCTCCTCCATACGTCCCTGTCTTGTGCTGATTGTTCGGCCTCCGTCCACGGCAGTCCCATCCTCTCCTCAAACAGTCTCTGGAGTTGCCTCGCCCAACTGTGTCTGGGGCGGCTCTACGGACGTCTACCCTCTGGAATCGCACTCAGTAATTTCCTAGGAATTCGGTCATCAGACATAATTAGTACGTGTCTAAACCACCTCAGTTGCGATTTTTCTATAAAGAGTAGCAGTCGTTCAATGTTCAGATCGTCTCGGATCGTCGAGTTTCTTATATGATCCCATTTCGTGGCCCACCCTACATCGCTTAATTTTTGTTTACATTAACTCCACACAGGAGGCCCTGAGGAAAATAAATTCCTTCAGGGCTTATGCCCCCTTTGGGGATGCTGTGTGGAGGGTCTTTTTAAGGAAAGGAAGGAGAGGTAAAATGTATGAGGGGTGGGTAGGAATCTGGTGTCAATGTTTCCAGGCCACCCGCTGCCAAGACAAACCTCACCCTATGAACCCTGGCACCCCTGCTAAGCCATCAAACGTCGCGAACCACTTGGGGTGGACCTACAGCAGTGATGTTGGTAATCCAATAAATGATTTCTAAAGCGGCGGTACCCATTCCCACTTTCAAAATTAAATTATTAAGTATATTTTCACGTCCGAAAATCTGGTTACGTAATAGTTAGTTACAAGTTCATATTGTCTCTCCATTTAAATTAAAAGTGATCTTTAGCTATTTGCGTCTTCTGCGCGATTTCGATATTTACACTCTAGATTAAATCTTTTCAATAAATGCTTAAATTCTAATAGATAACTAACTGATCTTCGATGAAAGTGAAAAAGAAAACTTAAACTGAGGGTTTTAAAAATTGTGCAACTTTCGCTTTTTTCTTTTTACATGAACTCCACACAGGAGGCGCTGAGGAAAATAATTTCTCTCAGGGCCTATGTCATCTTTGGGGATGCTGTGTGGAGGGTTTTTTAAGGAAAGGAAGGAGGGGAGAGTTCTGGGAAGGAAAAGGGTATAAGGGGCGGGTAGGAATCTAGGGTTCGGTGTGTCCTGGTCACCCACCTCCAAGACCTAGACAAACCTCCCCCCATGAACCCGGGCACCCCTGCTAAATCACCAAACGTAGCGAACCACTTGGGGTTACCTATGGCAGAGGTGTTGGTTATCCAAAAAAGGATATCGCTTAACATAATATTTCTGCAAACCTATTTCTATACGCTATATTATCTAAATATTGTAATTCCAAAATCTTTCCAATATATGCTGATTTATCCGTCACTGAATCTCAACTCGAGGGTGTCTAAAATTGAACAGCTTAGTTTAGCAAAAAAAAATCAGAAAGTGATTTCTTCATTTAGGTGCCGCGCCGTGGGAGCTTTTAGGTCCAATGTTTGTAAACACGGGGCTCTCTCCGCCGCCCGTCACCCTCCACCCTCCACCCTCCCCCCTCCCCCCCTCCCCCCTCCCACCTGCCATACCGCCACAGGCCATGGCTCATACTCGGCCCACAAGCTTTAACTGCCTCCAGAAAGAGCCACTTACATACGTTCGTTATTCGTTTTTGGGGTGTTATGCCGTGTTGCGCTACCTCCTTCTTTAGCCAACGTAACGCTGTCCGAAACGTTGGCTAAAGAAGGAGGTAGCGCAACACGGCATAACACCCTAAAAACAAATAACGAAAATACTTTAGGCCGTGAAAATCTAAAAACTTATCTCACTTACATATGCATTTTTTTTTAATTTTACAAAAGATTTTTTAGAAATCCAGTATTTTTTAAACTCGTTTATCGTATTTTAAATGACACAGCAATTTTTTGGAAATGTCGTTTTTCAAACCCGAGATTACAAACAAATTGAAGCATTTTTTGTAGTGATTTTTATTGAATTTGTAACAGACATATTCATGTATTTAAACGGTTTTTGGGATTGTCTATTAATCATGTGAGGCTCGAAAGGCGGGAGAGGGTTCGGAAAAACATCACGAAATATCACAAGGAGGGGGGGGGGATATAATGAGATATCACGTGTATTTATTTTTCGTTGAACGCACGATTTCTAAAGCAAACAGCGGCGCGACCTTCATGCCTGCCTGAACATTTTTATCACTTTTTATCTTAATTTTCCAAAATTTAATCAGATTATACCTGTTTTCAAAGATAATAATTTTAAAATTTCTCTATTTTTTAAGGGGTAGTCTAAAACCTCACCACATATCGCCAGGGGGGGAGGGGGTTAAAAAGTTGCTAAAAAACCTCACGTGATTAATGTACGACCCCTTTACAGATTTCCTCACGTACCTGAGAATAATCCAGTTACAAAAAATTACAACTTACATGATAAATACTAATTATAATAATAATAGCCTTTATTCGCAGTAAATTACATTATTTATAATAAACTTTCACATATATACTACTTACTATAAATGCTGTCATTTTTATGTCAGATATGATCTGTTAAAATACCAAAATAATATATTGTTATGTTTTTGAAAACTAAGCCTAAACTAAACTATCTTTACCTTGTTTACGAAAATAATATATTGTGTTTTTTAATTAGCAATAGTGCACTTTTTTTATTAAATTTAATGTTATAAAAAAGTAGAATAACGTTTTACTTATATTCGAGATAACGCGCGAAAGTATGTAGTCAATTTCATTGCCAATTTTTAAACGCCAAATTTCATAGGCCGCCCAAGTGTTCATATAAAAAATATCGAGTATGGGGTTTCAAAAACAAAAATAAAGAACAGAGATCAGATCATTAATTTTCATGTCACGTAATCAAGTCAGTCCCGACATCCAGCAACGACAGCTTGCAAATGGCAGCGATTGTTGTTGATACTCGTTAATGCAGATGATTTTTATATTGTTTTCCCGCAAGCATTTTAAATAAACGGAACGATTAGACTATGTTAAGCGGTGAAGTTAACTTACTCGGAGTTGTAAATTTATTTATTTTATTCTGTTAATCCCGTGTCCTCGGAAAATCTTATTTTCATGATTTTTTTAAGTAAATGAAAACTCTTGCAAGTGGCCCATCCGTTTCAAACGAATGGCAGTTTAACGGCTTGTATTCGTAGCCGTTTTGGCAATTTATTGTAGTCGTTAATTTGACAACTCTCTGCTCATTCCTCCTGACTCCTGATCTTCGTCGGTGTTCCTCTTAGCCTTTGATGTTGGAGCATCAAAAAGTTACACCTTTTCTATGTCCTGCCGTCACTTCACTACTGATAAACTATTCGTCTTCATATAAATTCCACAATGTTTACTTTCTTAATATGTTATTATTTTATTTATGTTCGTTTGTCGTTATGTACGTGGGTATTAACGGATAATATTGTTTGTTCCAGGAATAATTACTACATACGGAAACAAGATACTCCACAACGAAATAATCTTAAACGTAAGTGTTTAAAAATATATATTTATTTTTTGTGTATGTACCAAATCGCCACTCTGAAAAATTCACCAACTCGCCGGTGAGAAATACAAATATTTTTTCAGAACTTGATTTCATTAGGTACTGAAACACAGTCTTCGAATTTCCAAATGGTCTAAGCTACAGAAGTTCTTATTTATTGCAGTTAAATTTTTCAATTTTCAAACAATCAACTTTTTATATTTCTATTTTTGAAACTGACTGTTTTGTACCAATTTCCAACCATTAATTTCATTATCTTAGTTAGCCATCATATTTTATTTATTTGTTAAATAAATAAATTAGTTTTACATATTTTAGTAATCTTAGTTAGTTAGCGATCATATTTTTGAAGTGAAAACTTCTCTAGCAACGTTGTGATTGGAAACTCGATGAAACGGAAGCGAGCGACACTAAAAAGAGGCAAACACATACATCTATAGGATTTAGCCCTCGAGCTCGAGAGAACGAGATAGAAATAAAATATTTATTTATTGCACGGGTACTCGGTTCCAATATAACATGATAAATACACCACATCTCTCTGTATTTTTTAAGGGGGTATCCTAGTCTAGAAGCCCGAATTTCGGGCGTTTTTTGACGGTCGTTAAGAAAAAACTATAAATATTTTAAGAAATCGCAAAAAAATATACTTCACGAAGTTACACGCCATTGAAGTAGAGGGGAAAAAAAGAGCGTGTCCATCTTGTCACAATTTCCACCCTTCTGTTCATCTGAAAAAAAAAGTAAATTTTTTATTTGTACAAAAGTCATTAGTCATTAGGTTGGAACCAGGAAAAATGAAAAAAAAAATCTCGCAAAATGGCGGCTTCGAAAAAGTAGTTCGAGAAAAATGCGTTTGAAGTTTTGTTCTATTTAGATTCTAGTTAAATTCCGTCTAAACCGTTCGAATTGCCACGGTGCTAAAATGGTTATAACTTTTAAAATAATTTTAATTTCGAAAAGGAGATTTTTTTTTTCTAGACTAGAAAACCCCCTTAGTACAGGATAGTATAATCGGTATTTTCTTTGTACAGTGCTTCGTTGCCTCCCCTCTCTTGTCTACTTTATTTTTCTGAAGGTTTCATTTATACCGTGTGCGAATTGCACACTTTTTTTACCTTAACCCCACACAGACGGCCTTGAGAAAAATAATTACCCTCTCTTCTTCCATCTTTGGGGAGTGAGTGTGTCGTGCGTAGGGTATTTTTAAAGAAATGAAGGAGATGAAGTTCTGGAAAGGAAAAAGGGTATGAGATGTGGATAGGTATCTAGGGATCAGTGTGTCCAGGAGTGACGAATCCATCCCTCCCGCTGCGGTGCAAGACGATGGGTCGAGAGAGGCCATCTGGAGAGGTCAATGGGACTCTCCGAACCGGCCTCTCCCGATGAACCCGGGCACTCCAAAGTCACCAAACTACGTGTGACCTGTGGCAGAGGTGTAGGTTATCCAATAAATGGTTTCAGGGGCGGCGATATACATACTCGCCTCCCAAATTGGTGTTATTAATTATTCCACGGTTTGGAGCGTCTATTTACGTTATAGATTGAAATGATTCGTCGAATGATGCATCCCAATAACAAACAGCTTGCTGCCTGATAAAAAAAACGTTTGTTTATCTATTCTATTTTCCGACTATTGTTGTGTTTGATCTGACATTTCATATTATCATACTTTCTACCTTCCATCGCTATCGGAACGGCGGGAGAGATAGGAGCGCGGGCCATTATTCCTGCCTCACGTTTGCGTCCTCGGCCCGTGGGCGGACGGGGCCGGGGATGGGCGGGCAGGAGGGGCGGGGAGGGCTGGCCACGTGCGCCGCCCAAGCCGGCACTCGGTGCCAGCGACAGAGTGTGGATCGCCTCAGTCCCTCAGTGACAGCCCGCGCTCGCTCCGAGAAGCACGTTCCTCTCCGGACCGACAGATCCCACCTTCCTCCGACTGTCGCGAACTTCTCAAAACTCTAAATAAGTGAATCAAAACTCTTCCTGCGTCGATCTCCGTGTAATTTTGTTGCCAAAGTGAGTTTTGCCATCTTTAAGCGACTTAAAAAGTTTGTTTCGGTCGGTTTTCTGTTTGTGAATTTCAAAAGTTTCACTCTTATTAAATTGTTTTTGATTTGTTTGACAAATCGGCAGTGTCGGATCCGTCGTCTGTGTTGTTGTTTTGTCGACTTGTGTTTAGTGCAGACGCGGGTAAGGGGTAAACCGTCGCGGATTATTTATGTAGCAGATTTTGAAGAAGTCCGCGGCGTTGTTTTGTTTTCGTTTGCAGATCAAAGAGCGCCGCGATTTCTTTTAGTTTTTGTGTTGTTTTGTGCGAATCGGACGACATTGAAAAAGTTCAAAAGTTGGCAGTTCGTCATCCTGCGCTTTGAAGTCGGGCCCGCCTTCACTTCGGTCGCTGCTCGCTGTAATAGTGTAGCAGTCCGCGCGAGATCGAGATGAATGTTCGCTTCAGTTTGAAAGTTTTACGCTCCGGCGAATTGCCGGTGATTAATAGTTTATTATAAGGAAGTGTAAATATTACTCACGTGAAGCTCAGAAGCCAAATACTTGTTTATATTGTTCCCGCAGTGTTGGCGTTGTCTAAAAACGTATTGTTTATTGTGGGAGCCGTCCTTTTATCTGTTGCTTTGAAACTCGAATAAATGTAACTTTGATAGCGTTAAATTAAAAGCTCTGCCATTTGTCTTGTTGTTTAATTTATATTAAATACCGAGCCGTCGGTCTCTCGGACTTCTTATCGTGTTTCAATCTGTGATGACTTAAATTCTGTTTTGAATTTCAGTCTTGAAGTCTTTTGAAGTTGGATAATAGTGACGTTCATAATTTGAAGTCCCACGCGTTTGGACATTCAAACAGTTCTAAGATATTAAAAATATATTGTGGAGTGATAAGTTAGTGTAATAGGCGAGAGGCGTTAAGTATCTCGTCCAAAGGAAGGAATGTGATCTTGCTTGTAAACTGAGGAATTGGCACATTCCTACTTGGATCATCATTGCTGTAGTGGTAGTGGATAGTGGAAAAATAACATGTAAGTTGTTTTATTTTCTTCTTTCTATGTTTCGCTGTTCTACTGTAATACAAACATTAGAATTATTGGTAATCTTTCAGAGTTTAAATAACACTTCGATTCAACTTAATTAGGTACTAGGTCGTGCGTCGAGGGAGATGGCAAAAGATGCATTAAAGCTTCATTTTTAGTCTTTCAAAGTTGTCAAATTTTTTCACTTGTTTTGACAGTTTCGGCCATGTTTTTATTTTATTTGACTTAACCCTTCAAAATTTCGGCGTAATTTTCAGATGGTCAAAATATTTCCGCTTTACAGTAAAATGCAAATAAGTGGAATATTTCTGATGATATTCCAAAATTAAAAACTGTTTTTGAAAGGTGATAGAATACGATTTCAAATTTTATAATTTTAAATAAACATATATTTTTTTAAATATAAAAATTTTGCGTGCAAACAAAAAAGTTTTAAAAATGGCTCACCTCACGTTTTTTCTAACTAAAATTACTAATAACGAAAAAAATAACAACACCTAAATATTTTATTAGAAAAATGTATTTCAAATGTTACTGTCACCTCACTTTTTGTCTTTTCATATAAAAAAATTATCAAAATTTCAATTTTTTTTTTCAAATTGCGATTCAAAACTTTACTTTTGTGGACAACTTTTACATTTTACTTTTGTGGACATTCTTTTTTGGATTAGACTATAAGGCGTGGTGTTTTGCCTTTCTTACACAGTTTAAAACATAATTCTCACTTTGATAACAAGGGAGTTACGGCGATTTATATGTGACGCATGTGAGCTGGAACAAATATGGTCTCCTGCCATTCAAGGGGTTAAAAGGCTCCGCAATAAGCTTTCAAAAAGAAAAAAGGTGGTTTGAAAGGTGTAATACTAATATGATATACATACCTATGTGGCATTTAATACAAAGAAACACTGTGATTTTTTTCATAACATGTTAAATAACGAGAGAAGACGGATTTTTTTATAATTTTCGTATAATTACACTTTCGGCTCAGCAAATGTATAGATTTGCTGAGCCTCAAAAAAAAATTTAAGGGCTTAAAAACGTATAAGTGTTCTAAGGGAAATGCTTTATAAATCGGTAGAAATTCGGAAAGCGGGCTGGCTCCTAAGCGTGTCCAGCGATTATGAAATTTATTTCCGAATTCTTGTTAAAGGTACCTAGGTACATATTTTAAAGAAATTTACATGAAGTTTTTTGTTCACGAAATAAGCTTTGTCTTCTGTCTTTGGGAGGGGCAATTAAAACACTCGCAACGTTTAAAATAAGCTTTTTTATAGCATTTTATTTATGTTTATTTTTTTTTAAAGAAAGACAAACATTCCCGGGCTACAGATAACCTGACAATATTTAAAAAATCTCCTACTGCCACTGCCTGCAAATGTTGCTTGTGTCGGAGATCTTAGCCAGCCGAGAAATTGAACACGCGACGCCTGGGTGGGACCCAAACGCGACGCTAACTCGGCCACTGAGCGGTCCGGTTTTATTCCTCTTCTTTTCTTTCATTGAGTCGTGTTGTTTTGGAATCACAGAAGAAAACGAACTGGAACTAAGCCCAATACTAGTAAATTAATAACAATTTATTTGTAGAATTATTAAAATCAGTCGCATCTGATAAAATTTTTGTGCTGTATTTTTTAATCTAAACGCTTCCATTTTTTAAAATCTCAAAAGAGAAAAGATAGCATTAATTAGGTAGCCAGCCGCCTCCAAGCAGGCATTCCTTCTCATTCACAAATAATAATCCTAATTTACGGCGACAATGATCCCGTGGATATGTTAAAAGCGGAGGGCTTAGGACCGAACAGAATTCAGATCGGCCCAACGGAGATGCTGTAAGCTGTAAGCGTTTGGCTGGATTCTCAAATAATAGTCCCATTAATAATAATTTCCATATTATTATTATGATGATGGCGTCGAGTGTGACAGTCATTACAATGTGGCAGGCGGTCACAATCGCCGTTTGAAGTTTGGGAGCTACCGAAAGCTCCCGTGATGGGAATACCATTATGGCAGGGGCGGCAGCCGGCAGCTGCTGCCAAATTCTTTATAATATAAACAAAACATCTTAATTGTTCGAATTGTTTTCAATACATAGGATACCAGAATTTCATTTTATTGCGACTATCGCAATACATTACAAAATTTCAAAATAATTTCGTTTGCCTGTGCGTTATTCCTGTGTGAAACCTGTTCAATGAATTCAAATTTCGCTTTGAATTTAAGTATCATTTTCATATTTGGAACTGATTGTGTGAAGATTCAGACGAGTACTACCTAGATCTGAATAGCCAGGTACTTCCCACCTTCCTCTACCACTTCTACTTCCCCTCCCCGCTTACCTTCAGCCTCATAAACATACCAAAGTTGGGGATGCCATAGTCTGGCTTCAGATGGGAGCAGATGGGACTCTTTTGAGATATTGACATAAATTATATGTATCTATACTAAAACTATCATAATGATATAATTTAGACATAATCCACGAAGAGCTGTAAGACTTTTCATTTACAGGCATTTCATTGAACATTTTAAAACCTTAATAACAAACATTGTTATATGTTCCCGATAAATTTGTCTAAAAGCTCGTTTATACAGAGCTATAAATCTGCGAGCAGATATCTGTTGAACCGCGAGCGCTTATCTTTCGTACTTTCCACGACGCTATCAAATATTTCTTCCTGTGGTAGGAGAGGGGGTTAGTTGAATTAGGGAGCGGCAATGGAATGCGCATTTTTTGTACTGAAATCTGTCAACTTGACATCTGTCATCCACCGATCTAGGCAGCCCCGTAATTACAATGACCCCCTCTCCTGTTTTCGTCGGAGAGGAGGAGGAGACTTATCTTTTGGTATATCGCCTCTGGAGCGGTTCCGTCGTAAGATGTGTATTGTCTATGATTGATCTGCGCTTAAAACCGCTAGGTATGAACGGTCTGAAGGGATTGTTTGGAGAGCGTTATTTGGCGTGCTATATCTTTTATATTTGATAGCTGTGTGTGAACCAGCTCTAAAGCTTAAAATCGTTGCAGTTTCTCGTAGGATAGCAATGAACTGTACTATTAATAATTGAGCCCTTGCCCGGAATAATGTTGTATCCAACAAAACTATCAATGTTGAGTTATTGATGGAATAATGTTGGGCATATTAATACGCATCTTTTAAGGTAGAAATTGTGATAATGGAAATTTTTTTAGGCCTGTGGCAGCCTTTTAAAGTTTGTTTTGTGGAAGAATGTTGTAAAACGCCGTTTATCAAAATCACGACATGGTTTAATTTATGGGAATAAAATGAGAAAACGAACGTCTTATGGGTTCAACTAGAAAGTCTTCAAAGCCAATAAGCTGAAGAATTTTTTTTTTTTTTTACATTAACTCCACACAGGAGGCCTTGAGGAAAATAATTCCCCTCAGGGCCTATGTCATCTGGGATGCTGTGTGGAGGGTCTTTTTGTGGAGAGGAAGGAATGAACATTGGTCTTGAAGAGACCCATGTTGTAGGAGGGAGGAAACACAGATGGCGGCAAATCGTTCCATAGCCGAGCTGTTGAACTCAAGAACGAGTCGAAAAAACGACCCGTTCTCATGTGACAAATGTCAACCGTGTACATATGTTGGGCTATATAGAATGCAGGAAAGTAGAATTTGTCCAGAAAAAATATTATTAACCCTCTCTTTTAGTCGTTGAAACAGTTTTACGGAATAATGTTGTACGTTGATTTCAAAACAATATCTAGAACGTAAATGGTTTCATTTATTCATATCGTTTTTTTTTGTTTTTTAAGCTCAACAACATCTATGACATGTGTTCATTTATATTAGAAGAGCAAGTTGCTTTCTGTAAGGTACAAAGAGTAAAAAATAAACCGTTTTCTGTTAAATTCTGGTAATGAATGAACTCTGATTTATTTGCTTTTTTAGACGACTTTTCAATTATTTTTTGTGTATTTTAAATATAAAATGTTATGAAGCACAACTGGTTTCGTTTTTTAAATTTTTTTCCGAACTGTATTGTTGGATACAACATTTACTCGGGCAAGATCTGGTAAAATTTTATTTGACGTTCGTGTGCGGTGCAGGGTCGCGTTATGCAGGTAGACCTTTTAAACCTGTCTAGGTATATAAAAAAGTAATACACAAGATTAAACTATTTCAAAAGGTTTCTTGGAATTTTCTCGGCCATTATCCGGCACTATCTTGTGTGGCTTAGTTAGGTAGAATCAATTCACTTATAAACAATGCGGGCTGTCGGCTCCCGTTTGATGTGTCATGGAATCGGTCAATATTACCAACTTCTTGGAAGCGTAGTTATTATTATATATTATAAGGCGCATAGAAATATAAAAATAAGATTAGCGGCTAATGATTGGTGACTCTTCAGAAGTTGTGACTAATGACACCACTATTTGTGGTTTTCCATCGAAGCTTCCGATGGCCAAACCAAATTAAAAAGCGATTTATTAATAAATAATGACTTATGAAGACTGATTTATGCTGCATTTTTATAGGGATTTGAAAATATAGTTTATTTATTCAAAATTTACGGCACAAAGTGCCATTTACAAGCTTGTGTATATTTAATTACAGTCATAGTACATTATACAGGCATTAAAAGTAAACAATAATATCAAAAATCATTATGTAGTGACCTCGTTAACGTATAATTGGCTGAAATGTTCGATCAGTACAACCTTATATTTTAGTATGGAAATATTTAAAATATCAGCCACATTGGCATAAAAATTTCCAATGGTGTGTAATCTATTTACAACTGAATTGGAGCCTGATACCGACATATAGTTGTCACAATAAAACAAACTAGGGAACCTTGATCTTATTGTAGGTATATGAAAGTGAATCAACTTTAATATATCAGGGCTTTCCAACTGATAGTTAACGATTTTATACAAAAATATCAGATCAAAAAATTTTCTTCCGTCACTTAATTTCAACAATTTTAATGAGTGCAACAAAAAATCATAATTTATTGATTCTAAGGGAATTCCAAGTTAAAATTAATACACCTCAAAAATTTGTGTTGGACTAGTTGCACTTTTTATTATTTATTAATTTGTTACCTTCATTCTTTATTATTCGTTATTGAAAACTGTGGAGCGGAAATTTTGGCTCAACACTCCTCGAATGCACAAATACGCTCTTCTCAACGCAACTCTCCGACTAGCAGGCGAATCGAGCGTTACTAAACAAATCACTTAGCTGATCGGAGACACAGATTGATCGACGGAAAAGTTGGGAACAATGGTCGTCAATGTTGCTGTTTTGAAATACTACCATTCAGAATCGAAACGTTGCGTTGCTTGAAATGGCTTTCGCCGCGTTTGGTGATCAGATATGAATGGCTGGTGTACTTCCCAATCTATCTTATTTCCTTCCACTCCCTTCAATCACTTTTCCCCTCTACAATTTACAATTTCTCCAATATCTCCCTTTTACAATTTGGGAGGCGTGAATGGGTACCGCCGCCCCGGGAATCATTTATTGGATAACCAACACCTCTGCCATTGGCCACCCCAAGTGGTTCACCACGTTTGGTGACAGCAGAGATGCTCGAGTTCTTGTCACGTTTACCTAGTTCCCATCCCTCATACCTTTTTTTTCCTCCCCAGAACTTCCTCTCTTTCTTTTCCTTAAAAAGACCCTCCACACAGCACCCCATTTCCTCAGGGCCTCCTTTGTGTAGCTATTGTAAAAAAAATCCCACAACACATCCCAATTGGGGATTCCATAATCTGGTATTCCCACAAAAATGTTTTTGTGTACATACGGTAGGTAAGTAGAATTTTTCTTTACATTATGGGAGATGGTGGCGTAATATAAATCAAGTTAGTTCTTTTAATAAGAAAATATATTTTTGTATTTTCTGGCTCTTTAAATTATTATTTTCAACAATAAAACCTTTTTATATTCCGATTATTGTTATCTTAACCAGGAGTACATAAATTAAAATCGGTTTATTAGAGCCCTAGGACCGTTTTGTCACCTTCGGCTAGTCAGACGCCGCCCAGTCTGCTCCCCGAGACTCGCTCCGTCCCCCTCCCACCCGCCGCCCAGAAGCCCATTCTCCCATCGCCCTCCCCTCCCAACTATATGCATGCTGACTGCTCCAAGCTCTCGAGTGTTGTGCGGTGACATCATCCCTTTGTTTTATGGTTCTAGCGATTTCCTTTTGCGGTGTTGGACTTATTTGGACTTTCATAACAGAATCTTGTTGAAAGACCGACGAGTTCGATGGACCGAAGTAAATTGGTGTTTAATATGTGTTGTGTTCATTTGGCATCATATAGATGTATTTCTAAAAATAAATTAACTGCCAACCTCACAAAGCACTCTTTTAACCCTTTGAATAGCAGGAGACCATATTTGTCCGAGCTCACATGCGCCTCGTATAAAAAAATCAGTGTAACTCCATTACTATCAGAGTGAGAATTATGTTCTAAACAGTTTTTAAGGCAAAACACCACGCTTTGTAGTCTAATCTAAAAAATAACGACGAAAAAAGTAAATTGTACACCTTTATGAAACCAAAATTTTGAATCGCAATTTGAAAAAAAAAATTGAAAGTTTTTTGTTGTTCTCTCTCTTTTTGATGTTTAAGTTGATGTTCTCTCTCCCTCTTCTAATTTTTTTTTAAATGTCATGTAATATCTGTATTATGTTCAATATATTTTTATTCATACCTGATGAAGATTTAGGTCGTACCGAAACCGGTTGGATAAAGAAATAATAAAGTGGAATTAAAACAAAGTTATATTATTGCATATACATTATTTCCTTGCCACGCGATTTAAGGTTATATTTTTACTAAAATAACTTGAAATCGACAAAGTACTATTAGTTCTTAGCAAATCCTCACGGATTCGCTGCCATTTCAAAGGCTAAGGCAGCGGTGTTGACATAAAAACCAAAATGATTTGCTACTGTAATCAATAATGCTAGCTATTTCCTTTTGAGTTCAAGGGTCCAAAAATTAATAGATATTTAATACATACATATAGGTGTTAATTTACCGTGTTTCACTTTCAAACCGCGCAATATAAGGGGTGATTTCTCACGATAGTCTCCATAAATTATAAAATTAGCATTTTTATACTAATATAATAGTGAATGGGTCATTAGAATAGAAATTATGAACAAATTCATGATATCGATCATGCATCAAATATCACAAAAAAAATTTCGTTTTGCCGGGAAGCTGCCATCCGCGCATGCGCTAGAATATCAGAATGCAATGTTGCCGGTTCTATCGCAGCGAGTTGAAGATCTTTTTGAAATGAACACTTCTTTAGCACCGTTGTGATTTGAAACTCGATGGAACGAAAAAGAGACAAACACATACATTTATAGAATTTAGCCTGCAAGAAAATGAGATAGACTAACCGGTCTCATATTTGTGTTCATAGCCCATAGATCTCCTCTTTGTGCGGTGCGGTGCTTCGTAGCCACTCCACTCTTGTCTACTTTAGTTTTCTGAAGGTTTAATTTCTACCGCGTGTGAACAGCACACAATTTTTTTATAAGGAATAATTCAAAATAGAAAATGTACATGTGTAACAGAAACACCGTTTAATGGTTGGAAGTGTTTTTTTATAAGTAAGACTCTGATGTTTAGCGAAAACGAACTAACACGTTTGTCACTCGTAACCTTAGTAAGAAAAATAATCGCTACATTTACCGGGTTACACTAGTTTTTTCGACATGTTTTAAAATATACATGTTATGGACATATTAATTATTATAAAATTAAATGCAAGTTATTTCTTCTAGTTTTTGTAAATTAATCACCCCTGAAGTTTCGCCATATGAACTTGAAACACGATTTATATATAGAAATAAATTTTTTAACGTTATCTGTAGTGATGATGGCTCGGTTGTCTTGTATCCATAAAAAGCTTCCTTTTGTGTTACTCTCAAATACACACGCTTAAGACAATAAGATTTGGCAATTTGCCTGCAGTTGCGTCCCCTCCCCATCTGCGACCCTCCTGCACCACTCTCTTTAACCTTCCCCCACCCCTGACCCCACTCACCCTGGGAAAAAGCACCCCCCTGACCAAGTCAACCAGATTCTCTTTAGTCCTCGGTTAGCGTAATACAATCAATTTCAGAAGACCAAAGGCTTGTTTCCTAGGAATTGAGGAAGTGACTTGTGACTTTAACAATGGACCTTTCAATGGTATGCCTTTACTAAGATAAATTGTTATTTATTCAGAAGAGTGTCCCTGTGTGGGATTGTTTTTTTAAAATAAATCTACAGTTTACAATAAATTTTGAACACTTGTTTCAAAACACAAGAAATGCGATGTGGGCGTGTTTGGTGAACCAGAATCTGTATTCACCTAAATTTTAAAAAATAATACTGCGATACAACGATACTTGATTTTCAATCAGAAAATTATGAATTTATGTTTTTACGTAGAACATTAGGACTAGGACCCCTCATTCCGGATTTCTACCGATTTATAATATTTTTCCGTTGAACATATACGTAATTTTTTAAGAAAATCTTTATACATTTGCCGAGCCGAAACATTATATGAAATACCCTCGATAGAAAAAAATTGCGAAGTCTGCACCGAAAATTATAAAAATCACATTTATCCCCGTTATTTAATTTTTTTTTTACATTTAATTAAAATTAAATTTGATAGTTTTATTATCAAGTTCTGCAAGTATTTTATTATGTATTTTTGTTCCAGCTGTTTCCAGACACCTTCGAAAATTGACATTTAAAATCTTATAAATAAGTCGCCTAACAGTGGATTTAACCACAGTTTGAAAATGGTCTTGTAAACCGAAACAGCTTGAACAAAAATACATACTAAAATATTTGCAGAACTTAATAATATCAAATTTAATTTTAATTAAATATAAAAAAATTAAATGGAGTTGTACGAATTAAACACAAAAACAATTAATTAATCCGTTTTTTAACATGTTATATAGGTATATAGGTATGGAAAAAAAATACAGTGTTTCTTTATGTGCCACTTAAGAAATTTGTCGAGAGATCTTTGCTCTATTTTAAATAAGTCATGCTTTAATAAATATCTTCGCATGCATCTATTAGTTATCGCGCTCCCTCTAACATTCATATTTATATATTATCTCCCTTTCACACCATCTTCTTCTTTTTGAAGCCTTCTTACTGAGTCTTAAAAAGAAACTTGTTTTTGTGATTGTACGTGGTAAGATTTTCTACCATTTTCTGTCTATCCCCACTGTCCCTATCTTGTAGCTCAAATCTCACTGTCACTCTCGACTGTTCCTCCGACTCCACTCTCCCCTTCTCCTTCCTATCTTCGTCTTTACCTCCTTTTAATTATTTATTCGCCGCAGCAGCTCCTCTGGCTGTGTTCTGCGGTTGCTAATACACTTAACCGCTTCTCCTCTTTAATCTCGCTCGCCGTCTGCAACATCTACCAACTGTATTCCTCTTGATCCTCCTCAACTGGTTTACAAGCCTCTTTACTAATTGTATAGTTTTTGTTGTGTAGGTCATGATAATCGCGTGTTTCTAAGATACATGGTAATAATCGTGTTAAGATACGTACTAATTAAAAAAAAAAGTTTTTTTATATTTTTGATTTGTAGGCCGCTGCTTTCAAATACAATAGTGGCTTCTTCAGGGCAGCATTAAAAATCTTCCTTAAGTAAAGTTGTCCCATCACGAGCCTCGGATGTAAATTTCGCGCCATTATTTGTAAAACCATGTATGATCGTGTGAGAAATGTGGAGATCCGCAAAGAATGTAAGGCTGATGTAAGCATAATGAGTAAGATTAAGAAAGGGACCCTCAGATGGTTTGGGCATGTAGAGCGAATGAACGAAGAAAGTAGTGTAAGAAGAATATATGACGCAAATGTGAATGGTAGAAGAAGTCGGGGACGCCCGAGGAAGACATGGCACGATCAAGTGAATCAGATACTTGAGTCGGGCCATGTCAAAAGCCAGAATAATAGAAGAGTATGTATGAGACGATGTATGAATGTGAGTGAAGCAAAGAGTGTGTGCCAGGACCGAGTTGTTTGGCGGTCCGTCCTCTCTGCCTACCCCTGCGGGGAAACGGCGTGATGTTTAGTTAGTTAGTTAGTTTTTTTTATTTAAATTATAAAAATGTAAACTCTCAAAGTTTCTTGTTTCGTCTGTCAACCTTGCAATTAGTAAATATGGAACACTTAAGGGTTATTTTTTTTTTAAATAAAGAGAAAGTTTTGCTGAATTTCTCGTTATCTTGCACTTTAGTTTCGCGAACAAGTGTGGGGGAAAACGGAAATTTCCGAAAATTTTCGAATTTTCTTTCGGAAAGTTTACTGCAAAGCGATTCTCTATCTTTTGTGGGATCGAGATCTCCTGTCAGACGAGATCTCCTGTCAGATTTGTGTGATTTTCTATGGCTTTCAATTGCTTTTTCTATGGGTATCAGGCCAGCTTCGCCGATTTTAAATTATTTAAAACCTACAATTAACTTAAATTACTAAATTACTAAACCTTAAATTACCGTAAATATACATGATTATTTGTATGTTCATGTATATACACGGTATTTCGTGTTTTAAAGTATTTAAAATCGGCGAAGCTGGCCTTTTTTTATATGAAATGCCGCACAACAGTCCCAACTGCTCCCGTCTGGAGCCAGTGAGACTATGACGTCCCCAATTGGGGTATGCTGTGAGGCTGAAGGTAGCGGGGAGGGGAAGGAGATAGGGAAGAGGAGGTGGGGAAGTACCTGGCTCTTCAGATCTGGTCACTAAACACGGCTAAAGCCATTTCAAGCAACGTTTCTATTCTGAATGGTGGTCTTACACCAGGGCGATACTAATAGTATCTTCCACTCTGGAACGTGCCGCAAATATACTATATATTATTTTAAATGAATAAATTGTGAAATAACACAAATTAATCAAATAAAATTTATTTGCGCACGCCGGGTTCGAACCCGCGACCTTCGGATTGTGAGTCGAGAGTCTTGCCTCGGGACCACGTAGGCCTGATACCATTAGAAAAAGCAATTGACAGCCACAGAAAATCACACAAATCCGACAGGAGATCTCGATCCCACAAAAGATATAGAATCGCTCTGCTGGTCGCCTAATTTGAGACATGCGGATCAGAATTGGCCAGCTAAATCGAATGATTTGACCCCACGCGACTTCTTTCTTTGGAATTTTTTTAAGTCAAATTATTGTACAATAAGCCAATAGTTTTATGGGTAGCAGGTATTCTGTATTTTTTCGAAAAAAAAATAGGACAGAAAAAGGGCGTCAGTGCGGCGTACCGAAGTAACAATTGATCAAAATCTTGCATTTTATAATATTTTTAGCAAAACAATTACGTCACACAACAAATTGCGACCTCACTTTTGTCACAAAATGAACGATCTTGGCTGTTTTCGCTCACGTTTTTAGAAGCTTGTACGACAAGTTTACGACAAGATGTGGAGTTACGTAATGAAACTATTAAGTGGTGTTATATTAGATTGAAATTAGATATGAGAGGGCTAATCTGTTGTTGTTGTTTATCGATGGTCAGTTCAGTAGAGAGATGTTAATGCAATAGTACGAGTAACAGAGGCTTGGAATACAAATTGGCCCGCAGCTGATTGACGGCAATCACGTGTTATTGGTTGTCGGCTAATTAATTATTGCTGCACATATCACGTTGCATTGTGCTAAATCGGTCTAAATGGTATCCTCAGACCCCACATATATTATCCCCTCATGCCTCGAACATAGTCTGTCAGTAGGTCAGAATATTTCCGCTTTGCAATAAAATTCAAATAAATGGAATATCTGTGAACCTATCCGAAAACGAAAACTGTACGGAAAACGAAAGGTGATAAACTCACTTTCAAATTTTATTTTTAAAAATAACCGGGTATTTTTCGAATTTTGAAAATTTGAATGCTAATTTTTAAAAGTTCTAAAAATGGCTCACTTTACGTTTTTTCTAACTAAAATTACTGGTAACGAAAAAAAGAAACACGCCCACGTATTTTATCATTTATTAGACATCATCTCACTTTTTTGTCGTCTCGTTTAAAAATAATTTTTAAAAATTCACTAATTTTATTTGTTTTTTCTAATTGCGGTCGGAAACATTGGCTGTACATTGTATTTGGTGGTTAACTTTTATATTTGAATGTACGGCGTGGTGTTTTCTCTTTCCGATACCGTTTAGTAGACCATATTTCACACTACGATAGTAAATAAGTGAGACACAACGATTTCTATGAGACCTATGTGAGTTGTTTCGAAAAGCGAACATATTAGCCTGAGGGGTTATATTTGGTGCCCAATGATTGTTCAAGAGGAAAATGCCTTCAGGTATATAATAATATTTTTACAAATATAGGAAATTACAAATAATATTTTTTGCAAAAAAACTAAATTTACAATTTTAAAAAAATCAGGTAGTGGTGAAGATTGCGTCAAAGGGAATATGCTAATTCTAAGACTTCTTGTTAATTATTTTATTTTGTGCTTGTTTCTTACATATATAAATTTACAGACCTGATACTCCGATTAAACAGCCAAAACATTTCCATGCGATCAAATTTTCAAACCAAAAATATATGATTTTGCATTACTTCGCCTTAATGTCAAAGTTACCATCCGAACGTAATGCTTTTTAGGTAGGTACTCGCTACAAACAGTTTGTGCGCAAAATAATTTAGCTTCTGCATGGCATTTTACATGTTGGTAGTTCGTTGGATAACTGTGTCAAATCCATCGGCCTTCCTAGGCGCAGGCCTTACAGAGTACACCGCCCGATCCCCCATTATCTTCCGTCGCCATCAAAGGGCAGATTCGTGAATCCAATCTCCGTGTCTGGCATCTGGCGGGCCGGCTATACTGGCCATTAGGCGAGCCGCAGAGCGCCCGTTCCCGCTCCTAGTTGTGCTCTCCATCCAGGTGATTATCACCCATTGTGACCGCGTTTGCTGGACGGGTGCATGTCTAAACGTTCTGCCGAGAGTGGACTTGATGCGTGCGAATTTGGCCTCTCAGAGCCAACAAAGCATGTCTTAGATCTATTATTTGGGTCAAGTGAACAGTCTTCCTAAACAGTATGTATATGTACATACTGTACCTATCAGTCATCAGCGACGTGCTACTCTGTCCAAAGGTACGCTGTGTGTAGTTTTTCATTTTCAGGTATGAATAATAATTATGTTTGGAATATTAGAAAATGTTAATTTTAGGTACTATCATCTTCATTGTTGTTTCAATATCTTTGGTTGTGGCCAACTAAATAACTGAACTGTTAAGCGTACAAGTATCCAATTTATGAAAGAAAAAAAAAACATTTTGATCAGAAATTTGTATCGTTCAAGGTACAAGTTCTTTTACCAATTTCATAGCAAAAGAAGTACGTTTAGATCAGAAATTTGTTCTGTCTTTTAATTTATTTTTATGATTCGGTTTTCTTAGGGTAGGCACAGCTTTTCACCAAATGGTATTGGCAGAGATGCTCATTAGTAGCATGCTCTCTTGCTACTAATGGGCAAATGATACCTAGCAGCATGTGTGTCGCGCCCAATTGAGCATGCTCATTGATTGTGGGTGGAAGTGGAAGGGGAAATGACCAAGCTCATTTATAAGTAGTTTGTCAGTACCATTATGGACTGACTGCACGCCACTAATACGCCCCCAATTTGGGTATGTTGTGAGGCAGAGGGTAGTGGAGAAGGGAAGGAGATGGGGGAAAGAGGAAGGTGGGGAAGCGCCTGGCTATTCAAATATGTTCACCAAACACGACTAAAGCCATTTCAAGCGATGTTTCAATTCTGAATGGTGGTCTTACATTAGGGCGATACTGAGAGTATCTTCCACTTCCACTACGAACACCGACAACTCTTAACACCTAAAACAAATCCTAAAATGGTATCGAGTATCGACATTTATTGTGTATATTAACTGCTTTAAATTTTTATACATAATGTAATCCAATTTCAGAAAAATTGTTTGTGCGCGCATGTCCGCGTGGTGAGTACCACCAATGCGTTGTCACCGACAACAAGTCTATCTGCCGAGTTTCAGCTCGACCGGATGTTGGAAAATGGGTTTATTTCCACTTCCATGATTTGCATTGATTCATTCGAAAATAAAATGGAAATTCAAAAAGATGTAGGTATTTAAAAAAATGAAAGCTGTTAGTATCACAGCCTATGCCAAATCCTAATTGGATGGTATCGACATTTTTTTACGTGTATTAAATTTTTAAACATAAAATTTCAAGAAAATATTTGTGTGTGCGTGAGTACCTACGTGCACCAAGTTAATACAATGCATTGTCATCGATAACGAGTCTTTCTGCCGTGTTTCAGTTCGATCGGTTGTTGTTAATTTCAGCTGCCATGATTCCCATTCATTCACGAAAACAAAATGGAAATTAAAATGGATGTATTTAAAAAAAAATAAAGATTTTTTTAGTTACCCGTACATCGTCATCCTCTTACATCGATCCCAACTTAATAAAAAAATTCCCTTTGTTCGCGATTCATAAATCTGGCCACTTAATGTGTCATTGTTTTTGCAACAATCGAATGCAACAGTCGGCAAACACTTGAACGAACACGAGTAGCGCCAAATAATCATTTACATAACGTGCCTATCTTCACAACACCACCTTTGTTGAAACACAAAACGGTCTTTCCTTTTGAAAAACAACACGTATTGTTGTTATTGTTTTGGTTTTAAAAAAAAACGTCAAACCCGTGTGGCCATTCTAGCACCGAATTCCTTCCATTGTATTCCCCCTAATAAATTTCGTCCCCACCTATTCTTTTACACACTTTCATTATTGAGTACTGGTAATTACCTGAACACCTCCCGGCTGCTTTGATGACCAATCTACGGTTTATATAAGTTTAGTTAGCAAGACTGAGTAATTAATATTGGCCCAGACAGTTTGATAGATACTCCGGTGAATTTGTTTTTAATGTTTTTTTATTTCAATTTTTTTTTTAAACCAAACAAAAAAAAAAATTTCACACGTCATCACTGGTCACTCAGCCGAGTAACCGCCCAACCCCTCACCCCGATCCTAACTGTCCAATGCATACTTATTTCTTATGATTTAAGTTTATAACAAAAAATTAAAACCGGAGACCAAAATTTCATTTACATTTCGTATTCCAAATAATGTCAGAAATCACTGGTTGAAGTAATGCATGTACGTCCCTTAATGGGGTATTCTAGTCTAGAAGCATGAATTGTGGGTATTTTTTCAGGCGCAATAAAAAAAAACATAATATTTTTACAAGCCATTATTTTACCAAATAATGATTAAACATTAAAGAATATATAAAAAAATCAAACGAAATAATTCAAAAAGTTGCAGGGTGTTGAAGTGGGGGGTCTAAAAAAATGGCGCTCCCTGGTTGACACTATTGCAATCCTCCTCAATCTAAAAAAAAAATCAAATTAATTCTTAATCCAAATAAATGCGGCTATGGCCCGAACTAAGAAAAAGAAGAAAAAAAATTACAATTCAACATACCTCCTTTGAAAAGTCATTAAGTGATTAAAAAAGTATTTTAAAAATTTTTTTCAAATAGGATAGGTTACACGGAAGCATTTTTCCGAACGGGCCCTCCATTGATATGCTTAGTGTAACTCTAAGTGACCAGCTCAGGTATGGGGTCTCCACCGAAGCCAGAGTTAGCCTCAATAACTGGGCGTACTGTACATGCCCGCAGATACGTTAATAGTACACAACTGCTAAACCTGCACAAATTGCAAATGCGCCTCACGGTTTACTTTGGCAGCCACCTCTAGTTTGGAACTCCAAAATACCTGAAAAAACCCTCTACTCTGAAAGGTAGTGCAGAAACGGGCTGTTCGTTTGATAGATTCTCCCATGTTAACAAACAGATTGCAGGGTGGGATTGCTGTTCCACCGGTATTTCAATGGAAGATGCTCCGAGGAACTAGCGTCATTGACCTCCTCGGCATCGGCACATAGTCGGGAAACATGCCAATCGCGCGCCCAACATACGTACGCCAGTGACATTTATCACATGAGAACGGGTCGCTTCTTCAACTCGTTCTCGAGTTCAACAGCTCGACTGTGGAACGATTTACCTTTGTGTTTCCTCCTTCAAGACCAATGTCATTCCTTCGTCTCCCCAAAAAGACTCTTCCCACAGCATCTCAGATAACAGAGGCCCTGAGGGAAATTATTTTCCTCAGGGCCTCCTGTGTGGAGAAAGTAAAAAAGGTCAGGTTATAGGCTATTTTTCAACAAAATAATCAAAGTTTTTAATGACTTTTCAAAGAGGTTGCTGAGTTGATTTGATTTGAGTTGTCAGGGAATCGAAAATTATCCTTGGCACATTTTTTTATTTTTTAGAATACCGTACAATAGTCTCATCTGCTCCCGTCTGGAGCCAGTGAGACTATGGCATTCCCAATTGGGGTATGTTGTGAGGCTGAAGATAGTGGGGAGGGGAAGGAGATAAGGAAGAGGAAGGTGGGAAGTACCTGGCTATTCAGATCTGGTCACCAAACATGGCTAAAGCCATTTCAAGCAACGTTTCAATTCTGAATGGTGGTCTCGCACCAGGGCGATACTGAGAGTATCTTCCACTCTGGAACGTGTATATTATTTTAAATGAATAAATTGTGAAATAACACAAATTAATCAAATAAAATTTATTTGACACGCCGGGATTCGATCCCGCGACCTTCGTAACGCGACTCAAGAGCCTTACCGCTGGACTACGCTGGCCGTGAAATTAACCATTAACATGACGGGTTAATGGTTCTTTTTTTTTTTTTTAAGTGATCGAATCGTCGTGATTATAATAAAGTAGGTAGATATTTGAGTAACTACATACAAATCTTAAGATTTCAGAAGAAATTTTGGTTTTGATGTAATAAATAAGATAAAATTAAAACATACCTTCTCTTTTAGAAGCGAGAACTTCTAATATTAATTTTGTGTAAAATAACTAGCGAAAAACTTGGTGTGATTCACGCAAAGTATTTGTTTAATTTTATCTAATGAAGTGTGTAATGCATCATGTAGGTGACTGAGACGAATTTAGTTTTAAATTATGAATGCGAATCTTCAGTCAGATGTATTTGCATCGATATTTCGAAGTTGTATCGCGATCTTTGTCTGCTGGTTCTTTGCGATGTTGGCAGACAGGGTTTAAGGCTCTGGGTTCAGAAGTAGGTGGTAATGTTATGGGGGTGGGCCGTTTGATGGTACTTTGTAGAGACTTGACAGAGCCGATTTATATGTTAATATTTCCACACTTTTAAGAATAATATGCAAGCCAAAAAATATGTCAATTCTTAGTTTGTCTTATATCACGATGTATGTAAATAGGTAATAGGAAAAAAAAAATCGCTTTGCAAACGGATTCTAGCAATGTTCGATGTAAGGTGATACATTATTATAAGCATTACAAAATCATTTGATTATGGTTTAAAAATTAGATCGGTTAGAATTATTTTAGAAGCTTAAATTAAATTCATTCGGGTGAGGTTTGTATAGGTCTTGGAGGCGGTTGACCAGAACACAACGAACCCCAGATTCCTACCCACCCCTTAAACCCTTTTCCTTCCCAGAACTCTCTTCCCCTTCCTTTCCTTACAAAACCCTCCACACAGCATCCCTAAAGAGGAAGATAATTTCCCTCAGGGCCTCCTATGTGGAGCTCATGTAAAAAAAATATTACTCAAGCATAAGAAAACTGCTTTAAAGTTCAAAATCTTCTACTTGCTAATACCTTTTCGGTTTTGATTTTATTATGTAATGCGGAAAATAAAATTCTTTAGATCGTGAAAGATTTAAATATGTGTGCCTGAACTTCGCAAAAAAAAATAAAACGCGCTTTTTAGCGATGTTTTTTTCGTGAATAAATCTAAACAGGCGGCTGGTGTTAAAAAAGAATTTAAACCTTATCGCCATCTACATAAAGACTGTTATTATTAGCAGCCTGATTCCGAATTACACGTGGTGCAAAATTTTTTTTTGAAAATAAGTTTACCACGGTCACAAATAGTTCTTATTCATAAAAAAAATTGTTTCATATGCGTCCATTATTTAAAAAATAAATAGCTTACACAATAGTTTACGCTTATATTTATTTTTTAAATTTAATTAACTTTTCTTTTTAATTCTACTCTAGCAAAACTGTAGGAAAATCTTTGTCTCATTTTTTGTTAATCATTAATTATTTAAACTGATTCATAGTAAAGATTTATCGAAAATAATGATTTCGCTGATGGGGTTACATTGAGGAAGTATAGTCGAAATATTTAAGAAAATTTTAGAAGTATTTCATTTTATTCGTTTTTTTTCGTATCGTTTGGTATAACAAAGAAAGTTCCACCCTCCATAAATTACGTCATCTGTAGTTACGAATTTCATGATTTTTTGATCCACCCTCCCGTCCCTGTCACACATCGTCACATTTGTGAGACCCCCTCACCCCTAATGTGACTTCAAATATTTTGCAATTTTACATCTAAAAATAATCAGAACAGTAGTTCAAAAAAAAAAAAATTTAATTTTGTTTTTTAATAATTTAGATTTTTACACATGACGTCACAGAGCTGATGACCCCCCCATACCCCTTGTCACATAATGTCACATTTCTCTACACCCCTCCCCCCCTTAAGGTGTGACATAATTTATGGATGGCCTCTTATACACAAAATGATCAAACCATAGAAACTTTGTGAACTGTTTCTGAATGAACTGTTTCTAACTTTTCTCCTGAAAAATGTGGTTTTTGCGCTTATCATAATTTGACCAAAGGCATAATTTTTCATCATTAGAGAAATGGGGCCAGTCCCGTGTTGGCGGTTGATAGTTGATGATACGGTGGTCTGCAGTCTGTCCCGGCCCAGTCGCCAGTCGCCCAGTGTAAACAGCGCCGGCCAGATGGATCATGTCGATACGGAAATCTGCAGCGACTCAAAGGCAAAGGAAAAATCACACGGAACTAATAAGAGAATCACAATCACAAAGGGAAGCGCGTCAAAGGAGCGGCGGGGAAGAGCGGCCGCGGGGTAAGAGTCTGAGAGGAGCTGGAACTGGGACGGGAACTGGAACTGAAACTGTTTCATTTGGGAGCAAGATGATGTCAAAGGTCTGCGGTGTTTGCGGCGGAGCGGGGGGCACTTACTTCCGAGCTGATTCCTTTTATCGGAGCAGGTGTCGCGGCGGGATAAATGTCGGAATAAATATTACGCTTTTTCTCCTTTTGATGTGGCGAGATATTTGAACTGAAACTTGCGATTGCGGCTGCTGCTTGTGCTTGTGGCGCGACGTCACTTTGTATCGAATGTCACTCATATAATATTATACCTGTAGGAATATAATTCTACCGTCATTGGCTTAGTATCAAAGTTCGGTCCCCGTTATTTTGATCTGAAAAATAAATGCACAGATATAATTTGCGATTCTCACTGCCAATTGTGTTGATTGATTTTTGGTGTAATGAGCCGTGTTGCGCTGCCTTCTCGTTCTTGGGCAAACGTTTTGGACAGTATTGCTGTGTTCATTATTATCACATCTACCCTGATGATGGACACTGCAAGGATGTATGAAACGTTTGCCCGAGAAGGAGGAAGCGCAACCAAATAATTAGACGGCTGTTATCAGTCAACAATACAAGTACATAGATATTTTAGTCTGAACTTTTTTATTATTTAATATTAACGGTTTAAATATTCCATAAGCACACATGTCACAAAATCATAAGAAACATATTAGAAACAGTAAATAAAGATTATAACAGATAATTGTGGCGTTTGAAAGAGAAATAACACCAGAGATGCAATAACATACAAAAATCTATGGTACAAATAAAATTAATATTGATTGAAAAGATTTGATAGTACAGCCCTCTTGTAGGTACCTACCTTCCGTGCAGTTAAATAGATCTGCCACATCTGCATATCTATTAGTAACTTCATATAATCTAGGTACAAGCGAGTGTTTCGTATACTCACGGTTATTGTAGCACAGGATTTTAGAATGAGTGGCTCTCGTGGATTTATGAAATTCAATGAGCTTAGTTAAATCAGGACTGTGTATTCATTCTACCATTTACAATTTTGAACATAAATATTAAATCGGATATAATTCTTCGATCTGAGAGTCTTAATAAATTTAATTCTTTCATCAAGTAATTATAGTTTATGTTTGAAATTAATGTGTCTTAGAAATTTATGTTGAATTATCTCGATTTTTTTTTTTTTTTTACAGTTAATACCGCACAAGAGTCCCAACTGCTCCCGTCTGGAGCCAGTGAGACTATGGCATCCCCAATCGGGGTATGTTGTGAGGCTGAAGGTAGTGGGGAGGGAAAGGAGATAGGGAAGAGGAAGGTTGGGAAGTACCTGGCTATTCAGATCTGGTCACTAAACACGGCTAAAGCCATTTTAAGCAACGTTTCAATTCTGAATGGTGGTCTTACACCAGGGCGATACTGATAGTATCTTCCACTCTGGAACGTGCCGCAAATATACTATATATTATTTTAAATGAATAAATTGTGAAATAACACAAATTAATCAAATAAAATTTATTTGCGCACGCCGGGTTCGAACCCGCGACCTTCGGATTGTGAGTCGAGAGTCTTGCCTCGGGACCACGGAGGCCGTCGAATCTGAATGTATTTTTAAATGGGGGGACCAGATCGAGGAATTAAATTCGACTTGCCTACGTACCAGGGATGTATAGAAAATTTTTAGTGTTAAAATATTCCTAAATCCTCTGGAATTTCCTTTTTTACCGATTGTGTTTATATAGGATATAAACATTAATTTCTTCGACAGAGGTAAGGGTAGAGTTGTTAAGTATATGCGGATGAATAGTTGGTTGACTTATTCTGTAAAATCTTATTGAATAACACTTATTTATGTATAACACTTATTTATGTTACCTTACCTACAAATATGAATAAAACTTACCCTAAAATACATTGCTTATGTATAGGGAACGTGTATATTAAAATTCATACAATTGTTGTGAATATCGTTCAGCAATCACCCACAGGCACTTTCTAACGGACTCGGTGCTTTTGTGTTGTTTTGCGGATCAAAACAAAGCCCCTCTTTAATGTTGATTGTGTATACTTTTACGAGATTTATTTTTTGAAGATAATGTCCGAACATTGCATCGACGCGTTCCGCAATGAAACATAAACATAAACATCCCATATCAATATGTTATGAACGAGATAAACAGAAAACTCCTTCGTTACTATTAATAATTCTGATGAAAGTGATTGTGACGGGGCGTGTGGGATGTTTTTGTTTTGAAGTCCTGACAAAGTGCTCTGGTTCCCGGTACCGTTTGTGTTCTCCGACTTCTGGTTTACCTTAAGTAAAATTTAGTAGGGGCATATTACCGCCGAGCGGCAGCTGCAGGTACCCTAGGATGTTATTAGTTTCAATTTCACCAATCTGCGATGCTTAACTTTGTGCCGGCGGAAGTTTGCGAGAACTAGCGTAATGATGGAACGTGTATTATTGGTGGCAGTACCACCGGCATTACCGAGATGAATCAAGGCAGGTATTCGCGCCATACAACTTCGGGGAAGACCTTTAAACGTTTATATTAATAGTAGTATATTTCTAAAATGTGTACCTCCAAAATGTTAAAGTGTGTTTTGTGTATTCCTGATTATTTTAAAAAATATTTTTTTTAGAGATTTGTTGTCAAATCTGAAATGTCATCAAAACAAGGTTTGTGGGTAAATCAGTACATTAATACGTGAAGCAAAAACTTTGTACCTCTTTTTACGAAAATTGCGCGGACGGAGAAGTATGAAATTTCGCACACTTATAGTTTATATAGAGAAGGAGTGCAGAATACTAATATTTTTTTTAAATTATGCGTAAAAAATACATTATATCAATAAAAAAAACATTACAATTATGGTCGAATTTCGACCATTGGGAGACCACTAGTTACCATAAATGAGTTAAATTTAATATGAACGACCACCAACAAACACATTGTCGAAAGTTAGTTATTTTGTTCGAAAAAGTAACTTTTCCTTTGATTATTATTATTTATTTTTTTACACGCTTTACTCGTGTTCGATTGTATTCTACAATAATCAAGTTTTTCATAATTTTCAAGCTTAGGGTATGATATTAATATTTTACCTTCAAATGAAATGCAGGGGTTCTTAGTTTTATCTAGTCTAAATCATGGCGGCAGGTGCTCCTGCCCACCTACTGCGTGGCGGGCCGGATCGGGAGAGACGGGTTGATGGTAAACTTTGACCTCTCCAGCCGGACTCTCTCGACCCATCGCCTGCACCACAGTGGGAGGTATGTGGATTTATATGTTCGTCACTCCTCAACACATTGATCCTCAAATTCCTAACCACCCCTAATACGTTTTCCTTTCCAAAACTTGCTTTCATTCCTTTCCCTGAAAAGACCCTCCACATATCATCCCCAAAGCCTCCTCCTGTGTAAAGATATTGTAAAAAAATACTTTTTGGGCTTTTCCTTCAAAAAAAGTTTTCCGAACCTGCACTCACTGCATTGGAACATGATTGGTTGACTAACGATTTGGTTAACTTTTAAGTCTGCTTCACTCAATCCAGTCTACTTCTGGTTTCTTCTTTCCTTGACGTGGAAGAATTAGGCCGTGCCACGCTTCTGTGGTGGGTCTTGATGTGATTGACAATTTCAGAAAATCATCTAAATTGTTTATAATATTTAGGGCCATATACTCATCTGAAACATCATCTGATTAACCCACAATCAAATTTCTACGCGCTATGACACAGCGGTCTTCAAAATTGTAAAAGATCGTCAAATCTTGTTGGTTTGATCGTGTCTTCTTTATGTGTTTGCCTGGTGCCTTGGTGCTGCCGCTTGCTGTCGAGGCAATAATGAATTCTGCCTTGTGTAACAATATTAGCTTTTTAACGTTCCGAAGCTTTTACCCAACATTGCCTACCTTATTAATTTGAAAACTTTGCTAATATAGTGAAAAACTTTAATACGCGTCCCTTTGACGCGCGCCGTCTCGAGTCAATCTAGATTGATAATTATTTTGAGTGAAGTCAGTCAAAGACGAAACAATTAACTGTATTAGCGACTGAGAGTTTGGCCCGGTCCTCACCTCTCAAGTACTCGCCGGACACTCGGTAGAGAGGCGCCGCGATGACTCCCGACCGCATCTGCTTTGTGAGTGATAGCTGTCTCCCTTTCGATTGCGGGGCGCGGGCACCTTGAAGCGGTCTTTGCACAAGTACGGCGGAACGACAAACTACACCGCTTTTGATATCTTCCCTTTGAAGTCGCCGCCGGGGGGGAGGGAGATGGCACGTCCTCCCTCCCCATCCCCCACCCTCCGCCACCTATCCCCCCGCTCAAGGCAACTACGTTTGATATTACATTAGCAAAATGAGTGACGATAGAAGCTATTAGCTCGTGCCCCGGAGGCGTGCGACGGTCTTGGCAATCAAAGAAAATGGGATTTTCCGTTTTTTTGGTTATGAAGAATTCGAGCATTTATTTCGAGTGTCGTTTTGGAAAAATAAAAGCCAACTTTTACGTGGAAAAGCTACATACTAACGTATTTTTTGTCTCGAAATCATTTTTATAATAGCATCTTGTTTATTTGTAACGTGATTTTCACCCGCCCGTTGGAAGATTTAAAGATTTCAATCATCTCAAGTCTTGCCTCTAAACACGATTTATGTAAAATATACACGCAGTGAATTTCGCTTTCGTTTATGTTAAGTCCATATTATTAAGTGTGCAGTGCGCGTGTCCTTCGTGTCATAATAGACTTCGCCATTGTGACGAATGTATTTCTGGAAGCATTCATAAAATCTGTAAATACACTCATTCAGAAATAAAGCCCGGCATCATTTTGAAAATATGATTTTTCTGGCAGGGAGCCATTTCGGCACAGTTTGATGACTAAACCAATATTTTTATTGCATCGAGTGTATAAAAAGATCCGTTAGCATTATTATTGCAAGTAGGTTTATTATCGTTAAGTCATGGTGAACATATTCAATCAATTTGTAGTGTTTGTGCAGACATGTTAGCATTGTTTATTTATCTCTCGAAGTGCATAGTTCTGTTGAGCACTATAAATGAAGATATGCAACGCCATTATTATTTGTTCTACGTATATTATATATTTTTTTTTACTTAAAACGTCGTTTTTTTCAAATATAACCTCAAGGATGTCTTATCACAACTAATAATAATAATAATAATAAGGCCCAATTGTTTCACAGAAATTCAAATGTAGCACTGCCATCAAATGGCAATTTAGCGGCATTTTTTCCCAAATTGTAATAAGCAGCTACAAGCTTAACAACATGATAGTTGTCTTCTTCTCTTGATCACAATATGTTCAAAGGCTGAATGTACTTTTTTTAATTACTTTATTTTACATTTGTAGAAGACACTCCTACATTTTAAACATAAATATAAAATGAATGTTGATTATATTTGAAGTCGTCCTCGCTAGGAGATCAAGTGCTGAGAGGGACTCTGTTTTGGATAAGCTTTCAGCGACTTCTATGGTACAACACCATGGTTTGGTTAAGGTTTTTTTCAGAAACTTCTATGCCGATGTTTTTAATACACTAGTAAGTTCCTTTTTCGATAGTTCCTTATGCCAATATTTGATGCCCATGCAATAATTGTAGTCATTTTTTGTTTTAATTTGTTTGATACTGTATGGGAGTTTGTTTCATATTTTTTTTGCTAAAAATTCAGAGCTTCCTTGTCGAAGAATTACACTTCGGTTTATTTAATTACACTTAATCGGCATTTCACATGAATGATGACTTCGTTACGCGTGAATTTCTGCGAAACAATCGGGCCTGACTAAAAATAGTTTTCACTCCGGACATTCCATGCAATGATTGTTAAATGCAATAAAACCCATATTAAAATACCTACCTATACAACACTGAGTAAAAGTTAACAATAAATCATAAATTGTAAAATTTACCCAAATTAATTTCCTGTTCACAACTTGGAAACGGGGCATTACAAAATGAAAGCTGGAATTCACAGTGCTTCAGATTTGGAGAATATGCTATCAAAAATTGAAAACTTAATACCATAAAGAAGTTCTGAATTATTTGTCAAAATATGTTATTTATATTTATATAATATTCGTGGAATAAAAAATGTTATTTTGTTATTCAAGTAGATTCTGATAATATAGCTAAAATTAGGTACACCGTTATACGAGTTAAATGGTGGACCTATTTTTTATTTATTTTTTTTTAATAAAGAAAGACAAACATTCCTGGGTTACGAATAACCCAACAATGTTTGAAAATCTCCTACTACCACCACAGAAAGCCGAAAATGTTGCTTGTGTTGTGATGGAGGACTTAGCCAGCCGAGGAATCGAACACGGGACGCCCGGGTGGTACCCAAACGCGATGCCCACTCAACCACTGACCGGTCTATGTTTAGCATATTCACCTGAAATTTTATTGAATTGGAAAACCTCATCATAATGAATAGGATTAATGAAAAATATTATTTACACAGAATTTTTTGAAATCAGACTGTGACCTTCCTCTTGTTTTGAAGGTCAAAATTTAAAATTTCATCAACCTCGGAACAAAACTAATATATATGTGTTTCTTTTTACAATAGACCATAATACAATATGAACTAAGATTGTCAATTTGACTGTCCTGTAACGGAAATTCCCTACTTAGACGGTCAAAGCGTCAGTATTTAAAAAAACTTCACTTATTGTCTCTGTTTTTTTTTTTGTTTTTGCCTTTGTTTTACTTAATTATTGTTTTATGTTTGCTTATTGTTGTACACCCTGTTGACAGTTTATATTTGACTGTTGGTGTATTTTCTTTTTTGTTCATCTCTTCGTATTTTTTTATGTTTACCGTTTCTTGTACACTTGAATAAAATAAATTTAAAATAAGGAGAGTTTGAGGGGTTTATGCAATGTTTGTACGAGTAAGATGTTGGCAATTATTCAGGGGTAAAGAGAGTTCCGCGCAGAGCTCCGTGAATTTTCACATCTTTCATCTTCGGGTGAGAGTTGACAGGAGTTTGTATGTCACAGTCACAAGTATCACGGCAGGGCACGGCACAGGCACCCACTGGCGCTAGGCGCTAGGGGTGCCAGTACGTTTATTTATAATTCCAAACTATGTTTTTTCATATCGGCTTGTCATATTTACAATTATGTCGATAGGTCCCTTCTTAATTGTGCTTTAAACATCGAATTTGTATTATCTAATATTAAGGCAATTGAATATATGGTCACATTATGAACTTGAACCAATCAATATAAAAATAAGTATTCGCCCGAATTTGCATCGGATTTTACCCTTTTTTATATTGAATAATAATTCAGTGGTTTGTTTCTGAAGAGACCAGCGACAATTTTTCAAATTTCACGAAGCTTATGCAGAATTAGTTATTTTTATCAAGTTTAAATTTTAAAGCTGCCCAAGCCCCGACAAGCGTTCACGAGAGGTGGGCGTTTTTGTTCTTTTAAATGAACGTTTTTGTTCTTTTGAATAAAACGCCAACTATTTTCCCAAACTGTTTGGGAAAATATTTGGCATTTTATAAAAATTCACTGTTTGAAAAAAACGGGCAGTTTTGGGGAAATTGGTGTGAAATAAATTTATGGACTCTGCTCTATCTAGTATATGCTTCTAACCTATTTCTATTTCAAAGAAATTGCCTTAAGGGGTTACATGGGTTTCACGGTTTCAAAAAATTAGATTTTTTTTATTGTCTTATTAGGTTCTACAACATCTCTAGAATATCGTCCTAAATTTTCAAGATGATCTGAGAAATAGTTTTGGAGATACAGCCTTGGGAAATTGCGCGCTCAAGGCAAAATAATAATGAAAGCTTGAACCAGTTAATCTGGAAAGTTACTCCAAAAATACTTCCTGCTGGTTCAAAGGTCGTTGATATTGCTGCATTGGTCACTGCTTGCACTTTTAATGAAGGAACATCAGCTTCATCAACTTTATGGCCCTGGAATCGACGATTCAATGTAAGTTAAAAACAAAAATTAAATTTCCAGTTATATTGTCACCGAAAACTTTAAACACGTTTTTCTCGAAACTGTGTTTTCAAGGTCGGTTGTCAAGATTTCTCCAGAACTACTCAACCGATTTTGATGAAATTTTACACAGGTCTTTGAAATACAATCCATAAGAACTTGGACGAAGGATGGATTTTTGTTTCAATTACAACTATTTAAAAAAAATAAAAATGTAGAGCAAATCTCACCGAAATTTGCATTTTTTTGGAAAAAGGTTTACCAAAAATTCAATTTTCACTTTTTTTTTTACCCTTCGTCCAAGTTCTAGTTTATAGTCTTAACTAAAACACGTATTTTTGTTTTTTTATTTCAGATGATCCTGTCGTGAGTTATGCTGTCAACGCGGACGCACCTTTTTTCCTAAGGGTCACCGGAAATGACGTCGCAATGGCGGAGTTTTAGTATTTTCCTTCGAAAATTTCAAAAATTCTTTGTCAAATGTGTATGTTTAAGAAAATAAAAAGTTTGAATAAAATATTTTATTTTTTGTATGGAAATTTTTTTTTTGAAAATAGGCCGATTTTTCCCCGATTAAACCCATGTAACCCCTTAAAACAACCGTTTTTTTCCAATAATTGACTTTTTATAAAAATCGTTAGTTTTCGCTTTTTAAAAAGAACAAAAACGCCCACCTTTGAACACTTGCCGTGTGGACGCAGCATTAGAAAAATGATTTTGTAGTGTAGGTTTGGCCCCCGAAAATCAAAAATTTCATTTAGAATTCGGAAATAACTCAATTTTGACGAAAATCAAAAAAAAATATGTATCGAAAAACTTCAATGATTCTTTTGGGAACAGGCCACAGAATTTTAGTCATATTTTATGAACGACTAAGGAATGTGGTTTCTTGTTCGTTTTCACATTTAAATGGATATTTCAAATCCATGGCTTACCAAAGAAAGTATGTAGTTGATATTTCAGACAGAAGCAACTGTTAAATTTTAATGACGCCATAGCTCATTGTCGAAACACATTTTACACCTTCTTACGTGAGATAGAGAACATTTAGGTTAGCTAGCAACGTTCTCCAAGCAAGGGTCATGTTACACGACATCACAACCCCCAGCACTGAATGGCATCTAACATAATTATAATTCACGTGTAATGGGCGACCTATATGAAAAATCTTTGCTTTACACGATAATTGTTTTCATACTTACGACTTCATACAGTTACCTTTAGAGTATAAATAATAATAAGATTACAAAAAGGTTGTATTTTTTTTCATCCCGATTCCATACGAAAATACTACTGGACGAAGAATTACACAATTAAACTAGCTCGCTCGGGACAACATTCGAGAGTGTTCTGGAATGTTCCACAATTTATTTCATTTATTTATAGCGGACCCGACAGACGCTGTCCTGTACACAACTGTCGGGACAAACTAAAATTAAAATAGAATAATATTGAACATTCGATACTGCGATGGTAGCGCAGTCTGCCGGATCCAATGTAAAACATTCCAAAATCAACAACTCCTTAGAAATAAAAAAAATAATTAAAAGAACATTTTCCAGTGGACCAAATTGTGAATCTAAACCATTCTCGAATCCCCTTGAACCCACACAAAAAATTTCATCAAAATCGGTCCAGCCGTTGGAGGAGTTCAGTGACATACACACGGACAGAAGAAAAATATATATTAAGATACCCAAGGGTTTATTTAAACTTGCCTTAACCCTGGTTTCACCCCTGTTCGTACTGCCTCCAAACATTCGTACAAGTCAAATATGTCGTATCTACGTGGGATCTTTATGAAGTATCATTGATAGAACTAACCTCGCTAGTTTCCTTCCCGCGCCAACTTCAATCTGAGCCGAGGAAACTTTGATATTTTAGCTTGGGCGTGTTTATGTTTATTCTGAGCTCGCTTCTTATTAACTACATACTCCACACACTCCCTTTGATCCTACCATTCCTGCCGTTGGGATGTTCCTGCGAGTCGGGATTGGTAAGGGCAACTCTCCTACCCGCGACCGAGATGAATCTCCTCGCGATAATGGGGCGAAGACGCTAGCGGCAAACACCTGATGCTGCGCGAGTTCGGAACGAATCGCAGATTTTTACACCGATCTTGATTGCTTTCTGATGGCAAAGTGCGACATGTGCCGCGCCACAGATTTGATGCATATTGCATTTCTCATGAGTGGCAATAAGTAGCGATAGTAATTTTGCACCATTCGAACTGCTGACGACAAGATGACTTTTTAATATAGTCTTTAAATTCTTGGCATTTTTTACATTAAATTTCATCTTTATCACATGTATTACAATTACCTTTGTAAATCTAAACACCATCTTACCCATGATCTGTAATGGTGACCGGAAAACTCAAAATGAAATCAACTCAGAACCTTCTTTGAAAAGTCACTAAAAGTAATGAAAAAAAATTATTAGGTTAAATAGTTTAGGTTATGGGCTATTTTTCAATTTTTTTTTTCATAGGTCTTGATTAAAGAGTTGTTGATTTGGCAAGATTCCGAGTTAGCATAGAACCATCTATAATATATTTGAAATATGAGATCGACAAAAATGACATAAAAAAAATAGATTCTAATGTGCGAGTGGATTGAGGTGTTGTTGTCCCGGTAAAACGGAAATTCTCAGTTGTGACCATTATCTTTTAATTTTTTGTGTCTTGTTCTGTCTCATTTTTCATTTAGATTTGTTAATATTCAATTCATTGTCATCTTCTTCAATGATAAATTAATACTTTTATTGGGTAAATGCCGGTAAAAATAATATTATTTGTGTGGTAGAATATTTAACGAAATAGTTGTTTTTGCAAGCTTAATTTTATATTTATTTAAGGGGGTATTCTAGTCTAGAAACATGAATTGTTGGCGTTTTTTCAGGTGCAATAAAAAAACCAATAATATTTTTATAGCCATTATTTTACCAAATATTTATTGAACATTAAAAAAAATCAAAAGAAACAATAAAAAAACTTTAAAAGTTACAGGGTGTTGAAGTAGGGGGTCTCAAAAATATGGTGCGCCCTGTTTGGCACGATTGCAAACCTCCGAAAAAAAAAAACAAATTTATTTTTACTTCAAACAAATGCTGCTATGGCATGAACCTCGGAGAAGTCATAAATATTTTTTTTCGCAAAATGGCGACTGTCTGAAAAAAAAGACAATTTTTAACCAGTTTTTTTGAATAGTAAATTTTTTTTTTTTATAATTCTGGTTCATGCGATAAAGTAATGTATAGAGAAGGTTTACGCCCAATTTCAAGTAAATTGGTTTAGAGAAATCGTGTCAACCGTCTCGAAAAAAGTCGTTTTGAGAAACATGCGTTTAAAGTTTTGTTCTATTTAGATTTTTTAGTTAGGATGGGTTGTTTCAAAAAATTTGATGGATTCATCAAATATTTGAAGTTGATTTTCACGTTCTGTGTAAGTTCTATTCAAGTTCTGTTATTACATCGTTATAGGGCAGTTGCTTCACAAAACTGAAATAATCACAGAACTTGAATAGAACTTACACAAAACGTGAAAATTAACTTCAAATATTTGATGAATCCATCAAATATTTTGAAACAACCCGTCCTTAGATTCCATCTAAACCGGTCAAACTAAAATGGCTCTAACTTTTAAAATAATTCGAATTTTGAAAAATCCTTTTAAGGAGATATCCATCGTAAAATGAATATTTTTTTTCTAGACTAGAATGCCCCTTAAAAAAGGTCACAGAACATATACTTTAGGGGATGTGTTCTTTTTTATGTAGTACCTATTATTTTTCGTAAGAATCATAAGTAACCAGCTGTGCTGGGGGCCGTATACTGTCTGCGTTTATGATCGAATCCTTCTATCGGCAACATAATGAACCTGTCATTTTTTTGTATGCACACCGCCTTTATTGTATTGCAGACTTTCAAACATCGCGATGGGCTTTGTCTGTCATCAGGTCTGCGGCTGACAGTTGGGACTAAAGCGTTTGATGCCTGATGACTTCATGGGCGGAATGACAGTTGGCAAAAGGACTGTCTTTTTTAAAATTCATATCCTTCATTGAATCGGGCCAGTTTTGAACGTGAAATTATTAATTTTATGAGAACAAGTTTTTTTTGAGATCTACCTTCATATCGAACTGCGCATGTTGCTGCGAACTGTTGAAAATGATTTACACCTACTACCTAACAATAGTGCTTAATATTCAAGGGGAAGTGATTGGCAGCGATTCAGAATATTTTGCAAACATTTTTCAACATTTTTATGTAGTCGAAAAATCTTGCAATAAATGAAAATTAGAGTGTGCAATTCCCACGCGGTAGAAGTAAAACATTTAGAAAATCAAAGTAGACGAGGGTGGGAGATTAGAAGCACCGAACAAAGAGGAGACCGATAGGCTACAAAGCACCGCACAAAGAGGAGATAAAATATACTATCTCATTCTCTCGCAGGCTAAATTCTGTAGATGTGTGTGTGTTGTCTCTTTTTAGTGTCGTGTGGAAAGATACTGAGAGTGCAAGATACTCTCAGTATCGCCCTGGTGTAAGACCACCGTTCAGAATTGAAACGTTGCTTGAAATGGCTTTAGCCGTGTTTGGTGACCAGATCTGAATAGCCAGGTACTTCCCACCTTCTTTTTCCCCATCTCCTTCCCCTCCCCACCTTCAGCCTCACAACATACCCCGATTGGGGATGCCATAGTCTCACTGGCTCCAGACGGTAGCAGTTGGGACTCTTGTGCGGTATTCATATAAAATAAAATTTCGCTATTTTTCATCAGTTTTTTTTCGTTTAATCGAGTTTCATATCACAACGGTGCTAAAGAAGTTTTCACTTCAAAAACTTTGCAAAACGTGGCTTCGTTATCGAGCGTGTTCATACACAGCTATAAAAGATGTAGCTTGGCCTATTTCAGAATGTCGCTCACCATACATTCCCAATGGCTCAATATATGGCGAGTGATATGCTGAAATAGGCCAAGCTACATCTTTTATAGCTGTGTGTGAACACGCTTTTAACGCTGCAAAATGAACTCAGAAATATTATTCGAAAACTTATCGAATTGTTACGCTTTCTCAAGAGTCCTAGGAATATGGGGTTATAAGTGGTTTTTATTCCTTTATGTAAATAAACGAAATATTTTTCTCTCTATGTATTTACCAACAGAAGCACTCACTCACAGCCTTCGATGTCTATTATCGTACCGACATAAGACATATTTATTATCTTATCACTAAACGAGCTTCCGAATGTCCCTTGTAAGTTTTTTCTAGTAGTAGGTACATCGAACATGTCGAAGTTTCGTCTGTCGTGCTGTCTCAATTAATCTCTCATGAACTGATCGTGAAATTCTGACGTCCTGGCCCATAGCAGCTACAGCAAGGTATCAAAAACTCGACTATATTCACGTATATTTGCTATTTGTGGCATTTATATTGTCTTCTGCGCATTGTGTCCAACCGACCGCGACCCTCCCAGCCCACGAGTGTCCCGCGGAGACCCGACTCCCACGGACTCGCAGAGTTTCAAAGAGTCCTACTGAGTCACACACGGGGTCCAGGCGGGGCTTGTGACAGGTCTCACAGGCCCGTAGGGGTCCCGCTGCATCCTACATCTGCTAAATCGGAATGAATATTAGTTACGTTATTCAAACTGCGGACTGTCAGAACACTAAAAAAATGCGAGGGTCGTGATTCTCATGAGAGATTACAGGTTCATCCTTGGTCAGCTGGTGCCAGTACATATACAATCGTTATCATACAACTTATTTTTTTTAAAACTTACACAGGCCCGTGAAAAATCCCGGGATACAAATTAAATAAATGCATGTTTTAAAAAAAGTAAAAATCAAAAATTAAAAAAAAATCGCTTTGCCGACAATCGAATCCCTATCAACTGTTTGGAATGCCACTATTTTGACTATGACACCACCGTTTTTTTTTTGTAAGAACGGCGGCAAAGTAATCATAAGCAGTAGGTACCTACCAATCTGTTCCAATTTTTAAAATGACACTTGAATTCAATATAAATCCGAGTTCATCTTCACTTAGAATTACAATCACAGACAGACCCACTGCCGAAATTAGTATTTTCGATTAGCTAGTCGGTAGTTATTATTGGGGACAAACCTCAACATTTGTGTCTTAATTTTTTTTTATTACATCAAACTTATGTTAATAAAATAAATATAAAATTATTGGCTCTGAAAAAAGCACGGTTGGTAACTAATAGTTTTTAAGTCAATTAAAATATTTAGAATATTAGAATTTCCCTAGCTTAAAATTACTTTTAAAAAAATTATAAATAAGCATAACAGAACGTACCTGTATCTCATATTGTAGCAATAGCAATAAATCAAGGTTTTTTTTTAACTACATTCTCCGATCCTCTGTTGCGCCTGTAATGTACCATGTTTATTTAATCATCACATTTGCTTTCAATAGAATTGGCGTTCTCTGAGAATTATTACTAATTTTAGCTTACAACATACGTTTGCGCTGCAAAATTTTCTACAGTGTGTGGTGCATTTAACATTATTTGTAAATAAAAATAAATCATACAATACAATGCTTATCAGATACAGGCTATTTATAGCAATGGCCGGCAAACAGTGAACCGTCAAACGGAATAGAATGGCGCTCGTATTCGTGCCGCATAGGTTTTGTGCGTGCGTTGGTTTTTGCGGTTGCGGTGTCCATTGTGCCACCGAACACTGCCCCGTGCGCCCCCCCCCCTCCTATCTCCATCTCTCTAGCTTATAGATAGCACCTACACTGTACACTGCAGCCGCACACCTCGGCGGTAAAATCAAATGCAATTCACTTATCGAACTGATGTTTTCCGGGAACCATCTATCGACATGCGTTGACTATGTTGTTTACACTGATTACTAAAAGTGCACCACATATTTACTTAAGTATAAACACCTACATATGTATAAACAATTTATATTCTAAATAGGGTTTAACGGTACATTGATTTCTTTTTATAGTATTTATTTTTAACAGTCGTAGAATCAAAGTTTTGTCTTTGAACAAGTCCTAGAAGTCCTAGTTTGGTGAACGCTACAAGTATAAAGTACTTCTCACTGGCTACATGAAGAAGTTGAGGTGAGTATCATTAATTTTCACCTACTCAACTTTTCAGTCCAGAATTTCTAAGCCGATGCAATTATTTGAGCTTGCAACGTTATTTTCGTCATATTTAAAAGGTCCAAGTTGTAACAACTCTTTGTTTGTAACTTTATTTTCTTTTAATTATACATTAGGAAAAAAGGGTGTTAATATTTCTGGCGAAACCGGTTAGAGATACTAGTTATAAAAACATTGTGAACTGACACGAATACCTCGCGTCACTTCAACGGGTCAGAAAAGGAGCGGAATGTCCTTTCTGCCTAAATGAATACCCGTGGTTCCCAACGAATTGAATGCCCCACACATCCAAGCAAAGCATTGGCGGACAGCAAAACAAAGCCGTAGGGAACAACCAATGGCGTTATGAAACAAATATAACTTCTATTACCTGTTAATGATAAAACAATCTTACATTATTTTTTTTTAATAAATATTATGAAGGTTAGAGCTACACATATTTTTAGTAATCAGCTTTGATTTAAAATGACGAATCGGCTGTTATTCCAAAAAATATTAAGGATGAGTTGTTTCAAAAAATTTGACGAATTCGTCAAATATTTGACGTTAATTTTCACGTTCTGTGTAACTATTCAAGTTCTGTGAAGATTTCAGTTTTGTGAAGCAGCTGGCCTATGAAGATAAAAAAACAGAATTCGAAAAGAACTTACACAGAACCTGAAAATCAACTTCAAATATTTGATGAACTCATCAAATTTTTTGAAACAACCCGTCCTTAACAAACTAGCAGAAAATATTTTTTTACTAACATGAAATTACAACTGTCTCTTTAAAGGCACTTCTCTTTAATTCATTTTTTTTTTATAAAATAGGGTATTTGCCTTTAGTGGTGACCCTGCACGTGTTGTTTGCCATATTGTTCATTTTCGTTTTATGAGTGGCGCTTTAAAAACAGCATGTTTATGAGTCACGTATTGGCGGCAGAATCAAATGCAATTCGTAATAATGTTACGGTTTTGATATCTAATACAATAATGCATCAATCAATCAATTACCTTTTCTGAGTGTCACAATGGAATTATTCCGACTGGCGCGTATCGGCGGTGAAATCAAACGAATGTCGCAAAATGAGTGAATGCATGTAAATGTACGAATGTGCGAATCACTTCTGGGAAAATTGGCCAATTGTGTGAACAATTGATCGATCATTCATATCTACAGAATACAATCCCGAACATGTTTTTAAATCCCGGGATTACGTGATTTTCGATGCGTAATCCCGGGATCCCGGGATTAGGAAATGTGGTTAATAATTGGGATAAAATAAAATAAAATAAAAGCATAGATTGTAAGTTCTTAAACATTATTTATTAATATTGTTTGTTACACTAGACAAGTTATCTAATATTATAAATGCGAAAATACGTGTGTTTGTTTGTTACGCTTTCACGCCTAACCCACTAAACCGATTTCAATAATTCTTTCACCAATAGAAAGCTACATTATATGCGAACAATTTAGGCTGTATGTAATGGTAAGCTCTGGCGTTATAAAATTATGAATATTAATATAATATATTTATTATACGTTTATTGTCCCTTACAAAAGCGAGTTATTTATAAAGTCAGACGAAAAGCAAAACAAATCATTGTCTTGGTAACTATGTTGATATATTTGCAGGAAATTTTATCTCAGGCGTCGTAGTCAATATCTATCTATACAAATAAAAATGAATCTCTGAAATGTTTGTACGCGCGTTACTTCCGAACAAGTCAAGGCGCAACGGATTGTGGAATGCAAACTAAACTCGATTGTGGCAATCCCGAAAATCCCGAGATTAGCCAAAGTGCAGTCCCGGTATTTTCGGGATCGAAAATGGGCCGGGACCCCGGGATTCGGGATCCCGGGATTGTATTCTCTATTCATATCGTCATTTAGCTTCTCTGTTTTGGATGGTCTGTCGATTGTTTGTTATGTGTTTGTTGTAATAATTATTACTTTTTTGTTATCTTCAATGTAATCTGGGAAATGAAATGTTAAAATAGCACGATGATAAAACTTGGACTTGTTTAGGTCATTGAATTTTTTTCGTCTTCCACCATATTGTGGGGATGTGTACCTATCTATTTGTATCTATCTTGAATGTATTGGTTATTATTTCAGTAATTATGTTTAACAAATATCTATCATATTGAAATGTTTTGGAATCTCTCCCTCGACGACGGTATTATTTGTAATCACGGACACAAATTTGCCGTTTCTATAAATTAATTCCAGCGAGAACTCGTACGAATGTCATCGACGAGCGTCCTCTTCCTTCACACGGTCTTGTTTGAAAACGAAAAAGATAGAAGTTACTAAGATAATGGCGTAACGTACGGTTTCTCGCTGGGTTACAAGTCTGTGTTTTTGAAAACGTCTTTAGTACCGTTGTGGTTTAAAACTCGATGAAACGAAAAATAGCGACACTAAAAAGAGACACAGAGACACACATCTATAGGATTTAGCCTGCGAGAGAATGAGATAGTATAATCGGTCTCCACTTATGCGGTGTTTCGTAGCCTAACGGTCTCTTCTTTATTGCACACTTAGATTTTTTTTTGACATATTTTTTTTATCTTAGTGAATGTATAATAAATAATGTCCTCCGCGCTAGTTCACCTGTATTGTGGAGGACATTTTTCAATGTTAAATTGATTCAGGATATGTATAATAAAAAATAATTCATACAAGAAATTTAATCCATTTAAACACAAAAACGTTTCATTTTTTTGAGGGCAAATTGATTGATAAACACCAGATTTGTTTAGATTCCCGCCTAAATGTTAAAAACTCTGCATGTTGACATTTACGCAGATATTTGCACTTATACACCACTTTATCTTATCTATCTCCACCTTACCTAAACTAACCTTTTACCGAAACTTTCCAAAATGAGGCGGAATTATTTAAAAATTCCTTTCAAATGTCAAAAAGACAAAATGGTGCTGAATGGGCACTTGGTGAAAATGTTACATTTGAATTTTTGTGAAACGATCCAACCTAAAAGTTGGAGAGAAACCCGAATTCGTTCAGGCTTATTCATTTTTTTAATAAACTTCGTAGTTTGTGAAAAAGCTAATTAAGTTTTCTGCGCATTCAGTCGTTTAATTCCACCGATGTGCCAAAAACGCATAAATATTAATATGATATCGGGCACCGGGTAATCAAAACGCATTGATTCCACCGCAGCTGAATATCCAGTACCTACCTGACTATTGACTACCAATGCCATCAAAACAAATAATCGAAACGCCGCCCATAAAAGGGATCCATAAATCTGTAGTAGATAGGTAGAGACCCTAGTGCAGTGGTCCCCAAGCGAGCGATATTTCGCATAACGAGCGACATTTCGCATAACGTAAGGAGAAGTCCCATCTTCACGTTACTCACTTGAGAGCCGGGACTGGGTTCATCAGTCTCTGGTTAGCACTCATTCCGCTAGCACATTAGTATCGCATGTGATCATACATTTTTCCAAATTTATGTTCAGACATTATTTGTAATTTTTTTTCATTATTTGTAAAATTTCGGAACACAAAAAAGGTTTTTCTTTTCTCACTGGAGAGGAACACAAAAAAAGGTTCTTCTCCAGTGAGTCAGTATGTGAATTTTAAGCTGTCCTTTTAGAGAACATTAATAGTTGCAGTCGGAACATGAAAAAGGTTTTTTTCCACTGTGAGACGGCTTGTGGACTTTTAAATTTTCCTTTGAGAACATGAATAGTTGCAGTCGGAACATGAAAAGGGTTTTACTGCACTCTGTGATACAGCTTGTGGACTTTTAAATGTTGCTTGTTCTGTGTGTAACTATTCTTTAAGCTTGTGGAGTCTTGATTAGTGCAATTATAAATTTCAAGATGTAAATTTTATGAACACCCCCTCCCCTCCGGGCCGCGGCGATAAAAATGTTGGGGACCACTGCCCCAGTGGGCCAGGTTTGAGGGTTATGCACTGATATGATATTTTTAAACTAAAACAATTCGAGTAAATTTTTATCTCTGTGATGATGCGATTGGTAACGTTTAAACGAAACGTTCACAAATGTATTGATAACTAGCTGAAGTCCCCTAAATCTCGTGTAGACAGTGATCTTCCTCTTGTTTTAAAGGTCATGCGTGTAAAATTTCATCAATCTATGTAATGTAAAAAATAAAGCCAAGCCGTCCGTCCGCCACATACACACTCCTAGGTACAGCTGAAGTCCCCGGCTTTGCCCAGGCATTACAGAGAGTTTTTCGGAACTTATTGTAGTCAGTGACCTTTCTGCTGTTTTGAAGGTAAATTGCGCAAAATTTAATTGCGAACTCTGTTCTTTATATAAATAGATATTATAGATAACGCTCATGGGACTTTTACAAACCACATTTTTATGAATATAATTAACACAAAAGTGTGGAATGTATCGGGAGCATCTCCTATCCTTATCCGATATTCCTCTCCACCTCACCTAATATTAATTTTAAGATACAATAAAATAATACAAGATACAAACTCCATCTCCAAGCAACTTTAACGCTTGTCTCTTACAAATAAATAAATAAATGCAATGATAGGCAGACGCTAATTTCGATAGGACACCTACGTGGATTATATGCGCCCTTGAGGTGATTTTTCACAAAAACGGCGCTCTATAAATTGTCCAATTATTATTATTATTATATATTAATTTAAACGAGTCAATATAAGATGAAGGTGACACAGCACGAGGACCAGACCGGAGCCGGACCGGAGCCCGTCTCCCGGATTACAAATATTAACATTAGTTATGCACACAATTTAAATGCTTTACTTAAAATGAATGCATTTATTTGCACTCCGATTTTGATTGACGCTAATATGAAGAAAAAACACGTTTCAGAATAGAAACGTTGTTTGAAATAGACTTTTCCGTGTTATTAATTTGTTTATGAATAAACAAATGTTCTATTTTTACGAATGACAGTCGTGTCGGCTATCGATACAGGTTATTGTAATATTCGATATGTAATATTCGGTATAATCGACTGTACTTTTGTTCTGCACTGATCTTTTTTTTATTTATAATGTGTTTGTTATTATTATAAAGGACAGAACATTATGAATTTTTGGAAAATATCCAATAGTAATTAATCTTCGGTACCTTCGCCGTAATGAGCCCTCTAATAATAATAATATTTGGATGATTTATATAGCGCCGTTTTTGTGAAAAATCACCTCAAGGGCGCTGTACAAACTTACAATATATTTCTTAAATCTAGAAAACTACAAACTAGACAAACAATTAAAAACAACTTATTACTAAAAATTGCATCCACCGGTTCATACTCAAATATATGTACAATGTCTCGACCAATGAATGCGATGATTTTAAAAAATGCATACACGACCATACTTACTTGGGAGGTCGCTTGAAATTAACACTTGTTTATTGTCTAAAGAAACTTAGATAGAGTTTGCACGCAGAGGACATTATTGTGAACACTTGTTACGTGTATTTAATTCTGAAATATATTTTAATATTAGTATAAAATACATTCTTTAATGAGTGTATTTTGGAAATCAAAAGCAATATTTTATAGTGGGCGGTACAGTAGTACAAGGATTTCATCTTCTAAATTCTAAATATCGATAATTGTGTGGTGTCACGGTGCATACTGCATACCTACAATTACTGCCATTTGAATTATAAATTGTGTCTTGTGTGACGTCACGAGACGCAAATGTGAACATTTTACCCAAGTTTACCTTAGAGATAATAACTTCGTCATTTTTGGAGATATCGATAAATTTATTTTACCGTCAATATTAACTCTGTAGTATTGTATTTTTTTACATTAGCTCTACACATGAGGCTCCGAGGAAAATGATTCCCCTCAGGGCCTATGTCTTATTAGGGGAAGCCGTGTGGAGGGTTTTTTTGAGGAAAGGAAGGAGAGGAAGTCCTGGGAAGGAAAATATATGAGGGATGGGACGTAGACTAACCTCACCAAACATAGCGAACCACTTGGTGTGACATATGGCAGAGGTGTTGGTTATCCAATAAATGGCTCCCGGGGTGGCGGTACCAATACCCGCCTCCCAAAATGGTATATATATTATTATCAACCTTTTATTATTATCACCACATTTAGAAGCCATGATGTATAATATTTGTTTTTTAATTTAATTTGTATAATTTAATAACTTACAATTTAATTCATAACATGAAAAATTCCAATCTGTAAACTTCACCCGCCATAACACAGGGACACCCTAGCATGGCAGAATAACACAAAAAGCTGTACAATGTACAAAGTTTTTATAGTAAATAAATAAATAAATATTTTAGTAGCGTGAAAATTATGGTTTTTTGATCGAAAGAAGTATTTAATTTTGGGTCGCTCAGTAGATTTGAGGTTTTCATCATTGTAGTGTGTTTAGGTGTGTTGGTCAGTAAAGTTATCATTTTTCCTTCAAGTTGGAGCAAAAAAAATTGAGTAGAGTTTTATAATACTAAAAACATCTTTAAAAAATATATTTTGTGAGAATTCGGGTGCTTTTAGGATTAATTCTATTATTACTTTTTGTATTTTAACAATTGGAATAACTTTCATAAAATTAGAAATTCCCGACTTTGGAGAATTTATATTATGTTGAGAAATTTCCCCATGTGACATCACTACGTAGCGTGTTATTTAACAAAATCTATAAAACGGAGGGCATATAGTTTGGACACCCCTCGTCGATTCGCTCGCAGGTTGGTTGGTTGGTTGGCCGGTTGACATCACTACGTAGCGTGTTATTTAACAAAATCTATAAACGGAGTATACAGTACATATAGTTTGGACACCCCTCGTCGATTCGCTCGCAGGTTGGTTGGTTGGTTGGCCGGTTGGTCGCGCTCGCCGCCAATATGCAGGTAACTGCGTCTCTTTGATTGCATTTTTGATAAACCAAACACGGCAAATCCATCGGCCGCTTTTTACCGGTGTTTTCTGTACACGCGAGGCGACGCGGCGCTGTTAACACCGCCCGAACCCCGAACCCCGAACCCCGAACCCCGAACCCACCCGACACCGACACGCGTTTTGTTTTTATTTTACTTTTACGTTTTACGTGAATAAGGACCTTATTGTACCCACTAGTTTATTGCGGCTCTGTGATAAAAGCTGAGCTTACGTGCACGGCACTCGGGTTCCTGAGAAACTCGCCTAGTTTCCTATAATAAGTACTTATTTTACTCGCCTTCAATAATTACCAATAATAAAAGAAAGTTTCAAAAATCGTCGAAAATGCATTTGTTAAGATAAAAACAATGAATAAAACGTAATGGAGCTCATAAATGTTGTTATATAAATAATACAAAATAGTAGTTTTTGGATAAAAAATAAAAGTACTTTGCAAACATGTAACGGCCGCCGTGGTCGAGATAAGACTCTTGACTCACAATTCGAAGGTCGCGGGATCGAATCCCGGCGTGCGCAAATAAATTTTATTTGATTAATTTGTATTTTTTTCACAATTAATTCATTTAAAATATAGTATATTTGCGGCACTTCTCAGTGTGGAAGATACTCTCAGTATCATCCTGGTGTAAGACCATCATTCAGAATTGAAACGTTGCTTGAAGTGGCTTTAGTCGTGTTTAGTGACCAGATCTGAATAACCAGGTACTTCCCCACCTTCCTCTTCCCTATATCCTTCCCCTCCCCTATATCCTTCCCCTCCCCACACCTTCAGTCTCACAACATACCCGAATTGGGGATGCCATAGTCTTTCTGGCTCCAGACGGGATCAGCTAGGACTCTTGTGAGGTATTCACATAAAAAAGTGTAAATAAACATAAAATAAGTTCTACCATGTTGTAAATTGATATATGCGTTTTGTAAGTATATGGTTTCATTGGGAAAATTAGTAGAATCATATTATTGTGAAATATTTTAAATTTATTAATTAAATGTAATATGCGTTTTGTAAGTACACAGTTTCCTTGGGAAAATTAGTTGTTAGTAGGTATTGTTAATCAATTAGAAGTAATATGTGTTTTGTTCCTGCGGACAATTTTTAGTTGAATCCAAAGATTCTATATTTTTGGTTGAATCATAATATTATTGTGAAGTATTGTATATAAATATGCATTAACGCATAAATTGATTAGATATAATATGCGTTTTATAAGTTTAGTTTCTTTGGGAAAATATTTTTATTGTTGACCTTTCTTTGGAAAATTGTTGAAAAATTTATATATTTTTTTTAAATATATAATATTCAGCCCCTCATTTCCATTCCTTCATGTTTTATTATTATGTTTTAATTGTTTGTCAGTTGCGCTGTTTATGAATAAATCATCATCATCATCATCATCATCAGTATATTAATCATCATCATCATCATCAGTATATTAATACGTGAAGCAAAAACTTTGTACCCCTTTTTACGAAAATTGCGCGGACGAAGGAGTATGAAATTTTGCACACTTATAATTTATACAGAGAAGGAGTGCAGAATGCTAATATTTTTTAAAAATTATGCATAAAAAATACATAAAAAAAACATTACAATTATGGGCGAATTTCGACCATTGGGCGACCACTAGTTATATAAATTACGTGTGTGTAAAAGCCTTAACGCGCGTAAATAAATATTTTATTAAGAAAAAATCCACTTATAAGAAAAAAACAGAGATAACTGCGAAAGGAAAGCACATATTTATGTATGAATAGCAATGATAAAAAGTAAGACAAAATTTACTTAGGTGAAGAAGATAATGTCACGTCAAAGCCTAAACAAGGTTTCGATAGTGTCCAAGAATTCAGTGTTATAATAAAAAAAAAATTTAAAAAATTGCGCCACGAATTGTTGCTCTTAATTTACACCGTCGTTGTCCATGAAGCCACGACTGCTCCTGGGCCCTACCAACGATATCGCCCACTTTGAAAATTACTTGCGATACATTGTATTTCTTTGAACCTTCCTTTAAATTTCGGCTTTTTGAATCAGTGCGTATTTGAAACGAGCAGAAGTTAACAAGCGAGTACTTAATAACCACACGTGAAAAGAAAGATATCCCAACGCCGGTGTAAGTAGATACCCCTTTGAATGAGTACCCCTTTGGTTCTGCACGCGAATCGTGTTTTATTTGTTTTGCATGACGGCAGTGGCGTAGCGCGCCGCGCCCTGTCATCGTGGCGGTATTGGGCGGACACGCCGCGGCCGGCCGATCAATTCACTCCATTGCGGCCTAATTAGCAATGGCGGGGAGTATTGTCACCACTATTGTTTGTTTACCCCGCCAACTGCACATTGCACATTTGTACCGGCCTTTCATTAGTTATAGCGCTTTCCTCTTTGAGTGTCGCCGCCGTTACACCGTTTTTCGGTATTCCCGCGAAGGGAGGCTCGTTCGATGCCAAAATTGTATGTTGTTCACGAAACTGTTACAAATTCCTGTTTTGTGCCAAATTCGCTTTAGATATCCTCAACCCGTAGAAATAAAATAAATTGTCATAATAATTCGCCTCCCGCAACTACAAGTTATATAAACTATGCTATAATTCAAAAATGGGTGTAGAACCGTGACAAGAACCCGCACGATCTCGGAGACATTCGGGTTCCGGCTTCGGGTCTGGCTCCAAGTTCCGGGTTTAGAAAGTTAGTGTCTTCACTATATATCGGCATTGATCATGCTTGGAAATTGTAATATAGAAAATATCCTGATTCGTGTTCATATTCATATACGAGTAAATATTATCTCAGTTTGTCATATTTTGACTTACAGCAGTTCAGTACAGTTCTGCGATTATGAAAAAAGGTTCACACTAGCTGAGCCCTGTACCGTCGCGCCACTGGTGCTAGGAATTCATTACTCCAAAGATTGTGGGAGATAATCTTTGTAAAATATTTGTAGATCTTATCATTTCATCTCTTTATAAGTGGCGCCATCTGTCAATACTCGACTAGACTACCTACACTGCTAGATTTAACTAAATTTTAATAATGTATATAGTTGCCTTGGTGATTTGAATGATTGTAGTTTAAGTATTTTTATGGTGACCGGACACTTGATCCTACGACAGTTGGCTCCTCGAAATTATAATAATTTAAATTTTTTGTGCATTATTTAACATTTTCAAACTAAAATCGACTTCAAAAATACTTTGATAATAATTTAGTATGGATATCAAACGAATTTATTTACAGTGTATTTTTTTTATACTTCTATGCCGAAATATACTTTATGCACAAGTGGTTTTATTCATGTTTTGTGTAAGTAGGTGGACCGTATTTTCCCTAAACCGATTGTATATAAGTACGCCGGGGGCCAACTATCGGGGGATCAACTGTCATGGAACCTTATTTTATCCAGCCCAACAGGAATAAAAATATGCGTTATTTATAACAGAAATATTGATTTTTTCAACCGTTGCAACGGTCGGTGGACATTTTCGTTTAAATTTTCGAACATTTTTTAAAATCTGGTATAATCAAAGAAGAAAAAAAAATATCAAAGGATTAAAAACAATTGCTTTAGCATTCAATTTACTTAAAAGCTTAAATATTTTCCACGTGTCCAGAGTGATTTACGTAGCACGTAATTTTTTTTATTTATAATCTTTTTTCTTTTATATACACGACGTCCAGAAACTCGTAGTGCAAGCGGTAAACTGGTGAATCTAAAGTGGAAGACCATGAAAAAACTTTTTTGAATCTTAGCATTTTTTTTTAAAATTTTTTTTCTGTTTTTTGCAATCTAAAGAAAGGATTGTAAGGGTTTTAAGTTGTTTTTTAAATTTCCATGTTACAATAAATATTATATGCATTAATATTAATAGACACCTTCATGAAAACACTAAAATGGATCATAATAATTCGTGTAAGGTATTCCCCAAACAAGTATTAAAATAATCTATCTATAACTCCAACGTAAATACGCCTAATGGTAATTACCGAAAAACTGGAAATTCAGTCGTGAAACAAAACAGCAAAAAAAAGAATGGGAAAATTCATGTGATATGAATAAAATCCTTTAATACCACCCCTGTTATGTAATACCTCCCCATCCATGTTATTTGTGTAAACCGTAGTTAGGGGGGGAAGTACATTTAGATGATTAAAAAAACATAGTTAAATTGTTAGTGTAACTATTTAAGAAAATATTTTTTTTATTTTAACTTTATGAGTAAAACCTCAAATTGTAATATTTAATTAAATGAAGACAATATGAGTGAAACTCAATCGAAAATCTGGGAACAGTAAAAAAAAAAAAAAAAACATATTGGCACCTCTGGGACTCGAACCCAGGACCTCTCGCTTTCCGGGCGAACGCGCTGTCCACTGCGCCAAGTCTTCGATAACCAATTCGGTCATTTTTAACTGTATCATACTTCGACTAAGAACCACCCGTATTACCTTCATTTTCTCAACGCATATTTTATTGGCTGCTTTATTTATGTATGATTGCAAGATTCATTTAATTCATTGCTAGATTGCATTTAGTTCGGGTTTGAATCTGTATAAAATTTTGATATCCATTCGATAGCGTAACGCATTAGGTCAGTTGCGTGCACTAAAATATTGTAAACAAAACGATGGCAAATTAGGCAACCGGTGAAACGGTCCACTGGCTTTGTAAAAGGCAGTTCATGTATTTGACCACCGCTCTCTCTCTCTCTTTCTCTCTGGCTATTGGCTGCTGTACGCTGCGAAATTCATTTACCAGAGTGCTTTTATTTATGGTACAATAATTAAATTGTCGAGCTTTGATCCAAAACGCTCGTGAGCCGAATTGTAAATGAGAGGTTATATTAAAACATATGTACCGTACCGCCGCTTCAAGTCTTAGATTATTCTGCATACATTGACTTTAGACATGGGCAGATTTATTCCCAGGACTGAATCGATTCAGTCTGATTCTCCTGGCCTTTGGAATTGATTCCTTTAATTCATTCTTTTAATTCAATGAATTCAAAAAAAAGGAAAAAAAAAAAAAAAGCTCGCCTTTTATTATATGTATATAACAATTAGGATGATTAATTAACAGGGAGTCTGTTTTTTAAGCTTAGCACTTTATAACACAGAGTTTTTAAAGCGAGAACTTTTGAGTACCTTTAGTAGGAAAAAAACATTTCGAACCACCAAAAATAAAGGTGTTCCAAACTACGACATGAGATTTTATGAACAAAAGTAAAAAGCAATTTTACAAATCACAAAAAAATCGTGAAAAAATATATATATGCACGAACAGTAACCAAAACACCACCATTTTAAACACAAAACGTTAAAACAAAAACTTATACACCAGATACATAGCATCAATAATTAATATTACATAAACCCCAAATTCAGTAAGTACAAACTAATGACGAAGCCATTACAAAACCATGCCATCGGATGATTAAAATCTTGCTCCCACAGGAGAAAGGTAAAAAAATACGCATGCCAAGATAATTTTTTTTTCACTTAGATAAAGAATAAAGAGTACTCAAAACCAGATTAAAATTTAAAATTATAAAAAAAAACATACACACTCCAATTGCTTTTACATAAAAATTATACTAATAACAAGAAAGAAAGAGAAAATACTATACATATCCTTTATAATTTGCCCAAATCTTCTTCACAAAATATCCCAATCGGGGATGCCATAGTCTCATTAGCTGCAGACGGGAGCGGTTGGGACTTGTGCGGTATTCACATAAAAAAATATTATTATCGCGCTTTCATATATCCGATCCGGAATAAGCTTCACCCAAATATATATTTTTAAATGCTTGAAGGTACCTACCTCACTGGTAAAGTTAAAACCTTGCGCCAAATAAAAACTGATTGAAATCTAAGCGACACGCGTCGTACAATTTATTATAAAAATATCGGAACAAATAATCACTCGATTATTATTTATCACGGTTCGACACTCGACAGCTGACTGATGTTTTGTTTACGGATAGGTAGGCAGATACCATAAAAAACAATAATATAAATAAACATCGTTTTGTTTCTAAACGCATTGCATAATTATCGCAGGTGGGAGGGAGAAAAACATAGAACTTAATTTCGCTTTTTTTAGCAGGAGTTCGGGGTCAGGAAGTTTGAAGTTTCGCCCTAAGTTGACGGCTTGGCCGCGCGGGAACTAACGACGAACCCGTTCTCTGCGAGCATTAAGGGATGATATAGGAACTTCTGACAAATAAGTGTCTTTTGTCTTGCAGTGACTTGAATAACTTGCATTCCGTGGACCTAGTTAATCTTCAACGGTCTTGAGTTGTCCGGCCAGATCGACTCGTCACGTGGGACATATGATTTGAGACAAAGACGTCACAACTGAATTAGAAACAAATATTTTGATTCCTTGAGTAAGTGAAACAGAGATTGGGATTGAGCGCTACGGTCCGCACAGACATTTAGGAATATGACGACACAAATGAATAAGGAATAAAATTATTAATTCCTTGAATAAGTGGGAGCTGCGGGACGACTGTGAAAAAGACGCGACACCGGAATTCGGAATTACTTGGTTCTTGACTGACTCGTCGTGACTTTGTCGGTTGGCGATTTTGTCGCTTGGGCTGGGGGACTTGACTCTCTGGCCTACGGATTTATTTGTTATGGATTTACTGCGCGGGATACTACTACACGTGATAGGCGTTTCGCGGCGCGCCTGCTGCCTATCTACCTACCTGCCTATCCGCGCAGCAAATAACCAGAATATTATTTAACTAAATTCCTACAAAATACTACAATATTTACAGAGCACCTTATTATTTTCTTACCTCAACAATATAACATGAAATAATTTAACTGTAAAATAAATAAATATAAATAAAAAGAAATATGGTGTTGTTAAAAAATCGTAGGATGCAAGGCCAATGGTAAGGAGTTAAGATTTAATTCCTTTTGAAAAAGAGAATCAGATCGAGTATGTCACAAGATTGAATTTATTCATTTAATTCATTCATTCAATTTTGCCCACGTCTAATTGACTTGCCTTTGATCTCTATTGTCGTCAATGAACACCAGAACGGCTTAACTCGTCGTGATTCCCTCACCGGAATGTGACCTTAATGCCGCGTGGTGATTGAGTCTATTTTGGATTACCTAAAGCTGTGTATATATGACGGCTCTCCACTTTTAACTCTTACACTTCGAGTATCATTTTATTTTTCAGTGTCTTGTTTGTCTCGGAAGAGGATGTTACCCAACATTATTATTTGGTGGCGTACAAGTAATGCCTATTTTTAAATAAAATACTTCGGAAATAAACTCCCCCGTCTAATATATTAGGAAACTTTTTCTTTGATGTCTCCCTTCAAAGAGAGTATCATTTTTTCAAGTGGCGTATCCTTGAAAAAATAACGTGTACATCTCCAGATTCATAAAAATTGTACAAAATTTCACACGGTGGAATAGATGTTCTAGCAAAGAATAGCATGACAAGATCAATGGTGCCATTGAATTAAAATTCTAAAGCAGTAGTTACTTGGGAGGCTAAATAGAGGTAGGTACCGCTGCCCCGGGAACCATTTTTTGTATAACCAACAACCCTACCATAGGTCACCCCAAGCGGTTCGCTGCGTTTTTTTATCACTCTAAATGACTTATCTGAGATGGTTCTGAGTTGGTTTCATTCCGAGTTGGCCGGTCACCGTCTAAAACAACATTCAAAGAAACACTGTGAATTTTTTCATACATCGTACAAATAACTTATTAAATAATAGAGGCAGACGTGAAAATAAAAATTTTCGGAGCATACTTAGCGACTTTTTTATCGAGGGATTTTCATATAATTTGCGTTTCGGCGTGGGGAATTTATAGATATTATCTTCAAAAATAACAGATATTTTTTTTAATAGCTTAAACACTTCAAATGTTCAAGGGAAATATGCAAGAAATCGGTAGAAATTCGGGTAGCGGCGGCTTAAATAAACACGTACCTACGAGTACATAGATTCGATAGAATTATATTACGTATGTACACAGTTTTGTATATTTTATATCAACAGTTTAAAGATACCTTAAACAATAAATGCACGTCACAGTTTTAAGTGCAAGCTAAGAAAATAGACATATACGAGTAGGTACATATCGCATTGTAGTTTTAATGAAAGTTTAGTTTCAAAATAGTTTTCAACGCACTCTTCTTCCCTTATACATTAAGAGGGAACAAATAATTAAACAAATTAACGGTCGAAATTTGAATAATAGCTATATTACCAAACTGTTGCTGCCATTGCCGCTGTAAACCCCCCCCCCCCCCTCCCACCTATGTACCTAGTAGAAGAAAATATTTTATGTCTGTTTTTTTTTTAAATAAATATATTTTCTAGTTTGTGTACTGAACGTCTGTTGATGGAGTTCAAACCAGATAATTTTTGGAGGGTCCTAACTTTTATAAAAAGTAACTTATCAAAAAAAGCAAAACGTTTCGACTCGCCAGTGGTCGATATCTTTATTATATTAAAAATATTTGCACTACATAGTGTCAAAAATCAGAGAGGATATTGGGGAATACGTGTGAAAATAACTTTCCAGGTTTCCACTCAAATAATATTTAGTACAACATGTATTAAAAAAACACGCCAAAAATGACCGTAAAGAATTATAAGATTAGTAGATAGTTTAATGTCATTATAATGTAAGCATGAATACGTGCTCCCTGAAAGTCTCCGCGAAGCGAACTGAATTCTGAAACTCTGAAATCAAACCGCAACCGAGAGATAGCGCATACTGTACACTAGACACTGACACTAGACTATACTGTGGGACGGTAGATAGGTGATAGCGTTTATCCGATAGCGGGCAGCGTATCGCAGTTGGAGATAGCAGGCGATAAGCGGCAGATAGGACAGATAAGATGCCGGCGGAGAGTGACGGGAGCGTGTCACGCTCCCACCTGGCGGGCCTACCCCCCTCCTCCGCCCACACCGCGCGGCTCCCTTTGATGTGACGGCGCGGGCCTTTGACGCGGTCAACGGGGGGCGCTCGCAGATTAATAGAATGATATAGCGAATTTCGGAATGACTCTTTGACACAAAAATCGGACGAATTTTAGCTACTCCATTTGCGGAGTTTTTGTTTTTACGTTTTATTGGATTGAGTGTTTAGCATGAAATATTGATGACTACCCTCTTATTTATACTGCATTTTTTGCCGGAAACTGAAAAGTGAATATTCGGAAAGAACTTCACATTCATTCATGTTCATCAATCTGTTTTATTTGTTTACTGGCGAGTTCCCGGCATGCGTTGCAATGCCACTAATTTAAGAAATTGTTTCTCCCTGCGTGTCTTTTCCCATTCGTCCCGTTCCCCTTCCCCTCACGCGTTCCCCTCCACCTTCCCCGCTTTCCTTCTCCCTTATCCCGCCAACCCTCCTCCCGCGATCTCCTCCCCTCTCCCGCGCTCAACATATTCAGTCCCGATACATTCAGATTTTCAAACAGCTTGCGTGCCACCTTTTGCATTTTTTTACATATTTTCTATTACAAACATTCATTTTTATATATTATAAGAATATCAATCAAATTTGATATCTAACATAGGACCTATTTAAAATAAATGTAATTTTTAATTAGATTAAAAAGTATTCGATTTTGGTTAGTACCATAGGTGAGTACTTCAAACAAATTCATTAATTTAGAGAGTTTCGAATGAACAATCATTCTTTTGCAAAATGTCATTCTCAAATTGTGACATTTTTTTTAGTTTCGTAAGAGTGTTTGTATTAATTAAAAAGATTAATCAGATTTATTGTCATGTGGTTGTAACAATCCAGAAACCTTCGCGAGGATTGAAAGAAGGTGTTTTGAAAGTTTCAAACATTCCTATGCTTAATGTAGCAATACATAGAAAACTCATAACACATATTTTCTACAACACACATTAATACTTGTCACACTTAATCATAAGCACGTCAACACCTCAGCACAGGTTCTCCTAGTGAGGTGTTCACGAAACACAATATTACCCACACACAGTTTTACCTTCTCAAACCTACCTTACACACAACATAATACTTTAAAAAAAAAAAAAAATCTTTTTGCTTACTGCTACTGAAATTTAACGTTTTTTTTTGTACTCCTATGTAAACCTCTGTAATCTATTGTAAAATTGTGTATTCAAGAATAGACATAAATAAATAAATAAATAAAAATAAATATTTACACCCAAGCAAGCATATTTTGATTTTTATATAAACAGATATTGTCTTATTATTGCTTTGACCCTAAAAAATTGCATTTATTAAAATTGTCGAAAATTCCTTAAATTATGTAATTAACAAAGGAAGGAATAAAGAAAAAAAAATATATTGAATTTCCGATTTTTACGCACCTGTGTATGAAATCTTATCACCAACATAAGTATTTATTTATTTTTATTTATTTATTAAAAGAAGTTTATACAATGAACAAAAAAATTGTGTTAATTCATCCGCCATGCTAGGGATGTCCCTGTGTTATGGCGGATGAAGTTTACAGATTGGGTAGGTACAGTGTACAGTTATTAACTTATGCAATTCATTAAAGTAGTTTAAGTAACAAATTTAGTAACAAATTAAGTTAATAATTTAAGTAACACATTCAATTAATTTAAGTTACAAGTTGTATTAATTATATTACAATTCAATTAAAATAGCAAGTTTTACACATCATCGTTACTGAATGTAAGGATCCATTTTGATAAATTTTTTTTTAAAGATTTGGGGTTGGGTTTCGGATTTTAGGTTCTCGGGGAGAAGGTTAAACATTTTAGGAGCTAGGTACATGAAATGTCTTTGAGCTGATGTGGTGCGTGGTGTAGGAATATTGTAGTGTCGTTTGGTTATTATTCTGGTGGTGTAACTGTGACGTAAGAGAGTTTTTTTCTTGTATTTGAACATGAAATGTGTTAGTGTAAATTTTAGATGAAGTTGCCGTATGTTTAAGACATTATATTCTGTGAAGAGTCTATTGGAGGAATATCTTGTTGGTCGCTTGTTGATAGCACGTAACTGCGTGACAATGAAGACTTTTTTTGTGATAGCTTTATGCTGTATCCAAATGCCTTACGTAATCGGAACAAACCAAAACTATTATCTGCCAATGCTCAGGTACGTGAAGTTTAAAATATAATCTGATTTGTATTGTAATGTCTTAAAAAGTAATCTAACTAATATAACTGCTAAAAGAATTGTCCACCGTTCGTTGACTTAAAAGTAATAACAATAAATAATAGTATAATATTTTATATACTTTTAAGTCTTCCAAAAGATTATTAAATGTTGAAATTTAATATGTGTATCGTGTAAGTACATAATGAGGCACGACTTGCGAACAAACCGTCCCTGTTTATAAAAATGTTAGCCCCGACCACCGCCGTATCCACACGTGTTATCTGTCTGTAAAGGGCTTAACGAATATGGCTATTTATTGAACAACTGTCGCGTTGCGCATCAATCGGATATTTTTTTAATTTATATCATCCACTGTGAAACATGAAACGCCGCCAAGCGATTTAATATCTGGAAATCCAGGTATGCATATATCTTTAATCTTTCGTATGTTTCTAGGTATATTTGTTATTTTTTTGTTGAGTTTGTTTTGTAGCGCCCGGACGGGGTCTTTCTTTGTCGTATTTTTATTCGGCGAGCAATAAATAATGCACGTATCGGCGGCGCACAGTGGGGCCGCGTTGGCAGAAATTCAGAAAATCAAGTGTTTGCTGTATTGAAAAAATTGTGCTAGTTTTAAAGTTCATTAAATTCTTTATAATTGCCCAAAAGTGCGCCGCATCTATCGCGATATTGACGGAAAGGCATTAGTTTGAACTTGACCTTTGTGCGATTGACTGGTAGTTTTCGCATTTCAACATTTTTCAAGTTTAAAAAAAAACTAAATCTATCAAAACCTACCTACGCTGCGTTTAGTGAGAAAAATAATTTGAAATCTATGGTTTTTAAATAAACGGTATGATACAAGTCTATCGAATGTTTCTGTACTAGAACCAAGTGGTAATGACGGTGCCGAAAGATGTAAGATGGTGCCGACCATTTATTCTAGGTAAGTTATAAGTAAATTTCTCAAAAAATAGCTTGTGAGTTGAAATGAGCATTTTGACTAAAATTAATATTTTTATTTTTATTTCTTGTTCGATGAGTTCTACAAATTACTTGATAACAATAAAAAAAATGTATATTATATTTTACGACAATCGAACTTCGACTCACAATACGAAGGTCGCGGGATCGAATACCGGCGTGCTCAAATAAATTTTATTTGTTTAATTTGTGTTATTTCACAATTAATTCATTTAAAAATAATACATAATATATTTGCGGCACGTTCCAGAGTGGAAGATACTGTATCGCCCACCTTGGTGAAAGACCACCATTCTGAATTGAAACGTGGTTTGAAATGCCTTTAGCTGTGTTTGGTGGCCACATCTGAAGAGCCAGGTATTTCCCCACCTTCCTCTTCCCTATCTCCTTCCCGTCCCCACTACCTTCAGCCTCACAATATACCCCAATTGGCGATGCCGTAGTCTCACTGGCTCCAGACGGGAGCAGCTCTTGTGAGGTATACTTATAAAAGAAAAAAATAATTCAAAATGTCAACTTTCGAGTTTGTCGGTCCCACTGTGCGGCGGTTGTATTCCAAAATTCTTTATTTGTAATCGCTGAGGAATTTGTGGAATTTAAGATGCAATCTGATTTCGTGTAAATGCGGAGATATTTCAATGTCACTCATTTTTGAATGCCAAAAAGATGAATGAGCTATTTGTGGAACACGGTTATATCTAACCAATGATCGTATCTAACTGACTAACCACCACGCCGTTTCCCGCAGGGATAGGCGGAGAGGATGGACTGCCAAACATCTCGGTTTTGGCACACACTCTTTGCCTCATTCACATTCAAACATCGTCTCATTCATACTCTTCTATTATTCTAACTCTTCACATGGTCTGACTCACTGTATCTGATTCAATTGTTTTCCTCGAGCGTCCCCGATTTTTTCTACTATTCACATTTGCATCATATATTCTCCTTACACTCCTTTCTTCATTCATTCACTCTACATGCCCAAACCATCTGAGGGTCCTTTTCTTAAACTTGCTCATTACGCTTATTTCAACCTATCGTTCTCTGCTGATCTCCACGTACCACTCGTACGCCTCAGGGATCTCATTTCTACAGCATTTGGTCTTCTTTTATCCTTCCTCTGCCAATTTGATGTCTCACTGCCATATGCAGGATAGTTACCAGAACTTCATTGTAGACTGCTAGCTTTGTCTCTTTGGACAGTTTTTTGGTAGCGCCGACGGCATTCAGTCCTCCATTAATGGAAAATCAAAGCTAAATATATTTTTTTTTCTTTCTTAAGTTCCACACAAGGCCCTGAGGAAAAAATCACTCAGGGCCTCGTCGTCTTTGGGGATGCTGTGTGGAGGGTCGTTTTATGGAAAGGGAGAAGAAGTTCTGGGAAGGAAAAGGGTATGAGGGGTAGGTAGGTATCCCGGAGTGAGGGACGTATGAATACATCCCTCCAACTGCGGTGCAAGGCGATGGGTCGAGAGTCAGGCTGGAGAAGTAAAAAAATCTCGTTCAACCAGCCTTTCCCGATCCGGCCCGCCACGCAGTTGGGGGGGGGGGGGAAACGCATCCGCCGCCAAGACCTAGACAAACCTCGTCCCATGAACCCGGGCATCCTTGCCTAGTCTTTCCTTGCTGTATTTCAGAACGTGGGGTTTTAAAAATCAATTTTTATTATTAGAAATATTAAAATTGTTCAGAATCAGAAAAAAATACTTAAAATCTTCTTTGTGAAAAAACACTTTTTCCGTGTAAAAGGCTCAATGTAATCGAGGCTTTTAACGAGAAAGCCTCGATTACATTGAGCGAGTTTACAAGCTACTAGCCGGCGAATTCACTATCTGCTAGTTAGTTAGTTAATTTTTTAGTGTAAAATCTGCTGGTTAGTTAGTTAATATGGTTACACTGAGCGAGCTTACTAGCAGATAGTGAATTCGCCGGCTAGCAGCTTGTTAACTCGCTCAATGTAATCGAGGCTTAAGTTAACATGATTTCAGCTTGTTATAATATACGTTTCTAGGTTGCGTTCATCTTTTTTTTATTTTTTTATATTTAATTAAAATTAAATTTGATAGTTTTATTATCAAGTTCTGCAAGTATTTTAGTATGTATTTTTGTTACAGCTGTTTCGGTTTACAAGACCTTTTTCAAACTGTGGTTAAATCCACCGTTAGGCGACTTATTTATTAGATTTTAAATGTCAATTTTCGAAGGTGTCTATATTGATTTATTACCGGTTAAACCAATTTGCTGATACACTAATTGCGAGTGTATTTATTTAGGGTTCAGAATTTCGGAATCTGTTATACCAACTAGGTGTTAAGGTTTTCTTAATTGTTTTATAATGACGTTATTGCTATGACTCATTCTAGTGCATTATAATTTTTAGGTTTTGTAAATATAGTAAGTAGTGGGGAATAAATAATTTTCCTTACTTTATTAATTAGCGTTACATTGTGGTCATTCTTTCGTTTATTGATTTCTAATTGATCAAGCAAATTTAATCTAAGACCCTTCCTTCCTTTCTAAATGTAATGGTTTAGGCTTAATGTTTTTGAGTGGAACGTGATTTTCAATGCGTTCATCTTCTAAACGATTTCCAAAAATATTTTTACAAACAAAATCCCGATTAATTCGGCAGACGTAGAATCCGTCCGCCGTCGCAGCTCTCAGCTCTCAGCTCTCAGCTCTCAGCTCTCGGCTCTCTCCTTCCCGACAACCGGCAATGTAAAGTCCCGATCAAAGGACAATTATTTCCTCGGAAAACCGACAAATCCCCTTTTGTGCGTACACATTGTTAATGCCTGATCGGAGCCTTTGTGGGACCTTTGCTCCGTTTGAAGGCAAACAACTCCTCTTCCACTCCCCACCCTTTGTGGAGCACTTATTTATTTTTTTATCTGTCGCAGTAATCTCGACTTTCCTCCGACAGACAGACAAACGTATTGCGGCAGGCATCTTAGTTCCTTCTTCATTTTTTAACAGAGATTTAGTACTTGTCCCTTGAAGTAGTATTGTTATTTTTTCAACCTTTAAATGCGGCTTTAAATTAATTATGATTTTAAACCTCTTGTCGGTGTGGGTGGTATGAGTGCCGTAAAATGGGATGACTTTATGAATTTTCAACTATCAAACTAAATAACATTTTGTGTCTGAAAATTATCATATTTATCGTACATGATCATCAAAAAATATGTCATAAACTAATATTCTTGCATCTTAAATTCGTAATAATCATAGACATCCAAATTGATAGACTTGCCTGAATATGAACCACGTTACAATATTTTTGGCTCCAGGAGGGTTCGAGAATGCTTTGAATGAACCACGACATCAGTCCTTCACTGACCGCCCAAGAGCGCACATTGAAATAACCAGACCCTGCGCAAAAAAGTTCGCCAAAGCAGCCAAAGGTTTGCAGCTTGAACTTTTAAACTTTTAGAATTCTTTCTCGCAGAATATTTTTTAACGAACCGCCTGACGTAGTCACGTTAAAAATGAGTGAGTACGGTAAATTATAACACGTTAGTTAAAGTCAAGTAAATGGTGTAACAAGATATTCAACTTTGGAAAGAAATCCAAGCTTTTGTTTACCTAATTTGGGATTTGTGGTTAAATTTTTTACGCAGCCAGTAATTTGCGAGCCATTGTAAAACGGAATGGTAATTCACTAGCGGATTTTATTGATGAGGACTGAATAATGACATTATAAGCGAGTTACCTTTAAACGTTAGATTAATTTATTGACAAATCACAGAAAGGGAGACGGTCACACCACCTTCGCCACCACCTTCACCACCGCGCTCCGTGAGTTTGTTCCCCTTTCCTCCCTTTTTGAATGTCTACGATAATAATGCATTTCGAGATGTAATCATTTTTTTACAAACGTTTTAGGATATTTAATGAATTTTCCACCGTTTAATATAAGTTTGTTATTTGTTTCAGTGTTACCGTCAAGTACAGCAGTAACAGTACAAGTGCGTGCTATCATTAGATATAGCTCAATGCCAGTGACGATGGTGTTCCGGTATCACAAGCATACTCGATGAGGTGAGTCTTCCTTTTTATTTCAATAAAATAATCGTTGGTTATATATATTTCTAGAGTACCTACATAAGTTCAAGTATTAATGTTTGCAGACGACCTGAAATTATTCAAAGCAATTAGAAACATTGATGATTGCCATATATTGTCGAATAACTTGTTGAGATTTATTATATGGTGTCATGATAACCGCTTGCAACTTAACAAAAGCAAATGTCAAATTATGAGGTTTTATCGAATAAAGAATCCAATATTTTTCGATTATTCCATTAACCATATGTCGTTAGTATCTGTCTCGGAAATTAATGACTTAGGTATTTGGTTTGACACGAAACTCAACTTTATCAAGCATATAGAAATAATAACCAATAAAGCTTTGAAAATGTTGGGATATTTTTTAAGGGTATCTAGTGATTTCAATAATGTCAATACTGTAAAAACATTATATATGTCACTAGTAAGGAGTCAAATAGAATATAATTCCACGGTTTGGTCCCCAAATTATGAGGTTCATTCATATGCGATTGAAAGAATCCAAAATAAATTTTTAAGATATGTAAATTTTAAAATGGGCATTCCTAGAGAATGCCTAAATTACGATAACGTACTTTGTTCATTAAATTTAATAAAATTATCTGATCGTAGAATCATTTCCGATTTAACCTGTTTATATAAAATCGTAAATTCAATGTTTGATACCCCTGATTTATTGTATGTGATCTCTTTTCACACTCCAGGCAGGTCAATTACAAGACAGTACCTACCTTATTATTGTGACAACTCTACTTCAACATCGCAATATTACACTCCTATGCGACGGATTCAACAGCTAGGAAACAAATACTCCGATGTTGTTGATATATTTAGCACATCAATTTCAATACATAAGCATACTTTATTGAAGTTTTTTTTATCAAGTATGGGAATACCTTGATAAAGCTATTTATTTGTATTTTGTCTGCATAAAGAAAAAAGCTATTTTGGATTTTTATATTTTAAATATTTTTTTTAAATATTTGGTACCTACATACTGTGTGGATCTAATTCAATAATGTGTTTACTTTATAATTATTTTTGTGCAAGTGTCTTAAACAGTTGTTTCCTGCACTATTTATAAGTATAATTTCATAAATATTGTTATATATATATATGTATATAAATATGTAAAAGCCTAAATAGGCGTATATAAATAAATAAATAAATAAGGATGTGATATAACTCAAAATTAATAAGTACATGATAATATGACCAAAAACACGCATTAACCGATTTGTTCCTTGCTAACTAGACTAGTAAACTAGTAATTGGTTCTCTGCAACCTGAGGATTTTTTCTTTTTAATTACTAAAAATGTCTACAATCGCAGAAATATTGCGAACTCCGCTAACAGTAAAAGCTGAAAACTGCTGACCTATCGCATCCGACTATGTTGTGTTGTATTATATACCTCTACCTGAACAGGTACAGTCATAATTGACGTCAGTTCAGTACCTACCTGTCTTTCTACAGCAAATTATTACTTCTTCGCCTTTATTATTTCATTATTCAGTAATAATTATTCACTAATCTCTTCATATTATAAATTAAAGTCCTCCGCCGCGTCTGTCTGTCTGTCTGTTCGCGATAAATTCGAAAACTATTGAATGGGTTTTCATGCGATTTTCAACAATAAAATTGTCTCAGCTAGAAGTATGATAATCTGCGGCAAAATAAATTCTACGCACTTATAATGACAATTATTATTTTTAATTTGGAAATTTCTCACAGGAATAAGATTGGATGGATTATCCGCAATTTTTGGCGTTGTGATCCTCTTCGGCGTTCTTCACTATATGTTTTTATTGCTATCACTTTGTATCTTTTTAAATCAATTTGCGACGCGTTTATTATGCGATTGGTATAGTTCACGGAAGAGCTTGTCCCGTTGCTTGCGAAATAATAACAAAATAATGCGTGAAATGCACTGCGGCGGCTTTACACTGGTTATTGCGAACTGACACTGGAACGGGAAGGGTAAAATGGAGGGGACAATATGGAATAAAATGTTTATTCCCAAATAAACACAAAATCATCCGCCGAGCGCAGCCAATGATAACTGGCGCTAACACATATAGTGATTCATGATGAAGGTTTAGGTATTGAAATGAAATGATGATATTTCTCATTTTTATTTCTTGTTATTTTTTGTTGTGATACACAAAATAATTATATGTTATTTTTAAGTTTAAAACTACTATTATATAATGATATTATTTTCCTTACTTTTGTACTCTATTTTATGTTTATTTATAAAAGGCAGTTTAGCCGTTTATGTATTTAAAATAAAATAAAAAAAATTAAAAATAATTTGTCAAGGTTTTGTGTAAATTGGTTGAAATATATAAATAAAGGGAGCGGGCTGGCAACCGGGCAGTGTGGATTTGATATGCATGCACGCTATTGGTGAAAACCTCATGAAAATCCGTTACACAGTTTAAAAGATCTAAGCGTACAGACAGCGGGAGCGACTTCATTTTATACTGTGTAAAGATTATCTTAAGGCGATGCACCACGTCGTAAAATTCGGGTTCAGGCCGCTAAAACAATCCTTCTGTAGATTAGGTTTACATTCCCGATTAAACCAGTCGGCGGATCTTGATTTATTTAAGAAAAAAACATTGCCAAAAACGTGTTTTATTATATTTTACGAAGCTCAGGCACAACTAATGTTTTACGATTATTTTCTAAAGAATTTAATTTTCCACATTATACAATAAAACCACAAACGAAAAGGGTAGGTAGGAGATTTGGACTTGAAAACATTTTTTATAGATCTGATACTTAATTTCTTTGGGCTTATAAAAAGACCTATCAAAAAAATACTTGATTATTTCAAAGGTAAATTTGTGTTCTGCTCGCAGTATTTAATTCAAGCATCTCAAATATTTTTAAGCGATTTAATTTTCAAACCAAACACAAGATTTTGCATTACTTAGTAGTGCATCACCTTAATGGCTTTTCATTGATGTGGAATTAATGTATCTAAACATCGGATGCAGCAAGTATTTCCTTTGATTTTAAGAAGCCATCATTTACAATTATTTACACTTTTAACAGTTCTAATGAGAGTTATTGTAGCACACTGTCTGCAAAAATATTCTGCAACAGTTCTTAATAATATTTACATTCCAATCCAATTTATTGCACTTCTTTATTCATCCGATCATTCACTCCGCCGGGGCTGCGCAAATGCTGATCGCTTTGATCGTGTCGGCGGATCCTTAATGTTTTGTTTCTTTGATATTTTGTATCGATTCGTTTAAAATCCCAAGAAGTTGTCCATTATTTATGAGAAAAATGTAGGCATTGATATACCTGTGTGTATTAACCGCCTCACAAAGCTGTCCGGTCAGGACCACAGACTGTGTGGACACAGACAGGATGCCAGGAAAAGCTGGAATTATCAGTACATTTAGATGTACAGTCGATTCCGCCTAGATACACCGATTTATCCGGACTGCCGGTTATAAGGGACGAAACCGGTTATAAGGGACAAGAAACCAAATAAATAATCAAATGCTAATTTACTTCTTGGTTATCTACCTTAAGCCCCCGCATTTCTGCCGATTTATAACGTATTTCTCTTAAACATTTTTAGTTTTTAAATTGCTAAAAAAATATATGATATTTTTGAAGGCTGTTCTTTAACATGTTTTAGCCATGAAAAAAAATTCGCAGTGTATCTAACGCAACGTTAGCATTTGTCAAGAAATTTTTGCTCTATTTTAAATGAATCGTGTTTTATTAAATATTTTCACTCTTAATAATAATTTTCACGCTTAATTATAATCGCTTTTTAATATTAGCGCGCTCTCTCTTACATTCGTGTTTCCATTTCTCCCTTCCCTCTTTACTATCTGACTGAGGTACTGAGCGTAACCCAGTAGCCCTGTTTTAACTCGAGAGCTTTGCATTTCGTCTATAAATTTGTTTGTGTTCCGTTCCCGGTCAATACTGTCAAGATGGTAGCCGTTTTGAATAGTCCCTTTTATTCAGTCAGAGTTCACACTAGCGTTACGAGCTGTCAAATCGGGATAATCATTACGCAAGGTTTACTGTTCACAAAACTACTATTTATGTTTCTGAAGGAAATTTATTTAGATATAGTGGAATCCGCTTATAATGACATCGAAGGGAAATGACAAAGCGTCATACTAAACGGACGTCATACAAAGCATTTTGTAGAAAATAAACAACCTCCTGTTTTTTTTAGGTATAAATGTATTTATTTATTTTAATAGAGAGAAACACAGCATATTAAGAGTCGTGACGTGAAAAAAGAGCGTATTGAGACTCGTGACGAGAGAAACACAGCATATTAACGTCGTCGGGCGTCAAGTGACCATCCCGAACACTGCCGAAGGTGTTAAGGATCATGTCGGTCACTTCAATCGACATAATTTTCCATGAAATTAGGATATAATTTATTAATAATGGGTCATAATAAGCGACAAGTCACTATAAGCGAAGTCATATCCGACTTTGTTATAAAGAATTTTATATGAAAACCAAACTTCGCTGTGTAATTACGTCATATTAAGCGGTTGGTCAATATAGACCGAGTCATAATATACAGATTCTACTGTACAGATATCATATTTTGCTTCAGTGAGGAAAGATTCAAAAGAGAAATCCTATTGAATTTTTTATTGAGTCTCGCCGCATTGACCCGATTTCCATTACTGTCTCCATTTTTTCCTTTTATATTTGTAAAATCTTTGCGTTCATCAAACTTTATGTGTAAAATTATGTAATATAAAATGATTATTTTGATAATGTTGTAGTACTATGTTGGCTTATGGACAAACACAACAGTGTTGCAACAATAAACAGTGGGCGGTATCTGTGTGCGCGGTATCCCTCGCCGCGTGGCGAATGGCAAATTACCGTACCAGTCTCGTCTCCCTCCAATCTCCAGTCTCCAGTCTCTTGAGGAACTTTTAATCCAACAGCATTAGGTAGTACATATTACACCGGTGCGTGCTTTTTCTTCTGAACTTGTTTCGGTGGTTATATAGTATGAATACCTTGTCGGCTGCTTGCGTTGTTGTCTTGTTGGTATTTGGATAATATTTTTAAGTAATTATTTCTTCCGGTAGAAATAACAAGAACCGGTTTGTAATTTGATCAAAAAATTGTGTAAATGTTTATCAATTATTAGTTGAACTAGTATGTTAATAATAGATAACTTTTAGCAAAGATTTTTTCACTAAATTGTTTTTGTCTACCTTTTCCATATCCCTCAACGTCTACCATCACCTTAATTTATTGTGCCTTGCAATGAATACGCACATAAAATCTACGAATCCGCGGGAACCTAATATTAGATTCATATTCAGCCAACTGACAGAAATGTAATTTTGCCTAGATGATTATTTTAATTTGATATTCTAAAAGTGCCTGCACGTGACTTCTGTTCTTGGACCATTATCAAAGACCTAACATAGTAAATTATACGATTGAAGAAACTGTTTTGATGCTGACTAATTTAGACAACTCTGACACTCTAGTTAATCCGTCAGGCCTCGGGCCTATTTTGTCAGTCAAAATATTTACGCTTTGCAATAAAATCCAAATAAATGAAAAAAAATTTAACGCATCTGACAACTAAAAACAGTTTTTCAAAGGTGATGAAATACGCTTTCAAATTTTATAATTCGAAATAAACAATTTTTTTTTAAATAAAATTTTTGGATGCTAACAAAGAGTTTTAAAAATTTGTCACGTTATGTTTTTTCTAAGTAAAGTTATAAAAGCACACACATATTTTATTAGACAAATATTACGATAAACGTTATCGCCAACTCATTTTTTATTTTTTCATGTAAAAATAATTAATAAAAATATCCCAAAGTAACAAAATGTTTTTTTCAATTTGCGATCCGAAACTTTAGTTACACCTTTCCAACACCCCTCCCTATCTCCCATTTTTGCTAACTATCGATTCTAACTCCACGTCCCTCGAAGAAAGAATTAACAATTATTAAAAATAATAGGGTAGACCTGTGAAAATCACCATGTCCCATAAATTAATTATTTACTGGTACCTACTTTATCGCCTGTCTGAATTCTACATACAACTGATTTCATTTTTTAAATACGAAACAAGTTTGAGTTCATTCATTGTGAATAATTTTACTTCACGCACTGACAACCAAAATTAGTATGTATCAGTGGCGGTCCGTGACTTTTCAGTGAGCTAGAGTGCTAGATTGAAAAATACGATATTTTTGAAGTTGCTGTAGCTGTTTGGGGATGCGCCGCATCCACAACGAGAAAAATTTAAATTTTCAAAAAAAATATTTGTATTTTCGATAAATACTTATAATGAATTTATTCCGCTATTCCTAAAATAGTTGGTGGGGTAATGGGCAGCGCAGTTGCCTTCCAAGCCATTGATCGGGGTTTCATTCTCTGCCATGGTAATGTATTTAGATTTTTTATTAAAAATATACCTCATCATTTTGTTTTTTTTTGTTGTTACTTTTATTTTTAAAAAATGTGATTTTTCACAAGTCTGCCCTAGTACAATATTTGGAATTGTAATTTTATTTGTTTGGTACTGTGAAGTGTAGAACCTCTACAGTTACTACAGTTGTTTGCTGGCCGCGGAAGCCAGAATCCACTGTGATCGTTGTAACCTCTCTCTCTTCCCCGTGAACCTACCATCTTGCAGACAGAGAGGTTGCAGCGGGGCTCTCGGAGGCAGGCCCATGCCCAGTGCCCAGCATCCAGCATCCAGCCGATGCGTTCAGCCGTGAATAATGGCATTATAAATGGTGCGGGTATTACAGCGGGTCCGGTCCCCCCCCCCCCCCCTCTGCACCGCCACTCACGTAATGCTGTTACGGGGTTCCTCACATTTTATTATTTCAAGGAACAATACGACGCTAGGGATGCAGAGGTCCTGAACCATAATCCTAATTATTTTACTTGGTGATGCACTTTTTCAATTGTTTCTCGCTTTCACCCTTCAAGGGTGTTCTAGGCCATCATTTCAAATTACAGAGAAAGGAAAGGTGAATTTATATACTAATATTATTTAATTGTGCAAATTTCAGAATTATATTGAAGATTGGAGTCGAGTTCAGACTTAGAAGAGATGAGATGTTGTATGGAGGGGAAGTTATTTTAGATAACGCATTATAGAAGAGAGGATATTTATTTAGAGAAGGACAACCAAAAAATATGTGATCTAAAGTTCCCACTTCTAGACCACAGAATGTACAATCTGGGGAGTCAAGGACATGAATTTGAAACAAGTGAGCAAGGAACGGAACAATGTCCGATTCTCATTCGAATAAGATAGGAAATTTCTTTTTTTGAAAAATGGGGGAATTTTTGAAACCACGGTTTTGATGGCATAGTCCTTTTTATTGATGCGTAGCGGGCTCCCTTGGATTGACTAGTAATGTTCAAGACATTGCTGGATCTATCTTTGAAGATGGAAAAAATATCAGATAGGAAATAGGGTTTACGAGGGTAACAATAGGGTTAGACGCTCCTTGTTTTGCCAAGGAATCCGCAATATCGTTGCCCACTATGCCAACATGTCCAGGAATCCAAATCAGAGTTACATTTTTTCCAGAGCTTTGAATGGAGGCTACCATCACTCGAATAAGGCATACAAAATGATAATCAGGATGAAGAAGAGGACTGGATTTAAGTTTTGTGATGCACTTCGTCGTGTAAAATTCTCGATCAGGCCGCTAACAATAACACTCCTTATGTAGATGACGATAAGGTTTAAATTCCATTTAAGAGCCATTAACCAGCGGCCAAGAATTTAAATTTCGTCGAACGTCGATGATATTGCGATCGTGCCCTTGCAACGGTACAGGGCGGTTCCGATGAGAAAGATTAATTATTCTCCATACCAGCATTTTAAAATACTAACTCAATATCGATTTTATTTCATTCCAAATTTACTTTGATAAATACCCACATTCAAAAATGCTCAAACTCGTGATGATAAAACTATTAAAATATGTACTTTATGTAATTATTGTTTGATCATAAGTATTTATAATTTTTCAATAATATCTAAGCAAAATAAGAATGCTTTTTTTAAATATATTAGTTGTAAGACCGTAAATAAATAGACAAACTGAAGTATTTTCGTCACAAAACAAGGGCGCCGATCTTTTTTTTAAAGATTTTATTTGAACTAAAATTAAAATTCTGAAAAGTAGGTTTTCCAAATAATTTATTGACACTCGAGACGATCCGTTCTCGTGTGACAACCGTGTACGTGTGTTCCTGACTATGCACTGGTGACGAGGGGGTCAATGACGCTAGTTCCTCGCAGCATCTTCCATTGTAATACCGGTAGAATAAGGGTAATCTTCATCCTGCAATAATTCAGCGAAACTGAAATGGTACGATTGGGACGGATTTTGGATCCGCGAAGTGCGTCGTCTTTCACATTTTTATGAGCTCTTTTATTGTGGAAAGCACTCACGTTGTGGTTTGACATATTTAATAAAATAAAATACTTTTTTGCTTAAAACCACGAGATTTATTAATTTATGGACCGACCGGTTTCGCTTTAATCAAGCATCTTCAGGGTACAAATTAATACTAAACTGTTTAGTATTATAGTAACATTAACAGTATTATAGTAAGTATTTTATTTTATTAAATGAGCTCTTTTCGTAAAAAATATTTGAAAAGGTTGTTTACCCCTGAATTTCAGAAAGATGTGCCCAGTAATGTGTGCACTGTAATTATTATTGTTTAACCTTTGAGAGGGCCGCTCCCGCGATGCAGGCTTTAATACTTTTAAATTATATCAGTCTCCTTCCCACCCCCTTTCCTCACCCCTCGCTCGTGTACTTAATCTCTTACATGAAGGAACCCGAACGTAATCTTTTTCCGCCAACAAAGTTTCCCTGACGGCAATTAATTTATTTAATTCATACAATAATTGCATAATTTATTTTTTATTTTTTTATTTTATTTTCGTAGGTGATCAAATGCATCGTACTTACACAATGCTTTTTTGCTCACTATTTTCTAAAGAATATTATTTTGTTTTATACGATGACAATCATGCCAACCATCATAACTTAATGCCAATCATAAAATAAAGAAGAACAGTGGAAATACCTGCCATATAAATTTGAATGGAAACCAACGTCACCATTGTCTTATTATTTTTATTGGTTCTAGCCCATTTTACACGCGCGTCTCTCTTACACTTGCCTGTTATCGTATATCGCCATTCCATACTAATTTCATAATGATGGCGAACCAGAGTTCTGCATACGAAATTTAAGCAAAGAATGGTCGGACTTATGGATTACGAAACACGCTCACTTCACATTTCTTCTATTCTTCTGTATTCTATTATGCCAACGTTTTTTTCTATTAATCTTTGAGCTATCATGGTGAAGATGGGTAGCAAGAAGTTGTCTATTTTTTTATTATTATTTTGTTATGCTTAAGACATGGGTAATACAGGATTTAAAAAAAAAAACAATAAAGGTGGTTGCTGCCAAAAGCTGCCGTATGGCGGCTTGTCTGCTGGTTGACCCCATTGACAAACATAATCTAAAATTTTCATCCTACATTGAAAATCATTGATATAATCGCCAAATATAAAGTTTTAAGCATACATCTGTTTAAATGTTTTAAGCATACATCTGAATCTTGATAATTATTCCCAATTTTTGATATCACATGATAAACACGTTAAATATTTTGGTTACTTTATACCTACTCCAGGGCCCGCTGTCCGTATTTATTGTTATATTTTGGTACAAGCATGCCTCCTTTCTTTGTGAATCTAGTTTTGTGTCCATGTTCAACTTTCCTCTTATATTCAGAGTCATATATGCAGAATCAATATTTTGAACCATAATAAATTCTGCACCCAATACTGATAATTAAGTTCCGATACAACAATGACATGTTTTCTCTCTGTGAAAATATATATATATTTTTAAATATGAATTTAACCATGGAATTTTAAACTGATTGTCCGTAATTTCAATTAGTTTTGCAAGAATGTCCCCAAGTGGTTATTCCATATCGTAAATTTGATAATTCATTCGGTAAACAAACTGAAGTGTTGTGGATCCAAACCCCATGTATTTTTTTTTGTTTGTTTATTTATCTGTATAAAGTATGTTTACATGGGATTTTTCGATGCCTGTGTCACTAGAAGATGTACCTCTACATAAATGTATATCGTAGTTATAAGTTAGATATCATAATTAATTCATAACTGAATTTAATTATTTTTATTTCTATGCACGATAAGTTTAATTTTTTTTTCATAAATTTCACAAGCAGTTTATCTACAAAGGAATGAAGTTGATTCGATCACATTCGATCCTGATGATAAACACTAGCAGCATCGCCGACTGGTTCTCGTCCTTTGGACAGCAAAAACTGGTCCTTGCAGCGCAAACCAAAGGCCGAATCCCAGTGCACCATAATTCAGAGGCGTGAGGTTGAATTAATATTATTCAATGTTATATTATTTTTTTCTTCTAGTTGTGTTGAAAAGCCAGTGCTCTTTTTTGTAGTGGATTGCGTTGGAACCACATTCCGATTTTCGACAATTTTTCAATATTATTTACAAAGTTTTATGTATTTTTGTAAATATCGTGCCCCATCTAGATAATCCAACGTGTTATTGTTATCTTAATAATTTCAAAGGAGGTGAAGTCGTCTCTTAGATGAGATATTCACATTAACACGGTGGTTACTCAGTAAAAAGATATTCGGGAAGACTGCAAGGGTAGGAGTTCAGACGATTTTACCATTTTGTTTACTTCTTTCAGCCCCGATAAATGTCATCGAAAATACTGATCGAATCACATTTTTCATAAAAAAGTTTTACAAGTTGTAGATACACACTGAGATAATCAGGATCGCTCTGGTCACCGATCGCCATTCAGAATTGAAAATTAGCTGAAAATGGTTTCAGCGGTGTTCAGTGACCAGATCTGAATAGCCAACTTCTCATTCTCCCTTTTTCTCCTTTTCTCTTCTTCCTCACTCCCTTCAGCCTTATCACACACTCGTTATGAATTGGGTACATTCCTGTCCCACTGGTTCCGGGCTGCTTGAACGGTGTTCACATAAAGAAAAGAAAATATTCGGGCACCTTTTTTTAAACCAAAAGCACTGGTTGTGTGTAGGTAACTACTAGTAAAACTTCTGTTATATATTTACGTATTGGAAACTGTAAGACCTCCGTCTAATTATTATTATTGGAGTTGTTTTGAGCCGTGTGTGGAACAGCGTGGCCAATCGTGATTGCGGTGATTTGCGTTTATATTGTTTGCGTTTACTTTGTCGGTGAGGATTCAAATTTATTGTAATCATTACAATTGTTCTTTCGCGACCCGTGGGATGTGATTAAATTTTTTCTCACATTATTCAAGAATGGAGGTGATGGGAAATCGCGACAGTATTTTTTTTTCATGCTAATCAACGTGTGAGATTTAACCTTCAGGTTAATTCATTCGGTTTAACTGTTGGGAGATTAAATTTTAATTATTTGTTCATGTGAGGAAACCTAAGATGTTGTCGCCTAATGTCGCTAATGGCTTCTCCGAATTTGCTAACCATCTCATTTTAAACAGACCATACGTTTAATAAAAACACTTAATTACATAAAAACGGAATAGGGATCAGACTGGATAACTTAGAAGCAGCAGAGTTACAACAAAGTAGTAAAATAGTCAACCACCAAATAAACCTAAATAAAAGTCCGATACTTGGGTTGTTCCCTATTGATAAATCGCACTCTCTTCCCAATCCTCCACCTTTCTCTACCCCTAACTCCTCCACTAGAGCTTAGCCATTTTTTTTTACAAATCATAATGAAAGCATACTATATTATTTATAACACAAATTTTACTAAACTTTTAGATTGTGGAAGAGTATTTGTACTGCCCTCAAGAAGCCACTATTGTAGCGAAACACGGCATTAAGGCGCCGCTTCCCCGCTAAAAAGAAGAAGATGGAGAGATATGTATAATTACGAATGTTGGACAGAGCTCGCTAACATTTTAAATGATAAAATTGAAGCGAAATATGTGAAAATGTTTAATAAAACATGACTCGTTTAAAATAGAGCAAAAATCTCGTAGAAGGCATCTTAAGTATCATTTAAAGAAACATTGTGAATTTTTTCACAACTACAACTTAAAATAATAGAAACAAACGTTTTTTTAATAATTTTCGGAGCATACTTTGCGATTTTTTTCTATCGAGGGAATTTCATATAAATTGCGTTTCGGCGTGGAATGCGTCTAGGCATTATCTTAAAAAATAACAAATATTTTTTTAAGATCTTAAAAACTTCAAATGTTTAAGGGAGATATGTAAGAAATCGGTAGAAATTCGAGTATTTGCTAAGTTATTGTGTTATTTTAAATTAAATTAGTTGATTACAATTTCGAAGAGCTTGATAACTTTAAAACGTTTTAAATCGGAATTCTACAAAATAATCTACCTAATTTCGTCAGAGATTTGGATTGTGAAATTTGAAAAAATAATGTTTATTTATTTTGTAAGAAATTAATTACATTTTTGCTTAAGGCGCGGTATACCCGCTCAAAAAGAAGAAGATGTAAATACGAATGTTAGAGGCGCGCGCTAATGTTAAAATCGATAATGTCTAAACGAAAATTGTGAAAATGTTAATAAAACTCGACTCGTTTAAGATAGAGCAAAAATCTCGTGGGGGTTGTCTAAAACAGCATTTAAACAACTACTGTGAATTTTTTTTGCATATAACTTGTAAAATAACAGAAAAAAATGTGTTTATAATAATTTTCGCCACTTTTCTGTGCTAAAACTCACCTATTGCGACGATTTCTGTTTTAAAGTTTGTCATGATTAATATGACGATGGAAGCTGGAATTTCCAGAATTAATAAGAACTAGCAGTTAAAAACCCGCTCAGCGTTTTTTTTTCTGCTAGACCCTGCGAGCCTACACGACACTTGTAGCTTTGTAACAAACTCCATAAACGAAAATGGTTTTGCATAAGGCACGGCGTCAGAGATGTGTCCGAAGGCGGATTCTTAAATTTCAACCGTACAATCGCTAGCGTTTTAATAACGTCAGATTCCTAGATCCAGGAAAAATCCATCTAAAAGTGTGCAAATTTCAGGAAGCCAGAGCTCACCGTTCGAGAATTTTTAGTGCTTCTATAAATAGCTTCGGATTTAAGATCATCAAAACTCGGGACTTGAACTCAGGTTTGGAACTTGACTGTAACATCGCTCGGACTCGGATGACGCATTAGTCGAGTCAAAATACCCATCAGACTAATTATTAGTACAACATACTTCTGGAAGCATTCCGCTATTACCGGTTGACCTGTACGTTTGTACCCCACTCTGCCCCAATTACAATAGATAATATCCAATTTGCGGGGCAATAGGGGCATCGGGGTCATGTTTCCCGCAACTGATTACCCGCCACTGCTTTAGAGGGCTACACAACCAGCGCACAGACACGCCCCTGCACCGGGGAGTGGGGATACGCACTTACGTACCTAATGAACTTAGTAAATTTAATACATCTAACGGTTAGTCAATTGAAATACCTACGTATAATGGTAACTGCCGCTGAAAGTTTCGTTCCGTTTCCACTCGTTAAGTTCTCAATTTTAGTAAATTTTAAAGAAATTGTTTCTAATATTTTTACACCAGTCAAAAACATTTAGGTAAACAAAGAATTCTTATGGAACTGCTAACTTTTTCAATGCAAGTTGTTTCTCAGAAATTCAAATGTAACATTCTCATCAAATGATCATTCAGCGCCATTTTGTTTTTTGAGATCTGAAAGCTCCCCGAACTAAGAAGGAAACCACGTAAATTTCGCAAAGTTACGACTTTGGCGTAATATTTTGTGGGTTTATTTTGTGCTATCGCATATTATATTTACGGAAACACATTCCTTGAATAATAAACTATGCGTAAAAACAACATTACTTGCGTTTATTTGATAAATTGATAGGTTTTGCGATGTTTTTCGCTACCTACCATGCTCCGAGTTTGACAGTTAAAATCGCGGCAAAAAATGATGCTCGGACGCCATAGAGAATTTAATACAAATTATTCCGAGTGGCTAGGCGTATTTCGGGTACCTGTTACGTCAAGAACGAGAATGGCCGAAGCGATTCTGATCTTGTCCTTCATACAGTTTCTTTATACATAAGGGTTAAAATCGCTTTTTAAAGAAAATTTCGGTTTCTATCAAATTGTACTAAGCTAACAAGTTTTCAACATGCTTGCTATCCTCTTCTACTGATCGCAATTTGTTCAAAAGCTAAAACGGACTTGGAATCGGCGTTTAATGGGAATCTTTCAATTGTCAAAAAAGCAAAATGGCGCTGAATGGCCATTTGACGACTTGGCACACGTGAATTTCTGCGAAACGATTTGGCCTATTTTTTGATGATTGATTTAAGGGTATTTCTCATTATGTCTTCTGAGTAGTATTATAGCTCCGTAATAGCACAGTGGTAGTTGTCAAAAACAATCGGACGATAAACTTAGAAGTTGTCAATTTTATTTAAACAAATTAGCCTCATTGTAATTTAATTAAAGAGCTCGAACTACACAAGCAAATACCTAAGCTCCAATTATATTCGTTAAAAAATGCTGGCGTCAGCAGTTATTCAGTTTTAAATGTGACTGACACATTAAAGCCTCGATTACATTGAGCGAGCTTACAAGCTACTAGCCGGTAAATTTAAAAGCGGGTGAATCGGCGAGTGAGATTGTCACGATGACACACAAAACTGTCTACTCGCTCAGTAGCGACAGTAGCAGCTAAAATAACGACTCTCGCGCGAACCGATGCGGTCGACATTTTGTAAAAAACTTGAGCTCGCAGCTACCGCCACACGCTAGTCAGTAGCGAGAATTACGGCTCCCGCGCGAACTAATTCTGACAGTTACGAAATCAGCTGTTGGTAGGCCGCCATCTTGAGCGAGTAGCGAGTAAAGTTGACCACTTTTCAACTTTTTTCATATATTGTCCACTATCTGCTAGTTAGCAAGTAATACGATGACACTGAGCGAGTTTACTAACAGATAGTGAATTTCCCAGATAGTAAGTAGCTTGTAAACTCTCTCAGTGTCAACAAGCTACTATCTGGAATTTCCCTACTATAGTGAATTTCCCAGATAGTAAGTAGCTTGTAAACTCTCTCAGTGTCAACAAGCTACTATCTGGGAAATTCACTATCTGCTAGTAAACACGCTCAGTGTCATCGAGGCTTTAGTTTCATGCATTGTTTTAAAACAATTCCTTGTTATATAATATCAGAATACCTGATATTATAATTATTGCTTGTTCCATTGATCTTCGACTAAGAATGCAATACATCAGCGATACGGTGTTTTCCTGAAAACTTGTCCAAGTTGACTAATTGACTTGTTTTGTTCGGTGATTGTGGGGGCCGTATTGTGGATGGAGGGTGGAGGGTGGTGGGTGGCGTGGGAGTCAGGTGCAGCGTCCACCCACACACTTCACTTGCTGGGGAAGATCTAATTTTATTGCAACAATGTCCTTATATGAATATGGTCGGCGACCCTTTGGTAACATGCTGTTCAAAGTAATAAGTGCTTTTGTAAATTAGCGAAGATTGATGGAAAATTGCCAATCCATAAACGCTTAGATTATAAGTGAGATTTATATAGATAACTTCCACATATATCCGCCTTTTAACTCGTACGTTGCTTATGTATTCCCACTTATGCACTTTGTACTATTCTCACTATCGCAAGTGTCGTTTTAAATCAATTTTCTAAATTAGTGTTGGAAAATGAGGGTTCTGAGAAGGTAAGATTGGTTGTCCAAGGAAGGTTAATTTCACGGCACCTCAGTAGTGCACCCTGATGGAAAAAGAATAGTGGATAAAACGAATCCATTGAATCCTTCTTCTGGCGCCCTCTCCTATTGGCGACTTTTATTTTTATTATTTTAGAAACAAATAGTACGTGCATAAATGAGTTGTAGGTTAAACAGTTAAAGATTTTGCATATGATTACGCTAATAATTGGATTTGAAATGGGCGGTGCCAATGACATGTCTCTACGGAAGATCTGGTGAGTGATGTATTTAACCGGGCGGTAGTACTGCACCGTTGTGAGTGCACCATGGATTAGTAATGTTTTCCTGAAATCTCGGCTAAGAGTCAAATAATTTTACTTACATCATAGGGTGAAGAATCCCTGCAGCCCGGAACATCGCGCAGATTTTGAGGCAAAATGCGGTTTCTTCAATCGTTTCCTAGCTTATAATAATTGGACAATTTGTGAAATATCACCTCAGGGCGCTGTTCAATTTATTGTGAGTTCTTAGGCTTTATCTCATTTTATTATTTACAAAAGATACAGAAAAGATACTTACAGGCAGGTCACTTCTGATAAACACACTTTTATTAGAAAGTTTATGCTTGAAGAAAATACAAATTTGTACGCAGATGATACTATATTCAAAACACTGGACATTGCGTGATTTTACATTTGCTACCCTCCATTACTGTTGAAATTATATTTCCGAGGAGATTAGTGGTAAAAGTAGATTTGTTATTGAAAAAAACTGGAGAATTTAGGACCCTTTAGGACTGGAGAATTTTTATGAAATGATATCATCAATAGGTTCATCTTGTATTTATACCAAAGTTCACACTTAGGCCATTTGATATCGTACTTCGAATTGGGTTACCCTTTATCTGTCCAGGGTATTTTGAGGATGCTTCTATAATATATATCAGCATTCCAAATGCTTCTCTATTCCGAAGAGGAAGTCACAAGCCAAAAATGTATACATGTATTCTTAGTGTGTTTTATAACGCCACGAATATAGGTAATAGGCATAAAACTCTCTTAAGCCTCGATTACAATGAGCGAGTTTACAAGCTACAAGCCGGCGAACTCACTATCTGCTAGTAAACTCGCTCAGTGTAATCATTAATAAATATGATTACAGTGAGTGGAGTTTACTAGCAGATAGTAGCCGGCTAGTAGCTTGTAAACTCGCTCAATGTAATCGAGGCTTTAGCAAACGGATTCTAGAGGTCACGATTTCAAGCCAAAACGTGATTTTCATTTACTTTTGGAATACTTCTATAAGAAAGAAAAAAAAATATCACAAAATTATACTTTATTTCTTACACATTTCTCTTATTCTATTAGTATTTCTCTTATTCTTCATCTTAAGTTCATACATTTCTAATGAAGAAACACATTTTTAGTAGTTAACGTTTACATTTTTTATAATGTAATTAATAATTTTATTTAAATTCTTCTCAAAGGAAATAATAGGAAAAACTTCAATTTATCCCAAGCGTATTTTTTATATTAATAATGTAAACCAATTTGTAGTTACCTATCTGAAGATTCGTCGAAAATTTAGCTTATTATTTAATTTTGGTTTTTTTTTTTATTTACATGAGCTCCACACAGGAGGCCCTGAGGAAAATAATTTCCCTCAGGGCCTATGTTATCTTTGGGGATGCTGCGTGGAGGGTTTTTTTAAGGAAAGAAAGGGGAGGAGAGTTCTGGGAAGGAAAAGGGTTTAAAAGGTGGGTAGGAGTCTGGCGTTCAGTAAGTCCAGGTCATCCGCCTCCAAGACCTAGACAAACCTCACCCCATGAACCCGGGCACCCCTGCTAAATCACCAAACGTAGCGAACCACTTGGGGTGACCTATGGCAGAGGTGTTGAACCCAATAAAGGTTCCCGGGGCGGCGGTACCCATTCCCGCCTTCCAAATTTTAGCCTTAATGTTAAGTTAGTATGCAGGTTTCTATACCATACAGAATACCAAAGAAAACTTAACAATGAACCATTCTTACATTGCATATGCATGGTAAATTTTGCAATACCAGGTAAGGTTTTCCATGTGCCCTGTATTCCCACGCGTCCCACGTGCCCCACGTGCAAGTGCCTCCCTAAGTGAACATAAACCCATTACACTGATAGCTCCATTGCGAATTTCGACCTCTCCCTCATTATCATAAACGTCACATAGAACCCCTCTTTCGATTACAACGGCAGGACCATATTCAACAGTAGTGCTGTGCTGCAGACTAGGCAGCTAGACATTTAGGCAGACTGACCGTGTTACCCCCGATTGTCCGGTCGGGCGCGCGCGGCCCGGTACTCGTGCATTATTCATCCCTCCAGCCAAGTAACGAATTTCCTCCGGGTAGCGGGACCCGGAACAGGAGACCGGAAGGAAAACGTCTTAGCCTTTTTGCCTTTTCTATTCAGATCTGGCCATGGTCTGCTGCGTACTGATGGTGTTGGCATTGTTGAGAATGATTTACAGACCTTATATCATTTCTATAAAGGAAATTAAGTATTCATAATTATTTTCAATTCACTAATAGGGTGCGAAAAGGTACGTTCTAGTTATAATTTACATACAAGTGTACTTAATCGATTAATAACTTTATGTTCAAAATTAAAACATTCTTATTTAATAATACAATATATTTTTTAATAATTTTTTAAATGTTATCTATACTAATATTATAAATGCGATAGTGAGTGTTTGTTTGTTACGCTTTCACGCCTGAACCGATTTTAAAAATTCTTTCACCAATAAAAAACTACATTTTCAGCAAGTAACATAGGCTGTATATTATGGTGAGCTCTGGCGTTATTAAATTTGTATAAATGAAAATGTTTGTGTTTCATATATTTTAGTGGCAGGGAGGAAAAGCAGGGGGAAGGTGGGGTTCGCGGAGAGGGAATAGACTAGGGAAGGGGAAGGTGGAAGGGAACGGGGACGCACGGGAAAGGACATTATGTATTGCTAATTGCTACAGTAATTTCCCCCAAATACCATGCGAGCGAAGCCGCGGGTAAAAGCTGGTTGTTAAGTTACAATCTTGCAATCAAGAGCTCACACATAGTTTACCCATTTAATTCACCCCTTTGTTATAATTGTTCTTGTTTTCTTGTTATCGGCTTCTCTTCTCAGGTCAACCCATATAAAGTCATGTTATTTTCGACACCTAATTGTTTAACCATTACTTACCTTAAGGTTAAATTTACGTACGATTCGAAGGGGGCGTTAGGGTCCCCCATAAAATCGCGAAAGGACTGTATCTCTAATATTCCTTGTGCCTTTTCCAATGGTTCTTTGACAGTTGATCCCCTGAAAGTTGGGCCTGGCATTCTTATATACAATATGCAGTCGGTTTAGGGAAAATACGGTACACTTTCTCACACAAAATATAACTAAGTGTTCCGAAGGGGTGTGCAGAGAGGATAAACCGCCGAATAATCAAGGAAAAAAACTGCTTGTCTATATACTGTAATTACCAGCGTCGAAATCAACACTGTAAATAAATTCAATTGATATCCATACCAACTTATTATTAAATTCATTTTAAAAGTCGATTTTAGGTTTGGAATTGGTAAATAATGCATAAAAAATATTATTTTAAATCGTTATAATTTTGGGGCATCAATTGTCGGGTCACTTTTTTCAATAATACTCAGATATTAGTTAATACGTACCATTTTAACCGGTCGTCGCCCATGTTCGCCCAAAGGTCTACGATAAAGTTATGCAAAACTGTAAAAGAGTACAAAATTGAGAACGTAAATATATATTATTATAGTCCTTTCCAATAAATACATTTCAATGGCGAATTAACGGTAACATCGATCTGGAGAGGGGGGGGGGGGGGGGGGCACTTTCGTTGGAATTTAATGGATATTATTAATTTAAAGTCTTATAATAAAGTAACGGATACATTTTTTTAATGCAGATCGATTACCAAATACGTAAGAATGCCTAAATTAAAAAAAAAAGAGTACGTGATGGTAACAACCAACTTAGAAATCGCACAAAATTCTCGTTTGGGGAAGTGTGTTGCCCCCTTCGATATGAAAGTGTTAATTTTGATAATATTAGTTCATTTCTGATTTAAAACACCTGCTTTCAACCTTCGGAACTTTCAGAATCCTTGCAATATTATCGGAGTCTTTGTACGTACAGTACAGTAGTTTCATATTAAATTCAATATAATAAATTTGTTACCTTTGATTAAGTTTCTCCTCAACTTTTACTGCTGCAAACATTTTCTAATGTCTAGCAAATATTATTTCTTTCAGACGAGTTTTCTGATCAAAGGAGTTGACCTATCAAAGCAAACACGGCCTTATCCTTTATATATAGTTTCAATCAGTTATTTCCCTCTTCTGTCAGCGCGATTGCCCTAGAACTTAGTTGGACCATCGCCCACGCTTTGTCGGGACACTGGACAAGGTGGAGAGGTGGATAGGTGGACACACTTACTAGTACAGGTACACTCGGTACAAACGGGACGGCTTCCTTTAAGTTCCTTTGGTTCTTGGTAATCCCTCACCCCCAGGAGAGATGTCCAGCGGCGGGGCGTCGGGAGACACTTTGTTAAAAGCCTACACTGGAAATTATATCGTAGGCAGTTTATTTAAAAAATAAGTTTTTAAACCTGAGATAACCTAGCCTCAACCTTTACCCCCCTTTTTTTACATTTAATACCGCACAAGAGTTCCAACTGCTCCCGTCTGGAGCCAGTGAGACTATGGCATCCCCAATCGGGATATGTTGTGAGGCTGAAGGTAGTGGGGAGGGGAAGGAGATAGGGAAGAGGAAGGTGGGGAAGTACTTGGCTGGTCACTAAACAGATCACAGCTCAGATCTGGTCACTAAACACGGCTAAAGCCATTTCAAGCAACGTTTCAATTCTGAATGGTGGTCTTACACCAGGGCGATACTGATAGTATCTTCCACTCTGGAACGTGCCGCAAATATACTATTTATTATTTTAAATGAATAAATTGTGAAACAACACAAATTAATCAAATAAAATTTATTTGCGCACGCCGGGTTCGAACCCGCGACCTTCGGATTGTGAGTCGAGAGTCTTGCCTCGGGACCACGGAGGCCGTCACTTACGTTAAACTTAGTATTTTAAGCCAGGATAGCAAGCTACCGCTGGTAACTTAGTGAGCTGGTAACTCTGGCTACATGTGGGCAGAACTAGCCCTGACCACTCGGGGCCATCGCCATTGTGTTGGTTTTTGGGCCTATGAACTGTCAGATTGATAAAAAATTTGTGTTATTTCCAATTTATTATTTCCAATTTTGAAATTAAAGCTCAATAAATTAAATATTTCTGAATGTAGCCGAATACTACATAAACTGTTTTTTAACAAATGATCCACTGCGACATGTGGCAGTGTGAACAGTGGCGACGTGTGATAGTAAAATATTTATTTTGTTTTTAAATGAAAAAAATGATCGGACAGCAAAATAATATTTAACATTTTTAACTCCAAACACGCTCATGAATCGCTGGTTAAAATCCTTCTGACCGTTTCCGCCTATTAGCCCGACGAAGAGAGTGTTACTTCGAAACATGTCAGAATATTAAATTTAGTGATGATTAGGTCTAAACCTAGGTCTTTTTACAAGGTGTCGCAAGCTGTGCGTTCCCTTGGTGAGATTGCGGCCTGGCGAAGGCGTACTTTTTGCAAGGTAAACCGGCTAAGGTAGTTTGTTGTGACTGTGTGTCTGCTTAAAAAGTCCGTTTGACTCCTGACAATGGTCCAGAAGGGTCACTTTGGCCCGCCGTCTCCCGATGAACGCCTTTGATGTAGCGGCGGAATTCTGTCGGACATTCTAGCAAAGCGACCCTTACAAGCAGAGGCCGCCGAACACTATTTTCGTGTGATCTCCTCTTTAAACTCTGATAACTGTTTGTTCGCTTATTATGTCTCTTTGTGCCGAGGACATCTACTGCACTAATGGGCGCTTTACACGATGTTTTTTTCATACTGATCCCCGTATGATAACTATATTAGGACCCATAAGAAAATATTTTCTTTACACTTTCATTATTTCATACTGAGTTTCAGAGGGAATAACCAGATAAAACCGGAAATATGTCATTTTTAAATCAAATTTTAAACGCATTGACTCTTTTCCACAAAAAAATAAAAAATTGATTGATTTCGAAAAACTGTTCTTTTTTCTGGTAAAGCTTTTTTTTTTAATTTTGAGAATATATGTTTATTTTTAGTAGATTTGTCAAATTTTCAAACAAATTTTGTATTATACAACTTACATTTCAAATCATGTAATCATGCAGTAAAATAAATCAATAAATTATTTGGGAAGGCTATTTTTCAGAATTTTAATTTTAGTTCAAATAAAATCATAAACAAAAGATCCGCGCCCTTGTTTTGTGACGAAAATACTTCAGTTTGTCTGTTTATCTACGGTCTTACAAACTTATATATTTAAAAAAAAATTGTTCTTATTTTGCTTAGACATTATTGAAAAATTATTAATGATCAAAAAATAATTACAAAAAGTATAAAATCAGTCATCATCATCATCAGTATATTAAATACGTGAAGCAAAAATTTTGTACCCCTTTTTACGAAAATTGCGCGGACGGAGGAGTATGAAATTTCGCACACTTATAGTTTATATAGAGAAGGAGTGCAGAGTGCTAATATTTTTTTTAAATTATGCATAAAAATATATTAAATCAATAAAAAACAATACACATTAAATTAATTATGGTCGAATTTCGAGCTTGAGCTTTTTTGAATGTAGGCAGAATCAAAGCAAATATTGAATGAAATAAAATCGATATTGAGTTATTATGTTAAAATGCTGTTATGGAGAATAAGTAATCTTTCTCATCGGAACCGCCCTGTACAGTTGCAAGGCTGCGATCATCGTTCGACGAAATTTAAATTCTCGGCCGCTGGTTAATGGCTCTTCACGTCTGGGGACTAGTAGTAATTGGGGTATCTTATATATGACGGTAGTAGGGGAGAGGAAGGTGGGGAAGTGCGTGGCAATCCAGATCGCGTCACTAAACACGGCTAAAGCCATTCCAAGCAACGATTTCAATTCTTGGTTTTACACCAAGGCGATTCTGAGAGTATCTTCGACTCGGCAACTCTGCCATAAGTGGAAATTTTAACCTTATCGCTACCAGCATAAGGAGTGTCTAATTTTGTTCAAAATTTACGTTCGCTTTTAACATTCAAATCGTAGGTATTTCTTTACAAATTCAATTTATGTCCGGTCAGTAGCTGAGTTGGCATCGCGTTTGGGTCCCACCCAGGCGTCCCGTGTTCGATTCACGTCACAATCAACTTTTTCCGCTTACTGTGGTGGTGTTAGAAGATTTTAAAATATTGCAGATTATTCGTAACCCGGGAATGTTTGTCTTTCTTTTAAAGAAAAATTTAAAAAATCGTAATAATAGAGAATTCCAGTCCACTTTTTTTATTTTTTTTTATGAATAATGACCTTCTAACTTAAATAACTGCATATTTATTTTTATTTTTATAGTTAGTTTTAATAGTTAAAATAAATGCCAAAGTTTTAATTTTTCAAAATCCCCCGAAAACCACCGAATCTAGTGTGACGTCATAATGACTAACCGAAGTATGAATCTTGTAGGGAACAGCTGTTCGACTCCCGCCATTTTGAATTTCAGCATTGGAGCGTTTTCATAGACATTACTGGGCAATTCGATCGTTTTTTGTACAGTTAAAGTTTTTGAATATTTTAAATAATATAGATAAACTAATAGAAATACTTTGTTTTTGATACTGAATTATTTAGGCCTAAATAATGTTTCAATAAAAACAAAAACTGTTATATGTCCCAATTCTCTATAAACCAATAACACGGAATGCCGAACGGCTTGCGTCTTCATTTCTATTGATTTCTATACAACTTTGACCCAGGTGACGCGGCGCGGTGACGTCACGCCGCCAAAATCCAGCAATAGGGTGTTTTAATGACACGTTTTAAAATGGACTTTTTAATATTTTTTTTAAAACTCTGTTAAATATTATGGAATAAAACTTATATATTCAGAATCAGCGTATTATATTGGTCTATATGAACATATTTTTTTAAAGCCATAATATTTTTCACTGGAGTTCCTTATTATGACAATTTTTTTTGAAGCCATATTTAATATGTACATTAAATTTTCCCGACATTTAAAGAAAGATGAAAAGGTTTGCCAACCAAATTTGGAAAACTCGACGCTAATATAAAAAGGTACCTATGTCCAGTTTCTTTGAAGTTTAATTATGTCCAACTTTTATCGTAACAATGTTGGCACACTCTCTCTCTGTCTCTCGGGGGTTCTGATTCTCTCCTTCGACCTCCCCTCCGTCCAGTTTCCGCGAGAAAGATCAATGAGCGTCCTGCGAAGGGATGATTGTGTTGACGAACTGCACGGGAGCGGGAGGCGGTACGGAATAGTCCCCAGACTTGTTAGCCGATAGTTTAAAAGGTTTCCAATTCCGGGGTGAACTCTTATAAAGGTGAACAAAGGTTTCTTTTCTATTGAGGAGTAGAGGAGATTTGATCATATCACATAAAACGTAAGTACCTACTCGTTAGTAGGTAATATTCAAAGGAAGTTGGATGAAACCGTTGTAAAATTGCTTCTTTTGTGATTACATTAATTTCGCAAGAATCAATAAAATCAATTTTGCTTTTACGTTATTTCGTTATTTGTTTTTGGCTTTGCTTTTTTGAAAAAATTCAGTAAACATTTTAAAATGTTGTAGGCCGAGAGCAACTCTGCAGTATAACGAAAGGGTAATTTTCATTTTATTGGATGTAAAATTATGACGGTACCTACTATTCCGTGAACTCCAAAGTTGTTGGTGAAGTAGGTAGCACATCATTTTTTTATAAATAGTTGTAATCAACCCATTGTTCTTTCTAATTCAATGAATTAGCTTTATGCTTTATGTAAATGTATCTGTCATCAATTCCTGCATACTTATGTTAAGTTTTAATTTATCTATTTAAAAAATTGTAATTAAAGAAATGCAAACATGGTTACGAATAACCTTACTTGACCCATCAAAATGTGTAGCAGATGGTTCCATGCCAACTGAGAATAAAGTCAACTCAACACTTCTTTGAAAAGTCATGAAAGCTTTGAAAAAAATAATTTTAAAATAGCCAATAACCCTAACCTAAAGTTACCTATTTAACCATTTTTATGGATATATTTTTTTTCATCATTCTTAATGACTTTTCTGAGGTGGTTCTGAGTTGGTTTAATTCTGAGCTGTCCGGTCACCGTCGTAGATACTCATTATTCTATTTATTAATTATTAACGCAAACCAATTGTTTGATCTGAAGTAATGACATTAACCTTCAAAGCCGCCAAATCAACATAGGAATTGATTTAATATTAGAGCACTGAGCAGAGCGACTCCTATGGATGGTCAGTAGATTGTTGTAGGCTGACTGGTTGGTTAGTTGGTTGACCACCCATCCGTGCTCCGTGACATTTATAATGTAGCATCGCATCTGGGCGGTGTGTTCTGATATCGGTCCCGCGGCCGCCCATTGATGAGATGAAAGCCTCCCTGGGCGGAGGATCTGTTTGATCAATTGGCCGGACTAATCCTTGCGCCCTTCTGCCCGACTGTGCGTGTCATCAAACGTCACACTCACACACTCTCACATGCCGCGGTCTGTCGTAGCGCTCGTCGTAGCGGCCTGCGGGACGTAGCCTCAATTATTTTCTACGGGGAAGGCAAACATTACAACTGTTGCCTCTCTCGGTAAAATTTGGATATTGGTGGCCACGGCTATTACGAATAATTTTTAGAAAAAAACTTTAGATTTGCCTTAATCACTATAAAAGGAAACTTATTGCATCACGGCAGGCGGAAAATAATGCATTTTAATTTTCAATATCGTTAAATAAAATTTCACTTCGCCAATCGATCTACGACAGCCCGTCCACTGCCGGTTGCCGCCCGCCATTTTGTCATTGTTGGTATCCCTGACCTCACAACTAAATACGATTGTAGGCAACTTCGCGTGGTACAAAATGTTATCTTTACTTTAAAAAACAGCCTACGTTTTTGAATGGTTTGTTTGGCTACGCAGGGTTTGTGTAGCAGGCTTGTGTATGTTATCTTTACTTTAAAAAACAGCCTACGTTTTTAAATGGTTTATTTGGCTACGCAGGGTTTGTGTAGCGGGCTTGTGTATATTATCTTTATTTTAAAAAACATCCCAGGATTTGAATGGTTTGTCTCCATTCCAGTACCTACGCGCTTCCAGTACCTACGCGCTTCCAGTACCTACGCGCCTTGTTATTTATCCCGCGAAGTCGACTACAATCGTTTGTGTGAAGTCAAGGATACCAACAACACAACACTCACAACAGTTGACAGAATGGCGAACGGCAGCGGACGGGCTGTCGTAGATCGATTGGCGAAGTGAAATTTTATTTAACGATATTGAAAATTAAAATGCATTATTTTCCACCTGCCGTGATGCAATAAGTTTCCTTTTATAGTGATTAAGGCAAATCTAAAGTTTTTTTCTAAAAATTATTCGTAATAGCCGTGGCCACCAATATCCAATAATTACCAGTATTTTTTTTATTTTTATTATTATGTGCATCTATATAAAAAGGTTTACATATATTTTTTGGCCTTGCCTGTCTCACTAGGAAATCCTGTGTCGAGACTAGTTACAAATATTTTATAAGTATTAATTAAAGTAAATTTTTCAATAAAGCAAAAATATTTAACAAAAATTTTCAGGTTGATATGTAGTGGTAACAATAATAAGATTGAGGATTATATTTGGGTGAGGTGACTAATTATTGCACGACCTTTTTCGATGATCCATTGTTTGATCAGGATTTCGTGTTTGTTAATATTATTCGATTGTCTTGTTTTGTCAGGTAGGTTATGGTATATTTTAGACGCAATGTATTTGAAATTTCTTTGACCGAATGTTGTGTTTGTTTTAGGTGTTTGTATGAATTCTTTGGTTTTGTGCCGCGTGTTTACAATATTTTGGGTATTTTCATAAAATGTAAGTGTTTTATTTTTAAACAGATGACCTAAGATGTTTTAATTTAATACATGGAATTTGTTGAATCTACAGTACTTGTTATTATGGGAACTTTAAGAATAACTTTCACAATTAATTTTTGGGCGTTCGTTAATGAACACGTCATGTATATATATAGGTATATATAACATGTCAGTGATATATAGGTAGGTGGAGGGGATCGAACGAAATACAATTTTATCCTGGTTCCACACTTCTAGCTTCATCCACATTCATTAGTCGTATCGTAAGTGATTTATTGACTTATTACATTAGGTAATAAGTACATAAATATAGTAAAGCGAATGTGAAATATGTAAGTAATAATTAACCAAAGATGATTGTTTTAACCCCTCAGACTAGTTTGTTCGTTTTTGGGAAGAGCTCATGCAGGTCTTAATAGAAATCGTTGCGTCTCCCTTACTGTCATGGTGAAAAATATGATCGCCTAACAACTAGTCTATTAATTCGCATAACCGTTACATTTTGACACAATTTTTTCACTTCTCAAAGTTTCGCTTAACCTTTACAGGAAAGGTCGTTAGCTGAACATGTTTTCTATAAAATTCTTTCCTTACTATACGATCAATCACGAGGAAATGACAGTTATTCCCATTAAATAGAGCCTTTTTCATAAATTTACTACATAACAACAACCCCACAACGAGCACAGTAGAGTAAGTAATCTTGTATGAAAATAGAGAACTTCTTTAGCACCGTTATTTATTTATTTATTTATTCACGCCTTGAAGGCTTTTACATTTACACGTTATTATAGTTACATAAGTTATTTAACATTGTATTAAAAATTATTAGTAGAATTAAAAAGAAATGAAAATATTAGAATAATAATAATAAAGTTTATGTCATTAAATAATGATAATGACATAAATTTTGGTAAAGAATAAATGAAAATAACAACGGAACTGAATTTATTACCAAGCCTATGAAGTCTTTCGATTGGGGAGTTAATGAAAAAGTTAGTTTTTGGCGGGTAAACAAAAAACAGTTCTGGAAGTCTCGTGTCACGATTTGGTACTCGGATTAGTTTTGTTAAGTCAGGTGCGGTATGATTTGAAACTCGATGAAACGAAAGCGAGCGACACTAAAAAGAGACAAACACTTGCATCTATAGGATTTAGCCTGTGAGAGAATGAGATAGCAATAAAATATTTATTTATTACTCGGTTCTCGGTACTCGGTTCCAATATGAAATGATAAATCCACGATCCCACTCAAGCCTCCTTTAGCCTGGCGGTGTAAGCGCCTGACGAACCTTAGCGGCCGACATTCAGCGGACCAAAATAAAATATTTTTATTTTTTTAAAATCAATATCCAATCTTTCAACCACTCCTAAATGAACAGGCAAAGAAACACAAAATAAAGCGATATCTAGCAACCTCGAAGAAGAAAACACAAATACTAATAAGTTGACCAAATGTATAGAAAAAGGTGCAATGGAATTCGACGATAAAAAATTTGGTAAAATCATTCTTTACAATCGATAAACAAGTGCTTCGTGGTCTCCCCACTCTTGTCTACTTTAGTTTTCTGAAGGTTTCACATCTACCGCGTGTGAATTACACCGCGTGTGAAGCTATCTGTTTCAATTAGGGAAGTTATTTTCTTGAAAATCATTAAATGTAGCTTCGTAGATTTCCTAATAGAATCCTCTTCCTGGACAATATAAAACGTTTACCAGTATTTTTAAAAGACTTCGATTTCGATTATAATGGTTTTGAATAAGATTTGCGCCTGAATAGGTATGAAGTTGGATTTGAATTTCCTCCCGAAACACCTTCCGACTGATTCGATTCCAGGATAAAAGATTGTCGGAGAATGAATGCAATTTATCGGGTTGGCGCACGCGGCCCGCGACCCGCGACCATTAGCATAATGCAATGCCGCTCTATGCAGTCCTTCTCTAAATCTCTCACTTCCCTCCGTCACTAACTTCCTTTTATCTATTTGTAGCAAATAGCGTGACTATGACAGAATATATGCATATAATATAGATATTGAATTTCCGCATAGAATAGAACTTTCAGAGAACTTGTAAATTTACTTCGAAATTTGATGAATTTTTGGAAAGGTGGTGAATTATGTATTTTATTCTGACTTGGATTTGCAGCTTACAGCCTTTCCAAGCACTGTAAACTGAGATGCATGTGTAGGGAAAATTTGCCAATTAAAACTCTTGATCAAATTTATGTAACGTTATATTTTATAATAAAATTTGGTATAAGATTAAATTCGTTACAACTAGAGTGATACGAGAGGGAATGTAAAACGGTTCCCAATGCCAATGAGAATAGTCAACCCAACACCTCCTTTAAAAGTCATTAAAAGCTATGAAAAAAAAAATTAAATTAGCCGATAACCCTAACTTAACTGAACCTATTTAACCAATTTTTAATATATTTTTTTTATCACTCTAAATGACTAATCTGAGATGGTTCTGAGTTGGTTTCATTCTGAGTTGTCCGGTCACCATGTAAAACAGCCGAACTGAGCGAACGCGAGAACCGGAATAGATTTGCAATATTATGCACTGGACCGGAGAGCGGCCCTCGGAGATACCAGTCGGTAAAATTTAGCTTTCGTAATATTTTAGCCGTTTAGCCTTAAATTGTTCAAATTTGTGGAACAACTGGTCCTAAGACCGCTGCGGATTTTCCTTCTTTAATGGAATCGGTGTCATTCCTTCTGCCGAATGACTGCGGTTTCTGCACCTGGTCGTGTTCTTCCCCTTGCCCATCCCCCTGCCCCCTCTCCCCGCACCTGGCGGCCGTCTACTAAACTCCTTCCAACCGTGGCGGAGAGCAGATTGAATTTAGAATTGAAAAATTTCACCCTCATCTGATTCCAGTCTGGAAAGGAGGAACCGTGTGATTTCACCATATTCTCAATCTTGGCAGACACGAGAACCGGGAATGAACCTCACTACATAATAAAATTCATGCTGTGTGTTTTTTTTGTTTGCAGAACTTAATTTTTATTATCATTTTCATAAAAAAATAATCATTTCGGTTTTGTGTCTGTGATTGTAACTCTGTCGTTTGGTTATCTATGTGGTTCGATAAACTTGGTTTTGGTTTGAATTATAATAAACTAGTGTCATTTTCGAAATTTTAACTGCCTGACAATACTTCAGACTGTTTCTTGATATTTCACAGGTCTGCGCTACTTTATTGTAATTTTAAATTAATTGTTATTATTAAGTTCTGTTACTTTGTATGATGCTTTCGCCTGACAATGTTTCGCCTGACAATGTTTCGCCTGACAATGTTCCTTGAATGCAGTTTCAATCTGTGTCCAGTCAACTTTTAATACAAATCTTGTTGCGTATTAACATATCTGAATAAAAAAGATTTTATTCAAATTATAAAATGTACGTATATTGACATGACTTTGTGAAATAGTGAAATCATCTCAAGGGAGCCTTACAAAGCAATAAATTAATTTATGTGACTAGATATTGTCGGCTATTCATGGTATTCATAAAGTAATTAATTTAGTTTTCTGAAAAAAATTATTTGGTTTTATTGTTCTCAATAAAATAAATAAATTATATATTTTAAATAACAATTTCTAAGAGGAATAACATTTGTAACGTAACATCACGGCCGGCATAGTCCAGCGGTAAGGCTCTTGACTCCCGTTCCGAAGGTCGCGGGATCGAATCCCGGCGTGGCAAATAAATTTTATTTGATTAATTTGTGTTATTTTACAATTCATTCATTTAAAATAAAATATAGTATATTTGCGGCACGTTCCAGAGTGGAAGATACTCTCAGTATCGCCCTGGTGTAAGATCATCATTCAGAATTGAATCGTTGCTTGAAATGGCTTTAGCCGTGTTTGGTGACCAGATCTGAATAGCCAGGTACTTCCCACCTTCCTATTCCCCATCTCCTTCCCTTCACTACTACCTTCAACCTGACAACATACCCCAATTGGGGATGCCATAGTCTCACTGGCACAAACGGGAACAGTTGGGACTCTTGTGCGGTATTCATTAAAAAAAATTCCAATCGACAATTGTTTCTAAAATAATTTAAAAAATGATCGCATTTTTATGTGTTTTTAATTTATTTTTATTTTCTATTTATAAAAGCTGGATTAAGCTTCGGCTGGACAGGTCGACAAGACATGACATGTTTTGACTTTTTAGATATAGAACGGAAACAAAAGGTATTTTTATCCATAAAATAACATTTCGTATTTTTATAGAAATTTTTGCTTAGGGATAACATTTGTTTTTCGTAAATACCCCACCGTTGAAGGTTCCGAACAAAGTTTCTCCCAATTTCTCGTCCCGCGAATACATAATGCAATTTTCCAGAGGCGCGCGATTTCCTCTATTTTTCTCCTTATCCATCTGCTTTTCCACGTTTCCGGAATAAGAAATGAATTTAAACGTCCCCCCTCCCACCCCCTTCATTCACTAATCGGAACATTTCCATTTATTTTTAAATTAAACATAAAAAATACAATTTTGTAAATGAACTATTTAAATTTCCAATAATTGTGCTTTGCTTCGTTCTCCCCATTTTTTCATAAACAATTTAAATTCAATTTTCGCCAAACTGTTTCCAAAATATTTTCAAAAGAAATAACAACATTTCAAAAAAAGTGGTGAATTACAAAGGGTATTTTTTATTTAGTATTGACGAAAATTTGAAATGCTGTAAAGGACAAAATGTTTTGTTCAGGAGAGCGAAAGGAAAAAATTTGCCTTTTCAAAAAAACATTTCTCCTTTTTTTGTTGACCTATAATTATGAATATTTTTATAAAATAATATTGAATAGATCTTTCTGAACTTTACATTTTTATAAATTTCTTTAACAACAGTATTTAATTAATTTTTAAATCTACACTAATATTATAAATGCGAAACTGCTTGTGTTTGTTTGTTACGCTTTCACGCATAAATCAATAAACAGATTTTAAAAATTCGTTCACCAATAGAAAACTACATTATATGCGAATTATATTGGTTATATATAATGGTAAGCTCTGGCGTTATGAAATTATAAATGTCATATTTATTATACGTCTGTCGCTAACAAAAGCGAGTTATTGCTAACGTCAGAAAACAAATCGTTGTCGTGGAAACGGTGTTGATATATTTGCCGCCGTAGTCAATATCTATCTATCTAAATAAAAATGAATCTCCGAAATGTTTGTACGCGCATAAATTCCGAACGACTGCACCAAATTGGATAATCCTTTTTTTTACTACTGGTGAGCTCTAGCATTATGAAATTTAGATGGCACGCGAGCTGTTTGAAAACTGAATGTACCGGGAATGAATGAATGCGGGAGGGTTGAAGGGGGGGTGTATGAGAGGGGAGGGGGTAGGAGGGGGGTAATTGATAAATACCAGCGCTACGGTAATTTCTCCCTAATCCCATGCGAGCGAAGCCGCGGGTAAAAGCTAGTATCAAATAAAGAAAAAAACCGTCTGAAAAGACCCACTTCTTTTTCTAGAAATATCTCGATGACGCAGATCGAAAGAGAAAAATAACATAATTAACTCAATTTTGGATATATTGTCCTTTACAGCATTTAAAATTTCCATCATTGATATTTTATTTTATTTCGTTAATCTAGAAATACGAGCCGGAAAAATCTGTTCAAATTGCTTAAAGCTAGAACTCACCTTTTGAAAGTATTTGATGCATTTAAATCACAATTAGATTTGACAAGCTATTGTTACAGATACTTTGATAGCTATATTGTTATAAAAAAATCAACGGATTTAAAAATTAGCCCATTCGTCAATTCCTTTTTTGGGCGCTTGTTCCTCTCCTACAAAGTTGAGTGTGTCACGCTCTAAATATAATATGCAATCTTATAAATTGAATAAAACATGTCACAATGCCTCGGTTGCACATTATTCACATGAACAGACGAATGCACGTGAATAAGGCATAGAAATCCCAAGTGACCGTTCGGCCGTTCCATATTATTTGAAAAGTCGGAATATTTGATGGTCGCCGTGGGATGGCGGGATTCCAAATCATCGCTGGAATTCGATATTTGAATTTGGCAAAATCAAAAGAGCGGCAAATTTAGCATTCCGCGGATCACATGCATTTAGGCAATAATTCTTTTTACCCTGTTGGCGAATTCTGGAAATGTCAAATTTCAAGTGATATCCACACATAAATATTTTATATCCCGGACAATAAATGAGGGTGGTATTGGAAATCCTTTTCGTTACGCAATGATCAGGAAAATTTTGCTGGAATCGACTGTTTTTGTTGTTTAATTTTTCATCTTAATGTGTTTAATTATCTAAGTAATCGCTGTAAATATTAAAATTTTCTTTTGTTAACAGGTATACAAAAATTTTGAAGGTTTTAAATGAGAGCAAACAAAATTTATAATTTCTTCAAATTTTGCAAATTCACTTTGTGGCACCATTTTATTAATGAAATAATTAAAAACACCACTACTTCCATTTCTACCCACGCCGTTCTATGTTCGATCATTTAGTTTTAGTACATTTTATGTCCTGATGAAGAGAACATCGTTCTTGAAACATGTTGACTTTAAAATAAAGTTTATTGTGGTAAAAACAAAGTGTTTTTAATTATTTTTAATAAAATTTATAATAAATAACTTTTCATAAAAATAATTTTTCTTGGGTTAATTAATATGTCTAAAGCCGCGATTACATTGAGCGAGTTTACAAGCTACTAGCCTGTAAAGCCTCGATGACATTGAGCGAGTTTACAAGCTACTATCTGGGAATTTGTTAGTATTACTTGCTAACTAGCAGATTGTGGACAATCTACGAAAAAAGTTGAGAGGTGATCAACTTTACTCGCTACTCGATGGTGTTTGCCTTAAGATGGCGGCCCACCAAGAGCTGATTTCTTCTCAACTTACCGGCTTAAAAGCGGGTGATTCGGCGAGTAAGATTGTCATGATGACACATGTGTGTCGTCATGACAATTACTCGCTAAAATAACGACTCTCGCGCGAACCAATTCTGTCGACATTTTGTAGAAAACTTGAGCTAGCAGCTAGCGCCATTCGCCAGCCAGCAGCGAGAATAACGACTCCCGCGAGAACTAATTCTGACAGTTACGAAATCAGCTGTTCGTGGGCCGCCATCTAAAGGCACACGCTGGCGAGTAGCGAGCAAAGATTTGATTCGTATACAAATCTACAGTTTTAATCCGAGGGTGACATTTTGCATGAGTCTACATGTAATTTTGAAAAACCATTTCCTCTTACTTTTCCCACCACTTAAAGCAGAATTTCGATAAGTGATGAAATTTTTCAAACTAGGCTTAAAATTGGCTTAAAGTTGGTTTAAAACAAGGATAAAACTTGACTTAAAATTGGCTTAAAGTTGGTTTAAAATAAGTGTTACACTTGACTTAAAATGAGGAGAAGATTGGACAATTCCGGGGACTTCAAGCTAGTTTTGACAAAAAATCCAGGATTTTTCAGTTTAGTTGGACCTCACTGCATACAAAAAAATGAACACAAACAAAATGGTTTCGGTAAAAATGTCAAAAAAAATTACTTGATCATTGATATAATATTATGTCATCTAAATATAATTTTCTGATAACTCCAACATAAATCAAAATTCATTGAAAAATAACTGAATAAATAACCGAACTAAAAAAATTTAGACATTTACCTATTTTATCTCCATCTGCTTTAAAAAAATTTCCTTTTAATTTTTTGTTCGGCAATTATTTTGTATGGCTCTCCAACACCCCTCGAGTCCCTCGATACCGCCTGCCCCTCTCTCCCCCAACGGAGTGTTGTAGTGTTGCCTGTGGGAAAACATTAATATTCCCCACTCACTAATGGGTCACTTGGAATAAGTACCCGCCTGTGGTTTATCAGTTTTTTACATTTTTACAAATTGGAATATCAGCAGATAGCAGAGAATCTCAACATGTGGTTTAAAATATTGGCCAAAATAATTTTTTTTTGCTAAGAATTCTCAGAGTTTTCATCAAAGGGCACACAAACCCCAATGGCTCGGAGGCCTTTGAAGAAAATAATGGACGGTTACCTCGAGAATGTTTTCTCTTGGGGAAAGAATATTAATGTTTCAAAGACCCAATCATGTCTGATTACGTCTAAAAAGGATCGAAATGATAATCTTGTCTCCTTCAACGGAAGCAATTTTCCGAACAGGCCCTCCATTAATATGCTTGGTGTAACTCCAGATGTAACTGACCAGCTCAGGTACGGGGGCTCCATCGAAGCCACGAGTTAAGTCACCCTCTCAGACACTGGGCGTATTGTTTAGGGCCCGCAGAATTTTAATAGCACACAACTGCTAACTCTTTACGTTGAATTTGGCAGCCACCTCTGGTCTGGAGCCAAAAAAAACCTCGACTCTGTGCAGAAAATACATCGTCTGCAAGTGGTATGACCACAGTTTGATAATGCCTTCAGAAGGCGAAACCAACTGCACGCGTAATAATAATTACATAACAGAATTTGTTTATAAATAAACTGTTTTTATGAATTGAAAAATAATATTATTGAATACATAAAAGAAATAAAAATTAAACTTGATAACAATAAATAAAAGGTTAGGTAAAGTTCAGTTTTTTGTTTTGTATAATTCAGGTACGTTTAATGTTAGCAGGTGTTATTCTCTACTTTTGTAATTTTCTTTCACGCGTAATTCAGTCCGTGTGTAATATTGGTAGGTGCTCGAAATTCAAATCTATGTGATTTCGTCATATCATGTAACCACACGCTTTTTTGTGTGTGTTTTGTTGAAAATTTGCAAAATGCTCCTACAATGCCTCAGTAGTTGACTGTTGACCGACATAGTTGCCTCCGTAGGGGTTGTCTAGATGTCTAGTCAATTTTTTAATGTATACATTTTTCTCTTTTACTTCTATTTTACGCAAATGCTGATTTTCATTTTCAAATTACACGTAAAAGGGAATTCAATGAACGGTTAATGTTTTTTTCTGGAATAATTCACAAATACATGGCAGTTTGAGAGGCGCTCTACACTTTAACCGATTTCCCCTAACTAAGCCAATTTCACGAATCACGAATTGAATTCTTGAAAAATGTTTGCCTGCATTATGATTTTTTGATAAGGATTTGCTTGTTATTCCTGCATTTCTCATGCAATATTCCCATCGAGTCCTTTCTCTATCGCGTACCCTGTCTACAAATCACATTTACTACCTACTCGTAAACCTATAAATTAGTATGTATGGCGTGATGACCTCTCGTTACATCAACTTCTTTTGAATATTTCCAGTGCATTTTCATGCGGAGGCCTTTCGTTTCTGTTTCATAATGTCACTTTGTTACCCATATCAAAATTACATTGAATAATATATATTTTAAGCTTGTATTTTTTGGAGAAAGACCTGATAAAATTAGATGAAATTTCTATGCATTTGGGCAAATTATAAACCAAAATAATTGTTTTGAATGTAAACTAAAAAATGTATACTTAATAATGCAAAATCCGGTTTTACTGTATAATGTGGAAAACTAAATTCTTCAAAAAATGATCGTAAAACCTTCAAATATTTGTACCTGAGCTTCACAAAATAAATTAAAATAAAATACGTTTTTTGGCGATGATTTTTCTTGAATAAATCATAACAGGCGGCTTTTTTTATGAATACCGCACAAGAGTCCCAACGGCTCCCGTCTGAGACAGTGAGACTATGGCATCCCCAATTGGGGTAAGTTGTGAGGCTGAAGGTAGTAGGGAAGGGAAGAAGATGGGGAAGAGGAAGGTGGGAAGTACCTGGCTATTCAGATCTGATCACCAATACGGTTAAAGCCATTTCAAGCAACGTTTCAATTCTGAACCAGGGCGATACTGCGAGTATCTTCCACTCTGGAACGTGCCCCAAATATACTATATATTATTTTAATTTATATATATTGTGAAATAACACAAATTAATCAAATAAAAATTATTTGCCACGCCGGGATTCGATCCCGCGACTTTCGGAATGCGAGTCAAGGGCCTTACCGCTGGACTACAGCGGCCGTCGGTGTTAACGGGAATTTAAAGCTTATCGCCATCTACATTTGGAGTTATTGTTAGCGGCCTGAACCTAATTTTATTCGACGTGGAGCAACATCGCCTAAGTATGACTTTTTAAAATCTGGTTTACCGTCTTTTTTTAGTTGGAAAAATGCATTTATTTCTTGTTATATAAACAAATTTATAACATCACATCATCATATCTTCTTCCCCTTGTCATATTCGGGTCGGGGCGCCTCCATTCGTCGCTGTCTCGCGCTGATTGTTCGGCCTTCGTCCACGCCAGTCCCATCCTCTCCTCACACAGTTTCTGGAGTTGCCTCGCCCAACTGTGTCTGGGGCGGCTCTACGGACGTCTACCCTCTGGAATCGCACTCAGTAATTTCCTAGGAATTCGGTCATCAGACATTCTTAGTGGGCGCCCAAGCCATGTCAGTTGCGATTTTTCTATAAAGAGTAACATTGGTTCAATTTTTAGATCGTCTCGGATCGTCGAGTTTCTTATTTGGTCCCCTTTCGTAACTCCTGCCACTCCTCTCAAATTTTATGACATCAATTTATAAATATTTATTTAATGAATTTACAAAATCGCGAAATTTGCCACGCTTGAGAAGTGATTAATTACATAAGAAGTACTTGATAAAAATAGCAAACGTTTTTTTCTCTCTATTCATTACGTTATTACATAATTTGAGGATTTTTCGACCACCATGCTAGGGCACATGCCCTACCGTTGTGGTAGTGGGGCGGTCGTTACGAATTGTTTATGACTATTCATGGCTGGAACTAATCAATCCACCTTATTGATCGACACACTCAAATTTTTATTCGGGGGCGTCGCCATTGTAGATATTTTAGATAAAATCTATGGATTTCAAATAGGTACTCCGTTCTTAAGACAGACCCTTATTTGACGGCCGGAAAAGTTAAGTAGGTATGCGAGAATGCAAGGAAAAAAAATCTTCAATAATAATTTAAAAAAAAACATTTTTTAAATAATCAAAATTCGCGCCCTATGATCGTATTGAATTCTAAAATAAAAATATATATTTATACAATGGTACCTACGTATTGTTATGATTTGGCTTATGTACCTATTATCCTGCGTAAAATTACCATCAACTCGACGAAGGGAAACGAATTGAGAGTCGAGGGTCCGCTACTCGTTTATTGGAGGACCCTCCGGTATTTTGTTGGATCTGCAAAAATATCCTTACAGGAAAAAAGCGGTTTTATCGGTGAGCACCCTTTTAAAATAGTACTCGAAACCAAATTGTTTTAAAATATTATTTCAATTTTGATTTAATTTTATCGGGATCAGGTTTATTTGGCAGGTCGTACGTACTCTGCAATAACTTACCTTTTTCAGATAGTCATAATATTTTAGTCATTAGACTTATATATTATCCATAACCTCCTCGAATTCACCGTCTCCTGTGGGCGACATATAACATAGAAGTGATTCCTGGATTATTATTAGATTCAAATGAGTTCTTAGAGACCCAGCGTCTCCCACAAGAAACATACGATTCTGGAGAAACTGAGCATACATTTTTTTTTAAATTTATTTTTTTACATGACAACCACACAGGAGGCCCTGAGGAAAATAATTTCCCTCAGGGCCTATGTCGTCTTTTGGGATGCTGTGTGGAGGGTTTTTTAAGAAAAGGAAGGAGAGGAGAGTCCTGGAAAGGAAAAGGGTTTAAGGGGTGGGTAGAAATCTGGGGTTCAGTGTGTCCTGGTCATCCACCTCCAAGACCTAGACAGACCTCACCCCATGAACCCGGGCACCCCTGTTAAATCACCAAACGTAGCGAACACCATTAATATTAATTTATGTACTTTTTAAATTCGCTGGTTCATGCAACCATGCAACCTCTAATTATTTTAATAAAATATCTAAAAATGTTTATTTTCCTAATAAACTAAATTAAAACAAATTTTAAAAAAGTTGGGTAAATGGTTGTTTATCAGTTGTGTAAATTTTAAAACACATTTATTAGTAAGGGGGAATAAAAATACATATTTTATTTATTTTCTATGCCCGTAACCGCTAACCGCACCCGCTTTGAAACGCTTTCTGCATTTTCTGAATGAAAAACATTTTTTCCCTTTTTTCTACACGTAAAACAACCTTGCATTTATTTTACAAAATTTTGTAGGTACATAGATGTTTTACAGGGTTCCATGCCAACTGAGAACAAAGTCAACTCAACACCTCCTTGAAAAGTCATTAAAAGCTTCGAAAAAAATAATTTTACATTAGCCGATAACCCAACCTAACGTAACCTATTTAACCAATTTTTAATGTATATATTTTTTATCACTCCAAATGACTTATCTGAGAAGGTTCTGAGTTGGTTTCATTCCGAGTTGTCCGGCCACCGTTTTACAGAGTGTTTTTTCAGATATTTTTGAAGCAATCATTACATAATATTATATCTTAAGCAAAATTGGAATATATTTAGGTTTGTCAAAAAAAAAATAACTCCAGAAATTAATTTTTCCGTAAATTTTCTTAGTAGCACCATTTATAACGCCCTTGTTACTGTAAAGGGTGTAATTCTTTTGTTTTAACTATACACAGAAATATGATGAAAGCGTTTAGCTATTAAATGCCGCTTTCCTGCTAATAACACCGCCACCGCTTTCATCACGAAGTTGACTTTAAACGTGACTCACATTCGAGGTTACTCGCTACAATCGGCGACAGCATTGTGAGTACGCAAAGCAAATTAAATAATTTGCACCCTTACAGGGTTGAGTTAACCACGCCACGTGACGTCATACCCAACCCCACTGCATAATACCCTCTTGCAGATTGCCGCCCAAAGATCTCGGAGGGATAGGATCTGGTATTATGAGAATGGTGGCTTTAGATGGGACTTTTCTGTCTTTTCACAGTTCCACGTGTAATTACTTGGGCGATTGCACAATTTGTACACTGCATTGTACCTGCGGCAGGTATTGTGCTGTCTCACCGCTTAATGTAAAGCTGGGCTTCCCAAACTTTGCTGTACCGCGGTCAGGTTTCAGAGGGACGGCTGCGCGGTATTTTTCATACAAAGCTTTTACAGATTTGAAGCCAAAATATTTGTGATATTTGTTTCTATACGACTCGATTTTTCAACTATAACTTGTAAAATAATAGAAACAGACGGGTTCTTAATAATTTTCGAAGCATACTTTGCGATTTTTTCTATCGAGGGAATTTCATATAATTTGGGTTTCGGCGTGAAACGCGTCTATGTATGATCTTAAAAAAATAACGTATATTTTTAAATAACTTATAAACTTCAAATGTTTAAGGGAGATATGTAAGAAATACTTTTGGTACTGAAAAATCTAAAAGAAAATTCATTTGTAAGTGTGAGTTGTAAGAACAAATTCTTTTATTAAATTGAAATATTTAAAACAAAATTGGATCACTTACATTTCATTTTTAATTAAACTTTTATTAACATTCAATTACAATTCGTGACCATATAATTGTTGATTTCAAAATTTCTCTTTATCTCTCCACACACTTTCTTCCTTTTTATTAGTATTACTCACTCATACATTCATTAGTTAAGTTTTAAGAACCGTTCAGATCTCAGACAAAATTACCTAATGACATTCCATGGAATAGGTGCTATGTGTAACCAGAACCACGTAGTAATTTAATTTAAAATGCTTATAACTTGTATCATAACGTTACTGTGCATGTATTAAAGAACAAATAAAAAAAATCATAACGTACGCCCATAAGTTTGGGAACCTCTGGAGCAGAGTAGAGACACATTCAGTTTGTGCAGTTCTTTTATTAGTCCCTACTTTTAATCCCAGCTTTTCTTTCTTTTGTCCCACTGTGCTGTCTACTCGTATGGAATAATTTAATTTGCTTTCTAAATAAACAATGCCAAAATTTTTCATCGGTAATAAGTAATAACTGTATTTTCTGTTTCTTAACATATTCATCAAATTAGACAATTGAACAAATAATGAAGTGACTATTAGAATATCTTTGGTTAAATTAAATATTAAATTCATATTCAATATATCAATCTTTAGTTTGCATAAAATTCAGGTTCGAAGGTAAGTTAGTTTTTAAATTACCGCCAAAACTAATCCTTTATAAATAATAATTTTTTTTTTTCAATATAACTATTCTAATTTTTTTAATAGTTATCCATGGCAAAGTTTGTACATAATCTAAGTATAAATCATAGTACAAGGTGGTAAGGGATGTACTTGACTTACTTCAACCAGTGATTCCTAACATTATGTATTATTTACTCGTACTATTTAATTTCTTTTAATTTAGTTATAATATTCTATACCTAACAAGTTGATTGCATTCTTATTTATTGATTATGTAACACATGTAATTAATATTGTGAATACAAATTTCCGTCTATTCATGTAAAAGCCCACTAGGGCGTTAATAAATGTAAATAAATAAATAAATTATTTGGAGTAAAAAATGTTAATTATATTTTGTTCTCTGGTGACTTTTTTTTCAATTTTTTTTTTTCTTGAAAACTAACAATAAAATTTTTTCTCATGTTATCACCGAAAAATCAGCTGACTAACTGCCCAACCCCTCACCCCGACCCTAACTATCCAAAATCTACCGATTTTTTTAATGTTAAGTTGAAAAAACACATCAAAAATGTCACCGGACACCATTTCAATTTTTTACTCAAAATAATGTCAGGTTATAACTGGTTAAAATAAGTCAAGTACGTCCCGTAACACCCTGTATAAGAATAATGTTTCATTTTTGCAGTTCTGATTAGGGTTTTCTATTATGAGTCGGCTTGTAGTTGTTATACTTTTTTACTGTCGCAATTATTTCAAACAAATATTAAATTTCATATAAATATATCATGTGGACAATCCACAGGTCCTTGGTTTCTCCGAAGCACGAACATAGTCTATCAAAATAATGTCAGAACCTCATAATAACTATGGTTGAATAAAATTGTTTTAAATAGTGCTTATAAAGAATTTTAGTTTGTTTGAATTAACCATTTCTAGTGAGCCGTTTGTTTAAAATACAATGAACAAATCCCGTTTCCCTTTTGTGCAGTTTCTATTTTCGTTGAGACTTAATAACATCCTATTTGTATTCATTTTCTCATTACATATATCTTGACAAGTTCAAAGCGAGAAGACGCGGCTTGCAACCTTTGAAAATACACGACACGTGGAACTCAAATTATGAAAGTTCTGCTATTCCCGCCCCCGCACACTCGCTCACTTTATATTGCAACATTTTCTTACAAGTCTTTCACTAACAGATAAGCTTTTTACTTTTAACTCTTTAATCTGTGTATCTCTTTGGGCTACCCCTCCTTGCATGTGTGTAGGTAGTGTGTGTGTGTGTATGCATATCTTGGCGGCAGCGAGCGAGCCCCACACGGTGGGACGGCCCATTGAGGCTTTTGGCCGTTACTTTGTATCGTGTCGCAGGGGTGGATTGGCAATCTAAGAATGCCCTTGAAAATAGAAAAAAATCACCGATTTTAGTTTAGTGAAATTTTAATTTTTAATTTAGTGAAATCAAAGAATGCCATTTAAAATTATAAACATGACCAATTTAATTTTAACTAAATAAAAGAATGATGGACATGTAACGCTGTCCTAAATGTTGGCTAAAGAAGGAGGAAGCACAACACGGCGTAATAACCCAACAATTAATCACTATAATAATTAGTCAACGCCTTGAATATAACCTAAGTAATTTTGCTATCTCTAAATTTGTCCGTTATTTTCGCAAAACTTTTTTTTTTGATTTCGCTTCTGTCTTTTACTCTTTCGGTGAGTGTTAATTTTAAGTAAGTATGAATGTGTATTTTAAAAAAATTATTTCTGGCTTTCACCCTTCAAGGGTGTTCTAGGCCATCATTTCAAATTACAGAGAAACGAAAGCTGAATTTATATATTAATTTTATTTAAATGTGCAAACTTCAGAATTGTATGGAAGATTGGAGTCGAGTTCAGACTTAGATGAGATGTTGTATGGAGGGGAAGTAATTTTAGATAACGCTTGATTGAAGAGAGGATATTTATTTAGAGAGGGACAACCGAAAAATATGTGATCTAAAGTTCCCACATCTCGACCATAGAATGTACAATCTGGGGAGTAACAAAAGATAAAAATAAAAAGGTAACGGTCACAACTGGGATTCAAACCCAGGATCTCTTGTCTTACCGGGACGAATGCCTTAACAACTCGGCTCGGGGGATATTTAATTTTTAAGTCATTTTTGGCGATATAATTTTTCAAATTCAGAATTAACAATTTTTTATATTTTTTTAATACGAATACCGCACAAGAGTGCAGAATACAGCCCAACTGCTCCCGTTTGGAGCCAGTGAGACTATGGCATCCCCAATTGGGGTATGTTGTGAGGCTGAAGGTTGTGGGGTGGGGAAGGAGATGGGAAAGAGGAAGGTGCGAAGTACCTGGCTATTCAGATCTGGTCACCAAACACGGCTAAAGCCATTTCAAGCAACGTTTCAATTCTGAACGGTGGTCTTACACCAGAGCGATACTGAGAGTATCTTCCACTCTGGACACAATATTAAATTCAACCAATAATTCCCGTATTTTTGGTTGCCTACCTTTTTAAATGATCACAAAGTTGTAAAGAATTAATTTGCACCCTAGATAGTGTCTCGAATAAAAATATCCGATTTTACACTGGACACTATGTTCTGTTTGTCACTGTTCTTTCCTGTTACCGTGAATATTATTCCATCGCCACCGGGTCGGTCCTGCTTAACTTTGAGCGAGTAGGCACTGGCAATATTCTTAAAGATGAGTAACATCTACCATGCAGCAACTAGCAGCTAATGCCGGCAGCTTTGTGCGCTAAATTGTAAACAGTGATGCAGGGGCGCACTGAGACATTTTACAATTAGTGCTTTGTGCACAGGGCGCCCCGACTGAGGGCGTAACGTATGCAGTCGCTAGTGCTCAGGGGAAACGGTTATTCTAATCACTGTCTCGGCCGCATGATGTATTGCGGCGAGACGTTGCCAGCTTTTCTTCGCGAGCGGCTTTGCACGCGCGATTTAAGGTTCGCTGAAGTCGAGATGTACTATTATTTTGTAATAAATCTCATTGTTTATACGAGCATATACTCATTATTTAAAGTTATTTATTTATTTTTCAGGTTCTCCATAAAACAGTTATTCACCAAAATATTATTATTACAACATTAAAAAAAAAGTGTGTACGGGGGCAGTCTTACTATTTTGTGACGTATGTCAGAAGATAGTTCCTGAACTTTCTGTAGGTGACATTGAAGATGTCGATGCTCAATGCAGAATCGTTATGCAGTTGAGTTCCCTGTTTAACGGCGCATTCTGATACGCAGAAGTTCTTGCTTTCGGAGCATAAAAAAGTGCGTGGGATCTCCCACGAGTGTATGCGTTAGGGACGTATAAGTTAATCTCTTTCAAAATATTTTATTTTATTTTATTTTATTTATTTTATTTATTTTATTTATTTATTTAAACGCCCATAGGGCTTTTACATATAGTGCAGTACATGTGTTTGGAAAAATATAAGAAATAACATAATATAATATAAACATAATATAAATATAAGAAACAAAATAAAGATAACATAAGATATACAAAATATAGATAACACCAAGTATAATAGTTGACACAAAGCAGGTAACATAGAATATATGGTAAGTAAATTAATGTGAGATTGTTATTTTAATTAAAGAGGGAAATACGATAGGATTGTCAATACTTATGTTTGTAATTAGCAAACTTTTTTAAAGTATTTATTACGTGTTTATCGAAACATAGCTACCATAATATTTCGATTAAGGTGCTATATAGTGCATGATATTAATAGATTTATTTTAATTGTTCTAATACACTGAGTTTAAATTTTGACATCGATTGATGACGGTAAACGTCTATAGAGGAATATTTGTTACCGAGTATATGGAGTCTTTGCAGAGGAGAGTTAACAAAATAATTACTAGCAGAATTAGTTACAAGGTAAATCGCATTAGATCGAGTATCGCGCGTGGGTATTCTCAAATTAATTTTACTGATTAAATCAAGGGCGTCCAGTCTGCCATTTGAAATATTAAAAAGACAAAATAAATCGCTCGCTACGCGCCTTGACGCTAAATCGCTTATATTAAGTAACTCCATTAAATATACATAATTTAGATCTTCGACAGGTATACCGAGTTTATAATTAATAAATCTTAAGAACTTATGCTGTACTCTTTCAATTCTTAGTTGGTGTGTCTTATATAATGGAGCCCAGATGGTTGAATTGTATTCTACATTTGATCTCACCAGCCCAGTGTACAGCAATTTAAACGAATTTAGTGATTTAAATTCTTTAACCGTCCTCAGGATGAACCCCAGACTTTTCATGGCCTTGTTAGTTATTACATTAATGTGAGGAACAAAAGTTAATTTACTATCAAATATAATACCGAGGTCCTTGATTTGATCTACTCTTTTCAGGAAAATGTTGTTGATGCTATATTGAAAATTAATGGGATTTTTGATTCGCGCAAAAGTAATTGTTTGGCATTTTTCAATATTGAGGAACAGTTCATTAAGGGCGCACCACTCTTGTAACCTTACTAGATTTGATTGTAATATACAGCAGTCGTTAAGATTCGTAATTGTTTTATATATTTTAAGGTCATCCGCAAATAAGAGTATCATAACTCCTTCAAAGATGGTAGTTATGTCATTTATAAATAAGGAAAATAACACTGGGCCCAGATGTGACCCCTGTGGAACTCCGGTGAATATTTCGAACTGATTTGAAAAGTGTGAATTTAGTTTGACTGATATTTTTCTTTTGTGTAGATAACTTTCAAACCATTTCAAAATATTCCCCGTTATTCCTAAGGATCTTAATTTATGTATGAGAATTTTGTGTGAGACTTTGTCGAAAGCCTTACTAAAGTCGGTGTATACTACGTCAGTTTGAAGATGATTGTGCATACTATTAAACAATTTTTCCTGATAGATCATGAGATTCGTAAGAGTAGACCTGTTTGCCATGAAACCGTGTTGTAGATGTGATATAACTTTATTAATCTCAGGTGAAAGTTTAGAGAGCAGTGCAGATTCGAATATTTTAGGGATTGTCGACTGAATACATATGGGTCTATAGTTAGATACATCAGATTTATCACCTTTCTTAAAAATAGGAGACACAAAGCTTGTTTTCCACTTTTCCGGAAAGGTGCCAGTTTTTATAGACAAGTTAAAGATTTTAGTAAGAGGATAAGTTAAAACTGATAAGCATTTCGATAAAAAGATTGGAGGAATGTTATCAGGGCCAGCCGATTTATTTAGGACGAGAGATTTTAATTTGGTTCTAATGTCGCTTTCTTCAAATTTGCACTGATTGAAGTCGATCTGGTTATAATTGGATGTTGTGGCATTGATCAATGGGGAGTTGTTTGTTGATTCATAGACTTTGCTGAAGAATTCGGCAAACAGATTAACAACTTCTTGGGGATTATCGGCCATTTTGTTATCTAAATACATGTTAGAGGGAATACCGGAGTCGTTGTTATTAAGCATTTTTGAAAATTTATAAATGTTCTGAGGGTTGGCAAGAGCCAATTGTTCACAGTTGTCAATGCACTTTTTATAACATAACATGGACATATTTTTGGCGGTCTTTCTGAGTTCACAAAATTTTGCGTAATCTTTGGGATCACGTGATGATTTATAAATTTTATGAGCAATTTTTTTGTCTCTAATTGTTTTAATGAGATCGTTACTGAACCATTTAGGGTAGCTATGAACATTAATTTTTGAAATGGGTACAAACAAATCAATAGAATTATTAAGAATTAAGTAAAATTTATCAACCATTATATTGATGTTTTCTTCAAAGTCTAAAAAGTTCCAGTCAGTTGAAGATAAAAGATTTGTGATTTGGTTATAATCAGCTTTGAAGAAATTCAATTTTGTTGATGCAGATGGATTTTTTCTTGTTATAGAACTGTTGCATTCAATTGTAAGAGGAGGGTGGTATTTGTCGATTGGGAGGATAGATTCGGTAGATGCGGATACTTGAACAAATAAGGAATTGGAAAATACTAAGTCAAGAAGGCGAGAATTAATATTGAATACATAGTTTAACTGCCGTAGATTTAGAAAATTTGACATCTCGATAATCTCATGAGAACCGTGGTTGATGTTGTCCGTGCAAGAAGTTTTACTGTTGTCTATGTCCCATGTGACATTTGGCAGATTATAGTCACCTGTCAATATCATGGTTGAGCCAGGAAATTTTCTTCGGATTGTTTCGATTTCAAGGTAGTGGTCTTTATATATCTGGGCGTCGGAAGATGGAGGAATGTAGATACAGCCGATAATAATTTTTTCTTTTTTGGTGGAGACCATGATGAATAGTTGTTCTAGTTGTGTATATATGCACTTGAGTTTTCTTGAGCTAAGTTTATTACTTATGGATACCAACACACCTCCTCCTCTAATTTTATTGATTTCGGTTCTATCTTTTCTGTAAACTGTATGATTAAAGAAACCTAATTCTGAAGTGTCAATGTTTTTGTTCAGCCATGTCTCAGTGAAAGCGTAAGAGTCGTGGTTCAAAGTAGGTAAGTTTGATTTCAGGTCCTGTAATTTTGTTCGTAGTCCTCGTACATTTTGATAATATATAGAAATTTTACTGTTTAGTTTTTTGGGTGCGTTTTAACGATTGTGGGATTGTTATTTAGGTATTTAATTGTGATGTCCGTTTCGCCAGTAGACTTCCTTTTTTCTAGTTCTTCTCTTAAATCGTTTAAATGTTTCCGTTGTAGAAAAGACTGGTCTTGGTAAATTCGTATATTGTTTTTCAGAGTATAAAATAGGCGGATTTATTGTAGTACCGGAGATTAGCTTAAAAAATGTGTACCTAAAAATATTTTTCGGCGGGCTTCTAAGGTATTAAGATTGAGCATTCCTGTTAAGAACAGCGATGGATATAGGAATGGGTAGTATGTATATTCCCTCGTTAGGTATCAGAAAACCTATTTTGTACTTTTCTATTTCTAGAATTTGGTTTTGTTCAGAGGGGGCCCAAATAATGGACCTATATTCCAGGATACTGCGGACAAGTGCTTCATATGTTCTCCGTATTGCTATTCCATTAACAAATGATCCCGCATTACGAAGACGTATTTATGTATACGTAGGCCAAAATGTATATATATTTTTTTGTTTTCTTTATTCATTAAAATGTTTGTTACATGAATTTTATGATTTTTCGACCACCATGCTAGGCACATGCCCGTGTTGTGGTGGTCGATTTTCTGTACAGTACTTTAACTTTAATATGCTGTTTATGTTTATACATATTAAAAAAATATACAAAACAAATTAACTCGCGTACTTACGTGCAATTCTTTAAAGCTGAGAATTGTAGAACCTTCCAAGAATGGTTAAATAAAGAGGCACTAAGACGGTGTAGCCATAATTAGATGTAATAATAAATTGTCTCCGGCCCACCGCCTCCGCCATTTAAGGTAGGCATTTTGTCTGCTAAACAAATTATCCCGGCCTGATAATATTATTAAAACATCTCATTCAGCGGGTCCATTAGACCCTCCCCCAACCCCCTCCCACCCCAGAGGCTGCCTTCTCTCTCCCCATTTTGGTCTCGAAACTCTCGCCGTAAAAATCTTCAAGTCGTCTATTGTTTTGGGACTCTCGAACAAAAGCGAAAATCTTGTTTGGGCCGATTTAATCGAATAATCTGAATAAATTGAGTTTTGATTACGTATTTTTATTTTATTCCGGAATGTTTTTATACATTTTTGATGGATTGCAAGATGTAGAAAATGAAGTCGTCTAGTATTTTGACGGATTACAAGATGTAGAAAATGAGGTCGTCTAGTATTTTGATGGATTACAAGATGTAGAAAATGAGGTCGTCTAGTATTTTGATGGGTTACAAGATGTAGAAAATGAAGTCGTCTAGTATTTTGATGGATTACAAGATGTAGAAAATGAGGTCGTCTAGTATTTTGATGGATTACAAGATGTAGAAAATGAGGTCGTCTAGTATTTTGATGGATTACAAGATGTAGAAAATGAAGTCGTCTAGTATTTTGATAAGATTTGAATAAGAGGAAATGAATGATTGATAAGAGGAAAGCAAGATTTTTATTTTATTAGGGAAACAAACAGTTGTACATATTTTATTAAGTTAATTACATATTACATGATTGCATAAACCAGCGAAGTGTCCGCAAAAATGCGTGGTATATATAAAAACATTAAAGAAAACAAAAAGTGGTAGAAAAATAAGAAAATAATATAAAAGACAAATAAAAAACACAGCATGTAGGATAGATAAAATGAAATCAAATTTTTGAATCTATACACACGTAATACATTTTCATATCATAAAAAAAAACTTTCAAGAATAAACATGGTTAGCCATTTGCAAGCGCCCTTGAGGTGATTTTTTCACAACATAAAAAACGGCGCTATATAAATCTTCCAAATATTATTTTGAAAAGAAGGAAGAAAATGAAGTAGTATTTTGATGGATTGCAAGATGTAGTAAATGAGGTCGTCTAGTATTTTTTTGTATGTCGATGAAAATGTATTAAATTTAAAGAATTACTAACGACAGTAAAATTAGTTTTTTTGATATTTTAAAAAATGACAAGATATGAGCTTTCAAAGTGAAAATGGATAAAACGTATGCAAAAGGTGTCTCGTGACGTCACACATGACACGATTCAGTTCAATTCATAATTCGAATGACAGTGCTGCAGTACCGCCGCGATGTCACAAGCTTTTCGGCCGGCCGCAAATATCGTATTATCTTCGGTATTATTCGGCATTTTCCAAAAATTAAAAATGATAATATCCTACGCGTATTCCAGTAATATGATAGATAGGATTTGGAAAAAAAACGTGAAATTTCGTTTCGTTAAAATATTTCGTCTGGTCAGTACAACAGTGGCAGTTTATGCGGGACGTGACCTATCTCCCCGACGCGTGCCAACTGCTGCCTGCTGCCTGCTCCCTTCCTCCTCCCCACAGCCAGGTACAGGTACAGCCAGGGACACTTGACCCAGTCATCCATTTCGCGTCGTTCAGAATGTGTCTAAAACTAAATTTCTTCATAATCAATGAATTTCCCCTTTATGCGTTTTTTGCGAACTGGAAAATACCCTATATTTTTTCTTGACTTTATGATTATCTTTCCCTTTCCAAAGTAGAGTTGGGATATTGACTTGGTAAGCCCCCTTCTAGACTTCTAGTGAATATACGCATTTAAATGTCGTCTAGTGTCTGGAACAAGTGAATATACGCATTTAAATGTCGTCTAGTTATGGAAAATGTGAATTTAGCGCATTTAAATGTCGTCTGGTGTCTGGAACAAGTGAATTTAGCGCGTTTAAATGTCGTCTAGTCTTTAAATGTCGTGGAAGAAGTGAATTTAGCGTCATCACTGGTCCACTCAGCCGAGTAAACACGCAACCTAAACTAACTAACTATTACCCCGATCCCAACTGTCCAACACAAATATATTGAAATATAAGGAGATGGGCTATCGGCAATTTTTACTGGGTGGGACTGTGCTTCCTGTTGTCGCCGATATTTTTAACCAATACTACTGCACACATTCAAAAATCAACTAAATGAACGAATTCTTTCCGTATTCAAACCATATTGTTAACCAATACTACTGCAAGAATTCGAAAAATCAACTAAGTTTCGTACTCAAACTATTCCCATTAGGTAGTAGTTCCGGCGACCGTCGAGCGGACATCATAGCATATCTCCTTATATTTCAATATCGTTAGTCCAACACCATTATTTTTTATATATTTATAGAAAAACATGAAAAAAGTCACCGGAGACTAAAATTTCATTTACATTTTTTACTCCAAATAAAGTCAGGAATCACTGGTAAAGTAAATTTTACTAATTTAATGAAAACAAATAACTTTGTGTACACCACTATTTAATTAACAATATCAACATGTTTCGAAAACTATGTTTTCTTCGTCAGGATAATAAGTTAATTTATTTGAAGAAATAAATTTTATTACTTTACTACTAATACTCTTTTGTATCGATTTTCATGCTATTTTATTTTCTAAATTATATTCGCTAATATGACACAAATCAGCTTTCCGGGGTAACCGGAAAATGGTGCCATTAATAAAATGTCCCCTTAAATAAACGCCCGGGTTACCGGCAAAAAAAAAAGAATAATGGTATTACTTCAACCCTATTAGTTTTTTATTACTTATTGAGTTAGTTTTTATTAAAATGTACGTACGTAAACTAATATCTGAAAACGTGATTTATTTTTGGGATTTTATAATGTGTTGCGCTACTTCCTTCTTTAACCAATGTTTCGCCTAAATAAGGAGCGTGACACGGCATAAAACACCCAAAATAAATCACGATAATACTTTTGGCTGTGCAAATCTGAAATCATGTCTAATATGTTTTTTTTTTTAATATTATTTTATTTATATTAGCTCCACACCTGAGAAAAATAGTTTTCCTCAGTGCCTGTGTCATCTTTGGGGATGCTGTGTGGAGGGTCTTTTTAAGGAAAGGAAGGTGAGGAAGTTCTGTGAAGGAAAAAAAGTTATGAGGGGTGGGTAGGAAGCTGGTCCTGCATCCAGGTCAACCGCCACCAGATCTAGACAAACCTCACCCCGTGAACTCGGGCATCCCTGCCAAGTCACCAAACGTGGCGAACCACTTGGGGTGACCTATAGCAGAGGTGTTGGTTTTCCAATAAATGGTTCGGTACCCAAATTCATTACTCGCCTCCCAAATTGCAGTGAACATGATTACAATTCATTGTTTATAATACTATATTTTTTCAGTAAACCTAACATTTTTTTTAAAATACAATCTTTCTTTAGACTTTCTTGTATATACATACGATTTTACATCTATTTGAATTTCGATTTTATTTTTAAAGAATTAAATGTTGGAAGTGGAAATTAACTCACTTCCCGACATCCTATCGAGCTGAACCTTAAAGTTGTCGATGACAATGCATTCTATCATCTTTTGGTTATTCATGAACTTGAATATTAACTTTAAAATTTGATGAATTGTTCAATTTCTTTGAAAAAACCCGTCCTTGTACATCTCACTGTTCTGTTTTTCATATTTACAGTTTGTTAGGTTTCCTTCATTGCTAAATATAATATTCTAGAGAAGTAATCTAAATGTGGAACAACTATAGTTTAAAAAGTTAGTAATTAAAAAGTTGCTAAACTTTATACGTCGAGTCAGAGAGTTAGTACCTATTATATGCAGGGTGTTAATGGACGTACTTGACTTACTTTAACCAGTGATTCCTGACATTATTTGGAGTAAAAAATGTACTTGAAATTTTGGTCCCCGATGACTTTTTTGATGACTATTTTTTTCAACAAAAACATTAAAAAATAGCAATGTTTGACAGTTGAGGGCGGGGGAAGAGGTTGGGCGGTTACTCGGCTGAGTGACATGCGAAAGTAATTTTTTTAATGTTTGATTTTGAAGAAAAAAAATTTGAAAAATGTCATCGATAAAGTCACCGGAGACCGAAATTTCGTTTACATTTTTTACTCCAAATAATGTCAGGAATCACTGGTTTAAGTAAATCAAGTACGTCCCTTAACACCCTGTATATATATTTGGGAGGTGGGTATGGGTACCGCCGCACCGGGAACCATTTAATGGATAACCAACGCCTCTGCCTCAAGGGGTTCGACACATTTGGTGACTTAGCAGGGGTGTCCGGGCTCTCGGGGCGAGGTTTGTCCGAGTCTTGGCGGCGGATGCATCTGCCCACCAGCTGCATGGCAGGCCGGATCAGGAGAGAATGGACACTTGACCCCCAGATTCCTACTCACCCTCTAAAACACTTTTCCTTCCCAGAAATTTATTCCTACTCACCCTCTAAAACCCTTTTCCTTCCTTTAAATTACGTCACACCTTAAGAGGGGGGGGGGGGGGGGGTGTAGAGATGTGTGTCAAGGGGTGTGGGGGATCATCAGTAACACGTAAAAAACTAAATTATTAAAACGCAAAACTTAAATGTAAACGAAAAATTTAAAAATATTACTGCTTTTAATTATTTTTAGTTGTAAAATTGCAAAATATGTGACGTCACACTAGGGGGGAGGGGGGTCTCATAAATGTGACGATGTATGGCAGGGACGGGGGGGGAGTAAAAAAATCTGATTTGGTAATTTATGGATGGCCCCTAATGTAAAAAAAAAATATATATATGTATATATTTATGTATTTTTGGCAGACTTAAGGAAAATTCCGTTCAAAATTTTAAAAAGCTTTTCCTAGCAAAATAAGTATGTAATGACATGTGAAAAGCTCCAAGGCTGGCTTTCTTTCTTTCAATTGGTGTAGACACTGAACACAAAAACCCAAGAAGTGTGATATATTTATTTAATGTCCGAAGGGCTTTTACAAATAAAACAATTACAAGGAATTACAAGGTAAAATAGGAGTGGGTCCATTATTTAGTTAAAAATTACAGAAATAAAGGTGGACACTTCAAATTACAGAAAAACATATCACATACATTCAGAACTAATTATTTTTGTTTTGATAAAGGACGGAAAGGTTTTGAATTATGTCGGTATTTTTTTTAAACAATTCCCCTCAGGGCCTGTCATTTTTGGGGTGCTGGGTGGAGGGTCTTTTTAGGAAACAAACGAGAGGAAGTTGTGGAAAAGAAAAAGTATGAAGGGTGCGTAGGAATCCGGGGGTCAGTTTGTCCAGAAGTGATAGACGATGAAACCATCCATCCCGCTGCGGTGCAAGGCGGCGTTCCGATAGAGTCCAGCTGGAGAGGTCTCCCTCAACCAGTCTCTCGATTCGGCCGTAGTCACGCACTTGATGGGCCGACGTATCCGCCGCCAAGATCCTGTCAAAATCACCTTGTGAACACCGACACCCTTGCTCAGTCACCATGCACAGCGAACCACTTGGGGTGACATACAGCAGAGGTGTTGGTTATCTAATTAATGGCTACCGGGGCGTCGGTACTTATACCCGCCTCCCATTTTGAGATCATATATTGTATAATAGTTAATTAATAAGAATATTTCGTGGCAGATGTCATTTACAGGTGGTCTCAACTTATAAAAAATCATATCTCTTATATTTATTAAGTAAAATAAAATAAATATCCAAGAAGACTCTTTTGCACTTTTTATAAGCGGTTTAGATTGCAATCTTTACAGATTCAAAAGAAAACTGATGTCACCAGTTTACATAAGAACTTTCGACTCATGGCCCCGGAGAGGCTAATAAAATTGATTTTCTGTTCAAGAAAGAATTCCGATATTTGCAAATATTTGAATGATTTCACCAGAAGTGAAGTTAAAGTAAGCTTATTTTGGGGTTACGTCTGCAAAACACTTCTACTGATTTGCATCTTCAGTGGTGTAGTGTGGTGTAGTGTTGGTTGGTTGGTGCTACCTTCAACTTAGGCAAAGCCTTGATAAGAAATCTTTTCAATTAAGCTTGATTTTAAATCTCTGTTTCAAAGGGTTGCCTTTTAGAAGCTGCTCGCCCATTCATTCATCTCTTTCGCCATTAATACATTCGGCTCTTTGAACTTTGCCGTGCCAACCAACCAACCAACCAACCAACTAACCAAACAACCAACCCCTGGAAGGACCTGCCCATGCACGAACATACTACCCTTAAATCTGTCAAAATTGAGACCCCCCTTCGTCAAATAATAAATTAGCCAAGCAATAGACACAACATTCTATTGCAGCGATAATAAATTAAATTTCATCTGTCTGTAAATTTCTTTGTTACGTTCCGGTTCCGTTTCAAAATGGTGGCCTTATGGATAGGTACTAAATTTTTATCTGGCTAAAGTTCGCAAGTTCGTGGTTCCTACTATGGAGCTGTGAAATCGGAAAAATCAATATTGTTGTATCTACCAGCCTGAAAATATTATTAATAAATTTTTATTTTTTTATTTATTATCATTTTTTTGGTACAATTGGTAAAATTTTGTAATACAACCTTTTTATATAAACAGTTTTAAAAAAATAGAGAATTATATAAATAGATCAGCAGATTAACCAAAAAAATCCCACATAGGCATCGCCAGTTCGTGGGTTTTTAAGACAGAAAATTACTCATAAACATACAATATCTTGTAGAAGTTTAAAAAAAAAAAAAAAAATTAAATACATAAAAAATAGATTCAGTGTTTACTGAAATACATATTCAAAAGACATGTTCATAAAGATTAATAAATTTTTTGTTAAGTTACAGCAGGTCAGATGTTACTATGTTAATGTATGATATTATATAATATATGATATATAAATATTAAAATAGGTGATATTTCTTTGACCAAATTGTATAATTGAAGTTTAAAAAAAATGATTCTTTGATTCGTAAAATACTTTTGGTTTATAATTTTTTTTTTTTTATTTCTATGTATTACAGTATTTACCTATTAATTGACATTTTTACATAATAGATCAATTTTGAAAACATTTTTACATAATATATTTTGCAATTTTATTATGTTGGGTGTAAAAAGTAGGTTTGTGAAGGTGAAACTGTGGATAGGTATTGTTGTATGTTTCGTGAACACCTCACTAGGAGAACCTGTGCTGAGGTGTTTACGTGTTTATTTATGTTTATGTATGACAAGTATTTATGTGTTGTAATAGAAAGTTTTATATGTATTTTTTTTTTTTTTTTTAATTTTAATTTTTAATTAATTAAGTAGTTTGGTAGTAATTTGAGAGGCGGGTATGGGTACCGCCGCTTAAGGAACCATTTATGGGATAATCAACACCTCTGCCATAGGTCACCCCAAATGCTTCGCTATGTTTGGTGACTTAGCACGGCTTCATGGGGTGAGGGTTTCCTGGGTCTTGGCGGCGAATGCATCTGCCCACCAACAGTTTGGCGGGCCGGATCGGGAGAGGCCTGTTTGGGGAGACTTTTAACTTCTCCAACTGGTCTCTCTTAACCCATCGTCTTGTAGAAGGTTTGGATTCATACGTCCGTCACTCCTGGACACACTAACCCCTGATTCCTATTCATCCCTCATACCTTCTTCGCCTTCCTTTACTTATAAGGTCATCCACGCAGCATCCTCTAAGATGACGTAGGCCCTAGGGAAATTATTTTCTTCAGGGCCTCCGGTGTGGGTGTTAATGTAAAAACCTAACAAAAACAAAACTGTTATCGAACAGTATTAAATACGGTAACGTCTGCGTGGTTGAATTTCAGAACCCAGTTTCGAGTGCATATTGACGCCACGCCGTACGCGTCGCGCCACAAATAACATCTGTGTAGGTGGAATTCCAAAAAAAGCTACCGTACTAATTCGGTTTTGAATTCAAGAATTCGTCACAAGATGTCGCCACTTTCGTCAGCAAGTCGGACGGGAACGTGTCTCCCCTAGATATAACTGCCACGAATTTTTTAAACATAGTCGTATCAAGCGGCTATATATTACATACGACGTCATTGCTCTCTCCGTTACTTTGTACCGGTGACTATCACTCGGTGACAGTGGATCCGAGGAACAGGCTATTTTTGAAACCAGTTCCTATTGGAATAAAATGGTCAAACACTTACCACTTACTGGACGAAGCCAAACCAAAAGCCGCCCGCAGGGCTTCGGGTTTTTAACTGCTAGTTTAAATTATTTTTGATCCATCCATTGCACCACTAGAATCAAAGGTGACTTTCAAATGATTTACCTACTTTAATCACTAGTCTGGATTTGAAAAGATTCTTTTAAAATTTGAATAATTTTAGACGTGATAACGTCTTATAAATCGATGAACGCCGGCTGCATTCACGAAAAAGCACGACTCATTGTCACGTTGTCACGTTCGTGTCGAGCGTGCAAGCGAGGGGCGGAACAAGCGTTCGGCCTAAGCGTTCGGCTTGTGACGAATCTATCTCTCTTCCACTCCATCGTTATTATTTGACGTTATCACGTAAAATTATCGTCCGTAAACCGACTTTACAGACAACCAATTTTTTTTTAACACATATAGGTATATAAGTTCCAATTTGAAATGTATCGCCTTAACGTACGCACTGGTACCCACAGTATATTGTTTAATTAATTCAACTATCAAATTGCGAAAACTAATCCAAAAAATATATCATTTTATGCGTGAATATATCACAGCATATTGATGTTTTGTCCTCTTTTGTTCGGTGGTCTGCGCTCAAAAGTGCGGGGTGACTTTTTCAGTGGACCGTGTGCCGCGATGATTTAAGTTGTCGTTTGAAGATTTGCCGAGCAGCGAGCTCCGCTTTGAAGTCGGTGCGAGTCGATGGCCAGAGTTTCGGCGGTTTCTTTGCGCCAAAGGGCGAAAAGTGAGAATTGCGCCGCGGTAAACATGTCCCACTCCTAACCCCTAATACCACTGATACAAACATCTAGGCAACCAGTCAACCAGTGATGTGATGTCCAAAATGTTTTTGCCTTTGATGAGGTGCAAAATTTTTCTAGATTTTCCTCAGATTTTGAGTAGGTACCTTGTATAGTACACGCCAAATTATAATACCGACCTAACGTTGATACAGAAATTGTCGCAATTCGCTACAAAGGTCAGAAAAGCGACATGCCTCCCCGCCCACGCCTTTCTCTGTCGCACGTACGTTTTACGCATCTTTTTCTTTCGCTTACGGTCATTGTAAAGTCAGTAAAGTGACTGTACCTGCGCGAGAATGGATCTAATCAAGTTCAGGTCGGAATTTAAGCTTGGCGCGTACCTGCCACCGAAATAGAACGTTTTACGTTTCATGATGGTCGGGAGGTAAGATGACCATTTTTTTTTTTAAATAAATGAAAAGGTTTTATTAGGCAAAATCATTTTATAGTTTGAATGTATTTGTGCACACCTATAGTGGACAAAAATGGTTTTAAAGACTTTAGAACTCCAACCCGCAGTCTCCTCTATCCTCGGAATGGTCCTACAATAAACACCCTACCTACCCTCCACACACGTCCTACCTTCTCCACACAGGAGGACCCGAGGAAAATATTTTCCTTCAGGACCTATGTCATCTTTGAGGATGTTGTGTTTTTTTTATATAGGGGACAGGGAAGAGGAAGGTGAGAAAGTACCTGGCTTTTCAGATCTGGTCACTAAACACGGCTAAAGCCATTTCAAGCAACGTTTCAATTCTGAATGGTGGTCTTACACCAGGGCGATACTGATAGTATCTTCCACTCTGGAACGTGCCGTAAATATACTATATATTATTGTAAATGAATAAATTGTGAAATAACACAAATTAATCAAATAAAATTTATTTGCCACGCCGGGATTCGATCCCGCGACCTTCGGATTGTGAGTCGAGAGTCTTGCCTCGGGACCACGGAGGCCGTGTGTGAAGGGTCTTTTTAGGAAAGGAAGAAGAGGAAGTTCTGGGAAAGAAAAAGATACGGGGGCGGTTAGGAGTCTGAGGGTCACTAGTACATAAGCAAGAATCTTTTAAAATTACTCTACTGTAGGTGCCTCCTGTAACATAGATAGAGATACTCCATTGCCCTCTAATGACTATGACTGATTGGAATTTCCGACTTTTTAACAATTATTTATTAACATATTATTAAACAATATAATTTCGGTGGTGTGTACATAAAAACATTTCGGTTTTTGTAACATACGTAATATTATAATTCTAAAATAAATAATTCTTAGTCTTTTATGAGAAAACGCTCATAATCTACCCTCCGAAGCCGTAGCGAAGTCCTGTTTTAACTCGACCGTTTTACATTTCGTCTGTACATAAATTTGTTTACACGTTCCGCTTCTGGTTCAAGATGGTGGACGTTTTAATGGTTCAGAAAAAAAAAATTATGTGAAATCGTCATGTTTATCTGGACTTTCTTTCATTCGTATTTTTTCAATATTATGGTATATCCACCTGCCTAAAGAAAGTTTGCAAAGAGAATTATGGTTAGATGATAGTGAACAGTAGACAAGATTCGTAGAAAATGTATTTGTTACATTTTCTACGAATCTTGGATAGTAACATTTCTTTGGATAAATTGAAATAAAATTTTTCATCAAATATACACAGTTTGTCAAATAAGAGTAGAAAACATAGGAGAGCGCCACTGTTGTTCAAACGGCAATACTAATCAAATAACTCATGGTGTTAATGCAAATATAGATGCCCACTGATCTCAAAATTAGATTTGTATACAGGTATATTATTATTAGTCCCAACATTCAAAAATCTATTTATAAAAAATTCAATCTTACAAATTGTAAAAGAAAAAGAAAAACACTCATTCGTAACGGAAAATCGTACCAGACTCAAACATGTATTTGTATGCCCGAAACTAAAAACTTCTTTTGCTCAACATCATTTTTCATACCAAGGAAAATACTTTTTTAACAACCTACCCATAGAAATCAGAATCATTAATAACAAAATAAAATTATCGAACTCTATCAAAAATCATTTTAAAGAAATCAGCAACGGGAAGACTGCTTCCCCTATTTCCACACGAATGTAACACTAAAAAATATACTTGTTTTTACTCTTATGGAATGCATGGATGTCTTTTAGTTAAAAATTGCGATGTGTTTGTATTAACTGCACTAATTACTTATGTAACGCACGTGACTGTTTAAATGTATAAATATATATAGAATGTAAACTCTTCTTCCATCCACAAGCAAATGCTTTTAATGGAAGACCAGTACTACTTTATATGTACCATTTTTGAGATAAACAAATAAAAAAATAAAAAAAATAAAATTATTATACCTTTGCAATTTTGTGTCAACATAATGAATAATAACGATAATGTATTAAAATATAAAGCACATATAAAGTATAAGGTTAAGAAATTAAATATAAATATAAAGTTAAGAAATTGCTCACATTTATTTAATACAAGCTTAAGTAGTACCTATCGCGTTGCCCGGACTTTAGATCATGTCTCTAATTTTAGATCTGAATATATTTAACTCATTCAGAAAGTAGTGTAACTAAACTCACCATTAGTGATTCTTCCTTTCTATCTACTGTTAAATTCGAATTTTTATTTAATTAAATGAAAGCAAATCACTTTGCGAAATACTATTTAATCAAATTTATGTCATTAAGTAGGTACCATAACAACAGTGCTTCTTCGATTTTATTTTTTTTCTTTAAGAACAAAAATGTTTTTTAAAATGTGGGTTACTACGTTCTTAACATTCAGTGTCATTATTGCACTTTAAAATAATATTTGACAGTTAAATTGGTGTTGCCAGCCTAAAAATTTTGTAGTTCCATTTTTAAAATTTTCTACTCTTATTTGACAGACTATAGTTTATAATTAAGTAGGTGACCGTTTTAAGTACCCACTTACAATTCTTATGATTTCAGAGGAAATTTTGGTTTTGCTTTACTAAAGAAAATTAGACACATTCTTTTCTTCTACTGTTCACAGAAATACTATGTAATTAATTATCGTAATAATAACATTTGGTAAAGTTGTAATACTCCGTCTTCACTTGGCCATTCGTATGACGCTGAACACTTCGCTTTGATTTTAACAAAATTAAAATATAAAATGCATATTTTTCCTCACTTTTCTTTAATCAAGCTATATCTTACTATTTAATAAATAAGAAGTATTCCGTATTAAGATGAAGCTATATGTGAAATCCTATTTAGATTCATCTTTACAACGAATCAGTTTACAATACGAACATCAAAAAATATGCTACGGATAAATTGAAGCTTTTACTAGCTTTTCTACGTATTGGAATTACAATAAAATTATTATTTACATAACAAAAAATTTAAGCGTAAACCACAAAAAATATGTTTTTTCATGACTTAACTAAGAAGTAACATAAGAAACTAAATTAATTTTTTTTAAATACCCTTTATGGCTAAGACTATTTTTGAGGTTTTGTATGTTCTAACTTTTTTTCATTCTTATGAAATTATGCACAAAATAAATAAAAAAAAACCACTATAGTTTACTTGCCTCGTGCAAATAAACGAAATATATTTAATTTTGTGTGACATGAGAATCGAAATATTTCTAGCGTTTATATTCCTCTTAACCGTGATGCGGTAATCGACAAGTTTATCTGATATTTAAATAGCATATTACTATTTCTAATTCAAATTAGCAATAATAATACGTCTATTATTTAGCTACCTTTGTGGCCAAGTTGTAATAAATATACTGGTTAAAAGACTACCATTGGTCAGCCAATAGTTATTTGAATAAATCGTGACATCTCATTAATTCGTGCAAAACCTTTATTGAAATTGTACGTTTCAGTCATGCTTTGAATAGTTCTGAATCAGATTTATAAAAATATTTTTTTTTTTTTTGTAATTTTCAATAGTTAATGTTACGTTAAAATCCTAAGCGCCTATTTTCGTTGGATGATATTATAATCGGAGGTTCGTTGTTGATATCGTCTTGCTGTGATTATTCCAACAAAAGCCGCATTCAACGGATAAAAAGCGGCGATGTCGAGAGCTAGACAAATAGCGTGCTACCCGAACAGGGAAAAGCACTCTGACGGATTCATCAAATATTTAGTTCGTCTCGTATCTTACTGTATCCAGTGTATCCACCGTGCACTTATCCCGGGCTAGACAATGCGCGTATTTATTTACCCAGCACTCCAACCAACCAACCTTACATTCAATTTTATCTTCATTCGGGATTACTTTATAATATTATCTTTTCTAAAGAAAATAGTAAGCGCGAATAATAAAATATGGAAAGCCGATTTCATATTCACTCTTGATTTGAATTTTTGATAACCTGTTGTTCCAAAACTCAGAAATGGCATTGAATATTCCCGCTCTCGGGTGCCATCAGAGCCCTCTTTTGCATACGCGGCTCGTTTTCGAGCTTTGGAACCGTCCTCCCGCCTGACTGCTTTACCCTCCGAGCGGAGCAGTTCGCGCGCCTTGTGACAGATGGCGGCGGCGAGCTGTCAAAAAGCATCATCTCTTGTGTACCTGAAGGATGCGCGCCCGAACGTGAAAATATCATATTTCTATTTTCAGATGGAATTCATTTGTATGCTTGGTATTATATCCTTTATTTTTACTCGTTTTTAAGTTTTACCTTTCGTGTTCCATCAATTTTATATACCTAACACATCCATTCCCGATAACACAAACTTTTAACAACCACCTTTTCAAATTCCGCCTCCTACCTTATTCACCGTTTCTGTCATTTTTATGTTTGGATTTATCATTTTTAACAACGAAGATCTTTATTTGACTTCAGGTTTGAAAGAATAAACAGGGTATCGTGTTTTTTCATCTTCCTGGTTTGAACTAAAGTAACTCACGAAATGATGGCATTGGAAAGAGAACTACCTAACAAAAAATAATACATGTGGACATGTTCGTAATTTTTACTAGAAGTTTCTTCTGATTGCAAGCATGACTTAACAGTGTGCACGAAACTGTTTTAATGCCAATAAATTGCTTAAATATTGTTTTAAGTATTTGTAATACTTCCAAACCAGAAGATAACATGTATTTATCACCATTGTTTTTTTCTGCAAACATGACTCCATGTACAAAAAAATCAATTGAAACGAAACATTAAAAAATAATTTACTTTCACATCTCATTAATCGATTTACGCTATATTCTGGTTTATTGCAAGTTGTTTTTAACAAATAAAAATATGAATGAACAGCCGTTGAACCTTTCAAAATTATGATCTATTATATGAAAAAAAACCCTAACATTCTTTGTTGGACCGACAATAAAAACAGATTATGTTTCATAGCGTGCGTAGTTGTTGCGTATCCCAAATCAAAGTATTGCATTCACAGAATATGACATGAGTCAGTGGGTTGGTTGAGTTGATACGGCACTCGGGGACCATCGATTAGTTCTGCCACGCGCAGTCTCCCTTCACCCCTCACCCCGCTCCCCTGCGTTAGCCAACCAACCATTCAACCACCAGCCAACGGGTGTAGCTACGTACCCAAATAACCCACCCTTCAAATTATTCACATTATTATCCCTAATATGATATTACAATCACGGATAGTTTATTGGCAGAGATATTTTTCAAATGTAAACATAAAAGCAGACCCAATGTCGTATTTTTGTATTCTGACTTATTGATGATTTCTTTTTACCATTGTCGTAAACAAACCTGATATTATATAGTGCTATTGAATTATTTAAAGTTATGGATGTTTATTTTTACATATACGCAATAACTACACAAAACTAATACAGTATTTTATTCTTGGATAATTTTAATGACTATATAATATGTCATGTTTTTGGATAATTTTTACTTATTGGTAATGTAAGACAATTCGCAGATAATTCAGATAAAGTAAAAAGTCATATTATTTTCAGTACTAATATGGTAATATCAAATTCTAGAATTACCTACTGACGTTTGCTTTTATATAAAGAATTTTCTGCACTTACTTTCTATTACTTGTACGTCTTGTATGTGCAATTTTTGTTATTTTTAATTTTTCGTAAATGTGAAGAATTCCACCCATCCAATGACCTAACTACACCCCTTAATTGGGCATTTGAATTTCCCTTCCTTCAAATAAAAATTTGGTTTTCTGCAACGTCTCATCAATATTTAAAAAAAATGCAATTCTGCATCCCAATTTACCACCAAACAATCACATACTCAAACTATACAAATCATTTTATTAGACGTCTATCTGTGGTTATTAAATTCTTAAAAATATATATATTAACCTGAATTCAAAAGAACGTTACTGCCTTATTTTTGTACCCTTCAATTATGATTTAATTCATAAAAAATCAAATAATTTGTATGACGATCAATAATGAATTTTTTTTTTGAGAATTTTGGCTCGCGTTGCACAGTCCCTTGCTCCATGATGCCATTGTATTCCTCCCAGTCAATATTTGGAGGGGTGAAGTGATCCGTCCCCTCTCTTCTCCCGAACCTCCGACGCTGGTTCCACTTGCCATTCTGACATTGATCCTGCCAGTCATAATATTCTACTCTGTCTTAAAAAACTTCATTCAAATATCTCCGGCAGCGTACTTTATTGTTCACTATTTATCTGCTCCACAAACGACACGACAAATGATGGTACGTAAAAAACTGTAATGATGGTAAGCTAGTTTATTCTCCTATTAAAGTTTTTATGATGTCTGTGTGCAGTCATCTGTGAAAATATGATTTAATTTGTTGTGGCAGTATTGTATGTTTATGGTCCATTGATTACGGCTACCTGGCTTTTTCTATCCATTGTATTCTTCAATGTTATGAATGCAATTCCTTAAACCCAAATTCTTTTATTAATATTTCATCATAACTATGCACTTCTTTATTCTTCTGATTATCAAACCTATTTATTAATATCATTATTTGTAATACAATATGGTACTATAAAAAAACCCTTGGAAAAAATTGGACCCTTTTAAGCATGAAGTGTATTGATTTTCTCATCGCCGTGGATTTCATAAGATTTAAGCGTACTAGCGGGAAGCGGGGAATGATGGATGTTTTATTTGAATATTACTAAAAATGAGGGACGGATAAATACGATCGATCGGCGTCCATTATTGACTTGCATTCTTAAATGGTTACGAGAAAAAAATGGCCTATTGTGATTTGCCGTTATGATTTTAATGTGTATTTTGGTTTTATTAATGGAATTTATGATGTTTAGGGGAATAAATTATAATAAAAAATGTTTAATAACTTGTGTATTGCTGCTTGTGGAATACCACCTCAAGAGTTTGTGCGCCGAAGTTAATAAACACAGGCAGAATCATATTTTTGAAAGCAAAAACCTTATTATTTCTATAATGTAGGTTAAATATTGTATTGACCACCTGTATTTTATACTAACTGAAAGTCTCCAGTGTTGACCAGGCTTTATGCAGAGCTTTTCCGAAATCAGATGTAGATAGTAATTTTCCTAGTATTTTGAATTTCAAGTGCACTAAATTTCATTAAGAAGTATCAAAATTCTGCTTTAGAGTGGGAAAAAGGGGTGGGGGGTTGTTTTTTGAAATCTCACGTAAAACAGTAACCTTCAACTTGTTTTGAGGGTTAAGCGTACAAGATTTCATCAATTTCTGAATAAAATTGTAGATTTGTAAAAATAACTAAGTATTGTGTATTCAATAAATAAATTTGCTATTATTCCTCTGTGTCGTGTAACATAACAGAAATTATATCTTGAATGTGAATTTCTTTCCAATCCAAAGTAAGGTTTGAGTAGGATCATTTCTTAATGTTGATTATGACGCACCATGTATGTTTAGTTGTGTGGATAAGTGTGTAATGGTTTGTGTAATTGTTTCAGTGTCTGTGTGGCCATGCTGTCCGCGGGTGGGAGGAGGGCCCTTGCGCCATGAGCCACACTCCTGTCGGAGGTCACCCGCAAGGTAAACTAACTATACTTCCCCTATTATTATTTTACGCATTGTGTATGTTTACGTAGATCATTTCAACCAATTTTTGCCATACAATTCTAAACACTGGCAAAACTAAATAAAACTCACATTTGTAAAACATCAATTTTAATATTTTATTTACTTTTGTTTATTTAATATTTTGTTCACATTAAATCGGTTTGCATATTTTTTAAAATTAAAAAATTGGGAGACTTAACCACTCAGGCTAATTTAGGTCGCTTTATATTCATACCTAAAAGTTGATCATAAAATAATCAAAATGATTTGAATCCAAAATTACGGACTTCAATTTGAAAAACAACAATGAAACTTTGTGATTTTTTTATAATTGTTTTTACATGAAACAGCAAAAAAGTCAGGTAATGATAAAAGTTTATGATACATTTGTCTATCAAGATGGTGGCTTACCCCTAGACCACAGCTGGCCAGTGTGTTATGCTGTGTTGCGCTACCTTCTTCTTAAGCCAATGATTCTGAGAGTGTTACAGTGTCCATCATCAGGGCAGATGTGAACATTACACTAACCTAACTACTCGTACAGAATTTACAGATAAATCATTTGTAGTATTGCTTGAGTTAGCAGAACTACAAAGTGATGTTTCATAAATAATAATATGAACAATAAATGTTCCGAGTTGAATATGTACAAGTAAAAATGTATTGAGATGATAATAAGGAGTATCTGTGTGTTTTGTTGTCAGGTTGGGAAGGCAAGCTTGCTGACAGGTCGTCTCTGCCACCGGTGCCCGGGGAGGAAAGGGGGCGTCCCCCCGCACTCTACAGCGAGCACATCTCTCACCATCATAACAGGTCAGTTCACTCACAATCAGTGGCAGTTCGCGGCACATCCCATTGGGAGCTCAATCGGAGATTAAAATAAAAAAAATATCCTCACATGTATGAAAAAATGCTAAGTTGGTCTTTTACATATTACGGGTACATTTTCTCTCTTGATCTAAAGGAATTTGATCACATATCTGCACCAGAGATTAGCGATTTAGCAACAAGATACAATTAGGCAATTCATTAAAACGTCTGTGGCTAAAGAATATATAATGTCCGTAGGTTACAAGAAATAGTTTTAATTATTTTTTTGTAAAAAAAAATAACATCTTCAGTAATTAACTTATTTTAACAACTTAAAATTTCACAAAATTAGGTGCTTTACACTTAGGCATCTAGTAGATTCCCAAGGTTTGCGACCTGCAACTGCTCTTTTATATATTTAATAATATTATTATTCAATTTATTAAAACAGTTTATTTATAAACAAGTTCTGCTAGGTAATTATTTTTACACGTGACAGCTGTTTCGCCTTCTGAAGGCATTATCAACTGACTTCAGAAGGCGAAACAGCTGTCACGTGTAAAAATAATTACCTAGCAGAACTTGTTTATAAATAAACTGTTTTTATAAATTGAATAATAATATTATTAAATATATAAAAGAAATAAAAAAATTAAAATGGAGTTCTACAAATTAAACTTGATAACAATAAATAATGCAACTGCTCTGATGCCAATAATATGTTTTATATGAACCTAAAAAATATGACAGATGGTCCCATAGGTGCTGATATTCATAATGCACCTATGAGATTTGGGAACCATTTTGGACTCATTCTTGGGCAGTAGGAGTATCATTCAGACGGTTGGAGTTTTTAGCACAGAATTTGAATGTTGTCTGCTGTTTGACCGGTTGAACGCCTCGGTGTTTACGGATGAAACTCGAAAATTTCGCGATGTTTTGACTTTTGACGTAAATTTTGTGGGTTAATTTTATGCTCTGGTATGTAATATTTACCGAAATAAGTTCCTTGAACAACAAACTACACCCACAAACAACTTTACTTGCATTTATTTGACAAATTGATAGGTTTATCAATCTTTTTATTACCCGCGGCGCACCCAGTTTGACAGTTGAAAATCGCGGGAGAAGTGACATTTAGAAAGTCAGAGAAACCATTGTAAATAATCATTCGAGAGGCTAGGTGTGTTTCTTATATCTGTTACGTCAAGAACAAGAATGCCCCAAGCGATTCTGACCTTGTTCTTCATACATTTTCTTTATACGTAAGGTTTAAAATTGCATATCAAAAAGTTTTTTTTATTTATTTTTTTATTCGGCTATAGGGCGCGCACCGGCGCGCCAACGGCACGCGACCTGTTAAAGGGTGATAAAATTATAGTACTACATAGTTTGTATTATTTTTGAAATATTTTTTATGGAAGTTCACAGTGCAAACACTTTCAAAAGAACCGCCATTGCTCACACTATAATCCATATACGTACTTGCGAGACAGATTCTTTATTCACATGTAACCTCTTGTTATGTTGCAGATACCATGGAAACAAGGCGCCGGCCGTGCCCCGCCGCGTGTCAGCTCCGGGCTACTCGGGCGGCTCGGGGGCCAAGACGCCGTCCACCCCCCCCGCCTACCTGCGCTGGGCCCGCAGCCTGCGAGACCTGCTGCAGGTAAACCCTCTCACCTCTTACCATTGCACACATCACATCAATTTCAATGTCACCATTCACAAACAAATTATATAGCAAACTCGCCAATTCCTCCCTTACATAGCTAAGCAAACAAATATACAATACAATATTAACATTTTTAATGTAACAATCTCTACTTTTAAAATTAACTTGAACAAATTTTTTTATGTACATTTATTATTTCTTTATATTATTTCAGTTTATTATTGTATATTATTACTGTTTAAAATTATAACCATTGATTAAGTAGTTGGCGCATTTGTCCACAAAGCGAAAGGTCCTTGATTCGAATCCCTGAGGTGCAAATATCTTTTTCTGATTTTTTGTTTCCAGATTTTCGATTGAGTCTCGCTAATATTGTCTTCATTTAATTAAATATTGGTGATTGTACTTAACCCCTGACGAGCCAGGAAAAAACGAAAAAACGTCAACTTTAACGTATTATTTTGCAGGTTAATTTTATGCCATCTAATGTAATTTTTACTGAAACACATTCCTTGAATACTAAACTATACATAAGAACAATATTACTTGCGTTTATTCAATGAATTTATACTTTTTACTACGTTTCAAATAACACGGAAAAAACGAAAAAATTTCGCGATGTTTTGACTTTTACGTAATATTTTGCAGGTTAATTTTTATGCTATCTTATGTAATCTTTACTGAAACACATTCCTTGAATACTAAACTATACATAAGAACAATATTACTTGCGTTTATTCGATGAATTTATACGTTTTACGATCATTTCGTCGCCCGCGACGCGAGACTTCACAGCCGCCATTTTGTCCAGCCGGGCGACGCGCAGCCTCGCAGGCCGTGTCATAAACAATCTCAAAGAAATTATATCGCTGCTCTAGGTGGGTTCATGGTATCTTATACCTTATGAACAAGAATGCCCCAAGCGATTCTGACCTTCTTCTTCACACGTTTTCTTTATACATAAGGGTTAAAATCGCATAACAAAATTATTTTTTAGTGATTATTTTGGTTTGCGTCGATTGATCACCGGTGATCGAACGGCTAGTAACGAGTTAACATGGTTTTTGTTTATTTTGCTCAGGATGCCGAGGGAGTCCGTCTGTTCCAGTGGTTTGTGCGCGAGGCCGGAGCCCCGCACGCCGACCGCCTGGACTTCTACTTTGCGTGTCAGGGCCTCAAGCAGCAGAGGGACCCCCTACTCCTCAAGTCTATGGTGGCGGCCATCTACAAGTAAGACACTATCCTTCTTTGTCGATACAAAACAGAACAATGTTCTAGTTACACAAATGTTCCCGGATAACAATGCTAATTTCCGCCTTGATATGAAGAGAGCTCAGTTACCTGGGGAAAGCCATTGGAACTTGGAACCAGAAGAAATTGCAATAATCCTCGTGAACATACTTAACCCCTCAAATGCCTTGTAGCAAACGGGTAAATTTCGCGATGTTTTGACTTTGACGTAATATTTTGTGGGTTTATTTTATGCTATCGTATTTAATATTTACAGAAAAACAATGAACTACCCCCAATAACAACATTACTTGCGTTTATTTGACATAGGTTTATCGATCTTTTCATGACCCGCGACGCTCAAAGTTTGACAGCTCAAATCGTGGGAAAAATGACATTTGCAAAGTCATAGAAACATTCAAAAATAATTATTCGAGTGGCTAGGTGTGTTTCTTATACCTGTTACGTCAAGAACAAGAATGCCCCAAGCGATTCTGACCTTGTCCTTCATACATTTTCTTTATACATAAGGTTTAAAATCGCATATCAAAAAGTTTAAAAAAAAAATTATATTCGGCTATAGGGCGCGCGCCGGCGCGTATATCGGCAAGCCGCCAGTCAAAGGTAAAAATCACATATCACCCGAAGGTCCTAAAAAATGTAAAGGAATATATTTTTTCAAAATGTCAATCGATTACTGAATAGTTTTTCTATGATGATCTAAATTATAGTGTGATTTAAAAAACAACTTAGAAGTTGCACATAACTCTCTTTTGAGGGATGTGTGTTACAGCCCTACGGTGTGGGAAGGAGGAATAAGGTGAATCACGGGAAATAGCACAATGTGTTGATTTCTTACATTAGCTTGGTGCCTTCACAGGATAAGACAGTTCATGAACACTCTGCTTAACAGCCTTTGATCCTTTAGCAGCTCGCTCCCTCGGAGACTAATGTTAAGGATGTTTGTGTTTGCAGCTTCATCAGAAAATCACAGCTAACGATACCGGAGGATGTGCGGCGGCGGATCAAGAGGGTGCTCAAGGACGAGGAGGAATTGGATGCTGACATCTTCGATTCTATGCAAGCTGAGGTGAGATACTACATATTATAATATAACTATATATCTCCTCATTGCTTTGTCTGCTGTGTAAAATGCTATTGCATATTATTTTAAACAGAACTGGTTTTTTCTGAAATTGAGAACAATCTTCAAGAAGGCCTGGTTTGTGATTGCTAAGATTTCTAAGGGCCGATTGTTTCACAGAACTTGAACAATTCATAGAATTTAAAAGTTAATATTCAAGTTTTGTATTATTGCACATATACAGCAACTTGATATTAACCCCTGACGAGCCAGGAAAAAACGAAAAAACGTCAACTTTAACGTATTATTTTGCAGGTTAATTTTATGCCATCTAATGTAATTTTTACTGAAACACATTCCTTGAATACTAAACTATACATAAGAACAATATTACTTGCGTTTATTCAATGAATTTATACTTTTTACTACGTTTCAAATAACACGGAAAAAACGAAAAAATTTCGCGATGTTTTGACTTTTACGTAATATTTTGCAGGTTAATTTTTATGCTATCTTATGTAATCTTTACTGAAACACATTCCTTGAATACTAAACTATACATAAGAACAATATTACTTGCGTTTATTCGATGAATTTATACGTTTTACGATCATTTCGTCGCCCGCGACGCGAGACTTCACAGCCGCCATTTTGTCCAGCCGGGCGACGCGCAGCCTCGCAGGCCGTGTCATAAACAATCTCAAAGAAATTATATCGCTGCTCTAGGTGGGTTCATGGTATCTTATACCTTATGAACAAGAATGCCCCAAGCGATTCTGACCTTCTTCTTCACACGTTTTCTTTATACATAAGGGTTAAAATCGCATAACAAAATTATTTTTTAGTGATTATTTTGGTTTGCGTCGATTGATCACCGGTGATCGAACGGCAAGTAACGAGTTAACCCTTCGAATAATGAGAAAATAATATCTATGAACTTTTGCCTGTCAAAGTTTGCACGCAAAAATTCTCGGTTCTTCCCATGCATTTCAAATGTTCATTTTTATTGGTTATTTTTTAATCTTTTTGAAAAAAAAAATTGTTCTAAAATCTAGATAAAATAATCTTTCTGATGTGCTTATCAAAAATTAAGATTTTTGTTTTAAAATATTAAAATTTTTATATTGAAAATGTGAATTAGCTTAAAAATTACGTACCTGGGGTCTCCCTAAAAAAGTACATAAAATAAAAGAAAATTAAAATTTTAAATACAGATTCCTTTTTTTAAGAAAATTTGTAGTAAAACTGTCACTTCACTTTTTATCACATTCATACAATTTTATTTTTAAATTAATTGTTTATTACGTCACACATTGGCACAAAATAAAATCGTCACTTATGATCGGGTTTGTAAAATATCTGATCAATATAGCACGTTTATTCCTAAGGCAATAAGAAGCAATATTTCTTTCGCTTTCTAATATAAAAGAAATCACAAATTTTTGCTTGACAGGAAAAGAGATATCTAACTTTTAATGATGCTCGGTCGTTCTGGGACAATCTGGGTCTCCTGTTATTATAACGGCATATGATGTTTTGGGACAACTAGGGTCTCCTGTGATTATTCGGGTTAACTTTAAAATTTTGAGAATTCTTCAAGTTCTGTGAAACAACTGACCCTTATGACTTGTTTGCACTTGGCAAGTAGTTTAGTCGAGTAGTGAGTAACTCGCTACTTGGCTGGCCGAAAAGTGCGCAGGGACACTACTCGCCCGAAAAAATTGAACGAAATGAATTGACTCTACTAAAGAGCTGACTAAACTACTCTACTAAAATTGTGGTGTTCGGATGCGCTTAGTTACTAATATACTCACTACTCGACTAAAATACTTGCCCAGTGCGAAAGGGTCTTTGGAGTTTAGATTACTAATCATTTGAGCGATGGAAATTTCCGGGTGTTCGGTTTTTGTTTCAGCCATTCTTTTTTTTATTTTATTTTTTTTTTATTGTTGTTATACGCCCATATGGGCTTTTACGTAGATTATACAATAATATTTAAGATATCTAGGATTATACATAAATAGAATTTAAATCAAAAGTTATAAAAATGAAAACATTTAAAAAATATAAAGGTAGTTTTTGAAGATTATAGCGTAAAACCGTGAAATATTTGAAACAATATAACATTTGACAATAACATAGAATAAAATACAATATAAAACATTACAATAACACATCAAATCGTTAAATATATTACACCCACGTTACAATAATTTGTAGGATTCCACAAAGTGTTGGTTTAAAATGCATTTTAGATTATAAAGGGAATCAGCGAATATATCTACAATATCACCAAACTTGTTGCCTAAATCATGCATCCTATTGGTAAGTGAGTGTGATTGATAGTTGGTTGTGTATGTGTTGCAAAAGAATGTAATATTTTGTCTAGTATTCCTTGTCGGTACATGGAGTTTAATGGTACTAACAATGGCAGGGCTGTCAATTAGGTTGTTCATGACTCTGTATAATAAAATTAAATCTGAAATGATTCTTCTGTCAGATAGCGTAATTAAATTAAGTCGATTCATCAAACTTATATAATTAATGTTTTCTATTGGGATTTTGAGCTTGAAATTTAAGTACCTAAGAAATTTGTGTTGAACCCGTTCTATTTTGTTAGAGTGTACTTTATAGAAAGGGGACCAAATAGGTGAATTATATTCCACTTGATTTCTAACTAATGAAATATAGAGGGTTTTCATGCAATCAAAGGACTTAAAATCAGTTAAGGTTCTACAAAGGAAGCCAAGCATCTTTAAAGCCTTATTAGTTATTTCATCTATATGTGCTGTGAAAGTTAAGTTTGAATCGAATATAACTCCCAAGTCGCGAATTTGTGATACTGGTGTTAATTTAACATTATTTAAATTATATTCATGTAAGATTTGAGAATGAGTTCTGGAAAATCGAATTACTTGACATTTCTCAATGTTCAAAAATAACATATTTTGTTTGCACCATTTAAAAAGTTCATCTAAATTAGCTTGTAAAATTAGGCAATCATGTATATTTCGTATTCTTTTAAACAATTTTAGATCATCTGCAAAAAGTAGGACTTGTACATCTTTAAATATATTTACAATGTCATTAATGAATATTAAGAAGAATAGTGGGCCGAGGTGGGACCCTTGCGGGACACCACTTGTGGCCTCGAATACATAGGATTCTATAAAATTAATCCTGACACTAAGCACTCTATTACTGAGGTAACTGATAATCCATGTCAATAAACTACCTTTGATGCCCAACAGTCTGAGTTTAGATATAAGAATGTGATGTCGAACCTTATCAAATGCTTTACTGAAATCGGTGTAAATAGAATCCACTTGTTGTTTCAGACTAAGGGATTCGCATATGTAATTATTATAGATAGTTAAATTACTTAAGGTAGATCGACCTCTGATAAAGCCATGTTGGTTAGGAACAATAATATTGTTGATAGGTTTTACAATGGTATCTAATACTAATGACTCGAAAAGTTTGGGTAAAGCAGACATAATGCAAATAGGTCTATAGTTTGATATATCGCTTTTGTCACCTTTTTTATGAATAGGCGTTAAATAACTCCTTTTCCACAAAGCCGGAAAACAGCCAGAAGCTAAGGATTTGTTAAAAAGTTTATGTAAAGGATATATCAAACTATCAATGCAAGTTATTAAAAGTATGGGAGGAATACCATCCGGTCCAGCAGATTTATTACTATCTAATGCTCTAATGCCCCTTTCTATGGATTCTAAATTTATGAAACATTGGCTTAGGTTTAATGACTCTTCTACTGACGTACTGGAGACTGCATTGACGGGAATATCTTTATCGTAAACACTTTTAAATGAGTCAGCAAAGAGATTTACTATACCCTCAATACTGTCAGCACATTTTTCTTTAAAGTACATGCTATTAGGATATCCACAGTTGTCTTTTCGTTGAGATTTAGTAAAATTCCAGAATTTTTTCACATTGTGATGATGTACCTCATTTTCTATTACATTAACATAATCACTATAGCATTTTAATGATAATTCTTTACATTGTTTTCGTAGTTTAGAAAATGTTATGTAATCGTTAGGATTTCTGGTATGTTTATATTTTCTATGGATACATTTTTTTTAATTAATTAAACTAGTTAGTTCCCTTGAAAACCATTTTGGATAATTAGATGATGTGAAGCTAACCCTGGGAACAAATTGTTCTATAGAGGTATTTAAAATCGAGTAAAAGTATTCAATTTGATCATTAATATTATTTTCCTCATCTAAAAAAGACCAATCTGTTTGGGTAAGGTACTCAGTAATATGATGGTATTCAGCTTTGGAAAAGTTATACGATGGGGCACTTGTTTTTTTTGAAGATGTTAAAGGCATATTTGTTATGATAATGTCCAATGGTGGGTGGTGTTGATCTAACGGTAATAATAATTCGTGGTTCCATGCCAACTGGGAATAATGTCAACTCAACACCTCCTTGAAAAGTCATTAAAATCTATGAAAAAAATAATTTTATATTAGCCGATAACCCTAACCTAACATAACCTATTTAACCAATTTTTTAAATATATTTTTTTATCACTCTAAATGACTTATCTGAGATGGTTCTGAGTTGGTTTCGTTCCGAGTTGGCCGGTCACCATAATTCGTCGGATAACTCAACCACTATTTTCGAATCACTTGAAAACACTAAATCCAACATTCGATTGTTAAAGTTGAAAATCTTGTTTGATTGAGTTAATCCCAGGAATACTGACATATCACGAATTTCACTGCATTTAGCACACTGTAATTCGGCTTGGTTTATAGCAGGTCTGTTGTCATCTTGGCTGGTCCAGTTAGGAAGGTTATAATCACCGGCAATAATGAATTTTGCTTTAGGATATTTGAATTTGAGTGCTTCTATGTCCTCATTGTGATTTTTATACGTTTGCAAATCCGATGCAGGTGGGATATAGACACAGCTGATAATAATTTTTCCATTAGGTATATTGAGCAATACAAAAATTTGTTCAACACTTTTGTGTTTAACCGGTAATTTAATAGATGGTATATTCTTGGATACGCACAGCATCACACCTCCCCCGTTAGACCTTTTGCTCGTAATAGAATTTCGATTATAACGATATGTGGTATAGTGATGTAGGCCTAATTCTGACGAGCTGATATCAGCATTTAACCATGTTTCAGTTAAAAACAGAATGTCGTGTGAGAAGATTGGGGAGTTAGTTTTAAGTTGGTGCAATTTCGTGCGCATTCCCCGTACATTTTGATAATATCCTGTTAGTCTAGAAAATCTGTTCTGTTTGTTTTTCAGTTTTTTGCTTGGGTTTTGATGATTTTGGGAATTCCATTGAAATGTTTGATTCGTAAATCGACTTCGCCCTTTTCTTTCCTCTCTTCTAATTCCTTCCAGAGGTCAGTTAAATGCTGCCTTTGTTGTAGAGTCCTGTCAGGTTTGATTTTAATTCCATTAGAAAGAATAGTTTTGTTAAATAGTATTAATTTCGCCTGTTTGACTTCATCAAATTCTATTTTAATTGGCCTGGTTTTGTTTAGAATTTTACTTCCAAGTCTGTAAATTTTCACATCTTCTAGATTGAACTCGCTATTAATTAGATTTAATTTATCCAAATATCAATATGGATGAACTGCTTACAGCGGTTTAAAGACAGTGTGTCCACCTAGATTTATCCCTTTTTTTTAGGTTGTATAAATTAAATGAATTGTTTAACCTCTGGTTTGCCGATTGCGCGCCCGGGACGCGCCATAAAAAAAAAATAAATAAAAAATTTTGAGATGCGATTTTAAACCTTATGTATAAAGAAAATGTATGAAGGTAAATGTCAAAATCGCTTGGGGCATTCTTGTTCTTGACATAACGGATATAAAGAACACACCTAGCCTCTCAAATAATCATCTTTGCACATATCTATGACTTTCGAAATGACATTTCTGCCGCGATTTGAGCGTCGCATGTCATGAAAAGATCGATAAAACTATCAATTTGTCAAATAAACGCAAGTAATATTGTTTGTAAGCATAGTTTATTGTTCAGGGAACGTGTTTCGGTAAATATTATACATGATAGCATAAAATAAATCCGCAAAATATTACGTCAAAGTCAAAACATCGCGAAATTTTCCAGTTTCCTCCCGTGGCATTTAAGAGGTTAATACATAAAAATCACCTTCCTAAAATTGGGTAGCTTCGCTCTAGTGACTAAGAGTTAATCAAATGATAAAAAATAATGTGGACAAAATCTTAAATTTAGATTTTCTTTGTTATGTAGCTGAAAAAGAATATGCTCAATGAAATTGAAAATTAATTTATTTATTTTATTTATTTATTTATTTAATTAAAATTTACGGCACAAAGTGCCATTTACAAGCTTGTGTATATTTAATTACAGTCATAGTACATTATACAGGCATTAAAAATAAACAATAATATCAAAAAATCATTATGTAGTGACCTCGTTAACGTATAATTGGCTGAAATGTTCGATCAGTACAACCTTATATTTCAGTATGGAAAAATTAAAAATATCAGCCACATTGGCATAAAAATTTCCAATGGTGTGTAATCTATTTACAACTGAATTGGAGCCTGATACCGACATATAGTTGTCACAATAAAACAAACTAGGGAACCTTGATCTTATTGTAGGTATATGAAAGTTAATCAACTTTAATATATCAGGGCTATCCAACTGATAGTTAATGATTTTATACAAAAATATCAGATCAAAAATTTTTCTTCCGTCACTTAATTTCAACAATTTTAGTGAGTGCAACAAAAAATCATAATTTATTGATTCTAAGGGAATTCCAAGTCTAAAATTAATACACCTCAAAAATTTGTGTTGGACTCTTTCAATGGTATTGATGTGATTGTTGAAGACAGGTGACCAAATTGTTGAATTATATTCAAGAATGCTTCTAACAAGAGATGTGAACAGAATTTTTAATGTGTAAATATTTTTAAAATCCTTGGAAATCCTTAATATAAAACCTAACATTTTCACAGCCCTGTTAGCTATAGTAGTTACATGAGATGCAAAGCAGAGTTTCTGATCAAAAATGATGCCCAGGTCAAGTATTTCGACTACAGAGATTAAGTCAACATTACAGAGTGCATAATTATATATTATTGGATGTTTAATTTTGTGGAACCTCATAACTTGGCATTTGTTAATATTTAGCTGAAGTTTATTATCTGAACACCATTTGAAAAAGTTATTAAGGTTTTCTTGCAAGATTAAGCAATCGTGCACATCATTTATGACTTTAAACAGACCAAATATGAGATTTTTCCATTAATTACTAAAAATTGGTGAACAAAATAAAATCTGCTCCAGAAGAGGAGAAAGTTCTGTGACATATTGCATTATTCACCACATTTTATTTTTATTTATTTATCTATAAACAGTATGTTTACATTAGGTTTTTGTCGATGCCTGTCTCACTAAGATATACCTGTGTCAAGACAGGCATAGAGGTACATAAATTAATATATTTAAGAACAATTTTGGTAGTTATAAAGAATATAAATGCTACATATTCATTTGGGTACAATAATAATATAAAGGTGGTTGGAGGTGTGGGTATATATTTGAAAGAGAGTTATCATATACTGAAGGAAGAAATGATGTACAGAAAATAGTAAATTCGGTCAAATCTATTTATGGAATTAAATTTGATGTGATTCTATTTTTTTGTTTATTTTATATGGTTTAGGTCGTGTGCAAATTGTTTTCTGTCTATGTATGATTTATTTTACAGATATTTGCAGTAGTGTGGCGTCCAATACTTACAAACCATTTCTTTATATCTTTTTTGAATTTTGTTATGTGCTGTTTTGTTATGTTATGTGCTACATTATGTGCTGTCTTTTAGAAACACTAGATAATAATGAAGTGTATAAGTTGTAGCTAAATGAATGTGTTGTTTGATTTCAGACGGAGGCGCTGATCAAGGCGACAACGTATCTGTCATTTCTGAAGTCAGATGCCTACCTCCACGCTGCCCAGGGCTCCCAAGCCGCCCACACCTCCTCCAGCGGAAGTCTCTCCAGCTCTTCCAGCGCTAAAGAGGTACCTACCTTTCACACTCTCTGTTCTCTGTCATGGTTTATTAATAGTTCGTTTGTTAGCGCTTCTTGGTGGCTTGCCACACCCCACCTGTCAACTGCACTCTTCATTCCGAACAGCACAACAGGGAACAGTATTTTTTTGGTCCAACTATAAATTATTCATCACTTAATGTCTTCGTTCAAAATTCTGTTCTGTACCTCAGAAAATATAGTTTTCTAACCTCTCAGGCCTCCACAAAATAATATCATGTCATCAAATATTCCTGCTTGACGTTCAATTTTAAATAAATTCACTATTTTGAATACATGAATGTAAAATTTCACCTTGACAAAACTTTTTCAAATGCTAAATATTGTTTCACTGAATTATTTCAATTATATCGGGAACAACAAACCTTTTTCTGAATTACAGAGTTATGAATAAAGTCCTTTGGAAAAAGTGGCCCATGGTTAGTTTCCAAAGAAGTATGCATATCTCAAAAGCCCTTAATAATGATTGAGAGTATGAATTCTATATGATTCTAATAAGTATATATTTGTATTTGCAGTTGTGTGCCGCCAACCTCCCTCCCCTAGCCACCCTCCACGAGGGGGAGGAGCTGTCCCTGCACCACGCCCCCATGCCCCCCTCGGAGCTGCCGCCTCCGGGGCCCCCCTGCACCGGCCTGCCCCCCCAGCGCCTCACCAAGGAGCTGCTCATGGCCACGCAGAAGAGAAGACTACACACGGAGACCATGCACGGGTGAGTGATCTAACGGAGGTTCTGATAGTCTTAGTTAGCTTGTTGTACTTTGTACTGTTCATTATTCATCATTCGGTTGTTCGATTATGCTCTCGTGTACGTGTATTCTTGAGATTCACAGGAGTAGAATACTGACATAAATAAATATTCGTCTAATAAATAGGACTGCACATTTTTTTTACTATCCCTAGAGCAGTGTTTCTTAAACGTATTGAAAGATCGCCCCTATACCACAGTAAAATTAATAAATAAATAAATTTTCGGTTTTTTCAACATATCTAAAACTATGAAATTATTGGACAAAATAGAAGTTACGTTTTAGAGTGTGTTTTTAGCATCAAACACATCGAATAGTATTGATACGTCTGCGTGGTTGAATTTCAGAACCCAGTTTCTAGTGCATGTTGACGCCACGCTGTACGCGTCGCGCACAAATAACATCTGTGTACGTGGAATTTCAAACAAAATTCGGTTTTGAATTTAAGAATTCGTCACAAGATGTCGCCACTTTCGTCAGCAGGTCGGATGGGATCGTGTCCCCCCTAGGTATAAGTGCTACGAATTTGTTAATATGTAGTATCACTCAATGACAGTGGATCCGAGAGACAGGCTATTTTTAAAAACCAGTTCCTATAGGATTTATAAAATGGTCACCAACACTGACTGGGCAAAGCCGAACCAAAAGCTGCCCGCAGGGCCTAGCAGTAAAAACCTGCAGAGCGGGTTTTTGACTGCTAGTTGTACATAATTAAGATTATGATCCACTTTAAAATTTAAAGACTCAAAGGATAAAAGAGAATATACAGAAAGATAATATCTAACTAAACTTCATTGTGATTATTGCAAAATCAGAACATAATCGAACAACCTAATTATTTCATTATCTTTTCTAAAAATATGTCATGTGAATTTACCCCTCATTTTTTCTGCTTGCTTTAGTAATACTTTTAAAAACTAGTTTGTTAATTTTTATAGGACTCCATTTTTTAAATTAGCAAATTTAGTTACAATACAATGTTAAAGAAAAGCATGAAAATTTATAGACTCATAGTAGATATCATTTAAAATTTGTTCCTCATTATTTTTGGCTTAAATTTGTTAACATTAACATGCAAATTAGCAAGAACTGTGTTATTATTACAAAATAAAAGCCAATTATGCTATTTTGTATAGGTTAATTGTTAACATCTCTTTGCCTAACAGTTAACTTTGTATATCATTATTTTAAATTTTTCCCCCTTCCTGACTGCGATTGTTTTATTTTTTGTTTTTCTCCCCCCTTCCATGTCGCTGTTTTGCTTGCCGCCGCCCCCAAATGCCTGCCCAATCAATATACACCTGGAAAACCACTACAACAATACCAAAATTCCACTACACCCGCATCAACACACAAAATCCACCCAATTTAACAATGGAAACGCCGCCATAAAAACAATCTAATGACGACGTTAATCGTTGGTTTATCAATCTAACGCTATTGATCGATGATTAATCAATCTAATGCTATTGATTGATGGTTAATCAATTTAATGCTGTTGTTTGATGGTTAATCGATCTAATGCTGTTAATTGTTGAAACAATCCTAACGCTATTGATTTTATCGCTGTTGATTGATGATTAATCAATCTATCGCTGTTGATGGATGGCTAATCAATATATCGCTGTTGTTTGATGGTTAATCAATCTATCGCTATTGTTTGATGGTTAATCAATCTATCGCTATTGTTTGATGGTTAATCAATCTATTGCTGTTGTTTGATGGTTAATCAATCTATCGCTGTTGATGGATGGCTAATCAATCTATCGCTGTTGTTTGATGGCTAATCAATCTATCGCTGTTGTTTGATGGTTAATCAATCTATGGCTGTTGTTTGATGGTTAATCAATCCATCGCTGTTGATGGGTGGCTAATCAATCTATCGCTGTTGTTTGGTGGTTAATCAATCTACCGCTGTTGTTTGATGGTTAATCAATCTATCGCTGTTGATGAATGGCTAATCAATCTATCGCTGTTGATGGATGGCTAATTCCACCCGTGGCATGTTGCTTAACTTTGGATAACCAGTGGAGTGTTTGGGAAGAACTACTCGGTGTACTCCCAGCCCCACTTGTCCTATACGGCGTACTGTCCGGCGTCTCGGCAAGACTCGGAGCTCCAGTCGATGAGCAGCGGAAGGACTGACTCCGACGCCTTGTCCATGTCTGGTAGTAGCATGTGAGTACCATACCTCCCTTTTGATTTTATCCTTAATCTGTTATTATTGTATAGAATTTTTTATATCAATAGTTCATTTTTATGTAGTAATGTTATTTCATTAGAAAAGTCTTTTGTTCATGTTTGTATTTACAACAACATTTTAATTTTGTTTTGTAAATTGTAAATAATAGTTTTAAAACGGATTGTTTAAAAAATTTTTAACAATTCATCAAATTTTTCATATTCTGTGTAAGTTCTATTCAAGTTCTGTTGTTACATATATCAAAGGCCAATTGCTTCATAAAACTGAAATAATCACAGAACTTGAATAGAGCTTTCACAGAAATTTGATGCATTGTTAAAATTTTTTTAAACAACCCATCCTTTGAGTTGTCGTAGATTATTTAAAAGTGATCTTACAAAATTTCAGATAAAAACTATCTCAGTAAGAGTAATCACAATCAATCACCATCAATTACCATCAATTAAATCACCTAATTTGATCACATACAACCTAAAATTCTGAAAGTAAATACATTATTATTTGTATAGAGCGAAAGGAAATAAAAGAGATGGATTTTAAACTATACCAAAATAGGTTAATACATACAGAAAAAGGGATTTCAGCAGAAAGAATGTATTATTACTTATTCATTAGAAATTACTACTAACTGCATCATTTGATGCATGAATAATCTAGCCTCCACTTCTATGCGCCTGTTACTCTTCCTACATCATGAGTGTACTGAACTTTATCCTTGTGACTTGTGTAACGTAATAAATGTGATTTGATTTTAGATTTTCACGGTCAAAAGTATTTTCGTTGTTTATTTTTGGGGTGTGTTATGCCGTTAGAAACACATCTGCCCTGATGATGGACACTGTGACTCTGTCCGAAACGTTGGCTAAAGAAGAAGTTAGCGCAACACGGCATAACACCCCAAAAATAAATAACAAAAGTAATAAATGTGGATTGTCTTGTGCAGCGATGGAGTGAGCGTGTGTCGGGGTGCTCGCAATAGCGGCGGGGCCCACGGGGCGCGCCGGGAGCACATGCGACAGCAGCGCTCCATGATGGAGAGCGCCAACAACAACAGAGACACGCGCGTGCACGACATGGTGAGGAAATGTTATCATCGTACATTATTGTCTCAATATATGCTATGTTACTTTCCCCACCCATTATCTAACATTTCCGGGTCACGAATAGCCTGACAATATTTAAAAACCTCTTCCTACCATCATTATAAGCGAAAAGTGTTGCTTGTGCAATGATGGAGGACCAGCCAGCAAAGAAATTGAACCCAAGATGCTGGAGTGGGATGCATTTTTTAATTCAGCCACTGACCGGTTAACACATTGTGACGTATTTTCTAAAATTGATTGCATGCTGCAGATTACATCTAATTTATATCCAGAATAAAACTGATACTAATGTTTTTTTCCTAAAAAAATTACTTACAATTTGTTTGTACACATTGCAGTGGTTGATAAATATTTACAAAAATTTCGTGGCGAGCCATCCGGATTGCCGGATGCGAAACGAATAACATGTGAATTTTAAGGTCAAGCAAAGTAAAGCCACTTCATGAACACGGCTGTACATGCAAGAGTGAGAGAAACGACCGTTGCGGACTGAACCCAGGGGGATACTGAGGTCTATTATAAAGCTGAGGCGGTAATAAATGTTAAAGTGATGCTCGTGAGGTTTTCTTATCATTTACCAAGTATATAATTCGTACACGCTAGGTGCAGCCAATATTTTAGTCTATTGGCGTACTTAGGCTGTGCTACACAGCCACACATCCGCCGGTCAATTTAGATTTTTTTTTTTACGTTAGCACACATCAGGCTCTGAGGGAAATAATTTTTCTCAGGGCCTATTGTCATCTTTTTGGATGGTGTATGGAGGGTCTTTTTGAGGAAAGGAAGTTCTGGAAAGGAAAAAGGTACGAAGAGTGGGTAGGAATTTGCAGGGTGTCCAGGAGTTACGGACATATGAATCCATCCCCTCACACTGCAGTGCAAGGCGAGGGTCGAGAGAATAACCTGGACATAATATAGCTGTGTTAGAATAATGTTACAAGTGATAACATAATTTAAAATGCATCTAAAAGCATTACATACACATAAAATATTTATTACTTTGATTCCTAATAACTTCTGGTCCATTATTACCTTTGGTTGACCATTGCATCTTTTAGCTATGCGAAGTATACATATTAATATTTAATTCTGTCCGCCCAGGTGATACCCCGAACATTCAGGATCCAGAAGGGGCAGTGCAGCATGATGAAGCCCGAGGATTTTGCTCCGCTGCTGATTGAGAAGCTGGAGCGGCTGAAGAGAGACCAGGACAACCAGGAGAAGCTGGACCGGAAACTCATGGAGGTAAACTATTCTGTCTTATGTTAATGAACCACATTTCCAATTGGCATTTTAGACAAAATTCAGTTCTTCAGAAACTATGTCCCTAATTAAGTACCGATGCAAAGTTTGAAAAGATTTAATCATAGTTGCTGTAAGTAGAACTGTTTGTAACTGTGAAGGAAACAGAGAACTAAGCATTCAGCTTGCAACCGTGAAAAAACAAACAAGGTTAAAAAAACAATAGCCGTCTGAAAAATGCTTTTTTCCCGTCGATGTTGGCAATGAAAGTGGTATACAACTCCTTATCACTTTGGTAACTAACAGGAAAAAAAAAATCAATTCAGAATGCCTTCATAGATGAACATTTTCAGATGAACATTGAAAACTCACGTTTCGTCACTACCATTCGTGTGTTGGTGGAAACTTAAAAGTAACTGAATGGAGTGCATAAAAATATGTATATAAAATTAACGGAATGGGATGCATAAAAACACGTATATCAAAGTAACGGAATGGAGTGCATAAAAACATGTACCTGAAATTAATGGAATGGAGTGCATAAAAATATGTACCTAAAAGTAATGGAATGGAGTGTATAAAAACATGTACAAACTTTCGTGAAAATGACCAAATACATTGTTTTGTCTGAAGCTCTTATTCCATATGCTAAATGTCTTCTTGTTTACAGAATGAAGATGAAGGTCAGGTTCAGCCCCGTCTCGTGGCTCAGGCGCTTCGGGAGAAGTTACAACTGGATGATGATAATGATCAAGATATTTTGGGTAAGTTATACACTATCTTATGAATTTATTGCTACCAGCGGTGTCCCCCAAGGTTCACACCTGGGACCTTTATTATTTATTATATTCATCAATGACGTTATCAGCATTTTCTACTTAGTCGAAGTTGTATTCTTTGCGGGCATGATTTTATAATCTTGCAAGAGAACCTTAATAACTTTTTCAAATGGTGTTCTGGTAATAAACTTCAGCTATGCCAAAATTTCTACAAAATTAAATATCTAATAATATAAAATTATTCATTGTCTAATGTTGCCTTAACAGGTCGCGTGCCGTTGGCGCGCCGGTGCGCGCCCTATAGCCGAATAAAAAATAAAAATAAATATTTTTTGATATGCAATTTTAAACCTTATGTATAAAGAAAATGTATGAAGAACAAGGTCAGAATCGCTTGGGGCATTCTTGTTCTTGACGTAACAGATATAAGGAACACTTCTAGCCACTCAAATAATTGTCTTTGGACATTTCAATGACTTTGGAAATGAGCATTTCTACCACGATTCGAACTGTCAAACTTTGAGCGTCGCGTGTCATAAAAAGATCGATAAACCTATCAATTTGTCAAATAAACGCAAGTAAAAGTGTTTGTAGGTGTAGTTCGTTGTTCAAGGAACGTATTTCGGTAAATATTATATACCATAGCATAAAATTAACCGACAAAATTTACATCAAAAGTCAAAACATCGCGAAATTTTCGAGTTTCATCCGTAAAACCCCGAGGCATTCAACCTGTTAATCTCTGTAGTCGAAATACTTGACCTAAGCATCATTTATTTTTCTAGCACCGTAAGGGAAGGTTAACTGAAGTTCTAAGGCCAACTAATAGACAGCCAAATCAAATGAAAATCATTTGATAACAAAAGTACTAACTATAATGTTATACATCATCTATAATATCTTCATCTGTGTTCCAGATCAGCACGTGTCGCGCGTGTGGTCCGACCTGACGCCGGCGCGCTCGCCTGGCCGACCGCCCACGCCGCCGCCGCATCGCGCGCGCCTCCGCGAGCCACACCCGCGCGACTTGCACTCCACACTGTCTGCGCAGTCCGCCCTGTCCGCCGACTCGGGCAATGTGCGTGACTTCGGTGACGCTGCCTCTTCCGGCAAGACCAGGTCGGTGGACTATAAGGACTATCCTGTCCCGAACAGAAGGTTATTACGAGCTTGCAATGCATCTCTTTTATTACCTATCATTAAAGACCTGAAATTTTCACATTTGCGATAGAGCAAATTTATTCACTATTTTTTCAGATAAATATGTAATTCAAATTTTCATATTTTTTATGCAATTTTTTGGTACGTAAAAAAAGCAATATAATAGGTTCTAAGTATTACTTGCCTATAGTTTTGACAAGCTTGGAATACCAATAAATATGGAATGCAGCTAATTTCATGTCAAAAACACAGAAAACTGTTATCCTTTTTTGATTTTCGAGAAAAAAAGTGTCTGGTATTTTGCAGTCTTTTTGGTTGCTTAAAATACCACCGCTTTTCCCAAAAAATCCACAAAAATAACATGTAATTTGCCTAAATATAATGCAAAATTTTCAGGTCTCTTCCTAGTAATAATTATTCTGCTCCTAACTTACTAAGCTACTAGATTTTAATTAGAATTTATTTAATTAGAGTTAATTTGGATGTTTTTTTACTCCCTCAATGTCAATTTTCCTCATTATAGTCTATGGATTTGAGGTGCACGTAGATCATTGTTTACCGACAATAATTGCCTGATACTAGCGCTACTAGCGCTTTTATTCTACGTTCTTCACATCTATCGAATTGCAATAAATTTTGCTACAAAATTTAATTAATAATTTGCAAGAATAGATTTTGTACTTCCCAATAATTTGTTTGTTGAGTTTTTGTAGTTTGAATAGTAATTATGTATCTACAAAAAAGTATGTCTTCTCCTTTAGATCTGTTCCATTCGCAGCTATAAAAGATGTAGCTTGATGTATCTCGGCATATCGTTCGCCGTACATTCCCAATGGGTATATATGGCGAGTGATATGCTGAAATAGGCCTAGCTACATCTTTTATAGCTGTGTGTGGCACCCGTCTTATTGATATTTCACTCTAATCATAGACCAAATGTAATACGTAGACACGACTATAAACTATTGGACTTTGAAAGGTTTGAAATGGAGTTGTGAATCAAACATGAAAATTAGTGTGAATCAGTGTATCTAGTAGTTACTAATGTGTCTTTATGTTCTGTCAGGTCCATGAGCCGCAAGACTCTGACAGACCTCACGGACAGCGGCGTGTCGGTGGTGAGCGACACAGCGCCCGTGCTACCGGCGCACCAGCCCCATTCGCGAGTCCTCATGTGGATCCAGAAGGGCGCCAGCAATGTCGACAGGTAAAACTCTTGCTCTAGCCATGACCGTGGCATTTACACTATTCATTCATAGCCATTACTTTTCATTCATTCTCATGATGTTTTTAACAATTGTATGGAATTACACGTTTCACATTTTTAGCAACTTAGACTGTCAAAAATAAAAAATAAAACAACTGCTATTCACATGTTAAAAGTTGGCAAAGAGCTGATTTGCTTTGCAAATTATTTGTCCTTTTAAAACACAGGAACGCGTACATAAGTAATCAAGCTTTTTATAAACTGATTTCGGTTGTCTGTGATGATGTGAAATAGTCCTGTGTAATGTAATGTTATTCGTAAAATTATTCACATTCAATGAATTTTTATATCTAATATATTATTATTTAATTTATAAAAACAGTATATTTATAAACAAGTAGCAGATGTGATTATTATTACGCGTGACAGCTGTTTCGTCTTCTGAAGGCATTATCAATTATATAGACTTAACAGACAATATTTTTATACACAGTTTGATAATGTCTTCAGAAGGCGAAATAGCTGTCGCACATAATGATAAACTGTTTTTATAAATTAAATAATAGTATTATTGAATAAATAAAAGAAATAAAAATTGGAGTTCTACAAATTAACCTTAATAACAATAAATACATTCAATGAACTTTTTAATTTTTTTAAATTGGAACCGATTGTGGGAACTAAGCAATAAAGTAGGTACCATAATTACTTTATTTTAATTATAATAATTCTGTATTTGAAATCTGTATTTCTTTTGTTAAAATTTTTGATAGATCTAAATCTGAATAATTGATAATTTTTAAAGTTTACTAACTGTGTTAATTCAAAAGTGAAATTTCTGATAGTCTCTAATAATTTTTTTGATATGCAAATATTTTATAAATACTTTCATTGTCACACTTTGATTAGTCAGAAATCTCCAAATAACATGTTTCGAGATAATGAGGAAAGCAATATTCAAAAAACCATAAATCAAATATTACGTAGACGTGTTTTACTTATTAAATGTGCTATAAAATAACACCGGGAGGCATTACGGTCCGGTTCATTAGTATGACATTTTGAAATATCCTACTAGTGACCCAGAAAACATCAACATTTTGTTTAATTCGCTACAAGTTTTTCTACATTGTAATTGATTTGGTGATGTCTATGAGGGTGACCGGACAACTCAGAATCTTGCAACTTCAGCGCCTTTGAAAAGAAATTAAAAGAAATTTTTTTATTTTTTATTAACCGGTTGAACGCCTCGGTGTTTACGGATGAAACTCGAAATTTTCGCGATGTTTTGATTTTGACGTAAATTTTGTGGGTTAATTTTATGCTTTGGTATATAATATTCACCGAAATACGTTCCTTGAACAACAAACTACGCTTACAAACAACTTTACTTGCGTTTATTAGACAAATTGATAGGTTTATCGATCTTTTTATGACACGCGACGCACAAAGTTTGACAGCTCGAATCGCGGCAGAAATGCCCATTTCCAAAGTCATAAAAATGTCCAAAGACAATTATTTGAGTGGCTCTGCGTGTTCCTTATATCTGTTACGTCAAGAACAAGAATGCGCCAAGCGATTCTGACCTTGTACTTCATACATTTTCTTTATACATAAGGTTTAAAATCGCATATCAAAAAGTTTTTTTTAAAATTTTTTATTCGGCTATAGGGCGCGCACCGGCGCGCCAACGGCACGCGACCTGCTAATTGGTTAAATAGGTTTATGTTAGATTAGGTTATGGGCTATTTTTAATTTTGTTTTCTCATAACTTTTAATTTAATGACCTCTCAAAAAGGGGTGTTGAAATTGCATGGGCAACTGGACGATCTTGTATGAATGATTTTGTATCTCATAACCCCAGCCCGTGTCCTCGGTGGCATTACGTATAATTGTAATACAGGTGTTTCACTGAATCAAATGAATTTTTAATTATTTTGATTAATGAATTTGTTTCCTTGTAGATACGGGCGCCGCTCTTTCAGTCGAAGCGGATCAGCGGAACGGCCCGGCCAGCCCGTGGCCACCGACCCCCAGATGCCCCCGCTGCCCTCCCCGCACACGCCCACGCAGCTGGACGAGGCGCGCCGCCGCCTGGAACAGCAGCAGCTCCCTCGTCATCCCAAGAGGTAACAACCCCTCCCCCACACATGTATTGTGCGCCCCAATCCTCTTAAGGGTGGTATTTTAGTATAATTAATGAAAATGAATGTGGTTTTTGACTTACGCTTTGGGTTAGCCTTGAAGTATTGGATTCCAAGAAGTATATTAAGATTGGCCCTGTCATCTCTATTAATGTTAATGGGGATTTTGTGGATTTCATTTTAGTACACTTTGAATTTTTTAACTTTATTTATTAATGAGGCAATTTTAGTGATTTTTTTCTGGGTTGGATCCCTTGAATGTTTTATTTACAATACTTCAAATTTCCCATTCCAGATCGAGTGTGGGTGTAGGCAAGGCCCCCGCGCCGCCCCCGCCCGCCGAGCACCCCATGGCACCCCCGCCAGCCCCTCCTGCCCCCTCTACTGTTGTGGTTTTCACTTTCTTAGAGGAACAATTCCCCTATCGCACCAAGATACCCGCAGCCCCCGTCACGCTCAAGCAGTTCAAGGAGTACCTGCCTAAGAAGGGGAACTACAGGTTAGTCTACTCATCATTTTGTCTATGCAATTATTATTTTGGTAGAGAATACTACGACACTTCGGTCTATTTAAAAATTGGTTCTATTGATTTATAATTTTTGAATAATTTGGAATACATAATAAGTTCATTTTATTCATGTAATTATTTGTCGACTTGTAGTTTGATGTATTTATGATATATAAATCTTGAACAAAGAAATGCAATGTGGACGCAATCGCGATCCAAAAGTCTGACCGTTTTTTGCTTAAATTTCATATGCAGAACTGTGTTTCATCATCACTACGAAATTCTCATTTCAATCAAATGAGATGGCGATATGATGTCGGCCAAGTGTAAAAGAGATAGAGAGTGTGTTAAATGGGCTAGAACCAATTGGTACTATGTCAGTGGTGGTGACATTGGTTTCTATTAAAATCTACATGGAAGGCATTTCTAGTGTATATGTATTATTTGAGCCCTTGCCTGGAATAATATTGTATCCAACAAAACTATCAAAGTTGAGTTATTGATGGAATAATGTTGGGCATATTAATATGCATCTTTCAAGGTAAGAACTATGCTAATGAAATTTTTTTAGGCTTGTGGCAGCCTTTTAAAGTTTGGTTTGTGGAAGAATGTTGTATAACACCATTTATCAAAATCACGGCGCATGGTTTAATTTATGGGAATTAATGTAGAAAACGAACATCTTATGACTTCAATTAGAAAGTCTTCAAAACCAAGAAGCTGAAGAATGCAGGAAAGTAGAATTTGTTCAGAAAAAATATTATTATCCCTCTTTTTTAGCCGTTGAAACCGTTTTGTGGAATAATGTTGTATGTTGAACTCAAGACAATATCTAGAACGTAAATGGTTTCATTTATTCATATCTTTTTTTACTTTGTAAGCTCAAAAACATCAATGATATGTGTATATTTATGTTAGAAGAGCATATTACGTTCTGTAAGGTACGACGAGTAAAAAAAAAAGTGTTTTGCGGAATAACGTTGTATGTGAAAGTGGTATACAACATTATTCAACAAATTCTGCATAATTTCTAGTAATAAACTTTAATTTCATTGCCTTTCTAGACGACTTTTCAATTAAAACTCTTAAGAATTGGATGTTTTATGTATTTTAAATATAAAATGTTATAAAACATAACTGATTTCGTTTTTTCAACTTTTCTCGGAACTAGAAATTGTTGGATACAACATTCTTCCGGGGGCTCATTTATTCAGTAATTGCATGTTTGAATTTGAAATGTTTTGAACATATGGGAGGAAAATTCACTTTTCTAAATAAAAGTTTCTTTCAGTCTCTTGTGTTTGTTGGTGTGGAGGGTCTTTTAGTGGAAAGGAAGGAGTGAATCTGTTGTAGGAGGGAGGAATCGCAGATGCCATTGTGATTGTAATAAAGCAGTTAATAATTTGTGTGAATTGAATTTCAGATACTTCTTCAAGACGGAATGCGAAGAGCTGGAAAACACGGTGATCCAGGAAGAGATCTTCAATGACGCAGACTTCCTCCCGCTGTGGGACGGCAAGATCATGGCGCGCGTCAAGAACGTGGAATAGTGAAATAACTAGTGCTAAATGGACACGCGCCAACTGGACATTATCTAAGTACTTATTTAACTGATGCACTGCATTTAAACGGGTATATAAAGCTATTTTCGTAAAACTCATCCGCATTTTACCCATTCATCAATCATCGTGATCAAATTATTCATTGAATGTAATTATTGTTGTTATTTTTATTATTTTAATTCAACACCGTCGTCAGTGAAGCGTTACAAACTCTTTTTCTATTTACGTTGTTGCTAAAATATTAAGAAATTTATTTTTCGGTTATTTGAATTAGTTTATCTCCGTCGGGATGTTTCCAACTCTCATTATATCTAAACTACTTATGACATTATTTATCCATTTTATTGTATTTATTTTACGCTTGCGAATTTAACCTCGACCACGAGTGGCACATCAATATTTGCGTAATTCACTTCAGTTTAATTATCTCACGCTTCTTAAAAATTGTTATTATATTTAATTACGATGTAATATTTAATTATTGTGAAGTGTCCAATAGTTCACAGCACACTCGAGACAATATTACTTAGTATTTGTACGAAACTCACGTTAGAAAGAGATCTTTATTAACTATAGCCATAAACAAACAAACCACCGAATGTTCTACGGTTTTGTTCTCAAAAACCGAAATTAACTTATGTTTTAATCGGATATATTTAAAGTTAGATGCTAATCAACGGGTCATTTCCCCAGAGAATAAATTATGTTGCTGGCAGTGTATCTATGCTCCTGGGAGAAGTGCGCCGGAACAGAGTGCATCGGGACTATTCTGCTAATATTCCGCTACACTCTGCTCCGGCGGGAAGGCGGGACGTGGTTCCACTGATGTGGCATGAGTACCTTTCTAGTTGTATTATTTAGCGTCCCCCCCGAAGCATTATTTTGTACATACGATAGTTTTTAAGTGACAACTGACTTGCCCAATATTTTTTTATATACATAATATACTAGCTTCATATTAGGAAAAGTTGATTAATTTGTGCATCTGATAACTTACGCTAAGTTATGTTTTAGATAGTTTTAGGAGGGAAATGTTGGAGATATATGCACATCCTGTTAAGTATATTATAGTAATAATACATAATATATGAATGTATATTATTCTGCTGACAAACTTAGTTAGGAACTATATTTATTTGTATGGCCGGGCTTGCGGCATCTTAAATGCCATAACAACTTTATTCAATTCCCTTTTGTCTAGACTTCGTGTAACTCCTGTAATGTATAAGAATACTTCATATAATTGTGAATGTTAAATTGACATCCAAATCAAATAATAGACAATATTATATTATAATAAATTAACTTATTTTTGATCACACATCCCTTAGAAAAATGTCGTATGTCAGAAAAGTTAATTTTACAGAAGAGCAACAACAAATTAATGAATGATGAACAAGCGATCCTGTTGAAAAGAGCGGCATTTTGCGAAAAAGGAGTGATCTAACATGAAAACACTTTACTTTTCAAAGAAAAAATGTAAAATAGAAAATTTTGACTTACGACACTTTTCTACAAATGTGCGATATTTCTGTATATAGGACAAAGCTATCAAAGTGTTTTTTGATCCATTCTTTTTTGTCGCTGTTTGAGTTTAGAACATTCAGTATTTAATGAATTGAATTATAACTATGATAAGTGGAGTTGAAAAAAAATTATAATAAAGCCCAGTGTATTGATGCTGCCCAAGCCTGGCCACATACACTAGCGAATAAACCAGGTGCGTAAAATTGTGCCTTTATTGTCAGTCATTTGTTAGACGACTTGTAAAGAAATTATTGTCTATATTATATCTATGGAGAAATACATTTTGGTCAACCTTGAACTTACACAGGTTGAAATTTTAATATAAATCATTTGTGGCACGGGTTTCTTATGATTTTAAAACTAATATAACTCTGTCCCAGTAATGAATCTTAATTATTTCTATCATTTATTAATGCTCCTTCAGGAGGTGGTTCTAAATGATAGTATAAGCAAAACAGAAAAATAACTTTTTTCAAAATTGTTTTTATGAAATAAAAAACTTCCGTGAACAAAATATTTTTGTGTGGGAAAAACAACAGAATTTCGAAAAAAGTTGTGCATTTTTCTGGGACAACTTGTGTTTTTACATCTTCTTCAAAATATTTTAAACTTACTACTTAAGACACTGAACCAATAAACCTTAGAAGCGTGATCTACACTGATTTGAAAGAAACCTGATATCTCCAATTCTCACACATAATAGAATTCGACTCCTAGCCCTCCGGGCAGCTATGAAATTGAAACCCTAATCAAGAAACAATTTTTTTACACCATTCTCCCGGAGTAAGGTAAATTATTGACCTTACTTCTGGCACATAGACACGCCCCCGACACACTTCTATCAGGTTTATCTCTTCAGTGTTAGAATGTTATTCAGTTTTATTTTAAAATATATTTTTCACTAAAGGACCAGAAAATTCTGTTTGTTGATGTTGAGAAATCATTAAAAAATCTGAATGATTATTTATTATGTTTGTAAATTTATACTATGCAAAATGTATCTTTACTTTTCGAAATGAAATCTAAATTTCACGTTAGAATAATATTGTTCCAAGAAAGCAATACTGCTGTAACAGCCAAAAACCAAATTGTTCAATTAGTACCCTTTACACACAGAGTTCGGAGCGGGATGTGCCCCGCGCCACTTCAGACTGCCGCGCAGAAAAGTAAAGACCGAAAGTAAGATAACGGTTTACAGCGCAGTTCACTGTGAGACTTTTCTGCGCGGCGGCCTGAAGTGGCGCGGGGCACGTCCCGCACCGAACTCTGTGTGTAAAGGGTACTATTGTTGATTTTGAGGTGTGTGCATCAGTTAAAAAAACGTATTATTGACAAAACGGCTAGTTTTTCCAATGTCATACAGTTCTTATTTATCGTTGTAGAGTCACGGGACCCAGATAGATCAACGCAGAAAAAAAAACTGCAAAATAGTGTATAAAAAGTATTTTCATAGGTAATGGCGGTTACAGCAGTATTGCTTTCCTGCAACAATATGAAAATAACATTGTATTGCTGTGTTCTTTCCTTCCATCAATGTTTATTTTACAAAAATGTGTAAGTCAGGCTGAACCATGATTAAGAAATGATATAAATTGATTTCCTGGTAAATTATACTTTACATAGGTTATTTTTATTTTCTAAGGACGTTTAGGAAGGCAGCTGGTCTATGAGAAACTTGCTGATAATCTCATTTTACTCTTCAAAATATATTCATATAGGGACACTGGTCTACTTAACTGCTTTCACCATCATTCCTAATTAAACTTTTAGTTGTGTTAACGAAGGTGTCTTTTAAATCTGCTTGTATTACAATTATTAATATTATTTTTACTGCGGCGTGTTGGGAGACTTTCAGAACAAGAGAGATAATTTTATATGAAAGCGGTATGCAGCAAACAAATATAATAACAAATTTACTAGGTTTTATGTAGGTAAGGTCGATGCGAACACTATTGCTACACGGTTTGAAGTGATACGAAGCAATTTTAAGTGACCTGTTTCTGTTGAATAAGATTCACAGTGATTTTGAGGTACGGATTTGTATTTTAATAAATTAAAAAATATTTAACATTTTAAATGGGTGTTTAATATCTACTTATACTACTTAGACAATTGTCCATTGTCTGCCTTCTCTTCAAGTCTACTTTGCCGAAAAATATCAAAATAATAACACTGCTTAAGTTCCGTTCCGCATCGCACCGCTTGTCACATATTATTAGTCACTTAGAACACTACAAGTGGTGGTGACCATTTGATACTTTCGCACCGCATCATGTTCGCATCTACTTCGCCTCTGTAAGATGCAGCAATACACATTGATTTTAAATTTAAATCAATAAAACATGGATGTGTCTAAAGTCAATTGATTAGTCAGACATCTCCAAATTTAAGTTAATTAATTTGTTTTCTGAATTTATCGACTTCACATCCTGACCCATGTTTGTTCGTACCGCTTTGTATGATTTATTATCTTTGGTGTTTAAATTTTTTATTCATACATTTGACACCCTTTTGTGCAATGAAGGATTTAAATTTGCTAGGATGAACAGTAACATCTATACAACTTGACATGGATAACTTTGCAGCCAATGGCGTCGCTAGATTTCGTTGAAACAATTTTATCAATATTGATTTTAAAAATTCTTTGTTAATTAGTTCCTCTTTTGGCCACCTGGAAAGTTTACCGTGTCAATCTGTAACTGCGGTTTAAAACTTCAAGAACATTGTGCATGATGCTATGTTTCTGCTAGGTATCGTTTCATCTACTCTTTTAGTTTTGAAATGCTCTCCATTCTTTCTGGCAATAATATTCAAAAAAGTATATTATCTTAAGTTGTCATAGAAAATCATAATTCCAATAATTTTGTGCCATAAATATAACATTGGCGCGGCTGTTTCAATTGTTTTCTCGTTTAAATTAGAGTTATGGGAAATATTCTGTCCACACAACAGACTTGTGCACATTTTGTTACAAATCATGTCGCAAGTAAGTTTGGTATATTGTAGAGAATAAATTATTTTTTTAATGTTGAGTCTATTTTCTTAGAATTAGCTAAAGTATTATAATTTTGAATTGTTTTTCCGCAACGGAAAGGGAAAACGGGCGATATTCTATTTATGAAATCAACTTGTTAGTTCACTTGTATATAACAAAGCTCTATGGTTTATATGATTGGTTAGGTAATTTCTCACAATGAGACACTTTGCCAATTATCTTGTAGTAATTAAGTCACCTTATATACACACACCTGTAAAATTTACACTTCATTTATAAATTGAAATAAGATTGAAAAAATAAATTAGTATTTTTTACAAGGTTTTCGTGTTTTTCTTTCTGAAGAAGTGGCAGAAGATGGCTTCTATGCAGTTGGAATCTGGTGAACTATATGCCCCTGTTATTGAGTATGGTTTGTATAATGTTTGGTACCTACAGATGTATAGTCTGTCAAATAAGAGTAGAAAATATTAAAAATGGAACTACAAAATTTGTAGGCTGGCAACACCAATCTACCTGTCAAATATGTCACCAACCTGTCGACGTATAACAAGTATAATATATTAATATTTATAATTTCATAATGCCAGAGCTTACCATTATATACAGCCTATAGTCCTAGCGTATAATTTAGCTTTCTATTGGTGAAAGAATTTTTCAAATCGTTTTATGTTTTATGCGTGAAAGCGTAACAAACAAATTCGAGCAGTTTGGCATTTATAATGTTAGTATGGATTACAAAAATAATAATATACCTATATGCAATTATAATTTTGAGATCAGTGGGTATCTATTCGCAATGAAAAAATATTTTTTTCACATTTACGCCTTTTTAATAATAGTGTAGGTTACACAGCTTTAGATTACCACCATGATTATATTTTTAGTATTGCCATTTGAACAACAGTGGCGCCCTCCTATGTTTTCTACTCTTATTTGACAAACTGTACTTGCTTATCTGCACAGTTGTGGACGTTGCCAACTGATGTAGGGCCTTTATTAGTTCAAGGCGGCATATTCTGAAATATTTTGAAAACTTGTGTAAAATCGATAAAAGCAAATGATAAAATCAATGTGATTTTCTCTTATACCTATTTTTAAAGTTGGAATTTGGTTTGAGCGGATGGCCTTAGAGTTACCGCAGACGAGAGACTTTAGTTGCGGGTATATGGAGGTGTGCATTTGAGACATTTTTAAATTTTGGAATAGTTTCACTGTCAGCGCCCTTAGAAACTTCAAAACAAAATTGATTTGTAAAAATTAACTATGCCAAGTTGCTGAGGATGATTTTTGGATAACAATATTAACCGGAATTAACCCTTCAGGCCTTGACCGTATTTTGTCAGAGGATCAAAATTTCCGTTTCACAATAAAATTCAAGTAATTGAGTCATTTAATTTCTACATCCGCTCTTATCAACTTTCACTGTTTCGGAGAAAACTGCAAAAAACTGTCACATCTCTAGCGCAAATAAATAATTGCATTTTAATTTTTGATATAATGAATTGGAGTAATATAAATTCGAAAAGTGTTCATTTTTCAATGTATGTCTAGCAATATTTAAGTAATTTCGATAAATAAAATGGATAGAGCGGATTTTGATACTCATTTCGTAATTTACTCACGTTAGGAGGCTTTTGAAACTCAACTGACCTGGCACGCGAGTTTCTAAACCCGCCATCTTGGCAAAATAACTGCTTGAATTCCAATATAGCGGGTTTTGTTTCTCACTTGCAGTTTTAATGGTTTTTGGTTGTGATAAAGGGAGGTTTTGAAACTCGATTCTAGGTTCATCTTGTTCCTCAAAAAAATGTGAGCAAGATGTCATACTCAGATCAATTTGGCAAAAAATTGGATACAGCGGGTATTGAAATTATAGGAATGAAATATTTCTGAATGTGCCCGCAGCTAAAAACTGATTTTGAAAAGTGATGAAATACTTTTTATCACTTTTTCAAATTTAAAAATTTAAATCAAACACATACATAATTTATTATGTAAATGTATTATAAGCCTCATTATCAGCTCATTTTTTTGTTGTTTCATGCAAAAATAACTAATAAAATATTATCAATTTCATCAGTTTTTTTCAAATTGCGGTCGGAAACTTCGGATTCATAAAGTTGTACATTTTAATTATTTTGCAACTAACTTTTAGATTTGAATATAAAGCATGGTATTTTCTCTTTCTAAAACTGTTTGAATCATATTTCTAACCATGACAATAGGGAGGCACAACGATTTCTATGAGACCTGTACGAGTCTGAAAACTGAACAAATAGACTTAAGGGGTTAACGGGATGGAAATAAGTCAGCATTTGGGTCTAACTAAAGTGGATTCATGAAAATTAATAAACATTACAAATTACATTGGTAGTAGCTATACTATTGATTTATTTAAACTAAAAATGCACATAACAGTAACATAGAAAACAACTTAAATCTACACTCCTATCTATATTTATTCTATTTCGATGGTTGCGCCCACTTTGGACAGAGCCTCTTTCAGCTTATCGGCCGTTTCCTTGTCAACTCCCGCCTTCACTATGGTGGGTACACTCTCCACAAACTTCTTGGCCTGCACCAGGTTGAAACCTTCCATGAGGTTCTTCACTTCCTTGATGACGGCTACTTTCTGCTTGTCGTCGAAGGCTGTCATTTTTACCTGCAAAGCAATGGAAATAAAATTAGAATTAACATTCATCTCAAATAGTCTATTTCCCCTTGTCTTATTCGGGTCGGGGATTCGTCAATTTAGACCATTGAGAATATTTTTTTTTCTAGCGCCCCCCAACTGCTTTTACATACCACCTGTTGTTGTGAATCTGAAACAGCTACTGTCACAATTACCACAATGGGGAGGGGGGGGGGGGATTTATAACTTATCTAATGAGAAAGTTGAATTTGAAATTGCATCATCTCAACGCCCCCCAATTTTCTCCGAGTCTTCTCCCCCCCCCTGAAGGTCTCAAATGCCCCAAAGGGGGCGTTATCGCCCACGTTGAGAATCACTGATTTAGACCAAAAGAACACCTTGTAAAAAAGATGCCAATATACAGGACATTAATAAATTTATGAGTGTATAAAATTTATTTTTTGAAAATATGTTCTCATTGATTATGTCAAAGCAATATAATCTAGAAGCTCTTGAAATAAATATTAAAAATAAATAAAACCGATTTTATTAGAACATCTAACAACCAACAGTTAGATTTGTCAAACAGTCCCACTTTTAACATATTTCCCTTACATGCCTACTTTTACCCTCTCCCTCTTAGATACCTCCCCCCGCCCCCCACCAAAGTTGATGTTCTCTCTCCCTCTTCCACTTTTTTATTAAATACTCTGTAATCCTGTATTATATTTCATAATATATTTAGGTCGAACCGAAACCAGTTGGTTTTAAAAAATATAATAAAGTGGAATTGAACAAAGTTATTTTATTGTCATTGGACATTATTAATAGCTTTGCTTTTCTGTAGGGTTGAAATTTAAGAACCCGAGTTCAAATACATCTTTGACTCTGCGTCTTATGCAAAACCATCTTCGTTTGAAGTCTGTTAAAAAGCTACTTTTGTACCGAATTTAAGCAAGTAGCCAATAATGCCAAAAGATGGCGTCACTTACAGGCGTAAGTACTATTGGAAGTACGTTGGCAGGCAAAAGTACTATTGGATTTGTGATTTTGTGAATCTCTCCGGGTGTGGAATTTTTTTTTTTTTTTTACATTAACTCCACACAGGAGGCCCTGAGGAAAATAATTTTCCTCAGGGCCTATGTCATCTTTGAAGATGCTGTGTGGAGGGTGTTTTTGAGGAGAGGAAGGAGTGAACGTGGGTCTTGAAGAGACCCATGTTGTAGGAGGGAGGAAACACAGAGGCCGGCAAATCGTTCCACAGCCGAGCTGTTGAACTCAAGAACGAGTCGTAGAAACGACCCATTCTCATGTGACTAATGTCAACCGTGTACAAATGTTGAGCGCGCGTTTGGCGTGTTTCCCGACTATGCACCGGTGCCGAGGGGATCAATGACGCTAGATTGATGATAATATGTATATTATTGTAATTGGAAGTTGTGAATAATAATACCACGCGTCTATATATCATATACGATGTCATTGCCTGTCACGGTTACTTTGTCCCGGTGACTAGCTGTCACTGGATTCGAGGAACCGGCTATTTTTGGAACCAATTCCGAATGGATTTATAAAATGATCACCTACACTTAAACAGGGCGAAGCCGAACCAAAAGCTGCCCATAGGGCCTAGTAGCAAAAACCTACAGAGCGAGTTTTTAACTGCTAGTTATAATAATTATGTCAGGTGATTTTGAAAACTATTACGTAACTAGCGTACTGCGCAATACATGCATATATACTACAGATTGACATACTTATCCCTGCAGGGGGTCAAATTGGAACTAACAATGAACCAATGAATAATTATTAAACCATAGATTTTGTATCCATTCGTTGATCCATGTATTTATGTATCATTCTGCAAATTTGCTATAGCTAAAAATCAACCAGTAAATTGCATCTCTACTGTATGACTTTTTTTATGGATTAATTAAAACACCTTTATAACTAGTCCCAGTCATCAATAAAAAGGTGGAAAAACTTTATAAATGCATTAAAATGGAATTCCACCATGAAAGATTTTAAAATTAGAAATAATCTCTAGTCTTCGATAAAATGCTCGTTATTCTATCATAAAGTACAGTTTTAAAAAGGAAAAAAGAAATTACTTTTGAGTATAACAGATTAAATTCAGAAATGTATGCTTACTGTGAATTCTGTCTGGACTCTTTTGGCAACCGGCGCATCCTCTGGCTCTTCGGACGACCCTGAACCCTTCTGCATCATGAACCCTCCCATGGGCATCATGGGCTGGTCAGGGAGGTTTAGTCGCTTTTTAAGGAGCTGACTGAGATCGCTCACTTCTAATAAATTTAGACCTGAAATATCAGTGGCAATTTTCTCCAATTTCGCTGAATATATTTTGTCCGTACCTTCCGGTGTCGGAATTATAAGAGGTTCTGAAGGAGTGGCTAATCCTGCTGCTGTCGATTGGCGGGCTACATTGCTGAAATTAAATTAAATCCAAATATTTAATCATTATTGGAAACTAGAAAAGTTAGGTTAAGCTATGCATGTCAGAATACTTTAAAAAGAACATGGCGTACCATCGTACGAAGTTTCTCAGTTGAGAAACTCGCGACCGGGAAAGCATCTGAACCACATTCATTGTGTAATTATGTTATTTAGAAATAGAAAAATTAAATAAAGGCACTCGGACCCCGTGCAAAATAATTCTACTCGGAAAATATTACAAATGTAGTATTTATTTGTTTAGTTGGTAGCATTTGGCGCAATGGCAGGAACAGTCGGTATAGCAGATTATAGTCCTGCCGCTGATAGCTCTATGTAATTTCTCCCTCTTTCTCATTACCGATGCTTCTAGTAGAAAGAGACATTGAAACGGAGTACAGAGCTCAGGATAGGACTTTTTGATGGTTGCTGAGAAGTGAAAATGCTGAGGTTGGTAATTATGATTTGGTGATAGTGAATGTCATTTGTTTTTATTTTGTGATCCTAGTTTTATAGTCAAAATTGCACGCTTGAAATTTAAAAAAATATAATCACTATAATCGTATAAGTGTTTTATAATTTATTCTGAGACAGTGTATAGTTTTCAGTTGAAATAATAATAGTATAATAAGTGGTTGGCTGTAGCGGCCTACAGTATCGACATTTGACATTGACAATTTAGTTCTGGCGAGCGCCATTCGTTAGTCGATTGTCAACAGTCAATGTGGTCAGACTCAAACTTTTTTGGATCAAGTCAAAACTTTTGTAGATTAATACGCTTTAATTCGTAAACTATGGCTAATTTGAAACAGATATCTTTAAATTGCAGTGGACACACGCGCCCTGTAGTGCATTTAAACTTTAGTGATGTTACCGAGTGCGGATATTTTCTTATTTCAGCGTGTAAAGGTACGTGATGTCAGAATAACCTCTCTTGTCTGCGTTGACCATTCGCCTTGGCCTGATTTTTTAACGAAATCTTACAAGTGTAGCCGGGCCCTAGGCGTTTTGGCCGGCGCAGACGGAGGGTATAATCCCTTAATTAGTAATTCCCGGATTCCTGCGCCATTCGGCTTTTGTAAGGATTCTCGGTTCGGCTTTCTGCATGTGGCATGATTCTCATGACGTCTACATGGGTATTTGTCGAGATTCAGGTTCCGACCTTCTGTCGCCGACAAACAGGAAAGACCTTGCCTCTACTGACATATTTGTGTTCCCCGAGCCGGTTTACCTTGCCCGGTAAATAAATACATTTACAATAATTAATAATAATAAAAGCATATTGCCTTGATTGTTCTCGTTGATGACCAGCGAATGTTCCAATTAAACGTGACGCGGAAATATTATTGTCCATGGCAGCCCTTTGTATAATGTGTATGCTTCATGTACTTAGGAAATTGTACAATTTCATTTTCTGACTTTATATGGTATTGACCTATCTCAAAATATCTATTCCTCGGCATGACCCTTTCATGGTTAGTTATAAATGCTTTTTCTTGCTTTCAATGCTTTTTCTTTGTAATGAACTTTGTCTAAATGGTAACATAAACCGGTAGTTTTATTTTAAATGCTGCAGTTTGCAATGTTCGTCTAAACCGTGACAAATTCAACCACCGTTGGTTTAAGAAGTAGTTAATGTATAGCGATTTGTTTGTCCAATAATGTTCATCTTTGTAAACTTCATCTTCGTAATGTTACAACACTAACAGGTGTAGTTACTGTTAGTTTTAATTATTGTAATTAGCAACTGGAAATCCAAAGACATTTTTTAGAGCCGATTAGTTATTTTAAATTATTTTTTTTTACAATAGCTCTACACAGGAGGCCCTGAGAAAAATATTTCCCCTGAGGGCTTATGTCATATTTGGGGATGCTGTGTAGAGGGTCTTTTCGAGGGAAGGAAAGAGAGGAAATTCTGGGAAAGAAAAATGTATGAGGGGTGGTTAGGAATTTGGGGATCAGTTTGTCCAAGAGTACAAATCGTACAATCAAACGTACGTACAAATCCATCCCTCCCACTGCGGTGTAAGGCGATGGGTCGAGATAGTCCTACTGGAGAAGTCAAAAGGTCTCTCTTAACCAATCTTCTCTTCCAATCCGGCCTGCCAAGTAGTCGATGGGCATACGCTTCCTCCGCCAAGACTTAGACAAACCTCACCCATGAATCTGGGCATACCCGCTTAATCACCAGATGTTACCTAGGCCTGTGGTAGAGGTGTTGATTGGCCTATAAATGGTTCCTGAGGCGGCGGTACCCATACCCACCTCCCAAATTGAAATCTGCTAAGTACATGATAATTTATGTGTTTTCAAATATTTATTAAATATAATAATTCTTTTATATTAATAATTTTATTGAAAAAAATATCAATAATAAATTCTCTATGAAATTTTATACAATTTTTATAACTTTAAATTAAAATACAATCTACAAGCAAAAGCATAGATCTCAAGTTTCGATGATATTGAGCGAGTTTACAAGTTACTATCTGGGAAATTTACTATCTGTTAGTGAACTCGCTCAGTGTCATCGTATTACTTGCTAACCAGCAGATTGTGGACAAACTACGATAAAAAGTTGAAAGGTGGTCAACTTTACTCGCTGCTCGCTAGTGTTTGCCTAAAGATGGCGGCCCACCAACAGCTGATTCGTCTGTCAGGACTAGTTCGGGCGGAAGCCTTTATTGCCTAGCGTGTGGCGTTTGCTGCGAATTCAAGTTTTCTACAAAATGTCGACAGAGTTGCACGGCGCGGGAGTTGTTATTTTAGCTACTACTGTTGCTACTGAGAGAGTAGACAGTTTTGTGTGTCATCATGACAATCTCACTCGCCGATTCACTCGCTTTTAAACTTACCGGCTAGTAGCTCGTAAACTAGCTAAATGTAATTGAGGCTTTAATGTATAGATGGTATTGGTGACATTTAAAAAATTATTCAAAGTTTTTGACGTAACCCCGTTCAGTGTAGTTAATTTAAATGATTTGGCCGAGAAGTTAGAAATATTTATATTCCTACTTATTCTGACTCTGTATTATAAGTACACTGTCTTCTTGACGTGGCGGTGAACTTCATAATTTGTAATAATATGTATCTCAGTTTTTAGTCGACTGACTGAAAAATGTGTGGGTTTAGCGTAGATGATTGCGATTACTGCTGATAAAACCGTCCAACATAGTATTGTGTCGTTGATTGCAAATAAACATGTTGTATTTATGTAAAAAAAAAATAACATTACACATTTTGTCAAAATTAATTATTTTATGATACCAGACGATCATGCGACATGTATGAAAAGTTTTATTTCTATTAGTTTATAGAGAGGTTTTTTCCAATTAGTTTTTCCAATTTTCCAATTGAGAACAAGAGGTCTCAGTTTTCTTAATTGAATTAACGAATGAATAAAGTTTAGTTTTCCAAAATGCATAATATTAGCAGCCAGGTAAACTACATTCTCTAATCCTTTCACTTTCGCTAGTGTTATCAATGAGCCATTTGGTGAAAGTTTATCATCTAATGAAAACAAGTAGGAAGTAACTATTTCCAAGAAAATACATTATTTTTAAGACATTCTTGTTTTAACTTTATTAGTTTACAAAAAAATGGACAGGTTTTTGCTATATGCACCTATTTGACAATGGGCTCAAGCCGGCATTACATCTGCCAAGTGCTGAGCTGAGTCACTCGCTTTGTTACTCGGCTGTGAGATTGGGACACGTTTCTACCCACTGACTACACTGATCACATTAGCCGATCACTGTCTGATTCTTCCAGGTATCTTACTAGTGAAATCACTTTAGCTTTATTCTACGACATTTCCCCGATGTCCTACTCAGTGGAACCTAATCTAACCATCCTAATCCAGCTTTGGTCATGAACCTCCCATTTATTTTTCCATTTCTCCCTATTGTCAGACCATTGCATATTTGTTAGGCTTGATCTTTTCTCTTCCTTTGTCAATCTATTGTTCTCGATTAAGCGGCGGTCAGGCGATTCACTAATCTTTCATTCTGTATTACATTCCGTCTCTTTCCCTCGAAATGACATGTCTGAACATGAAATGAAATGAAAGTGATGAGAGTCAGTGCCGAGTGAAGCGATCCAACAATGTTTTTTGGTTCACTCATGCGCGGAATGACGTCATGAAACCTGGAGTGAAATGTGTGAAGACTGAACACTTGTACATTTTGTGCTGGAAGGAAGTGTCAATGCAGCGCACGAAACGTCAAAATGCTGTCCGTACGGCTAATTTGTTAATTTTTTAAAATAACATATACAGGTCTCATCGAAATCGTTGTTTCTTCTATATTATCAGTATATAAATATGTGAAGCAAAAACTTTATACCCCTTTCTACGAAAATTGCGCGGAGGAGTATGAAATTTCGCACACTTATAGTTTATATAGAGAGAAGGAGTGCAGAATGCTAATAATTTTTTTAAATTATGCATAAAAAAATACATTAAATCAATAAAAAAACATTACAATTATGGTCGAATTTTGACCATTGGGCGACCATTAGTAATTTTGAAAAATAAAATTGAAACAGTTTTGGAAAGATAAAACAATATGCTACATATTCAATCTAACAATTAACCACCAAATAATTAAAATGTACATTTTTATGAAACCAAAGTTTCCGACCAAAATTTGAAAAAAATAATTATGAAACTTTGTGAATTTTTTATGAATTATTTTTATATGAAACAACAAAAAAGTGAGATGATTTTTTTAATTCATTTGTCTAAAAAAATATGTATGTGTTTTTTTTTTTCGTTACCGGTAATTTTAGTTAGAAAAAAACGCAAGGTGAGCCATTTTTAAAATGTTTAAAAGTTTAATAAAAAATTTTATATTTAAAAAATAACATGTTTTTTTTTTAATAATAAAATTTGGAAGCGTATTTTATCACCTTTCAAAAACGGTTTTTAGTTTTCGGCTATGTTCACAAATATTCCATTTATATGGATTTTATTGCAAAGTGGAAATATTCTGATTTACTGACAAAATATGGTCAAGGCCTGATGGGTGATTTGTTGGATTTAGGTGTGATGTGTTGGATCCTAACATAATTGTTTTAAAAATATATGTAAGATTATTAATCTGTAAGTAAATGTTCCTAATAAAAAAGTTAAATAAAATTATGTTTTGTGACATAAAAAAATAAAAATGAGACTAGACTGTTTTTTTTAAAAATTAATTGTGTTAACGAAATTGCGTAAAAATTAGTGCTTCCACCACCGTCGGCCTGTTCATCACAAATCAAACAAATTCTAACGCGTACAACTGCGCTCTGCGATGTTGTAGCGGGAATGGCCAGTGAACGCTCATTTCTATAGTGCCGTCTGAACATACAATGAAACATTTGCTCGAGTAAACCCCCACCTGAGTGAATATTCTGACTGCCGCTTTAGATGTACCAGCGAGTTTGCAATTGATTTGTTAGAAATATGATATCTTTCCTTTCATTCTATCCATTTCCCTCTGTGGTTTGTAAACACGTAACTCACATATATTCAAACTTGCAAGTTACTAGTCAACTTTCAATAATAATAATAATTATTATTATTCTTGACACTGGCAGACACTTAAGGAAGTTGCATTTTGATAACTTGTTCAGGGTACAGCATGCAGCATTGAACTTAATACACAAGTATGTAATTGATGTATAAAATAAAGTGAGTGGTCTTGTTGACCTCCTTCATGAACACATAGAAAGTAATTGCCCTGCAAATCGGTTATGTTCTTGAAACAACACACACTGTTGTGCATTTATGTGCCCATTTACAGCTGCACATTCTATTGTTGACAACTTGTTGCATTTATTTCTAATGTATGACTGAATGCGTCAACTTGAATGAAGCATGACCATTGATTTAATGCTCTTTTTTAAATTATACTCTATTATTGTGATCAATTGAGGTTAAATCGGTGTATGAAGACATGACCATTGTTTTCAAATGAAAAATTTCTAAAGATTTGCCGATCTCTCTTTGATTACATTCGTAAATGTTTTTGTATTCTTCGATTTAATATGTTTTGTCAAGTCGAAAAGATTTATTGTAGTTTGACAATTCGTACTCATACTAAGATATTTTCATTATAGAATTTTATTTTCAATAATTTGAACTGCCACGCAGTATTAATTTTATTGTATAGTTCTTTTTAGTAAAAAACATCACTCTATAGCTGTTTGCCATGGTTGTTTTGGTTGGTTACGGTTATTTGACACCAGATTTTTTTTATTGAATATTTACCACAAGTAATTTGTCACACTTAAAACTGAGTTGCAACAACAAAGCCAAAATTATTTGAAGATTGTTAATCTCATGGAAGCAATGATAGATCGTGAAGCTTTAAACATTCTTTGACATAAATCTGAAAAAAAAAACAAAAATTAAAACTTTTAGCAAAAATCTATGAATCATGCAAAACACCTCATTTCTATGCAGATACTAATCATTTCCAGTTTCCAATTATGTTTTTATCCTTTTATTGAAAACTGTGTCCAACAACAACTTTTGTTATTCTTGCTGTAGGTATTTATCAGAACACTTAAAATGTTAAAAAAAACTAAATACCATCTTTTTCTAGATTTAGCTAGTTTACTTGGGAATTTCTTTCACATTACAAATATTTACATTAGGAATGAGCATTGTTGGCTCCACACAATATTGAACTCGTCTACAACTTCCGGGTAATAAACCCATCATTAGGAACAAATTAATGTTAAATACCCATTCAAGATGCACTATCCTATACAAAAAACAAATATCCTATACAAAAATGTAAAATGTCCCGCCGCCTCACATTATTTTACTACTTATTTTACATATCTCTCTTTTGGAATGAGGTGTTGCCACTACATTACTACGTTTCATGTAAGCGCCTTTTTCACATTAGAGCCGTACGGAGACCCAGGATACCTCTCCTCCTCAAAATATTCTTTAGTAAGTTAAAAAGTTTGCCAGACGAAAATACACAGAGCTGCTCGAAAAGTACCTTGACGAGTTGGTCAAAAATCAGACTAAAATTTAGATTTTTTTTTTTCACAATTGTGTTCTGTTTATCAGATAATGTATCTTATTATTAAAATATATTTCACGTTTATATCGTAACACGTTTCCCCAGAATAACTAACTTTTTCTAAAAAAACTCCTATTTGTGAAACAAATGTCAAAAAAATATATTTGTATGAATATATAAACTTATTTTATTATTTCTACAAACTGAATACATACCTACTCTACCTGAAAGACATTAATCAAAAGGTGTTTTCAAAGAAATAATGACCTTTATACTACTTTGAAAATTTAAATAATTTAATTTTTGCGACGCCGTTTTATTAAAATGAATTTTGATATTCAAAGACAATTTATTTGGTGAGCTGTCATAGAGGCTACATTCACAAAATAAAAAGTAGAATTGACAGTATTATTAGCTCAAGTGATTCCGATTTTGTCCTCTTCCCAGTTTTAATGCATTAAGGTTAAAATCACATTGCAAAAATTCCTCTGTGGATGGTATTAGAACGGGTCTCCAGAGCACCATTGGCAAGTTCAGTCTTTAAAAAAAAATGTCTCTGGAACATCTTCAGCACACCATTTGTTAAGTGTTTACCCAGTTTAAGTTTAAGACCCAGTAAGATTGATAGCAGTAGGCACAATATAATTAAAATAAAATCAAAGCATGTTTTAAGCAGTTAAAAGTGGAAATTTTTCTGACAGGTAAATTATTTCAACCTCAACTTGTCTCAGGGAACTATCTACAGGTGATTAATGACCATTTCTGAACAGTGCCCTTATGTGGCGAACAAAGCAATGCCGTAAGCAAATTACTTTAACGCTTTATGTGTCTTAAAGGTTCGCAGTAAAAGCCTTTTGTACCTTGGAATGGAATGGTTTACTATTCAGTGTGTGTGCTGATTGTATGTGGCTGCTAGCATAATAAGATATGAATATTCCGTTTTGTGAATGAATTAGTTACGCATAGAAATTGAGGAACTGGATTCGATAACAACTTAAACGCAAACAAGCTCTTTTGCTCTCATTGCTTTTTTAGTATCTCTAATACCTTCTTTATCTGCTGCTAATGCTGATAAATATTACTTTTGTAGGTTTTACACAGACGGACCTACACGCAAAAGTTTGAACACGAGTGAATATACGCATTTCAATCCAATTTGAACCCATTTTACTCAAAACTGCAATTTTTTGCACCCAGCTCATTAATTGTAAAAATGAATAGAAAACCATTATTGACGAGCTCTGTCGTTCTGTGGTAGAGTGGTAAGAACTATGGCTTATGGCTCAGTGCTTTTGTGTTCAAAACTAATAATTTTGCTTTAAACGATGGGTAACCACTTACATATGCAATTCAAATGTAATTTTTAATTTATTTATTTATTTATTTATTTAAGACACAAACAGGATACCTATTTATACAACATTATTTTGGTTTATGTAAAACAAATTAAAATACAATTATAAGTATCCCTAGACTAATGTGTCTGCAGTGATCACATTTGCATATACACTGACAAATGAAAAACATATTTTTATACATAACTTTAAAAAAAAACTTAAATAGAAAATTTGAAATACTTAATAAACTAGTTAACAAATTGGCAAATGAAGATTTTTTTTTTGTAATATTATTAATATCTTAAAATCATGGTTTGATAATAGCTTACTCACACTTAATGCAATAAAAAACCACTTATTTTCCTTACAGAAAATACCTGATCATAAAGTTAATATTGTGATCCACGATGAAAAATGTGATAATGTACTTTGTAAACAACATAATCCTGTAAGTAACTCTTCTTCCGAAATTAAATATCTCGGTGTGATCATTGATCAAAACCTGACGTGGAATAGCCACAATTCAGAGCTGGTGAAGAGAATAAGGAAATGTATATATATATTTATTTGTTAGATAGAAATATTTTAAATGTAACAATAATCAAAAATGTGTACTATGCACTTGTTCATTCTTTACTTATCTATGGAATTATAGGTTGGGGAGGATCTTACAAAAACAATCTAAACTCAGTAAAAGTTTTGCAAAGAATCATCATTTAGGTAATATTAAATAAAAAAAATAAAAAAATCCACCTTCTCAACAGAACCATTTTTTAAATTTTTTCCAGTACCAAGTGTCGATGACATATTCAAGCAAGCTTCTATTATGTGTAAAGAAAAAATGTGTAAAGAAAAAAATGAACTTAAAAATGTGTAAAGAAAAACTAACAAAGAATATCAAGAATTTTACAAACCAATGAGAAATGGAAACCAATTTTTTTAATAAAACTTACAGTAAGAAGTAAATATTTTACACAAAACATATTAATATTAAATATATATTCTCGTCCTTCCACAGTGGGTGTAAAATAATCTCGGGTGATACTGAATAAATGTGATCGAAAATTGCTTGAAATGATATTTGCTTAATTTTCGATTTATGGACATATATTTATTCGCTTTAGTTCCTCTTTGTGTTTTAATTTATCAAAGTCTTATATCAATCTGCAGACAAATCTCTCGGAAAATTTTCTAAAATTAATCATTACATGCCACTATATAACCATTATTGAATTCACAGAGCTTAACATAAAACCGGAACTAGATGCAAAGGAATTTAGATAAAACTGTACACAATTACAGTTGCATATCTTGAAGCCTTTTAGATTATGTGAACTTAGAGCTCCACCATCGACTATAGCCGAGTTATTTATCATCAAAGGCTTTTTGCAATAGTTATGTTTAATGGAGTTGTATTGTTGTTTAGATGGAAACCCGATGCTGCGTCAGGGGGAGACGGGGGACTGGATCGGCACGTTCGAGGGGCACAAGGGGGCAGTGTGGGGGGTGGCCCTCAACACGGCGGCTACACAGGCCGCTACGGGGGCTGCAGACTTCACAGGTAACACACAAAAATACTCTGCCCTTGTCCTTAATGGTTCCATGACAAGGCAGAGCACTGAACAAACAGAACATTGAAGAAAAAGAACAAACACTCGACAAACTTTTATTAGATTCTGTTTTTCACTCTTCTTTTGTTATATCGTTATCATTTTTTTTTTGTTTTTATGTTACTCCACACAGGAGATCTCGAAGAAAATCATTCCCTAAAGGCATATGTCATCTTTGGAGATGCTGTGTGGAGGGTCTTTTTAAGGAAATGAAGGAGAGAAAGTTCTGGGAATGGGAAGGAAAAAGGTACTTATGAGGCCGATGTGATCAGGAGTGACAGATGTATGAATGCACCTCACTAAAGTGCAGGGCGACGAATTGAGAGAGTACGCTGGAGATTTCAAAAGGTCTCCCTCAAACGGTCTCCCGGTCCGGCCCTCCGAGCAGTAGACGGGCGAATGCATCCGCTGCCAAGACCTAGACAAAACACACTCCATGAACCTGGGCACCCCGGCTACGTCACCAAATGTAGGGAACCACTTGAGATGACCTATGGCAGGGGTATTGGTTATCCAATAAATGGTTCCCGGGGCGGCGGTACCTGGCATTTTAACATATCACCTTGTTTTCTGTTCTCCTTTTCAATAAAGCCACAGCACATGAATCCCAACATTAAAGAAGAAATAGATCCATAGACACTGAAATAAATTCATTTTGTGACAATTTATTTTTTGCTCGCATTATTTGAGCTGTGAATAAATAGGCTTGGTTGAAAAATTCTGTCACAACGTCAATCCTATTATTTTGTTTATGATTAAATTTTAAAAAAAGTTTCTTATTTTAGTATGTATATTAAGCAATGTTAATTGCCTCTTTTGCGTCAGTATTATGTATTTACATTATCATTTATTTACAGTACAATAATTGTACCTTTTACTAACCTCTGAATAAACAAGAGTTTGAATACAATAACATAAATAGTAATTATAGCAAATGAATTGAATTTTATAACACTTCTAAGACAAATTAATAAGATTATTTATAACAAAACATCTCTATTCATAAATGAATTGAGAAAATAATTTTATCTTATGTTTTTGCAATGTAAACTCCAACCAAATACAAATCCACAATTTAGCCATGATTTTTTCTATGTTTCAATAATCTTGTGATTAATATAAAAGTGTTGTTTCTTTTGGAAATTATTACATATTCAATTGAAAATTTTCTTGGTGCCTTGTACGATACTTATTCCAAAATGTAATGCAAGTTATTCCGAGCTGTCAATAATATTATTCCTTCAAGATTTTATACAATAAAACAAGGTTAGAATCCTTCTATGTAATAACTCATGAATTTTCAATAAGTTTAGTAAATAATAGTTATACTTTATGGAAACTACAGAAATACCTTTTAAAAATATATACAAAGTGAATATATTTCTTTTGATCTCCGTCAGTAAGTTGTGAGTGAATATTATAGTTTCCAGATCAGCAAATTGCAAACATAATGTACTGGTTGTATCAATTATCAAGTAAATGAATATATTTTCTTGTTGTAACTGTATTACTTGTATTGATTGTAGCAAAACTATGGGACGCAGTATCGGGAGATGTAATCCAGACCTTTGACCATGTGCACATAGTGAAGAGTGTCAACTTCAGTGCAGATGATAAGCTGCTGGTCACCGCCAGTAATGAAAAGCTCATTCGGATATTTGATCTCAATCAACCAGACGAAGGTAACCAAAACACAATTACTTTTTAAAAATTCATACCAATTATATTTCCTACTTGCCTACAGTCTAAATTTGTTTTATTTATTTATTTATTACATTAAAAATAGATCCATTCATATGGTCTATCAAATGTATTGCAAATGTTGTTATTGTCACCTCACATTTATGTATTATAGAAATTTTTTATAATGAATAAAAAATTTCCAAAGTTTCATAAATTGTTTTCAAATAGCGGTCGGAAGCTTTGAATTTATAAATGCCGTACATTTGAATTATTTTGTGGTTAACTTTTGGATTCGAATATGAAGCGTGGTGTTTTCTCTTTTTAACACTGTTTACATTTTAGATCATATTTTTCTCAACATGATAGTAAGGGAGACAACGGTGTCTATGAGACCTGCAAAAAAATTAACCTGAGGTGCTAATCTAGGTACATTTTTTAATTTCACTAGGAACCAAGCTATACATCTGAATTCCTTTATACAGTAAACAATTGTGTTTTTGTTTTGTTAATTTTTTTTAGTCTGGACGGTTTCTTTCTGTCTCGTATGGTGTGTGTTGAAGTCCTTATTGTAATGTAGTCCGTCTCTATAGTAATTATTTATTGTTATTTGCTTATTGACCATATCCATTTGCAGCAATCCAGAAGTTCTCCGGACACACCAGTGGCATCCGACATGCTATGTTCTTCAGGAACGACACGGCGCTGGTCTCGGCAGGGGAGGATAACACCATCCGGGTGTGGGACAGGAACTCCGGAGAGGTAATAAACTGACCAGCTTCTTTACTTTGAATGATCCGTGTTGATGATTAGTTGCCCAATTGTACTTATGATTTAGAACACGACTCATGTTTTGTTGCCTGGGCTCTGTGATCAACTATGCACAGTTCTTGGAAGGATTGCAAAAATTGTGTGTAGTGAAATTGTGCTTTTAAAAAAAAAAACTGTGTGTGTGAAAACCTTGTTAAAAATACCAATTTCGGTTGTGGCTCTGTCTGTCCGACCCTCCGGTTTAATGAACTTTAGAACTTTTGCTTTGATTGTAAGTGTGGAAATTGGAAGTATTTGTTTGGAGAATTCAGGCAAGTGATAAAGTACCTACGTGTAATATTGAAGGTCCCGAAGAACAATTTCGAATCTGTTAAAAATTGAAAATTGTTCTGTTGGATTATTCTGTTGATTTAAAAGTCAAATAAATGAAAAGCCAAATATCAAAACAATACTTTATTTCTTGATCTCAAAAAACTAAAAATGCAGAAACGAAACTTAAAACAGCTCTACCGTCGATATATAAGTTAAAAAAAAAAAACTGATTTTTTTGAGAATTTAGACCATCTCAATTCAGACAATTTTTCACAGGTCCACGTTAGGACTAGGTGTGTATTTTTTGTGGGTTTCAAATTTTTACTATTTCAGTTTTTCATGGGACTGAAAAATACAACTTCTTACAGGTTTCACTGTACTTTTTAAAATTTTAATTTTATGCCGCACTAGAGTCCCAACTGTGCTAACTGTCCAGAATCAGTGGAACTACGGCATCCCCAGTTGGGGTATCTTTTTGAGATGGGAAAAGAGGAAGGTTGGGAAGTACCTGGATGTTCAGATCTGGTCACCAAACACAGCTATACCGAGAGTGTACCACTATACTTGTATTGATTTAAATTTGAATTTGTTTTCCAGGAGGTGAACAAGATAGAGTTTCCGTCGACGCCCAACAGCCTTGAAGTGTCGCGCGACGGCACCACGCTGACGGTGGCGCACGGCAGCAAGGTCACCTTCCTGGACTCGGAGACGCTGGAGAAGTTAGCGGAGGTGACGGTGCCCACCAAGTGCTATTCCGCATCGCTGCATCCCGACAAGAGCGTGTTTGTGTGCGGAGGAGAGGACCTGAAGGTGTACAAGTTCCACTATTCTAGCGGGGAAGAAATAGGTAAAACTAATACTCTTTACCAAACTATCTTCCCAACTCAATTTCAAGCATATTTTAAATCCACAATCCTTCATTCTCCAAGGCCCAGTTGTTTCACAGAAATTCACATGTAACATTGTCATCACATGGCTATTCTGCGCCATTTTGTTTTTTTGACAGTTGAAAGTTTGAAAGAAGAGTTGAAAATTCCAATTAAATGCCGAGTCTAAGTCCGTTAGACTAGTCCGTTCCAGCTTTTGAAGAAATTGAAGTAAGTTGCTTGAAATTGCATGTACAATCGTCATTTCTAAAGATTGTTTATACCTGAAATGGGCAGTTATTGTGGTTCCAATTAATAGGAACCGATGTGGAACTGGTTCCTTATTCAGTTACTTACGGAACTGGTTCTTAAATTTTAAAAAATTATCAGAAATTTTCTAGTAATTTCAATAATTCCATAAATTTCACTGTTCATGTATTTTCCAGAATCCAACAAAGGTCACTTTGGCCCCATCCACTGCGTGCGCTTTAGTCCAGACGGGGAGCTGTACGCTAGCGGGTCGGAGGACGGCACGGTGCGCATGTGGCAGACGCGAGTGGGGCGCTCGTACGGGCTGTGGCGGCGCTCCGAGGGGCCCGTGACTGCACCGGCTGGCGGCGGAGGGGATGCGACACACGAGCCACTAACTAACGGGCAGGTTAACGGAAAGGCTTCGCCCACTGAAATACTCGCCTGAGGTATAACATCTAATTCATTCTTATTTGTGTCGTTTTAAAGCTAAGTACTCACGTTCGTTCATGCCCAATAGTTTTATGTTAATTTAAACATGTCTCAAAGTGTGAACCATCTTACTGGATGATTTCTTAACCCCTCAGGGCTCAACCATATAAAGTCAAATGGTCAAAATATTTCCGTTTTTCCATAAAATTCAAATAAATGGAACATTTCTGAATATTTCCGAAAACTAAAAATTGTTATGGAAAGGTGATGAAATAAATTTTATGATTAGAAATAAACTTAAAAATAAAAATTTTGCATGCAAACATAAAAACGTTTTAAAAATAACTCAACTTACGTTTTTTTTAACAAAAATTACTGATGATGAAAAAAAATAAAAACACATACATAATTTATTAGGCAAATGTATTATAAACTTTATCGTCAACTCATTTTTTTGTTGTTCCATATAAAAATAATTAATAAAAATTCTCAAAGTTTCATAATTTTTTTCAAATTGCGGTCGGAAACTTAGGATTCATAAAGGTGTACATTTTAATTTTGCAGTTAACTTTTAAATGTAAATATAAATTTTTCTCTTTCCAACACAGTTTATATCATATTTCTAACCATGATAGTAAGGGAGACAGTTGTTCCGAAAACTGAACAAATAGACTTGACGAGTTAAGATTCAAGGGCCATAATTCTTGCTCGAAGTTCGACAGAAATTTACGATTTGACTGAACTTCTTGTGTTGAACTGCTTGAGCATTTGGTCGCAACGATGAGCATGTTTCCATGTCAACTTGTGTTCAATCGAGCCTAACCGTCGAGCGTGTGTACCTTAAATTTATCGATGTATTCCCTGAAAATGAACTTCATTACGACAACTTAGACACAACTGACAATCCAGTGAGGTCCACATTATCAAATAATGTTTTAAAATATGTAAAGTTATTGTATCAAATAAAAAATAGTAAAACTTCCCTGACAGCCTAGTAAGTGAAGTAAGATTGGATTTGGAACAAATGAACAAAACCCAGCATTCGTGCATCTTCTTGGCGAGACACCATCATTCATACAAATGTTGCTTCAAATTACTTTTAGTGAACAGATCTGAATATCAGATCAGATCTTCACTTTCTTTCACCCTCCATTTCTGTCAGTTTCTCAACTTTTCTCATTCCGAGCCAGTGTTGGGTTTCAGGTGTTGCCTTGTGAACCTCATCAATTAGGAGCGGGGATTCCTCACCCACACTGGGAAAGACTGCCTCCCAGCCATTCACTAGATAAGATTAGAAGAATGCTTGGAAACTCATCACAAAAATAAAGCTTTGGCCGAAATGTAGATTAACCTCTCATTTGCCGGAACCGCGCTGGCATGCGCTGCAAAAATTTTGGCTTTTCTTTTTTTAAATGCGATTTTAAATAAAGAAACTGTATGAAGGACAAGATCAGAATCGCTTCCGCCAATACCATTCTCGACATGGCCAATGGTTTCAGTCGTATAGCAACACTAGAATATTTTTAAATGGATTATCTATGACTTAGCAGCTCGCCTTTTACAACTGCCAAAAGTGAAAAAATCAATGTTTTATGTTTTGAAACGCTTATAAAATGCTTATTTATTTGCAAACTACTTTTAATTATGTTTTTTCATGTTGGGTGGTTGCGCAAATCAATTCGTTCGTAGGCGGGTGCGGTGTGATTCTAAAACAACAATCACTGGAAAACTACTCAAAGGAAAAGGAAAAGGATAGGTATTGCCAAAACTCACCGAGTTCACTCGACATTTGCCGCTGGTTCTGTGGTCCTTTTAATTCTCCCTTGTCTTTATAATAGTTCACTTGTACACATATATACGTAAACACGGTTACTTCTGCAACCGCGGCGGCGTGTCAATAAGTTCGCAAATTAAACTTACGGCGTTACTTTTCAATTAAGTAAAATGCACAAATTTCTCCGAACTCGAGACGGGTGCGTTTTTCCACAAGTCAAATAAAAAACAAGTGAATGAAACAATCGAACGTTTTATTGGGTTTTGTCTTGGCGTGGGATGGGTAGGTACTTGGATAGAGGAACTGGGCAGGTACTTGGGTAAAGCAGTTTTCCAGTAGGTACTAAATCAAACAAAAAGAACATTGATTGGCGCAAACATCCCCCTCGCCTTGAAAGGGTGAGAAATCCCCCTTTCTAAACCGCATTGTGATAGCATTATCGAATAAAACCAAATACTTATCCTAAATTCCTAAACTACATTTTTAACTAAATCTATTGGTAATATCCCATTATTGAGTCGCCAAAGGGTAAAGCTTCACTACCGGACGAATGTATGGTCCCGACGCCGTTTTAACGCGAGCAACACGAATTACTTCGTCCTTTGCGGGGAAAACCTCGACAATTACTCCTAGCGGCCAATGCAATGGAGGAGCGTTTTCTGTCCCCACAATTACTACTAAACCGACCTTGACTGGGTTAGCGGAAGTATTCCATTTTGGACGTACTTGCAAGGTATGCAAATAATCTAACCTCCAACGTTTCCAAAAAGATTGAATCAATTTATCGAGCAAATCATGACGCGATAGAAGGTTCAAATTATCCTCCTCGATGGTCATGGCGGGCAGGTGTTTCAATGGAGTAGTCATTAAGAAATGAGCGGGGGTTAACGCGAGAGGTTCAGATGGATCCGAAGAGAGCGTCCTACATAATGGCCTTGTATTCAGAATGTTTTCTACCTGTGCGAGCACTGTAGTTGTCTCTTCGAAAGACAGAATCTGATCTCCTATTACGCGAAAAAGATGAGTCTTCATACTTTTGATATTTGATTCCCAATTCCCACCAAAATGTGGTGCTGTTGGCGCATTTAGATGCCAGTTTATTCTATTATTGGCCAAAACACTTGCGAATTCTTCACCAAAATGTGAAGACGTTGAAAATGCGTGCAATTCATTCAATTTTCTCTTGGCTCCTACAAAGTTAGTTCCATTGTCCGAATATAAATTTGACACGGGACCACGGCGGGAGAGAAAGCGCTTGAATGCATTCAGGAAGCATTCGGTACTTAGACTTGATGCTAGTTCAAGGTGTATCGCTCTCGTAGTTAAACACACAAATAAGCAAATATATGCCTTTTGGGAACGAATTCCACGTCCACGTGATGTGGTTACTTTTAAAGGCCCGGCAAAGTCTATGCCGACGTGCGTAAATGGCTTTACAGATGAAGTAACACGGCAATCCTTATGATCGGCCATTAAAGGTGCGATTGTTTTAGGGTGTAGCCGAAAACATGAATTGCACTTATGTACTCGATTTCGAATCAAACTATGGGGAAAATAAGCCAATTGTATTTCGCGAAACACTCTGAGTTCTACGAACTCCAAGTCCGATCCGCTTATGTGTCTTCGATATGGCAACACTTTAAGAAATCGAAATACATGAACCAAACAACGTAATAATTTATTCCACGAAGAAAAGCGTTTTGACAAAGTGAGTATTTCATACTCCTCCGAACTAGAAGTTACTAGCAACGACATAGTCTTCTGTTCGGGTGGTTGCGTCACCATGGTGACGTCAAAAGCGGTAATAGGCCACTGCTCTGGCCTTAATTTCAGCCATGGTGGGCCATGAAACCATAGCGGGTGATCCAAAATCTGATTGGGGGTAAGCCCACGCGACAGACAATCAGCGGGATTTTCTGTGCCTGCAATATGAAAAAAACTGTTGGCCGATAATTCTGCTTGAATTTTAGTTACTCTATTGGCCACGAATGTTCCCCATCTATGAGGAGACGATTGAATCCAACAAAGTGCCACAGTGGAATCGGTAAATGCGCATATTTTATCAATTTTCAAGCGTTTTTCCAAGGTTTCTACTACCTTATGCATTAATTTTGCAAGTATTAATGCAGCACAAAGTTTTAATTGTGCGAGAGAAACGATTTTCACTGGAGACACCTTTGATTTTGCACAAGCAATATGTAATGAATTGGCACCTTCATTTTGTATATGAAAATAAATTACGCCACCGTAAGCCTTTTCACTAGCATCTGCGAAATCCACAATGGTTACAATGGTTCTGGATGTGATTCCAGCATGGCGCGAAAATTTTATTTTATTTAGTGACGATAGTTCCTCACAGAATTGCGTCCACATCCTCACAATATCTGCGGGAGGCTCATCATCCAAATCACATTGACATATCCATAATTGCTTTATTAAGAGCTTAGCGTATGGTACGACAGGTGCGATGTAGCCCATAATGTCCCATATTTTGGCGACACAATACAATTTATTTCTCTTCCTATAAATCGATTTAGGTGCAGAAGTGACAAACGAGAAAAAATCGGAATTTGGTGACCAGCATAATCCTAATACTTTATGCATGGACACTTCATCAAATTCCTTTATCGCTGACAAGCGATGCGAATCTGGAATGGATTCCAGAACCTCTTGCGAATTGCTGGTCCACTTGACTAGATCAAACTGGCCAGTCTTCAATAATGCGATTAACTGGGAGGACGTTTCCTTTGCATTCTCTGCAGTTTCCATACTAAATACAAAATCATCCATGTATAAAAATTCTCCAATGATTTTCTTTGCTTCAGTAAAAGCTTCTCCTTCATCAGTGGCCAATTTTCTGATCGTGCTTAAATCTTGAAATGGGATGGATGTAAGTCCAAAACAAACGCGGTTAAACTGGTAGGCATTAATATCCTCGTTTGGCGAGAAGCGATACAAAATTCGTTGATATCTTCTATCACTTTCCTGCACTCCTATGCACAAAAACATTTTGCGTATATCAGCCGAGAGTGCTATTGGAAATACACTAAAATTCTTTATTACATTAAATAAATTCCCCTGTAAATGTTCTCCACTATAAAAATTATTATTCAATGATACCGAAGTGCTTGTTTTTGCACTTGCGTCCAGGACTATCCTCAAACTCATGGTGATTTTATCCTCTCGTACAACTTCATGGTGCGGTATTATATAAGATGGCTCTTCATCCTCCCTATTTGGAGTGACAGAAGACAAATAATCCTTCTCTAAATATTCACTAATAATATTATTATGAGCTTCTCTCAATTTAGGAGAGGCTTCCAATTTGCGTTCGAGGCATGAAAAACGTTTATTTTCTAATGCGAACGAATCCCCAAGTGCTGAAGCATCTTGCTTAAATGGTAAGGCTACAATATACATTCCATTTAGAGGATCTCTTGACGTAGTTTTTTGATTCATTTCCTCACTCTCACGATCTTCAGGACCTTTAATTGGCGGTACATTTACTTCTTCTCTTTCCCGAAATCTTTTAATTTGTGAATCTAATGGCGGTTTCTTCTCTTGAATCAAAAAAAGTGTACGCTTGATTTTGCAATACATGTCTTCAAAATTCATCCAACTTTCAAAATCCGGATTATAATTGAAATCGATATCCAAATTAATTGAATTTATTTGCTGGTGTATATCTTTGTATTCATTTCTAGTTGAATCTACCGTTTCTATTAACGATAAAAATTCCTCTTGAATATTAGCGTCAGAAATCCCATTTGAAAGATCGAATAGTTTTTTAATGCGTCTCTTGCACGCATCACATTGCGACGTCAACAATTTCAATTTATTTTCTTTATTTGTAGCCATGATGACAAAACAATAATTCAATAAAAATAATGAGATAACTCTATTGCGTTTTAACGATTAAACTATCCGGAAGGCGTGGGGTTAAAACACCTAAACGGCAATCGAAAGGTTAACAAACTATCAAACAGAGCGATACGTCTGGCGTTTGGACTTATCTGTGGTTAAATAACAAATTTTGAATCTTTCACTATGAATGTAGATTCATCTATTTGACAATGCTATCACAATATTATATACGAACGAATTTAACGTATCCGGCTCGAAGGACCAAATGATGGTTGCGCAAATCAATTCGTTCGTAGGCGGGTGCGGTGTGATTCTGAAACAACAATCACTGGAAAACTACTCAAAGGAAAAGGAAAAGGATAGGTATTGCCAAAACTCACCGAGTTCACTCGACATTTGCCGCTGGTTCTGTGGTCCTTTTAATTCTCCCTTGTCTTTATAATAGTTCACTTGTACACATATATACGTAAACACGGTTACTTCTGCAACCGCGGCGGCGTGTCAATAAGTTCGCAAATTAAACTTACGGCGTTACTTTTCAATTAAGTAAAATGCACAAATTTCTCCGAACTCGAGACGGGTGCGTTTTTCCACAAGTCAAATAAAAAACAAGTGAATGAAACAATCGAACGTTTTATTGGGTTTTGTCTTGGCGTGGGATGGGTAGGTACTTGGATAGAGGAACTGGGCAGGTACTTGGGTAAAGCAGTTTTCCAGTAGGTACTAAATCAAACAAAAAGAACATTGATTGGCGCAAACATTGGGTATGTATTCGGATTAGTGTAAAAATAATAAAATCAGTTTATATTTGTGTGTATATATTTTTTTTTACATATTATTACCAAAATGGGAGATTTTTTAATCTTTTTTTTGGTTAGTTAGCTATTCTGAAAAAATCTCTTACAATATTATCACGCAATGTACACGAATAATAAGATACATTATCTGGTAAACAGAAAACAACTATTATTTTGTTTTATATGGACATTTGATCAAAAATCAGGTAATTTCAGTGCGGTTTTTCGAAATACGGCTGACAATTGAGAGGTTAATTGTTCTGTTATTTATTGCAGATTCCATTTGGACGAAACCTTTGATGTGGCTCCTGAACTGGGACTTGAGATTGAAAAGTTTATGTGAAAAGAATAGCAAAGACTAATATTTATTGTTGAAACATGAACTACTACAGAGTGTATATTGTGAAAAGAAAAAGAAAAAAAAACTCTAAAAAATATGTTAAAATCGTTTCGTCTTTGATTCAAAAAAGTTTGAAAAAAAAACATATATTTATCAAGTGATTTCTTAAATTTAATAGTGTAGTGTTTTGGTATATTGACAATTATTATTATTTAAATTGTATGTGTTTTAATTTAAAATGTTATGAATTCCTATGAAACTGATAATCTGTGGCAAATTAGTTAATGATGTGTTTGCTTTATGATTATTTACTTTTGTTTAGGACAAATGTCCATAAAATGTCCATTTGAAAGTCTTACAGAAGACAAAAGCTTAAAAATTTGGTATTATTTTTACATATAAATTTATATCAAATTATGATCAAATCATTACTTACCTAATTCTGGATCCGATCCTTTGTTTCATTTCATAAATTATTGTATGTTTAATTTTAATTGTTTGACTTCGGTTTTATTTCTACATTGTTTTTTCAATATTCAAAATGAATTGACTGATTGAATTCCTACAATGCGGAAACATATTTATTTGAATGCATTCAAAATACGTGACAGTGATAACCCAATATTATGTTTATAATGAATTTGCACATCAAATCTGACACAGATCACAAATGATAATTATGAAATATCTCTTGTAAACTTGAATTCGACTTTATCCAAATTTACATCACATTAATTTATAAACTCACAAAGCACTCTTTTTAGGGTGAATTGCCTGTTCCAATAAAAATACTTGTAAATTTTAATGAATTTTCTGTATTCTGTGCAGCACTAAACATACAGGTTTTACGTCATCCTCGAAAGTGCCTAAATTAATTTACGAAAGTTTTGGGTGCGGCAATATAAAACTGAGTTACTTTTAGTTTTGTCAACCTTATATCATAATTATTATAATATGATAATAGGCCCAGTTTGTCCCACATTGACAGATTATTGGCAATCGACTTTTGACAAGTATTTAACAAATTATTATTTTTGTGCGGGCCGAACAGAATTGCTGTTAATGAGGACCTTTCTATTTTAAAGAGAATATTCACGGATACCAGCGTGCATGACGCAATACACAGGGAGCCCCTTGCTACGCTAGTAAGAACAAGTCTAACATGGCGAGGGACTTTTGTATTGCGAATGTTTATTGTATTCCGCCATGATTCGGCATTTATTTATTTTTAATAAGTAAGGCTGGAGATCTGTGAATGTTTACTGTACCTAAATAATAATAAATGAAAAACAAAACGTAAAAAAAATAGAAAAAAATACTTAATATATACTAATAATGAGTAGGAAAAATCTGATATAACTTATTCGTATAATCTGCACCCGTATAATTCCTCTCTATTCTTTTCTCGTATTGGCCACAAACAATATAAATAATATGTAAGAAGGTAGCTGTTGTGTATATTTTTAATGTGTAACAATCATTTTTTATACGGCGGGAGTATTTGTCACCTATATCAAGTTACAAGAAAGCTGAAATACAGGTGACAAGTTGGCATAATATTGGCCTCTGCAAAGGTCGCGAGGAGGCTAACTCCTTCTGTCCACATCACTTTATAAAAAGAGACCACAAAGTAACTTGTGGCCTACATTCTGTCATGAAAATATAGCATAAATGTTTGTGCATTCTATGTGTTGTTTGTATATAAAAGGCTAATATTACTTTGCAATATGTTTGAGAGCGTACATTGGCATATACGTGATATATTTATAAATTAATGATATTTTGTAATTTATTAGATTTGAATATTTGCCTTAACAGTATAATAGCGTTTGTTGTTTGTTGAGGTGATTTATTTCTTTGGGAACGCTTGCAAAAATTTACTTGCTGCAAATTTTATAATACATGTTCAAATGATGAAACTTTGTCACTGAAACTTGAGGGTATTTTGAAATGTGTATCTCATAAATGTAATAATATTATGTTGAATAAGGTAACGTAGGTTTGTTTGAAACTGTTTGAAGATTAAATGAAGAAGATATTGTACCTTGTTGGGTTTCTGTGCGTGTGACTGCGGATCGATGTTCACTGCGTCTCGCTTATTCGTCGTGCATATGGTCTGGACATGGTCATCCTCATATCAAAGGCAGTTGTTTATTTGTTATTAGGGAAATTTTTCCCGAGATCTAATTGATGGGGTAATGAATTATTCCCGCCCAGTTTTTACAAGGTACTACTATCTGTGTGAATCTAGTGATGGATGAATTATAAATTATTACTTTTATTTAAAATATTGCTGTTTGATTACCGTTTGCTCAAATGTACGAAAGCTGTGGTGTTTGTTGTACTGTCTGCCACGCCCGTCCAACTTGTGGAGTGGAGACCTCTGGCTTCTCCTCTAGCAGTGTTGTCCTTTCCCCGTGTCTTGTGCCGATCAGGGCTCCCCTCTCCAGCGAGTTGCCCCCGGGTGCGTAGACTACTAATTATTATTAATTTATAATTTATGAAATGACAATTTTTTTACCTGTAAATTGTACACAATAGATGAGCTGAAAGGATACAAAAAGTTTATGATTGTTACAATGATTATTGACTCCAGCTTCTTATGCGTTACAAATTATAATGGAAGACTTCATATTGAAAATAAAGCTTTCATCAAAATAAAGACCATTTTCTATATGCATCATGTTTTATTATTGACTTGTTTTATTATCAACTTTCTAAACGTCTTTGTACATAATAGGTGTTTCATAACGCTACACTGAATCTCGATGGGTTTGTTCTGTTTCACTTAGAAAAGGCTAAAAAAACCTATTGGTAAAATTCGCACGGGGTACTAACACAGGGTGATAGCTGCCCGGCGGACAGCCGTCGTCAAGGAGACAAAAGTGTGTTGTTTTGGGAGTTTTCATATCGTATCGCTACTGTCAACACATACCGTGTTTATTGTGACACAAATCGAGACTCGCAAGGTAAAATACCGCTGTATTTCCCTTAATCGCTACAAAACTGACATTGTAACTACCTGTGGTTCATCCAGACGCAGAATAGCCATATAGCCAATCGACCACAAGGGGACCTCAATTCGGACAAGATCGCCAACTTATCGTGAGTACCCTTGTGAACCTACCTTTGCTATTTGATTCAGAAGACGTACTGTATCGAGATCCACAGGCGTCTCGCTAGAGTGAATATTCAGCTTCACTCTAACCCTTATAAGGTGGTGCCATCATCGCGCCTGCCTTATTCAATGGGTAATGAAAAGTGGGCTCATTTAGTTAGAGCTATCCCAAAAAACTATATGTGCATCTGGTGTTGTACGATTGGGTTCTGTTGAAGCCTGATAATAAGGAACTCCAGTGAAAAATATTATGGCTTTAAAAAATATGTTCATGTAGACATAGGACCAATAAACACTGATTCTGAATATATAAGTTTTATTAAATAATATTGAACGTAGAGTTTTAAAAAAATGATTAAAAAGTCCATTTTTAATTGTGTCATTAAAACACACTGTCAAGTTGGTGTTATTGAATTGTTAGTGCTGACGTCACTGCTCTCCATAATTCTCAGAACACTTACTGTTCTTCAGCTCCGAACTCCGAACTCGAAAATGGCGGACGTTGAACAGCTGATTCGGCGCTGTATCAGTTGACTACATATAATATTAATAATGCAGATCGTGGAACACTAATAAACTGTTTATCAGGTGCGGTCACAGATGTATTATTGCACTTTGGTACAATACAATAACAGTAGCGATGAGATGTTGACATTTTACCTAATGTTTTTCTATATTAAAAACAGTTAATCTTGAATAAAAAACGCCTCGACTTCTGACACCTCCATTGATTCTTCCTTGCAAAATGACAACACCTGTTGAAAATAAATAAAACTTTTGGAGAGTGATGACGTCACACGATTCACACATATGGTGGTTTTCGGGGATCTTGAAAAATTAAAATTAGACATTTAACTATTAAAACTAACTATAAAAATAACAATAAATATGCAGTTATTTATGTTAGAAGTTCATTATTCATTAAAAAAAATTGGACCGGAGTTCCTTATTGGCAATGTTTGCTCATCTTGTCGCACAAATGCCAGCGGAAATAGATAAAGTTCTAAAGATAAGGGAGAGTGGGTAATTAAATAAAAAACACCAAAATCAAGAAATGAAGGCGGTTCGTGTTCTTTTTGTATAAGATTTATTTACAAACTAAATAATAGTGCACGTCAATAATTAATACAAACTACACGTACATACAAAAATAATTACATTAGCGTAGAATGTCTTCGGGGATGTGGTGAAAAGGACCAACCCCCGCGGTGAGTGGGGGGAACATTGCAATGGCACTTGAGAACAACAATTCTTTAATTTTGCTTCAAATAAATACAGAGGGTGAAGTATTATCTACCTAGGAGCAGTAGATTCTATCACAGAGATATTGTTTTATTTTGTTGATAGATTTTAGAGTAGCATCGTTTTATATACACATTTTAAAGATAATTTTCAATACATTACACGTAAAATATAAATTTAGCAAGGTTATCCACTCCGTATAAGAGGTATCAAGAAACTTAATTAAATTATGAATTTTCTTCATTCTAAAAATATTCTCAAAAAATGCAGTTTTTAAAAATAATCTAATATTATGTTTTATGCTCCACACTTCGAAAATGTAAAAAAGAAATTTTCATATTTTATTAAAAATTATGTTGGATGGAAAAATATAAATTATAACATTTCATTTGTGTTGGTCGGGAAATAAATGATAAAAAAATTACCTAACTTACCTACACTAAACTTACAATGTCTTGTTTCGCCATAAATTCTTCATTCACACAAGTATTTCTGTGTTATGTACAATAATAATTGAGATCTTTACATTTGATTTTTTTAAAGAGTTGTTGGAAGAACTAATTCCTCAAGACATAATCTTCTGTTTATTATTTATGATCCCAATTGTTCATGAAACTCAAACATATATGTATACAGGCTTTCCAGGGAAAAATGCATTAACCTCGATGATGGCAAGAGTATAAAAGATAAATATATTTTTTTTGATATGTCATTGTTTTTCCCAAACAATTCGACTTTTTTATAACCAATCTTAAAAATTTGAAATTTAGAAAAAAATTATTTGTATATTTCACTTGTATTTTTTTTACATGAATACCGCCCAAGAGTCCCAGCTGCTCCCGTCTGAAGCCAGTGAGACTATGGCATCCTCAATTGGGGTATGTTGTGAGGCTGAAGGTAGTGGGGAGAGAAAGGAGATGGGGAAAGTGGGGAAGTACCTGGCTTTTTAGATCTGGTCACCAAACACGGCTAAAGCCATTCGAGCAACGTTTCAATTCTGAATGGTGGTCTTACACCAGGGCGATACTGAGAGTATCTTCCACTCTGGAAGATACTCTCAGTATCGGTTTGTAGTAAAGTCACCAGTGTTGCCATCTTGACGGATATCCTGTCATATTTGGCAGATTGGAGTGTTTTGTAACTAACGGGATTTATAGGATGACGGATTTCCTGGCGGAATCGAATAAAATAACAAAGTACATTATTTTATAGGCGACAATAGCCTATACATCCTAGCCTCACTAAGATACGAAAATTTTTATCCCTGAAATTCTCTAGCCATCCTCTGGTCAACACCAGATGTCTGACGGAATTCTGACAGATTTTCCTGTAGACTTAGCGGGAATGCAAATTCTGAGATGGCAACACTGAGAATCACCTCCTAAGTTAGTGCATTTTACCCCGCACACTGTATGTCACAATTTTGTTTGCAAAAATACATTAATTTGAAGGTAAAATCAACTTGAGCATTTTAGTTAAATACTATTGCAAAAAGTGTCCCAGCAATGCCTATGTACTTTATTATTATTAGTTAAATAATAAATAAACTATGACATAAATGAGCCCTTTTGTTCAACAAACATTCGACACAGTAATGTATAACTATCGCACCATTTCTGTAATTCCACATTGAATAATTCATAACATTTCACCAGAACAATAATTTAAGAAGCTTAAAATAGAGCATAATATCATTTCGATCAACAGCAAGATTTTTTTTTTGCTTATTTAAATGATATTAAAACCCGTTGCTTCTTGTTGCGATTGGTCTAAATGACATTATATTCACACAAAATGCTGTTTCACAATCAGGATCACAATAATATTAAATTTAAACAGCAGCACTTCAAACGGCGATTGTCTTTTAAATTAAACGTTCACTGATTATTTAGTGATGAACTGCGCCAGATCTGGGACCTTGAATCCCGCGAAGACGCCCTGGTTCCTGCGAGCCTGCCTGAGAGGCGGAGGGAGCAAGTCCTCCGTGAGGGAGGACTGGGACCCCTGCTGTGTGGGGCTGTTGAGGATGATGCCCCCGCACTGCGCGGAGCAGACATCGTCACGAAGGATCGCATCCCGCGGCCATTCTCGCTGAAGTTGCGCGCAGTCGGTGATGCGCAAAGAAGCACACTGGGCCTGGAAAAGATAAATAATGGTTAGATTCTGGTCTTGAATTACATTTAAATGCATTGAAATATCGTGGAGATAAGTGAGCCGGGGGATATTTTGAGACAGTTACCGAACCAGTTTTAGTTGTCAATCTAGTAACAAATAGTTGTTCTGTGTACACTAGACCTTATTTAGAAAAAAATATGTCTCTAATTTTCTCTTCTTTAATAAATCAAAACCTAAATTCTTCTGAAATTGTAAGACTTTTCTACTATTATAAATATTTTATGTAATTTTTTTAATGTAATTTTATGTCCTGTTTTAACTCATCCATTTTGCATTACATCTGAAGTGAAAACTTCTTTAGCACCGTTGTGATTTGAAACTCAATAAAACGAAAAATAGCGATACTAAACAGAGGCAAACATATGTTTGATCTACAGGATTTAGCCTGTGAGAGAATGAGATAGTATAATCGGTCTTCTCTTTGAGCAGTGCTTCGTAGTTTCCCCACTCTCGTCTACTTTAGTTTTCTGAAGGTTTCACTTCTACCGCATGTGAACTGCACACAATTTTGAAGTGAAACTTCTTTAGCACTGTTGTGATTTGAAACTCGATAAAACGAAAAAGCGACACTAAAAAGAGACAAACACATACATCTACAGGATTTAGCCTGTAAGAGAATGAGATAGACTAATTAGTCTCCTCTTTGTGCGGTGCTTCGTAGCCTCCCCACTCTTGTCTACTTTAGTTTTCTAAAGGTTTCACTTCTACTGCATGCGAATAGCACACAATTTTTTTTTTTACATATATCCACACGGGAGGAAAATAATTTCCCTCAGGGCCTGAGTCATCTTTAGGGATGCTGTGTGGAGGGTCTTTTTGAGGAGAGGAAGGAGTTAACATGGCTCTTGAAGAGACCCACGTTGTAGAAGGGAGGAAACACAGAGGCCCTCTGTAAATTTATTAGTACTTTTCATGTGAAGTGAAATGGTCATGTTTGGACTTTCTTATTCGCATTTTTTTAAATTTTATGGTACCTACCTGCTTGAAGAAAGTTTGAAAAAAGAATTGTCATATGAAGAAATGATTCTTATTCTTCTGGACAAATTGGATAATTCCTTATTTGAAATTTAAAAAAAAAGTTATGTGAAATATAAATATGGTTGATAATAAAGTCGGTTGATATTTCAGTGCTTACTTACAAATTTTATGATTTCAGAGGTAATTTTGGTTTTGATTTGTAAGAGAAAATTATGAACGCCAGGTCTACTGTTCACAGAACTACTGGTTATCATGAGTAATATTTTGGACTTACCCCCTCGATGGTGCAGATGCAGGAGGTGCATGGAGAGGGGAAGGCGGAGCTGCCCACGGCCACCGTGCGGCCGGCGATCTGGCAGCCCTGCGCGGTGCTCTCCCTCCAGGCCGACAGGTCGATCTGCGGCAGGGAGTGGCATGGCACTCGAGGGTTCCTGAAAACACCAATATACATGTTACTATCACATTCATTACTGATAACAATGTGGAATATCAGGAAACGGTTCTAACAGGACTCCGGTAGGAAGTTCATTTGTCAAAATTGTATTATTACGCTCTAAGAAAAATTGAAGAAAAAGGTGTTTTTACCACATCTTAAACTCAAAACAATACAATTTCCCTCAGCGCCTATGTCATCTTTTATTTATTGTTTCTTCACATGGTATTATTGTCCACATTTCAATTTTTAATCTCAGCAGGACTAGCCTGCATTGAGGTTGTAATGATTTTATAAAATAATAAAAATAACACAAAAATAATATACCATATTGAAAAAACTAATGGGTAGGTGAAGGCAGCTAACTCATTTTAACCCGTAGGACATGGCAAGTAATATCAATAAATAAAAATATTTTTTGTTAGAGTCAAAACATAGATAAATCCACAGATGAAAAAGTTTATTTTTATTTTTACATTTTCATTTTAATCTTTAGCTAATCTCGTAGAGGTAATATCCGAAGACAAAATTAATATATAAGGTCGACACTGCAATTGCAGTGCTTCGCATCGCTCATAGGCATGATTCTACAACACTGCAATTGCAGGGCTCTGGCCTCTAAGGGTTAATGTAGTAAATGTGTAGGGTTACCATTTTTGATATTTAATTTAAAATAATATATTATGCTAAAGATTTACTAAGATGAAAAAAAAAATTGTATAATTTATATGCCATTAATATAAAATGGACATCTTTGGGGATGCTGTGTGGAGGGTATTTTTGAGAAGAGGATGGAGTAAACATGAGTCTTGAAGAGACCTATGTTGTAGGTGGGAGAAGCCGGCAAATCATTCCACAATCGAACTATTGAACTCAAGAACGAGTCATAAAAACAACCCATTCTCACTTGTGACAAATTTCAACCGTGTACCGTTGGTTGTGTGTTTGGCGTGTTTCGCTAGTTCCTCGGAGCATCTTCCATTGAAAAACCGATAGAACCGCTAGGTTGGGTTGTTTGAGTCCTGTCACATCTGATTGATGATTAGAATTTTGAATTTTTACATTTGAAAGGTCCCCGTTAGGTGTAAATGGGTATGATAATATGCATTAAATGCTGTACCCACACTTATTGTGAAGTGTAGGGTTAATCTATGCACGAATCACTGTAATTATGTTGTTTTTTCCCTTGGAGAACCTGTACTGATTTGTTGAAAGGTCTATGTTGAAATGTTGTATATTCTGCATGAAAAACCTTGTCTCACTGTTTGGATGGTGTTCTGATTTAATCATGTTATTATGTGTATATATTATACTTACAAGAAGTTGCTGGGCAAGTCGAAAGCGGCCCTCTGCATGTCGGACTGGATGTCGTAATTCTCGCACATCATCTTGGAGAGAGTTGTCTTCCTGAGTTCGGCCAACTGGGGCTCGGTGAACCTCACAACGGGGTCCACATTTTCATACCTGCAATACAAATTAATTTAGAAGTTGATTAAGTAAAAGATAATCAGACGGGAGACATTTAATTTGTTTATATTTTATATACATAAAAGTGACCAGAAACTTGACTTACCAGAAACGATCGCACTTCCTGAGCTGTCTGAATTGAATGGCGATGATGCAAGCGAAAGTGGGTCCCACCAGTCCTCCTTGCAGCGGTCTCTCACTCATACCCCCGGGGAATAGATCGATATCATCGACTGTGGCATAGATGCGCTTCAACCTGGAGGAACGAGAACAAACCATTAATAAAACACATCAAATATGATTATTTTGGTACAATCGAATATATGAGAGGGCCTCCGTGGTCAAGGGGCAAGGCTCTCTGGACACAGTTATTTTACAATTTATGTGTTTAAAAATAATATATGGTATATTTGCGGCAAGTTCCAGAGTGAAAGATACTCTCAGTATCACCCTGGTGGAAGCCCACCATCCAGAGTTGAAATGTCGCTTGAAACCACGGTTTTAACCGTTTTTGGTGAACTAGATCTGAATAGTCAGGCGCTTCTCCACATTTTTTTCCCGTCTCGTTGGGACTCTTGTGTAGTATTCTCAATTAAAAAAAATATTATTTTTCACTTTCTTCTTTCTTATGTCTTGTTTTATTTTGTTTGTAATTTGGCTTTTAATACATTTTTTGACGTGATAACGTCTTATAAATCGATGAACGCCGGCTGCATTCACGAAAAAGCATGACTCATTGTCACGTTTCAGTGAGCCGAGCGTGCAAGCGAGGGCTCGAAACAAGCGTTTGGCTTGTGATGCATCTATCTCTCTTCCACTCCATCATTATTATATGACGTTCTCACGTAAAATTATCATCCGTAAACGGACTTCACAGACAACCAAATTTTTTTTAATGTATTTAACTAACCTGGCAATAACTTCTGGTGGAATTTCCCTTGACAGATCTTCGAATGTGGAAGCCCTCTTCAGGTTGCAAAGTGCTCTGTAGTTGTTGTATGAAGGCACTCCGTGATCCCTGGCTCTCTGGACATTCAGGGCGATCAGATCGATTCCGGAGAAGGGGATTTTCCTGTCCTCGAACAGATGGTTGGTGACCTCTCCGGTGATGAACTGGTCAAGGGTTTCCATGGGGGTGGAGGTCAGACCTCGGATGAGCTCTTCTGTCATACTGGGCTGAAAGGATTAAAAACATGTTAAGCTTTGTCACGAAATTCTCCTTTTCTTGTTTTCATTACTTCTTTTCTATCAAACAGGTTCAGAAAATTAATACTCCTTTCAGGTTGAGCACGTTCATTTATCTCAAAACATTCCTAAAAATATTTAATATAGTGCTTTGAAATATCAGTTTTTATTATTAGACAGTTGTGCATTTACCTGCAAGAACATGTCAACTCTGAAGAATCCATCCCTGAGCAGTATGGGCGGGTCGATGGGCTGGTAAGTGGGAGACAGACGAGGCAGGTGGGGGCGGAGAAGGGAGTGACCGATTCTGAAGGCGGCAGCGGCAAACTCATTTACGATGGATGGATTGCAGGTAGGAGAGTACTCTTTGTAGTAGCCTGTGAAAAATATTTTTACATGTTAAACTCTGATTTCCACAAGGAACTGTTTTGGGACCACTCTTATTTTTTTTATTAAATTTGATAATCAGAAAACTAGAAGACATGGAAGATGTATGGATATCAAACATAAGGATTTCTAAAGAGCTCTTTATATTTTATTGCAATGTTTGCAGTAACTTTTGAAACATTGAAAAACATTAAAATTCCGGCTTTCCTCAAGAGACAGCATTGGGACCACTTATATTTTTTTGTAGAAAACATTAATTTATTTGACCCTGTTAATCTCCTGATTTTCACATGAGTAGTTGGACAGGTTAAAGTGCTACAAATAATATTCTGGGATAAATTCTTCATTTCAGATTATCTTTTAGCCATGACTGTATTCACATATTATAAAAAACACATACCGGTGGGCAAAAGCTTCAGTCCATACAAATTGACAGCGTTCCATGACAGGATGCGGGGTAAGAATTCATTGAAGGTAACGTGTTGGAACTGGGCAATGTGGATGCGACGAGCGTGACCAAACAGCCTCTCGCCGTCCCAGTGGGGATTCACTCCACGGAGCCCCTCGACCAGACGGTTATGCTCACGAAGGAACATGGTGTGCAGGGCGGTCAGGCCTGGCTGTTCAGAAGCACGGCCATCACCTGGAAGCAGAAGAAGTATTAGATATTTGTTTACGATTAATATGCTAACTGCAATGTAACTCATGTAAAAATCTAAAAAATAAATCTGATTGCCATAACAAACGATATTTAGATTTTGACTTACCAGCAATGAAGCAGTATCCGGAAGCAGTCTTGCACTCGGGATGCTTGTCACTTCTGGGCAGGAGTTCCTTTCCTCTGACGGGGTGGCTGGTGGAGTTCAAGCGACCCCCAAAGCCTCGCAGGTTGCGGCCAATGCAGCCGTTCTCTCCGTATACCATGGAGGCGTCCAGGAAAGCTGTGTTTTGATTCACTTGTTCACGGGGTCCTGGGGAAACAAATTATGATTAGTTTTCTTACTTTTCTCCTTCTTTGTATAGATGGTGAGCTGATTGTTGTGGCTGATTGATGGCTAGAGATTGGGGTAGAGATTCTGATATTCAGCAGCTATTTAATAATATCTTACTTCGCATCGTGAAGCATTGTTGTCTTCTCTATTAGAGTAGACACTTTTTACAACCTGGTTGCATTCTTCACACAGAGCCGAATTCGTTAGACCTAAGTTGATCATTTGTCATTCATTAGACCTAAGTTGATCATTTGTCTAAAATGGATGTGGATCTAATTTGTCATTCGTTAGACCTATATTGATCGTTTGTCTAAAATGGATGTGGATCTAATTTGTCATTCGTTAGACCTATGTTGATCATTTGTCTAAAATGGATGTGGATCTAATTTGTCATTCGTTAGACCTAAGTTGATCATTGGTCTAAAATGGATCATTTGTCTAAAATGGATAGATATCCGAACCGTTAGACCTAAGTTGATCATTTGTCTAAAATGGATTATTTATAGTTTATGTTAGATACTGCTAATGTTTGTTTTTTAGGTTAGGATAAAAACTGAATATACTTTGCTTGTAGGTTAGGTTGGAATTTGATTATGGTTTGTTTGTGTGTTAGATTGTTAGCTCACCCAAGTTCTGTTGTCCCGGCAGACTCCTCATGAAGGGGAAGCACAGCCTCTCTCCGCTGGTGACGTTGACTTCGGGATAGTAGTGGTCTCCTCTGGGAACAGGGAAGGGGTTGCATTCGGGGTGCACAGTGCGCGGGGAGTCGCAAGAGCGGCAGTTGGGGATGGACTCGTGGAAACCTGGAATGGTCAATTCAATTAGTTATAATCAATATTTCGTGTTCTTTAAACACCTTAGAATACGAGCCATATTAGTATTGAAATTACCATTACTTATAAAATATGAAATAGAGTGGGAGTAAGGATTGAACCTTGTGGTAAACCTATATCGTTCAAAGATAAGCCATTTTTCTAAATCAGGTCATTTTAAATAATTCTGGTTACTAAGCCTTTATTTTAAATACTTGATTGACATTATCAAGTTTACCTTTGTGGATTGGAGTCATGGTAAGATCGTGATCGAGGATCTGGGCGAACTGCATGGTCATGAGGGTGTATCTGTTGTGCAGGTTGGAGATGTCCGGGTGGATTACCGTGGACACAGTACGGGGAGATGGGAGGGGTGTTCCGGTCACGGAGCTGATCCTGGGTCGGGATACACCTGGAATGAAAGAAAAAAATATTTTAATATGTTGAGGCAGCATGCAGAAATGGGATCAGGTCTTTATAGGACTGAAGTGAGGTAAATGATAGCCTTCTGGGACTTCAAATTAGATCTTTGACTTTTTGCCGCCGTTCAAATAATAATCACCCAATTTCCTTGCAGGTGTAGAGTGTGTTCGGTTCTAGGTATTGGTGTTCGGTTCTAGGTATTGGTGTTTGTAGGTCGTGTTTTAATAAAAAAAAATTACCATCTTCATACACAGGCGGTAACAATCTTGCAAAGGTGGTCAGACTCTTGCCGAGATTGGGGTTCCTCAGGTTGTTACAGTGTCCAGTGAAGGTCCTGAAGGGCGAGCTAGCGTCGCAAGGCGCCTCGAGGTCGTCGCAGTGCGGCTCCAGCCGGATGCCGTTGCCGATACCCTGCTGCTGCAGTAGGCCGGATACGTCCACGCTCTGGAGGGCGTCCGCGAAGTCGGGGGAGCCCGTGAAGCCGAGCAGGTTACTGTCGAAGATCTGGCGCTTGCGTCTCTTTTGGCTGGAATAACAAATAAATATTGAAGGAGCAGAGATATATCGAAAGCAATTTGAATTGCAGATCAATATGGGTTCATTACACAACATTCTTATATTTGGGTTCAAAGGTGATCATCGAGATTCCTGTGCCACCATGTAGACATAATCAATTCCTAGACGGAATATGTGAAGTGGGCATTTGACTTTGTCCTATGGGGCCGTTCAAGTATTACGTAACGCAATTTAGGGGGAGGGGGGGGTCTTATAAAACGTTAGGGGGGGGGGGGGGGGGGGTCGAACGACGCGTTATGCAACATTTTTTTAAAAATTTAAATAAAAAGCTAGGGAATTAATATCTTTCAAGTTGGCAATCCTTTTCGTTTATGTTTTATGGGGAATCCCTCGATTGTATTGTATGTAATATTTATTTTGTTCTCCCAAGTTGACAACCCTTTTCGTTTACGTTTTACGGGGAATCCCTCGATTGTATTGTACGTAATTTTTATTTTGCTCTCCCAAGTTGGCAACCCTTTTCGTTTATGTTTTATGGGGAATCCCCCGACTGTAGTGTACGTCATTTTTATTTTATTTTCGTTGTGCAAATCAAATTGGTAAAAATAGTCACCTGGGTGTTACGTAACATTTAGGGAGGGGGAGGGGGGGGGGGGGGGACAGAAAAACGTTACGGCGCATTACATGGGGGGGAGGGAGGGTCAAAAATCTTCAAAAATTGCGTTGTGTAATACTTGAACGCCTCCTATGCTAGTTGGTCTGCTTCGCATCACAATCTTTCATATCAATACATTGCCGAGTCTTTTAGACTCTGTTTGTGCAATGTGCATCATGGCTCAACAACTGTGGGAGCACTTAATTCTATTGATGGGTGACTAGGAATAGTAAAGTAGTACAATCCTAGGAAATTTACAATGGCAATCAGGCAACTTACGTCAGACTGTTCAAGATCTCATTGGTGGCGTATTCGTAGAAGAGAGAAGTGTTGGCGAGCAGGAGGGCGTTCTTGTTGGCCTTGGAGAAGGAGGCTGCGGTTCCAGCGGGGGACTTGGGATCCACTCCCCCAGCAGACTCCCACAGTTCGTATTCGAGCCTCTTCCTCTCCACCATGTCTTGCTTGGCCTTGGAGATGGCGCTCATCAGCACCTCCCCGGACAGATCTCCCATGTCCATATGGTCCTGGTCCAACCAGGCAGACAGCTCGAGATGAGGGTGTTGGGTGCAGGATTGAGCGGCGTTCCTGGAAAAAACAATCAAGTTGGTTACTTATTTTTAATCAGCCAAGTAATTAACAAAATCTGCAAAAAGACAAGGAAGCAATTCCGGATACCACTAACTTAACACCAATTTAGTGGTTGCCCTATAAAATGAGTTGAATGTAACTCCCTTACTAATAAACGTGTTTTATTTTATTTTAGAAAACTATTAAACAACTATTTACAACACATTAATGGATATACATTGCACAGCTACGTTTGGTAACTTAGCAGGGATGCCCGGATTCATGGGGTGAGGTTTGTCGAGGTCTTGGTGGCACACCTACTGTATGGTGGGCCGGATCGGGAGAGACTGGTTAAGGGAGACCTAACCTCGACCTCTCCAGCTGGTCTCTGTCGGCCCATCGCCTTGCACTGGAGTTGGAGGGATGGTTTCATACGTCCGTCATTCCTAGACACATTGACCCCCAGATTCCTACCCACCCCTCATCATACCTTTTTCCTTCCCAGAACTTCCTATCCTTCCTTTCCTTTTTTAGGGAAAAGAAGGAGAGGAAACATCACATTACGCCTCCACGCAGCATCCCCAAAGATGACATAGGCCCTGAGGGAAATTGTTCAGGCCTCAGGGCCTCCTGTGTGGAGCTAATGCAAGAAAAAAATCGGTCGTGTAAAATTTGAAACACCTTTATTAATAAGGCCTTATATGTAAATGTTATCTCTGTTTAACGACATTGACGATTTGTGAGTCTACATTTTTAGATAAAACACTGAATTAAATATTGTTATTTCTGTTGCTTCTGAATTTTCTTCCCTTTCCCAGTGACGTAGGAGCTCTCTAGAAAGCGATGTTCCTAGCAAAAGCCACATTTGTGTGAAGAAAAGGCTTTACTTACAGGTAAGGATCCTCGACCACGAAGGCTTTGGGCTGCACTTGCTCGAGGTCGGTATTGGAGGCGCAGAGCAGGCCGGCGAGGGACACTCTTCTGATGGCTTGCAGCTGCTCGGGAGACAGAGACGACGGAGGCAGATCATTTTCATACCAGAATCTGCCAAGAACACACAAACATTAATATCAGGCGCAAGCATAATAAGCATTGTCTAAGTATGCAGAGAAGTATTGGAGCAGTATTTCAGATATTTAAAATATAATTTAGTTTTACCTGTCACTGTTTCTCAGCTTGATGAACTGTTGTTTAAGCAGGCAGGCTGTGGTAGGACCAACTAAGGCTCCGTCCACTGGTCTCTCTAGGGCGGATCCGGCAAGAAGATCAATGTCCTCAACATTCCTGAAATAATAACAAGTTTTTCATTACACAGAAAAAAAACTAATAGATCTGTGAGCAGTGGATAGTATGAAAAATATGTTACTAATTTTCGGATCTACTGGTATATCGATTTTTAAATGCTGGCAATGTTTAATGAATTGAAAGTTGGACCAACGCTTAGCTTCACGCATTTCTACCGATTTATTACATATTTTCCTGAAACACTTTAAGTTTTAAAGCTCTTAAATATTGAAAATAATATCTATACATTTGCCACGCCGAAAGGGCAATTATATTAAATTTCCTCGATAGAAAAAATCCGCAAAGTATGCTCCGAAAATTATTATAAACACGTTTTATTCTGTTATTTTACAAGTTATGAAAAAAATTATATTGTTTCTTTAAATGCTATTTTAGACGTTCACCACGAGATTTCTGCTCTATTTTAAACGAGTTATCAATATTTATCAAACGTTTTATCAATATTTTCACAATTTTTGCTTAAAAGGGGGGGGGGGGGGGGGGGGTAAGGTTTTAAAGGCGAAAAAAGGCATATTTTCAAGATTTTTTTGGAGACATGAGTAATGTTGGTTTATTTATTTCATCCATACGTTATAGTTTAACATCTGAAGTATCTTTGAAAAAAAAAATGTTTAAAAATATCAATAAATAAGTCCGTGAGAGCGAATCTCCAGAGGCGCCTCGAAAAAAAATTGTTATGCGGAAAGAGTTTTTTTTCGTTTTTTTTATTTTTTATTATTTAAGTGAAAAACACGATTTTCGCTAAAATGTGTAGAAATAGTGTAGAAAATTTCAAAGGGATCGGTCAAGTAGATTTTGAGTTATGATGTTCACGAACTTCAAAAATGTTAGAAAACAAGAAAATATTAATCATTTTAACATAAATCCAATATTGTGCTATTATAAACCATATATCTATTTTATGTTACATTTTTTTTTAATTTCAAATAAGGAATTTTTTTTAAAATTAAAAATTTGACCAAAGAAACGTCACTTTCTCAACCATCGGCATCGGTACCATAATATTGAAAAAAAAATGCGTATAAGAAAGTTTGTAGGGGCGTGTAAATAGCCCCAGACACGAGGGAATACTACCCTATGTAAATTAAGGAAAGATGAACTCTTCCCTATGTGACACAAAACAGTTTACACAGCAATTCCAAAATCCTAAGTGAAAACAAAACAATACTCATTCAGAGAATGCAGCTCTTGCACGAGGTCCAGCACAAACGACACTAGTTTTCATTCAAAATATTGATTTTTTGCCAAGGCGGTAAGTGCACAATCTCAACATGTGTTATCACAGGAAGGAAGTTCAAACAATGAAAAATAGATTTGCAAATTAATAATAATACGTGCCAAAATCTTAGATACAACAATAATTCAATTATGGGTGAATTATTTGATTAGGATTTGACTAGGACTGACATCTCTTGGCTTTCACTAACACTCACGTCGGAAGTAATTGCCTGCTTCACAGAGGTAAGAAAATGCATGAATACACTGAATCTCAATGTCACATAGGTAAATTCAATATAATACAACCACCATAGATGGCGCGTATCCATAGTTCAAATAAACACAGAACTACTAATATCTATTATTTAATAGATTTAACGCTGTACTTACATATACAGTTCCTTCAGCAGCTTCTGCCCGTTCCTGTCGATTCCGACCTGCTCCAGATCCTCGAAGCTGACGTTACCCCGTTCTGGTGTGAGCATGGTCTCGCAGAGGTTGACGAACTTGAGGTAAGAGGGAGTGCCGTGGTCTCGGCCCTGGTGGACGAGCAGCGCCGCGGCGTCCCACCCGCCCTCGGAGGACGGGAAGTTGAGGGAGGGAGACTGCGCGGGGGTGCGAAGGAGGGTTTCCAGAGAGATAGTTTCATTGACCTGGAAATAGAAGAAGCACGATTAGAGAGAAATGGAAGAAAAAGAAAATAGCACATCTTTATTTGTTCAAGGTGACTTGATACTGCTAAAGGTAGTCCATATTTTGGAGGCGGGAATGGGTCCTGGAACCTTTACTGGATAACCAACACCTCTGCCATAGGTCACCCCAAGTGGTTCGCTACGTTTGGTGATTTAGCAGGGGTGCCCGGGTTCATGGGGTGAGGTTTGTCTAGATCTTGGAGGCGGATGACCAGGACACACTGAACCCCAGATTCCTACCCACCCCTTAAACTCTTTTCCTTCCCAGAACCATCCTCCCTTCCTTTCCTAAAAAAACCCCTCCACACAGCATCCCCAAAGACGACATAGGCCCTGAAGGAAATTGTTTTCCTCAGGGCCTCCTGTGTGGAGCTCATGTAAAAAATACGAGTGCAGTTCACACACGGTAGAAGCGAAACTTTACCAAAACAATCTCAAGCCTTGAAAAGTGAGGTCATAATCAAAGCAGCCAATCAGCGCAGACTTAGGAACTAGCGTCTTTTCCCTTTAAAAGGAGCCTTTAAAAGTGACATCATAATCAAATCAGATAATGAGCGCAGTGTGATGCTTCGCAGGTGCTAATGCGTAATTTCCGTTTCATTCAAATTCCGAATCACTAACGCCGCTAAAGAAGTTTCACTTTAAAAAAAATTGTCGAGCACCTTGGTAAAAATTCTAGTGAGGCGTTTACGAAATACAAGTAATAACAACCAAAATTATATTTACAGTAATTCGTTCGCAAGTTTACCTCAAACCCCACAACAATGGCCATCATTTATCATAGCTCCCGCAGTAAGTGCTTTTAAGTACCTACTTACTTTTATTTTTAGATTATTACTGTTAATTTTATTTATAAAGTGAGTACCTACTTAATTCATTCACACGTTTTACTCTCTACAAAATGCTCACCATTTAATGTAAGTTCCTACCTAATATTGTAGTTTTCAATTTGGTAGGCGGATAGGGGTACCACCGCCCCGGGAACCTTTTATTGGATAGCCAAAATCCATGCCATAGATCACCCCAAGAGGTTCGCTACGTTTTCCGACTTAGAAGGGGTTTATGAGGTGAGTTTGACGACGGATGTGTTTGCTACTACTTGGAGAGCTAGATCGGGAAAGACTGGTTGAGGAAATCCTTTTTAACTCTCCAGCCAGTCTCTCCCGACCCATCGTCTTGCCCTTTAGTGGTAGGGATGGATTCATAATTCTGTCACTCCTTGACCCCCATTTTCCTACCCACCCCTCATACCTTTTTCCTTCCCAGAACTTCCTCTCCTTTCTTTCCTTATAAATACCCTCCACACAGCATCTTCAAAGATGATACAATACGTAAGGGATTTTTTCCTCAGTTTTTTCTGTGTGGAGCTAATATAAAAAAGAGAATACATTCGAAAGTATTCGAACAACAGTAAAATTTTTCGAACTCGTTTGGAACATCCGCTCGTAGTCCCCTCTTACCCAGAAAATTCTCAAAGATACCTGGGAATGGGAGCGTGGCGACATTGATGAACTTCGTTTAAATTTAGAATCGCAATTCAATTCGACAATATTAAGGATGGGCGTACGCTGAGACATCGGTCGCGCAGAATGTTCAGCGCAAGATAGTTTTGGTTTTTGTGTTATATGGAAGTGTATGGAGCGACATACGCTGAGACGTGCATGTTTCTCATACATTCCACAACTGCGCTGAACATGCTGCGCGACCGATGTCTCAGCGTACGCCCATCCTAATTCTATGTTTTTTATTTTGTTGCAGACTTTATCTTCCTGACGAAAATGATTAATTTGATTATTTTTTTATCCTTCCATAAGATCTCTTTAAAATGATTTACCTGTATATATTTATAATTGCATTAATGAAGATAATTATAACTGTCAATGCTACCATGTATAGAGACATACATTTAAACAATTTTATGAAAACCTCATTCGAAAATTCCTTTTTATGACCGTTAACTGCGTGCAGTTTTTGGTATGCGATAGTTTCCGCATTCTAAAATAGTTATACTGTGAGAATGTGACCTTTCTGTCAAGTCGCAAGTCAATAATAAAAACATTTAGTCAAACTCAGGAGTTTACTTAGAACTAGGGTACTTCATAGTACCCAAGTAATGCGGTTAGTTACTCGGCCACATACAAAAATACAGCATATGCGAGTAATAAAGGCTGTGTATAATGGTAAGTCTGGCGTTATGAAATTATAAATATTTATATATTATATTTATTATACGTTTTCTGTCCCTAAGAAAAGCGAGTTATTGCTAAGCAAAACAAATCGTTGCCGTGGAAACGATGTTGATATGTTTGCGGAAATTTTATTGCGGGAGAAAAAATTTCTTTATTAAATGGCGCAGCAAAACATGCCGCCACCAACATGGTACCAGCTATATATAAAAAAATATAATTCAGACAATACAAAGAATTCTTAATCTACAGTTTATATACAAAACATAATATGTTTTGGTCCTAAATACAAGTGCAAAACAAAAAAATATAAATAATATTATAAAACGGTAACCACCGGGACAACTCAACAACATACTACTTCAACACCTTTTTTGAAAAGTCATTCAAAGTGATGAAAAGTTAAAAAGAAAATTGATTGAAAAATAGGCGAGGTTGGGTTATTATGGGCTATTTTTTTTTTTTTTTTTCATAACTGTTAATGACTTTTCAAAGGGGTGTTGAAATTCCGCTTTGTCGAGTTGTCGAGGAAACGTATACAACATCCCAGAATCTGTTGTCCAAAAACAGAGGCATTTGCGACTCTTGACTTGGTCGGGCCACGTCTCTTCACCATGTTTGGTTACTCATATTTAAATCGGTTCCACGCCAACTGAGAATAAAGTCAACTCAACACCTCCTTGAAAAGTCATTAAAAGCTATGAAAAAAATATTTTTAAATTAGCAGATAACCCTAACCTAACGTAGCTTATTTAACCAATTTTATATTTATTTTTTTATCACTCTAAATGACTTATCTGAGATGGCTCTGAGTTGGTTTCATTCCGAGTTGTCCGGTCACCATTTAAATCATATTATTTTCTTACCATATCAGGGTGGATCATGGAGCCGAAAGCTTGCAGTGCTGTGAAGGCAACCTCGCTGTAGACTCCAGCGCGGTTGGCGCTTGAGTATCCTTGGAAGTGTCCGTGGCTCAGTGGACGCAGCTCAGACTTGGACATAGCGACCTGAGGACAACAAATAGCATATTAGTTTATGAAAATCCATGAAAATCATGCTCTAACATTTTGACAAAAACATATCGACCGAAAATCGATTAAACTTAATCAACAGAAAAGTGCGGTCATATTAATATAGTTAAAAACATTAAATTTTTAACCGCAATTAAGATAGATCTATCGTACTGTCACAAAAAAAAAGATTTTTTTTTTCATTAACTCCACACAGGAGGCTCTGAGGAATGTCATCTGGGATGCTGTGTGGAGGGTCTTTTTGAGGAGGGGAAGGAATAAACATTGGTCTTGAAGAGACCCAAGTCCTAGGAGGGAGGAAACACAGAGGCCGGCAAATCGTTCCATAGCCGAGCTGTTGAACTCAAGATCGAGTCGAAAAGACGACCCGTTCTCATGTGACAAATGTCAACCGTGTACATATGTTGGATCAATGATGCTAGTTCCTGTGCTCTGAAGATTGCAATCAGTTCGTTATTATCTAAATCTAGAATCTATCAAACGGACCGCCCGTTTCTGCACGGAGTCGAGGGTATTTTTCAAGTATTTTGGAACTGCATACCAGAGGTGGCTGCCAAATTCAACCATGGGAGTACAGTAAATACCACGACTCCGTGACAGTTGATCACCGACAGTTAACCCCCCGGCATACTTATATACAATATAGTAAAAATACGGTATACCTAAAATAACAAGTGTCCCCGAAGGGATGTACAGAGAGAATGTACAGCCGAACAAGAAAAGTATAAAACATATTTTAATGAAAATGCATCAAAATTCATTTTGGGAGGCGGGCGTGGGTAAAGCCGCTCCGGGAACCATTTATTGGATAACCAACACCTTTGCCATAGGTCACCCGAAGTGTTTCACTACGTTTGGTGACTTAGCAGGGGTGTCCAGGAACATGGGATGAGGTTTGTCCAGGTCTTAGCAGCCGATTCATCCGCCTATCTGCTGCGTGGCGGGCCGGATCAAAAGAGACTTTTTGAGGTCTTTTAACCTCTCCAGCCAGAATACCTCGACACACCGCCTTGCATCGCAGTTGGAGGGATGGATTCGTACGTCCGTCACTCCTGGACACACTGACCTTCCAGATTCATACCCACCCCTCATACCTATTTCCTTCCCAGAACTTCTTCCCCTTCCTTTCATTAAAAAACCCTCCACACAGCATCCTCTAAGAAGACGTAGGCCCCAAGGGAAATTATTTTTCTCAGGGCCTCGGGAAAAAACTGGACATACCTACACTTGAATGTAATGACTGGGAGGCCCAGGTAGACTACTAGAAATTTTAAAACTAGAATTAGGGAATATGATCTTTGTTTACGAAATAATAACTATTCCAAGTTTGCTGACCATTTAATAGAGACAGGCCATAGCTTCAACAACCAACCATCAAAAAACCAAGTTTAAACATTTCAATATAAATACATATGTTAATTTGTGTAATTTAGAAATCTTTGGAATAAATAAATTTTATTTCTATTTAGTTAATACAATAATAGCACCCTATAAATCACCCTTTTTAACAATGTTCCCATGTTGATGATATCCCACCGTTCTTCCCCTCCCCCAAAATTACCCCTCCCACTACTCCCACCTAATTAAATCTAATCATTTCTGTACGTGTACAGAATTTTTAAGGACGGGTTGTTTCAAAAAATTTGATGAGTTCATCAAATATTTGAAGTTAATTTTCACGTTCTGTGTAAGTTCCATTCGAGTTCTGTTACTTTATCATCATAGGTCAGCTGCTTCTTAAAACTGAAATCATCACAGAAGTTGAATTGAACTTACACAGAACTTGAAAATTAACGTCAAATATTTGACGAATTCGTCAAATTTTTTGAAACAACCCATCACTAACAAGTTAGTTTTAAATTTGCTAGTGAATGACACGGATGTGTCAAATTAAAATTTAAGTAACAAATGTATATGGAAAGTAAAACTCTGTGTGTCTGAAATGTATATATATATCCCAGCGTATACGTACAAAAAATAGATACTGAGAAAAAATTCGTTTGATATTCATACCAATTTATTACCGAAGGTATTTTTGAATTTGACTTTAGGTTTGACATTGGTAATAACATAATGCACAAAAAATGATAATTTTGTATTGTAATAATTATTATAACCATATACAAGACCATTGTTAGAACTGTACATATGCATATGGATGTGAGGCGCTGACACTGACTGTAAAGATGGCTGAAACGCTAGATACCTTTGAAAGAAAAGTGCTGAGAAGAATATATCCGTGAAAGAGGGGGAACAGTGGCGCATCCGGCACAACAAAGAACTATACGATATATATCAGGCTCAGAACATCTCAGCCCACATGAGACTCCTCAGGTTGAGATGGGCTGGACATGTACAGAGAATGCCGGATAAACGCGTCCCAAAAAGAATTTTGACTGGACACCCAGATTGAAAGAGAAAAGTGGGAAGACGAGGTGAGAGGGGATGCAGCACAGCTTCTCCAGATAACAAACCGGAAGTCAGCCGCTGAGGACAGGAGGAGTTGGAGGCGAATGTTGCAGGAGGCCGAGGCTCGATGTGGGCTGTAGCGCCATCGGAGAGAGAGAGAGAGAGAGAGAGAGAGAGAGAGAGAGAGAGAGAGAGAATAATTTTTCGGGGGGCCAACCGTCGGGTCACAAATAAATATAACAAATTACGTCTCAACAAAATGGTTGCATTCGAGATAGCATTTATGTCCTATGTAATTAGGTAGTACCAGTGCAATAATATTATGGCGAAATAATGGCACAGTCAGATTATAAATTGTGAAAACCATCGTGAACCATTAGATACAAATAAAAATAGCCATCTACAATTTGAAACGATTACAAACTATCCGACGTTTCATCTGAAATCTGTCTAGATGATAGTTATAATTGGTTGCAGCGTATTGATAGCTAATTGTATCTACAAAACTGCATTTATATAAATTAAGTTTTTTATGTATGTTAAATAACTTTTGATTTAAAAATAATTGTATTGCATTTTTATTTAAATTTTTTATGTAAGTATCGCACAAGAATCCCAAGAGTGGAAGATACTCTTAGTATCGCCCTGGTGTAAGACCACCGTTCAGAATTGAAACGTTGCTTGAAATGGCTTTAGCCTTGTTTGGTGACCACATCTGAATAGCCAGGTACTTCCCCACCTTCCTCTTTTCCATCTCCTTCCCCTCCCCACTTACCTTCAGCCTCACAACATACCCCAAATTGGGGATGCCATAGTCTCAATGGCTCCAGACGGGAGCAGCCGACACTCTTGTGAGGTATTCGCATTTAAAAAAACTGCTCACAGCTGTCCGGAGCTAGCGAGACTAAGGTAGGTATCCTTAATTAAAAAGAAAGGAAAAATTGGAAAGTAAAAGAGTACCTGGCTATTCAGGTAAGGTCACCGAACACGGCCAAAGCCATTTCAAGCAAAGTTTCGACTCTAAAAGGGCTATAGCAAAGAATTTACCACCCTGGAACGTGCCGAAAATGTACTATATATTATTTTAAAGAATAAATTGTGAAAAAAAAATTAATTAAACAAAATTTTCTTCGCGCGCAGAACCCGCTATCTACGAATTTGTAACTAAGAATCGTAACTACTCACCAAAGAGGCCATCAAATGAAAACAAAGTAATCTTCCTTCAGTTATCGACCTACGTAAATTACGTATTCCTGATTATTCTTTGCCTTTAATAATTGCTACGGATCATTAATACCTTCTCTGGAGGTAAAAATGAATATTAGGTAATTCTTTTATGTCAAGGATTTACAATTCGCATTGTATATCGGTGTTAAACTGTTTTATGGTCTTTGTCTACTAAATACCTCTTGCCAAAAAACGTTCATTATTTTCTTTTGTTATTTTTCGCATATTATGCAGTTGCATGCAATTTAACATGACAAAAAGTGCAGTACCTAATGTGTATAATTATGTTTATTTGTTGACAATGCGCCAGGTTTAGCCTCTGTTAAACAACATAATGAAAAGATATTATATTTATCTACTTGTATTTTGAATGCAATATTTGGTACCTGTTGATGCAAATATACATACTTTCCTTATATACATATGTATCTTTACATTCCTACCCTTTCTACCTATCCACATAAACTTTCCCGAGCTGGCGACAATACCCTGACTGATGAAAAATGACAATAACAATTTACATCAAGTCTGTAGTCTAGTTATGTACTTGCAATGATCTAAAGTGATCTCTTGGTGCATTCAACACTGTCCTGAATTAATAAATTTGACGGCCTCCGTGGTCTCGAGGTAAGACTCTGGACTCACAATCCGAAGGTCACGGGTTCGAACCCGGCGTGCGCAAATATATTTTATTTGATTAATTTGTATTATTTCACAATTTATTCATTTAAAATAATATATAGTATATTTACGCCACGTTCCAGAGTGGAAGATACTATCAGTATCGCCCTGGTGTAAGACCACCATTCAGAATTGAAACGTTGCTCGAAATGGCATTAGCCGTGTTTAGTGACCAGATCTGAATAGCCAGGTACTTCCCCACCTTCCTCTTCCCTATCTCCTTCTCCTCCTCACTACCTTCAGCCACACAACATACCCCAATTGGAGATGCCATAGTCTCACTGGCTCCAGAGGGGAGCAGTTGGGGCTCTTGTGCGGTATTTCATATAAAAAAAAAAATAAATGTTAAAGAAGTCTGTTATGTGCTATGCAATGGTCCACAGGGACCTCTCGGTGTATTCAACATCAAGTTAAATGGAGTCTATTGTTAATTGTTGTACTGCGACCTTGCTCCCTCAGTTCTTAATTATATCGACCAGGAATTCTCTTGTTTTCTCAAGTGCTTGTGAAGTGATACCGGTTAGAGGTGTCCCTCAGGACGACGAGAACGACCAAGTCGAAGGATTTATCATCCCAGAGAGCAACTTTGGGGAGGTCAGATCCTGCCGAATTCCATATTACTATTCCGTATATTGGGTCAGCATCAAAACCACAAAACAAATTTAAATACAGTCCACTCTTTGAATCGCAGTAAATCTAGATTGCGATTACAGTATATTAATTTCGTCTTCTTAAAAAAGAAAACTACATCAACTTATAAAATACAACAGCCACCACTAAATAGATAAATGATAGCCAAGCTACTACAAGAGAAAGTTTTTGTAAGATAGGTAATATAACCAGTGGCGGTTTGCGGGGTTGAAAAGTGGGGAGGCACAATTTTTTTTTAAAAGTATGTGTATACCTACACCTACCTATACCTAGATTTTTTAACTGTTACCTACTCAAACACAAGTTAGACCTTGAAATGCAAAATCATCCTACTAAATTAATCCAAATAGCGTGCTTCACAAATCTACGTCAGTGGATGCGAGCGAAAGTGGTAAGTGAATTCATTTTTCCAAAATTCCGACTTTATTTTTAAAACCTTTTTATTTTTAAAATATATTTGATTTGACGATACATTTGAGAAAATTTACTTGTGAGCTGGCGTGCATAGAATGGCAGATACTTTTAATTTCGCCCTCGTGAAAGACTGCCATTCAGAATCGAAACATTGCTTTAGATGGGTTTAGCAATTTTTGGTGACCAGATCTGAATAGCAAGGTACTCCCCACCTTCCTCTTCCCATATCCTTCTCCTCCCCACTACCTTCATACCCGAATTGGGAATGGTGTAGACTCACTGACTCCAGATGGTTGGGATCACTTGGAACTCTTGTGTGGTACTCACGTAAAAATTTTAAATAAAAAAGGATCCATTAGAGTTAAAAGTACATATTTAACTGTTCTTTGTTATATCCTAATTAATCGGAACTGGTCCTTCAAGCAGATAATCAAAATAATATATTATCTTCCATACTTATCTACCCAACGATAAAATTAACGAATCTACATTAAAAAAAACACGCACAACGAGATAGGTTCACATAGGTATAGTGCCTGTACATGATTTGCTAAATAATTTTACCTAAACACAAAATATATCGAATATTTGATAGTTCGAATATTAAATTATTTGATTGTTCGGTTCTCACCTCTCCAAGCACGGTATTGAGGAACTCAGTGTAGGTAATGTGTTGCACCATAGCTGTGATAGCCCTCCTAGCCTCGAGGAAGAGAATGCCATCCTCCCAGTGAGGGTTCAGCTTGGACAGTCCACCGGCAACCCTGTCGTGCTCCAAGAGTAAGGTCCTGTAGAGAGGGCCCAGGGGATCTTGTTTGTTGTTGCATCTGATGATAAAATAATACACATTTGTTAGAGATTTGTACAAGAATTGAAAGATTTAAAATATAAAATGAATATATATATGCAGGAGTTCCTCAAGGTTCTGATTAAGTTCTGACAGTCCTACCAAAATCCATTGTCCTGGACTTTTTTACATACTGAATTTGTTACCGAAAATATATATTGACAGAGCATTTAATCAGAAATTTGTTTAAAAGTCAAGAAAGAACTAATTTTCAACAATCGATGGGTTTCCCCAAGGATTCGTTTTGGGACCTCTTAAACTTGTAAATTAAAGATCCTTATTAGCAAAAGGTGAGATAAGACCACCTACTTGAGTAACAAAGAAAGCATTTTTTGTTATTATTTTGAAAAATGAGCAACTACCCAAATGCAAAATTGTGTAAAACAATTATTAAAAAATAAAGATCCATTTGTGTAAATGCGCGTAAAAAACGAAAATCTCTAATCCGAACCTGCCTAGGTCGAGCACATCTCGTGATGTTAAATTATGCGGTTAATGATAATACATAATTGCTGTTAGAAAAGGTCTTTGGCCGACCAAGATTTAATAATTTTATTAAATAATCAAGCATACATTCTGCAACTGCATAGCGCATTCCAAAGGTGTACGCAGTTTAGTTCTCAAACTTTCATGTAACAAAATAAAACCGGAAAACTTAATTCATGCTAATACTATTGATAATAAATGTATAGTTTGCTTGATATACTAGAATCACAAAAACTCTTTTAAAAATGAATGGACAGACATAGATAGAATTTGCTGAAAATGGTCAATATTTATTATAAAATTGGTAATGTCTTCCGATCCCACCACTGTTTAACAACAAATTCCACAAACTCGCGTTTGTTTATAAAGTTCGTTGTTCTTGTGATTTAATTTTGTCCTTGGCTCCAATGCAGCGGCGGTTATTATACTGGCAGGGGTCACACCGGTTGAGCTCGTGCCTCCGCCACCGCAATTAGGTACTGCCTCATTAGGCTGTTAACTGTTAACCCGACACCTCCTCATCTCCTGGTACAGGTTGTCAAAACAATGCAGACAAAAATAGAGGCCATTGCAGATGGTCGTAAATGGCAACTCCAAGATGGTTGAATTGAAACCAATTGAAAGGAAAAATGATAATAATTATTAAATGCACTATGCTTCAAGCGCATATTTTCTACATTTAACAAACGGTGCTCAGAAATTATTCTTAGATACTTCCTGAAAGGAAATCATTCTATGATTCTATTCCAAGAAAATTTAATATCTGAACTTGTTGTTGTTTACTGTTTTAACTGGCTAACCAACTAACCATCATGCTGTTTCCCGCAGGGGTCGGCAGTGAGGAGAGCCACTCTGTTTTGGCACACACTTCTTGCTTCATTAACATTCATACATCGTTTTTTATACACCCTTCTGTTATTTTCACTCTTGAAATAGCAAGACTCAAGTATTTGGCTCACTTGATCGTGTCATGTCTTCCTCATCCCCGACTTCTACCATTAAGAGGAATATAAACGCTAGAAATATTTCGATTCTCATGCCTACAGAATTCAAAATCGCGCTTCGTATTTGCCCGAGGCAAGTAAGCGAAAAAGTTGTTTTTATTTATTTTGTGCATAATTTTATAAGAATGAAAAAAGTTAGAACGTACAAAACCTCAAAAATAGTCTTAGCCATAAAGGGGTATTTAAAAAAAATTGTTTCTTCATAGTTAAGTCATGAAAAACATTTTTTTTGTGGTTTACGCTTATATTTTTTGTTATGTAAATAATAATTTTATTGTAATTCAAATACATAGAAAAGCTAGTAAAAGCTTCAATTTATCCGTAACATATTTTTTGATGTTCATAATGTAAACCGATTCGTCGTAAAGATTAATCTAAATAGGATTTCACGTATAGCTTCATCTTAACATTCGCGTCATGTATTACACTACTTTTTTTTCGTTCGCTCTACACGTCCAAACCACCTAAGCGTCCCTTTCTTAATCTTACTCATTACGCTTATATCAATCAGCCTTGCATTTTTTGCGAAACTCAATTTTTTTTTGTCTTTTGAAATTGACATATCAAAGAAGCTATTTATTAGATGTTAAATCAAAGTTAAAACCATAGGGTAAAAACGAAAAGTTTTGTTCTGAAATCTCTGTTACCCGGTGTTGCCCATAATAATGAGAAAAAATGGTTCCATGTTTTTAAATTTCTAAATTAATTTGACTTACTGTATCTGGTAACTTGAACTTCCCATTCTTTTACCAGCAATTCTATTAGCATGATCGTGGGCTTTGCTTAATTGTCTTTGCGAGATCGCCAAAATAAATACTCATTACAATGCGGTGGGTAATGCGAGGTATTTATTCCTGGTGACAAATTGTGTTGGAGATTTATTGTGTTTGATCAGACCTGCAATTACGGCCTACGGACAAGTACTATGAATCTACGTTTTTGTACACGCACAGTATAATAAGAAAAAAATTTAGAGTGTGCAATTCACATGCGTTAGAAGTGAAACCTTCAGAAAATTAAAGCACAAAAGAGTGGGGAGACTACGCAGCACAATTTTTAATCAATGTGAGCCATGATTTATTTAATATTTTTGTCATCGAATTCCATTGAACCTTTTCCCATACATTTGGTCAAATTATTAGTATTAGTGTTTTCTTCTTCGGAGTCGCTTTCTTTTGTATTTTATTTGCTTGTTCATTTCGGAGTGGTTTGAAGATTAAAAATAAAAATGTTGTTTTTATTTTTATTTAATAGGATTCGATCCTTGGTTCCCTGAATTTCTGGCCGCTAAGCTTGTCAGGCGCTTTATACCGCTATACCAAAGGAGGTCTGCGTGGGACCGTGGTTTTATCGTATTATATTGGAACCGAGTACCAGTGCAATAAATAAATATTTTATTTCTATGTCATTCCCTCGCAGGCTAAGCCCTATAGATGTATGCGTTGTCTCTTTTTAGTGTCGCTCGCTTCAGTTTCATCGAATTTCAAATCACAACGGTGCTAAAGAAGTTTTCACTTCAATACTAAACGTTTTTCCACAGTTGTACCTGCTATCATTAAAAAAATATAATTTCATTTGAAACGACATGTCTGGTCTGGAGCCCCAAAATACCTGAAAAAAACCCTTGACTCTGTGCAGAAACGGGCGGTCCGTTTGATAGATTCTCCTAATTTAACTAACGGATTGCAATCTTTAGAGCACAGGCGCCAGGTGGGAATGCTGTCCTTGTTCTACCGGTATTACAATGGAAGATGCTCCGAGGAACTAGCGTCATTGATCCCCTCGGCACCGGTGCATAGTCGGGAAACACGCCAAACGCGCGCTCAACATTTGTACACGGTTGACATTAGTCACATGAGAACGGGTCGTTTCTACGACTCGTTCTTGAGTTCAACAGCTCGGCTGTGGAACGATTTGCCGGCCTCTGTGTTTCCTCCCTCCTACAATATGGGTCTCTTCAAGACCCATGTTCACTCCTTCCTCTCCTCAAAAACACCCTCCACACAGCATCCTCAAAGATGACATAGGCCCTGAGGGAAATTATTTTTTCCTCAGGGCCTCCTGTGTGGAGTTAATGTAAAAAAAAAAAAAAAAAATGTGATGTGAGTTTCCAAAATTCAAAAATTCATAATTCTTATATTTTTAGTACGTGTAATGAATTTATGCTGCCGTTTTTACAATAGTTGGTGGTGTAATGGTCAGTGAAGCAATTGATTCAATTCTTAAAATTGGCAATTTTCAGTTTTTTTATTAAAATTATTTCTCTCATTTTTAAAAATACATAAATATTCACGGCTCTGCTTTGGATATAAATGTCAACGTACAAATATACTTGTCTTTAAAGTCTACAGAAACACAGTCTGTATATAATATAAGTAGGTATATACATATCCTACCGTTGCTCCCAATCCTGCTGATCAACTGATGAGCCAATATTTTGGCTAAACATTTATCAAATGCATAAATACGCTCTTACCAACGCAACTCTCCGACCAACGGGCGAATCGAGCTTTACTAAACAAATCACTTAGCTGATCGGAGACTCAGATTGATCGATCGAAAAGTTGGGAACAACGACCGCAAATATCAACCGTATACCATCGCTAAGAAAAGTTACTTGTTGCAATGATGCCCCTAACCTACAATTTAATTCGGCTGTAAAACAACTCCTTCCAAAGAATATAAAGGCTGCAGGTATGTCTGCATCATTTGAATGTATCCGATGATATCACGCGAGGAGTGGTGAATCCGCCCATCGCCACCATCTGCGCGCACCCAACCGCCATCAGGTACCATTAACCTATAATATCCTGCAGTTCCGGATGTGATACTCAAATAATACGCCGTATTATGCAGGTACTGACTTTAAACGTTGGAAGGTACGTACTGCTAATTTAACGCAACGAAGCGCAGCTGTGATTTTATTGCTTTGGTTGCAAGGGAAATCCGCGTGGAAATATGACAATGTTCGCACTGTGTTTTTTAGTACAGACAAATCAATACAATTTATGATATTGAAAGGAAAGTTAAGACTTTGTAAGAAAATCCCGTATTATATTATGAATATAAAATTTAAAAAAAAGTATGACACTAGAACTGCCTTCGATACAAATTTGTTTTTGAAGTGAAAACTTCTTTAGCACCATTGTGATTTGAAACTTGATGAAACAAAAAAGGGACACAAAATAGAGACAAACACATACATCTTTATAATTTAGCCTGCGAGAGACTGAGATAGATTAATCGGTCTCCTCTTTGTGCGGTGCTTCCTAGCTCCCCACTCTTGTTTATACTTTAGTTTTCTGAAAGTTTCACTTCTACCGCGTATGAAATGCACACATTTTTTTTACATTAGCTCCACACAGGAGGCCACGAAGAAAATAATTCCCTTCAGGGTCTATGTCATCTTTGGTGATGCTGGGAGACCTTATGTTTTTACTAACCCATATTAACGTTAACGGAAAAAAAAACGCTCACATGTTTTATTAGGCAAATATAAAATAAACTTTATGGTCAACTTTACATCAAAAATGCCACCGGATACCAAAATTTCATTTACATTTTTTACTCCAAATAATGTCAGGAATCACTGGTTAAAGTAAGTCACGTACGTCCCTTAACACCCTGTAAAAAGATGGAAGAGGAAGATTGACGATAAAACATCAGAGTGATTGTATTTCATCATAATTTGTTGTAAATTGTAAAACTAATAAGCGGTCATATTCATCACAACAATGGTCGATGAAATCTGATGAATCGTGTATAAACGAGTCATTTAGTAACGTTTGGTAGGTAGTACGAAGGGCCTTGGCTGGTACCTCTGTGGGTACCATCAGGAGTCCAAAGTATTCGGCACACGGATGATGAACCTATGAGGTAACTGATGAAATAACAACTGATGATGGATTATTACATTATTAGGGAGGTGGCTTGGAACATCGTGCTGGAACTAACCTTGTGCGTCACCCAAACAAACTATTAGATAATAGATTACCGTTGTTAGGAAATTTAATATTAGGCTCCGTGTTTACTTAATTGTGTTTTTTAACTGTGCAATATTTGCTATTTTATTTTAATACTGAAAATAATTTGAACTCTGTCAGCATAGTTCAGCTATAGATGGATCGAATTCAATCGAAATATCAGACATGAAAGACAATATCCAATTCTTTGCATCATTGTATCCATTTTTTAAAGTTTGTTTGTTTATTTGTTTGTAAATGGCCGGGTATGCGCCGGCGCAAATGCAAAAATTTCAATTATTTTTATTTTCAAATGCGATTTTAACCCTTATGTATAAAGAAACTGTATGGAGGACAAGATCAGAATCGCTTGAGCCATTCTCGTTACTGATGTAAGACGTACCTAAAATACGTCTAGCCACTCGGAATAATTTGTATTAAATTTATCTATGGCGTTAGACAATCATTTTTGCCGCGATTTTAACTGTCAAACTCCGAGCGTGGTGGGTCGCGAAAAACATCAAAAAATCTATCAATTTATCAAATTAACGCAAGTAATGTTGTTTTTATGCATAGTTTATTGTTCAATGAATGTGTTTCGGTAAATATAATATACAATAGCATAAAGTAAACTCACAAAATATTACGTCAAAGTCAAAACTTTGCGAAATTTCCGTGGTTTCCTATTTGATCTTTGACAGGAGCTAAACACAAGCTGAAGAAGGGTAAAATAATGGCTTGATTCAAATTCACTAACATAAAATGACACAGAAACTAAATATATTAAATTTAAAATCCACAACAAACAGATAGAAAACCCCAATACAAATCTAAATACTAGAAATAATTAAACATAAAACTTGATAAACACTGTTTAAACGTGGAACAAGAAATTGAAATACAAACAATAAAATACCTTGGAATAATTATTGACCAAAACTTAAGTTGGAACTTCCAAGTAGAAAATGTGAGAAAAATTAAAAAAATAGCTATCCTATTTTTTCAAAACAATAAGAAACATTTTAGATAAATAACAACTAATTAAAATTTATTATGCGCAATCTCATCTAAAATATGGTATTAACGGATGGGGAAGCTCATGCGATTCCACTGTAAAACCAGTCCTCATAGCCTAAAAGGCAATTTCGAAAATTATACGAGTTATGTTTTCAAAGTCCTGAATTTAATGTCACTACAACAATTATATACAAAAGATATTGTAAATTACATTTTCAGCATTCAAAAATCAGGATAACTTTACACAGACAAACTCGGGCCGATTCACAAGATCCACATTACAACACATACATTCCACCAACCTACAACTAAAACGACTTTTGGACAAAGAAATATGCAATAATTCTCTATAAAATTATTTAATATCCCCTTCTTGCAATAAAAAAACCATTAAAAAAATAACCGACTTCAAAAGGAGCATTGATATGGATTATGGACGCGGGAAGGAAGCATAATATAGAAGCAATTTTGCAATCTAACAAGGATTAATGCTTATATTGTGTTTCTTGTAGATATTGCTTTATAATTTTCCTTTCGTAATATTTTAACATAGGTACTTACTTATTATTCAAACACGTAACCATGTACAAGGTGATCTTAGAACAATGTACCCCAGTAAGGACACACTCTTTTCAAAAAAAGTTATAAAAAAAAGAAGACAGGTACATTTTGATACAAGTTATAAGGTATATTAAATTAAAATTATTCAATTAAATGAAGACATTATGAGCGAAACTCAATCGAAAATCTGGAAACAGAAAAATCAGAAAAAGATATTGGCACCTCTGGGACTCGAACCCAGGACCTCCCTACTTTCCGGGTTGGGCGCTCTTATCCACTGAGCTAAGGTGTCGATATCCAATTCGGTCACTTTTTAACTGTACCATACTTCGACTAAGAACCACCCATATTATCTTCATTTTTCTTAACGCATATTTTTTATTGGCTGCCATCTTTATGAATGATTGCAAGATTCAACTCGAACTAAATGCAATCTAGATGGTGTCTGGATAAATTATTATCCATTTTATTTAATGTGCGACATCTATTGACTCTTCTGCAAGTCTGGGATGAATATTATTATTTATTATTTTAACTTCATGAGTAAAACCTCAAACTGTAATATTTAATTAAATGAAGACATTATGAGCGAAACTCAATCGAAAATCTGGAAACAGAAAAATCAGAAAAAGATATTGGCACCTCTGGGACTCGAACTCAGGACCTCCCTACTTTCCGGGTTGGGCGCTCTTATCCACTGAGCTAAGGTGTCGATATCCAATTCGGTCACTTGTTCGGTCACTTTCGCTCATAATGTCTTCATTTAATTAAATATTACAGTTTGAGGTTTTACTCATAAAGTTAAAATAATAAATAATAAAATTATTCACATGGTTGAAGTACTTAGTAGGTAATTTCACCTGCGGTAAGAACGGTTCTTAAACATAAGTAATGAATGTATGAGTAATAGGAATAAAATTAAAAAAAGTGTTCGGAGAGATAAATGGACATTTTGACATCAAGATTTATATGCTGACGAATTATACTTAATTATAAAATGATTATAATATATAAAAGAATGTGCTATTTAAAGTAAAGTAAATACAAAGGGTTCGATTTCTCAACCGACTCGACCATTTTACATATGTTTTTATCGATCCCATATTTCACATTCAGAATTACCAATATTATCTTCTACAATTTTTTCCGTATTTTTGGCTGCTACCTTTTTTGAATTTTACAAAGTTCTAAAGAATTTATTTATAATCCAGGTAGTGCCTCGGAGAAACATTTACGACTTTTACATGTGGCACATGTTGACTTTTTTTTCTAAAATTCAAAATGAATATTCAATTTTCATTGGAATGACTTTTGAAGGTTATACCTATAAATTTAATAATATTGATAAATAGAAACGAAACATGATACACAGGAGGCCCCGAGGAAAAAATTCTCCTGAGGACCTATGTCTATCTTTGGGGATGCTGTGTGGAGTGTCTTTTTAGGAAAGAAAGGAGAGAAAGTTCTGGGAAAGAAAAATATATGAGGGGTGGGTAGGAATCCGGGGGTTAATATGTCCAAGAGAGACGGACATATGAATCCATCCCTCCCACTGCGGTAAGGCGATGTTCCGAGAGAATTCTGTTGGAGAGATTAAAATTTCTCCCTCAACCAGTCTCTTGCGATCCAGCCTATCATGCAGTTGGTGGGCAGACGCATCCGCCGCCAAGTTCAGGACAAACCTCACCCCATGAACCCGGGCAACCCTTCCAAACATAGTGTACCACTTGGGGCGAGCTATGGCAGAGGTGTTGGTTATCCAATAAATGGTTCCCGGCGCGGCGGTTCCCATTCCCGCCACCCAAACGTCATGCCAATTCGGCCACTGCAGGTTTCCTGATTATTGTACATTAAGAAAAGTAACACCTTCAACTAACTGCACTAATGTCTAATAAACACATCATAAACAACAAATAGAAAAAAAAAACATTGATTACAGTAGCAACTAGAAACGTTATTAGTTGACTCAGGCCGATAAAGATCTTCGCAGAATCTTCGCATAAAATAATATTTAATAAATAAATAATCAATTTTTTTCGCTAAAAAAATACATTGCTACTTCTCAGAAAGTGTTAGGCATCAGTTGTTACTTCGAATATGTAATTGTGACTTAATTGGTATAATTTTTGAATCAGAAGAATTTGTATTACGTAATCGCTTCAATAAAATTTCGCACTGGTTTTTCCGTGGGAGATAACTGTCTTTATGGTTCAAAATACTTCAAAGTAATTAATTTTAACATAGAACAACATCCGCAATAAACCTGTTTTTTTTAAAGTTTTCTCTGAAATATTAAGGTAGGTCCTGGAGATTTAAAAATAAAGCATTTATATAAACTTTATACAAACAGGAAAATCATAAAATATTTTCAATGACTTTCACATACAGGGTTCCATGACAACTTTTTTTTTTACATGAGCGCCAAACAGGAGGCCCCAAGGAAAATAATTTCCCTCAGGGCCAATGTCAACCTTGGGGATGCTGTGTGGAGGGGTTTTTTTTTAAGGAAAAGGGAGAAAGGAGAATTCTGGGAAGGAAAAGGGTATAGGGAAGGAAAAGGGTAAGGTAAAGTTTCAGTGTGTCCTGATCATATGCCTCCAAGACCTAGACAAACCTCACCTCATGAACCCAGGCACCCTACTCAGGGACTCAGGGACTCAGGACTCAGGAACTCAGGACAGTAACAAATCAACTAACTTTTGAAAAGTGATAATAAAGTCAAACATTGACGAAAAAAACTAGCGTATGAATCTAACCTAACGCAACCTATAATATATAATGACCAGTCAGTGGCTGAGTTGGCATCGCGTTTGGATCCCACCCAGGCGTCGCGCGATTCTTCTGCTAGCTTAGACCTCCATCACGACCCAAGCAACATTTTCCGCTTACTATGATAGTAGTAGGAGATTTTTAAATATTGTCAGGTTATTCGCAACCTGGGAATGTTTGCTTTTCTTTAAAAATAATAAAAACACATGTTCAAAATTTTTAACCATGTTTTTTTTATCACTCTGAAAGTATGTTGATTTTTTCATTGTCTCGTGTTGTCCGATTACCTCATATTGTTATGCCTATCCCAGCAATATCTCTATATTTTGTTCTATAACAGAATAATGCTCAGAGTAAATAATTGTGGTACATAGGATTATGTATGTAGTTTTAATTTTTTTTCAACATTAGTATAGGTAGTAAAGTGTAATTTGGAGGTGTCTCAACAGATGTATGTTAAGTAGTAGGTACCTTAATAGAGTGGCAAGTGACGCCGTTTCTGTCTTATACCAGAACGGCTTCAGAATTACACAGAGATCCATTGGGATGGACGTTTTGGCCCAGTTAATTACTCATTGTAAACCCCACGATAACATAAATAAAGTAACTTGTAATCTCGACGAACCACGAATTTTATTGAAGATTTCCGAACATATGTCAAGTAATTAGATTAGAGAACGGATTACAGAACGTAACAATAATGAAACAATTTTTTTAATATGATTATAGTGATGCTGGTGTCGCTATTGAAGACAAAAATAAGAACAAGCCTCACCTTCTGCATGCCAGGATGTCGACCTTTCCCCCATCGTACAATCGAATAGCTCTCATTTCCTTTTCAGTTCCTCCATAAAGGTCCGAAACGTCCAGAAGTCCAGATGCCAAATTGATTTGCTCCCTGTGTTCTGTAAAGAAAAACAAAAAATATATAAATTAGGACAGAGCCCAAACAAAGAGGAGACCGATTATACTATCTCATTCTCTCGCTGGCTAAATCCCAGAGATATATGTGAAAAATGTTATGGCGTCTTAAACAATGGGAATTGGGGACATGTATTTCAATATTGTAGTATCAAGATGGCCGTGAATAATTGTATGCTGTATTGGTATTTTTCATAATTTGCTCGTCTCCATGTTCCAATGAGTCCAAAGCTTCCCAAATAATTCTCATAAAGATCTTTTGAATGTCGAATAAATGTAAAACAGAGCATATCTAAGATTACATTGATGGTCCTTGATAACTTGTTTCTGATAATGAAACTTAAAATAGAACAGGTTTTTATTTTTAAATATTCAATTGATCCGGGTACAAGACATTGTGAGGGAGGCATTGCAGTCGCAATGTTTTTATATTGACAATATTGCAATCACTAAACTTAATCTGATCGTACAACAGTCTGATGCTGTGTCAAAATTTGACGGACAGAAGCGTGCTGTGTCTAGTATTTTACAATTTTTGCGATCTTCCACAACAAAATGCTTTAGGATCGTGTTTTCATTCACGAAGACGGTTTTTAAAGTCAATTTTCAGAGATACGAGCATTAAAAGATAACTCTGAATTTAGGTTGGGCTGTGTCAAATTCCATTACATTTTGATGACCAATAAAATGATGATCAACGCCATTTCAGTTTCAATTTGGGAGGCGAGTATGGATACCGCCGCCCTGAAAACCATTTATTAGATAACCAACACCCCTGCCGTAGGTTATCCAAAGTTTTCTACGTTTGGCGACTGGCGTCCGGATTTATGGGGTGAGGTTTGTCTAGATCTTGGCGGCGGATGCGCCTGACCACCTACTGCCTGGAGGGCTGATCAAGAGATACTGAGTTGAGGGATATCATGAGCTGGATCGAGAGAGACCGGTTGAGAGAGATCTTTTGACTTCTCCAGCAGGACCCTCAACAGGGTTTGGACCCCAGCGGGAGTTCATTCGTCCGTCATTTCTGGACACACTGACCCCCCAGATTTCCCTGTGTGATTGTGATGATTACACATAAAACTTTCCACACACTCAATAGCAAACTAGCTAGCGAGTTGAGCGAGCTAAAATAACGACTCCCACGCGAACTAATTCTGTCGACATTTGTAGAAAACTGAGATATTCGCAGCTAGCTCACCGCTATTAGCTACTTGCCGGCTAGAAGCTTATGAACTCGCTCAATATAATCGAGGCTCAACAGATTGTACAACGAATAATCCAGATCAAGCAGTAGGTAGTTTGACAGTTACGAAATCAGCTGTCGGCGTGCCACCATCTGCCACACACGCTAGCAAGTAGCGAGCAAAGTAGCCCTCCTTTCAATTTTTTTCGTAGATTGTTCACAATCTGTTAGTTAGTTAGTAATATGATTACACTGAGCTAGTTTATTCCGTAAAAGTCCTGTTGACGTTCTGTTATTATCCAAGCATTTGGAAGCAACCAGACTACGTTGAAATAAACGCTTTAACAGAACTTGATTTTTTCTTCTTCTTCTTCTACTCCTTATCAAGATCGACAAGGCTCGACAAGGCTCCTCCATACATCCCTGTTTTGTGCTGATTTTTCGGCATCCGTCCATCCGTTTCTGGAGTTGCCTCGCCAAACTGTGTCTGGGGCAGCACACTGGACGTCTACCCTCTGGAATCGCACTCAGTATTTTACTCGGAATTTGGTCATCAGACATTCTTAGTACGTGTCCAAACCACCTCAGTTGTGATTTTTCTACGAAGAGTAGCAGTGGTTCAATGTTCAGGTCGTCTCGGATCGTCGTGTTTCTTATGTGATCCCATTTCTTTACCCCTGCCACTCCTCTCAAGTACCTCATTTCGGCAGCTTGTACTCTAGAGCTTGTTCGTTCGAATTTCAACTTTGTAATTTGTTCAAATTCTGTATAAAAAAACATATCCTGAGAGTTCTTAATTTGAGTAGCAAAAAAGACATTGGTTATGAAGTGTGTCTCCGTCGAACAATTTATTGGCACGAACGCCACCGTTGCCAAGCTATAAATAAAACAAGTTTTTGCATCACAAACTTTATACTATAATAATGACCTCAAGAATGTTTATTTTGACATTTCTAATAATTTTATTATATATAGCGACTAGTTTTTATCAAGATCATAACGTATGAAGGTCGGTATGAACATATATTTGTTTACACTTCTTTCTTTTGGGATTCCGGAAAATGCATTAAACAGGAATTCAACCTATGCTCTTATTATAAATAATATAAAACATTGTCTTATTGTAGTTTGTAGTAAAACCAGCGATTGACTGGTTTGGTGGAACAAGAAATACCCGGAAAGGATTCTGTGACAGATTGATTGATCAAACCACATTGAGAAATGATACTTGCGTAAAATATCTTTATTGATAAAACCTCAAACGCAATCACGCGATAGAATTTCAATGCATAGTAGACCTTCTGTCTGGTGACTTGTAATACACAGTGATAATTACTAATTTCCGGCGTCATTAATTTATTTTTTTTATTTATTGTTTGAAACATTTATAGTGTTTATAGTTTACATAACAAAATATTTCACACACTCTCCTAATAAAGTAGATGCTTGTGGTTAGGAGAGGACCACTTATATATCATCGCAACTTTCAGAATTTAGAATATTATCACAACTATTAGTAATTTTATAAGACAATACATAAACGTAATAAAAGAAATCCCCGGCGATGCCTGGGCTTTACACAGAGTTTTCGAAATCAAATAAAGACAGCGACCTTCCTCTTATTTTGAAGGTCACATGTGCTAAATTTCATCAACCTCGGCATAAAACTGTAGATTTGCATATAAATCAAATCCACACTGCCCGCTTGCCAGCCCTCTCGTCCACTACATACCTAAATTCTCCTTTACATATTATATATTTCAACCAAAAAAACCTTGACAAACCTTCCCCATGAATCACTTAATCTATTGGTGAAAACCGCATGAAAATACGTTCAGTAGTTTTTGAGTTTATTGTGAACAGATAGACAGACAGACGCGGCGGAAGACTTTGTTTTATAATATGTAGAGATACATTTGACCGGTCAGTGGTTGAGTGGGCATCGCGTCTGGGTTCCATTCGGGCGTCGCGTGTTCTATTCCTTGGATGGCTAAGTTCTCCATCACAACACAAGCAACATTTTCGGCTTTCTGTGGTGGGAGTAGGAGATTTTCAAACATTGTTGGGTTATTCGTAACCCGGGAATGTTTGTCTTTCTTTAAAAAAAAAATAAGCAAAACACAATATAAAACAATAAATAAAGTTTTATTTCTCTTATTTTAATACTTACACATATGTAAACAGTGATGCTGTGCTGTTGTAGTTCGTACCTGTTGTTCGGTTAGTCCACCAACAGAACTATTTCTCATGCTAATATTTAAAGGTGGGAAATAATTTTTACTACAGAAATCTTTATGTTACTGAAGTAGTGCAATTTAACGCGAAAATCGCCTAAAAATAACGAGAGTTTTTCAGGTCCATAGTAATATCTTTATGACTACGTTCAATATGTACTTACCAAAGTTACAGCTTTCTACGGCTTGTCCAGGGAGAGTCCTCACGTATTCCATACAACCCTCGTCGTTCAAGGCTGCGTAGCATTCTCCGTGGGTGGAGGAGGTCCTGTTCACACAACAGCTCACCTGGAATAAATAAAAAAAACATCAGTAATCATCATTTTAATAAGAAGCGACCTATGTTTAATAAAGATTTTCAACTAAAAAAGCATTTCGTTGGCAATTTTCCAAATTGAAACACACTGTCCGGAAAATATTATCTTGGGGAGGAATTAGGCGTTTTCAATATTCAGACCCGTGGAAAATCTCGAAATTTCAATTTTTGAAATGATTTTCTTTACCGATTCCCTTTTCTAAATTCTTCACATTCACACAATATGTACCGATTTTGATAATGACACTTAAATTCAAAGCAAAATTTGGTTAACTGAACCGGAGTTACCCAAGCTGCATAGGCCACCAATATTAGCATTTTTGGTAATTTAATTAATTAATTCTAGAATGTAGCGAGGTTTAGGGGGCATCCATTAATGACATGAGCTGTTTTTTTTCAAATTAGACCCCCCCCCCTTGGTGACATTAAGTGATATTTATTATGACCCCCTACCCCTCACGTGAGACTTACACTACACTTATTAAACGACTTAATTTATTTTCGCAAAGATAATAGACATTTGAATTTTTCAGCCGGCAAAATGAGACACTTCCAAAGAAGTGAGATTGGTGAGTTTTTACTGAACCCCCCCCATTTTGAGCTCACGTAATTAATGGATGACCCCTTAGTGCAATCCCACGCATCCCACAAAATAAAAAAATAATATTATATACATAGAAAGAGGAGTAGACATGTATATTTATGGATGTTTATTAATTGTCAACATTCTACAAAAAGTTTTGCTATAGTTTTAAATACTAGTATCAAGTATAGGTACATTAACTTATATCATGTATTCACGCAATACAGAACACGATTTTTAAAGTTTTTTTGTGAAAAGACCTAAACGCACAGTCAGTGTTAAAACCCGTACATTTTATAAAGAAAGTTCGCCTCCAAATTATGTACATAATACACATCGTAAGTACCTATAATACATTATATAGAAAACAGTGTCAAAAGTTTTTATCGCGAAAGTGTTTACCTGTTTAATATTAAAAGATTATTTTTCTTCGTACACTTTCACTCAATTTCCTTTACCGACTTGGCAGAGATATTAATAAGTACAAGGTACAGTAGGACTTTGCGAAAAACTTGTTCTCGGCTTTGCACATACAAGTAGTATTCATAAATTAAACGAATGCAAGAAATTAGCATTTATGAAACAGGTCGGTAAGAATTTTCATAGAATTAACTTGCGGATCATTTTCGATGACTTATTAACAGCTGCGTAAAACCTGCAACTAATATCAGATTTCTAGAAAATGTCCTACGTGTAGTTTCACTACTTTTTTTTCGCAAAGAACAAATATATATATTTTTTGGATCAATTATTATTTATTCTTACTATTATTGATACGGAGACGAGCTCCTGTAAGAATAAGACCATAGGCTTATTGTGCTTGCTTCCATATTTCATGCATCCTTCGACTCCTAAGCCCTTGTACCAGTCTTGGACCTAATTAAGTTCCCCAGGGTCGTTATTCGGTGTAATGCAACTATTCTTGATTCCACAACTTGGCTCCTAAAGTATATCTGAGTCATTTTTATCAGGGTGGGATATTGGCACTATATATCAATTTATTGTTGTTACATCATCCTCGTAGAAGAAATTAGATGTAATGAACGTTAAACGAAAAAAAAATTACGTGCTGACTTACTTTAGAAACAAATCATATTACAATAAAGTCTTCCACTTATACCAAACAAAACAGTAATATAATATGGGACGATATTATATTGCTGTCTCTATTCCGATTTGGGAGGCGGGTATGGGTACCGCCGCCCCGGAAACCATTTGTTGGATAACCAACACCTCTGCTATAGGTCATCCCGAGTGGTTCGTTACGTTTGGTGACTTAGCAGGGATGCCCGGGTCCTTGAAGTTTGTCCGGGTCTTCACGGCGGACGCGTCCGCCTACCAGCTGCATGGCAGGCTGAATCGGGAGAGAATGGTTGAGGGAGTCCCTTTGACTTCTCCAACTGTACTCTCTCGGAACATCGCCTTACACCGCAGGGGAGGGATGGACAGGGATTGGTCACTCCTGGACCCACTGACGCCCAGAATCCTACCCACCCCTAATACCCTATTAAGCGACCATTTGTACTTTTCACTCCCTATAACTGAGGTAACAGTTTCCCGTCAATTAATTGAGGTGTGTAGAAGCAAAGGCAGCAATCTCCACTTTTATTTTTTTTTCAAAAAAGGCAAAAAACACATTAATATCTTTGCTTCTGATACGTATTTTCAAACTCTGATTTTGATGGGAGAAAGCTGAGTTTGTAACCAACCAGATTTGCAAATTGAATTTCGGTTCTCAATTCGAATCACTATGAAAATGCATTTATAACTTTTTTCCGATATTTTGGAGATTGCTGCCTTTGCTTTTACACACCTCAATTGTTCTACTAGCACCACCATAGAGTTTTAATACATAAAAAGTATATTATGTAGACTTCGGATTTGGAGCGTTTTCAAGAATTTTTAACAGCCTTATTCATAAAAATTACTAGCTCCTGCCTGTTTTTTTTTATTATTAAATCTCTAACAATCATGCTGATTACAAATATTATTTTATTTTAATAATTAGAAAGTTCTCAGCATAACATAGTCCAGTTCAGATTGCCACACAGTCAACAACTGCATTCCTCGAGCATTTTACGTAACTGGCGCTGCGAGCAGACCATCACGAGCACCGTCGGTCAATTATTGAATGTTTGGTTTTTTGTGTCAATCTTATATAGATGCTACGTCATCTTCTGCAGTAATGTTGCCCGTACGTATGCAGACGTCCTTGACGTAACAACACGTAATGGCCGTATATTATAATACGTAATCTCTGCCGAAGAGTAAAAACGTTAAGTACCGGAAATTCGGAGATTCGACGTACCTAATTCAAGCCATCATCATGTAATGACGGGTCATTGAGAGAACTGACCGGTTCCGGTGAAACGTAATACGTTAGAAGCTCGATGTTGCTTAGACACTGCGATTTGCTGCATTTTTAATAAGTGTTGCATATATGACACAGCATATATGCTGCATTTTTAATTAGTGTTGCATATATGACACAGCATTATTGCTGCATTTTTAATTAGTGTTGCATATATGACACAGCATACATGCTGCATTTTTAATTAGTGTTGCATATATGACACAGCATATATGCTGCATTTTTAATAAGTGTTGCATATATGACACAGGGCATATAGGTTCATAAAAGCTTTGATTTTTTTAATTATCTTGTAATCAGAATGAAAGTAACGATAATATACGCGTACCCGTGAAAAATCACGGGATATTATGTTAGTGTAATGAATGTGGATCCAAGTTTAAAAGGAACAAAATAATAATGTTTGGTATTCTTTGTTTAGACATGAATTAAGGTATAAAAGGGCATGTCTTGTATGAGAGGGCTCTTCACCGTTGACCACCACGCGATAAACGTTACTTAAATATAGTCTATATTTATATGTGTTAAATTATTTTATTTAACGGTACTGAACACAGTAAAGGAACGACACCTTAGTTAGTAAATCTATTAAGTTAGTAAATAAAGCTGTCTTGAAAATGAAGAAAGCGCAGACTATTGAAACTTTACTTGTCAAGATTACGCCTAAGAAATTTTAACAAAATACATACAGATTTTAAATTTTCACGGCAAAAGAATTTTAGTCATTTATTTTTGGGGTGTTATGCCGTGTTGCGCTACCTCCTTCTTTAACCAACGTTTCGGACAGAATTACAGTGTCCATCATCAGAGAGAATGTGTAATTGATGGTGGTAAAGTGTGTGCTTATGTACTTCACCATTATCAATTATACATCTGCCCTGATGATGGACACCATACCGCTGTCCGAAACGTTGGCTAAAAAAGGAGGTAGTGCGACACGGCATAATAAACCAAAAATAAATAACGAAAAAAATGTACATACACACTTTAACGTTATTTATTTTTGGGGTACTATGCCGTGTTGCGCTACCTCCTTTCGGACAGCTAAACTGAAACGCCTTGTTGCTTGTATGAGTTATTGAAACATTAGATCCAGTTGAAATTCCTTTTAATTTCAATTATTTTGGAATTGCGCTGTATTATCAACCAATCGACTTGCGTTCAAAAAATATACAATTTTTGTAAATCATATTGTAACATACAACTTAAGTAAGAATCGTTGCTCCCTTATTAACGATGACCTTTAATATAATATTTTGTAAAATATATTTGAATAAATGTAACCCATAATCTTTATATTACAATAAAAAATATGCAAGAAAAAAATGAAAATGACTTGATCGCCTGTCTGAATTCTTGACACAGTAAGTTTCAATTTGAAAAATGACACTCAAATTCGAAAATCAGTTTTTGTACAAATACTTTCAGGAAATCAGGTGCAGTATACTGTCAATCCTGAAAATTTTCATACAAAAAACCGATTTTCCAAAAAAAAACATTTTCAGCTACAGCAACATCAGTAATGCTATTTAAAAAAAAATATATATATTAGCAATCTAGAACTCCCAAAAGTCACGACCCGCCACTGAATTCAATCAATTACAGACAGACCCACAACCTAAATTAGTATTTTGTTTGATTTGTTGGTATTTTAGTGCTTGTTAATAATACCTTATCATTAAAAGACATCTGGCAAAGCTGTTATTTCAAGTTAACTCCGACTGCCGAAGTAATGAAATACCTGGTCGTTTGTATGTAAAGTCATTTATGACTGAATTTCAAATACGTAAATACAAAAGCAGTGAAAGTTGAGCAATGAAAGAGATATTGAGAGAGCTGCTAAGACGAGAGGAATATTAGGTGAAACAAAAGGAGTCGGAAACTTTCAAGAAGGACATATCAAATGTTGTCAGTGACGGCCGGCGTGGTCGGTGGTTAGGTTTTTGACTCGCATCTGAAGGTCGCGGGATCGAATCCCAGCGTGGCAAATAAATTTTATTTGAATAATTTGTGTTATTTGACAATTAAATAATTAAAAATAATATACAGTATATTTGCGGCTCGTTCCAGAGTGGAAGATACTCTCAGTATCGCCCTGGTGTAAGAATACCATTCAGAATTGAAACGTTGCTTGAAAAGGCTTTAGCCGTGTTTGGTGACCAGATCTGAATAGCCAGGTCCTTCCCCACTTTCCTCTACTCCATCTCCTTCCCATCCCCACTACCTTCAGCATCACAACTTACCGCAATTAGGCATGCCATAGTCTCACTGGCTCCAGACGGGAGCAGTTGGGATTCTGGTGCGGTGTTCATATATAAAAAAAAAAAAACCATCATTACCCTGTTTCCCCGCAGGCGTTGGCGGAGGGGTCGGACCGCCAAACAATTCGGTCTTCGCACATACTCTTTGCCTCATTCGCATTCATACACCGTCTCATATATACTCTTCTATTATTCTGATTCTTGACATCAATCAACTCAATTGTCTGATTCACTTGACTTCTGCCATTCAAATTTGCGTCATATATTCTCCTTACACTCGTGTCTTCTTTCATTCGCTCTACACGCCCAAACCATCTGAGGGTCCCTTTCTTAATTTGGTTTCTGACTGCATTCTTTGCGGATCTCCACATTTCCCACACGACCATACAGGGTTTTACCACAAATACGCCACAGGGATCTCATTTAAGATGCAATGGAAATTTTAGTTTTGATTTAAAATCGATTAAATAAAAGTAAATTAAATTAGAAACATACTTTTTTGGAAGAGCGGTCTACTGAAATGATTTGAGATTATCACGGCCGAAATATTATCGTGATTTATTTTTGAATTGTTATGCCGTGTTGCGCTACCTCCTTCTTTAGCCAAAGTTTAGGACCGCATAAAGTTTCCATCATCAGGGAAGATGTGTAACTTAGACATATATAGATGGGTAAGTGTGTCACTGTAATGCTGTCCGAAACGTTGGCAAAAGAAGGAGGTAGCATAACACGGCATAATAACCCAACAATAAATCACAATAATGAGAGGTCTACTGTTCATAGAACTACTAGTAAGACTGTGTATGATTGCAGATAAAGCCACCAAACTGTGTCAAAACAGAGTCATAAAACTCGAAACAGAACGGAAAAGCGTTTTATTTGTTTTTATTTTATTTTTATATGAATACCGCCCAAGAGTCCCAACTGCTCCCGTCTGGAGCCAGTAAGACTATGGCATCCTCAATTGGGGTATGTTGTGAGGCTGAAGGTAGTGCGTAGGGGAAGGAGATGGGGAAGAGGAAGGTGGGTAGTACCTGGCTATTCAGATCTGGTCACCAAACACGGCCAAAGCCATTTCAAGCAACGTATCAATTCTGAATGGTGGTCTTACACCAGGACGACACTGTGACTATCTTCCACTCTGGAACGTGCCGCAAATATACTATATATTATTTTAAATGAATAAATTGTGAAATAACACAAATAAATCAAATAAAATTTATCATTGAAGAAGAAGATAACACTTATAATCTAAATGAAAATATGAAAGAAAACAAGACACAGAAAAACAGAAAAAACAATGGTCGCAACTGGGACTCGAACCTAGACCTCTCGTCTGAAATTGGAAAACGCGCACGTCCCGGTTAGACGAGAGGTCTGGGTTCGAGTCCCAGTTGCGACCATTGTTTTTTCTGTTTTTCTGTGTCTTGTTTTCTTTCATATTTTCATTTATATTATAAGTGTTATCTTCTTCTTCAATGATATATTACGTTGATGGGAATAACCTTCAAAAGTTATAAAAAGAGAGTTTTTCTCATTAAAAAAAAAAAAATTAAAAAAATCAAATAAAATTTATTTGCCACGCCGGGATTCGATCCCGCGACGTTCGGAATGCGAGTCAAGAGCCTTACCGCTGGACTACGCCGGCCGTCAAAATTACGATAACGTCAATAAATAAAATCACGTCTATATTTTATTAGACAAATGTATTATAAACGTAATCGTCAATATATTTTTTACCATAAAATAATTAATGAAAAATTCCCAAGGTTTCATAATTTTTTTACAATTTGCGGTCGAAAACTTTGGTTTCGTAAAGATATATATTTTAAATATTTTGTGGTTAATTTTTGGATTTCAATATAAAGCGTGGTGTTTTCTCTTTCTGTGTAGATTGTGTTTCTAACCATGATAGTAAGGGAGACACATCGATTTATATGAGACCTATATGAGTTGTCAAAGGCATGAGGGGTTAAAGCCTCGATGATTTTGAGCGAGTTTACAAGCTACTAGCTGAGAAATTCAATATCCGTTATTAAACTCGCTCAGTGTCGTCGTATTACTAGCTAACTAGCAGATTGTGGACAATCTACGAAAAAAGTAGAAAGGTGGTCAACTTTACTCGCTACTCGCTGGTGTTTGCCTAAAGATGGCGGCCCACCAACAGCTGATTTCGTCTGTCAGAATTAGTTCGGGCGGAAGCCGTTATTGGCTACCTGCGAGCTGTCAGTTTCCTACAAAATGTCGACAGAACTAGTTCGAGCGCGAGTCGTTATTTTAGCTCATATTATCAAAAAGGTGTTAAAAATGAAAGCTAAACGGCACAGAAGAGTGTGGGCAAAATCCTGGGTAGAATGACGTGAGAAACATGTGATTACAACTCGCTAGGTAGTTCGCTACTTAGCGAGTGGACAGTTTTGTGTGTCATCATGACAATCTCACTCGCCGATTCGCCCGCTTTTAAACATACCGACTAGTAGCTTGTAAACTCGCATAATATAATTGAGGCTTAAGACGGTAGATACAAGCAGAGGAAATGGAAAGCAGCCTCCGTACACTCTGTACAGCCGGATCATGAACCCAATATCCCTCCCTAGGTCCCAAGCCACTGGTATGAGACTAACGAGACCATTGATTTGTTTATAAACGATTTGTTTGTATAAGAAGTTTACAGGCAGAAACTTTCACGGAAATCAGGCGGCCGCAGACGAGATGATCTCATCGGATCTGAACGCTAAATGATGCTGCAAATGCGGGTATTTGACGGTCCAGGAAGAGAGTATATTTTGCTAGACGATATTTATTAGAGAAAAGGGAAGGTAACGTCTCCAATTTATTATAAATAAGAGAAATAACTTGTGTTTGACAGTTATTTAAAGATACCCCCAAACAGAGCTCATACGGACGTCATTGACGTCCGACATCCTTCTCTTGCGTCTTATCTGAAAACGAAAAAGACAGAATTTACTAGAACGATGACATCACGTATGATCTTTCGCTGGGACTAGCACAGCAACTGTTCTCTAAATAGATAATTTTGACAAAATAAGATAAAAAAAGTTATATACATATATGTAGAATAATTTTCTCGGTTTACCCGCGTAAAGTAGTCCTTTAAAGGACTTTTTAATTCCTGACGTTTCGGATAGGTCTCACTATCCATCTTCAGAGGCCTTGTGTCTCGAGTTTTGTCTCAAACTGATCGCTTTTGCGTGTCTGTTTGGTCCAGAAATCAAGACCTAAGTGAGTGCTTATCAATTCTTATCATGTCTAGGACGGAGGACACGGGTTGAAAGTGGTTTGACGGTGAAGGGGGTAAACTGATTGGATTGCTTTAAACTAATTGAAGGTATTTTGGAAATGCCGTTTTTGGGGATTTTGATCAATTATGACTTTCCAGATGTTGGGAACTCTGAGTCATTTCTGGTATTCAAATGTTTTTATTTTTATGAATTTCTATTAGTGCGAAGTGCTAAAGGGAAGCAAATATTTTGATTTTATGTTATAGAAGTAAGTATATAACAATGTACATGTCTTGGATCATCAGCCGAGGCAGATCAAACATCAATGATTTTATTAAAACCAGTTTATGAGTATGTATTTCCAAGGTACGATGCTGATTGACTTATTTTAAATAGATTATTGTGCTGTTATTTTTTTGTACACTTCTTATGTTATAAAGCAGGCACAGGATTTCCCAGTGAAACAGGCACAGTACATCATCAATGTAATGTAATTGAATTTAAATAAAATAAAAAGACACATGTTCACTTTATTTCCTACATAAAAATTACGTTATTCGCCAGGTGACTATATAAAAGCTAAGTGATATTTGAGGGCTGGACTTCCAACTGCGAGATGTTACTTCTCAAAAGCCTTAGAGGAGGCAAAATTTATATCAAATCCGAAAAAACAAAAAATAAAGTTTAAAAAAATACCATTGATCGACATTGCGGTGTTCATTGTCGCAAATTAAACCATTTTTTTTAAATAATATCTATCCGTCTTCAAAACTATTTTTTTGTTTGGAAAGTTTTGAATTAACATGGATTATGGATTTTGAAAGTAGGAGGGAGGAAACACAGGGGACGGCAAATCGTTCCACAGTCGAGCTGTTGAACTAAAGAACGAGTCGTAGAAGCCACCCGTTTTTTTTTTTTAATATTGAACCTCTGCTTGTTGAAAAAGCTCTTTCTCATTTTTATTTTCTGGGAATCTTCGTTTCGTAATTTTTTTTCTTCAATTATTTCTGGTTTTCAACCTTCAAGGGTATTCTAGGCCATAATTTCAAATTACAGAGAAAGGTGAAATTATAATGTGCAAATTTCAGAATTATATGGAAGATCGGAGTCGAGTTCAGACTTAGAAGAGATGAGATGTTGTATGGAGGGGAAGTAATTTTAGATAACGCTTGATAGAAGAGAGGATATTTATTTAGATAGGGACAACCAAAAATATGTGATCTAAAGTTCCCACTTCTAGACCACAGAATGTACAAACTGGGGAGTCAAGGACGTGAATTTTAAACAAGTGAGAAGGACCGGAACAATGTCCGATTCTCATTCGAATAAGAGAGGAAATTTCTTTTTTGGAAAAATGGGGGAATTTTTAAAACCACGGTTTTGATTGGATATACCTTTTTTATTGAGGCGTAACAGGCTCCCTTGGATTGTTTAGCAATATTCCAATACTCTGCCCAAACATTGCGGGATCTATCTTTGATGATGGAAAAAATATCAGACAGGGGAATATGGTTTACGAGGGTAACAATAGGGTTAGACGCTCCTTGTTTTGCCAAGGAATCCGCAATATCGTTACCCACTATGCCAACATGTCCAGGAATCCAAATCAGAGTTACAGTTTTTCCAGAGCTATCATCACTCGAATAAGGCATACAAAATGATCATCAGGATGAAGAAGAGAACTGGATTTAAGTTTTTGGAGGGAACTGAGAAAGTCAGAGAGAACAAAGGAATGTTCAAAACTATTTTTGATTGTATATTTGAGAGATTGCAATGCACTCGGCAGAAAATATTGAAAATTGGTTTGAAATTGAATAAAATATTCTATCATTAGAATTATTGTGGTAAACGTTAATACCTTTACCACAGTTAGGAGAGTCTGGAGATTTGGAGCGAAGAGGACAAAAAAGAAACAGAAAAGTAATTTTTCAAAATAAATAATTCTTATTTTTGTCATTCAACGCCAACATAATAACTTGATTTACTTTGCCCACATATCTCAATATATTTTTTGTTATGAATAAAGCTCTATGATTCAGACAACAGGATGAAAGGCGATTCATCTGAAAAACCGGACTGATTAAAATTTTATTTTTAATGTGATCTTATTTCAACTCGCGTAAATGCAAACCGAGCTATTAATATTGACGTCATCTGGAGGCGGAAGTGGCATTTACATATTGCAAAAAGATGAAGTTGAAGTTAAGTGTTTTAATTACGACAGATAATAACCGGAAACTAAGAATATATGGCCGTAACTTCGTCATCCACTCGTCTTGCAGAAAATAAACAAATGAATTGTTTATCAATAGAATGAGCGACACGCATTAAGTGATTTTGTTTTGACTGGTATTCTAGGATTGGAGAATGTCACATTACTGAAAGATGTCGGGAAATGAAGGACATGAGAAACACGAGGCTTGGATTGTAAATTGTAACTGGCTATTCATATCTGGACATTAAACATACTAATATCACTAAGATCGTCTTGGTTGAAATCACCAATCAGATTTTTATTGAAATATTGCTTGAAATGTAGTTAATTATCCCATTTTGGGAGGCGGGTGAGAATACTACCGCCCCGGGAACCATTTATTGGATAAACAACACGCCTGTCATAGGTCATCCTAAGTGGTAGGTGACTTAGCAGGGATGCCTGGGTTCATGGAGTCAGGTTTGCGTTTGCTCACCTATTGCGTGGCGGGCGGGATTCTAACCTTTTTTGCCCACTTTGAGAATATTTTATCTTTTAGCGCCCCCTAACTGCCCCATCCTATCCCATTACGCCCCCTTCGTTGCAGGGGATATAGGATAGGGGGTGGGATGAGACGGGTTTATCTGGGTCTCTTACCGCTCCCCTGAAAGCCTGAAACGCCTCCCAATTTTCTCTTGGCCTTCTACCGCCCCCCTGAAGGTCTGAAACTCCCCCAGGGGGGGCGTTATCGCCTACGTTGAGAACCCATGTGACGTGATGGGTCTAGAGTGTAGACCCATCACATCACATCTTGCACCCAGTGGGAGGGACGTAATCACATGTCCGTCATTCTTGGACACATTGATCCCAGATTCCTACCCATCCCTAATATATTTTCCTTTCCCTAAAAAGACCCTCCATACAGTGTCCCCAAAGATGAGATAATCCCTGATGGATTTTTTCCCTTAGAGTCTCCTGTATGGGGCTGATTTAAAAAAAGTATGTCTGGTGACCAGATCTGAACAGTCAGGTAGTTTCCAAATACAAAGTTTCTTAACCGGGGAGGCCACTGTCCCATTAGGTCTTTTGAGGGGTATTCATAAAAAAATGTGGTCAGTGATACACAAAGATTGATCGTTGTCAACAATGGCCACAAGGAATTAAGTTTCACCTCAAATCAAATGCCAAATTGGAATGTCTGCAGGCGAAGGTCAAACAGCATTACCACTATTATTTATTACCAGTATAATATATTTATAATAATATGCATCTTGTACCAATTGGTCGCGAAACAAAGACCTGGTGGTTCGACTACTTCTACGTGTATTTAATATTTAGGAGTCTGATTAATTTTCATTCGTACACAATGTCATTCTATAGATTTCGATTATCATTGTTTTTTGTTGAACTCAGCGTGTCTTTGGAGTCTATTTTGCTATTCGGGTTTCTGATATATAAATATATCCGATATTTTAACCAAATATTGTTTATTGTGAATGAAATAATATACAAACCAACGAAAATATCCAAATATTATGGGATAGTATCCCTAATATGGAATACCGGCATTTAAACAAAGACTCCTAAATGCAATAAACAGTGATCGTATATCTCTTTCAATCATCATACGCGCGTACAGGTTTCAACTCGTCAGTCGAGCGAGTGCTGTGTCCACGGTGAGACGATTTTGTTTCCTGAAGAAACTCGAGGAGGAATCAGGATAAATATGCCTCATGTGCGAACTCTGGGCATGTAATGATGGATTTGTACTTATCCCAAGTATTTTCGTTTTTGGGGTGTTATGCCCTAAAAGGGATTGCTAGGAGGCTAGGATTAGAACGAGGCAATTACTCATATAATGAAATCGAACAAGCTCCAAAACTTGCTCCTTTAGAAGACCGTCGAGAAAAATCTAATCTCATTTGTTTCTTAAAAATAATTAATTATTTTTGTCGCTCACTAAACAGTTGAAGATATTTTATATTACTCTATTTTTAGCAAAATGACTTGACTTGACACTTCTATTTTCTCATGTTTTATCTGTTTGTCTTTGCTTTCATATACCATCCTTTATTCTTGTAATGTACATTTCCAAAATTTCGTGTTAGTTGGTTGTAAATTGGACGTTAGTCCGTTAATAAATAAATAAATGCCATGTTGCGCTACCTCCTTCTTTAGCCAACGTTTCGGACAGCGTTACAGTGTCCATCATCAGGGCAGATGTGTGATTGTGTAATTGTTAAAATCTAAAAACGTATCTTATCCCAAGTAGTTTACGTTCGTTTTAATATTTGACTAAAGTTCCTAAAATATCTCAAAGAAGTTATGGTTGATTTTTAATAGTTTTTGTGTAGTGTTTCATATTTGGGGTACCTATTCCACAATTAGACACCTTTGTGTTGATTTCGTTTTTGAATATTTATAGTACCAAAGTTCTTAGATGTCAAAAATGATATGTTTATTTCTAATAATAATATTCGAAAGCGTGTTTTATCACCTTTCAAAAAACGTTCTCAGATGCATTAAAAAATTATTGTAAAGCGGAAATACTCTGAGAGAAAATGCCCGAGGCCTGAGGGATTGAGGGTTTCAAAATTAGGAATAATTTGAAAGTATTTTTCAGATTAAATGAAAGCTAAAAAATACACAATTAACACTTTTACACATATGAGTATTTTAACTTAGTAAATTTATCAATTGTACGATGTGTCATTATCACTTGCTAAGACCTAGTACGGAGATCCACAATGTTAGACTTACATCAAGATAAGTAACGATTTATTTGCAAATTGTAAATTGCGGTTTACGCTGAAGGTCCGATATTACCTGCGCTGCATATAAATTTAGTAAATTGCGTAAACCAGGAGCAAAGCATTAAACAAACAGTGAATTTGAATTCAGATCAGACTTGTTGACTTTTCATTCATAAAGATTTTAATCGTGAGATAACGAGTTGGATACGTGATCCAACCGTGGTTTAATTTGACCTTCAATGCGTACTAGATCGAAGATTTTGGTCTAGTTCTGATGTAATTGAATATTAAAATTTTATCGATTTATCTAAATTACTTTAAATGGAGCGTGAGAGTTTTAAGAAAACATTTATTACATGAAAATTTATTCAATTCTGAATGCATATAATCGCATTTAACTTGGATTAGTCTCAAATACTGTCGCAATTCATAGATTTTACAGCGTAGATCGTTCGTTAGTATAAACACGCCTAAAATGCCAATGTAACACCAGTTTAACGTTTAACGTATTTCGTCGCTTCACTGCCAGAATTTACAGCGTAGATCGTTTGTTAGTATAAACACGCCTAAAATGCCAATGTAACACCAGTTTAACGTTTAACGTATTTCGTCGCTTCACTGCCAGAATTTACAGCGTAGATCGTTTGTTAGTATAAAAACGCCTAAAATGCCAATGTAACACCAGTTTAACGTTTAACGTATTTCGTCGCATCACTGCCAGAATTTACAGCGTAGATCGTTTGTTAGTATAAACACGCCTAAAATGCCAATGTAACACCAGTTTAACGTTTAACGTATTTCGTCGCTTCACTGCCAGAAGTCTTTGAACATTTTTTGTAAAAACTGTGTTAGAAATCACAATCTATCTATTTTGTAATGCTTTATACAGTAAAAAAGTCATTATGACGAATGACACCTTGTAGCTAATTGAGCATCGCAATAGTCACAAGTGCATGTTATATTAATAATAATTAATACAAAATCATTAACAAATTTTAATGACATTTGAATGTGGGATAATGAACGGAAATGCACATGAAATACGCCTTAAAATGATATATAAAAATGACTAAAACGTTTTGGTGACTTCTTGCGATACAAAAAATAATGTTTGCAAAAAGTCACTAAGTGCAGTTTTTATTATTTTTTCCTATTAATATGAATAAAACCAAAAAGGCTTACTGATAAGTAGTTGTCATAAATTAATCAAAACGTATTGAAAAAATCGGTTCCATGCCCACTGAAAATAAAATCAACTCAATACCTCTTTGAAATGTCATTAAAAGCTATAAAAATTTTTAAAAAAGCCGATTACCCTAACCTAACGTAACCTACCTATTTAACCTTTTTTTTTCATCACTCTTAATGACTTTTCTGGAGTTTTAGTGAGTTGGTTTCATTCTGATTTGTCCGGTCACCGAAAAAATCGACTTTATTATTATTTTGGCTAGGATATGTCCGAAGGTAGCTGAAAATTTAAAGTCGAATATCCCAGAATCAACATTTTGTTAGTTAATGACTCCTGGCATTAGGTCAACAATTTGAAGTTTTGAAATCTTGTTTTTTTTTATTGTGGCCTCTTATTTCTAGTGTTAAAAACGTCATCGTTGCTCCATCAACACATTTAACCTTCACGACATCTCTCTCTCGAGTTGGTTTTAAATAAATATGTGGAAAAAAAGTACTTAAATGAAAAAGATTAAACCAAATGGCTGATCAATCCCTGTGTTTGCGCTTGATCTTTAGATCAATTTCTGCATTTTCTATGGTGATCAATGTTCGGTGAGTGGCTGAGTTGACTAGCGTCGGATTGCGACCCAGGCATGGTAGGCTCAATTCATCCACCTAGCTAAGCCCTCTATCATAACACAAGCATCATTTCCTGTAAGAAAGATGGTAGTAGCAATTTTATCACATTCGTCAGGGTTATTTGCAACAGAACTTTAGACTATCTTTTTGTCTGTTTTTCGAATAATTTTGAGAACATTTCCCAAATTTCCAATTGATTTTGAAATCATTGTATATATTTATACTTTTATTTAAATCAATGTCTTTATGTCTGAATCTTCTTCCCGAGCTCATACACGCTCCCAACTATCAAATAAATAATTAAGCAGTCAAAAGAAAACATAACCCAACTATCAATAAACTACATAAGTAAATTGTTGTGGAATATTTCACCAAAGGATCAGCCCTTCTGAAGGCATTACTGTTTCCTATATCGAAATTATAATTATTATTTGCGTTTAGAAACTCAAGCTGCGTTATTGATAAAAATAAATCCCCGTGCTAAGTAATTATTGCGCATTTATAAAAAAGCTAAACGGTGATACCATCAGTCACAAAACACCTCAATCATTCCTTTTGCCCTTTGCCGCAAACGTGTGCAACTATTTTAAAGAAATAAATATACTTTGTCCCCGCAAGCCGGGCCGCCGTGATCTCAATCGATTGATTATTTATCTGCAAGTGTTCATCAAGGGTTTATTTTAATTGCTGTATAGTGGCTAGTTGTATTGGAAACGTAAGGCCTACCTTGTCCAGTTTAGGGTTGATGGTCTTGACGAGGTCCCTGAGCAGCATGCCCCCCCAGGCGGCCAGCAGGCTGCTGACGTACATGTGCTGGTGCGGGGGCGCGGCCGTCTGGATGGCGCGGGCCACTCGGGCTCCAGTTGGCAGCGCGTGGGCCCCCATCGATACGCGGGGCGTTGAGATGCCTGGAACAAACAATCAAATTGTTAGTATATGTCGCTACAATATAGTATAGACTGCAGATGGAAAACGAGGTTACATATAGCGGAATTGTCGGAATTCGAATAGCTAGATACCTACCCATGCAGGAATCGCAAATACACAAAATGATTTCAATAAAGTACAATATTTTGGTCAGTTGTTGTGGTGTTACATTGATGAATACCTGGTTTCTAATATGTTTTTCACATTGTAAGCAAAATATCGTAGTGCGTAGGTTATTATTGAATTTATAAATAAAATATGACGAGTTACAGGTAGTACATTGTATTTTGTAAATTAAAAGTTTGGAACTGCATGAAAACAACTCTAATTCGGTCAAATGATCAGAGCAAGATAACTGCAGTGTACGTGAATACTATGTAGTTTCAATGTCTCTCAACAGATGTCGTAAGTGCAGGTAGTTTGACGGCCTCCGTAGTCCAGGGGTAAGACTCTTGACTCACAGTCCCCGAGGTCGCGGGTTCGAACCCGACGTGCGCAAATAAATTTTATTTGATTAATTTAATTTGTGTTATTTCACAATTAATTAATTAAAAACAATAAATAGTATGTTTGCGGCACGTTCCAGAGTAGAAGATACTCTCAGTATCGCCCTGGTGTAAGACCACCTTTCAGAATTGAAAAGTTGCTTGAAATGGCTTTAGCCGTGTTTGGTGACCAGATCTGAATAGCCAGGTACTTCCCGACTTTCCTCTTCCCCGCCTCCTTCCCCTACCCACTACCTTCAGCCTCACAACATACCCCAATTAGGGATGCCTTAGTCTCACTGGTTCCAGAAGGGAGCAGTGCGTATTAACTGTAAAAAAAAAAGTTAAATGTAGTTTCAATATGTCTTAACAGAGGTCAGTATGGTTATACCATATGTGGTAGACAAGAACTGTCTCCCATTCGTGTATAATACCCGAAAGGTTACGAAGATAGCCGATGATATCTGATCAACAGATTGGCACCTTCAGTGACCGTTTCTCCTGCTGCAGACCTACTCAGATCATTCTTTAGAACGGACGTTAAGTCCAGTTGTAAATAACGTGATAAGCAGGACTCGTAACCTGACGAATCGAAGTATCTATGAAACTTCCGATAATCTGAGTTGCATTGTTCATTAGAGAAAATATCAGTAAACCGCAATAACTTTTATGGAATTCTTCCGTTAGCTAGTAGATCATTAACATTGTTAATTTCTTCTATTCTCGGTTACAAGTATCTGAATAAATCTAGTTACTTAATATAGCTAAAGCAATTTCAAGCATCGTTTATTTTTTATTGTTGATCTTTCACCAAGGCGATACTTGGAGTATCTTTCACTTGGACAACGCTCAAAATAAACAAATTTAAATTGTATGCATATAGGGCGATTGTACAGGGCCCGCAGATACTTTAATAGTACACAACTGCTAACCCTGTACAAATCGCAAGTGCGCCCCACGGTTGAATTTGGCAGCCACCTCTGGTCTGGAGCCCCAAAATACTTGAAAAAACCCTCGACTCTGTGCAGAAACGGGCGGTCCGTTTGATAGATTCTCCTAACTTAACTAACGGATTGCAATCTTTAGAGCACAGGCGTCAGGTGGGAATGCTGTCCTTGTTCTACCGGTATTACAATGGAAGATGCTCCGAGGAACTAGCGTCATTGATCCCCTCGGCACCGGTGCATAATCGGGAAACACGCCAAACACGCGCTCACCATTTGTACACGGTTGACATTTGTCACATGAGAGCGGGTCGTTTCTACGACTCGTTCTTGAGTTCAACAGCTCGGCTGTGGAACGATTTGCCGGCTTCTGTGTTTCCTCCCTCCTACAACATGGGTCTCTTCAAGACCCTGTTCATTCCTTCCTCTCCTCAAAAACACCCTCCATCTCCACACAGCATCTTCAAAGATGACATGGGCCCTGAGGGAAATTATTTTCCTCAGGGCCTCCTGTGTGGAGTTAGTGTAAAAAAAAAAAAAATGTATAGGAGAAAAATAAATAAAAAAAACCGCTATTATTTGTTTACGCCAGGTTTTTAATACATAACCTCTGAGTCTAGAGTTAATGAGCTTACAGGAGTCATCAGACCGTTAACGAAGGAGGTTTTATTTTTGGACAGATAAAAATAATACAGTTGCCAGGTGACACAGGGGTCACACACACAACTCCCACAGATCGCCGAAAGCAAAAAGTCGGAATTCCAAAGATTCCCAAAGATATAAAACTATGTTGTTCGTTGTATGGAATTAGGCATTCCGTGTATTTGTAAAAACAATCGAGCCACGAATCCTTAATGAAGCTAACAAGGTGCTAAACACTTTTATTGAACACATATTAGGTAATCCCCCTTTCAAGCAATTTGTGAGGCAACTTGGGCAAACCATTTTAGGCAAAATATGTATGTATCTACTTAACTAAATGGTATGTATTTGTGTGTTTATGGTCGATATTCCGGTGTATCAGGTACTGACTTACTCCCTTTTTAATTTCTTTATTTAAAAAAAATTACTTTATGACCTATTATTAATTTAATTTAAAGTTGCCAATCGATTTCATATACAGTTCTTCGTATCGGCTTCACCAAATCTAAACGCCGAAAACATTTTTTTTATTATACAGTACTGTATCAGCTCCTACAGGAATGGATCTGGCAACACGGTATCGCTTATACATACTCACGGCCTCAGTGGTCGAGGGTTACAGCTATTGACTCGTAATCAGAAGGTCATGGGTTCGTTTATTTGTCTAATTTGTGTTATTTTACAATTAATTCATTAAAAATAATATATAGTATATTTGCGGCACGTTCCAGAGTGGAAGATACTCTCAGTATCGTGCTGGTGTAAGACCACCATTCGGAAGTGAAATGTTACTAGAAATGGCTTTAGCCGTATTTGGTGACCAGATCTGAATAGCCAGATACTTTCTTTTTCCCATCTCATTCCCCTTCCCACTACCTTCAGCTTCACAACATACCCCGATTGGGGATGTCATAGTCTCACTGGATCCAGACGGGAGCAGCTGGGACCCTTGTGGGGTATTCACATAAAAAAGCACATCTTCACCACAATGATGGACACTGTAATGCTGTCCGAAATGTTGGCTAAAAAATAAAATAGCACAACACGGCATAATACCCCAAAAATAAATCATGATAATGCTTTGGTTGTAAAAATCTCAAATCATATCTACCTACTTCTTATTTAATGTCGTTTTTTCAACATTTAAAAATATTATTTGCCAAATTCCTTCTTCGTTGCTTGAGAGAAAAAAAACGTCTTCAATATTGACCGTCAAATGGATCCTAAGACTTATTTGCTTGATGATTTGGCGTTTCTGTATTGTTTTTTTTTAATTTTTCTTCCTCGAAAAACAGAAATAATACAATGATTACCATATCCTACGATAAAATGAAGTAATTTTTTTAAGAGTTGTAATTATAATAGATAATAATTATATTCTCACAAGATTAAGTAGTCTGTTTAGATTAAGAATTGATCTAAAACTAATTGCTGAAAGTAAGCACCCATTGTAAGCGCAATATTAAATAACTACGTTCTAGCGTAAAACTGCGAATTTGTAACACATTATTATAAAAACATTACATAATAAATAGTTACGAACGTGAAAAAAACACATTGTTATCCGAGCTTCTGATCACCATACAAATAACAAAAGACAAAAGAGATTGCATTTTTGTAGACTTCAAATAAACACACTAGAGTTCTGACTAGAGGGTTATGTTCAATTCATAAAACAATGGAAAATTGGGGAACATGTTATGTCATATTTTGCAACTGAACCATTCTTCTACTTATTTACACTACGGTGGTTTTTGATTTTAATCTAGCTTTCATGCGTTAAACTGATAACATTTTCATAATATCTTTTCTACATAAGAAAAAAATATGTTTATTGATAGTTTCAAACTAAGGCCCGGTCTATCAATTGATTTTAAGCTCGGCGTGGTTGGAATGTCGAGCTTAGCGCGGAATGGAACGTAAACCGTATAAAGGTCGGAAGCCTAGATCTCACCAGTAGGTATTACGTGGATTATCTATTTTTTTATATGAATGCCGCACAAGAGACTGCTCCCGTCTGGAGCCAGTGAGACTATGGCATCCCCGATTGGGGTATGTTATGAGGCTAAAGGTAGTAGGGAAGGGAAGAAGATGGTGAAGAAGAAGGTGGGGAAGTGCCTGGCTATTGGAAGATCTGGTCACCAAACACGGCTAAAGCCATTTAAAGCAACGTTTCCTGAATGGTGGTCTTGCACTACAGCGATACTGAGAGTATCTTCCACTCTGGAGCGTGCCGCAAATACACTATTTTAAATTAATTAATTGTGACTAACATAAATTAATCAAATAAAATTTATTTGCCGCGCCAGGATTCGATCAGGAAGTATTCAATTAATAAAATAAAATTTGAGCCAGAAATGTCACACACAGCAAGGATATGGACTGATTGATTATACCGGGCTTAAGTGCGTAAAAAAAGATTTAAGTAAAATTTTCATCAATCGAAAATACCTGTTCATAATATTTCAATATTTGGTGTTCATCATTGGTACATAAAAGTTTGCTATTCTACGTTCTATGAATGTTTGAAGCGGAAGTAAAATTATATTAAATAGTATCTCAAATCACAGACATATACGTTTTAAGGTTAAAGTGCAGCATAACATTATATTTACGTAATTGCAATATCTGCAAAAGGAATTTTTACGTATAAACAAGCACAAGTAAATAGGAAATGACGAATCAAAGCATTCAATAATAATTTTATTGAATATTAGTGTCGTTGTGTTTTTATGAAAATGAAAGTTTTTAGAATTAAATATAATGAACGAAGTATTTTATTACATTAAAAAATGATGATGTAAATTTAATACAATTTTTATTTTAGTGTTCATGTCAAGTAATTATATATTTGTTTTAGAAAGTGTTTTCTACCTCTTGTTGTTCAGGTGAAGTACTACGAAGTAAAGCAAAATCATGTGTTTTTGGTTTGGAAATTTGGTCGCTTAGAAATATGTTTTAATTAAATACTGCGAATATAATGTAACTTAGCCTTTGAAATGATCAAAGTTTTTTAAGTCTTTTTATTAGCCCAAAAAAAAAGTATCATATCTATAAAAACTGCTTAATAGTTCAAAATCTCTTATTTACGAACCTATTTTTGATTATCAATTTATTGCATAATGTGACAAATCGAGTTTTTTTTTAAAAATGATCGTAAAACATTTCAATATTTGTGCCTGAAATTCGCACAAAAGAATGAAACACGTTTTTCAGGTGATATTTTTTCTTGCATAAATCAAAACAGGCGACTGATGTAAAACGGTAATTTAAACCTTATCGTCATCTACCTGCATCGCCTTATTTTGAACTCTTTCTTAAGGCCGCACTCTTGAAACGCACGGCGCCGAAAAAGAAGAATATGTAATTACGAATGTTGGACAGAACGCGCTAACATTTTAAGTCGTAGAATAGCAGCGAAAATTTCGAAAAAGCTTAATAAAACATGACTCGTTTAAAATAGAGCAAAAATCTCGTAGAACGTATCTTAAGTATCATTTAAAGAAACATTGTGAATTTTTTCACAAATATAAACTTAACTTATAAAATAAAAGAAATAGACTTGTTTAAAATAATTTTCGGAGCATTCTTTGCGATTTTTTTCTGTAGAGGGAATTTCATATAATTTGCGTTTCGGCGTGGAACTTATCTAGATATTATCTTCAAAAATAACATATATTTTTTTAGGAGCTTAAAAACTTCAAATGTTTAAGGAAGATATGTAAGAAATCGGTCGAAATACGAATAGTAGACCCTTAAGGTGATCCAGTAGTCCTGAAGAAATTCGACATCGGAATCCACGCCTCGTTTTGGGGGGGAAAGGAGAGGGGGGGGGGGGGGGACTTAAAAATTCTTGAGAAGAAATTTTTGGAAAGGTTGGAGAAAGTATTTGAGAGATGTTTTTCGTAGGTTGAACTCCTTTTTTACGCTTTTTTTATTATAATAACAAATTTAAAATCGATTGCACGGAGCCAGGCGACCGTAGTCCAGAGACGTTCCCACACCCCGGTGTCGGGCGGTAACTAACATAAAATTTAAACGTAGTCCTTATGCGGATGACGTAATTCTCAAATCCAAGTTTGTTGAACGCCCCCCATTTTGATTCATGCCGAAAACAACAGCGCGAAATTGCATTGTTTTGTGAAATTCAGGAACAAATTTTTAAATTTTCGTTATTTGTTTTTGGGGTGTTATGCCGTATTGCGCTACATCCTTTTTCAGGTGATCGACACTGTAACGCTGACCAAAACGTTGGTTAGAGAAAGAGGTAGCGCAACACGGCATAACACCCCAAAAACAAATAACGAAAATACTTTTGGCCGTGAAAATCTAAAAATGTAACCAAATATTAAAATGTTTTCCGATTATTTTGTAAAATACTTAACTTGCCACACTATATAATGAATGTTTATCCGAAAATGGAATCATTAGTAGGAAATTTTTACACTTATTACAAGTATTTTTTATAGACCTGGTGTATAGATGTGTTCTACTTGCAGTATTTAATTGAAGCATCTATAATATTTCTAAGCTATCAAATTTTCAAACCCAAAACACATGATTTTGTATGATTTTGCATTATTTCGCATGGCTCCATCTTAAGAATATAACACTTTTCCGGTCGATTAGCTGAACAGAATGAGATATACAGACTGAAGATTTATTGAAACTTTGTTTGAGTGTCGTGAGTCGTGAAACATAGATTTGTCGTAAATCTCGAACGAGGCATTGTACACTCAACCAGGTGAATAGCTAATTTAAGTATTGATTCATCCAATCACCGTATTTGTACATTTGCAGTTAACAAGAGCCATTGCATTTGATTGGTTTGCAAGGAATGGATACAAGCACCTATTCCGAACAATAACATTGAAGAGTACAAACCGCTGAATATCTTGAGTATAAGAATATATGCTCTGAAATCTGCAATATTGATTGGTAATAAATAATGATACGATTGACTAAACAGGGGGTAACAGCAAGGATTTTAATTTTAAAACCCGAATTAAGATGAAGCCATACTAAATAATGCAAAATCGTACAAAATCATTTGTTTTTATTTTGCAAATTTGATCGCTTAGAAGTATTATAGACGCTTCAATTAAATACTGCGTACAGAACATATCTTGGCCCTTAAAAATTTCGGTCATTTAAGTCTTTTAATAAGCCTAGAAAAATAAAGTATTAGGGCTATAAAACACTTTCAAGTGCAAACTCTCATACTTGTAAACCCGTTTTCGGGTACGGTTTTATTATATAATGTGGCAAATTCAGTTTTTTATGATAATCGCAAAAAAAAATTAATATTTTTGCCCGAACTTCACAAAATAAAATAAAATATGCATTTTCACGTTGTTATTTCACAATACGGCCGGCAGTCGACGAATTCGGCTGTTCAAAGTGAACTCTATGCCGTCCACCGAAGAACTACTGTCTTGCCCCACCCATTTTCTGTCACTCCATCCTCGGCCGGAGCGAGGAATAGGCGTTAGGGCCCGCGTCGCTTAGTTCCGTGAAATCAATTTTAGATTTCTGTTTTATTACAATAAACAAAAAAAGAGTTATTGTTTTTTCAGGCCTTTACGAAATCAACCTATAATAAAAAAAAATTGTCAAATACCCTTTTCAACCTCTTCAAAAGCTTTTTCTCAAGTATTTTTAAACTCCTCCCATAAAGAGGCGTGAATTTCGATTTCAATTTTTTCCTGGACTATTGGATCACCGTAACCAGCGATTCCTGAGCTTATTTGGAGTAAAAAAAATGAGTGCAGTTCACACGCGGTAGAAGTGAAACCTTCGCCCAAACAATCTCATTCAATAGGAGCCTTGAAAAGTGAGCTCATAATCAAAGCGGCCAATGCGGTAAGGTTTCATTCTATCCCATTCTCTCGCAGGCTAAATCCTATAGATGTATTCTATCTGTTTGTCTCTTTTTAGTATGTCGTTTCCGTTTCATCGAGTTACAAATCACAACGGTGTTAAAGAAGTTTTCACTCCAAAAATTCAATCACACGTCGCCACTGATGACACTTTCGTTTCGTATGTTACCGTGCTTGCTGGAATGACAGAATACAGAGATCTTACCACGTGACCCGATAGTCTATACCCAACTAATCAGTTGCGACGTGTGACGGAAAAAATTCATTGTTTTTAATTGAAAAGCAAAATGTTCACGAATCGCTGATTAAAATCTTTCGGGTACGTGCTGTTACACCCTGTATACGTTTTTAACTAAATATCTATAGCCGTGTTTAGGGTTAAAACCCAGCTATTGAAATTTTGAAAATCCAACCACCCTTAATTTGACCACACTGGCCGGCATACATCACTGTAAATCTCTGAAAAATTATGTAATCTTGTCAACCTATTTGTGTTTTGCTGATTTTCTTTACCATTTATTATATTTGTTATTTCCTACATTAAAATATCTACGAACCCTCTCACAATAATTATTGCGGATAGATTAGTTATCAGGGGCGGTAGGTGGGCTCAGATAAAGAAGCAACTCTGAAAATCGCCGTACGGAAAGATGAAGAAGAAGTCAAAAGTTTCAGCATCCTCTATTTTTATATCTACTGTGAGTATTAAATCGTGGTTCAGGCATTTAAACGATCAGAAATAATAGTAATTAACCACTCGTGGTGGAGAATTTGGTATATCTCTTCAACAAAAAATAATTTAACTACTTCGTATCGGATGTAGAAGAGATATTTTCAACAATGGCGTCATTCGACCGCAATGATCATATAATTCCAGCTGATCTGCCCGTAGGCTAAATGATTCTTCATTAATCCATTTTTATTAAGGCCCCGTACCCAAGCACGAAAAGAAGAAGATGTAGAGATATGTAATTACGAATAATGGAGAGAGCGCGCTAATATTTCAAACGATAAAAGTGAAGCGAAAATTGCGAAAAAGCTCAATAAAACATGACTCGTTTTAAATAGAGCAAAAATCTCGTGGTAGGTATCTTAAGTATCATTTAAAGAAAAATTGTGAATTTTTTCACAAATATAACTTGTAAAATAATAGAAATAAACTTGTTTTAAATGATTTTCGGATTGCATGCTTTGCGATTTTTTCTATCGAGGGAATTTAATATAATTTGCGTTTCGGCGTGGAACGTATCTAGATATTATCTTCAAAAATAACATATATTTTTTTAAGAGCTTAAAAACTTCAAATGTTTAAGGGGGATATGTAAGAAATCGGTCGAAATTCGGATAGTGGCGGCTTAAGCAGAGAGATAATTTGTCATCTCATAAACGAAATAATAAACAAAGGAGTGTTTTCATATTGCTGACAATAAATGACATAAACATTTTCGGTTTGATACATGCTTGCTTCTGGTCTCCGACCAATCCCTTGTTTGTATGATACAACAAAATTAAAATTTCAAACCTATATTCTCACTAACTCATCCTCACGGCGTTTATTTGGAGATGTAGGCAGATAGGATAGACCGCCACACAAACATGTATTGGCACATGCTCCTTTATTCACGTTCATTCATCTACTCATACCTTATAGTGAAGCGCACTTGAAGTGAAATAACACAAAACTGCGCTATACAAATTATCCAATGTATTATTATTAATTTTATTCACTATGAGAAAAGACAATAGACCTTTTGATGACGTCAGCCATTTCATGTATTTATAGGGTGTAATAGCACGTACCTAAAAACAAAAAATGCAAAGGGATCACTCGATATGTGTTCGCTCCCCTTTGTTACCGTGCCGCTAGAGCGAGACGGAGTGCGTAACACGTGACTTGCGCTGGCTGTATCCAACTACTCAGTTGCGACGTGTGATGAAAAAATTATTTTTTTGTATTTAATTGAAAAAACATATAATCAGACGGCAAAGTGTCATCTAAATTTTTTACTTCAAATGTGCTCAGAAATTGCTGGTTAAAATCCTTCGTTTACGTGATATAACATCCTGTATGTCATAATAAGCCTGTATAAGCGTATGTCCCGGTGTGGATTTGTAAGTTTGTTTTTTTAAACAAATCTTAAGTTTTATTCCAAGTTTGATGAAATTTTGCACACTTGACTTCAAAACAGGATTAAGGTCACCGTCTAAGACTTCGTTAAATCACCCACCCTCTTTTCCCAACCCTAAAAGCCTTTTTTATATGTTTGATGAAATTTCGCACACTTGACGTTCAAAATAAGATGATAATTACTGTCTTCATCTGATTTTGAAAAACTCTGCATAAAAAGCCTGGGCAAAAATAATTATGAAGAGTGATTATCAATATTGAAGACAAAAACCAAACATAAGTAATAGGTATGTATTAATTTATCCCATTACGAGATGCATGTATACCATAAATATGAATTCAGGTTATAGGTCCCCACGAGCATTTAACAATGCTCCACTAATGAAGGCATAGCTATCGAGTTCACAATACATCAGAGTCATGTTTGCTTAACAAATGAAATTCCAGACCAAACACATGTAGGACATACTTTCTTTACAGAAATGTTCAATCGACTCAATAGAGGTCACCATATGTCAGAACAAGCAGTTATAATAGCACATGACATTTAAAAGTTATTGAAGGGAATGTACGCTTTCATCACTAAACAAATGATATCTGACTTTCTTTGTTAGCCAATTAAATATCTCAATGTGAATAAACTTGAGACAGAGTAATTATTAAATATATAAGGAAAATAATAGTAGGTAATTAACAATCATTGGGAAATTTCAGTCGATAGCAAAACAATTGCTTTTTATTATGATTAATAATTAATTACCATGAAGATCAGCTTAAGGTTATCGTTTCAAGTGCAAATGATGATATTAATGACTTTATGAAGTGAAATGAGCTGTACCAAGATTATTTCATTTTGTTAATAATATTAATTGAATTAAATTTATGTATCTGTGACAATTCTGTCACATTTCACCTTTATTTTAATTATTTTATTTTATTTTAAATGCACATTTACAGTTAACATAATCAATAAAAACCATACATTTTTTGTTAAGAAATAATAATATTTTTAAATTATTGAATATTCAGCTGAAAAATATTTATGTCAGGGGACAGGTAATTTAGTAACAGAATCATTTTTCCGAGTGGTATGGTAGGCTAGTTCTGCATCTCGGAACAACAAAAGTTCTGTGCCTGCGCGCTCTTGTGAAGTTGTCGGGAAGATAAAACTCATTTTTGTATAATATCGGTACCGTTTAGAAGATTATATGCTGTTGTTAGCAAAGCATTTTTTCTTCTATCGGCGAGGCTGTTAATACCCAGTGTGCCGGACAGAAAGGCTGATGGATATAATCAGAGATAATATCCGAAGTCTCTAAGATTCAAATATCCCAGAAACTTTTTTGGTATGCTCTACCCAAATATCTGAATCCATAACAATAATAATATGGATTAGAATTGTGCTCTTCTTACACAATTTCCTTTCGCAAATGGTTTAGTTTTTTTATTTATGTTTTTATTTAAAAAAATATATTTGAATATTATCTTAGTCTTCCCCATTACGAGATCCTACGGTCATATGAACTAGATTCCGGATGGACCTGTTTAGGCTTTTCAGCGACCTCTAGGGTTAAACTTTAAGATTTGGCAAAGTATTTTCAGTAACTATTATGAAGATATTTTTTTAAAATACTAGTCAGTTCTCTTTTAGACAATTCTCTAAGTAAAAATAGTTGAACAATGTAGTTATTAATTGCTTAAATTGTGAAGTTGCTCGCACAAGAGTCCCAAATGCTCCCAAAGGCCTGGAGCCAGAGAGACTATGGCATCCCCATTGGGGTATGTTGTGAGGCTGAATGTAGTGGGGAGAGAAAAGAGATGGAGAAAAGCAGTATCTGCCTATTCGGATTTGGGCACCAAACACGGCTAAAGCAATCAGCTTTGTCAGCTTTAAACTTCGGTGTAATTAACAATGAAAATCGGCGAAATCATTTAAAGGTGACCTGATTTAAAGGTGTAAAGTCTGTTATTCATCAGTCATCAGTGATGATGCTGTCCTTGCCCTGGGGTTAGTATGCCATCACCATTTGTGATCATCAATTGGTATTAGAAAGTTTCATCAATGATTTTTTTGACTGTCAGGATTCGACAATAATCTATTGTAACTTAAGCTACTGTCAGGGAAACATAAAAAAAATTAACAAATTATTTTCAAAATTGACAATTTGAATTCAAAATAAAATCGGCAAATAACCAGTTTTATAACATCGTAAAAACTAAATGAGTTTTATTCATTTAGCATATCTAGTTATTAAAGATAAAATTTCAGGAATGACCTTCTGCATGTATTAAATAAAATGTTTTTTTGATGTTATTAATATTTGAGATTTTCTAAAATGCTACTCGAGATAATAAGCTGGTTTTTGCACGTCAGTTGTCAGTTGGCACGACACTCAAGAATTTGACGAAAACAAAAAGAGTGAACCATTGGCCTTTGGGGTCCATTGGACAAAAAATTGGACAAACTATCAAAGATTATATATATATATCATATCTGAATATTCTTTTCATATTATGTTAATTTAACAAGGATCTTGTTAAAGTCAAACTAATTAGTAAAGGCAGTTTGTTTATTATCATCAAACAGTATTAATAGCCTTCCGTCTGCACGGTTGAATTTCAGAACCCGACTTCGATTGCATGTCTCACGCCACGCCTTACGCTCCGCGCCACAAGTAACATCAGTGTACGTAGAATTTTAAACGAAGCTACCGTTGTAATTCAGTTTTAAATTTTAAAAAATCGTTACAAAATGTCGCCACTTCCGTCGGCAGGCTGGTGTGGACTTGCAAGTGACTTGACTGGCAAGTGTAATTACTACGATTTAGTGAACTAGCAGTATCCCTCCGAATATGGAAAGATTTACGGTAATACTCACTTGTTTCAAGGGGCTATATATTACATGTGATGTCATTGTCTATCTCGATTACTTTGTCCCGGTGACTATCACTTGATAACAGTGGATCGGAGGAACAGGCTATTTTTGGAACCAGTTCCTACTGGATTTATAAAGTGGTCACAAACACTAACTGGGCGAAGCCGAACAAAAAGCCGCCCGCAGGTGGATAAGAGTTTAAGGGTCAGTGTGTCCGGGAGTGGCGGATGTATGAATCCGGTTCCATGGCAACTCAGAATCAAGTCAATTCAACATATCTTTGAAAATTCATTTAAAGCTTTGAAAAAAAATGAAAAATGGCCCATAACTTATCTTAATGTAAACTATTTAATCATTTTTTTAAAAATATTTTTGTCTCACCTTTAATGACTTTTAAAGGAAGTGTTGAGTTGATTTTATTCCGAGTTTTCCGGTCACCATGAATCCATACCTATCACTGCGATGCGATGAATCAAGGGAGTCGATCGGTCTCTCCCGATCTGCCCTGCTACGCAATTGATGGGCAGACGCATTCGCCGCCGAAACCACGACAAATCTCACCCTCTTAAACCCCTGCTAAGTAACCAAACGTAATGAACTACTCGGCGTGACCTATGGTAAAGGTATTGCTTATCCAATGAATGGTTTCCTATTTTATATTTTTGAACATTCCATTTATTTGCAAATAATTATTTACGTTCATCGCTTGGAGGTCGCACGCAACCTGTCCAGTATCCATTAAACACCTCAAAGCATTTCAAGAGTTAATGTACCGTTTTTTCACCTGCTAGATCACGGCGACATTGATTAATTAATATACTTAATTGCAAGGTAAAGACGTAAGAATGACGAAGGTAAGGTGATTGGCTGCGCAGATATTTTAATAAGAGATGAATTTTCTACATTTATTACTCTACTCGGCTGTGGAAAAACACGGAATTATCAATACATCTAAAACTTCTTGCTGATATCTCAATTCAATTTATTCACTTTAAAAACATAACAAAATTAAAATTTCAAATCGTTTTTAAAAACAGAGAAAATATTAAGATTAAAACACTTTAAGCAAATTAAATAATTTAAAAAATTTAAACAAATTAAACAATTTAAACGCAATGAACAATTTAAACATCAATGAAGCACAATCAGACTAACAGCAATAAAGCTTGCTCTCTAAGTTGTGCTTCTTTGATGTTAAACATATCGATATTCAAAAGTGATTCTATTTAACAACAAGACTGCTCTCACACTGGCATAACCATTGGCAAGTTAGTTCTGCAAGCCGGGAGATAAAACAGTCTTTGCTGTCGGTGACGGAGATAACTATCGGAGCTCCTGGAGTAAATTACGAGATGAAAATAATTACAGAATCTAGACATTCCGTTCAAAAAACTACAAACTTCATAACAGCACCGGATTCATCGACAATTATCACGCCCTGGTGAATGACCGCGTTCAAGATCGAAACGTTTCTTTAAATTACTTAAATCATGATTAGTGACCAGACATAAATAGGTAGTTACCCTTTTTTCTTCCCTCTTCTCAAATTAATTTTCTGTAATTTTTTAAATTTAATTTTTAATCTTCTGCAATTTTCAATTAAATAAATACAATATTAGCGAAACTCAATCGAGCAAATAAAGATCTTTGACTGATTTTTCTGTTTCCAGATTTTTAATTGAGTTTCGCTTATATTGTCTTCATTTAATTTAAAAAAAGCTATAATTTTTCGTTGAATTTTGGAAATAAGCTTCCATTTAGGAGAAATATGTAAATAATAATAAAAAACTACAATATTACAAAATAAAATAATATACGTATTAATTTATTATAACTTACATTTATAACTGTTAAAATTCATCTTGCTTAATATAATTCTTACAATCTATTTTCAACTTACTAATAATTGGTGTAGTTTTGTTTACGGCAGCGCATTTGTAATATTTTGAGCCCTTTGTAGTAATCTACAAAGTGTTTTGCATGTTGGCTTTGTCCTTTTTTGGTGCTTGTTTATAGCTCCATTGCACGTCCTTGTGTGTTATGTCCGTGATTGTCCTCGTTGTATAAAATATTGTTTGAAAAGGTTGTATAAATATCACTGCGTTCAATGTCAGTATCTGTTTCACTGTAAGCCAAATTAGTTCCTTTAACATTTTAGTTTTGAAAATTCATTTGGCCTAAATATTATTCTTGCATATCTCAACTATAAACAATATACGTTGAAGAGGAATACATTTCTTTCTCTCATTAGAGGCGTGATGTGTCAATCATATAAAAGAAACAATAACACCGTTGTCGTGCAATAAAATGTATGTCAACCAGAGACGTTTCCTAGATGATGATATTTCCATGTTTGTTTTATTATTTCAACTGGTATCGGATCGTTACTCCTACACACTCGTATTGTTTTGCTACTACAATGTGTGTCATCATATCACAAGAATTCTATTATAAATTTTGTAGATCTTACAAATAGCATAGTTCGAGCTTAATCTAAACAATTAAAATAAATATGAACATACTGTTAACGCTCTTGTTAATTATTATAATTGGATTATGTGATTTATTTATTTTTTAATGTTCTCTATTACGGAGAAGATTACAAATTAAAAAAAGATATGGGGAAGTTTTACTATTTTGTGACGTGCGTCAAAAGATAGTTGTTTAAATAATAATTACAAAATTTACAAAAGAAAGTCTGTAAGTGACATTGAAAATGCCGATGGTCAATATGGAATCGTCAAGCAGTTGAGTTGCTCTGTTTATTTTGATGGCAGAAGTTCTCGTTTACGGAGCATTAAAAAGTGCATGGGATTTCCCACAAGCATACTTGTTAAGGAAGATAAATTAACTTCTTTCAACTTAGGAGGATTGAGAATAGGTCCAGAGATTATAAAAATGCTTACCTAAAAATATTTTTCTTGTGTATCTAAGGTGTTGAAATCGAACGTGCCTGTTAACCACTCAGACCCCTAAGATTGTTTTCACGATAATATGACAATAGCAGTCAAGTCCCTAACGCGTGCGTTCCCACAGACATCGTTATAACTCCGTGTTTGTACTAGTGACAACCCTAAACCAAAAAGAGAATTTCTATAATAAACCACGCTTTACATCTCATCAAAGATGTCCATGAGGTGTAAGGCGATGTTTCCAGAGAGTCCTGCTGGAGCTCAAAAGGTCTCCCTCAAACTCAAAAGTAAAAGGAACTCAAAAGGAACCCGGGCACCCCTGCTAAGTGACCAAACAGCGTAGGGAACCACTTGACCTATGGCAGAGGTGTTGTTTATCCAATAAATGTTATCCAATAAAATCACCAAATGTAGGGAACCACTTGACCTATGGCAGAGGTGTTGGTTATCCAATAAAATCACCAAATGTAGGGAACCACTTGACCTATGGCAGAGGTGTTGTGTGTCCAATAAATGTTATCCAATAAAATCACCAAATGTAGGGAACCACTATGGCAGAGGTGTTGTGTGTCCAATAAAAGTTATCCAATAAAATCACCAAACGGAGGGAACCACTTGACCTATGGCAGAGGTGTTGATTATCCAATAATATCACCAAATGTAGGGAACCACTTGACCTATGGCAGAGGTGTTGTTTATCCAATAAATGTTATCCGATAAAGAAACCAAATGGAGGGAACCACTTGACCTATGGTAGAGGTGTTGGTTATCCAATAAAATTACCAAATGTAGGGAACCACTTGACCTATAGGCAGAGGTGTTGTGTGTCCAATAAATGTTATCCAATAAAATCACCAAATGTATGGAACCACTTGACCTATGGCAGAAGTGTTGGTTATCCAATAAAATCACCAAATGTAGGGAACCACTTGACCTATGGCAGAAATGTTGTGTGTCCAATAAATGTTATCCAATAAAATCACCAAATGTAGGGGACCACTATGGCAGAGGTGTTGTGTGTCCAATAAAAGTTATCCAATAAAATCACCAAATGTAGGGAACCACTTGACCTATGGCAGAGGTGTTGATTATCCAATAATATCACCAAATGTAGGGAACAACTTAACCTATGGCAGAGGTGTTGTGTCTACAATAAAAGTTATCCAATAAAATCACCAAATGTAGGGAACCACTTGACCTATGGCAGAGGTGTTGATTATCCAATAAAATCACCAAATGTAGGGAGCCACTTGACCTATGGCAGAAGTGTTACCCAATAAAAATCCAATTTCCCGGGGCGGTGGTACCGGATATTTGGGTTTTGTCATTGGCTGATGAATACTCAAATTCAGTTGGAATTAATTGTAAGCATGTGAAATCTTCTACTGAGCAATAAAACCAGTTAACGATCTTAAAACAAATGGAGTTCTTGCAAAAATTCAATTAGCTAACTAAAACAAGATTACAATTACCAAATGCATTCCTTTTCAGTACAGTAGTTAACGAATTCGTTTCATTTTAAACGATTTCGCAAATCTTTCAGAACAGGATTGATAAAGATTTCGTTCGGTTCATTTAAATTTTAAATAATCTTGTAAATTTTCTCTTATCTCTGCTTATTTGGCGCATTCGGTTTTGCACAACCCGGGTGAATGGATAGCCATTTTCGCAATAATTGATTGTGTTGTGTTTTGGTCTGTACATAATAATTGTTTATTGGATGTGTGAAAACGCAGGCATTTGTAAAACTGTTGCAGGTGTAGTTTGGACACGCTATAGTAATTACAATAGTCAAATTACACGGAAAACGATAAGAAAAAAAACGTTTCTGTAAAATGTGGTGGCAATACGTCCTTCAAAGAATGATGCAAATCGTCCATGGGGTTCTAACAGAGTTATCGCAGGGTTGGCACAGGGTTTCCACAGAATTGCCAAAGAATTGCCACAGGATTGCTACAAGGTTACCACAGGGTTGTCACATGGTTTTTTATGTGAATACCTCACAAGAGTCCCAGCTGCTCCCGTCTGGAGCTAGTGACACCACGGCATCCCCAATTGGGTATGTTGTAAGGCTGAAAGAAGTGGGGAGGGGAAAGAGATGGGGGAAAGAGAGGGGGGGGAGAGAGAGCAAGGTGGGGAAGTACCTGGTTATTCAGACTAGACACGGCTAAAGCAATTTCAAGCAACGTTTCAATTCTGAATGGTGGTCTTACACCAGGGCGACACTGAGAGTATCTTCCACTCTGGAACGTGCCAAAATATATATTATTTTAAACGAATTAATTGTGAAATAACACAAATTAATCAAATAAAATTTGTTTGCGCATGCCGGGATTCGATCCCGCGACCTTCGGATTGCGAGTCAGGAGCTTTACCCCTGGACTACGGAGGCCATAAAGAACAAGCATGGTTGCCACATTGTTGCCACACTGTTGCACATTGTTGCCACATGGTTGCTACAGGGTTACCATGCTCTGAGGGTACTCAAAAGGTTAAAACTAATTGTCTAGCTTATTGCTTATATCTTAATTAGATTAGCAAGATCCTAATATCCTGCAGTAAAAAGAATAACTGATGTCCGACTTTTCACGAGTTCTACAACTCTATCTAGCAAAACTAATCACTGAACAGAACACATCCAATTGATTTTTACAGATTAATGACCTATATTTTATTAAGTAGTTATACCACCACGACTCAGGTATCCTTCAAGACCGCCTTATCTGCATAGAACTGCCTTTGTATTCCTATACGCCAAATGCCATATGATTTAGAAATGCTGATTCTCTCGTAAATCTTTGGATGATGTCAACATCGATGTGGCCATTTGAAGGCAGTATACAAACACTGCATATACGGTCCATACTTTTTTATGTTAATTATTTGCCTTTTTTATGTTAATGACTGGATTGCTAAATATTTAAGAATTTCAACAGTGGAAGAGAAAAATATATTGCCTTTTAAGGATGATACGAGTAGTATGAAGATTGATCAGCGGAAGTTTCGTAATTTTTAAAAATATGTTTGTAATTTTCCGAAAACAAAATGATTTTTTATTTTTTATGTGAATAAACAAGAGTTCGTAACTGCTTCCGTCTGGGGCCATGGCATCCCCAATTAGGATATATCGTGAGGCTGAAGGTAATAGGTAGAGGAAGGAGTTGGGGAAGAGGAAGGTGGGAAGAAATGAAAGTAACATTTAGATCGACAAATGCTACTTTGATTTGTTTATTTGATTTGATTTAATCTATTGCATTTTACTCTGAAGAAAATTGCACGTCTCGTATTTTTTTATAGTGGAAATTAGTCAAATTATGTTAAAAAATTTAATTTAAAATAAAACAATAACTTTGTAAACACCACTTTTTATTTTTTATGTATGCCGACCGGGTTTCGCTACCACCGTAGCCTACTCTAGTAGAGTTCTGTACTGCCCTGAAGAAGCTACGGTGGTAGCGAAACCCGGTCGGCATTAAGTACATAACAAATAAAAAGTGGTGTTTACAAAGTTATTGTTTTATTTTAAATTATAATGTCACATCACAAAGTATCTGCTTCATATGAACAAAAATTTAAAAAAATATTTTCTCGAAAAGTCTTTAATTGTTTTTTGTAAAATCACTGGAGATATTCATAATTTCTGTCAAAAATTCTATAACCACTGCCTGTTCAAAGCCTCCACTATTTTTTTTATTTTTCCCAATTTTTACATTTGATATATACAATACTATGAAATCGTATGAGTGAAGGGAACCCACTAAGGCGCAGCCTGTGCGTGGGTAATATAGTTATATAAATTTTATTATTGTACATAGAAAGAAACAAACAGTGGGCATAAAAAGCAAAAACAGTTAGCTTATAATTAAAATTTGTCTAAACAGTTTGTACAGAAAGTGTGTTCAATAGTGTACATATATGTAATAAATATGTGTATTGTGTATAGTTTGTGAGAAACATAAAATGATATAAATTAAATAAATATTGTTTCAACAACTGTATTGTTAAGCCATACATAAGCCATATGTGACAATATGTTTTTTGTTTATTATAAGTGTTTATTGACAAAAAATATCATTGCATAACAATTTTTATCTTCTTGATTGTACTCTTCTGCGTGACATTGAACGCATTGGCTAATAACGAGTTAAGTGTTGTTTACATTACAATACAATACCTAATAAAAAATCTATATATAAATGATGTAAAACAAAACGTTCTCGGTAATCCGATCTCAAACGGTTTTACGTTAAAACCCACAGAATAGAAAAATGGAAAGTTGAAGAATAATAATTTCACATTTGAACCGATGAGAATGCGAATATTAATGAACATATTTACATAATTTTAACAATGTCATATATTATGTACAAATATACATACTAATGTAACAAAAAAATGCAAAGATTTCTCTATTACAGTAATTACGAAAAACTTTTCGTTGAGGCTTAAGATTTGTCAAGTGACTGGAATGAATAATATTATGGCTTACAAGACGAAATTATACAGGCGTGAATTGATACACTACCAGAATTGCACACGGATGAAATTACGCATGGGGGAAATTACACCTATTGGAAATTAAACCTATTGGACCGATCACTGGTTGAGTGGACATCGCGTTCGGGTCCCACCCGGGCGTCCTGTGTTCGATTCCTCGGCTGGCTAAGTCCTCCTTCACAACACAAGCAAAATTTTCGGCTTTCTGTGGTGTTAGTAAGACATTTTCAAACATTGTTGGGTTATTCGTAACCCGGGCCTGTTTGTCTTTTTTTGAAAAAAAAAATACGCACGTCAAAAAAATCTAACCCAACCTAACCTAACTTTTGTATTTTTTTTTCAAATATGAAATTTTTTTAACTTACACATAATAATCTACTAAATGAAATATTTTTGACGTGTGTTATTTAAGAATTTGTAATAATTATAACACAGTCTAACCAAACTTTTGTTTTTTTAACAAACATGAAATTTATTAACACACTTAAATACTCCAAATTTTAAACCTACTAAAAATCTGTCATTTTTGAAGTGTGTTATTTAAGTTTTTGTAAAAATAGTAAGCCAACCTCATCTAAATTTTGTTTTTTGACGTGACAACGTCTTATAAATCGATGAAAGCCGGCTGCACTCACGAAAAAGCATAACTCATTGTCACGTTCCGCCTGAGCCGAGCGTGCAAGCGAGAGCGAAGCGTTGGGCCTAAGCGTTCGGCTTGTGACGCATCTATCTCTCTTCCACTCCATCGTTATTATATGACGTTATCACATAAAATTATAGTCCGTAAATCGACTTTACAGAAAAACCAAATATTTTTTTAACAAATATGAAATTTATTTAACATACCCATAACAATTCTAAACTTTAAACCTAACATTATTTATTTTATGTTATTTTTGACATTATTTATTTTATGTTATTTTTGACGTGTGATACTTAAGTATGTATAATTCTTTCCATGTGTAATTTGTCCAAGTGTGTAATTTTGGCAGTGTAATACTGGTAAGTGAAATGCACGCCTGTGTAATTTCGAAATGACACTATAATATTACTTACGATATTAATAGAATTCTTTATTTATAAATTTTTGCTCTCTGTCGAAAAATACATTGTTTAAAATGAATAATATAAGATTTATTGGCCATGGGAAAAAAAGCCATTGTTTAAACAAGTAAAGCCAAATTGTGACTCAATTATTTGTTTTTTTTAACCATTACTGCAAAAAAACCGACCAACCCGGAAAGAAATAAAAATATTTGCGTACAAATAAAAATAAAGCTATACGTAGTCTTAACACGTTATAAAATAAAGTAACGACACAAATAATAACTCCCATTGAAATATTATTGATTCTATTTTTAATACAAAATAAAAAATCTCTTCAAGGACTTTCAAATAAAGGATGTGCATATTACGTCATTTATTCAACAACTTTGGAATGAATTTCAATAGCCGAATCTCAATTAAGGTATCAAAAATCTATAAAAGTGTCATTAAAAACTGTGAAATTTGAAAGAATAAAGGAATAAATTAATTGAAATTTCGTTCTTTTTAACTGCAATTATTATTCAGAATTCTGCAATTTTATTAATTTCTCTTTACTTTAGAGATAGAACAATGATAAAAATAGTAATCATTTTTAAGTATAGAAGTTGAGAAAAGTTCTTATGGTTCTGAAAAGTATATTATTTAAACATTATGTTTGCGATAATTTAAGTGTGAAGATTCCTTTTGAGGTAGATAATAAAATATATATTAACTCCACACTTGTGGCCCTCAGAACATTAATTTTCTTCAGGGCATATGTCATCTGTGAAGATTCTGTGTACAGTGTCTTTTTGAGGAGAGGAAGGAGTGAAAATGAACCTTGAAGGGACCCAGGGAGGAGGGAAATCGTTTGCGGGCAAATCGTTCCAAAGCCGAGCAGTTGAACTCAAGTACAAGTAGTAGAAGCGACCTGTTCTCATTTGACAAATGTCAATCGTGTACCTCAACTATGCACCGGTGCCGAAGGGATCAATGGCGCTAGTTCCTTGGAGCATCTTCAATTGTGATACCGGTATAACAAGGACAGCATACCTACCTATCGCCTATGCTCTATCTAAGGATTGCAATCCGCTTGTTAAGGTACGGGAATCTATTAAACGGACTAACCATTTCCGCATAGTCAAGAATTTTTTGCATCAAACCAGAGGTGGCTGCCAAATTCAACAAAGTGGCCCACTTGCTATTTGTACAGGATCAGTAGTTGTGTACTAAAAGTATTTGAGGGCACTGAAAAGCACTCCCAGCTTCCGAGAGGCTAACTTAACTCTGACTTCGATAGAGCCCCCATGCTTGAGCTGGTCACTTAGAGTTACCCAAAGCACATCAGTGAAAGGCATGTTTGGAAGATTGCTTCCGTTGAAGGAGACTAGATGGTCATTTTCATTTTTAATTAATTAAAATATAAGCAAATGAAGCAATCTTGTCGTTTTCCGAGGTACGTAAAAATCTACGAGTTCTCGTTATAGTAAGTAACAAAAAATTCCGTTAAGCAATAAACATTGTTAGAATTCAAGGTATTCTATATTATAGGGATATTTGTAAATTGTTTGAATAATATACATTTTGTGCAACAGTAGGAAGAAACGTTCTATAATACGATTCATCACGAAGAGTGTTTTGACTTATTTGTGATGAATTATTTATTTATTTAAATATTTCTAACAATGATAAAATTAACATTGATTTATCTTGAATATTTGTTTACCAACAGTTAGATTTACTCAGTAATGATAAGAAAAACCCGTTTGTTATTACAACATGATGTTTTATTAATACATTTGTCGAGAAGTAATGTCAAGGGAAAACGTGATTTTACGATTAGATCAACGACATTTGGTTTATAAAATTCATGTGAATGATTTATGATAATAAACGAAGACATAAAGATTTTTAACGAACCACCAGAGTCTGGGATTCAAGGAATCATAAATTTATTAATGAAATAATTAAAAACACTTTGTTTTTACCACAATAAACTTTATTTTAAAGTCAACATGTTTCAAGAACGATGTTCTCTTCATCAGGACATAAAATGTACTAAAACTAAATGATCCAACTAAATTTATTATAAACCCACTAAGCCAACACGATTTATTTATTTATTTTTTATTTCATTAATATAATATTACATTTGATTACAGTAATGAAGTACGTCAAACTCACTAGGTGTGAAACGCTTGTGTTGAGGTGGCAATTTACAGAGTGGTTGTCAGCCAGATTTTTGTTTATATAATATTAAGAAAATGACATATGATGAAATCAGTATTTAAAAAAAAAATCACACAATTCAAGTACGAATGTAGAAGACTAAAACAAAATAATTTTTACGAAATTAAATTTGAATTTGACAAAAAGGCGTGGTAATAAACGATAAGAAAAAAGTTTAAAAACAATTTTTTTAATGTCTTTCATTTACTCACAAATAATTGTCAAAATTGTCTCTAAAATCATGAAACACCAAAATCTTTAATGGGCTATATCTTATAATTTAAAGCAAAAATAAATAAAGTAGCTCACATCCATACTAGATATTTGATATACTTTTTGATTACAAAAATAATTTTTTAGTTTGGTTGGGTATTTTTTATCTTAAATCCAAATTAAAGATTTGTATGAAACTGGCCAAAATGGGCCGCGCATACGTTCCTCTTATATGAAGAAAAGGAGGTTTGGGGTTACCTAGCTGACGTGAAATGTTACGCAACTGGGTTTTATTAAAATAAACATGTTATAAGTGTATTTGTTATGCTAGATAAATATCGACTTTTTTTAGCACAAGAATACGGAAGAAAACAACGTGGGTTTCCCAGTAAAACTTTCCTTCACTTCTGTGAATGCACGACAGAGTAAATGATATACTTGAGACGGTCATCATTATAAGAAAATCAAGAAGCCGAGAATCTGAAATGTTTTTTTTAAATTTATTTAGATTTTTTTTTTAAGTGTCGTAACTACTCCCGTCTGGAGCCAGTGAAACTGTGGCATCTTAAGCCGGGGGTATGTTGTGAGGCTGATGGTAGTGGGAAGGGGAAAGAGATGGGGAAAAGGAAGGTGGAAAAGTACTTGGCTATTTGGATCTGATTACCAAACACGACTAAAGCCATTTCAAGCAACATTTAAATTCTGAATGGTGGTCTTACACAAGGGAGCTGGGAGTGTCTTCCACTTTAAAACGTGCCGCATATATTATTTTTTATGAATAAAATTGTGAAATAACACAAATCAGTCAAATAAAATTTATTTGCGTACACTGGGATTTGAACCCGCGTCCTCCGGATTGCTGGTCGAGAGCCTTGCTCCTAGACCACGGAAGCCATCACGCAAGGTTTACTTTATTTATTTTTTGTTCAGGCTTACTTTATTTATCATTGTTCGTAAAATTATATTTTTACGATTAACATAAAAACTTTAAAAATATATTTATTATTCTTAAAAATTTCAGGTATTTCAATATATATTTCTAGTCCTCTGTAGTTCTGTGACTCAATCAAAGTTTTTCTGTTTTTCATAATTATTTTTATTAAAAACAATTTTATTCTTAAAATATTTTAGCATTTAGCTCTTCATAATTTTATGCATAAAAATGAACACCTTACATACAGCGGTCTATTTTTATTAGAATCCAATTTAGCTCTTCACTCTTTTCATTAGTTTTTGCATATTTGTTTTTCCTTAGTATACATCTCATACCTCTGTTTTGTATCACTAAACGAAGCATTACACATTCTAATATATTTATAAATGCCGGAACAGTGGGACTGAGTTAGGTTGGGTTGGATGATAATCAAATCAACCATCATCACATTTATGAATTTGTATCATTAGAACGGTTCCCATTCCCGGTTCTCCTACACTGTGTTGATATAGAAATAATTAAAAATCATATCGACTCACCATCAGCATAGTCTGGAGTGACGAGGCGCAGGAAGGTGTCTCCGCGGTTGGCCCAGGAGCGATGCTTCACGTTATTGCACTCCCCAGTGGGGCTGCGGTACTTGCTGGGCGGGCAGGGCGGCCCGCCCTCCGCCTCGCAGGGCGGATCGGTGCTGGCCACTCTGGACAGGGAAAACACTCACATTAGTTCATTACATTTCATTATGACACACGTTGATCTTAATTATAAACAGTTTTACTGATAAACAAACACTTCCAACCCGTTGAATGGTGTCTTAGTTACACATTGAATAGTGTACAAGCTTTGTTTAAATTCTTACTAGTAAAAATGTCTTTACTTTGCTGGCAACATCGCATTCTGGCAAACTGACGCGTGACATTCCCATCTTGAAAAAGTGAACTTATTTCTGACGTATTATTTTTTAATTGAATTTAATAATAATTCCATGAAAATTATGCTTTTTAATAACATAAATGCCTTAAATGCATGTGCAGGTAAACATAAATCCAAGATATCAACCTTCATATTACTCAAAAATGAATTCATAATGTCAGCCAAATTTCGGACAGTTACGGTGTCCATCGTCAAGGCAGTTGCGTATATTGTGGTGAAGTGTGTCAGTTTAAGCATGTAGAAGTGATACCATGTTGCAAGCATTAATCCTCTCAATGTGTTTTTTGCGTTTAGTTTTAGTGTAGCCGTCTAATATCGGATACTGAATAATACGGGCTGGATATATAGAAACAAAATGCCAGATAACTCAACAAATAATGACGAAGTGGAAGCAAGCGGTGCACGTGAGGCAGGCGGATATACAAAAGCCAGGTACTTCTTAACTTTACCTTTACCATCTCTGTCTCTTCCCCATTCCTTTAACTCTCGGATTGGGATGCCCTAGTTCAACTGGATCCGAATAGTTGGGAGCAGAGGGGAATATTTACAACATAAACTAAATAAAAAATGTCTATGGTAGCTAATAGTTTAAACATTCAAAGTAATAAGTTTATTTCGATGTGCTTTTTGCTAGCTTCTATTTAATTATTAAACTGGATTTTTGCTTATTGTTCACACGAGTGACCGAGAACATGTCCTTTTTTAGTACGTTAAAAACAATAAATTATTCATTCTAGTATAGAGTATAGTAGAAAACACATTTTTTTACAATTCGCATGAATCATTTTCTCCTTTTAATCATATTCCTATTGATTCACAACATGTTCTATTTACGTTTTACTATTTACTCAAACAATGCAGGTGATTTTTTGTTTGGACGTGAATGACCGAATAAAGACGTTAATGAACCCATTAAAAAAGTTATTATTGTATCAAATTAATATAACTCTTTTCGCTGGACTGATGAAGGTCAAATCAAAAAGCGTCAGTCGAAAATTTGTCTACGGAAGTACTTGCAAGCGATATTATCCATGATTTTTTTGATTTTCTCAAGTCCCTGAAACTGCTTAAACGAAAACTGTTTTTTGGCATGTTAGTTATGGTGTTCTGTAAGGATATTAAAAGATCGTGATTTGATGTGTCGATCAAAGCGCAGCGGGTTACCTGAAGCATGATGAATTACTGATGTCCGTGGGAAAACCAATTTTACAACTTGCTATGACAAGGTCTTGTTTACGTCTGGTAATGTACCATACATTGCAGAAGGTTCAAGGCGATTTTCTAAGTAGATATTTGCACACCAAATTTATGACTTTTGATTTAAATAACTTTATAATTATATTGGTAATGTTCAAAATGCCCGCTGTCGCAAACTGATGGTTGGTGGTCTGTTGCATTACTCGACGATTAACCTTGGACCTGTGATGAGTCTCAATAAACGTTTGATAAGTAAATCGTCTTTCTTTTTTATCAATCAAACCTATAAGTAACCACATTTCATCTTCAGCTAGTGATTAACTGTACAGTTGAATCAATTTCAGAAGCCTATTTTCGCATCTAATTGCTGTATTCAAATTTTTTGTATCCGATATGATTTGTGGAACGAAAATGAAGCAATGGAGGTGCTCGCCGTTCGGGAGTTACCTTCATGCGCATGCGTGAACCGACTTCTTATGTTATGTCTGTGATGCTTGTAAAAAGTGAAATGCTTTTGTGTGATTGATGGTTGGGTCGTTAGCAGTTTGAACAGCAATTAAAGATGAACTTTAATGACAATCTAAAACCATCGGATAAAATAAAAAAATATACAAAATGACATGATTTTAGTTAGTAATTTAGTTAGTCCAACATAACAGTATAATGACTTTTTATTTATTTATTTTTTATTATTAGGTTTGTCAACAGTGATTCATATCAAAGCGATCACAAATGCAATTACATTGAACATGGTTGATACATACAAAAAATTTCAGAATCCAAAATAACATCGCACAAGTCATTTATAAAAACAAGGAACAAAATCGGGCCCAAATGGGACCCTTGAGGCACTCCCGATGGCACGTCTAATCCTCTTGACTTAGCCATTAAATACTACTATTTGTACACGGTCAGTTAGATAGGAGGAAGACCAGTTTAGCAATGTACCATGCTTTGATATGGGTCATCTCACGGGAGCTACCTATATGCCACAGAACCATAATTAATTAATTTTGTATGGGGTATTATTAATTTTGTACGGTTTGGAATCGGCTATTGGCATTTTATTTAAGTTAGTCTGATTATGATACAATATTGTATTCATAAATCTAATCTGCCTAATCATGAGACAAAATAGTTCATCTGGCTAATAGCTAATAACTCATAATAGCTAACATATAATACCTAATAATAGCTAACAGCTGGTTCCAAACGCCAGATTAACTATTTTGTCAATTTTCTAACCTCCTGACAGTATATGCCCTAGACCTGAGGAATTAACACATTCCCTTTTAATATTTATCAATGTAAAATTGTACAGGTCCGGATCAGGCTGCGGATGATTATTTGCCATATTATCAATTTAATTGAAAGGGGGCAAATTAGAAAAAAAAATTAACTGGCACTTTTCCTTACTTTAAAATTGTATGCAAAATTTGTAGATAATTGCAGCCTTTATCAGACCGTTTGTAAGTTGTTAGGTATTTTGGCTACATTACCTTTCCTTTCCGTAGCGAACGCTGGGCGTCCTGTTGGGAGCGTGCCGCTCTGCCTGTAGAGCGGCGCTCACACTCCGGCGCAGTTCGGGCGGCGCGGCGCTCGCGGCGTACTCTCCCAGCGCGTATGCATGCGGCCGTAGAGATGATTGTCCCGTACAAAGCTGCAGAGTCGCCAGCACGACCACCGTCCAGGGAAGGCAGGACCTGAAATAAATAATACAAGGGTTAGTTAGGGTTGATGTTAAAGCAGTTTGATCCTTAAATCTGGACCAAACCCATCGACCAAGGATTATCAAGGCAGGGCGAACCTTAAAATTAAAACGAAAACCAAACATACTGGTTTAAGAAAACAAGTATCAAAAAGAAATTGCATCATCTCGAAGTCAAAATATCGGAAGAAGAATAACTTTTAATTTTTTGTTGATCTGCAATGAGCAAAATTGTATCAACGCTCAATAGACTAGCTGTGAAGATCATTTTTTCAAACACGAATTTGAGGCAGTTAGAAATATTTTAGGTAATGGCTCTTGCGGACTTTATTATTAACAATTTAATCAGCCGCGTATTTATTTATAAAAAATATACACCTTATAAACAACTTTGAGGCGGCATATCGATAACAAATAACTGATAAAAATCTAACATTTATTTCTAGCAAAACATCACGCAACAAATTAATTGTCGCAAAATGAACAACCTTCGTTGGCGGTGTTAAACGCTAATATTCAAAATAATAATGTCTAAGCTAAAATTGTGACAATGCTTAATAAAACACGACTCGTTTAAAATATAACATTTTTGCTCTATTTTCAATTGAGATTTTTCTCGTGGGGAATGTCTAGCCTAATTTTCTGTCGAGGGAATTTCATATAATTGCCGTTTTGGCGTGGAAAATGTATAGATATTGTTGACGCAACTATGTGTACCTGTCTATATACCTTGTTCCATTTCTCTACCCATCCTTTTTGTACCACAATTATCTGTCCTTACTGACAATATTACCTACCGTACAACAATAAAATCAATTTGTCAGTGAGTCTGTTATGTGCGGTGCAATGGTTCAGAGTAACCTCTCTGTACATTCAAAATCCACTGTTGAAGAACTCTAAGTGTGTTATGTGCTTGCAATGATCTACATTGACCTCTTGGCGCATTCAACATCAATTGTTAATTGAGTCTGTTAAAAGAAACTGTGCAACGAACATCATTATTCTCTCAGTTTTATATAACATCGACCAGTTTTATGGAAGCTTGTGCAGTGAGTGACTTAGTGCTCCCTCAGACCCATAATATTGAGCTGAACATCAACCATAAGGGGTAAGTCAGTTTTCCTTCCCCATTCATCTGTTTACCATTCCCCATAGTTGTGTCAAAGTATGCACAAGCATAACATTTTTTTTTAATATATTGATACAGTCCACTCCACGTGTCGCATTTGCGATACCATTATTTGACCCAGATATTATCTTCAAGAATAATATATATTCTTTTAAGAGCTTTAAAATTTAAAGTGTTTAAGTAAAATATGTATTAAATTGATAGAAATGCGGGAAGGCGGGCTTTAAAAGTACAAGTTAGCAAGCGCAGTTAAGTTTAAACAGGAATGACCAGTTCTAGTTAGAATTAACTAACCGTAACCGTATGTTGTTCTCAGAACACGTAGTCTGCAGTGGTAGTCACGTAGTGCCTGCCCACACTACCTACCACCTTCACACTATCATAGCAGTGTGTGGTAAAGACACGTTTAGTAGCAATTACCGATGGTTGCTTGCTTCAATCATAACCCTGACTTTCGATTTTCAATGCAATTTTTTTATTCGCGCGCCGTTGAACCTTTACAGGAAATCAACTTAGCAGGTTGATTGCGATGATCTTTGTATGTTTTTTACTGAGTTTAATTCTCGGTAATACAATAAATATTATTTGTTTAGTCGGTTTTGTATTTAAAACAGAAGCTCAATGAAGATAAAGAGAATACTTTAATGGTTAGAATATACGAAGGTTACATATTCATTCATTTAGTTAAATGGAAATTTATCAAGTTTTTTTTAATTCATGTTTGGAAGTGAAGAAAATCTTTTAGGTTTGAAATACTAACCACAAACGTTTTGTTTCAAAATTTTAATAGTATCTGCCAAGCACATAGTGAAGGCCAGTTTTTAATATTCTCGTATCTGCGAGTATTTAAAAAAGTATTTAAAAGCGACGCAACAATATATTTTGTATTATAAAACTTGAATATCTGAGGGAAATTAAAAAAGAACCATGTTGCTAAATTGTGTTCGATATAATTAATATGTTTTTTTATTACATATTCATCTTTATTTTTAATACATTAAGGGCCAGTTATTTCACAGAATTTGATCAACTCAATAAATTAAAAGTTAATTTTCTAGATCTGTGAAAGCTCTATTCAAGTTCTGTTATTATTTCTGTTAAGTGAAACAATTGGCAAGTGATAATATAATAACACATCTTTAATAGAACCTTTACAGAATCTGAAAGTTAGCTTTTAAATTTTATTGTTCAGGGTGTGCAAAACAATTGGCTCTTCTACATTTTGTGATATCTGACTACTTGTGGAAATTTGTATTGAGATCAGTAAAACGATGTTTTTGAATATGTAGACCAACACTTAGTGGTTCCATGAAAACTCGGAATCAACTCAACCCAACACCCCTTTTAAAAGTCATCAAAAGCTATGAAATTTCTTTTATTGAAAAATAGCCCATAACCTAACGTTAACCATTTAACTAATGTTTTATATAAATTTTTCATCACTTTTAATGACTTTTCAAAAGAGGTATTGAGTTGAATTCATTCTGAGTTGTCCGGTCACCCATTTAGTTGTAGATTTAGTAAGACGATTACACCGAGCATGTACCTACTAAAAAATTGAATTAAAATTATGGAACGTTGAAAAGTTAGAAGGTAACTGCATATATTATTATATTAACCACAATAATGCCTTATTATGCTAAAGAATTTTGAAATACCTGTTTATCAACAACAAATAACATCAAATTCATCGGGTATTATACATACAAAATAATAATAGTTGAGCATTTCAGAGGTGACGAAAACATTTTTAGTGACAAAACTCGATTTTCATACAAAACTCGCATAGCAACATTTTTATTTGTCAAGATGAGATATTTGTGAATAAATAGAATCCGTGCGGGTTTTTTCAGTAAACGTAAATAAAACTACATTCCTTCTTGTTTTTCAAATTCCCGATGTGTATGAAATTAAATAGTACGTCAGAATAATGATTTTTTTTTGCTTTGGATTATTTTTTTAACTAATGAGTAAAATAAGCATATATGAAACTTTAGTATCCAACAGTTCTAAGTAAATCATTTGGCTAAGAATAAATATGCTAAATAAAGGTTAATTGAATCATAAAACCTCAATGACCTTTGAGGTCAACAAACAGGCAAATTGATTATTTCAATCAATATCTTCGTTTTTTATCTGCATATGTATTTCTTTTTATAATGTGCATATCAGAAATTTGCGAAATTCATGACATTTATAGATTAAAAAAGGAAAATGTAAATTTTTTTTATTTATTTTCTTTTTTTTTTTTACATTTGATCATTTTTTTAGATTAGTTTGGGGAGGCAGTGTACAGAGACTTTTTAGGAAAGGAAGGAAATCTGGAAAAGAAAAAGGTATAAAGGGGTAGATAGGAATCTGGGGGTGGGATTTTTCATTAGTAACTGACGTTAATCTATCCCTACCACTCCTGTGCAAAGCGATGTTCCGAAAGAGTTCTATTGGAGAGGTCGAAAGGTCTCCCTTAACCAGATTTTCCCGATCTGGCCTGCCAAGCAGTTGGTGCGCAGATGCGTCCGCCATCCGAACAAACCTCATCCCATGAATCAGGGCACCTCTGCTAATTCACCGCATGGGGTGACCTATGGCAGAGGTGTTGATTATCCAATAAATGGTACCCACATCCGCCTCCCAAGCTGAAGTAAAATCATGTAAGTAGGTTCACAATGAAGAGATTTGACCTTAGATATACAAAAATAATAAGTAATTATCTATTTTAATTGCAAAAAATCACATCTGAACTCCCTCAGGAGTCATTTTTTCTATCAATAAAGAAATTCTACAGCTCAAATTTCATTACATAATGGCAACATAACGTTAAAATTAAATAACGTTTTTAACGAAAAAATTCTAGAATTCCAAATTTTAAAACTTTCAAATCAGGCGCCGTTCTGTAAAACAAACATAGCAGCCTTCCAAAATTAAACAACTCTTGTTTTTAATTTGAAATTTAACCCGTTTGCACAAGGGACTAGAATCCTTAAAATTATGTTTCTTTTTAGCGCAAGCATCTTCGATGGTTTTTATTGATTAAGTGGGTATTCTACCTGATCGAGGAGCGTCTGCTCTCGACCCGGATGTCTCGGGCTCGAGCATAAAGGTCGCCTGGCTATATAGCTATATGCTGATAGTGATGAATATGCCATATCTTCCATTCCATACACTTCAGTAGCGAGCCAAACAAACCGTGTAGGTAAGCAGGTACTTTAAAATACTTAAATAAGTTCTTTGCAGGTAGGTACTATGTAGTATTAAATACAGTACCTACCGCAGCATTTTACAAAATATGCGAATTGTTAATGATATTGTTGAATATGAATTGATTTGAACGCATTTTTTTCTTATAAAAATTGATTCTTTTGAAATGCAAGTAGCGTGTCATTGGTGTTAAGAGCAATCGGTAGGTAGGTACTTAGTTTTAATTGAAAATAATAATATTTTGTCCGATTCGTGAGTACTTTTTATCAGGCAGTTCACTGAGTTGAATGATTTGTTCTTTGTAAGAAGAGGTCATTGTTTAAAATCACTATGAAGCAAAAAACGGTTAGGTTTATAGACATATAAAGTAATATTTGATGCAATAAAATATCTTAAATGGTGAGCTCTGGCATCATGCAATGTATGATATTTCTACATCAATTTTAAATCTATTTTCGGCGTCCATCTTTGCTTCCACTGAGAGCTATGGAAGTTAAATTGTCACCTAACAACAATTTGGGAACCGATATTTATTGGATAACCAATATCAAATGCCCCAAGCGATTCTGACCTTGTTCTTCATATGTTTTCTTTATACATAAGGGTTAAAATCGTATTCCAAAATAAATTTTTTTGAACATTTTGGCGTGTGCGCCGGCGCACAACCGGCAAATGACGAGTTGGATATACAGTTGCAATCATCTCATAAAGTTGACTTTTTACAGCCTTTTGATTGCAGGATTAGTCCAAAGGAAGACGTTTACCAATTTAATGAGCGGATATTAAAGCTTATTAAATGGTTTTCCATGCCAGGAGAGAATGTTGTCTAGAGTCTAGAGTCTGGTCTCGAGGATATTTCGTGACGTAATTTTGCATGTAAACGACCCGCTTAAAAACAAATTCCTTCGAAAATTTATGATAAAATTAACATCTTCAAGAAGTCTTCAAGTGAATATTTTTTTTTACTACTGCTGTTTAATTATTCTGCAAAATTTATAATTATTAACGAAACTAATAAATATTGAAATGAAAAGATTCAAAAAATTATTTGGCGTTGCTTTGAAATAATGTTAACGATTTTCAATTTGAGAAGTGGGTAATGGGTATGGGTACCGCCGCTCCGGGAACCATTTATTGGATAAACAACGAGCCTGCCGTAGGTCACTCAAGTGGTTCGCTACGTTTGATGACTTAGCACGGGTGCCCGGATTCACGGGGTGCGGTTTGTCTAGTTCTTAGAGGCGGATGCTATGGAGAGAACGGTTGAAGTAGACTTTTTGACCTCTCCAGCCCGACTCTCTCAACCCATCGCCTTGCACCATAGTGGGAGGAATAGATTCATACACTCTTAAACATACTGACCCCCAGATTCCTACCGACCCCTCATACCCTTTTCCTTCCAAGATTTTCCTCACCTTCTTTTCCTAAAAGAAACCCTCCACACAGCATTCCCAAAATTGACGTAGGCCCCAAGAGAAAAAGTATTTTTCAGGGCCTCACGTGTGGAGATAATGTAAAAAAACTCTATAACAAGAGCGTTTCGTCCCATTTATTTTTTTTGGAAACGTACAAAAAAATAGTGCTAATCACAAAGCTGCTCACAGAATTTCAAAATGGAGGAGGGTTTCCAATTACATCGAGAATCGGAATTTCCCTTCTTGAGGAGATATGTCAATTTTTGCGAAATTCTTCTACGCGGGAATCTCCAGGCGGCTGGAGATTCCCGCGTAAAAAACCTCATCCGGTGTGACAAATGTGTTTATCCAAGTATGAAAATAGCCTAAACAAATACTCCTGATGATTCAATCAGCCTATAGAAGTCATTCCCGCAATGTAGTAGATATCTGTACTACTTCCCATAACACTTTTTTGAAAACCAACAACCCATGATAGTTCGTTTTGGCCTGGTATTGCAAACCAAATTATCATAAAGCTTTAAAATTCAAATGCAAATAAAAAAACGCATAAATTTCAACCCCTAACAATAACCATTGAGTTGCCCAAAAAGTCTTTCAGCAATTATTTGGTTTTATCCCAACAACAAGACAACACTACTTGTTGGAAAGAGTATTAATTTATTTGAGGACTTCTATCTCTTAACGAAAATATATTATACATATTTTGAGTAAATTTAAACTCTGCGGAGTCAATAAACCTATTTAGGCTGAACGTGCCAAGTTTTAACTATGAAAAAATTCCACAAAGAATATCACGTTAGATGACGTCACCCCAAGATACGGATGGCGGTCACGTGTTTTTCTCCAGGATGCTAAGAACCTAAAGCCAAAGACCTCTGTAGAGTCTAAGAAGTGTGTATTACTCAGAAATTTAGACACAATACCCCAGGTCGCCGGGAGCGGCTGTTGCCTTAGAAATAATTTATTTCTCTGGTTCGCGATTGTAATCTTTCTTGAAATATGATTCATTCAAAGAAAAAGAAAATTTCTTGATAAAATGAGGTAATTTTAGTTTAGAATGTCGGGAATGCGTGATTTTTTTAGGGCCTCCGTGGCCAAACCGAAGGCCGCGGGTTCAAATCCCGGCGTGCGCAAATAAATATTAGGCGATTTAATCATTGAAAATAATATAAGGTATATTTGTGGCACTTTCCACAACGGGAGATTCTCTCAGAATCGCCCTGGTGTAAGACCACCGAACAGAATTGAAAAGTTTCTTGAAATAATTTTAGCTGTGTTTGGTGACCAGAACTGAATAGAGGTACTTCCCCACCTTCCTCTTCACATCTTCTTCCCCTTCCCAAGTACCTTGTGCGGTATTCACAACAAAATAAAGTAATTTTAAAATATTTTTATTTTTGTAAAATCACGAAAGCTCACCGAATACAATCTACAACAAGTCTTTCAGGTGTTAATTATTTTAATGATATTTTAGATTCAATCAACGAGTTTATCTGGCAGAATTCTTATAAATATTCCTGCTTCATAAGATTGCCAAAGTTTAACTTTATTTTTTGCGGTCCAATCGCGATCCTCAGCTATCTAAAGTCATTTCGAGATTTTTTAACCTTTTTTACCAAGGAAGATTTGGTTATAACATGTTATCAAGACGGGTTTGCTTTGAGTGAAAATAAAATACCCAAACCGATAGCTTTAATTTAAAAGTACCCTCAATTTGCAATCAACGAGCCGAACCTAAATACCATATAATAAAATAATATAACATGTATTCGTGTAGTACTTTACCGAGAATGCTTTGTTTTGTCCTACGCACTGCGAGAAATTACAGAGGCACCCGGGTTTGTACATAGTACTATACAATGCATTGGTTAGGAGTACGCTTGAGAGTGAATCGGTGATTTGGAGCCCGAACCAGGTGAAGTATACTCTCATGTTGGAGGAGATTTAGAAGAAATTTCTGAGATTTCTCTACCGGAGGGAGTACGCTACTTCCCGTGGCTCTATCCTATCGGCTTTCTCTTGAGAATGCCCGGAATGAACCAGGCTAGAAGGGATGTGCACATTGTGTGTTGGATTTTTTCAGACTGATTTGTGGATGGTTCGAAAATTCGACTAACATGGAGAGTATTAGTTTCTATATTTCCAATGGTTATCTCCGTCACCGATAGCGTAGACTGTTTTATCTCCCGGTTTGCAGAACTAACCAATTGCCATTGGTCATGCCAGAGGGGAGAGCTATCTTGTTATTAAACAGAATCACTTCGAATAATGATATGTTTAACATCAATGAAACTGAATTTAGACGACAACCTTTGTTGTTGTCAGTATAAATTTATTTATACACGTTATAAATAAATTTGATCGGCATGCTTTAGATTCTGCACGATTGATGGTTGCTTATCAGTTGTGTAGAGTTTGGAGCGCATTTATCCGAAAGGCACTTATTATTTGCTTTACCTCCCTTTTAAAAACGATTTGGAATGTTAATTTTGTAATGTTTTAAAATGAATAATTAAATTGAACATATCCATACATTGGTCATTGGTGTTCTGCGGGATCCGAATCCGCAATTCCCGACTTGAAGTAAAAGGTGATAGTCTATTTTTTTACGTCTTTGAATTTTAAATACGGGTTAATAAATTTCAGATTTTATAAATGCAGCAAAAAAGGCATATAGAAACGAAATAAATTCGAATGTAAAAGAGATCGGAGTTAACTCCGGAATCATAAATCTCGCTACAGATGACCGCACAAATTGTGCATTTTTTGTAGATAAATTATTCATAAATAAGATTAACAGATTCTTATTCGAATATTTTATGGATTTATTGAACCCGCGGAGAAGAGGTGAGAGCATTGCTTTCTGACCCTGGTCACGCGGTCAATATCCGCAATAGTCGAGATCAAAAATTAATATATAAAAAGATATTTTGCGACTTTAGAATTTTTATTAAAACCATTCAATACCTTTACTTTTAAATGGATTTTTTATAAGTTGTTGAACAGTTCTATATCCGTATTCATATAAAACAATAATCCATATCACAACATCCCGACAAGCCTGGAAATTTGAAGATTATATTACAATTAATATACTAGTAGTTCTGGGAACAGTAGAGCTCGCGTCCAAAAAGGTATGCTTTTAATTTTGTCTTATTTAATAAATCAAAACTACGAAACAAAAATTTCTTCTGAAATCATAAGATTTGTAAGCAGGTTCTTAAATATCTACCTATAATATCACGGCCACCATCTTGATCCGGAACCGGAACGTAACAAACAAATTTAAAGGCAGATGAAAAAAGCCAAATCGAAGAATAAAACAGGATATCGCTACGTTCAGTAAAAAAACGTAGAATTAATTTAATGCCTGCATATTGGGTTTGTTGGTGTCCCCAAAGCTGATCAAAGTTTTTCAAATATCTTCTCTAAGTCTTTCTTGAACAGTCAATCAATTTCATTGGCCTGTCTGGGACTAGGAGTAGAAAGGCCTTTATATAAATAGGCGACATCTATTTCTTTGTTCATCAAATCGGTTTAGATATTATAGATCACATTTCTAGGGAATTCAAGTTCAGTGGTCCTGAATAATGTGCATTGAATACTCCAAATAGATACAGACATTAGGTAGGTTGTTTATCGCCCTAGATCTCAGAACATGGTGCTAGCGAATTTCACAAGTTATAGCAAACAAAGTAACATTGCGTCACCCTTCGGCTGTTGGCGTAGAAAGCTGCAACGGTCTTGGTACGAATCGATCCGCCACGGGTTAGTTATTAGTTATTATGGCCTCAGGAAAATCCCAGATCATTAAAAGGGTCTAAAATAACATTTAAATATTTTTAATAAGATTATGTATATAAATGCCTTCTATATCTTATCCCACACATACAAAATAAAATGAATTTTTGTTATTTATTTTTGGGGCGTTATGCCGTGTTACGCTACCTCCTTCTTTAGCCAACGTTTCGGACAGCGTTACAGTGTCCATCATCAGGGCAGGCTCATCTGCCCTGATGATAGACACTGTAACGCTGTCCGAAACGTTGGCTAAAGAAGGAGGTAGCGAAACACGGCATAACACCCCAAAAATAAATAACAAAAATACTTTTGCCGTGAAAACCTAAAAACATACCAAAATAGAATGAAGTCGTTTTTAAATTCTGTCAAAAATCAATGTCACTGTTCACTGTGTACATACATGTATTGGATGCTCCGCATCCCTTGTGATCTAGAGTCACAAATAATATTTTTTCTGAATACAAACTTTTATTTAGAATTATTTTTTCTAGCCGTAAACAACACTACTGCAATTTAATGTCACCTTCTCGTCCTCAGAGATTTAACGCACACAATAACACAAAAACACAACAACACAACGACACAAAGACACAACGACACAACGCCACAACGTCACAACGTCACAACGACACCACGACACAATGACACAACAACACAACTACATTTTATTCCGTATCCACAAATTTCTAAAGTATTTGACTTTCAGTCTCGTATTATTAGCTATAATAAGATAAAGATTAGATATAAGTTGAAGATATGTTCTAACTACTTCTTAACAGCCTAGAGACAGGTCTACGGCATTCACAATTTGGGGTAGTTTGTGTAGAGTTGCGAAGAGGAGATTAAGACAGATCTAGTCAGAAAAGTTTGCACTAGACAGTGGATTAAATTTGTATTTTATACTACAAAATGCTAGATTCACATGAGCACCATACTTTCATAATAACTTCTTCCTATCAAAATGCGCCATTAATCAGAGCAATTCAACTGCTAAATGAATCTGTATTTAGCATCGACATCTTCAATGTCACCTACAGAGAGTTCAGTAACTATTTTCTGACATACGCACAAGATAGTGAAACTGCCCCCATACACTTTTTTCTTTAAATTTTGTAATCATAATATTCTCCATAATATTCAGGCGTTTTATGGAGAACCTGATAAAATAAATAAATATGTAGGCTTGTCCTGTTTCACCAAATCGCCCGCATATTCCCCGTGGAAATGTATGGCGAGAGATATTGTTAAATAGGTCAAGTCCACATATATTATGAGAGAATAGCACTCCTGTGACACTAACTTAATATATATGCATTTATACAAGTTGGTGGCCTAGTGGTGCCGAGAGCCGAATCAGCACTGTTAGCATCCAGGCTCTGCTAAGCAAGTTCTCCATCATCGCATAAGCAATATTTCTGGTTTTAATGATGCGAGTAGGGAGATGTAAAATTGAATTATTCAGAACTGTGTAATATCGAAATTGGTCTTTATAATGTAATGAAATTAATTTATACGAGTAGAAATAACTAGTTTTATGTTACAAATAAGAAGGTTCAAGGAGCAATGTTAATAGGAAAAATCAACAGTATTTTCAGTCGTTTGTTTACATTCAGTAATAATAATTGTTGTCAAACTAGACAGCGCACTACCAAGCAACAAGATGACCTCGACTGTTTCATTGAGACTTAATTTCCTAAGGCTCGCTTTACCTCTACAAAAGAGTTCAATGCATGTAAAACACAGTGTTACGCTATTAAAAAAACATTACAAATTATATAATTGCGCTTTGAGAAAAGCTTCCTGTTAAATTTTATTTATTTTTTATTCACGAATTCGGGGAAAGCGTAAATCCAAAAATTCCACAAAGTATGAAAGTAATTGTTTAAGTGGAACATTTGCGCGGCCCTTTTCGGCCCGTTTCATACAAATCTCAAATTTGGATTTGAGATCAAAATACACAACCAAACTGAAAAATTATTTTTGTAATCAAAAGGTATATCAAATACCTAGTACAGATGTGAGTTACTTTATTTATTTTTGCTTTAAATTATAAGATAAAAGCCATTAAAGATTTTAGTGTTTTATGATTTTAATTTAATTTTAATTTATTTGTGAGTAAATGAAAAACGATAAAAAGATTTCGTTCGGATTTAAAAAAAAACGAAAAAACACCTTTTAGATCATATTTCTAACCATGATAGTAAGGGAAACAACGATTTCCATGAGACTTGTACGAGATGTTTCGAATAGTGAACCAATTAGCCTGAGGGGTTAAGACCAAAGCACTCATAAAATATGAATAAACGTCACAATATTAATAGATTCAAATTATTAATGGTTATCAAAATCGTACAACATCTAGCATCGTGACGCTAACATCAAAGCAAGCCAAACACATCACACAAGTTCAACTACATTACTGCATCTTCATGCCTGCAGACTGACTAGTCTATAGTGTGTAGTGTATTTTATTGTGCATAGATGCATAATGAAGACACGACCGACACATTGTGCATTACTCAAGAAACGCAACAATGCATATTTGAAAGCAGGACGACACTATGACGCAAAAGTGAAATAGAATGCAACGTGTGAATTTTAAAAAGGTTCGTGCATTTATGACATAAATGCATAAGTGGGACACCGTCACGGATTTGGAAAGGATCGAGTAAGATTTTTTTTTAATTTTTTAGTTCAGATATATATATTTTTTAAATCCCTCAGGACCTACTTTGGGGATGCTGTGTTGAGGGTCTTTTTAGGGTTTAAGGAAAGGAAGGAGAGGAAGTTCTGAGAAGGAAAAAGGTTTGAGGTGGGTAGCAATCTGAGGGTCAGTTTATTCAGGACTGACGGACGTATGAATCCATCCCTCCGGATCGAAAGAATCTGGCAGGAGAGGTATAGGTTAGGTATCCTTCAAGCAGTTACTCCCGATCCAGCCCGCCACGCAGTAGGTGGCCAAACGCTGATAAACCTCACCCCATGAACCCGGGCGTAGCGAACCACTTGGGATGACTTATGTATGTCAATAAACGGTTCTTGGGTTGACGGTATTCATACCCGCTCCCAATTTGAATTTTTTTATCCAATGTAAGAATTTTTCTTTAAGAGTCAGATTTATACAATGTCTGCTAATATTAGAAGTTGATGCCAATATAGATTTCATTGATGAAATGATACCAATATAGGATTTGACGTCTTTATTTTGGTGACCGGACAACTCGGAATAAAACCCAGAACCATCTCAGATAAAGTGATAAAAAAATATATTTAAAAAAATTATTAAATAGTTAACGTTAGGTTAGGGTTATCGGCTAATTAATTTTTTTTCCATAGCTTTTAATGTCTTTCAAGGAGGTGTTGAGTTGAATTTATTCTCAGTTGGCATGGAACCCTTTATTTTATTTCCCAGGAGATTTCAATACCCATTTTTCTTACACAATTAGAACAATTGAAAAAATTTGAACAATGACATTCGACAACTTTGTTGCGTTATTACTATTATATATTATTTACTATAATTTTATTATTAAATTCTTGTTAAAACCGCCTGCACAAATTTCAGTAGTCCTGAAATCACCATTCACAAGCTTACGTAAGTTTTGATAAATGTTACGATATATGTTACGTAAATTATGTATAACTATAAATGTCTCATTACTGAGATTTAATAGAAACAACATTAAACCTCTATTAAAGATAATGAAATCCTTTGAAAGACTCACCTAGAAAAACCATGGTAAGCGACATTTAAAAACATACTATCGATTAAATTAATCTTCCACATTAAAGTTATAATCACCACATAATATGTTGTGTTACCACTCGGTGTTCACTTTATTTAAATCTAATTTGGCAGACTTAAAACACTCGTAGATTTAGTTAGAAATAAGACTTGCATTACTAGATGCAATAAATTAAGGACAAGATTGTAAAATTTAATGAGAGCTTCAGGCTTAAGTTTTACATAATTAAATATTGCTAAGATATAGATTAATTTAGGTCATTGCGACAGGTATTAGGTTATCCGCGCCCTTTATCGACCTTCGAGAAGTTTCAGTCAACCTTCACAAGCGAAATATGATTTCATATATCTAGATCAAATATAATTAATATTGAAAAGCTTCCAGCGTACGGTGATGAAATTTTATCTAGGTTTAGAAGCTAGGAAAGCAAATCTGCATACGATTCAAAATTGGATCTAAAATAGTACATTCAACTCTTTTTAACTGTCATGCTTTTCTAACACTAATCGTATAATATTATAAGTAAGTACCCACACGATATGGGCAGACGAAATAACGAAAATAGCTGGCCCCTGCTGGCCGCAAATAGCTCAAGAGAGAGATAAATGGAATTCTTTAGAGGAGGCCTTCACCTTCGCCTGAGAGAGGGGTTCTTGCATACGAATAATTTAATATCTCATTTTACATTTTTCAACAAGATTTTATATAGCATTAATTATACTTTTTTATAACTCTGTAAGATACCCATTTGCAAGAAATAAAAGGCTTATTATTATTATTATAAGTACATGCTTTTCTTTGCTGTCTCATATTTTTTAGAAGGATACCCACAAAAGTGACACAAAGTACCGTAAATAAAATAATGAATAAAATGATATCAATTTTATCGGTTTATGTTGATTCACGGTTGATTCAAATGGCATTATATTAAAACCTTTTTTGGAGGCCCTGAAGAAAATAATTTCCATGAGGGTCATCTTTGGAGATGCTGTGTATAGGGTCTTTAAGAAGGAGGGGAAGGTAAAGGTAAGAGGGGTGAGTAGGACCGTGTTCAGACTGTCCAAGAGTTATACCCAGTTATACCGATGTATGAATCCACCTCTCCCACTGTGGTGTAAGACGATGGTCGAGAGTCCGGCTGGAAAAGTGAAAGGTCGCCCTCAACCAATCGTGCCCGCCATGCATTTGGTGGGCAGACGCATCCGCCGCCAAGAACTGGACAAACGTCTTCCCATAAAATTGGTTCATGGGGTGAGATTTAGGTCACCAAAGATGGTGAAATACTTGGGGTTTTTGGTTATTCCAATAATTATTCCCAATATTTATATTAAACGATCCGATCTATTTATTAAAAAAAACATAAAAATAAAATTTCTTTGTTATAATTAAGCACATTTATGTATTTATTTTAATTAAAGTTATACCCCATAAACAAACTTATTAAAAATCCAAAAGTTGTCCTTGATCTCTATCTGAGATGTAAATTTGGTGAAAATTGCATTGGTAGACCTTGAATCATTTAGTCTTCACCACCAATCAGCGGTTCGGGTCAGACTACCTTTGAATCGACAATTCCCATGCAACCCATCCGAGCAGCCACTGAATACCAATTCTGGTTTCAAACAATCTGACGACACGTTTTTTTCCTCACACGTAATCACTTAATTAATAATTTCAGTCTCGGCCATTTGCACAATCATTTAAAAAAGAGTCAAAAGTTATTTTAAGTTTTCGTTACAAGAAAGACAAACATTCTCGGGTTACAAAGAAACTGACAATATTTGAAAATCTCCTATTACCACCACAGTAAGCGGAAAATGATGATGACTTAGCCAGCCTGAGTGGGATCCAAAAGCGGTGCCAACTCAGTCACCGACCGGACAGATAGATTGTATTGTTTTTTTCTCCTTCTAGAGTTCCAAAAACTAACTAACTAATCGTCAATCAATCCTTGCTTCGTTCACATTACTACATCATCCCATACATACTCTTCTGTTATGCTGACTCTTGACATGGTCCGACCCAAGTATTTGATTTATATGATCGTGTCATCTTGTTCTTTTGCATTCCCGACTTCTACAAATGAATCTCCTGAAATCCCCAGTGGGAGTTGGGGGTGAAAAGAGAAAGGCATCGAGAAGAGGAAAGTTAGGAAGTGTAGTGTATTGATTATTCATGTAGTTTCAGCTTCTTTTAAAGGATGTTGATAGCTTAGTTTGTAATACGAAGATCTGCTATATCCCAACAGATGGCAGTTGAGTTAGATATCAAAAGATTACCGTCTATCGTCATTCGTGTCTTGGTACGAACGATTATGATAATGGCCGAAGGCATCGGTGATGGGCGGGCAACCGCATTCTACCCGCAGCAGAAACAGATCTACGAGCCTAGCCTAGTCAGGTAGTCTGTCCAGTACAATATTCATTGTAAATATTTATAATAACTAAATAAACCAACTAGCAATTACTCGAACCTACAACTTATTTGGAAGGTACCCAACTTCTTAAGTTATCTTATTACTGGAAATTAAGAGACATAACAGGAACACGATTAAAGTGATTTTAATCGAAGTTTCGATACTCCACAGCGATCCGAAAAGCATCTACTACTCTCGATTGAGGCACATAAATATTTCATTGTCTATGATCGTTGGTCATATTTCAACATAGCCCCACCACGATAAGACAATGTTCATCTCTCGAATGCACAGGATACTTTTCATTAATGAACGTCGGTCTGGTTTTCTATAATTTAGTACGATCTCCTATGTTAAGATTTTAATGTCAAATTTACTTACTCTCGGATCTTTTGGATGATGAAATTTCAATCAGTCTGTTTACAATATTTCGAGATGAGATTAATTCAGATTTACAACATAATTTCAGCGTAGAATTTGCAATCCCAGCATCGATGCTTTAAATAAGCGATTCAAGTATCCGGTCTTTTGGCTCCGGCTTGACAATTCCAATAAAATGAAGTTGATAAATAAAACAGAATCAGGATTATCATCAGAATACTGGGTACAACTTAATGACGAAATAATTAGCATTTCAACAAAATTTTTTCGTATTTTATTTTATATTAAAAAGTATTTTAGATGAGCATAAAAAACTTAGGTAAGTACCTACATACTTATTGCAGAAATATTGGTGCTTGTCTAAGGCTGCAAATATTGTCGAATTGTGAAACCTGGTGTTATTAAATTTGCACAGATCTTCTGTCAATAAATTCTTAGTCAACCATAACTATTTTAAATTGTCCACTGCAATTTCATAATGAGCTTTGACATTTCAATATAGTTGTCAATTTTTTTTTCAATGTGAGTACCGCACAAGAATATAAACTGCTCCGGTATGGAGCCACTGAGACTTTGGCATTCCCAAATTGGGGGTATGTTTTGAAGCTGAAGGTAGTGGGGAGGGGAAGGATATTCGGAAGAGAGAGGGGGGAAGTACCCGGCTATTCATATCTTTTTATTTTTATTTTTTTTATATTAACTCCACACAGGAGGCCCTGAGGGAAATAATTTCCCTCAGGGCCTATGTCATCTTTGAAGATGCTGTGTGGAGGGTGCTGTTGAGGAGAGGAAGGAGTGAACATGGGTCTTGAAGAGACCCATATTGTAGGAGGGAGGAAACACAGAAGCCGGCAAATCGTTCCACAGCCGGGCTGTTGAACTCAAGAACGAGTCGTAGAAACGACCCGTTCTCATGTGACTAATGTCAACCTCTCTAATGTGACTAATGTCAATATCTGCTCGCCAAACACGGCTAAGGCCATTTCATGCATCGTTTCAATTCTGAATGGTGATCTCACACCAGGGTGATACTGAGAGTATCTTCCACTCTGCAACTTGCCGCAAATACACTATATATTAAATGAATTAATTGTGAAATAACACAAATTAATCAAATAAAATTTATTTTCCACGCTGGGATTCGATCCCACGACTTATCGCTCGACTACGCCGGCCGAGCGGTAAGGCTTAATTTATATGTAGAGATAAATTGTTTAAAAACTTATATTATCTCTTCTTGGAAGCACTTATAAATATGTAGAAGTAGGATTTATACAGCGATTTAATAAAAAATAGAGGTACGATGTCCGAGGAATTTAAGTATTTATTGCAAAATGCTTAAAGAGTGACATCATTACAATAATTAACAAAGTTCGCGCCGTTTTATAAACTAAAATCCGCATTAAAAGTTGATTTAATTAACACTGGCGCCTGTAGCTACTAGCAGGTTGAAGTTATTAGCAAATCCGACCGAATCTTAACTTGTCATAAAGTATCCATTTATTTATTTGATTAATTAAACTTGTTTAATTTATTAAGTTACTAGCTGGTTCCCGGCATGCATTGCAATACCATATTCAAAGAAATAAATTCTTTCTCGCTGCATGTCCTCGTTCCCCTCCCCCGACCCCTGCCCCGTTCTCCTTCCACCTTCTACCTTCCACGCCTTCCCTCTCCCCTCTCCAGCTCCCGCGTCCCGCCAACCCTACTCCCGCTTTCCATATATTCAGTCCCAGTACATTCAGTTTTCAAACAGCCCGCGTGCCACCTATTACAATTTTTTTAAATTCAAATTTTCATTTTTCATATATTACAAATATTCATTTTTGTATTTTATAAGAACAATCAATCAAATTTGGTACCTAACATAGGTACCTATTTAAAATATCTTTAATTCTTAATTCGATTCAAATTATTATGTAATTGTAACCAAAATCGAGTACTTTGAATCTAATTAAGAATTATAGGTATCTTAAATAGGTACAAAATTTGATTTTTTATTCTCATAGTACATATAAATGAATGTTTGTAATGTATGAAAAATTAATATATGTATAAAAAATTGTAATAGGTAGCACGCGAGCTATTTTAAAACTGAATGTACCGGGACTGAATGTATGAAAAGCGGGAGAGCCGAGGAGAAGAAGAGAGGGGGGTTCGCGGGACGTTGGGGCGGGGAAGGTGGATGGGGAACGCGTGAGGGGAAGGGGACATGGGAAGGAGAGGGGAGGCGGAAGGGAACGGGAAGAATGGGAAAGGACACGCAGGGAGAAACATTTTATTTTTTTAAATGGCATCGCGACGCATGCCTAGCATGTTATAAAACGCTAGAAATTCGGAATGCCACGGCTTAAACCACGCTACGAGAAGCTCTACGCACTTGGACGAGCGTTAGGCGCTAGGTGCTTGGCACATTGCTTGAGTGTGAGACACGACGATCGACAGCAAACACTAGGTCAGGCGTCAGGCGTCAGGCGCTCACCGGCCGTTGCTCACGCGAATTAATTCATCGCGTTAATTTAGGAATTTGTGGTTACGAAACACCTGTGGATTTATTAACGCCATTGCACAATCCACCGGCGGTGAAAGCTAAACAACAATTTCTCCATTTCATAACACGCCTCTTACATTTGGCAGACTCATATCGACATCATCTCCTTACCGACCGCGACTTGCTTGAGTATGTGTCGGTAGGCGTCAAGTGTTACTTACCAAAAAATAACGAGTTGCGATGCATTCAACGCAATTGCCATTAATTCTTTAATTTATCGTAAGTACTTACATTAACACAAGAAGCCTGTACTTTTCATGAATCCCAAAATCATGGCATTTTATTAATTCGTGTGGTTAAGAGTGTTAAGACTAATAAACAGCATCTCAATTTGAGAGGAACGCCCCTACATAGGTCACTCCAAGTGGTTCCCTACGTTCGGTGACTTAACAGGGGTGCCCGGTTTCATGGGGGTGAGGTTTGTCTAGGTCTTGGTAGCGGTTGCGTTTGCCCATCTACTGCGTGGCGGGCCGGATCGGGAGAATCGGCTTAGGGAAACCCTTTTACCACTCCAGCTGCTCTCTCTCGACACATCGCTTTGCGCCGCAGTTTGAGGAATGGATTCATTCGTCCGTCACTGCTGAACACACTTACCCTAGATTCCTACGCATCCCTCTTACCTTTTTTCCTTCCAAGAACTTCCTTATATCAAATATGCTCCAGAATCAGTGGAATCAGTTCTGCTCTTTTACCTACAATCTGTACAGTACACTTTTAAGCATTTGTAGCATTTTATTTTTATCCTTCTTTTCTTTCTCTGCAAGTTATGTTTCATATTTGACACAACTATGTTTTATATTTAATTTTGTAGTAACAACTAAACATTGATTACGCATGCTGTAAACATTTATAATTGGAGTGTTAATACCTATGTACATCCCAATGACAATTTCATAACTATAATAAATGTTTGCACTCTGTGAATGTTTCAAACAATAAATAAATTCAGAAATATTTTAGAACTATATTGAAGATTTTTTTTTAAATGTCTAAAGGTCCTTTATATTTACCATTTATGAATTGTCAGAAATTTGTCCATGACTCGAGATAAATAAACTGTTCACGGACGCCGGGCGTGCGTTCATGGAGTTTCCCTACGATGGATGCATCCGAGCGTAGGAAATCAAATAAGGAAAGTTAAACAGAAAAAAATTGTAGAAATTTCGTTAAAAACGCTGCTTGTGTTTTGCACCTTTATTTTGTTTGTTCGGAGAGTAGAATGTCTTTTAACTAAATGGATTGTTGTTTGTTTTTTGATTTAAGAATGAATACAGGGCTAGTGAAGGGAGGAAATAGGTATAGGGCGGTACTTTTTGTGATTTTTATGAATTTTTTTAACACGTAAGGAATATATATATGTATATATATATATATATATAGGTATAAATAAAATATTTAAAAAAAATATGTAATACATTTTTTAATTTTTTTTATTTATACCTTAAGGTCATTTTGCACATACCTATATTCAAGAGTATATTTTAAAATTTTCAAATATTTTCCTCAAAGAATAACGGAGATATCAGCTGCCACGCATTGTTAGTCGCCATCCGGCTGGACAATTTGTGTAACTCCTTTTCGTCCGAAATCAAATTTTCAAAAAAATTACTTTTTCTGTAAACGTTTCTTCTATTTGAACAAAAAGATAGAAAGAGTTTTATAGTTTCATGATGACGTATCATTTGGTGGCACGTATGGCACAAAATGTCTCAATGGCATAATATAAAATAAGATAGAAAGAGTTTTATAGTTTCATGATTATGTTATCATTTGGTGGCACATATGGCACAAAATGACTCAATGGCGTAATAGAAAATAAGATAGAAAGAGTTTTATAGTTTCATGAGGACGTATCATTTGGTGGCACGTATGGCACAAAATGTCTCAATGGCATAATATAAAATAAGATAGAAAGAGTTTTATAGTTTCATGATGACGTATCATTTGGTGGCACATATGGCACAAAATGACTCAATGGCGTAATAGAAAATAAGATATAAAGAGTTTTATAGTTTCATGAGGACGTATCATTTGGTGGCACCTATGGCACAAAATGACTCAATGGCAATTAATGTTTCATGACGAATACGGCACTTTGACCCAACATCAAACTTTGCTCATATTTAGGTCACTGTAGTATCTACGTTAAGACAAAATTTTTAAATATATTTTTTATCAACTGTGTCATCTCTAACTTTCAACGTCTTAATCGATGAAATGCTTTTGCAATCTTTGATTTATGGTCTTTTCGACAACATTTTTCTTATCTGAACGGCAAAATAAGTGTTCAACTGGTTTGCGTAAATAGAAAGTATAAAAAACCCATTGCGAATTTAAAGAACGCTTTTTAAAGTGAAGATTTATGGATTCACGTGAAAATATATATATTTTTTTAAATTTCCGCACGCGAACCCACGCTGAGAAGTGGGCACCCGGAAATTTTTTGAGCGATAATGTGAGCACTTCCGATATCCGAGGCTTCGCTTTCTTCCGCCTGGGGCACAAGCCGCAGGCGCCAAACACATACAACGATGCATACAGCCTTTTTAACAATATGGTAATAAAAAAAACTTGCGTAATACTCTTTAAATAAAAAAAAAACAGACGATACATCGAATGTAACCACAAGTAATCTGAAATCATTCACAGTGGCATTTAATTTGGTTTCTTATATTAACAATCTCATACCGCGAAACTGCAGATGATCAATTATGCTTATTCGTGATAACTTATAAAACATAGTAAAAATAAGAATCTGGAGTTCGACTTGCGCAAGTAAAATTTATTTGATCAATTTGTGTTGTTTTCCACAAATTTAAATAGCATATTTGCGGCACGTTTCAGAGTGTTAGATGCTTTTCACCATTCAGAATTGAAACGTTCCTTGATATGATTTTAGCCTTGTTTGGTGACTTTCCAGGTACTTTCTCTTACACGTATCCTTCAAGGCCACACTACCTTCAGTCTTATAATATCTTTCAATGGGGGAAGCTATATTTTCACTGGCTCCAGACGGTTAGAAGCAGTTGAGGCTCTTGTGCGGTATTCACACGAAAATGTTTTTATTTGTTTTGAAAACAAGTCATGCAACAATTTGTATTGAAAATACTCACCTTGAAAACTCAAATTACAATTTCTAATATTGATTTCGAACCTAAAAACGTAAAAATGAATGATTTGATCAAAAAGAGCACATACCTGGCAACACAGTACCTATCTGCCTAGTATTACTATTAATACCTGCAACACAGTACCTATCTGCCTAGTATTACTTTTAATACCTGGCAACACACTACCTATTTGCCTAGTATTACTATTAATACCAAGCAACACAGTACCTATCTGCCTAGTATTACTATAAATACCTGGCAACACAGTACCTATCTTCCTAGTATTACCATTAAAAACTGGCAACACAGTATCTATCTGTCTAGTATTACTATTAATATTAATACCTAGCAACACAGTACCTATCTGCCTAGTATTAATATTAATACTTAGCAATACAGTACCTATCTGCCTGGTATTACTATCAATACCTGACAGCGCAGTACCTACCTGTCTAGTAGCTGGCGACCCGATGGTATAATGGATCCGCGCCTCTTACGACTGCTGTTGGCGAAGACTTTTACTTTCAAAAATTGTTCACTGTCAATAATTTCACCTTCTCCGAGAGTCAGTTTCCTTTTCCCATCTTGTTTCATGTCCGGATTCTCCAGGGGCGGACTTTAATATATTCAAAATACGAGTTTTAATTAAATAGCCTCGAAAAGTTCAAGACCTTGTACGCCTAGTGCGAAAATGTCGGTTTTATGCCCTGACATTATTGACAAGGAATATAATTCGTTTATACATTAAACAATTTGCCATTTATCAATCGCCTTTGACGTTAAATATTTATTTGTATATTTTTAAATACTTATATATCATTTATTTATTTACTTTTTTTAGAGCCCATGGGCTTTTACGTGAAATGGTTACAAAATTTTACAAAAGGGTGAGACGTGCCCATATCAGTTTTTAATAATTTGATTTAGGTATCAGAAAGTACTAAACATCCCTTATTTGAATGCTATGGATGTATGGTGATCTAGATTGATAAAATTGTAAACTATTTAAAGGAGAAGTCGAAATATTTTTTTGACCTTTTTTACGCCAGGAAATCGATAAGAAATCTTCATTCCCGAGCGATTTACAAATTTGAAAAAGGTACTATAGTTTATAACTTCTCATTAATACTCTCTAAGGAAAGGAAATGTTACCCTTATGGAAAATAACCTCTCCAGAAAGCAAGTTTTTCCCAAATAGAAAATTACCTCCATTAAAAGGAAATGTATTGTTTCTTAGTGCTTTCACACAAACGAAGCATTGAATTCCGTAAGTCTAAGTGTCTTATTAGAAAACACCAGAGATTATACACCCTACACGTGTACACCAGAGTGGTGAAAGCTTTCATAAATTGTATTTGAGAAACGCTTCAATATTTAGAAACGCAAGGGTGTTGAACTTTGGCACATTTTTTTCATAAAATTCTACGATAAAAAAAAACTAAAATAATTTCACAGTCGATTTATTGAAGTAAATTAACAATGCTTACTAAAAGAAGTCCGCGTCTGATAAAATCACGCGGCCAGATCGGAATTGAAATACCATCTTGTTCGTGCGGGAAAGATTGTAATTGTATTACACCAGTACCAACTAGCAAGTAAGTACTCAATACCCACTACCAACAAACTACAATAATAATAGTAGATACATAACAGATAGTAAGAATGGATCGACAGAATTCTTGGCGAGACTATGAAGGTGTGAAGGTACGTTCGATAGCAGATACCATTTAAACTACAGACAGTAATGAGTTTGGTAAACTGAACAAGTGCCTATTGATTTCCAAGCCAATGCGATGTAATCGTGATGGGCAACCTTCACTTCTTCGACATTCCAGAACCTTCTAATACACTTTTATTTTCGTTTAACGATTAATAATAATGACTTATTTTTACAATTATGGTTACTAATTTGCAAAATTGATTCCGATGGACTTAAGTTAAATATAAATATCGACGTAAGAGTTAAATAATTAGTTAAAATGTTCAGCTATTAAGGCAGGTGGAAGACAGCAAATGTCGAGGACATTTAAGAAGGATATGGAATGACGTAGAACTTGGTCAACGGTGTGAAGATCACTTTACTGAGAAGTGGACATTACCCTTGCATCATGAAGAGGAGAATTCATTTCCATAAGTAATCGGTTAATTAAAACTGACTAAGGGACAGTCGTTTCACAGAATTTTAACAAATCATCAATTTTCTTAGTTAAAATTCAAGTCGTGTGAATGTTTTATTTAAGTTAAGTTATTATTTCGTCGTGGAATAGTTGTTTCACAGTACTAAGATATGTTGAATAAGACACGCACAGAACTTGAATAGTTATTCATCAATTTTCAAAGTAAATGTTCAAGTTCTGTGAAACAACTTGTGCGTAGTGAAATAATAACAGAACTTTGATATTAACTTTGAAATTTTATGAATTTCAAATTCTGTAAAACAAAACTGGTCGTAAGTTTTATTTTGAAATATTTGTGCAATATCAGATTAAAGGTGGAGTAAAAAGCTAAGACATAATGTTATAGTTAAAATTACCTCAATTTAAACACTCAGTCACACGGATAGGTTTTTTTTACAATAGCTCCATACAGGAGGCCCTGAGAAACATAATTTCCCTCACGGCCTATGTCCTCTTTGGGGATGCTGTGTGTGAGGGGGGGTCTTTTTAGGGAAAGGACCCTAGTCATATCAGCACTGTAAAAAAGGGGAGAGGGCACCTGGAATGACACATTCCAAAGTACTCTTAAAAGGACCAGATCCTAGATGAACCAGGAAACTACTCAATATGGACAGAAACTCACTGAGGGAACTGGTAGGACTACTAACGACATTGCCATTTCAGGAGACATGCAGATATTGGGAGTGGAAAACACCAATAGATGCAGGAAATGTGAAGAGGATGAAGAGGCTCTAATTCACCTATGGTGCCAATGTTCTGCCCTGGTGGGAACTAGGCTCAGATACCTGGGGAGACATACAGTAGAACCAGAAGACATAGCCACATATCCAGTGACAACCCTGGTGAACTTTATTATTAAAGGGACTGGGTTGTTATTGAAGGATTGAGGTAAAATGGGAGATAGCACAATGGACCTATGGCCCAAGTGCTCACGGAAACTACTTATAAACCGTCTCCCCCTTTAAAAACATTCAATCATTATCATACATCTCCCCCACACGTAAAAAAAAAATAAAACGCAATTCCTGTCGCAAAAAAGTAGTAGGTACTTTGGAGGAAACAGTCAACACACGTATTTTGTGTTTCTCACCATATAATGTGTAAGAAAGAGCTGCAGCATTATAGCGATAAGGAACGTATGATAATTTTCTTTTTTGCCGTCACGGTACCGTAACCGCAACCGTAAAGCGTACAACGCCTCCAATACCCGAATTTTAATAGTAGGTATTCTTTGATTTTTTTACTAAACACAGTAAAAATTTATGAATCAATCAATATAGAGTGTAACTCTACAATGATCTCCATTTTACAATATTCATTCCGACAGCATTGAAAAGATTCAACACAAGTTCCTGATGTTTATAAACTATAAATTGCATATTCCTGTACAAAATATTGATTATAATTACCTACTGGATAAAATGTCCCTATTAAAACTTTCAGAAAGAAGAATTAACACAGATTTAATATTATTACATAAAATAGTGAATTACAAAATTGACTGTCCTGAATTACTTCAATTAATCAACATCCACATTCCAAAAGGTCTTGCCCACATTTACTACCCTTTTACTTTAACAACACCAGGACACTCTCTTACCAAAATTCTCCGATTCCGAGACTTCACAATCTCGGAAATAAATATTCTGATCTGGGAGATATATTTCACCTTAAGAATAACCAGTATAAACATTGTTTATTCCAATTCTTTTATAAATCTAGACACAAATAGTCGTGGATAATTTCTGCAATTTTTGTTTATATTGAATAACTTTTTATGTGTGACGTCTTAGCATTTTTACCAACGTATTTTATTTTGTATTATATGCTATTTTGTTACATTTTTTTCACTTTATTATATTTTCTTTATTGTTTTAGTTTTAAAGTATTTAAAAGTACTGCGATACTTAACTTCTAAACAAAGAAAGTAAAAGCCCATTAGGGTGTGTAATAAATAAATAAAAATGGACAACTGCGTAAAATGTGTTGTTATTTGATCGAACCAAAACAAAGTATTAAGCAATATTGCGCATCTTCTGATATGATAATATTGACAAGTTGTTAAATATTCTCCGCTAAATGCAAATAGCTATCTGGGATTTCAATGTTAAAAACAAATTACGTAAATAATAATAAAACAACTTAAATGATTGAATTTGAGGTGTTAGGTAATAACGTAGGAGCGCTTGGAGGCTAACAGCCAACAGCTTACAGCTTAATTCATGTCATAAGACCTACATTAGCGGTACTGAGAAACTGATGTTATGAAATTAATTACCCACTGGCGGACAAGAAACATCGAATTGTTGCCTCAATTCACAATGCCATGCAACGCGGTGATGTCGAAACATATCAATAAATAGTATGTTGCTTCGACTTTACACAAACAAATGTGCCGGGAAATTAACAATACAGCTAATAGTTCTAGAGACTTGTGTGTTTTTATCCGATGTTAGTATGTGCATAGTTGTTATTTAGCACGCATGATCGTGAGATGTTTTATTTATGAACAATTAGCATGAAATAATCATGCATTACAATCTTATTGCTTGTTTGTAAGATTTAAGGCATTTTACAAGAGTATGGCGCCCTATTGAATGAACGCTTTTTGACACAATATGGCACTATTTAAAATACCTCGGATTGATTTGCTGCCAATTTTGGCAAATTTTCCCTTATTTGTAAGTAAATAAGTAGAAGTTTACGATTTTATAATATATTTTTTTTTTATAAATTCTACGAGTATGTGACAATCGACAAAAGATAGGTGAATTCATTGGCTATATAGAACTATAATCAGTTTGTATGTCTCCATATTATAATTCGGAGGTATGAATTTTTTAATATGGGCAGAAAATATTCAAAATGATCACCAACAAAATCTCCAGCAATCGGAGAAATTTTTTTTAAATTGCGCTGTCGCTCCAGTGGTTAAAACTTAAGAACTTTGCTTGAAATAGGTTTAGCCGTGTTTAGTGATCAGATCTGAATAGCCAGGTACTTTACATCCTTCCAATTGCTCATCTTATTTCCGTCCCCACTCCCTTCAGACGAAACAAATATTATAGTAACCCGTAGTTCAACGTAACTTTGAATTTAACTTTTATTTGAACTGCACTCGTACCAGTAACGTTGAACCATGCTTTCTTCTATAACTTCTTCCATCGGTCTTTATCTGAATTATTGGTTGAGTTATCTTGTATTTATCGCTCCTTTTTCATAAATGGCGCAATTTCTACGAAGAAATTCTAAATTAGTTTTTTTCTAATTTAGAAGTTCTTAACTCCATAAATCTCTAGAGGTGCTGCATGGAAGGTCTTTTTGAAGAAAGAAATGAGTGAATCTAGGTCCTGGTATATTACTGATAACACTATTAACCACATTCTAAAGACTTCTATCATTTAAAAGTTTAGTGTTCAATTTGCCATACCAAACAAATAATATAATATAAAGCATTATAAAGAACCATTCTGAGACTTGTTGGCCCCGGCATACTTATATACAATATGCAGTCAGTTTAGGGAAAATACGGTATACTTAATACACAAAATATAACTAAGTGCCTAACAAAGAAAAAAACATATTTTCATTCAAATGCATCAAGGAAAAATCTATGTACTATGTGCGTAATGCCGTCTGGTTTCATGTCAACTCAGAATCAAGACAACTCAACACCTCTTTGAAAAGTCATTAAAAGCTATGAAAAAATAAATTGAAAAGTAGCCCATACCTAACCTAACGTAATCTTTGTAAGCAGTTTTGTTATATATTTTTTTCATCACTTTGACTTTTCAAAGGAGGTTTTGAGTTGATTTCATTCATTTCATTGAGTTGTCCGGTCATCATACTACGTATACCAGCGAAGTACAAAAATCGACACCGTACATAAATTCGTTTGATATTCATACCAACTTATTAAAAGGGTATTTTTGAAGTCGATTTTACGTTTAAAATTGGTAAATAATGCACAAAAAGTTATAATTTTATAGCAAATATCATTTCGGGAGGCCAATTGTCAACGGATCAACTGTCGGGTAATCATTTAAACCAGTAATGAAAGAATTTTAGGAAGATAGTCTTTTTCGTAAATCATTAAATATTGCAATTTCAATGACCATTTCACGTATCTGGGATTGAACTAATTGTACCAACTAACCTCCCACTTTCCGGAATAAAGAATAACTTTAATCAACTTAAAAAATATTAAATCTAGGTATAAAAGTTAAGTGTCGAATTTCGTTTTCTATGTTCATTATTTGCAAGAGTCCCAAGTAGTCGCAATGCAACTCGTCCTTGGACGGTTCAATGGCAACTCTTAAATACCAGACGCTTACTTTCAAAGTTCTGTAAAAGGTTCGCTACTCATGCCTCATGCCTCATGCCCCATTGCGGATGTGGAAAACCATACTATTCAATGCCCTGGCAAATGCCTCCGCGCCACTGTCATCACTCGTAAACTGTCCAAAATCATTAGTGACGGCAAAATCATCATTAAAGACGTCGAACAACATACATAAATAATGATTATCACTGCCACAATGGTTGGCCTTGGCAATCCGGATCTGTTTCGCTGTTTGTTTTTTTCTTCAAATTATTAATGGAACTTTTAAATATACTTGTAAATTTCAAACAAGCGAATCGGCTGCTCGATTTGCAGATCATTATGAATATTGTCAAAGTGCAGTGTTTCAAAGTCATCCTTTGTAAGTCGTACTCGCCCCTCATACCTATTTCTTTCACAGATATTTCTCTCCTTCCTTTCCTAGTAGTGACGCTACGAGCTGATTTCATGGCGTCAGAGCTCACCATAAAGCGTTAAAAAAAAAACAGATAACTGTTTTAAAGGATGACCGAACAACACAAAATCATGCAAATTCAACACCTCTTTTGAAAAGTCATTAAAAGTGTAACAAACTCGTATGTTGGTTAAATGGGTTACGTTAGGTTATGGACTTTTTTCAATTTTCTTTTCATAACTTTTAAAGACTTTTCAAAGGACTGTTGAAATTGTATGATTCTGATTTATCATGGAACCGTTTTAAATTTAAGCTAGTGATGGATGTAAAAATTAAAACTTGAGTAGATAGGTATCAATAAAATAAGAGATTTGATACGTAGTTGAAAATATTGATATTTTATATGGGTAAACAAACTTCCCCACAGGAAACTCAACTAATTACTGAGAGCTAAGAATCACATTATTATAATGTGTATTATAATTAAGATAATTTGGTTAACACTAATTTGGCATTCGTTATCGAATAAGTTAAAAAGAGAAAAGTTTCAAATTAAATATTTCCACAGTTATGCGGGTTTTGTTAAATATTAAAAAACATATTGTTTCATATTGAACTTGTTAATATGCGGGCTTGTCCTCATTGACATTTAAGCAGATTATTTTTTTTTTTTCAGTCAGACATGAAATAAAGGAAAGCACTTACTAAAATATTTAAATAAAAACTCACTTACAAAATAAAACTGTTCAAATAGGGGCCTCATCTCACAGGAGGCCCTGAAGAAGATAATTGAACTCAGGGCCTATGTACCTAATTATTTAAAAAAAATACTACTTGCATCATAAGTTGCTGCCCGTTTTGCCTAGTTTGAATACGATGTTTTTTCCTCAAATACTTGTACCAAATAAGAGTCTTATTTTGACAATTAAATTGATATATTCAATTTAACTTATTTATTGAATTTAACTGTCAATTAGCTTCAATTTGGGACGCGCGAACGGGTACCGCTGCCCCGGGAACCATTTATTGGATTACCAACACCTCTGCCATAGGTCACCCCGAGTGGTTCGCTACGTTTGGTGACTTAGCAGGGGTGCCCGGATTCATAAGGTGGTTTATCTGGTTCTGGGGGTGGATAACCTTGACACACTGAACCCTAGATTCCTAACCACCCCTCTTACATTATTCCTTCCCAGAACTTCATCTCCTTCCTGAGAGAAATTACTTTTCTCAGGGCCTCCTGTGTGGAGCTAACGTAATAAAATTTCAAAGCTCCACAGCTCATTATGAACATGTGGAACGGATGTACAAAGAAAAGAGCGCAATGAGAATATAAGACGCGGAAATGAATGGTAGAGATAGTCGAAGACGCTCGAGGAAGACACGGCACGATCAAGTGAACTAAACATTTGATTCGGGAGTACCACGTCAAGGGTCAGAAAAATAAAATTATGACTATGTATGAAAGTTAATGAAGCAAGGAGCATGTTACAAGACAGTAATGGCGTCTTCCCTCTCTGTCTACCCCTGCAGAGAAACGGCGAAATGGTTAGTTAGTTATTTTTCAGATTAAGTTAGTGTTTCTTAAGTGTACTACAGTTAACGTTTTCTGTGGAAACGACTCGCAAAATAGGCACGGGGACAGTTTGAAGGTTAGGCCAGACAAAAAATACCTTTGCTGAATATTGATTTGAACTCGGTTTAGTATTCAATGGACACTATTCACACACTCCGTTCGTGTACTCAATTCCTTGTCTGGGTTTAACACAAACCAAATTTTGCAATATCATCTTAACCATAAACAGAAATTTTGTTTAAGCTAATTAAAATATTTCCGTCATTATATTGAAATTTTCCATCTTTCACAATTTTTAGATTTGAAATAAAAATGTAATATTTTTTTATTTATTTTTGGAATAGCATAATTAATAAAAATGAGAAATTATAATATTTAGTCGTTGAAGACAATATTTGCGACTATCCAACGAAAATTTAAAACAGAAAATAAGAAAAAAGATTTGACCCTATCTATACCCTTCGGTTATATTTAACTGTACTTTGACTAAGAACAACCAACATTTTAGATAAGTTTTTAGATTTTCACGGCCAAAAGTATTTTCGTTATTTGTTGTTGGGTTTTTGGGTTTTAGTTACAATATTCTCCCGACGAAGGAAGGGTGCTTCCAAAAACGGTAGAGTGTTAATAAAATAAAATTGGTCTACAACATATTTATTTGTTTTTTATTTTAATTTTAAACATTTTATTAATTTTTTAACGCATATTCTTAAAGCATATGCATGATTGCAAGATTGTTCTCGAACTAAACGCAATTTAGATAGTGTCTTGGATAAGTACATTCATTTTTATTTTATTATGCGACGTCTATTGACTGAGCTACACGTCTATGGTGAATATTTTTTTATTTATTTTTGGAATAACTTAGCAAATATTAGAAGTTTATTTTCACGTTCTGTGAAAGTTCTATTCAAGTTCCGTGATTATTTCAATTTTACGGAATAAATTACCTATAATGATATAATAGCAGGGCTCAAATTATAATATTTAATCATTGAAGACAACACTCAAGGTTCTAGGTTCAATTTCTAAATGCGACTGAATCCTTTTCTGTTTTAAATTTTCGTTTGAGAGTCGGGAATTGTCTTTAATGATTAAAAATTGTAATACTCGTAGTTCAAAATGAAGACATGCAGCAAATTATTTATTATGTATATTTAGTAACTAGGTACCTTTTACTTACCCGTAGGAGAAAATTCCAAGGTTTATGAAACAAGTACCAACGATTATAAGTGTGTATTGACTTTCTATCAAACGTACAATGCTTTCGTAAAAATGAGTTTTTGTCAGTCTGTGAAATTAGACTTCTGTTATTGATTAGGGCATTTTCACAAACGGTACCGTTAAAAATGTATGGAAGCTTTAAAATATATTTCTCTGATCTGATCGTTGTGCTAAAAATGTGTATCAACCAAATTTGTATATTTTCATTCATAATTATTGATTTTGAAAACGATCTATAACCCGCACAATCCGAAAAGATTCGAACTGTGTAGCACGCTGTCATCGACGTGACGGCGTGACGTCACTGACGCCAAATTCACGAATAAAAACGAACATGTCGTTTTTATTATTCATTTGTCAACATCATTGAATTTAGAATATCGGAGGAAGTGCCCCAATAATACGGAGAGACAGAGAACAAATAAATTTCTTATTAGCATGGCATAGTTGCACTCTTCCTTTGTAATCGCGTATCCCTTTGTTAGGCAGAGATCAGAATAGTTTTATCGCCAACGTTCGTTTTTTAAAACTATATTGTCAAATTTCAATCGTTTGTCCAGGTTTGCGTGTGACGCCATTGTTGATAGACTATTTCTTTTGTACTATCAGTCAGCTAATTATAAATCAGTTTCAAAACAATATAAAGATTATCAAATAAATAATCAAGATGCCATAAAGTATTCAGCTGACGAGTGTAAAGGTGTTTTGAATTAAAAAAAAGGCAAGAATATCATTTCACATGTATTACGCATAGTTTACGAAACAATTCCTTCCAAAAATTTTTTCAATCTATTTCATCATTTATATATGTTTTGGCGTATGACATTTAAGTATGTTATTAGTTAATATTGATGTGTACTCGTATACAGAAACACTGAAGAGCTTTTTCTTTATGACAGTAATTACTGCCAAATTTTATAGTTATTACTTAAATGGGAAGCCGTCTTACAAATATTGCACCGCACAATAATAACAGAGAAAATGCCGCATTCTATCGATGTAATTAAAAATAATCATAGCATTAACATTTTGGATATCTGATAAAAATCGAATCAATATTTGTTTTATCATTTATACTTGTGTGATTTATACACGTGCCAACGGTTACGGAGTTGACAAATTAGCATTTTTTTAATCAGGTAGGTTTGTTAGCATCCAAGGACAAATAGAATTTCCTAATAATAAAACTTGCAAGAAATTATTCTTGTTTAGTGGTTTATGTACCGGTACGAGGTATGACAAAATGAATTGATTTTACATATTCTGAAAACTTTTATTATGAATTTTCAAAGATACGACCTTCTTCAGTGATTTCGTGTTTTTTAAAGAGTTACTTCCTTGATGGCGTAATATTATATTAATTTAGGCTAAATAAATTGCCCTGTAAAACCAGTTTTTTGAAAAATAAGTGTTTAATAGAAGTAAATATAATATATATTCAAATGTGATGATGCTAGTTAATCTAATCACACAAGCTAAGAACTCTTTACATATTTTTTTCTAAAAAACAAACAACAAATTAAACACTACTTGCCTATTTTTTTAACAGTAAAATGGATAGGTGTAAAAGACACTGCGAACCGAAAAAAGTTTACCTAGGATTTACACAAAGAAAAGCTGCAACAGTTTTTATGCTTTAAGAAATTAATAAGTGTTGCTTGCGTTAAAAGGGGAATGTAAAAAAGGGCATTTTTGAATTTTTTTTAACGAAAATACAACAATCATTACAACTTAACTATAATAGAATATAAAAACATCAAACCGTGAAACCGAAAAGAAATTTATAAGTAATTAATAAAATTATTTATATACAACGTGTAACTACACTAATTCTTAACAAACGTTGATTTTACATCAAAACCATTAAAAAAATATACGAAATGTATGCAACTTGTTTCCACAGATCAAAAAAAAAACTCTAATGAATATTCTATAATATCTGCCTCTCCTTCGTGTCTTCCATAAAAATTGTGAAATTTTCCATTTAAATAAAATCCTACTTAATTTGATGATGGTGAAGACCAGAAAAAAATTGTTAAAAAAATCTCTGAAAAATTTCACATTTCAAATAAAGAATAAAAATAATTGTGTAGTAAAATTTGTAGGTAGGTACTGTACCGCTTATTTGAATTTGAAAAGATTCTTTTGTAATTTTCTTAACATGTTCACCAGTTCCAATTTTGAAATGTCATATTAAGTAGTGTTGATAGAGTAATTGATTGATTGGGTTAAAATTTACCAGGAAGCCAGAATGTATGAAGCGGTATATACTGGCACATTTTCTCTAGAGAAGGTTTGCTGTGACGGCTGGTTACGGCGCGTTACACAATCCGTATATAATTTCACTTTTATTATCACTTCGCGTAGCGTTAACTAACCACCGCAGCCGGTAACGAAACCTCTTTCGTCTCTTTACGGCGGGCATTTGTAACGCTGTTAGCGGTTGCTCTTTGTTATGGTGTATGCAACAAATAGATTACTATAATATATTACTACAATGTGTCACTATGACGAATGTAATGATAGCGTACTTAATTATCTTTAGTATTTATAGCGAAAACAGTGACCATAACTTTGCAAACATTCGTGTAATGTGCATTTCTTGTCAGTAATCAAAATTGCATTAGAAAATGGATGTATATTTCTCAAGTTAAAAGCTGTGGGACAATGGAGAGGGAAAGGAAATGGGAAAGATGAAGGTTGGGAAGCTTCTAATTATTCAAATCTAGTCATAAAAATCATTTCACGCGAGTTTCGATTTCGGGTTCGATTTTGGTCTTTTGCCAAGACGATACTGAGTAGGTACCTATCTCTGAATCACTCTTTCTGAATATCGGCTCGAGGACAATCATTAATCTTCCAGTTTTTCACAATAACTTTGTTGATTAATCTGGGAAATATTGCATAACGAATATTGATATATCCTGTTCAAGGTATTTTCAAGAATACCAACATAAGTGAGAAATATATTTTTAATTGAAAATGGTTTGAATTGTACGTATTTATTCGCGATTATCGGAAAAAACTTAATTCAAGGCTTCTTGCTAACAAGAATTCCTTACAAACATACCAAGAATGATAACTATGTGATATTACTTTTATGCAGCTGTGAAGTGGGAATTTTCTTCCCATCGAAACTATTTTATGATCCAATTCACTTAAAATGAATACTGTACATTATTGAATCTCTTCAGAGAAAAAAAATAGAAACAAAATAAAAATGAATTGAAAACGTTCAAAGCGCACGAACACCTACTCATAAAATAACATTGTGAAGCGGTAATTGAAAAAATATATTACCAACTTCTTTTAAAACTGTTCTTTGTCTTTAATTGATCAATTTTTTGTAAGAAATCAAATTGTCAGGCTTTTAGCAGTTAACATAAAGATTCGTTCCGTATTATAAGTTTTTGTTAACATTAAAATGTAAATCTTAACAGTAAAAAATGGCATGAATTAATTTATTTTTAAGGTCAATTAATGCTCTATTGGTTTTGAGTTTCCGGAAGAAAACATGAAATTGTGGTGAATGATATTCTAAAATAAATTGTTTAAGTAATGAAAATAAACAGACATACCTTTTGATTATCATGTTTGGGTTTTATAGTGACTGCTGCACAACTGTTTTATTACACAAATATATGTAAATTATCACTTTTAAAAAATTCTGCACACTTTCACAATAAATTCTACTTTCATAAAAAATTAACACTTCTGTAAATCGAACAGTAAAAATATAATTAATAACATGTGATAATCCAGTTCGCGTCAAAGTTTTAAGACAATGGCGGGAAAATGGAAAAACAACATGAAAATTGTCTCGCGCGTTATTTCGCAAATCGAAAGCCGACTGGTCGACCAACTTCTTGCAGAACGCGCTTGCGTCAACTGCAGCGATTGGATATAGATTTAATCGAACACTTTGCGGAAATTTGAATAAACCGAAGGAAAATCACATTCCAAAACTAAAAAGCAACAATATTCCAAAACAATTCTAGATGTTTTCAAATTTTTGCTAGGGATGTGAAATTCTTTTATCGGTATTTTGGTGGTACCTACTCGTAAAAATATCGATTTAACAGCACTAAACGGAGACGGTCTGACTGCTGTAGGAGCGTGCGCTCTCGGCGGCCGCGGCGCTAGGAATGATGGCGGCCGAACGCGAGAGATAAATGTCGAGGGTGAAAGTGTTTGCGCTTCTTATCTCCGGTGGAGTCACCTTGCCGGTAGGTTGTTGCGGGTTTGTGTGTCGAAACCCGCGGAAGGAAAAAAGAGTTGGGATCCACGGTCTATAGTCCACAATTCGCAGGCCACAGGCCGCGGGCCGCAATGCGTGGGGTGGCGGGGCTGCACACGAGAAGTTCAGGAAATATCGCAGAATTTAGTAACAGATCACGAGGTGTTTTTAAACTGCCCATGGGGTTTTTCTAAACAATATAAGTACTTTGCTTTATAGTGTTTATACTGATGAAAAAAAGTTATGATATGGATTAAAAGGTTTCCATTATATATTTTTAAACTTGTGCTGAATGTACACATGGTTGTATCGGGGCTACGGTGAGCGGATTCTTCGGTAACCGTCGATTGTGGTCATAGAATAAATAGGTTATTTAGAGTAAATACGTGATGTAGTCCTTAAAATATTTTTTTGTGTGTTTGTTTGGTTAATATGTTTAATTATACAGCTATGCGCATTTTGTTATGGTTTTAATTTAATTATGTTTGTTGAAACTTGACTACACTGATTGTCACTGTAAAAATTAATTCACATTATCATCGTACTATCTGAAGGTCTTCTTAAACTTTTCCATTGGTGTGGGAGGTTTTAGGGATCTATTATATTATGTAATTATATGCTGGTCCTCCAAAATGATACTATAATAGATTTAAAGTGACTTTGATGTCAATTAAATACACTAACTCTGTTCTTATACTAAATTAGCAAGTGGACCACTTTCCGAATCCGGACAGCGATGGGTATAAAACTGGACCACCAAAATATCAAGATTTTTACATTTCCTTTAAATTCAGTGTGATATAAATGTCAGCATTATTTGGATTCACTTTAAGTGCAATTTTTTTTAGTCTGTTGAGCTTTTCTTATGCTTCGACTATAATGTATTTTAAAGGTTTTCATTTAACAAATATCTAAAAAGATTGTTCGGAAATCGATTCGACCATCTTCGTAAAATTTATATCCCTTAAGGCGCTTCCTACCGTAATTTCGTGAAAGTAATAATTTCACATCCCATTCCATTTCCGTTTAATCCTAAACAATTTAGCGTTTAAATATTGTTTGGGAACTAACTTTCCAAGTGAAAAATAAACTTTATGAGGGTTCCGCCAACTTTCAGATAGCTTTTTGAAATTCCTTGACCGATATAAGACGGGAGTTTTTATAAGACCATTAGAAAATTTTTAATTACCTTTGGTGCAGTTAGGTTTTCTTTGTTTCCCTGAGTCATCAAGTAATGCTGATATACGAGTACTAGGCTCTAGGGGGAATTATTGTAGATTGACCTGTATAAAGGTGTCCCTTTAGTAGTCACCTTAACACAATATCAAGCGTGTATTTACACTTTTCTAAGACCTAAATTAAATGTAGCTTCGTTCTTTCAAAAAAAATTAGAGTCCTTGCGAGAGCCCTGAAGGAGTAACCATCTGTTACTTATACCAGGGCGGGTATGTGGTGGATAACCTCCAATGTTGCTTATACTAGGGCGGGTATGTGGTGGATAACCTCCAATGTTACTTATACTAGGGCGGGTATGTGGTGGATAACCTCCAATGTTACTTATACTAGGGCGGGTATGTGGTGGATAACCTCCAATTTTCTTAGATCTGCCAAAGTTTTGAAATTCCGGCAGGTTGAATCTCACCGGTTCTAAGAACATTCTGAAAGATATTTTTTTTCAGAACATAAATTTGATGTTACTGGTTAGTAATAAAATGCTTATAATTTATATACATCGGTCGCTCGTTTTATTTCAAGACCTCCTCAGGTTTTTACAGCGCTTTGCAGGTTTTCTCAGTTCGCAAGGTCGACACGTGACGTTTGCCCGTTTTTAGTCGTGGCATTTATGAAAAATTAGGTATGTACTCAAATGGTGTTTTATTATTAATGAGACTGGTTGAACGCGGAAGTTCGACCGTTTAAGATTTTGTGCCGCGAGAACCTGTCAAGGTTGATACATTATTCACATGGCGGCTCTTCTGTACATATATGCAATTTATACTGTAGCTGGAATTGTAAAACAGTGCTGAAGTTGATCTAAGAGAAGTGGGATTTTGAAAGATTGAGAGGCTGTGCTATCAATTTCATTTGACGACAAACCATACCAAAAGTTTGTGCCATACTGATATCCTGTTACATCCGTTGGCGATTGTTTGCAAGCTAGATTTTTATCGTAACCCAATAGGCCCTCTGACAATTGGTCCGCCGAGAGTTGATCTCCCCGACAGTTGATCCCCTGGACAGGTTACCCTTCTGCCAGTTGATCCCTCAGACAGTTGATCCCCTAAATGATTATTTCCACTTCTATGTACGTACCTCCTCATTCATAAAGTTAGTGTGCAGAAAAGTTATACTGCCGTGTAACTACCGATTTCTTACATATCTCCCTTAAACATTTGAAGTTATCAAGCTCTTAAAAATATATACATTATTTTTGAAGATAACATCGAAGTTCCCCACGCCGAGACGCAAATTATATAAAATTCCTTCTATAGAAAATTTTTTTATATCTCCGTTCAGAAACAAAACATTGGTTGATATGGATTTAGTTATAATATTTCTATTTTTATACTGACAAATTCGATGTGGAATTCCATTATATTACGAGTTGGTTATATTTACTGACAAAATCTAAAGAGCCAGGTGTTTCCTCACCCCGACTTTACTTCGTTCAGCCCAACAAATTTTCTTCAATCGGGATTTTTACATTATTTTGTCGTCCATTGATAATTATTACAAGATCCTCTCCACAATCCACAATCTGCAGTGCCGGAAAACATGTACGATTAGAATTAAAAACGCTTTGTTCTATCTAGTTACCAATGGTTAATAAATTAATTAACTTTGAATTTTTAAATGTTATGTTTAATGTTCCAATTTCCTTCAGATGAATGTATCTTTAAATCACTAGTTTGCGTAGAAATGAATATACTCGTAATTTATTAAATATTAAGAAGAGTTCATGTGCTAGAATCTACAGACAAGCTGTTATGTGACAGTTTTGTATGACTCCATTTTATTGTTAACATTAAATAATATTCATGTAGATAATTCTGTTTGTCCAAAAAAAATTTTCCTGAGTTGTTTTCCAGCTTTGCGAAAAGCTCGTAAAGTGTTTTTATTTTTCAAGAATAGCGTTATGAAAATTAAACTAATAGCATGATTATTATTGATAAAATATCAGTTAATCGGCTATCAGTTGATCGGGAATAATACTAGAAGGACAATCGATAAAACCATTGATATTGACTAAATCCGTCATCTATAGTTATCAATATATCGACGATTGATAAACTTCAGGGCGACCTCCGTCGTATCAGACAAGTTTCGGTTAACTATCAATAAACACGTATACAAAATTACTCGATGATTAATGAACGGAATTGAACTAATGAAACTCTTAGAATTGATAGAAGTTGTACACGCAGTCTTACACGCAGTGAGTTGAATCCGTTCGGGGCAATTATGCTACATTGGTTCGCGCTTGGAGAACCGAAAGTTGTTCATATAACAAGTTGTGAATAAAGACCTGATTAACTATTAGCCCCCTTTTTAGTGTTAAAAGTAAATACGGACTGTCGTTGCATATTTAGGTTATTAATTCAATTCAACATTACCAATTCAGTTTGATTTCAGGTTCACCTTTTGGAATGTTAATTCATAGAAAACACCTCCAGTGTTGCCAGCGGACATGGATTTATTATTTATTCCCTGTCATTATCGGTTCGGCTGTCAACAGTAAAACTGTGCTCGACATATCAATATAAAATCGTCGAAAATCATGTTTATCCATCCGATATTGTAAAGTTATCGATTTATCTATGCTAAACCTCTGAAACTAGGAGAAGAAATAAAGAAGTTTATACATGGCTTTCGATAAATTGTCTCACAAAATGTTGATCCGAAAACTTCATGATCTGGGAATAAGAGCAAATATATTAAGCTGGCTAAATAGTTACGTATCTGGTAGAAATTTATTTGTTAAAATAAAATCTTATATATCTAAACCATTTTCCACCACTAGTGGCGTACCGCAAGGTAGCCATCTAGGCCCAATTTAATTTCTTGTTTTTATAAACGATATAGTCAACTACTTTAATAACTTTAATGTACTGCTTTTCGCTGATGACATAAAATTATGTAAAGAAATAACTCTCTTATACAATACTTTAACCTACGTGAGTTTAAATAAATAAATAAATGAGACATCAGGAGGTATGTTTTTAGGTTTTCACGGCCAAAAAGTATTTTTGTTATTGTTTTTGGGGTGTTATGCCGTGTTTCGCTACCTCCTTCTTTAGCCAACGTTTCGGACAGCGTTACAGTGTCCATCATCAGGGCAGATGAGTTCATCAGATGACTCATCTGCCCTGATGATGGACACTGTAACGCTGTCCGAAACGTTGGCTAAAGAAGGAGGTAGCGAAACACGGCATAACACCCCAAAAACAATAACAAAAAAAAAAGAGACATCAGGAATTCCAATCCCAAAAATGACCCACAATCTTACGTAAAGTTTTTGGATTTTCCAGTCAAAGTTCTCAAATTTAAAAGGTCTTCTTCCCAGGATAAGAATGAATGACTCAAGATCAATTTGTAAAAAAAAATAATTCGTAAAATGTATGGTCGTGACTAATGACTGTTTTGTAATTAGACTCGATTGGCATTCGATCCCTTTTTCTTATTTTAGTCGAGTTGTGGAATATCTATAAGCTTTAACATTATGATTTACCAGAAAACGTGACAATTATATTGAATTATCGGCCTTAATGGACAACTCTCATCATTATAAATAAATGATTGGGAAAATACCGATTTTTAAATATCTTCGATATTGCAGGTACAATAATCTTTTATTACACAAGAATTTTTAAAATTATATTGAAGCTTACCGATTTCACTCAATCCTAATCTTCCTCTTACCACGTTATTTTATAATTATATATGTACAAGCGGAGACCCGCGAAGAATCACGGGATAAATTGAATTTGTGACTAATCAGATCTAATTGTGAAAATTCCACAATTAAAATAATTTGCTGTGAAAATAATATATATTTATTTTAGGTAGTTGCTTTTAACTTTGTCTAAATTCTTCACACATCAGTTCCAATTTTGAAAATGACCCTTAAATTCCAACCAAATTTGAGTACATTGAAGCAGATTTTACGCAAGACCAACGCACAGTACAGATAACTGAAATTAGATTGTTTGATGTTTGTCGAACCACAAAGAGATTGCTTTCTTAGAAAATCAAAAAAACATTATTTTATGAAAAAAAAAAATATAGGCACTTAATAGCTTTATAATTGACGCTGTAAGTATATTGCCTTAACATTGCTTAAAAGTGTTTTTTTTTATTATTGAACTCAGAAGGGATTATTCGTACAATTACAGATTTTAAATTAAGTATCAGTGCAGGTGTAGTCAAACGGTAAGGCTCTTGACTCGAATTCCGAAGGTCGCTAGATCGAATCCCGCCGTGGCAAATAAATTTTATTTGATTAATTTGTGTTATTTCACAATTTATTAATTAAAAAAAATTGTAATATACATTCGTCACGTTCCAGAGTGGAAGATACTCGCCCTTGTGTAAGACCACCATTCAATATTGAAACGTTGCTTGAAATGACTTAAGCCGTGTTTGGTGACCAGATTTGAATAGCCTGGTACTTCCCACCTTCCTCTTCCCCATCTCCTTCCCCTCCCCACTACCTTCAGCCTCACAACATACCCCAATTGGGGATGCCATAGTCTCACTGGCTCCAGACGGGAGCAATTGGGACTCTTGTGCGGTATTCACATAAAACCTCTGCATGGATCACTCCGACCTTTCTCTCTCTCTTGCACCGCAGTTGGAGGGATGGATTCATTCATTCGTCACTCCTGGACATACTGACCCCCAAACTCCTATCCACCCGTCATACCTTTTTCCTTTACAAAACTTTCTCTTTTTCCTTTCTTTAAAAATACACCCACGTAGAAAGCCCTAAGATGACAAATGCCCTGAAATTTTTTTCTTCAGAGCCTCCTGCGGGGAGTTTAAGTAAAAAATATATTTTTTTATTATTAAAGTTCACTTTAGAACCGCAAGACTTTAAACCAACCTTAACGATTTTCTAATTTTCTATTTTACCATTTAAATCTCTCAATAATTACGTACTGATGCCAAATTATTGTATTTTGTCTGAAATCTTTCTTTGCACAAGATTGATTTTATTCTGTCCATAGATTATCAACACTCGTTATCGATATTTTTACCGAAAAAAACTTATAAACAATTATGCAAGACATCATATTTTTTACAGTTGAATAGCATATAAATTTTATCCACGTACTCAACAACATAGAGAATATATACACACAATTGAGTGCAATATGTAATTCTAACTATGTATGGTGCCTCTCGGCAAAAATACACAAACACAAACACCGTAGAAAATATTCCCACTGGCCCTAAGGGGATATTACTATCACGGACCTTGATTTTTTCCAGGACATTCAGAAGGTATTATTATTAAATAAGACCCCTGCAGCTATTTTTATAATGCCAATGCACTGTACTCGTGTAATATGTTTGTTACGTTTAGAGATATCCGGGTGTCACTAATTGACAGGCAACAAATAGCTGCAAATAATTGGCTTGCAAGTAATCAAAAAATACCCCATTAATAATGGCCCAATCAATTCGTCCATCAATCAATTATTTCAAAGTGGTAAAGAGGCGCGTGATGTATTTTTTTGCCTTTGTCAATTATTTAATTTTATTTTACAGAAGCACATAGGATCGGGATGTGTTATTAACGTGTTAAGGTTTTTTTTTAAATTTAATTACTACATGTATTATAATTTTTACTCTTTAAGAAGGTATAATTTATTTTAGCTCGATTCGGACACAGGAGGCCTTAAGGAAAATAATTCCCCCCAGGGCATATGCCATCGTTGGGGATGCTGTGTGGAGGGTCTTTTTAGGAAAGAAAGAAGAGGAAGATCTGGGAAGGAAAAAGGTATGAGGGATGGGTAGGAAATTGGAGGTCAGTGTTCAGGAATGATGGACATCCGAATTCATCCCTTTCACTGCCGTGTTTGGCGATGGATTGAAAGAGACCAGACGGAGAGGTCTAGGTTAGGTCTCCCTCAATCAGTCTCTCCTGATCCGGCCCACCATGCAGTTGGTGGGCAAACGCATTCGCCTCCAAGACCTAGACAAACCTCATCCCACGAATCCGGGTACCCCTGCTAAGTAAATGTAACGAACCACTTGGGGTGACTTACTGGTGACTTATGAGTGGGTGTTCGTTCAATCCAATAAATGGTTCCCAGGGCGGTAGTATCCATACCCGCCTCCCAAATTGAAAAATCGAAAAAAAAAACTATTATTTTTTCAAATGAAAGCAGCAGTATCTTCTACACCAGTGGTTCCCAAAGTGGTCCGTACCGTATCCCCAAGATCGTTTAGGGGGTCCGTGGAAAATTAAAATTGAGTTGGGGGTCCCTGAACAACGTCAGGGGTCCACTCAAGGTTTAATATACATTTTTAAAAATTGTTTTTATTCTTACGGAAGTTATAAGTTCTACTAATGCTAATCAATATAATATACTCCAGCTATCAAAATTGCAAAAGATTTCGGGTTCGCTTATTGTCAACACTACCAACCAAACCAAAAGAGTTTTGAAAAGGGGTCCGTCGGCCAAAAGAGTTTGGGAACCACTGTTCTAAACTGTTGAAAAAAACTACTAAAAGTTTTCAAATAACTCTACCAATTATCAAGAATCAAATAAGTTCTACCGCTGCCAGCTTTACTTTAGGTCTGAAAAGTTTAAGTCTGTCAACATCGTCCTGAAGAATCAAAGAAATCATCAAGAATCAAATAAGTTCTACCGCTGCCAGCTTTACTTTAGGTCTGAAAAGTTTAAGTCTGTCAACATCGTCCTGAAGAATCAAAGAAATCATCAAGAATCAAATAAGTTCTACCGCTGCCAGCTTTACTTTAGGTCTGAAAAGTTTAAGTCTGTCAACATCGTCCTGAAGAATCAAAGAAATCATCAAGAATCAAATAAGTTCTACCGCTGCCAGCTTTACTTTAGGTCTGAAAAGTTTAAGTCTGTCAACATCGTCCTGAAGAATCAAAGAAATCATCAAGAATCAAATAAGTTCTACCGCTGCCAGCTTTACTTTAGGTCTGAAAAGTTTAAGTCTGTCAACATCGTCCTGAAGAATCAAAGAAATCATCAAGAATCAAATAAGTTCTACCGCTGCCAGCTTTACTTTAGGTCTGAAAAGTTTAAGTCTGTCAACATCGTCCTGAAGAATCAAAGAAATCATCAAGAATCAAATAAGTTCTACCGCTGCCAGATTTACTTTAGGTCTGAAAAGTTTAAGTCTGTCAACATCGTCCTGTTACATCCGTAGAAATTACAAGTAGAATTTTACTAGATATTTCGATGTTTTCTCAATATCATTCACATACATGGCCTCTATTTTACATACAGTCAATAGTTTAAGACTTCGCAAACAATTTAAATAACAATGCTTAAATACAAATGAAGAATTAGGCTTCACAATGTAACTCACTTTCTCCAGCATCTCTGCGAGACTCGCACAGAATATCTTGAGTCGCCAATACCACCATATAATCGAGCCAAACACAATAGAGCTTTGGTTCATTAGAAAATGAATACTAAAATGTTCAATGACCCACGCTGTCATGTCGTCTCTGCATCGTGTTCTTCAGATATTCATACATTGTCTGAGACATTTGAAAAATGTTGATACTCAGTTCAGTTCACAGAAAAAATTAACATTTATCTTTATATTCCGAGCTCTGTTTTGAGCACGCATACATTGTGTCTCTCAGTTATTTTTACAAAATTTGTTTCTCAGAATAAATAAACTTTTATGCTTATTAGTCCCCGAGTGTAAATGATCTGTGATTTTGATCACACAATCTTTAACTGGAATCACGCAGATGATTTCATACAACCGAGGAAGATTGCCTGGATAAAAAAAATCTTCGAAAGAAGGCATTAGAGCAGAGGAACAACTTACGATTATTTAGGAGTGGCATCATAATATTAATTTTGTACGAATAAATATATATTCAATCATTGAAGACAATATCTGCAACTTTGAAAGTACCTGTCAAAAATATAATATTTGAACTAAATCAACCAAGAATTCAGACAAGCGTTAAAGTACCTACCTATAATATAATAATTGAAATACATCAGTCAAGAATTCAGATAAACAATAAAGTACCTACCTATAATATAATATTTGAATTACATCGGTCAATAATTCAGACAAACGATAAAGTACCTACCTATAATATAATAATTGAAATACATCAGTCAAGAATTCAGACAAACGATAAAGTACCTACCTATAATAATTGAAATACATCAGTCAAGAATTCAGATAAACAATAAAGTACCTACCTATAATATAATATTTGAACTACATCGGTCAAGAATTGAGACAAACGATAAAGTACGTACCTATAATATAATAATTGAAATACATCGGTCAAGAATTCAGACAAACGATAAAGTTCTTACTTATAAAATAATATTTGAACTACATCAGTCAAGAATTAAGAAAAGCGATAAAGTACCTACCTATAATATAACATTTGAAATACATTAGTCGAGAATTCAGACAAGCTATAAAGTATTACCTGTCAAAAATATAATATTTGAACTAAATCAGTCAAGAATTCAGACAAACGTTAAAGTACCTACCTATAATATAATATTTGAACTATTGTCTGCCAAATATGAGTAGAAAATATAAAAAAAATGAAACTACAAAATTTATAGGCTGGCAACACCAATTTACCTGTCAATTATTCTTTTAAAGTGCAATGACACTGAAAATACAGAACACTGCACACACATTTAAACCATGAGTTGTCCGGTCCCGTTTATTCAATACTTGACTTACACAGACATAGCAACTATATTCCATTGGTCATCATGAAACAGGCAGCCGCCCAGTACGACAATTCAATACATCTATTCTATGTAAATGCCTGTATGCTATGTATTTTATAAATAAATAATATTTACTTCTTCCAACATAAACTTCACGTTCCAATGCAAACCCAATTATCAATTAAAACCAGGGCCCCTACAAATAAAGCACTAAATATACCGATAACTCATACCTCACACGGGCAAAGAAACTTTAAATACTACGCAACCAAACTATATAACTGCATGCCCACCACACTGAAGCAACTACTAACTACAAATTCATCTACCATAGTTCTCAAAAAACATATAAAAGACTGGATCAAACAACAAGGTATTCAATTTACTCAAAAAATTATAACACCTAACCAAACATAACCCATCCCAAATATAAAAAATATCATTAAATAAACTTTGTTTCGAGACAGAAAATATTACCACAATATCCGTGATTATACCATTGGCGCGTGGTCCATAGAAAAATATATCTACCGTTTATCAAGACAATTATTTATCTTACTCATAATCTAGATTCTAAGAACAACTGTATATATAGATCCCCCACCGAAACTAATCTTTTAATTTATGTGTAGGATACTGCCGCCATGGGTCGACCCACAGTGCCCTTCTTGACAATATCAAGGAGGATACAGTGTTTCTACTTAGGTCGACAGAATAGCACTTAATCCCAAACATGGGAACACCTCAGCACAGGTTCGCCTAGTGAGGTGTTCACAAAACACTACGACTAACCTATTTACATACAGTTACGGATCTTTAACATGTTTTTTTCTTATTACTAACCTATTATCTATGTAAACTATGTAATTATTTGTAAAGTGTATGTACAAGAATAGAAATAAATAAATAAAAAAAAAAATAAAAAAATTGTGAATACATAATAAATCTAGAAATTAATCATCTCATCTCATCATCTAGGCGAATCATCTCTGACCTGGTACTATTAAATAAAATTATCAATAATTGCATTGACAACCCTGAAATTCTCGCCAAAATAAAATTGTATGTACCGACCAGAAACACGAGGCAAAGTGCTACCTTTTTCTGTGACAATTTTAAAACTAACTATGAAGCTCATACACCTATAAACAGAATACATCATTTTGGAAATAAATTTGGGAATGTTGTAGACGTGTTTAAAGATTCAATGTTAGTTTTAAAACGAAGTCTTTATAATCAGTTCACCGAGATGTATGATTTCACGACTCCTTTGTGAATACACTTTTTTTAATTTTTATATTTATTTACACATATTTGCTTTCTTTACTACATAATATTAATTTTAATTTGCCATGATTTAAACAAAATTCAATAAATATTGTACACTGTATGTACCTAACAAAACTGTATTGCTATTATATATTATTTACTGTATGTACCTAACACAACTGTATTGCATATTTACTTTTCTTGTAAAAGCCCACTAGGGCGTAAATAAATAAATAAATAAATTTATAATAAACACCACAGTTTTAACGTATAGCATATAGTATACTAGCTTTTCCCCGCGTCTTCGCTCGCATGGTATTACGGGAAATTACTGTAGCGCTTGCACTTATCAATTATCTCCCCCCCCCACCCCATCCCCATCCCCTCCCGCATTCCATATATTCATTCCCTTACATTCAGTTTTCAAACATCTCGCCTACCATCTAAATTTCATAATGCTATAGCTCAAAGAAAAAAAGAATTACTTATCCAATTTTGTTCATTCGTTCGGAATTTATTCCGGATGTTTATTTTTATTTAAATATTTGGAAGTTCGTTAATATAATAAAAAAATACTTTATTTATCATTCAGTCTTTATAATCGTTACGAATTATATTTTTAATATAGGAACTCTCGTCTGACATTTATTCCAAGCTTGTCCAAAAAAAAAACGAATTCTAATATTTGAATTTTCTGCAGTAGTAGCTGACCAGTAGACTGAGTACCTACCAGCATAGAGCCCAAAAATATATCAACATTGTTTCCATGGAAAAGATTTTTTTCTGACGTTAGCAAAAACTCGCTTTTGTTAGCGACAAAAAACGTATAACAAATATAATATATTAATATTTATAATTTCATAACGCCAGAGCTCACCATCATATACAACCTGTAGTCTGCGCATATAATTTAACTTTATATTGGTGAAAGAATTATTAAAGTCTTTATATTGTGTTATGCGTGAAAAGGTCATAAACAAACTCGAGCAGTTTCGCATTTATAATATTAGTATGGATAACGCCAGAGCTTACCATCATATACAACCTGTAGTCTGCGCATATAATTTAGCTTTATATTGGTGAAAGAATTATTTAAGTCTTTATATTGTGTTATGCGTGAAAAGGTCATAAACAAACTCGAGCAGTTTCACATTTATAACATTAGTATGGATACATCAAGCGCACCACCCCATCCTATTATTCCATACATGAGTGAATATTGCACCAGAGAAAAAAAGATCATTTTTAATTTGTCAGTAGAAACGGTGTAGTAGTTTAAGAAAAGTCTATTGCTTTTTAGCCATGATGAGACATACGCAATACATTTTGTTGCATTCAAAAAAGTTGCAAGCCAGGATTTTCCATTTACTATTTTTGCTGTATCATCAGCGTAAGATACAATTTCACCAGGGATTACAACATTACATAAATCATTAATATATATTAGAAACAGAATTGGGCCGAGAACAGTCCCTGTGGTTCTCCGTTTTATATTCTTGTTTATGTACCATAAAAATTCACTATTTTTGTTTTTTGTTTTCTGTCTATACCGACTGTCTTACATAATGCACAATATTATGGATTATGAATATCTAATACGAAATTAAGCTTAAATCTCAATAAGGAATGTATATTATATATCCGTTCTGCAGTTTATTTTACGTCTGTCATCTTTGACGTGCAAGTATTTCCGTCTTATGTAAATTACGTAATTTAATTGAAATAATTAATCTTTGTGAAAAGAGAGGTAAAAGTAAGTGAAATGCAAAGTAATAATATGTGATGTCACAGATTGTAAACACCGTTCTATTCTTTATTTAAATATTAACAAACGCGAGCCGTTGTTAATTTCGCAATTTAAATTCGTAATCCCGCCCAAATTTTGGCAATTCATTGAAAGAGAATGCTCAAGTGGGCCATCTCACGTGAGAACAGATAGACACGCTTAAATTTGCAGCTGGTGGCTTTGCTAGAGTAGATTTTGTGGATACTAAAACATCTAACGATTTAAAAAAAATAATTTGTTTGTATTTCGATACCCAGCTAAATGTGTCAAGCTATAAGTAGTGTCAGAATGTATGACGCGCAAGATGGATTCACCACAGGAAGACATGGCACGATTATTGAATCAAATATTATAGTATTTAGTTTGTTATTTGGTGAGAATGAATTACTTATAACTATTTTGAATAGTTATAAGTAATTGGAGACGGATTGTGGGAGGTGAAACATTAAAAATGTACCAGAGATAGGGGATAACATTAAAAATAGCTAAAGATTTCTATCAGGGTTTCATCAGTTCAGCAGCATCCTAAAAGAGGCTGATGGCTTTCTCGAGGCCTCCTGTGTGGAGTTAATGTAAAAGAAATAAAAGTACACACTGCCGCAACGTGGTCATGATTGGACAAACAACTGTTTGAAACCCCATGAAAGGATGAAGATAGATCACAAATTAAAAATAAATCTATGTGTTTATTGGTGTTGTTGATATTTTTCTCTCCGTAATTGAGAATGAAATCGAGAAATATAACATATTACGCTTTTACACCGAGTAGATATATCTAATATTAAGAATAAAATAAAAACACTAAGGATTTTTTTTTAAAAAAGACCACCAAAGAAGAGGCCCTGATGAAAATAATTTCCCTCAGGACCTATGTCATCTTTGGAGATGCTGAGTGGAGGGTTTTTTGAGGAAAAGGAGGAGATGAGAGTTCTGGGAAGGAAAAGGGTTTAAGGGGTGGGTAGGAATCTGGGGTTCAGTGTGTCCTGGTCATCCGCCACCAAGACCTAGACAAACGTCACCCCATGAACCCGGGCACCCCTGCTAAATCACCAAACGTAGCGAACCATTTTTAAAATAAAAAGGGATGGTTTATTTAAAAAAAAAAAAAAAATTCATCATTAAGTTAATTTTCACGTTCTATGAAAGTTCTATTTAAGTTTTGTGATTATTTCAGTTTTATGAAGCAACAGGCCTACAATGATATAAAAACAGAACTTGAATGGAACTTACCCATAACGCGAAAATTATCTTAAAAAACTTGATGAATTATTTAATTTTGTTAAACAACCCGTCCTTAGTTTTAAGTTTTAACCACTTTTATTGGTAAGATACAGGCGACATCTTTCGTAAGCAATGCTCACATCCTCAGGGTTTAATTAAAACTAGTCTAGATTTAAAAAAAGTAATTTGTTTTAAACTCTGAAGAAATATACGCATTGCTTACGAAACATGTATCTTGTAAGTTATCAATAAAAACGTGTTTTTTTAAAATGATTTATTTTTAATTAATATTTTTCTACAAAATCAGTGTACTGAGTTTGAAGAACTAATCTATAATTACCTATTCCAATGGTATGGAAATCAATGGATACAAGATATGGAGTCATCTAGACTAGAACCTATCGACCAATTAAGCCAAGGAAATGTTAAAATTCAAGAAACGTTTTAGAAATGTTCATGTTAATGAAATTAATAATACTATTTTGAATTCATTTGACGTGATTTCACATATTTGAATAAATTTCTTTCACTCGAGACGGCGACACGAGTTTTCACTTTTTTTCGACTTGTTTAAGCCGCTGCCTTCAAGTATGACGATATATTGTATTCTTCATAATAATGTAAGTAAAACTAAGGATATAAATAAATTACTAATATTATTATTTGAATTAAACAAATTCAATGATCACTTAAATTTTTTATTAATAAAACGCAGTCGTTTTACATAGTTACCAAGAGCTCTCAATTCGGGTGTCGCCACCCCGGGAACAATTTATCGGATAACCATCACCTCTGCCATGGGTTTCCCCAAGTGGATCGCTCCGTTGGCGACCTAGCAGGGGTATCCGGGTTCACGGTACAAGATTTTAGCGTCTCGCGTGGCAGGTCGGATCAGGAGGGATTGGTTGAGGGAGATCCTTGAACTTCTCCAGCAGTACTATTTCGACCCACCGCCTTACACCCCAGTGGAAGGAATGTACTCATTCGTAATTCAACCTTGAACCTACCCACCCTCATACTTTTTTCTTTCTCAGAACTTCCTCTCCTTTCTTTCCCAAAAATAAAAGTTGACATATGCCCCGAGGGGAATTACTTTCCTCCCGAGTGGAGCTAAAGTAAACGACAACAAAAAACCCAAGCCATGGCATTGTGCTATCACCTATTTTACCCCATTCCTTTAAAAGTGTAACCCGGTCTCTTCCACAAAGTTCACCAGAGTTGCCACTGGAAATTCGGCTGTCTCCTTGCTCCACAATGTTACTTCCCAGGTATCTGACCCTTGGTCCCACCAGGGCGGGACATTGGCAACGTAGGTGAATTGGAGTCTCTATCCTGTTCACATTTCCTTGGTATAGCATCTATTGGTATTTTTCATTCTCAGCAGCTGCTTGCGTCTGCGTGAGATGGCAGTGTCCCGTTAGTAGTTCTACCAGTTCCTTCAGTGAGTGCTCTGATCACATTGAGTAGTTGCCTGGGTCCTCTAGGGTTTGATGAGTAAATTGTATTGTCTAATTCCAGGTGTCATCTCCCTCTACAAGAGTCCCATCTATCACAAAACCTGCGGGACTACGGGGTTAGTGATTTGGGTAGGTTGAAGGTTGAAGGGTACCATGAGGTTAAGGAGATAAGAGGAGACAAGAAGAAGGTAGCGTTGTACCTGGCTATTCAGACCAGGTAATGGCCGCGTTTTTGTTTCAAATACCGCGTTCGTCTTTTAAAGGTAGTCTCCCATCTTTGGGTAGGTACGTATGCAAACCTGAAAAGAACCCTTGAAAGATTTTGGTTTTTGTTCAATCTCCACTTTAAAATTAAAAATAAAGTATAAAAATTACAGTTTATCACTAAACTAAGAATTATTTAAATTAATGAGACCTTTACCTTTACGGAAATAGCTTTATCTTGAACACCTATCATCATGTTTCATTGAAATAATGAAAGAAAACCTTCTCCTCCTGTAAAATTTTCTAATGGTCGTTTGGACAATTAAGAACTAAGGCGACGAGATGTTGAAGTTAACGTTTTTAAAATTTTTTGAAGTGAAACTTCTTTGGCACTGTTGTGATTTATACTCGATGAAACGGAAATGAGCAACACTAAAAAGAGACAAACAACTAGATCTATAGGATTCAGCCTACGAGAGATTGAGATGTAATGAAATCTTATCCACTTACAGTACAGTACCTACGAAGCGTTGCGCTCTGTCAATCTGCGCGCATTGGCCGCTTTGATTATGAGCTCACAACAACCAACCTTCTTCTACCGCGTTTGAATTGCACTCGATTATTTCTTTTCGATTCGGTTAATTTTTACACTAATGAAGTTTAGTTCTAATTTTGTAAATAAAATGCAATTTACTGGGCATTTCAAAAAATTATTATAAAAAATATATAAATAGACTTCTCAAAATAAAGCAACAACTGTCTTCAAGAAGTTCGTTGTCGCTGTATAATATAATGTGTTCCTTGATTATACGAAGTTTTCAATCACCTGGTTATAAAAAACCTCAAATAATGAAGTATTTTCACTTTCGTGTATAATTTAACATGACAATATTGCTTTCTTATGACGTTATGTTTATCAGAATCCCATTTTAATGTAAATGGCAGATTTATTTGCCATGAAAATTTAATATAACGTGAAATTTGTTTACTTATTACAATTTTTAATTTAAGTGAAAATTTATTTGCTTTGTAACAGTTTACGAGTTTGTTACCTGGGATGAGGTGACAACAATGTACAAGGTACTCTGAGCGAAAATGACTCGCATGGCGGATGTAAAGAGTATGATAATGATTTTCTCGGAAAAGAAGGTATTTTAAATAAAAACATATATTAAAACAAAAATGACATCCTAACAAAAACTAAGGCTGTCTCTATCAGGCAAAGGGTTTGCTTAAGTTTAAATAAATAGTTCATGTTGATACCGTGATAAGTTGAGATGACGCATGATGAAATCTTCTTTTGAGAAATGAATCTCACGTCGTGAAAAGGGCAGGACTCCAGAGAATTGGCTCCCAGCCAAAAGAAAAGGACCCTCCAGAAGCAAAAGAGGCGGATGATTTTCGATGCCAATCATCCCTCCAGGATGATTTCCAGTCAGCTCCCAAGATGGCGAGTATGACGATCAGAATAGTAGGATCTTCAAAAAAAGGATCCGTCGTGTCGCGGTCCAGAGGACCGCCCAAAAGTCTCGGCTGTTCCACCAAGAATCCCTGGCTTTCTTTTTATAAATCTGCTGAGCTGAAGCTGTGCAGGATTAACAACTGTTGCATATCAAAATATTGCAGGGCTCACAATAAAACCAATGCCCAAAATGTCAATGGGCAAGCACTAGAGGTGCCACATACCATAAATAAAGTGTGTATAAGGGGGTGCACACACCTTGTTACAAATACTTTTATGTAACAAGTTATAACAAGTTTTAAAAATAATTAATCCTTATATGTGACGTGATACTTTTTTGTTGTTGTGAATACCTCATATAAGGTCGAACTGACGGCCTCCGTGGTTAAGTGGTTACGATCCATGGTTACGATTCCGGAGGTAGCGGGTTTAAATCTCGGCGCGCCCAAGTAAATCTTATTGAATTAAAATAGTGTTATTTCACAATTTATTCATTCAAATAATACACACGGTGTTAAGGGACTTGCCTTACTTCAACCTGATTAACCTGATTCCTGACATTATTTGGAGTTAAAAATTTAAAATAAAATTTGGTCTCCGATGACATTTTCGACGTTTTTTTCAACTCAAAACATTAACACTCAGTAGGTATTGGACCGGTAGGATCGGGGCTGAAATCAAAAGCTGATGAAATCGATAACTTTACAATATCAGATAGTAAGGAGATGATTTTATATCGATATCCCTAGCACAGTTTCACTGTTGATAGCCGAACCGATATTAGTGGGTAATAAATTAGAACTCGATATACGCTGGCAACATTGGCGGATCTATCCAGAAATTCATATTCAAAAACGTCAAACGCCATTCAAATACGTAAAAATATGAATAATTTGGCAATGTTGGTTGAATTGAAGTACTAAACTTAATATGCATTGGCAATCCGCATTTACTTTTTGACACCACACGGGAATTAATTAGTTAATCATATCTTTAGTTATATTTCAACCACTTTAGTTTCACAAAATTTGAACAGAATAATTTGGTCGCGTCTTAGTTGAATTATAAAGTCTATGAATCGCGTATATGACTTCTTTCAATACAAACATCTTCGTTAGTTCAATACGTTTATTAAATAAGCCAGTAATGTTGATTAACGAACGACATAATTCAAATAAATGCATATATTGACAGCTAACCGTAACTTATCTGATACTATGGAATCCGGGCTAAAATTTGTCAATCGTCGCGTCGGTCGGAATTTCTCTTACCAATTATTGCCAACTGACCATAGATGACGAATTTGGGCAATATCGTATTGATTTAGGGTTATATTGATCGACCATGCTAGGTACCCAGGGTGAGGGGTTGAACGATTGCTCGACTGAGTGTCCAGTGATGAAGGTGGAAAAATTGTTTTGTTGCTCGGTTTTGAAGAAAAAAAAACATTAAAAAAATTTACTGGACACAAAAATTTCATTTACACTCTCTGCTCCAAATAATGTCAGAGATCACTGGTTAAAGTAAGTCGCTTAACCAGTGGAGCGCTTTTTTACCATAATATGGTACACTATTTAAAATACCTCAGATCGCTTTGCTGCCAATTTTGGCAAATTTTTCCTTATTTGTAAGTAATTATAATATATTTGTTTTATAAATCCTACCAATATGTGATAATCGACAAAAGATAGGTGAATTCATTGGCTATATAGATATATAATCAGTTTGTTTTTTTTTTTTTTTTTACATGAGCTCCACACAGGAGGCCCCGAGGAAAATAATTTCCTTCAGGGCCTATGACATCTTTGGGGATGCTGTGTGGAGGGTTTTTTAAGGAAAGGAAGGAGAGTTCTGGGAAGGGAAAGGGTGTAAGGGGTGGGTAGGAATCCAACACCTCTGCCATAGGTCACCCCAAGTGGTTCGCTACGTTTGGTGATTTAGCAGGAGTGCCAGGGTTCATGGGGTGAGGTTTGTCTAGGTGTTGAAGGTGGATGACCAGGACACACTGAACCCCAGATTCCTACCCACCCCTTACACCCTTTTCATTCCCAGAACTCTCCCTCATTTCCTCAAAAAAACCCTCCACACAGCATCCTGACATAGGCCCTGAGGGAAATTATTTTCCTCAGGGCCTCCTGTGTAGAGCTCATGTAAAAAAAAAAAAGATGGGGAAGAGGAGTGTTGGAGGAGTGGGAGTACCCACCTGCCTAGCAAACGGCAAACATTTATATTATTTAGGTAGGTACGTCTCAATATAAAAGTATACCTTTTTGATAAAATCGGACACAAGACACTTTGTTGTATTCGTTGCATATAACCCACACGAGTCGTGTTGATATATTAAATAAGCGAAACAATTATGCTGTGCCGCCAAGTGCTAAGATCTGCGCAAAGACAAAAATGGTTTCCTTGAAAAACATAAAAAATGCACTTAAAATAATTAATTTTAATAAGTTGGTCTTGCAGGCCTGATATGAGAAGAAGATACGTAAAAAATGTTGAAACAACAGGAAAGAATTAGGAATTTATGTTTTAGCTTCGTCTTTTTCACACTAAAAAGTTTCAGTCTATTCCCACAATGTAACAGTATATAAAAGTGCGTATGTAAGAAAGAATGGAAAAGGTTAAAAAAGCTAATTTGGGTTTAGTGTGCTACTAGAAACAATGTGATTTACATAAACAAGTTCACATGCGGTAGAAGCGAAACCTTCAGAAAACTAAAGTAGACAAGAGTGGAGGGGGGGGGGGGGGGCTACTAAGCACCACACAAAGAGGAGACCGATTACTCTTTCTCATTCTCTTGCAGGCTAAATCCTATATATGAATGAGTTGGTCTCTTTTTAGTGTCGCTTTTTCGTTTCATAGACTTTCAAATCACAACGATGCTTAAAAAGTTTTCACCCCAAAAAGATTTATTTAAAAAAAAAACTCACTTAACTCTTTTCGTTACGGATTACTTTGACTCGTCCCGTTATGATGTTGTTAGGTGACGGATTAACGTACGAGTAGAATCCCGTTAACCGCTCGGGTCACGTCGTGCCATATTCGGCAGGAAACGTCAATAGCCGTTGAGCCACGTTGTGGCGTATGTGGCACCAAATCACCAAATCACCAAAAAACACTTTCTTTCCTTTTTTGTACTACGGTCAGACATAAGATATAAACAGTTTTAGAAAGAGCCAAGCGTTTGAAAAATTTTGATATCAAATAACAAGCGGTAATATTTCTAAACAAATCTCTAATTTGACAGATTTTTAACTGATATACTATATCGAAGGCCCAGAAACGGAAACATGCCTGAAAAACCATAAAATCGATATGGGTATCAAAATTGTAAAAGCTTCCAAGGCCTGAATAAATAAATAAATTAAAAAAAATTTTTTTTTTGAAAAAATGATAAATCGAGTGCAGTTCACACGCGGTTGAAGTGATACCTTCGCCCACACATTCTCAACCAATAGGAGCATTGAAAGTGAGGTCATAATTAAAGTGCCCAATGAGCGTAGTTTGACGCTTCGTGGGTACTGTAATGCGTCATTTCCGTTTCATATCTCAACCAATAGGAGCCTTGAAAAGTAAGGTCATAATCAAAGCGGCCAATGGGCGTACTGTACCTGAGCGAAGTTCAGTATCTTCGACGCTACGTAATGCGTCTTTTTCGTTTCGTCTGAATTTCATTTCAAATTACAACGGGGGGGGGGGCTAAAGAAGTTTCACTTTAGTCTCGTAACGTTGACAAAAGTTTTAAATTTGGGAGGCGGGAATGGGTACCGCTGCCCCGGGAACCTTTATTGGATAACCAACACCTCTGCCATAGGTCACCCCAAGTGGTTCACTACGTTTGGTGATTTAGCAGGGATGCCCGGGTTCATGGGGTGAGGTTTGTCAATGTTTTGGAGGTGGATGACCAGGACACATCGAAACCCAGATTCCTACCCACTCCTTAAACCCTTTTCTTTCCCAGAACTCTCCTCTCCTTCCTTTCCTTAAAAAACCCTCCACACAGCATCCCCAAAGATGACATAGGCCCTGAGGGAAATTATTTTCCTCAGGGCCTCCTGTGTGGAGTTCATGTACAAAAAAAAAAAAAAACTTTTTTATATTTCGAATTTACAGTGAAAACTATTGAAATTTAACATTTTTGGATGGGTGCGCCAAAACAATATATTGTTTATCTCAAAATAACAGATCTTGACTTGTTGCAGTTATAATGGTCCACCGATATATCGTCCATATCGAAGAAAAATATTTTTTTAAATTTAGGAATTGGCCCAAAAAGGTTGGGAAACACTGTGTTATAAAAATTTACTTAAGTGCTTACGTTTAAGGCATTCCGAGTCAAACTTTTGATTTAAGTGAAAAAGAAATTCTCAAGATTTAGTATCCGTCCCCTACAACTCTTATTTTTCAAGGTTATTCATTTTTAAGGTCTCCGAAAAGACATAATAATAACACTTTAAAGACTTTCCAAATAAAAGAACGCGTTCTTTATTCAAAACACCGGCGTTCCATTTTAGACCCGTGACTTAATGGCAATTAATGGATTAATGGTTTATAGATTTAATGGCGGTTGATTCATGTCATGTAATAACAAACCATGAAATGTGGAGACATGCACATTACAGGTAAATCATTTTAAAGAGATGCTTGCTTGCGTTTTGTAGTGGTATATTGGATGGATCAAAAAATAATTTTATTTAATAATTATTTGTTTTGTTAGGAAACTGAGGAATTTTTTTTTTTTTTTTTTTTACAGTTAATACCGCACAAGAGTCCCAACTGCTCCCGTCTGGAGCCAGTGAGACTGTGGCATCCCCAATCGGGGTATGTTGTGAGGCTGAAGGTAGTGGGGAGGGGAAGGAGATAGGGAAGAGGAAAGTGGGGATGTACCTGGCTATTCAGATCTAGTCACTAAACACGGCTAAAGCCATTTCAAGCAACGTTTCAATTCTGAATGGTGGTCTTACACCAGGGCGATACTGATAGTATCTTCCACTCTGGAACGTGCCGCAAATATACTATTTATTATTTTAAATGAATAAATTGTGAAATAACACAAATTAATCAAATAAAATTTATTTGCGCACGCCGGGTTCGAACCCGCGACCTTCGGATTGTGAGTCGAGAGTCTTGCCTCGGGACCACGGAGGCCGTCAAATGCCGTCGGAATGAAACAAACAATATGTAAAAAATTACATTGTCGAATGAACAAGTGGCGCGAGTTAAAATTTTAATTTTGGAATTGATTGATGTCGTGATCGGCTGGCGTAGTCTAGCGGTAAGGCTCTTGAATCGCATTCCGAAGGTCGCGGGATAGATTCCGGCGTGTAAAATAAATTTTATTTGATTAATTTGTGTTATTTCACAATTTATTCATTTAAAATAATGTATAGTATATTTGCAGTTCCAGAGTGGAAAAAACTCTTAGTATCGCCCTGGCGTAAGACCACTATTCAGAATTGAAACGTTGCTTGAAATGACTTTAGCCGTGTTTGGTGACCAGATATGAATAGCCAGGTTCTTTCCGTCTTCCTCTTCCCCATCTCCTTTCCCTCCTTACTACCTTCAGCCTCACAACACACCCCAATTGGGGATGCCGTAGTCTCACTGGCTCCAGATGGGAGCAGTTGGGAGTCTTGTGCAGTATTCATATTTAAAAAAATATGGCACATTTTGTGCATTTTCGGGGTAAGAGGGGACTGAGGGCGGGTGTTCCGAACTAGTTTAAAAAAACTTTTTGAAACTCGGTACTATCGGTGTGTGCAAATACATTAAAAAATGTCCTTTTTAAAATGGGTTGTCTGTAACTACTTACGTAATATTGTTATTATCTTCATGGTTTTTTTATGGTCAAAATCTCAAATCATTGGGTTCCCAGTCCTACAGTCTGAAGATCTAGATTGCATTTAGTTTGTAATCTTACATAAAGCCAATAAAAATGTGCGTTAAGAAAACGAAGAAAATGTTGGTAGTTCTTAATTGAAGTATGATATTAATTAAGTTAAGAACGAAGGGGTAGGATCGAATAAACTCAGTGACTAGAGCCTGGGTTCAATTCTTAGATTCGAGCTTTTATTTTTCTGATTTCCTCTTTCAAAATTTCGTTTTGAGAGTCGCTAATATTGTCTTCAATTTGAATTATTATTCATATATGCATTCTTCGGTTGAATAACGTTGGTACACGTGTTACGTTACATTATAATATAACTAAAATAACATAAATTAAGTACACCCGACAGTTTTTATGACTTCCGTTGACAATCTAAAAATGCAAATATTTGTGAGATCATGTAGGTGGTTACTTGCCGAGGTGTATATGGCTTTAAATTATTAGTAACTAAACGCATTAGTACATTCCACCAAGTACAATACGAGATATATAGAAGATATATCAACCCTTCAGCTTCCATTGGTAAGTTCCTGCCTTGTGATTCACCCACTGAACAGAAGTTTCCTAGACATGTGATCTATACTGAATGAAAACAGACATGGCAATGAAATTTACTATCTTTTCAAGAAAGAAATTCGATATTCGAATCAAATCAAAAAATTAAAGTTAAAACAAAAAACGGTATATTACATCACAATTATACCAAAAGAACTGTTACCAACGTACACTATAAAGCGCAAAGACAATTCATCTACCTAGCTTCTGAAATCTTCAACCTTCTGCCTGAATTTAAAAACCTAAACTCAACTCCAGGATATTTTCACTGTTTTTTTTCTCATAAAGATGGGGAAGGTATTTTTATTTTATTACTAGCTGGGTTACCCGGCTTCGCTCAGGACGACATTCGAGAGTGTTCTGGAATGTTCCATTATTTATTTATAGCGTACCCGACAGACGTTGTTCTGTACACAACTGTCGGGACAAACTAAAATTAAAATAGAATAATATTGAATATTCGATACTGCGATGGTAGCGCAGTCTGCGGATCCAATGTAAAAAAACAACAACTCCTTAGAAATAAAAAAAAAATAATTAAAATAACATCATCCAGTGGACCAAATTGTGAATCTAAACCATTCTCGAATCCCCTTGAACCCACACAAAAAAATTCATCAAAATCGGTCAAGCCGTTTAGGAGGAGTTCAGTGACATACACACGGACAGAAGAAATATATATATATTAAGATTATGTTGACGAATACAAATACGACAGTTGCTTTGTTATTCGTGAATTCGGCGGCGTTGACGTCACGCCGGGCAACGTTGTGATAGCCGTCTTACGAGACAATGGGGTTTTTTTTTAAGTTTACATAGGAAAACAGTTGTATATGTATAAAATCATTGTACATAAAATAGTGAATGTAATATAAACCAGTAAAGTTCCATTTATTATACGTTTTGTTATCGTTACTGATTAGGAAGCATGTGGTTAACAGGTTATAAAAGTACACAATGTAAGAAAAAAATATTAAAAATAAAAAAATTTTTCATGTTCTCCGTAAACGGTTATGTTATACACCAATATACAATGGAGAAGATTTCAAAATAAAAAGTGCATGGGAGCAGTTTTACTATTTTGTGACATGTGTCAAAAGGTAGTTGCTGAACTGCCTATAAGTGAAATTGAAAATATCGATGATCAATGCAGAATTGTTAAGCAGTTGAGTTGCTCTGTTAATTGGCGAGTTTGCTCACTTTCGAAGCATATAATAAAAAAGTGCATGGGATTTCCCACAAGTATACGCGATAGGAAAAAGTTAATGTCTTTCAACATAGGCGGATTTAGTACAGTACCGAGATTATCTTAAAAAAATTTACCTAAAAATATTTTTCGGCGGGCTTCTCAGGTATTGAAATCGAGCATTCCTGTTAAGAACAAGTATGTGTACAGGTGTGTCCAAATTTGCTCTGATAAATGCCAACATTCAAAAATCCTCAAACTCGTGATGATAAAACAATTAAAATTATGTACTTTTTGTAATTATTTTTTGATCATAAGTATTGATAATTTTTCAATAATGTCTAAGCAAAATAAGAATGTAATTTTTTTTAAATAAATTAATTTGTAAGACCGTAAATAAATAGACAAACTGAAGTATTTTCGTCACAAAAGAAGGGCGCGGATCTTTTTTTTTATGATTTTATTTGAACTAAAATTAAAATTCTGAAAAGTAGATTTCCCAAATAATTTTTTGATTTATTTTACTGCATGGATTATATGATTTGAAATGTATGTTGTATAATACAAAATTTTGTTTGAAAATTTGACAAATCTGCCAACGACCTACAGTAAAACCTTATTGTACTAAAAATAAAAAATATTTTCTCAAAATTTAAAAAAAACTAGATAAAACAACAGTCTTTCGAAATCAATTTATAATTTTTTTGTAAAAAGAGTCAATATGTCTAAAATTTGATTTAAAAATGACATATTTCCGGTTTTGTCTGGTTATTCCCTCTTAACAATTACGAAAAAAAATATTCAAAAATAGCCCATAACCTAACCAAACCTATTTTTTAATCATTTTTTTTAGTAAATTTTTATCACTTTAATGAATTTTCAAAGAAGGTGTAAGTAGTGTGTTGTTGAGTTGTTCCGGTGGTCACCGTTTTATAAATACCTATAATATTTTTCATATTTTTTTGTTTTGCACATGTATTTAGGAACAATATAATTTATTTTGTATATAAACTGTAGATTAAGAATTATTTGTAAGTCTGAATTATATTGTTATTATATTATTATAACGGAATTCCACCACGAATTGTCAGTATCAAAAATAGAAATTTTATGTGGTTAGTGACGCTACTGCATTGTAAGTTGTTTGGTATTTTTGTATGTGGCCGAGTAACTAACCGCATTACTCACTATGAAGTACTCTAGTTCTAAATAAACTCCTGAGTTTGACTAAGGGTTTTATTATTGACTTGCGGCTTGACAGTGAGGTCACATTCTCACAGTATAACTATTTACTTTATAATGCAATCCTTTATAATAGGGCTGGGGAATCAATAAGGCAATATTATATGCGCAGAAACAGTGCGTTAAATTTTTTCTATATTTCTAAAGAGCAATCTAGATTAATATAGATAAATAGATTTTCAAAACGATACGACAGATGTTTCTATGTCATACTGACGTTGTAGCCAGTTAGAACTGTTTCGAAATGTGCGATTTTCTAATCTATAGAATTATTATTATATTACAGTGATGAGAATCAGAAAAACATCCAATCTTCCACACATTTTTAACGGAATTCATATAGTTGGTGAAAATACCCCATTTCAAAATACAAATAACGTTATGGATCCTTACACCTGCAAAACATTTCAATCATAATTCCCCTACATACTACCTTTCCTCAGACACCCTTCATACATATTTAATATTTTCTATTTAATTTAATCCTCATTTTCTATATTTTCACATGAACTATGTAATCAACTAACTACCAATCGTAAAATGTAATAAATCAATCTGTAAACTTTGTCCGCAATAGCACAGTGAAATACTGGGTGAAATTATATAACAAAATTATGCTTCTACTTTTTTGCATGAATAAAAAAAGGTTGATCAATTTCACCCAAATTAAGGGAGAGTTGACCTTAATTCGGTCTACCGCACACACCCACCACCTTCATATTCTATCGGTTTATCTGTTCAGCGAATTGGTCTCACTTCTAAAGCCTTGTTCACAAGGAGGTCAATTATTTGGCGTCGAGACTTTTAAGCGTAGGTGTTAGAGTTGGACACTTTTGTCATTTGTGACATTTAAACTTAAAATAGAAAACAGCACTTTTACATGAAAGTCATAGATTTTCGGGTACCGGCAAGTTTTAAATGCCAAGAAGATCTTTCTTTCACAATTTTTGCTTTTTCCATAATAAATTTAAAACTATTAACCGTTGCGTTGGTAGAAGAAATTATTTACTGCTATAGAAGTTAGCCGCATATTCTATCCTAGCAGTTTTGTGAACTCGCGTCCAAAAAAGTAATTTTCTCTTATTATTAATAAATCAAAACCAATATTTCTTCTGAAATCTTCAAAATTGGAAGTAGGTACTTACATACCCACATATTTAATTATACACCGTGTAATATTTTGTCCAAAGAAACGTAACTATCTCAATGACTCAAAAAACAAAATTATTAAAATGTTACGTAATTTAAATTGCTAGAAAGCAATTTGTCAACGGGTTTTTTTTATTATTAATCTACTTTATATAAAAAACAAAATGTAAATGAAAATTTGGTCTCCGGTGAATTTATTGAAGTCTTTTTTTTCATTTTTTTTTTCTTCAAAATCAAAAAAAAGAAATTTCTTCCACGTGTCATCACAGGTCACTCTTGTGTGAAAGGGGCTGATAGTGAACGGTTTATATTAACGAATGAGGACACTTTTTATTAACCGCACATACCAAAGATACCGCATGAGTATTTTCCATATTCGTTGCGACCTCTCCACGTCCCACAAGTGCATTGCAAGGTACGTCACAATATTATCATTATTCATAACTGCAGTGGCTGCATACAGACTTGTGCTATATTTAACCTCCTCCCACCGGCACTGCTGCGACCACTTTCCCTCTCTACGGAAACTCAGCTGCAGGAAGGTATGTACAACCTAAAGAGTAGTACCGTAACACGGGGTGAAGACAAACGCGTCGAAAATGTAAACACTGCACATACAATATTACCAAAATTTGGCTTTCGAAGAAACGAATGGGCGATATACGAATGTGATTTTTTTTGTGAAACCGCAACTGGTCTCAAGTGGTCCCAACCGTCTGAAGCTAGTTAGACTATGCCAACCCCAATAGGTGTATATTGTGAAGCTGAAGGTAATGTGGAGGGTAAGCCTCTTAGGAGAGGAAGGTGGGGAAGCATTTGACTATTCAGATCTATTCACCAAAAACAGCCAAAACCATTTCAAGCAACGTTTCAATTCTGAATAGTGTTTACACCAAGGCAATACTGAAGGCTCCTTCCACCGTGGAACGTGCCGCAAATATACCATATATTTTTTAAATGAGCAAATTGTAGAATAACATAAATTAATGCATGATGGGATTTATTCACAGAATGTGTAAGCCATTCAAGGGCCTTCAATCTATTCGAACCATTTACAGAGCCTTAATTAGAAGTTAGAAGTAAAGTTGAATATAGAAGTACTATTTAGAATCCAAATTACTGCAAATATGAAAACAATGTAAAATTGGTTAAAAAAAATTGCTAAGACTGTTGTATTTCTAATGTAGTCTATGTGACCATCTTAGATAATAGACATATGTCTTGAAAACTTAATGAATATACTTTGATCTAATGTGTTTACATAAAATAAATCAATGTCATCTTGATACTTCGTTATGTCTTTAGTATCAATAAAGTAGTATAATTATGTCTTAGCAATATTGAAATAAATGTTCCCAATTCCTATTGTTTAAAACGCCATGTTTCATTTGAATAAATTAAAAAATAATGCCGCTTATTCAGCCCTCTTGCCCAAATGAATCGACTGTACAGGGTGTTAAGGCGCGTAATTGACTTACTTTAATCAGTGATTGCTGACATTATTTGGAGAAAAAAATGTCAATGAAATTTTGGTCTCCGGTGATCCGGCCTGCCACGTGGTTGGTGGGCAGATTCCTCCACCACCAAGATCCAGACAAACCTAACTCCATGAACATGCTAAGTCACCAAACGTAGCGAACCACTTAGAATGAACTATGGCAGAGGTGTTGGTTATCCTGCAAATAGTTTCCTTTCATAATACAATATGCTTTTCATGGACAACATCACATCCCATTTTGTTCTGATTTATAAGGCGTTGAATGTGTTCCTCTTCCTTAAACCCAAAATAAATCAAATTGTTTCTTATTTTTGAAAAATAGTCGTTAGAAAAATCAAAGTTCGGTTCTTGTCACACGGGGACACACATCATTTTATTTTACATCTCTAGTTATATATTGTGTTATGTTAGTTATTTAGTTATTTATGTTTTTGTTTATTCATTGTAAATATTCTGTGTTTTATTCACCTGGTAATTACAAAGTCACTACATCTAACGGTTCAAAGGTAGCACAATAAAGTCTGAGCATTTTCAATATTACCATACATTATACACGGTAAACCTACCAGTTTCTTTCCATACAAGTTGTGGACGAATCCGATCTACACCAGATGTCACCATGAATGTTATTAACTAAGAATAATGACTGAAAAAAAAACTTTATTATGTAAAAATATTTTTATATAGGTGCGAATAAAAATAGATACCACGTGGATTGGCGACATAATATGCAGTTTTGTATTTGAACGTTAAATGAAATCGGTTTATTTTTTATTCCATCATTTTTTAAATTTCGCATTCAAATGTCTGTTGAGAGTCCTTTAGGAAGGTGATATTGTCGTAATGTGTTTTAAATCGGCCGTATAAGATACAAGAAGCATTTTTTAAGGTTCAAAACACCATAAAATCGAGACAATTGCGGTAAGCTACTAACAAATCCAAGGTGGATTGGACACTTTTGGAATTCCTACAATTACGGCAGGGCGATGGCACAAAAAAGTCTTATCACAATAATGCTGCAGCTCTTTCTTACACACTAAATAATAGTGAAACAAACTATGTGACAAACTATGTGACAAACAGTGTAAGCGGGTCTGCTTCCTTCAATTTTATTGAACCCTCCTCACTTCTGTCAAGAGATCTGAGGGATCTCGTGTCACCGTGCCGTTGCCGTGGGAATTATAAAAACAGCCATTCGCTGGCATTCAAAAGCTAAGCCGAGCTTAAAAAGCAACAGAAATACCAGCCATTAAACTTTTTTGACTTGCAGGAGACATTTAAGAATTCTTTTAAAAAGCACTTTGTTTCTATAAAAAGTCTTCCGTCTTAGAATCGAAATTATTTCGTTATAATATACGTCATTTTCTCACCCCATTCAAACTTCAATAAACTGTGATCGTTCTCTTATAACCGTTGGGTTAAAGTAATAGATATATATTTATTAATTTATTTATTATTTGAAACATTTACAGAGTGTTAACAATTATTACAATAATAGAATTGCCGTTGGGATGTACAAATTAGAAATGTTCACAACATGAGTAATCAACGTTTGGTTGTTACTAGACGGAAGTGCATGTTGTGATAATAGAAATAATGATAATCAAAATGAAATATAAAATATAGTAGTGTCAAATATAATACACAACCTGCAGAGAAAGAGAAAAAGGAAAGAAAGAAAAAGAAAGGGTATGACAATAAAGCATTTACATAACTGTTCTCCACGAAGTGTCACGGTAGGAATTTGATAATTTGTTTTTTGAAATATGTGAGATTGTTTGCATAGATATCTATATGGTCACATTAAATGGTATTATATAGACGACACATTCGAGACAGTGAATTAAAGTTTGCAATATTTTTATTAAATAATTCAAGATGGAATATTTTATGACTCCTTAAATTACGTCTATGTAGATGTAATCTGAGCGTGTCATATTATTACAATAATACATTAATTTGCACTTCTGCATATTTACATAGAAATATAGGCATCTAGTGAGTTCTTATTTGTTTAATAGTTATTTATGGCTTATTTAAATTATGGTGCTTTAATGTAAATAACCTACAAAGAAATCTACACAAGTGTTCTAATAGTCCCATAAAATGAATAACAATATGTCTAAACAATGCACGGTTCACATTAAATAATGTTTTATAAATTAATTCATTAGAATACGTTTAAGGCTTCTCTGGAAGGATGTAACACTCCGTGAGATATTACCCATATTATTTTCTCACAGGGAGTAATAAATAAATTTGTAATCAATGAAGACAATATAAGGAACACTCGATCGAAAATCGGAAAAAGATTTAAATTTATTTTTTATTATTAATCGTTTATTCCAGATCTCGGGGAGGGTGGTGCAGCCCCACGAGTTCCATATTATACATATATAACATATCAAATAGAAATAAAAATATTGCAAATGAAATGAAAAAAAAAGTTAATGGTATCAGAAAATAATAATAATCCAAAAATAAAAGAAGAGAATTTGAAAAAAGTTAACTTTTTGTTTTAAATCTATGTCATCAGGAAGTGGCTTCATCATTTGTAGATGAGACCCTGCCAGAAGTGGAATGCTGCCATCACAATACTGTTTTCGCTCGAGGCTAGTCGCGTTCTAAAATTGGTGATCCGTTTTTTTCATTAGTGCTCGGAATCCGGGAACGCGCCCTTCTTCAAACATCTCGGTGGCACTGCAGTACCAGGACAATCCAAAAAGCATTCGATACTTGTTGTACTGTACTTTAATTCTTTTTAGTGATGCTTTGTTAAAGTTGGTCGTGTTGGTGATGTTAAAAAGTTGTCTTTTTGCACCTGGGCTGCACTTGTCGAATCTTCGAGAAATCATATTTACCCTAATGCACAGTGATCTTCTCTGTCGCTCAATATCCGAATCATCGTTGAGGTCCGCTGTTACGATGAGTCCTAAGTATTTGACCTCGAATTTTCCAGCTATTTTTGTATCTTCTAGGCTGACGGGTAATACTTTTATGATACTTTCTAAAAAAAGGTCTCAACTAGGAATCGAACCCAGGACCGGGGCGGTGTTCTACCACTGAGTGAATGGCACCCTATCCGATTTGGTCGTATTTGTCAATCATAATTCGACTAAGAACTACCAACATTATCTTCATTTTCTTAACGCATATTTTTATTGGCGGCTATCTCTATGTATGATTGCAAGATTCATCCCGAACTAAATCAGATGGGCATAAGGAATTTTAGGGAGACAGGTCGATTGTAGGCATTTTCTGTACAAAAAATTTTCCCGCGGGAGGTAAATGTTTTTTTGCAATACAAAATAACCTATCACTTCCCAGTCTCTTAGCCATCCCTAAGCAAAAAAATCACGTCGATCGGTCGCTCCGTCGCGACGTGAAGGAAAGACAAACAAACAAACAAACACGCTTTCGTATTTATAATATTAGTTGGGTAGTCATTATTGTAACAGTAAAGCCGGGTCTCCAGCGACAACACTATCACAAACTTTAAACCAAATGTTTGAGCAAAAATGAAACATTGGGGCAGGGCCATAACGTTTTTGTTTTTCGTGGGCGATTGAACAAAGCCCCGACACAAAACACTGTATTTCAATTATTAACTGTGCTTTAAGATGCGAAATAATGCAAAATCATATATTTTTGTTTTGAAAATTTGATCGCTTAGAAGTATTATAGATGCTTCAATTAAATACTGCATGTAGAACATATCTTGGCCCTTAAAAATGTCGGTCATTTTTTGTCTTTTAATAAGCCTAGAAAAAAATAATGTATTAGGTCTATAAAAAAACAATTTCAAGTGCAAACTCTCCCACTTATAAACCTTCTTTCGGATATGGTTTTATTGTTTATTATAGCAAATTCAGTTTCTTTTATAATAATCACAAATAAAATTATAAAATTACGTCCGAACTTCACAAGATAAAATAAAATATGCATTTTTGCGTTGTCTTTTCACAATACGGCCGGCAGTCGACGAATTTGGATTTTCAAAGTGAACCTTATGCGGTCCACCCAAGGACTACTGATTTGCCACACCCATTTTGTATTAGTTCGGCCCCGGCCGGAGCGGGGAATCGACGATGGCTCCGCGTCGCTTTCAATTTCAAATTTTAAAATCAATTTTAAATTTCCTTTTTATTACAATAAGCAATGCGTAAAAAAGGAATTAATGTTTTTTACAGGCCTTTACGAAATCAACCTGTAAAGAAAATTCTCAAATACCTTTTCCAACCTTTCCAAAAGCTTTATCTCAAGTATTTTTAAACTCCTCCCTCAAAGGGGCGTGAATTCTGATTTCGATTTTTCGCAGGACTATTGGATCTACTTAAATTTTCTTTGATCTTTTCGCTGGAGACTTGACTTAAGAATCATTGCATCATTCACTAACATTATGACTTTCGCAGTACTAAAGCCTTTGCAGTAATCAGTGTTATATCACATGTGCGTAATTATAGAATATCAATTGATAGGTAACCATGTTGGCAGTTCTTGTAGCTTCTAACCTTCTTTGCGCTAATACTCAGAAATAGTGTTGTTCATTCAACGAGTAAAGTTGTTGTAATTTAAGGACTACACATTCTAGGAAGAGATCCGTAGAAATAAACGGAAAATTTAAATAAATCGTCATCATAATGATTACATGTCTTCATAGAAATATTGAGTTATGTTGATTAGTTCTAAATGAATATATTTTGCTTGAATTTAATTTAATTAACATTATTGGACCGGGTGAGGTTTGTCTGGGTCTTGGAGGCGGATGACCAGGACTCACTGAACCCCAGATTCCTAACCATCCCTTAAACTCTTTTCCTACCAGAACTAGAACTCTCCTCTCCTACTTTTCCTTAAAACAACCCTCCACACAGCATCCCCAAAGATGACATAAGCACTGAGGGAAAATATTTTCCTCAGGATGGTAAGAGGGAGGGGTGAGTGGGGGATAATTGATAAGTGCAAGCGCCACAGTTATTTCCCCCTAATACTATGCGAGCGAAGCCGCGGATGAAAGCTAGTAATAAATAAAGAAATACAATTGTTAGTAAGTACTTGAACCCAATATATGTAACAAAAAGTAGATTATACATAATTATAAGGAACGATAATCTTGAAAATATAACTGTTAATATCGCTTTCTACGAAAAAGAAATAAAGTTAATTTGTTTGTTTCTATATTATGGGTCAGCAATGTTGCAATCTTTACTCTCTGGCGGATGCTAATTGTTGGGAACGTGATGTTGAGCATGTTTTCCTCTCTGCCTGACGAAATGGTTCCACATATAACGCATCACCCGTCTCACACTTTTGAATTTACTTACTCCCTTTCATAATGTGAAACAATTTTCCCCAAGCTAACGGTAAAGTCATTATTTTCGATTTTAATCTTTACTATAAATACGTTTCCAATATAGATGCTAAAAATATAAGCCCTATGTAAATTGAACCTTTTACTACAGTTTTGCGTTAGTATAACAAAAAAATGTTATTACGTTATCTTAATGTATAAAAATTGATGTATCTTTGTTTGTTCCTTATGCTTTCCTAAAACTTGATTGGCATGAAACTTTGGGGATTTGACGTACGCATGCCCGTGATGGTTTTAATGTGTAATAGTGAGCTCTGGCGTTATGAAATTTCTTCCTTTTTTTACATTAACTCTGCACAGGAGGCTCTGAGGAAAATAATTTCCCTCAGGGCCTATGTCATCTTTGAATATGCTGTGTGGAGGGTGTTTTTGAGGAGAGGAAGGAGTGAACATGGGTCTTGAAGAGACCCATGTTGTAGGAGGGAGGAAACACAGAGGCCGACAAATTGTTCCACAGCCGAGCTGTTGAACTCAAGAACGAGTCGTAGAAACGACCCGTTCTCATGTGACTAATGGCAACCGTGTACAAATATTGAGTGCGCGTTTGGCGTGTTTCCCGACTACGCACCGGTGCCGAGGGGATCAATGACGCTAGTTCCTTGGAGCATCTTCCATTGTAATACCGGTAGAACAAGGATAGCATTCCCACCTGGCGCCTGTGATCTAAAGATTGCAGTCCGTTTGTTAGGTTAGGAGAATCTATCAAACGGACCGCCCGTGTCTGCACAGAGTCAAGGATTTTTTTCAGGTATTTTGGGGCTCCAGACCAGAGGTGGCTGCCAAATTCGACCGTGATTTGACCGATTTGTACAGGGTTAGCAGTTGTGTACTATTAAAGTATCTGCGGGCCCTGTACAGTACGCCCAGTTTCTGAGAGGCTAACTTAACTCTGGCCTCGATGGAGCCCCCGTACCTGAGCTGGTCATTTAGAGTTACACCAAGCATATCAATGGAAGGCCTGTTCGGGAGAATGCTTCCGTTGAAGGAGACTAGATTATCATTTTGATCCCTTCCTATACTATTCATTCGATTGCGATGAAATTTTGGTGAGCTGTTGAGCGCACGCCCGCGAAGGTTTCTATATATATTAATGAATTCTGAATTTGCATAAAAAATGTTGTTTGAAAAATTAGGGTATTTCATGGTTTAACGGCAGGGAGGTGGAAGGGAAGGAGAGGGGAATCCGGGAAGGGGGGAGGTGAATGAAAGAGGGGGAAGGCGGAGAAAGTTGAAGGGAAGTGCGGGAGGGGTAGGGGAGGCGGAAGGGAAGGGGAGAAGGAAGGGGAACAGGGACGAATGGGAAAGGACTCGCAGGGAGAAACAATTTATTTATTTAATTGGCATTGCAACGCATGCCGGGAAATTTTTCAATACTACTGAAAAAAAAATAACTCGCTTAATGAACAATTTTAAAAAATGTTGCATTTATAACACGTAATTTTAGTTTTTTCTGTCTCGGCGCCCAGATTTTCTGCTTTAAGATAAATTAATATATATTAATATTTAATAATATAGATAAATTAATTTTAATAATAAGAAAAAATAAGATTTATAATAATTTATATTTATAATAATTAATATTTATAATAATTTATATTTATAATAATTTATATTATGTGGTTTTTTTTTAAAATAAAAACGTACCTTGGCTTTATTTTTGTTCATACAAAGCAGATACTTTGTGATGTGACATTATAATTTGAGTACTAAACTTAGTACTTACATTGACATTATAATTTGAGTAGTAACACCAGTTTGATTGTGTTAACTAAGTTAGTATTTTATTTAAAATAATTAGTATATTCATTGCAGAGGGAAGAGGTTGAATTGGTTGCATCAGATATATCTGGGAAACTATGCGCGAGAGATTGATCCCTTACCGGTCTAGTCTCAAATTGAGCATTTCCTTTTCCAGAAAACATTTATTGATTATAAGAAAACCTGAATTATTACAAAATAGGATTGGTGTTAGATATTACATTAATAACAGCGTCATATTTACAGTGTATCCTGGGGCCGTTTGGCTCTAGGTAAAAAAATTCATGAAAAAATAGGGCACGAAATATTTCGTACTTTAGCATGCAAGATTACAGGCTACCGGTTTTGGAGGAAGTTGAATGTTGAATGGAAAGCATTACTTATTGATTGCCTAATCGTCAAGTTTTGACGGGAAATAAAAATAAAATTGACAATATCATACGCGATGTGTGCACGAATTGACAAGATTAATTTATTTTAACCGCAGAAGAAAAAACAACACGATATGTTATCTTTTATTTGAATTTTAACTAATTTTTTTTTTTTTTTTTTTAAATATGTTTATTCAGTTTTAATTTTACAATATTTTATTTTACAAATCTTACGAAACTGATCAATCAGTTTGATTGTAAGAAATCTCTCATTTTTTTCTAATTATTTAATACAGTATACTTTTCAGTTTTACATAGTATATACTAAATATAATACTTAATATTAAAATACTAATTATTACGACAAACTAATTATCTCAATGTTTTAATGTTTATGAATTGCGTTGTAGTAAAAATATTTTACACAGTACAAACATACGGTGAGAAAATAAATAGATAGGAACTATTTTATTTGATTTCATGTTCTTCGGAGGTAGAATGATTTAACTTTTGTTTTGATTTTTGAATAAGATGTCTCATTTTTGATATTTTCAGGTAATGCGTTAAATATTTCCGGAATTTTATGACTTTTTGTTCTATCTCCGTATACATTTTGAGATTTATTGACAATAAACATTTGTGCTTCTCTATGCCTAGTAGGGTAGTTGTGGTTTACAGGTTTTTTGAATTCTGTATTCCAGAATTCATCTAGTGTTAATTGGTAATTTACCTTACTGTGTATAGAGAGGACATTACACAAGGAGAACATTTTTTTATAATCACCTTCACATAACTGGACCTTTTTTTTGCCTGATATCAATTTTAGGAAACGGATTTGTAATTGTTCTATTTTATTTAAGTATGTTTTGTACGTTAATCCGTAACTATTTATTCCGTATCCTATAATTGATTCTGCTAATGCGTTGTATATACAGTATAATATATTTTTATTTACAAAATTTTTTAGGTGGTAAAATTTTCCTAATATGGATCTTAATCTATTACATACATTTTCAATATGATTTGACCAGTTAAAGTTGACATCTATTGTAAGACCAAGGTATGTATATTGGTACACTTTTTCTATATTCGGGCAATTACACTGCTGGAATTGGTTTTTTGTGTGCAAACAATCATATGAATGACTTTTTATATGTAATTCCTTTTCCTGACAATTTGCATATGGTGAGTGTATAAGCATATATTTGGTTTTTTTTGCGTTAATAATAATGCCATTGTCGTGGGACCATTTAATTATGTTATTTAGGTCTGTTTGTAAAATTTCCTCAATTTTTAGTGGATCTTTGTCAGCACATATAATGCAAGTATCGTCTGCAAACATGTAGCATTTACAACGTTTTATTACGTTTGGTAGACTGTTTACTTGCATTATATAACATGTAGGCCCCGATATCGACCCTGTTGCTACTCCGGTATTTGTTAACATTTCATCACTAAAAATTCCGTCAATTTTAACTTTAATTTTTCTATTTAATAGATAATTTTTAATAAATTTTTTTAAAGGACCTCTAATACCACATTCCTCCATTGCCTTTAATAATGTTTCGTGGTCCAATGTGTCAAAGGCCTTTTTAAAGTCTATAAAAATTATACCAACATAATATTTTTCATTTAAATGACAATTTATATGGTCAGTGAATTTAGATAGTAATTGGGTAGTACTTTTTTCCTTTTGAAATCCGTATTGTATGGGATTTATGATTTTATTTTTTTCTATAAAAAGTTGTATTTGGTTAAAGATAGCTCTTTCAATAATTTTATCAATACATGAGAGAATCGCTATTGGTCGATAGTTTGTGAAATCTTTGTGGTTTCCTGATTTATATATAGGTCTGATAATGGATGTTTTAAGTTCGTCAGGCATAATACTTTTACTTACACAGAGGTTAATTAATTTAGTCAATATTGGGATTATATTATCAGCAATTAACTTCAGGTCTTTAATTCTTATTTGATCATTGCCTTCTGATTTTTTAACATCCATATCATTAATTATTTTTTTAACATCTTTTTGTGATACAGGTCTAAATCTCATTGACATACTAGCAGGAGTTGTATACGTGTTACGATCTAGGAATTTTGTAGTACAGTTATGTCTTATGTCTTTTATTTCATTTACAAATGTTGTAGCAAATTTATCGCATAAAAATTTTGTGTCTCCTTGACCTCCCATATGTTGAAGGATTATTTTATCTAGATTTTGTTTAGGTTTTCCTATTAGGTTATTTATTTCGTCCCAGAGTTTCCTCGGGTTGCCGTTTAAACTATTTATTACGTTTTTGTGAAATGTGTTTTTAGTAAAATTAATATGTTTATTTGTTTTGTTTCTATATCGCGTGTATTCTAAACGAAATACAGGGTTATTAGGGCTATTCTTGCATTTTCGGTAAAGATAATCTCTTTTTTTAATCATATTCTTAATTTCTACAGTAACCCATTGGTTGTTGTGTCTATGATTATTTTTAAATGATTTTTCTTTTTTCGAGGACTCATAGATATTATCAAAAATATTTTTTAAATTATAGTACAGTTCTGAGGGACATTCAGTTTGTAATAATTTACCCCATTTTACTAGTTTTAATTTAGAATATACCAATTTATTATCAATAATTTCCCTTTTTTTATTTAAATCCTTTGTAAGTACCTCTTTCCTGCAACTCCTGTTATATAATGGTCCGATATTTTGTTAGTCACAATACATGAAAATACAGTGTTATTACGGTTACGAATTGCAATATGGTCGATACAGGAATAAACATTTTTACCGTTTAAAATTTCATCCCGGGTCACATCTAATATCACATTTTCTAAGCCATTTTCACTGAGTAGATTTTGGTATTCTGTAATTACACTATTTTTGGTATCCAATAAATTCAAGTTAATGTCACCACAGTACAAGTAATTTGAATCAGATGAGGTTAATTGTAATATTTGCTTTAGTTCCTTCAAGTATATATTCTTGTTGTTGTTCGGCGGGCGATACACTGCAAGTATATTTATGACATCTTGATGAACGGTGGTAATTTCTCCAGATATTGTCTCGCAGCTTTTAAAAGAAATTAATAGCTGGGTTACCCGGTTTCGCTCAGGACAACATTCGAGACTGTTCTGGAATGTTCCACAATGATGTTCCCGATTCCCTATTCCTGAACATTCCACGACGTACCCCGCCACTCCTTCCAGAATTTTCTAAAGCTTTATCGAACCTTCTAGAACTTTCCGGAAGACTGTTCTAGAAATTTCGAGATGGCGAAACTTCCAGCCCTTTACATCTTCATAAGCACGCCCTTTAGGTAAAAACGGGAACCGTCATCCTGGAGGAGGGATTCAGATCTACCACACCATATAACTCCTTTGTTCGTACCGGGACTCGTTTCTGAGTTTTTGTAGTACGCACATTTTTTTGGCCTTTCTTTTATAATATATATTGATTATCGTATAATATAGGCATTACGATTGATATTATTCTGTACGAAATAATAGAGGATCAAACATTTTTTTCATTAACGTGAGCTTAAACAAAGATAAAGTTTTTAAAGTCGCTTTCCAATGGTTTTTGTCGTGTAAAATATAATTGTCACTTCACATTTTTCATGAATGTAAAAAAAATATTTTTAATTTGACAAAGGTATTATAAAAGTTATTGTCACTTTTGTGTTTTATAAAAAAAAATATTAAAAAAATTACAAACCTTGACAAATATTTTTCAAATGCTAAAAAACGTTGTTCCATAGAATTATTTCAAATTTTTGTGGAGCGTCTGGTGTAAACTTTTAAATGCAATAATTACGAAGCGTGGTATTCTCTTTTTCTAACATGGTTTACATCATATATATCATAATAATATAAAACTAGCAGGTGAAAATCAGCTACCGCGGAAAAACTATAAAGTAAAAACTTTAATAGTTCTAGTTGAAAATTGTAGACGGAAGCACTTCCGTTTGTATCTAGTACGCAGAGCGTAAACGACAGACGTTAGCGTATTAATAATATAGATGAGTCACCATAACTTTTATGTGTTCGTGTCAGGCTGGGAGAAATATCTCCTAAAATTGCTCTAAGGGTTAAAGCACAAGTCTTTTTATTGGTTAATGCGTGAAAGCGTCATAAACAAACTCGAGCAGTTTCGCATTTATAATATTAGTATGGATGATTAAATTGTGAAATAACACAAATCAATCTAATAAAATTTACTTGCACACGACTGGATTTGAACTCGCGACCACAGAGGCCGTCAAATTATTACTTTCGAGATATATATTTTTTTATTTAAAAAGAAAGACAAATATTTCAGGGTTACAAATAACCCGACAATGTTCTCCTACTACCACCACAGAATGTCGAAAATGTTGCTTGTGTTGTAATGGAGGACTTAGCCAGCCGAGGAATCGATCATGGGACGCCCGGGTGGGACCCAAACGCGACGCCCACTCAACCACTAACCGGTTAATATGTACTCCACATTTATTTGAGTTCAATTTGAAAATAGTGACAGATAAATTTTAACATAGCAATTTCGTCACTCTGACATTGCCCTTGTTATAATGTATTCGTTTTACAAGAATCGAAAGTGTTATCCTAAATACCAACATAATTAATGTGTTCGTAAAGAAAACCGCACATTTACGATTACCTAGAGTTACTCGTAGCTGAAGGTAGCAGTGAACAAGGAACAAGTTATCCGCGCCTGTTGTGGTGGACCTGTTCTCAATATCCACGGACAGAAAGTCTGCATTTCATCGTAACTCGAACCGAAAATTTCTGGAAACCGTTGGCGCAATACATTATTTGGTCACTTTCTTCTCATTTTTGGTCCAGATGAGATCAGCCGAGAGCGGGCAGTGAGTTTGAGGCAGCGAGAAAGTGTGATGAATTTACGGACTCAAAGTAGAAATGCGGTTCCAGCTCGCTTGTACCATTTTAAGAGTGAATGTTAGCAACAAACTTTTTGATGATTGGCAAATATATGTTTTGGTCAAAATCGATGTCCAACCTGTAATGGAATCATGTATTCATTTTGGAATCAGGGATGTCACAATAAATGTTCAATCGGATATTATTTATGAGAGTTTCTTTATTTTTTAAATACCCATGTGTGTGACAATACACACGAAATATCTCAGGATAATCTTTCTTTATTTCATTCGATCAATGGGCAATATAGTTTATATTTGTAGGCACTACTTGTAATTTGAATTTAACTTCTGGCAACATTCATTTTGTTGCCACACTGACGCATGCGCACGAGTGCTGCTTGTATCTGCATCGTAGTTACTACATCTTAGCCTCCGTTGTGTGGGATATATTTATGCATCCTTGTTTCCAAACCTTTCTGATAACATCGTTTTTGTTGATTTGACTGCTGACGGCCGGCGTAGTCCAGCGGTAAGGCTCTTGACTCGCATTTCGAAGGTCGCGGCATCGAATCCCGGCGTGGCAAATAAATTTTATTTGATTACTTAATTTGTGTTATTTCACAATTCATTCATTCAAAATAATACGTAGTATATTTGCGGCACGTTTCAGAGTGGAAGATACTCTCAGTGTCGCCCTGGTGTAAGACCACTATTCAGAATTGAAACGTTGCTTGAAATGGCTTTGGCCGTGTTTGGTGACCAGATCTGAATAGTCAGGCACTTCCCACCTTCCTCTTCCCCCATCTCCTTCCCCTCCCCACTACCTTCAGCCTCACAACGTACCTCAATTGGGGATGCGATAGTCTCACTGGCTCCAGACGGGAGCAGTGGGACTCTTGTGCGGTATTCATATAAATAAAATAAAAGTAAATCTGTTTGAATAATAAATCTATTTATTTAAAGGCATCAGATGCAAGCAGATCTACACATTAATCTCAACCCTGCGATATACAAGGTGCGGCAAAACAGACAGGGCGGTTTTGAAGGGCTATTAAAAAAAACAGCGGAACTTACATAAATGTGGTTTACTTTATTTTATTAGGTACATCATGCCGTTTTATGCATCATGTCCTGAAAATAATACCGGAAAGATGATGGCCCGCAGCAGCGATACATTTATGAAGGCGATTTCTGAAGTTTTCGACTGTATTTTGGCACATTTCGATGGGCATAGCGGCGATTTCCTCCCGAATTCGATCCTTGAATTATTCCAAGGTGTGAGGCCGATGTGTAAAGACTTTTACCTTCAGATAGTCCCATGAAAAGAAGTCGCAAATGCTTAAATCAGGTGAGCTCACCACATACCACAATTAGGGATGCCACAGTCTCAATATCTCCAGAAGATTAGGATCAGTTATCCCCCCACACTATAAAATAAATTAAGAAAAAATTTATCCATATTAAGGACATCAAATGTTGGCTTAAGGAACTATCGGAAAAATAACCTATTGGTATATAAAAAAAACATCGTAATTGAAGTTTCTGAAAAACCTTTCCCAAACCATAAAGTTGTACCATAGAAGTCGCTGAAAACTTATCCAAAACATAGTTACCCTCAGAACAGGATCTCACAGTGAAAGTACATATCTATACTAATATTATAAATGCTAAACTGCGTGTGTTTGTTTGTTACGCTTTCATGCATAAACCAATAAACCGATTTTAAAAATTCTTTCACCAATAAAAAGCTAAATCATATGCAAGTAGTGTAGGCTATATATAATGGTAAACTCTGGCATTTTGAAGTTATAAATATTAATATTCAAAACTTCATTACCCTTTTTTTAGCAAAGTCTTGACTTGACTTGACACTTATATTTCATTATTATTTTTTATTTTTACTTTTTATGAGTAAAATCTCAAACTGTAATATTTAATTAAATGAAGACATTATGAGCGAAATTCAGTCGAAAATCTGGAAACAGAAAAATCAGAAAAAGATATTTACACCTCTGGGACTCGAACCCAGGTCCTCCCTACTTTCATCTCAATCTTGCAATCATTCATAAAGATGGCAGCCAATAAAAATATGCGTTAAGAAAAATAAAAATTAATATGGGTGGTTCTTAGTCGAAGTATGGTACAGTTAAAAGTGACCGAATTGGATATCGACACCTTAGCTCAGTGGATAAGAGCACCCGACCCGGAAAGTAGGGAGGTCCTGGGTTCGAGTCCCAGAGGTGTAAATATTTTTCTGATTTTTCTGTTTCCAGATTTTCGATTGAGTTTCGCTCATAATGTCTTCATTTAATTAAAAAAAAAAACTTATATTTCACTTCTATTTTCTTATGTTTTATCTGTTTGTCTTTGCATTCATATACCATCCTTTACTCTTGTAATGTACATATCCAAAATTTCGTGTTACTTGGTTGTAAATTGGACGTTTGTCCATTAATAAATAAATAAATATATTATATTTATTATACGTTTCCTCTCGCTTACAAAAGCGAGTTATTGCTAACGTCAGAAAACAAATTGTTGCCGTGGAAACGATGTTGATATATTTAAATAAAAATGAATCTCCGAAATGTTTGAACGCCCGTAACTTCCGAACGACTGCACCAAATTGAATAATTCTTTTTTATTTGAGCTCTGGCATTATGAAATTTAGGTAGCACGCGAGCTGTTTGAAAACTGAATTTACCGGGGATGAAAGAATAGAATGCGGGAGGAGGTGGGGGGAGGGGGAGGGGGGATAATTGATGAGTGCAAGCGCTACAGTATTTTCCCCCTAATACCATGTGAGCGAAGCCGCGGATAAAAGCTAGTCTTCTATAAATATAAAAAAAATTAAATAGATACATAAAAAAATTCAAAAACTTTGGACTCATATAAGAAAATAGTTGTCTTAGAGCAAAATGACATCAACCTATTTTACTCAAAATAAAATTAGAAATCGCGGGAATGTATCGGGTTCGCCTTTTTACACCTTGGGTACACAAAACAGTATATTTAGGTTGGTTGGCAGGCTTTATTATATTTATTGAAATTAATGTAAAAATATAATTTCCGTCAATCAGTGCCATCCTTGTTTAGCTACTTGTCGACAGCGGTCCCTCCCCCTCCCACGCTGCGTACCTGTCACGTGTATATTGAGGTGCCTACTTACTATTATGTATAAGCTATAGCTACAGAAACCAATTACCCATACTCTGTTCATATTAATACACGCACTGATATTGACTTGAAAGAAAGTGTTACGAAACGACAAGAGGAGAAAGGCGGCACCGTGGCTGTAGCACTGCCTCACTGCGGTGTGCGCGAAGGAACGTAGCTCGAACTAAGCCAACGAGGACTTGATCGATATTATTGCTGTTTTATTAAAGGATTTCTCTGAGTTCTTTGGAATAGAGTTTGCTAATAATGCTGAATAACTATTTTAGATTAAGCTTTACTACGAATCGGTTTACGTTTTAGATACAAAAAGCTTGCTTTGGATAAATTGAAGCTTTTCCTAACGTTACCATTGAGTAGAACTAAAATAAAATAGTTATTTACTTTATAAAAAATGTAAGCGTAAACTACTAAAAAAAAATTTTTCTTCAAACTTTGCAACTGCATTTTGTGGCATCATTTTTAATTAAATGAAAACAAATCACTTTGTATAACGCCACTATTTAATCAAAATTATCTACATGTTACGAAACCAAATGTTTCTTTGTCAGGATAATATTAATAATTATTTAACATGTTATCTTGACGAAGAAATTTGGTTCCCTTGGTTTTGAAACATATAGATCATTTTGATTAGATAGTTTTACAAAGTGATTTGTTTTAATTTAATTAAGATACTTTTTAATTATAAATGTATGAACGCAAATTTGTAAGAAATAGCTATTTAAAAATACGTTTTTACTGATAAAATTTTCTGTTACAGTTTCGATTTTTTCCTCTTATAAATTTATTCATTAAGTAAAAATCACTTTTGCACTTGAAATTGTGAACTCCAGTGCCAAGCGATTTTCATGCCTGTTACTATATTCGTAGCGATATAAGGCACATTAAGAATACATACATACTTGGTATGCGGCTTCCTTTTAAGGCGCTGTATCCCCGCTCAAAAAGAAGAAGATGGAGAGATATATAATTACGAATGTTGGAGAGAGCGCGATAATATTCAAAACGATAAAATTGAAGCGAAAATTGTGAAAATGTTTAGTAAAACACGAGACATTTAAAATAGAGCAAAAATCTCTTATAGAACATCTAAAATAGCATTTAAAGAAATATTGTGAATTTTTTCATATATATAACTTCTAAAATAAGTGAAAAGAACGTGTTTTTTAAATATTATTATTATGTTAATTTTCGGGGCAAACTTTGCGATTTTTTATATCGAGAGAATTTAATATAATTTTCGTTTCGGCGTGGGGAACGTCTAGATGTTGTTTTCAAAAATAACATATATTTTTTTTAAGAGGTTAAAAACTTCAAATGTTTAAGGAAGTTATGTAAGAAATCAGTAGAAATTCGGGTAGCGGCGGTTTTTTAGCACTAGCCAGTGTATCCCGATTTGGACGGCGGGATTGGGTACTGCCGATTGGATAACCAACACCCCTGCCGTAGGTCACCCCAAGTAGTTCGCCACGTTTGGTGATTTAACAGGGGTTCACCGGGTGAGGTTTGTCTAGGTTTTGGCGGCGCATGCCGCCCACTTACTGCGTGGCAGGCCGGATCGGGAGGTACAAGACTACGCGGTACAAGGCTATGGATCGGGCTCTTCCGATCCGGAGGGATGAATTCATACGTCCCTCACTACCGGACACATTGACCCCCAGATTCTTACTCATCCCATATAACCTTTTTCCTTCCAAGAATTTCCTTTCCCTTTCCCTAAGAAGACGTTCCCTAAGAAGTTTCCCAGTATACCCCTGCCCTTAATGAATTCTATTCACAAATCATTGGGGAATACAGCTCGGTGTCCAGTTTTATTTAAGCGCATTACAACACATATCATTCCTCTGATGATTGTCCCCGGACAAACATCGTCTCGTGGCTCGCACCACACCTGTCAGTCTGTCAGTCTGTCAGTCTGTCAGCCTGAGCACTTATCACTCGCCTCTTATAACTAGAAAGTTATTAACAGATGTTCTCAGTTATCAGATTCTCTGTGAATGAAATAGTTGTAATTGAAGTAGAACAGGGCGTTGGTAGTCGCTAAAGAGGCAACTACGTAGTACTGATTTAGTTTAACTTCTCAGGCCTCGAACAAATTTTGTTAGAGGGTCAAAATATTTCCGCTTTGCCATAAAATCCAAATAAATGGGTATTTCTGAACATATCTGAAAACCAAAAACTGTTTTTGAAAGGTGATAAATAAATAAATAATAAAATTCGATTTCAAAATTTATAAATCAAATACAAATATTATTTTTGAAATATAAAATTTTTGCATGCAAACATAAAAAAGATTTAAAAATTGGTCAAGCAACTTTTTTCTTAACTAAAATTACTCTCTATGACGAAAAAAGATAAAAAACACAAACATATTTTATAAAATATATTATAAACGTTATTGCCACTTGATTTTTCTGTCATCCAGGTAAAAATAATTAATTTAAAAATTCGCAGAATTTCATAATTAATAACGGTACTAAACAAGTTTTCACTTAAAAAAATACCGTTTTGGTTCATTTCTGGCGCCGCAAAAGCTAAGATTTCTTATTACCAACTTAACTAGATAGTTGACATTGATTGAACATTGGCCGGTGATGTAACACCAAATTATTCCACTGGATAAATGACATATTTAATCATTATCAACGGACGCAATCAATGGCTGACATTTGGATAACAGAGTGGATAATGATGGGTGGCGAAATAATTGATACCAGTTTTGACAAACGTTACGCACTTCATTACTGAAGTCACGCTGATTCGTTGAGCAATGGACTATTAATATTGTAAATATTATTGTCCAGATTTCGACAGCATTTTGAAAGTGTTTTTCGTTGAACACCCATTATAATTAGGATTATTTTTATTCTTTTAGTTGTTGAATGATGCTGGCTACAAATTACAAACAATAACGACTAATAGCCGTTTTACACCATCTCTTTTTTTAGCCCGATTCCCGTATAGAGACCAAAGACAATTTTTTTTTAAAAACATGAATACCGCACAAGAGTCCCAACTGCTCCCGTCTGAAGCTAGTGAGACTGTGGCATCCCCAATTGAGGTATGTTGTGAGGCTGAAGGTAGTAGGGAGGGGAAGGAGATGGGGAACAGGAAGGTGGGAAGTACCCGGCTATTCAGATCTGGTCACCAAACACGGCTAAAGCCATTTCAAGCAAAATTTCAATTCTGAATGGTGGTCTCATACCAGGGCGATACTGAGAGTATCTTCCACTCTAAAATATATTGTATATTTGCTGCACGTTCCAGAGTGGAAGACACTCTCAGTATCGCCCTGGTGTAAGACCACCGTTCAGAATTGAAACGTTGCTTGAAATGGCTTTAGCCGTGTTTGGTAACCAGATCTGAAGGTACCCACCTTCCTCTTCCCCATCTCGTTCCCCTCCCCACTACCTTCAGCCTCACAACATAATTCAATTGGGGATGCCATAGTCTCACTGGCTCCAGACGGGAGCAGTTGGAACTCTTGTGCAGTATTCATATAAAAAAATATATATTATTTTAAATGAATAAATTGTGAAATAACACAAATTAATCAAATAAAATTTATTGGCCACGCCAGGTTCGATCCCGCGACATTCGGAATGCGAGTCAAGAGCCTTACCGCTGGACTACGCCGGCCGTCAAAATGATCACAACACGATCACACATATTTACACTGCAAACAACACAAGAACCACGTTGTTTGCAGTGATGCTAACTGAAATCGTAGATATGAAATTAGAGATAAAAGTAGCGATCGTGTAAAGAAAGCTCATAATTCTGGGGGTATTTGTCCTTATTTGAATCGATGTTATTAATTTGTTACTATTAACAGATGATTGATTAGCTCATTTAGTAAAGCCTGAATAGTAAATAGTTCCGGATCAAAGTCCTAATTCCGCCACGCCTTTTTTCCCACGGATTCAATCGTCAATACATCAAATGCTTAAGATATTATTACATTGTTCAAGTTTATTTGAAAACATTGATCTATTGTTTATAAAACCGGAAATTAATTTCAAATGTCAAATTTTAAAGCTACCTCCACAATGTACAACAAATCAATTGGATTTTCCGTTATTGTTTCGAAATAATACAAGTTTTTTTGTGGACTCCGCGAGTTTCTGTTGAATGATTCTTTGAAAAACCTTTATATATTGAAGAATTGTAGCATTTTCAAACATTAGATACGCACAATAAATAAGAAATTTATTAAAACTCGATGCGGTTCTAATAAATAAACAATTTTCTGTTAACTATCGTAAATCATAACTGAGACACTAAAGTTAAGTAAAGCGTGTTATTACGATTAAGTTAGGCATGAAATCACAGTAACATTATTTTAAATAGAGAGATTAAAAGTATTCTTCTTTTTATCTCTCTTAATGAATTTCGGATATCATTGTCACGTTCATTTTGACTTGTGTTTGAAAACAACAATCCAGTTGTATTGACTGGTTACCTATTTAAAAATGAACAGCTACTGATATACGCACCTAATAGAGCAATTCTTACTCTTTCAGATGACCTTTAGATGAATTACTTCTAAATCTTAAAACGAGACTTACCCATAATCTAAGGTATTTTTTGACAGAAATTAACTTAACCTTCCACAAAGTGTCCCGATTGATCGAACAATCAAATTAATTATCCCGTGCACTTCATGAAAGCATAATAAACCGACTTTACAGAAAACCAATTTTATTTTTTAAATTTTAGAGTAGGTATTTCTAAATTAATATCTACTTAGGTACTTGTCACAAACTCAAATGTAAATTTTTGACGTGATAGCGTCTTATAAATCGATGAACGTCGGCTGCACGCACGAAAAAGCACGACTCATTGTCACGTTCCACCTGAGCCGAGCGTGCAAGCGAGAGCGCGAAACAAGCGTTCGGCTTGTGAATATATCTCTCTTCCACTCCATCGTTATTATATGACGTTATCACTTAAAATTATTGTCCGTAAACCGACTTTACGGAAAACCAATTTTTTTTTACAACAGCTCCACTTGGAGGCCCCGAGGAAAATAATTCCCCTCGAGGTCTGTGTCATCTTTGGGGATGCTGTATGTAGAGTATTTTTTGGAAAGGAAGTTCTGGAAAGAAAAGGGTATGAGGGGTGGTTAGGAATCTGGGGGTCAGTGTGTCCAGGAGTGACGGACGTATAAATTCATCCCTTCCACTGCGATGCAAGACGACATTCCGAGAGAGTACGGCTGGAGAAGTCAAAGAGACTCCCTCAACCATTCTCTCTCGATTCGGCCCGCCATGGAGCTGGCGGATAGACGCATCCGTCGCCAAGACCCGGACAAACCTCAGGCCTCCCTGCTAAGTCATCAAACGTAGCGAACCGCTTGGGGTGACCCTATGGCAAAGGTGTTGGTTATCCAATAAATCCCGGGGCGGCGGTACCCACACCCGCCTCCCAAATGTCTACGTATTTAAATCAAAACAACGTAAGTCCATTGGTGTTCCATATCTTTTTGCTGTCAGAATCCTCCTCTCCCAGCTTGCCCACGAAGAGCTGTCTTGATCTGGCTCAAAGCCTTGTTCATAAAAAAATTGACACTAAAATGAATTCCAACTAAAAAGAGTGGGCGGTGATTCGAAGATTACAATCTGAAACCTACTCCCAATTCTTATTAATAATTCAATCTTAAAGAATCGTGATTAGTTCATTATGTCCCAGTCTGTGTTGGTTACCATCGATATTTTTATCCATTTCCGGAGCAAGATGGTAATATGAGGCTGCATGACCCGGATATGTCAAGTCAAAGATTAGCCTCCAGGACTGATTGTTTATGTCTCACGGATTGGCGCGCCTTCAGTGTTAGTTCATTGAATGATTAAATATCTAAAATTAACTCATCAATCTTAACGCCTAAGTTCTCTTTGTATACGCAACAAAAACTCCAGAGCAGTGTCAAAGGGTAGGTTCATTGCTTTTGTTAGTTGGAATTTCTAATTCCTTTCAACTTCTTTCAACGTTATAAGTAAAAAAAGAAATAGTCGCTATGGAACGTTTGCGCGGCCCTTTTCGGCCCATTTCATACAAATCTTAAATTTGGATTTGAGATCAAAATACCCAACCAAACTGAAAAATTATTTTTTGTAATCAAAAGGTATATCAAGGGTCTATTAAGGATGTGAGCTACTTTATTTATTTTTGCTTTAAATTATAAGATACAGGCCATTAAAGATATTAGTGTTTCATGATTTTAAAGGCAACTTGGGCAACAGTGAGTAAATTTAATGAAATATAATGAAATGTAAAATAAAAAAATAAAAATTAAGAAAAAAAAATCATTTTGATAGGTGTAAATTTAAATTACAAATTACCTATTTACGGCGAAACAAAAGTTTGTCGTTTGTACATTAAAATTACTACCCAAAAAATGCATTTTTAACGATGTTTAATTTTTTATTTTATTTGTCATTGTATTTGTAAAATAAACTAAGTAAAATTATTTTTTTAATGGTTTTCATTTACTCACAAATAATTTGCCCAAGTTGCCTCTAAAATCATGAAACACTAAAATCTTTAACGGCCTATATCTTATAATTTAAAGTAAAAATAAATAAAGTAGTTCACATTATTACTAGATATTTGATATACCTATTGATTACAGAAATAATTTTTCAGTTTGGTTTGGTATTTTGATCTCAAATCCAAATTTAAGATTTGTATGAAACTGGCCGAAATAGGCCGCGCATACGTTCCTCTTAAGTCAAAAAAAGAAATAGTCGCTTAAAACTAAATTAAAAAGTCGCATGTTGTTCGTTGCACATTTATCAGTTGCTCAATAAGAATAAAATGCATTTTAAAAAGAGTGAGTGACCTTTGAACACATTTTTCACACCAGGTCCCAGCCGCCTGGAGCCAGTGCGATTATAGCATCCCCAATTGCGGTATGTTGTGTGGCTGACGGTCGTGAGGATAGAAGGAGTTGTGAATGAGGAAGGTGGAGAAGTACCTGATTTCAGATCTAGTGATAAAACACGGCTAAAGCCATTCCAAGCAACGTTTAAATTCTGAATTCTGAGCCCCTGATAATGTCTTCTACTCTGGAACGTGCCACAGATATACTTTATATTATTTTAAAATGATTAAATGTTGAATGACACACAGTGAAATAAAACATACTAGCGCACTCTGGGATTTGAACCCGCGACCTCCTAGTGGAGAGCTTAACCCCTCGACCACGTAAGGCCGTCAGCATATCAACACATATTTGCTTTTGCCACCATTACAGAAGAGCATAAACTATTCCTTATAATCGATTGAGTATGCAAGAATAAATAAAATGTTATGATAAAAATAGTAATTAGATAATTTAAACAGCGCCTTTTTCGTTAAAAATCACCTCTATAAGCCTAAGCGCCCTTGAGGTGATTTTTCACAAAAACGGCGCTCCACAAATTGTCCAATTATTATTATTATATCCACTGGAGCGACAGAGCAATTTAAAACTTTTTTCTCCGATTGCTCGAAATTTTTTGGTTATCATTTTGAATATTTTCCGCCCAAATTAAAAAAAAAATTCATTGGGGACATACAAACAGATTATAGACCTATCTGTGAACATTAATAATTGGTCTGTTTTTTATCATCCTCTTATGTTTATTGTATTACTAAGACTGTTAATGTTCCTTAAATAAATAAATAAATAAATAAATAAATAAATAAATAAATAAATAAATAAATAAATAAATAAATAAATAAATAAATAAATAAATAAATAAATAAATAAATAAATAAATAAATAAATAAATAAATAAATAAATAAATAAATAAATAAATAAATAAATAAATAAATAAATAAATAAATAAATAAATAAATAAATAAATAAATAAATAAATAAATAAATAAATAAATAAATATAGCCAATGAATTCACCTATCTTTTGTTGTTATTACATATTCGTAGGATTTATAAAAAAAATATTATAAAATTGTAAACTTCTACTTAATTACTTACAAATAAGGGAAAATTTGCCAAAATTTGCAGCAAAGCAATCCAAGGTATTTTAAATAGTGCCATATTGTGCAAAAAGCGTTCCGGTGGTAAAAAATTGTCTTCCTAGGCTTAATCTAATTATTTACAAGCATATAATACAGAATACCCTTATCTGGTAGGTCACTTCTGTTAAACACAGTTTTAATAGAAAGTTTAAGTTGCTTTTTTATCGTCCCTTACAGGGTTGTATTATTACTGAGTTGATTGTAAAGAGTGTCTGGGGGTAAAGTGCCCAAACTTCTGGAGGGGATTCCACACGGTAGAAGTAAAAAAAATTACTTTTTTCGAAATTACAACTTTTTTTGCCAGACAAAAATATTTTTCCAAAGGAGAATATTATTTTTTCCAGACAAAAAACAAATTATTTTTTTCCCCAAAACTACTTTAAAACGTTTGAATTTCGAAAGAAGTAAAATATTTTTTTTACTTACTATCATAAAGAATCGCCTTTACTCCCGGACACCTGTATAAAAAATGTCTTATAAACATATCTAATAATACAAATCTTCGTTTTACCAGTCCTTAGCAAATAAAATAAACTTTATTTAAAAGAAAACACCATCAATAATAATACCACCAGTAACACACTGTAGCAGATACCAAAAATACACGTTCCCTAAAACATCAATTTTCTAAATATAACATGACCCTTAAAATTCCAAACAATGTACAACCAATTAATCCTCAAAAATACCAGTAATCTTGCTTTACACGTAAACTTTAGTGTGTTAACATTTCCGGCATTTCTAAAGCCGATTCGGAAAATTAAAATAATAGCCCCCATCTCGGAGCAATTAAAGATTTCCGACTTTTAAAGCATCGCGGACCGGTGATGTAATGTGGCATTCCTCCGGTAGTACTCCCGCCATACTCCGGCTAAACTCTGACTAGCCTTGTCTTGATGTCTGCTCGAAGCCTAAGGCTAGGGACTCACGGAGCGATGTTTACCCGCGCCCGCCGCGGTTGCGGGCCCGCAGCCTTTGTAGAATTGCAACGGAATACCTACCGTTTCATCCTTTTACTTGTCCGCCATCCAAAGTAATACATATATTCTCATAATTAAAATACATATTTGATCCCTTTCGGAATGTGGGTAGTTCAATGAAGGAAGACGAAATTTCCAAGTAACTAGATGCAAATTTATTAAGACTCAATTTTACAAAAGTTAGAGCATGTAAATTATTTAATGAATCTACAGGGGTGGTTGATCACCTATGATGAATCAATTAATGTTTAGACTCGAATCTCGGAAACATGTGGTATACCCAAAAGGTAGCAATACAATAAAAATCCTGAAGGGCGCCTGTATAATAATTATACATATTTAGAAAAGGATTATTGAAACGCTAATACTAAACTAAACAAAGTTAGGAATTATCTCATGATGATTAATAAAATTATTCGCTCACGCGTAATTATGACCATGACCTTCGACGGCTTGAAGTCCAGCCTCTCAAACACGAACTCCCAGGAACCAACGGCATAACATAACGGCCGGCTGTAAATATTCTCAGGCAAACGCGTGGCTAGAACAGTAGAATCAAATCGCTAAAAAGCAGGTACTGGCCCCAAACTGCTGCATTACCCCCATGGCCAAGAGAATTTTTGCCAAAAAATTCCACCACGCCACCTGGCGTCAGAGACACGAAGAGAGATGGTACTGCTGCCACCAAGAAATTCCGAGTGCTTATGAAGATTTGTGGTGACTGAGTTAGAACTTCCAGTGTCTTCCCAGCTGAGTCACTTCTCGTAATGTTCTTCCCAAATATGAACAGGTGAATTATCCTCAATGAGACGTTGTGAAAAAGTAAGTCCTCTTTCGATGATGAATAGTGAGCCACCATCTGTAGGTTGATGTAAATATAGTGCTGATCCTTGCATTAGAAGAAATCCATTTTGACACCGACCAAAAGCTTGGGTCAAAACTTCTGCCTATTCAAGGGCAACTGAAAGTGGGTTGACATAAATAAGTGATGTCACATGTTGTTGTGGAATTTTCATTTGACGCAGTCCAAATGCTTGAGTTAAAACTTCTGCCTATTCAAGAGCAACTGAAAGTGGGTTGACATAAATAAGTGATGTCACATGTTGTTAAAACTTCTGCCTATTCAAGAGCAACTGAAAGTGGGTTGACATAAATAAGTGATGTCACATGTTGTTGTGGAATTTCCATTTGACGCAGTCCAAATGCTTGAGTTAAAACTTCTGCCTATTCAAGAGCAACTGAAAGTGGGTTGACATAAATAAGTGATGTCACATGTTGTTGTGGAATTTCCATTTGACGCAGTCCAAATGCTTGAGTTAAACTTCTTCGAAGAACGTAGAGGAACACGTGAGCGAAAAAAAAAAAATTGTAGCTAAGCTATTGTTAAAAGATGCCATCACTACCTAATAAGGATGAAATGAAATTTTTATACAAGACAATATTAAACTGCGCTAATAAATATTGCTCTAAACCTGAAAATATTTAAACAAAGAAAGCTTGACTCTAAAACCACATTTCCATTTAAAACCTATGTTTTTTTTTTTTTTTTTTTTATATTAACTCCACACAGGAGGCCCTGAGGGAAATAATTTCCCTCAGGGCCTATGTCATCTTTGGAGATGCTGTGTGGAGGGTGCTGTTGAGGAGAGGAAGGAGTGAACATGGGTCTTGAAGAGACCCATATTGTAGGAGGGAGGAAACACAGAAGCCGGCAAATCGTTCCACAGCCGGGCTGTTGAACTCAAGAACGAGTCGTAGAAACGACCCGTTCTCATGTGACTAATGTCAACCGTGTACAAATGTTGAGCGCGTGTTTGGCGTGTTTCCCGACTATGCACCGGTGCCGGGGGGATCAGTGACGCTAGTTCCTCGGAGCATCTTCCATTGTAATACCGGTAGAACAAGGACAGCATTCCCACCTGACGCCTGTGCTCTAAAGATTGCAGTCCATTTGTTAAGTTAGGAGAATCTATCAAACGGACCGCCCGTTTCTGCACAGAGTCGAGGGTTTTTTTCAGGTATTTTGGGACTCCAGACCAGAGGTGGCTGCCAAATTCAACCGTGGGGCGCACTTGCGATTTGTACAGGGTTAGCAGTTGTGTACTATTAAAGTATCTGCGGGCCCTGTACAGTACGCTCAGTTTCTGAGAGGCTAACTTAACTCTGGCCTCGATGGAGCCCCCGTACCTGAGCTGGTCACTTAGAGTTACACCAAGCATATCAATGGAAGGCCTGTTCGGGAGATTGCTTCCGTTGAAGGAGACTAGATTATCATTCCGATCCCTTTTAGACGTAATCAGACATGATTGGGTCTTTGAAACATTAAATTCGACGAGGTTATTCTTACCCCAAGAGAAAACACTCTCGAGGTAACCGTCCATTCTTTGTTTCAAAGCCCTCCGAGCCATTGGGATTTGTGAGCCCTTTGGGGGCTTGTCAAACAAAAAGCTATCATGGACTGTACTGTCATCCGCGTAACAATGAATCGGTGCACATGTCAAGAGGTCATTGATGTGCAACAGAAACAAAGTCGGAGACAGAACCGATCCCTGTGGGACGCCAGCATTTATCGAATGCGAGGAAGAGGTGAAACCATCAGCAACCGCCTGAATCGACCTCTCCCTCAAAAAGTCGGCAATCCACGTACACAAGGAAGCGGGAAGTCCGTAAGAAGGCAGTTTGTTGACAAGCCCTCGGTGCCAAACCCGGTCAAAGGCCTTGGAAATATCCAGTGCAACGGTTTGGGTCTCACCAAAGCGTTCCAGGCACCGCCCCCAAACATGTGTCACATACGCGAGAAGATCACCGCACGAGCGGTTCCGCCGGAATCCGTATTGACGGTCGTTAATAATTTTGTTCTTCTCGAGGTATGTGAGTAGTTTGTCGTTGACCACACGTTCCATCACTTTTGACAGAACAGATGTGATCGCTATGGGGCGGTAGTTGGCCGGGTTAGAGCGGTCACCTTTCTTTGGAATAGGGTGAATGATCGCTTTTTTCCAACCAGAGGGCACAGACCCAGACTTCAGGGACATTTTGAAAAGCTTCGTCAAAATTGGAGCTATTTCTGCAGCGCACCTCTTCAATACCAGGGCAGGTATTCCGTCAGGCCCACTAGCTTTATTAACATCAAGCCCTCGTAAGACTTGGAGTACATCCCGATGCCGAATCCTCAGCTTTTTCATACGAAAACCGCAGTGAGGAACCGACGGCGGGATAGCACCTTGGTCATCGAGGGTCGAGTTTTCCGCGAACATTTTGCCTAATAAGTTAGCCTTTTCGGCGGCGGTATTTGCTAGAGAGCCGTCAGGTCTGGTAAGAGGTGGCAGACTGGGTTTGCAGAAATTGCGACCTATAGAGCCCGCAAGCGACCAGAACGCTCTGCTACCATGCGGGCAGGCAGCCAGCTTTCTGCTGACCTGCAGGTCGTGCTCGAATTTCGACCTATTGATGATTCTCTTACTTTCCTTTGCAATTTGGTTGTATAATATTCTGTTTTCGGACGTTCGAGATGTGTTGTAGGCTCGGTAAGCCGCGTTTTTTCGTCGCACTGCTTCAGAGCATTGTCGACTGAACCACGGCTTTGAGCCCATACCAGTTTCCTTAATAGTGGATTGGATGAAGCCATCCATCGCGGACGTGATGACTTCACCAATTTCCTGGGCACATCTTGAGGGATCCGAAGTCCGAAAACAGACAGCTGACCACGGGAAAGCATTAAAATGTGCCCGCAGACCGAACCAATCTGCAGACCTATAGTGCCACACTTTTCTTTTCAGCCTCTCGTTTGGCGGTCTGAAGGTTACGGGGATTGATGACGTCACCAGGCAGTGGTCCGACGATCCTAAAGGCGCTGTGACGTCAATCTTGTAACCGTGTGGCACAGTGGTTAAAAACAGGTCTAACAGATTAGAGCGGTGAGACTGGACATCAGGAACCCTTGTAGGCTCCTGAACCATTTGCTCCAGTCCGTGGCAAAGGGCAAAGGACTCCGCTTGTCGTCCAGCCGAGTCTGTTGATCCCGAGAACTTCAACCAAGGTTCGTTATGAACATTGAAGTCCCCCAGGACCACAAACTCTGCCGTAGGGAAGCGGGGCAAGAGGTCATCAATAGTGTTGCTTAAATGTTTGAAGAGCTCGGACGTGTCTGATTCGCTAAGGTTAGGTGAGCGGTATAAACACGCATAAAACCTTACCGTACTGGCAAGATTGACGCGCACCCACATTACGTCGAATCTGGAGATTTCCAGATTCAACAGACGCACACAGTTGACGTCAGCTCGACTGTAGAGACACACACCTCCCTTGGGTCTAAATTTGCCTACGAGGATGAAGCCCGGGCAGTCCAGATAGGAGGCGTCTGGAGGCTCGGCTATCTGCGTTTCGGAGAGGAAGAGAAGGTTAGGACGTTGGGAGAGAAGATGGTGGTGGACAGAGTTTAAGTTTTTGTGCAGGCCGCGAATGTTGGTGAAATTCACCAACAGTTTTGGCCTGCACCGGGGACTCCTGTTTCTCGCCGTTGTTGAAAAGTTATTTTTGAAAGTTTGTAAGTTCATTTTTATTTTTGTTTTTATTTTGTGTGTGTGGAGTGGAAGGTCGGGAAGGAAAGGGTATGAGGGGTGGGTAGGATGCTGGGGATCAGAATTTCCAGGAATGATGGACGTATGAATCCAACCCACCCACTGCGGTGCAAGGCGATGGGCAGGGAGAGTCCGGCTGGAGAGGTCGCCCAATGCGCCCCAAACGCTGCTGCTGGGTCCCCTCCGGTCACGAACCGGCACAACAGCAGCGGCGGGGTTTTTTCACTCGTTGATGGGGCAGCCCACCCTCAGTCGTGAGCCTGAGGGTCGGGCCCCTGTACTACCGAGCGGCCCGGACAACGGTAACCGGTTGTAAAGGGTCTCCCTCAACTAGCATCTCCCAATCCGGCCCGCCACGCAGAAGGTGGGCCGACGCACCCGCCATCAAGACCCAACCAAACATCACCCCATGAACCCGGGCACCCCTGCTAAGTCACCAAACGTAGCGAACCACTTGGGGTGACCTGTGGCAGAGGTGTTGGTCATCCAATAAATGGTTCCCAGGGCGGCGGTACCCATACCCGCCTACCAAAATAATATGGATAAATGTAATGCATTGTAATGCATTTTGGATAAATGTAATCATTTATCCAAAATGCTGTTATAAAACATTGAAGTTTAAGAACCTCTAAAATCTTGACACCTACCAAGATTGAAAATAAATAAAAAAACCAACCCCTCAATAAAATAATATATAGTTAAGATAATGAAACAACCACTGACATCTGTTGAAGAGCGGAGAAAAATGAATGATCCTACCAATATATAAATGTTTGAGATCCCGGAAAATAACTCTGAAAGTTGTGTATGAAAATTTTATGAATTAAATCTGTCACACAGTTCCTCTTTAAAAGACCAACATGTGCCTTCAAATGAGTTCCGAGCTCTAGAACCAACCTAAAGTCACATGTCGCGCTTGCAAAACGGAACTGTGCAAGGATGTTAAAATAAACTGCAAAACCCTACATCTACTATCAGGTACTCACTCTATAGAGATACAACTGAATTTTCATTAAACATAAATTATTCAAACGTATGAAATATGAATTGTTATTATTTTCTGTGTTAACCGAAGTAAATTTAAACATATAATATGACTCAAGAAAACTTGTTCCTGACAATTAGAAAATTAACATGCAATGGAGCTTCCTAAAACTCAAAATAGATAGTTGCTGTGAACTTCTGAGATTATGCGCAAGTATCAAAAAGATTGTATGTCTATGAACACGAATAATTCGTATAGTTTTCTCAATAGAAAAAAAAAAAATTAAATAATTTTTGTAAAATTAACAAAATATTTAAATCTTATAAAATCTAAAATCTGTTTTAACTATATTTCATGAAGAAAGCTTGCACCGAGCTAGATCACTTTATAAATAGGTACATGTAAATTAAACTCATTTTCTCTTAACTTGGAAAATTCCAATGTAGAGAAGCTTCCTAAAGCTCCCAAAATAGATTACTGTCAGCTTCTGAGGCTATTGATTATGTATAAATATAACCAAGAAATTACATGTGGAATTCACCAAGGTAGAAACCGTCTGTCCAAAACACCAATCAAGCAATAATCTCTACATATAACCATATTTAACCATCATGCACAAAACAATGCACATAGTATCTTTTTAAACACAATTTATATTATACGTAAGTTAATAGCAAGGTTTTCCTACAGGGAATGGAAACCGCTAATTTTCCGTTCAAAACATGAGCGTAATGGCCAATTACCCCCATGCTCCGAAGAAAAATCACCCTTTAAATTACCATATACATATAAGTACGAAACTAACTGTGACAATTACAAAGGACAGACAACCACCAAACAATTAACATATAGCACTCAATGTGTGGACACAAGTTTCATACCAAAGTCATGTCATCACATTGAATATATTTTGCAAACATAAGGTCACAATGCATGCAAATTTTACTAACTATCGGTACTATAGACCGAATTAAATCCCATTACGGAAAGATTCTAAAATTCTTACTGAAAGAACTAAATTAAACTGCTGACTCCTCAGCATGTTCAGACTTTAAGATGTCCTTCACATGGAAAGAACCTAGGAGCTTCCCATTCATATCAGCCAACTGGTAAGCCACAGGGGAAATTTTCCGTACAACCTTACTCCTTATAAATTTTGGAGCCAGTTTAGCTGAAAAATGCTTAGAAGCATCCGAAAGAACGAAGGACCTACGCCACACTATGTCACCTTCCGCATACTGAACCTCCCTACGACGAAGATCATATTGGCGTTTATTGCGTTCATATGACTGTCTTAAAGATGTGCGCACCTGTGAAAAAATATCATTTAACTCTTGTAAACCTGCTGCCCAGGAATCACGTTCAGCAAATTTGATTTCCTCCGCGTTGAAGTCAGCACCTATGTAGTCCTTCCCTGAAATTATAACTTCCCTACCAAAATTGAGAAAGAACGGAGTATATCCAGTGACTTCGTGCACAGCAGTGTTGATTGCTAATTCTATCTCAGGTAAATGATTTGCCCACATTCTGTGGTCAGTGCCTACATACGAAGCGAGGGCCGAGACTAAAACCTTATTAACGCGCTCAACCGGATTATTCTGAGGGTGATACCTGCAGTTGTAGAAAAGGTGCCGAATATGAAATTTGCTAACCAAAGCCTTCATGTCCCGAGATATGTACTGCGGACCGTTATCTAAGACAATAGTATCTGGCACTCCAAACTTGTAGAAAATTTCGTTTTCCAAAATGCTAGCGATATTGCTACCTGTTGCCTTTCTTAAAGGGAATAGCCTAGTATATTTGGAGAAAAAGTCCGAAACTACCAACAAAGTAAGTATAGCCTTTTTTGTAAGAATTCGGATACGGACCCAGTAGATCTGTGGCAATCATCTGCCAAGGACGCTGCACCAACTTGGGATTTCCCATTAGCCCTGGAGGTAATAAATTGGTGCTTTTGTAACCTAAACAAATTTGACATTTGCTAATGAACCGTTTGACATCCGCTGACATTTTAGGCAATAATATTTAAGTTTAATCCTGTTCAAGGTTTTCATAATCCCGAAATGAGCACACACTGGAGGAACGTGGTGATCTAGAATAATATTCTTCCTAACCTCCTTTGGCATAACTTCCTTCCAGTCATATGACCTGTGAAGAGCGTCCATGCTTTGGATGTGCTTAAAAATCTTATCATTTACCACTTTCCAAGCTGAGTATTTGTCCGGATTAGCTAAAATTTTCTCTCTAAGCCTGATGTACCACGAGTCGGAAGTACTAAAATTTTGAGCTAATGCATTTATTTGTAAGGGGTCACGCGATAACGCATCTGGAATGACATTGTCTTTACCCTTTCGGTGAATAATTTCAAAATTAAATTGCTGCAGCCTTACTGCCCAACGTGCGAGACGCCCAGTGGGTGACTTTAATTGTGTTAACCACTTGAGACTATAATGGTCTGTAATTATTCTAACCGGAATAGGTGAACCTTCAATGTAACCTCTAAACTTTTCCAGAGCAAAAATCATAGCGTTCAACTCTCTTTCCGTTGTGGAGTGATTCCTCTCTTGTGCAGATAACGACCTTGAAATAAATGAAATCGGGTGCTCTATCTGATTTTCATCAAATTGACTTAAAACTGCCCCGAGGCCTACGCTCGATGCGTCACAACTAATGGTGAAAGGCTTACTAAAGTCAGGGCATGCGAGAACCGGAGCGTTAACTAGGATATTCTTTAAATTAACAAAAGCCGATTGCGCCTGCTGATTCCATGCAAACTTTTTTCCCGCGAATTCCTTCTTTGTTAGGTTGTGTAGTGGAGATGCAATAATTGAAAAGTTATGGATAAACCTTTTGTACCACGATAGCACCCCAATGAATCTACGTAGACTCTTTTGAGACGTAGGGGTGGGAAAATCCACAATTGCCTTTACTTTCTCGGGATCAGTGCGAAGCCCTTTGCTGTCTACAACGATACCTAAATATTTTAAGGAAGGCCTGCAGAAAACAGACTTTTCCACATTTATGGTAAGGCCTGCGGCTTGTAATTTTTGTTTAACCTGTCTTAGAAGTTCTATATGTTCTTCAAATGAAGAACTTATTATGATAATGTCATCCAGATAACAGAATACTTTGCCATCAAATTGTGGCCCTAGTACCTTGTCCATTAACCTCATCATGCGAGAACTCGCCCCGTGAAGGCCAAAAGGCATAGTCACAAAGTGAAACAAGCCTCTTTTCGGGATTGTAAATGCGGTTTTTTCCTTTGAGTTCTCTTCTAGGGGAATTTGAAAAAACGCGTCATTCAAGTCTAGCGTTGTTAAATACCGAGCACCCCCCAAGCTATTCAAGATATCAGAAATGAACGGTGTCGCATAGGCGTCGCGTTTCGAGTTTGCGTTCAAAAGTCTACTATCAAGGCATAACCGGTAAGTGCCATTTTTTTTTGGTACTAAAACAATTGGATTATTCCACGAGCTATTGCTGGGTTCAACCACTCCCAAAGCTAACAGTCTGTCTAATTCCTTATGTACTTGCGGAAGTAGGTGCGGTGAAATCGGATAAATCCGTTGCTTAATCGGAGCGCAATTACCTGTGTCAATGACATGCTTCTCTAAGGATGTTCTACCTAACCGATTACCCGAATAGGAAACATATTCCCCAATTACTTTATTTAAAACTGAGCGTTGTGAAATCGATAAGTTATCTGCGTTTTCTAAACCTATAACATCAGCTCTACACTGTGTTTTGTCAGACTCATTGGAAGCCATCAATTTAGATATTCTTGGACAAATATTGAAAATTTTCCAAAAATCACAACCTAGGATAATGTTAGCATTTATCTGAGGCATAACCACAAAACTGAAAACTTTCTCTGTGTTATTAAGACGAATCGGTACCGTAATTTTATACGAACAAATAACAGAATGACCAGTTGCAGAAACTAATGAAAACTTAGTGTCTAGCTTGGAAAGCTTGAACCCTAAATCTAAAAATTTCCTGTGAAAATTGTTTCCCAAAATAGAAATGTGAGAGCCCGAATCTAAAAGACCAGAAAAATTTAACCCTAAAACTTGAAAAGAAATGTGAGGACGGCAGTCCCTGTTTGCCGCTCCCATCTCCTTTGAAGTACTTAAATTTTTATAAAAATCTCTTACTACAGCCAGCCAGGCAACCCATTCCCCGGAAGTCTCCTCGGCGAGCGTCGACGTCTTAACGCCCGCTGTCTGGAACTCCGGGGTATTCAGTTTTTTGGACGGCGGCAGCCGCAAGCTGGAGATTTCACACCAGGTCTCCCGCAGCGGAAACAATGCACCTCCCTGGAAATGTTATTTGATGGGCTAAGATTATCATAATTCACAAAACGACGGTTATTTCTAACATTGGGATTTACATTTCCTGAATTGTAATTCCTACTATTGTTCCTGTTATGTGAATTGTTATTTCTGCCAGAATTTTGAATATTAGATGAAACAGTAGCAGAAGGAACTCTGTCACTCGAACGACTGTCCGCTAACTCAATCATCTTACCAAGTTTCTTAAGTGTATTAATATCAGGAATTATAGATAGCGATAACTTTTGTATATACCTTGGCAACATGTTACATTGTAAAATCTCCAATAATTCATCATCAGATAACATCGATGACAGACGATTATTTAAAATGAGAATGCGAGTAATAAAAGAGTTTAAATTCTCCTTCGGCATTTGAACGGTCGCTCTCAATTGAGCCAATAAACGTCTCTCCTGATCCAGAAGCTCATATTCCTCTCTCAGAGCCACGACGATGTCTGACCATGATGCAAAAGAGGAGCGATTAACTCTGTACCATAAAAGTGCCTCACCAGAAAACAATTCCACAGCAGAAGTGAAAAGTGAAACTTTACTCACATTCCGAGCTAGTGCGAGCTCTTCGATCCTCTCTATGAAATCGCGTACGCCAGCTGAGCCATCAAAAGTAATGTTCCACTTGTGAACCGGAACCGACAAAGGAGACGAAACGGGGATCGACGCCGCTGAAGTTTCACCAACCTTCGCCATGTTGATTGATTCCGCCTTACTCCTTGTGACAATCGTAAATTCCATAACCTAACTAACAAGGATTATAAAACAAAGTTATTAGAACAATGTGACAACACAAGATGTTACACCAATACTCGGAAATGTTTCCCATGCAAGTCAAGATAAATTATAATTAAAATGTCGCCAGATAACTGGGGACGTTTGAAAAGCGCAAAACGCCGGTGAGTTGGTTCCTTCAAAGCAAAATTATAAACTATAAACTAATGGGAGACACGTGTCTATGCAGGTGTACGACAAGCCGCCGTTGACCACAATACACGTCACGAAACAATCCCTCATCACGAGATAATTCCAACAATGACCACAATAAAATTCACTAACACATGTCCGAGACGCCACATTAAGTTCTTTTTAAACGTTGGGTGCCAAATTGCAACGGAATACCTACCGTTTCATCCTTTTACTTGTCCGCCATCCAAAGTAATACATATATTCTCATAATTAAAATACATATTTGATCCCTTTCGGAATGTGGGTAGTTCAATGAAGGAAGACGAAATTTCCAAGTAACTAGATGCAAATTTATTAAGACTCAATTTTACAAAAGGTAGAGCATGTAAATTATTTAATGAATCTACAGGGGTGGTTGATCACCTATGATGAATCAATTAATGTTTAGACTCGAATCTCGGAAACATGTGGTATACCCAAAAGGTAGCAATACAATAAAAATCCTGAAGGGCGCCTGTATAATAATTATACATATTTAGAAAAGGATTATTGAAACGCTAATACTAAACTAAACAAAGTTAGGAATTATCTCAAGATGATTAATAAAATTATTCGTTCACGCGTAATTATGACCATGACCTTCGACGGCTTGAAGTCCAGCCTCTCAAACACGAACTCCCAGGAACCAACGGCATAACATAACGGCCGGCTGTAAATATTCTCAGGCAAACGCGTGGCTAGAACAGTAGAATCAAATCGCTAAAAAGCAGGTACTGGCCCCAAACTGCTGCAGAATGCAGATATTTATGTAAAAAATTAAAGCACATTTCACGACGCGTTTTACGCCCGCGGCGTGTGCGATTGTTTGCGGGTCCCGCTGCACCGGCGGTCATCTTGTACCGGCGGGCGCGGGCGCGGTCCCGCAACCGCGGCGGGTTGTTCCCGCGCGCTCTGCGATCGGTTGGCGGGCGACCGCAGTGGGCAGCGGGGAGGGGTGTAGAGAAATCTAGGCTAGCCTAAAATTAGGCCTTCTTTTTTTAATTCTTCTGTGAAGTAAGTATAACGCTACAGCTCGTTTCTGGTGTGTGTCCATGGCGGTCTGGAACTCAACTGATCGTTTAACTGCCCGTCTTGCAACCGCCCGTCTTGCGGTAATCAACCGCCAAGATTGCGATCGATAACCGCAACCGCGGCGGCTGCGGGCCCGCAAAAAACTCCGGTCTCGTGAGTTTTGAAAATAAAACTCCATCCCGCAACCGCGGCGGGCGCGGGTAAAAATCGCTCCGTGAGTCCTTAGCCTAAAAGAGATCACGGAAGATAAGCGTAGTATCTAATTATTGGGGGTTTTTTCCGATCATCACGTGCCGTTGATTTGCGATGTTTTCTCTTATTTTTAGACGTAATATTAACGCATAACCACATTGGTGGTTTCATATTTTAGGATTGGTTTTAGCTTAATTGTATTGTTCTTGAGTTGAATGTTTTTAGATGCCTACTTTGTTGATGACCTTCGTAGCAGAGCGATAAGCTCACCGGCTTTTGACCTAAAAGGTCGGAATGCAAAACCCGGTTTGTTATTTGTTTTTATTTATTAGGTATATTCATTGTGTTATATGGATGTGTATGTATGTGTATGTTTATATATATATAATTTTTTTTTATATTCCTCTAATATATTTAAATACTTTTTTTTTCTCTTCTATAAAACCAATGTACAATAACTGTTAAAATTTGAAAAAAAATACATATAAAACTTTATATTACAACACATAAATACTTGTCACACATAAACATAAATAAACACGTAAACACCTCAGCACAGGTTCTCCTAGTGAGGTGTTCACGAAACATACAACAATACCTATCCACAGTTTCACCTTCACAAACCTACCTTACACCCAACATAATAAAATTATAAAGGTAAATACTGTAATGTATAGAAATAAATAAAATAAAATAAAATAAAATTGTATATTTTACTAAAGTCTTTAATACCCGGCTTCGTTAGAGATTTCAACGACCCTTTCTTGAATTGAACAATTCTAATTGATTAATTTGTGTTATTTCTCAATTAATTAATTAAAAATAATTTATAGCAAGTATATATGCGGCACGTTTCAGAGTGGAAGATACATACCGATATTTTTATATAAATATAAAAATATCGGTATCAACATATTTACAAAAAAATGCACATTAAAAAACACCGTAGGTATTAAGCGCCCGTGAGGTGATATTATTGCAGGCGCCATGTTAAATAACTCAATTGAATAATAATCATCATAAAAAAACTAATTAATTGATGAAATTCAAATCATTTAAAATATCTAATTTTAAATTCCTCGTAGAATATTGTTTCACGAAATTTCTACCATCTTTGTAATGGTTTATTAAATCGGGAGATGAAAAAACAACATTAATTCTAAAAAAAGTACGGCATCTCGCATCCTTGTTCAGCATCACGTGAGATTAGCTCGTGACGCGGCTGTCTATTAAGTTATTTCAAAGTTGATATTAGGTTAGCGCGTGGGACGGTTTATCGCCATTTTCATCCGCAACCAAAGATCATTGATTCGGTATACACAAGACACAGTGGCGGACTAAGCCCGTCGGAGGCCCGGGGCGGCAAAGCTGAATGAACCCCCTCCTAGTTTAAGAAGTTGATATAATTTTTCAAGCATTTTATTCAGTTCACACGGGCCTCTATTCCTAGCTTCCGCGTTCCCTTGATCAAACCCTAAATAAGGCTTTAAGGCACCAGGACACTGTAAAAAAATTGTCATTTTTTTAATTTCATTTTCTGAAAGATACATTTGTTAATAATGCTCCACCAAATGTTTTAAGAAATTTTCGAAAATTGAGGGAGATACAGCATTTTATATTACCGTTTTAAAAAGTTTGAATTCATTAACTTTGAACGCGTTTTTCTCGAAACTACGTTTTTCAACCTGGTTGACAACATATTAAAAAAACTTTACATCCATTTGAAAGTCTTAAACTGCTCGAAAATCCAGTCACTATGGCACGAGTATAGATTTTTTTTTATAAAGGCCTCTCTTATATTTTTTTTGAACGATGAAAATTTTCCATAAAAAATCGAAAATAAAATTCGCTGGTCCGCCATATTTATTTTTATTTTTTATAAATCAAATTTCCCCTATGTGGTGCCATAAACACTGGATTTTCGAACTTGGTGGATGCAAATCAGATGTATAGTTTTTTTAATTTGTTGTCAACCAGGTTGAAAAACTTGTTAAAAAAGATTTGCTGAAGGATAATTCAACATACAAACTGTTTCAAACGGTTTCACATAAAATGCTGTCTCTCCGTCAATTTTACGAATTTCCTTAAAAAATTTGGACAAAAAATAACAAAATAATTTTTGTCAGTGTTACCAGTGTCCTGGTGCCAGCCTTGTTTAGGATTTGATCAAGGGAACTTGGAGGCGTTACCAGAGGTCCGGGACGGGTCGCCCTTTCCGCCCCCCGTTAGTCCAACACTGGCAAGATAGATAATAAAATTGGTGCTAAATAATTTAAGAAATTGAAGCCATTTATTTTAAACTAGCTTTTCTCCGCGGCTTCGCTCGCATGGTATTACGGGAAATTACTGTAGCGGTTGAACTTATCAATTATACCCCCTCCTCCCCACCCCCACCCCCTCCCGAATTCCATACATTCATTCCCTTACATTCAGTTTTCAAACATCTCGCCTGCCACCTAAATTTCATAAAGCTATAGCTCAAAGAAAAAAAGAATTATCCAATTTTGTTCATTCGTTCGGAATTTATGCGCTTACAAACATTTCGGATGTTTATTTTTAATTAAATATTTGAAAGTTTGTGAATATAATAAAAAATTACAGTATTTATTCAGTTCATTTATTCAGTCTTTATAATCGTTACGAATTATATTTTTAATGTAGGAACTGACATTTATTCCAAAACAGAAGCTTGTCCAAAAAAATAAAACATATTCTAATATTTGAATTTTCTGAAGCAGTAGCAATCGTTTCCATGGAAACGATTTTTTTCTGACGTTAGCAAAAATTTGCTTTAGTTAGCGACAGAAAACGTATAACAAATATAATATATTAATATTTATAATTTCATTACGCCAGAGCTTACCATCATATACATAACAATAATATATTTAGCTTTCTATTGGTGAATGAATTTTTAAAGTCTTTATATTGTGTTATGCGTGAAAAGGTCATAAACAAACTCGAGCAGTTTCGCATTTATAATATTAGTATGGATTAGCATATTTAACGGACTTTAGGGGTATTTGGTGAAAAAATGCATCCTAGATATTTGTATTGATTTTCACATAATATCAACTACACTGCTCATTTTCATGCACTGCTCTGTAATGTGAAATTACAACATTCAATTAATCTTTACAACAAATCAGTTTTTTTTTTTAATGAGCTCCACACAGGAGGCCCTGAGGAATATAAATACCTCAGGGCCTATGTCATCTTTGGGGATGTCGTGTGGAGGGTTTTTATAAGGAAAGGAACGAGAGGAGAGTTCTGGGAAGGAAAAGGGTATAAGGGGTAGGTAGGAATCTGGGGTTCAGTGTATCCTGGTCATCCACCTTCAAGACCTAGACAAACCTCACCCCATGAACCCGGACACCCCTGCTAAATCACCAGTTGAATTAAAAAAAATTGTGTTGGATAAATTGAAGCTTTTCCCATCGTTCTGTTTGAATACAATTAAAATAAAATTGTCAATCTATATACCTGTATATAAATTAATGTATGTTTGCTTGCTCGCATGTATGGATGTACGTTTGTATGTTGTTTATATATTGCCATATTAAGCATAGGAAATGTTTGAAACTTTTAAAATACTTTCTTTCCTCCCTCGCGAAGGTTTCTGGACTTATTTTGCAGGTTGGGCATGCCTGCTTTACGGTATACTTATGAGGGACTCCAATGACCCCACTTTGAGCGATATATGACCATCAGGTAAGGAAAGGTCAAATGCAAGATGCGACCGTATCTTTTTCAAATTTTTCACTTTCAGACATTCTTTTAATGATCAAATAAAAGAGTTTGTTGTTTGTTGTTGAAAGAGAATATGACTGGAATATAGTGACTGTAGCGGGTTTGGGTGGAATGAGAAATCAGGCACAGAGAATTGGCAAACAGTTTTGAAAGCGGTAATGTCAGAAACAGGAACATGAATGCGAAAATGCAATAAAAGTATGTCAGCAAATATAATATATGAGTGAACAAGTTTTAATTTGAATAAAATATGTATCCTTCTCTGACAAGTACAGATTCTTACATCTCAATCAGGAAGTATTTAATTTAAAATCTGTATAAAATAACAATTAGAATATCCAGAATAATACCAGCAACTAATGTTGTCAATATGTGTCTCTTCAGTTCCATTTATTTATCAAAATTTAAATTATTAGATTCCTGTTGTGCCAAGGTAAGCGTTTTCTTTATTTATAAATAGAACAATATCATAGATTCATGTTATTTATTTATTTGATTTTAGGGAAATCAACAGTTTACAACTTGATTAATTTATACATGTTTAATTAACCTATCTGAGAAACCAATTATAGATTTGCTCATTATACTATTATATTATGTATCTATAAAATAAACAGTAATCTTACAATAACTAAAAGAAATTACATAATTACAACAGGAGGTTGTACATAGTATAAGTCGTTCCATAATATATCATCACACTTATGCAGTTTTGTACTCATTTAATACATTTTTAATAGATTTTTTATATTTATTTTCGTCACAATTGAAGATATCTATTTCAAAGAGAATGTTATTATTCGTTGAAAACAGTCTTATAAGGCAAGCAGTTTTATTTGAATTTGTTTTACAGGGTACTTTGAAATCAATTTTGTTCAATAATTCAGGACAGTCAGTAATGTTGTTTACGATTGTATATAGCAACATTGCATCTGAGATATGTCTAAGTACACTCAATGTATCAATTTTGAAAAATTTTGTTGCATCCAGATAATTATTAAATCGATTGTTCGATTTAAAAGAAATGTACTTTATGATTTTTTTCCGAATCGATTCCATTTTGTTTATATAAACAAAATTGAATATTATTATATATATAATGCATAAAATGGAGACCACACAGTTGACGCAAACTCTAGATGGCTTCGTACAAATGCAAAGTATAGTTGTTTGATAATTATAATGTTTGTGAATTCTTTTGTATTTCTTACGATGAAACCAAGCATTTTAGCTGCTTTGTTTGTTATTTGATTGATATGACATTGATATTGTAACTTATTATCGAGAGTCACACCTAGATCGCGAATATTGGAGCTGGTTAGAATTTTGTTTTCATTTAACATATATTGATATATAATTTTTTTGTCATTTCTTGTGAATATCAATCACGTGATGACACTGTGAATCGTTTAAAAATAACTGGTTATTCTGACAATATGTAGGTATGCTATTTAAATCATCCTGTAATTTGATACAGTCATTTAGGTCATTTATGGGTTTGTACAGTTTGGCGTCATCGGCAAATAATTCTAATTTGGAGTATTTTACGACATTCACTACGTCATTAATATATAAAATAAAAAATATACCATAGTAACCAAGTTCTTTCATTTAATAGAGTGACTCCACACAGGAGGCCTTGAGGGAAAAAATCCCTTAGGACTTATGTCACCTTTGGGAATGCTGTATGGAGGGTCTTTTAAGGGAAAAGAATGAGAGGAAGTTCTGGGAAAGAAAAATGTGTGTCAGGAGTGAAAGAAGTATGATGGTCCGTGGGTCACGTGAGTTCGGCTGGAGAGGTTAAAAGACCTTCTTACACCAGTCTCGCTCGATCCGGTCCGCCACGCAGCAGGTGGGCAAATAAATTCGCCGTCAAGACATACGTCGAAATTGGGAGGCGCGAGGAATGGGTACCGCCGCCCCGGGAACCTTTATTGGATAACCAACACCTCTGCCATAGGTCTCCCCAAGTGGTTCGCTACGTTTGGTGATTTAGCGGGGGTGCCCGGGTTCATGGGGGGAGGTTTGTCTAGGTGGATTACCAGGACATACGGAACCCCAGATTCCTACCCACCCCTTAAACCCTTTTCCTTCCCAGAACTCTCCCTTCCCTTCCTTTCCTCAAAAAAACCCTCCACACAGCATCCTCAAAGATGACATAGGCCCTGAGGGAAATAATTTTTCTCAGGGCCTCCTGTGTGGAGCTCATGCAAAAAAAAAAAAAACGTCACCCCATGAACCCGGGCACCCCTCCTAAGTCACGACGACTTATGTCAGGGGTGTTAGCTATCCAATAAATGGTTCCAGGCGCGGCGGTAACCGTATCCGCCTCCCAAATTGAAATATACAACATAAAAAAAATACACAATAGAATAATTAAAAAATGGTCTTTATGATTCCGAGTCGTTGGGACCATTTTGTGGAAATCACATAACAAAGAAACTGAAAATAATAACAACCTCTTTTCATACTTTGATCGTTTACATAAATAAATTTAAAATATGACAAACATACCAAAATAAGCACTCTAAAAATATTGCTCAGATGTTATCTTCATCAAAAAGCGCAAAAAATACTTGAGTAGGTGTGCAAAGTAATTAGTTAGCTTCCCAAATACATCAGTCATTAACACGCATGAGTTCATTCTAAACTCTGTCTTCCACCTGTTCCCACCGGATCACATCCTTGTTCCATCACGTGCCGTCGTTGTTACCAACACAACTTCCAAATAACACGCGTACCGTGTGGTTGGCTGTTATATATGTGATTAGATGCTGTGTGTGTGTGTGGTTAAATTTTGTGTGTGTGGTTGTAGGTTGGAGCCACATCACATGACCGGCGATCACATGACGGCTGAAGGTAGTCCGGGAACTTACGTCATACCGCTGGCCATACTGAACCAAACTTACAATAATAAAAAACATTGATTTTGTGCAAGAGACATTATCATAATGTTGTTTTGGATTTGGCGTTGAGGAATTTGAAATTATACGCGCTGGTCTTGGGAATGAAAAGTTGTGAGTTTTTTTTAAATTTCTCGTTATTGTTGAATTTAATTTATTTTGCAGGCTGATCCCGAAACCAGTTTTAAATTAATTGTCTTGGAATTTTTGCCAAAAGGATTTGTTTTATATAATGTGTAATTGTAATCGTAGAACCAGAACGGTTTAAAATTGCTAGTAAGAATACAAATTAATCTAAGAAGCCGACATTTTATTTTTCTTTCTACGCAAGTGTTATCACATATTTTAAAATTTCACATGTCACTTTGTGGGTAGGTATACTTAATTACATTTAGGATAATTTAATAATAAGTTCTCCATTAATGTAGAACTCCATTAATGAAGGACTCTGTTAATGAACGGAATCTTCAATCTTCTGAACAGACCCTGCATTGATATGCTTGGTGTAACTATAAGCGACCAGCTCAGGTATGGGGGCTCCATCGAAGCCAGAGTAAAGTTAGCCTCTCAAAAACTGGGCGTACTGTACAGGGCCCGCAGATATAGTAAACTGCAAACCCTGTACACATCGCAAGTGTGCCCTACGGTTGAAATTGGCAGCCATCTCTGGTCTGGAGCTCCAAAATACTTGAAAAGTACCCTCGACCCTGTGAAGAAACGGGCGGTCCGTTTGATAGATTCTCCCACCTTAACGAACGGATTGCAATATTTAGAGCACAGGCATCGGGTGGGAATGCTTTCCATGTTCTACCGGTATTTCAATGGAAGATGCTCTGAGGAACTAGCGTCATTGATCCTTTCGGCACCGGTGCATAGTCGGGAGACACGCCAAACGCGCGCCCAATAGAATTCAAACTAATTTATTTTAACATACTTAACGTAACAATATCGTACTAGCGGTTAAAAACCCGCTCCACAGATTTTTACTGCTAGGCCCTGCGGACGACTTTTAGTTGGGCTTCGCCCAGTTAGTGTTTGAACATTTTATTCCAATAGGAACTGGTGTCAAAAATAGCCTGTTCCTCTGATCCACTATCATCGAGTGATAGTTACCGGTATAAAACAACCGAGAAAGGCAACGACGTCATATGTAATATATAGCTGCACAATACAACTATGTATACTGTCAACTTTTCCATATCCAGAAAGATGTATTATTTCTATAAATCCGTAGTACATATACCTAGGGGGGAATTTTCCACATGCGAGCTGCTGACGGAAGTAGTGACATCTTGTGACAGATTCTTGAATTAAAAACCGAATTACAACGGCAGCTTTGCTTCAAATTTTACCAACACAGATGTTATTTTGGCGCGGCGAGTAAGGCGTGGCCTCAGATATGCTATCGAAGTGGAGTTCTGAAATCCAACCACGCAGATCGAAGGCTATTAATCGTTTGATAATACACTCCCCTCAAACACGTAGGTCATCAACTGGAATGGAACCATTTCCTTGCATCTTAAAATGTATGATATTGAAACGGAAATCTACTTTAATTCAAATTCGTTACCTGTGCAATAAAGGGGGCAGCTTTCACAAGAGGTCGAAGCGGGGTCGAGAGGTCCGAGCGTGGGACGCGAAAAAAGTCATCCGGCCCGAGTATGGAATTAAAACAGTCTTATTAAATTAGGAGAGATCCTTTTTTACAGTACATCATGCAAAGGAAACCAATTTATATATTGATATTTAAACACTAATAAAACAATGTTTATAAACATTCTAACACGTTCAATATTAAAATTACTAAAATTCACGTATATAATAAGTAACCAGGAAAAAATCTTTTTTTTTTTAGGAGGCTGGTGCATTTGAAAAGGAGAAAGAAAAATTATACCAAAAAAGATATTAATTTGTATCCATCTGTGTTTTTTTTTTTTACATGAACTCCACCCTAGGCCCTGAGGAAAATAATTTCCCTCAGGGCCTATGTCACCTTTGGGGATGCTGTGTGGGGGATTTGTTTTAAGTAAAGAAAGGAGAGGAGAGTTCTGGGAAGGAAAAGGGTTTAAGGGGTGGGTAGGAATCTGTGGTTCAGTCTGGTCATCCGCCTCCAAGACCTAGACAAACCTCACCTCATGAACCCGGGCACCCCTGCATAATCACCAAACGAAGCGAACCACTTGGGATGACCTGTGGCAGAGGTGTTGGTTATCCAATAAAGGTTCCCGGGGCGGCGGTACCCATTCCCGCCTCCCAAATTGATATAATTGGTTAAAAAATAAATTTAAAAAATACGCTAAGTCTTAAGAGTATGTTTATCTTAACGACGGCCACCGTGCTCGAGGGGTAAGGCTCTCGACTAGCAATCCGAAGGAGGTGTGTTCAAAACTCGGCGTTCTCAAATAAGATTGATTTGTGTTATTTCACCATTTATTAATTAAAAATAGTAGAATATATACGGCACGGAATATACTCTCAGTATTGCTCTGGTATACGACCACCATTCAGAATCGAAATATCACTTTAAATGACGTTAGCCGTGTTTGGTCATCAAATCTGAATAACCAGGTACCACCGTATCTTTCTCGTCCCCATCTCATTCCTCTCCCCACAAATTTCAGCCTCACAACATACCCCAATTGGGGACGCCATAATCTCACTGGCTCCAGGCGGTTGAGAGCAATTGAGACTCTTGCGTGGTATTAAGGTTAAAAAAAATTGACTACGCGAATTCTTATTAGAATTAATTCTAGGATCTGTAGGTACCTACAGTAATCTTTTATGAATAAAATATGATATATAAAAGTATTGTTTTATTTCAACCATTGTTTGATACTGAGTTTTGGTCTTTCACCAGGCGATACTGAGAGTACCTTTCATTCTGTAATATGCCGCAAAAATACTATATATTATTTTTAAAATAATTAATTGTGAAATAACACAAATTAATCAAATAAAATTTACTTGCGCACGCTGTGGAATTTGACCCGGCGCGCTTCGGATTGTTAGTCGAAAGCCTTACCCCTCAACCACGGTGGCCGTCTAATGGCAACCATGGCTTAAAAAATGCTTTCATAACTTATCGCGTAGAGCTTCCCCCTGCCTTTCCTCCCTGCAGCTAAAATATATGAAATAAACACATTTTCATTTATATACATTTCATAATGCCAGAGCTTACCATTATAAACAGCCTATGTTACTCGCTGATAATGTAGCTTTCTATTGGTGAAAGAATTTTTATAATCGGTTTGGTGGTTTAGGCGTGAAAGCGTAACAAACAAACACGCTCACTTTCGCATTTATAGTATAGGTTCGGTAAATTATGATGAAAAATGAAAAAAAAAACAAATGAAAAAATCAATTTATTAGGAACATGCTAATTAATGCAGATTAAAATTCTTCGCTTCTTGATTTTAGTAATTTTGAGAAAAATAATGAAAAAAGTTATGCAACTAACGGTTGCTATGATCATTTGTACCATCAATTTTAATGATGAAATCTAAGAAATACGGTTTGTACAAATACTTAGAAGCCTAGAGGTTACGCATTATTAAAATTCAATATTTAAATTTAATGCTATTACAACTTTGTTTATTTGCCAAATTATTATTTTTCTACCAATAAATGTGCAATATTTATAAGTGACGGCTGCGTGGCATTTTCATACAAAACTTAAATTTGGATTTGATGCCAAAATACTTGACTTTTTTATTTTATTTTCATGTAAATACCGCACAAGAGTTCCCCAGTGAGACTATGGCATCCCCAAATCGGGGTATTTTGTTAGGCTGAAGGTAGTGGGGAGGAAAAGGAGATAGGGGGAGGAAGGTGGGAAAGAACCTGGCTATTCAGATCTGGTCACCAAACACGTCTAAAGCCATTTCATGCAAAGTTCCAATTCTGACTGGTGATATTACACCAGGGTGATACTTAGAGTATATTCCACTCTGAAACGTGTAATTAATTGTGAAATTACACAAATTGATCAAATAAATTCATGATAATATTTAAATTTGTCAGTATCGCCCTTTTCAGATTCGACATTTTGGTGTCCAGATCTGATAAGATTTGGTTACCAGACCTCAATAGCCAGGTATCCGGTCTTCCTCTTTCCTTTCTTCTCATTTCTTTTCCCACTACCTTCAGCCTCACGTCAAATCTCATTTGGAGATGCCATAGTCCCACTAGCTCCGGACAATTGGGAGCAGTTAAGACTTATATATGAAATTAATAATTATAATCGTTTACTCCAGAATGTATGCAGGGGTAATGTAATGCATTACGAGTACATTCCATATTTCGAAATAGCACAAAATGGACATAAAACTAATAACTTAATACATAGAATAGAACAGAAACAGAAAAGAAGTGAATAATATTAGAATATATGATAATAAATACAAAAAATATTTCATCAAATATTAAATCCGTTTATTGGGGATATTAGCCCTTCTCCCGTCTCCAGAAGACCAACCGGAGGGACTCCATCCAGAAAACCATGGCAGTGACGATGGTATTCTTCGACTAACCTAGTCTGCACCTTAAGCTTTCCAGGCGGTGGCGGTGAAAGAGCGCTCTGAAAGAATGCGCTCGTCCCTCCTGAGGCGCTGCAGTATCTCGGTAGGCGGAACAGTTGGCGGTTTAAGCGACTGTTAGCTCATGCCGTAGGGATGCAGTGTAATCTACCCATAGTTCTGACGAGTACAGCGATGAGCAGAACTCGTTGAATAGTATTCTGCATTCTGAATAGTATCTGCGTATAGCAATCCTGCTCTTACGGATTTTGCTCTTATTTGTCTTTCCAAATCCTCGATGTCACATGTGATAATATGTAACAGGTATTTTACATATCACACGTCAATACTATATAATATGTCCCAGGCATCTGACATATACTACGTTCCAGATATTAAATATATAATACGTCATTATTATATAATACGTCCTAGATATTATATATATATACTTCATCATTATTCATTTATTTTTTTATTGAATAATAAAAGATACAATCTAATAAAATAATACACAACAATCTTAATTAACTAATTTCAATTCCCGGTTATTAGAGAAGTACCTACGTATGTCCCAGTTATTTTACATATCACAAGTCATTATTATACAATATGTCCCAGGTATTTTACATATAATACGTCATTATTATAAAATATGTCCCAGGAATTTTATTTATAGGACGTCATTATTATATAATGCGTCTCAGTTATTTTACATATAAGACGTCATTATTATATAATGCGTCTCAGTTATTTTACATATAAGACGTCATTATTATATAATGCGTCTCAGTTATTTTACATATAAGACGTCATTATTATATAATGCGTCTCAGTTATTTTACATATAAGACGTCATTATTATATAATGCGTCCCAGGTATTTTACATAGGTAAAATACGTCATTATTAAATGATACGTCCCAGGTATTGAAACAAGAAGAGATAGAATTTACAGAACGAGAATCATTCTAGAATTCTCGAAAGAGAATAACCAAAATATTACTTAATTTTACATCACTCAAAAGTTCTATGGATGAATTTAATTATTCTCATTATTCAGTATTTGGTGGGCGTAAAATACAAGCATCTTTGTAAAGATAAATGTAAATAAATACATAGGCGTTTTATGAGAGGTAACAGTTAGTATGTACCCACCGGGTGTGCACAATAAATATTCACAGGCAGTTTGGTCAGCCGACTGCCCAGAGAGAAAGTGATCTGACATTTTACCATCTGTTTTCTTCCTCTCACAAGTTCAAGAACACTCTCTCGAGATCATTCGAGACGGAGGCTGTACGTGTACATACGTCCCTGCACAAAATGGACCGATGCAATTTTTAGTTATAAAAGTTTGGGTAAAATTGTATAATCCCACCTCACGGATAATACGGAACGTTCGTGTTGTTGAAGTTCGATACACGAATAATTCGGAATATACTTTTTTTTAACTAATAGACAATCAAATGTGATTTGTCGGAAGTACCAATCTTATAAAATAAATTCTCGTCAAAGTAAAAACAGAAAAGTACCTACTTCGAATAAATTATTCCTGGGTTGAGATTCAAGCTGCAAAAGCTGGATGTCGTCATAATTTAGATATACATCCCAGGTTTTGAATGGTTTGTTTGGCAAAGAAGGGTTTGTCTAACGGGTACGTGTAATTATTCTATTGGCATGATTGATTGATGATTAATTGTCTATGAAATGTAAACCAAAAAACGATGAAAATGCAAATGGCGTAAACCGCGCGAGTGAAATAATTTTAACAAAATTTAAATGTAACATGCATGTTTTATGCTTATTTTTTCATCTCCCCCGACGTAAATACTCACTTTTTGTGACAATAAAGCTAAATCTAACTGTTTGAACAAGAAATATTGCGTATTAATTAAGCAGAGTAAGACAAAAATAATAAAGTTTGTTCCATGGAATGAAGCTACTGGCAAATGAATATAATTTATTTTTCTTCCCTTAAGTTCCTTGTAATAGCTGTAAACAATTTATGTTATACAACGAACTACAGCTTATATCTTATTTTTATATGTATAAAAATCAATGTTTGTTTTGCTTGCTTGCATTTATGTATGTATTTAATTATGTATGCATGTATGTTTGCTGTTTATGTATTGCTATATTAAGCACAAGTAGGAAATGTTTTCAACTTTCAAAATACTTTTTTTCTTAACTGTCAAAAATGTTACAATTTGAGAATGACATTTTGCAAACCATCGATTGCTCAATCAAAATTCAATTTTCTAATGAATTCTTTAAATAATTCATGAATTTAATCGAAGTACTCACCTACGTTACTAACTAAAATCGAATATTTTTAATCTTTTTTCTTTTTTGAATCCAATCAAGAATTATAGGTATTTTAAATGGTTACCTATGTTAGGTACCAAATTTGATTGATTGTTCTTAAAATATATATGAATGTTTGTAATACATGAAAAACAAAAATTTGTTTAAAAAAATTGCAATAGGCGGTACGCGAATTGTTTGAAATCTGAATGTACCAGAACTGAATAAATGGAACGCGGGAGGGAAGAGGGGAACGCGGGAGGGGGGTTCACGGGACGGGAGAGCGGGAGAGGAGAGAGGGTGGGCGGGAAAGATGGAGGGGAAGGGGACTTGGAAGGGGAAAGGGAGGCGGAAGGGGACGAATGGGAAAATACACTGAGGGAGAAACAATTCTTTTAATAAGTGGCAATGCAACGCACGCCGGGAACTCGCTAGTTCCAAATGAAATTAATAAATAAGAAAAATTCATTGTTTTTAGAAAATAAAATCGGATTGTTCGTCTCAATGGGTTCTGGTATCCTGTATCATGTCCACATTTCTCAAAGAAAACATGCCCTGACTCGGTGATACTAAGATAACGTTGTACTAAAACACTTTATATTTTTTAAGGAAGAAGAAAGCTTTATTATTATCTTGAACCCTAAATCATTAAGCAAATGCTTTTTTAATTTCTTAAAGTGAAATATGATATTATGTTCGAGAGGACGCGATAAATTCCGAACATGAAATCCGGCTTTTTATATTGCATGAATTATTTCAGAAAAAAACCGTAAGATCATAATCATTTTGTTACGATATCCTGTTGCATGGTTTTATCGGGTGATTTTGGAGTTAATGCATTTTGAGAATTTATTATACACAATACTTAATAAATTTTATTAAACAAGCATTAAGGTACCAGAATTCTAAGAACAAAAACTTTTTTTAAATTGCTTATGTTTTTGTTTTGAAGGTAATAATTGAGGAAAATATGCGGACAGTGTTTGTTATCGTAGATACATAATTGTGACAAATGTGTGAAAACACTTGTTCTTCATATGTTCCCATGGTGTGTTTACTGTACAGTTAAATTAATGGGGCGTTAAGTGCACAAACAAAACACATCTTATTAACAAATTACCCTACTAAACCACAGTGATAATAACAGTTTAACCATTGATAAAGTCTTTATTAGATTGGCTTGTGCTGTACATAAAATGACCTCATACTTTTTATTTATTTATTTACGCCTATTTAGGATTTTACATATATATATATATATATATATATATATATAACTATATTTACGAAATTATACTCGTAAACAGTGCAGGAAACGACTGTTTAAAACACTTGCACGAAAATAAATATAAAGCAAAAATATTATTGAATTTGATCCACACAGTATGTAGGTACAAAATATAAAAAATCCAAAATAGTTTTTTTCTTTCAGCCGACAAAATACTGTTAATGTGTAAGTAAATTTAAATAGCTTTATCAAAATATTCCCCTTTTTGATGAAAAAAACATAACAAACAAATAAGGTATGCTTATATATTAAAATTGATGTACTAAATATATCAACAACATCAGAGTATTTGTTCCCTAGCTGTTGAATCCGTCGCTTAGGAGTGTAATATTGGGACGTTGATGTAGAATTGTTACAATAAAATGGTAGGTACTGTCTTGTAACTGACCTGCCTGGAGTATGAAAAGAGATTACATAATAAATCAGGGGTATCAAACATTGAATTTATGATTTTACAAACAGGTTAAATCGGAAAGGATTCTACGATCAGATAATTTTATTAAATTTAATTAACAAAGTACGTTGTTGTAATTTAGGCATTCACTAGGAATGCCCACTTTAAAATTAACATATCTTAAAAAATTATTTTGGATTCTTTCAATCGCATGTGAATGAACCTCATAATTGGGCCAAACCGTGGGAAAAAAACCAAAATCCTAACTTTTGGAATAATGAGCGATTATTGCGCTTTTTGTGAAAAATGTTACATATTTTTCTTTGTTGAAGAGATTTTTCGATGGAGAACTGAAAAATAAGAGAATTATAGATGAAGTTATATCAGGAAAATAGCTTAACCACTTACGAATATAATAAAAAAATTGATAATTTTTTGAACAAAAACACGTTTAAAAAACAGAAACTGTGGCTGTTAATAATTGTACAATGCTTCTAACACGCGTAATGAAAAAATAAACACAATTATGCGTGCGTGGGACGACAAATGCAATGTCACCGATTAAAAAAAAGTTTGTTTTTTTTTTATTAGTGCCAAATCGAATCTAAAATTGTACAGTCTTTATACAATGTGTAACTAAACTCAAATTAACGACTGGGAAGTGATTTTTTGTTAGTAAGGCTGTCAAAATAAAGAAAAAACAATGGAAATATCTTCCTCATAGATTTGAATGGAAACCAATGTTGTCGCTGACATTATCGCCATTCCACTCGAATGATGATGTTCAACACAGTTCTGCTATTGAAATTTAAGCGAAGAATCTTTAGAATTTTGGATTGCGAAACACGCCCACATGGCATTTGTTGTCTTCTTCTTTGTTCTACGATAAAACCCAAGCTCTTAAATATGTAAATCCTTTTATATTAGCAATACGGTCAGTTTTCTATGGAAAAAATAACAAAAATGGTTCTAGCGCCTTTCTGTCTTAACTGTTAATAACACTAAAGAAAATATCCCTTAACAAACGATGATTCATAGATGTTTTATTTTGCGTTTTTTGATATGGCAATTTAATAATAATTAAACAGGATAACAAAAAATGTTGTATTTATTTTATGAAACTAAGCTTCGAATTTTTAATGTTTAAAGGAATTGTCAAACTGAGAGACAGGAAGGAAGACATTAGAAAGTTGAAATAGGTGTGTCGCGATACGCAGAAAAAAACATACTAATTTCGATTCTATGTGCGTGTTTTGAAATATTCACATCAGATATCAAATTATTCACATTCAATTAACTCAAATTTGCTTTGAATCTATTTGAAAATAATTTTTTATGTTGTTCAGACAAACGATGTCCCTACCTACTTTACAGAAAAAATTATTATTTTATTTATTTAATTCTTTATTTGAAACGCGTATTTCTTTTTTCATATTTTTAACAGATATTTCATTTGTCAACAAAAAATATGATTACATAATAAATACAATTCACAAAATTATTTGTTTTTCAAAGGCGAAGATCCTGAGGTATATATTTTATAAACGCTTTCAACTCTGTCACTCCTGGACACAATGCCCCCAGATTCCCACCTACCCCTCATACCTGTTTCCTTTCCAGAACTTCTGTTCCTCTATGGCCTTTAAAAGACCCTCCACATCACACCTCCAAAGGTGATATGGCTATGTGGAACCAATGTGAAAAAGCTTCACAAAACCTGCAATTCATTATGACATCCAGAAATTTTGTATGGGTCTGCTCTAATATAACAATAATGCTACAGGGCGCATCTAGTGAAACCAAATTCTACTAACAATTCATTCATCGCACTGCAAAGATTTACTGAGTAGACTTTAACAACAACAGTACAATAAGGTCCATTGCCCAACTTTGAGCTTCTATGGATTTATACAAGAAGTAGCTTAAGTGACAATGACAATTATTGTTATTAATAATAAAAATAATAAAAAGCCTACAGTTCCGTTATGTAGAGGGAACCTAGCGGCCAGTGACAGCTGACAGCCCACAGAGCGGAGCGGAGGAGGTGAAAGTGGTCACATGATGCCAGTTTCGTAACTCCCGAATGGAGATAAAAAATGTATGATAATAGAAGTGACAGAGGCGAATGGGCAGCCATATTTATTCATTTAATACCAACGTTATAAATATAACATAAGCAATGATTGCGTGTCACAAAATCACAGGAAAATATTATGGACAACAATAAAAAATAGTGTGCAATTTACACGCGGTAGAAGTGAAACCTTTAGAAAACTAAAAAAGACAAGAGTGGAGAGATTACGAAGCACTTTTTTTATCAATGATGATTTTTTTCATATTTCTCCAATTCCACTGCATCTTTTCTATAAATTTGGTCAAATTAATAGTACTTGTGCTTTCTTCTTAGGAGTCGCTAGATGTCGCTTTCTTTTGTGTTTTCCTTGCGCGTTCATTTTGGAGTGGATTGAAGATTGGTTATTGATGTTACAAAAAAAAAATTTTTTTTTGATTTCGTGGGTTTCGAACCTTGGTTCACTGAATGTCTGGCCGTTGGTGTTCGTCAGGCACTTTATAAGACTAGACTAAGGGAGACTTGCGTAGGACCGTGGATTTGTCGTATTGTATTGGATCCATGTACCCGTGAAATAGATAAATATTTTATTGCTATCTCATTCTCTCGCAGGCTAAATCCTATAGATGTATGTGTTTGTCTTTTTTTAGTGTCGCTCGCTTCCGTTTCACCGAGTTTCAAAACACAACGGTGCTAAAGAAGTTTTCACTTAAAAAACAATGAATTGTGGCATTTGATTGTGAAATGACAGCAGAGATATTAAAACCATAAATTTCTGAAGTACAAATAAGGTAGACTTAGACCAAATTAATATTGATTGAAAAGATTTGATAGCATAGCTCTCTTGTATCTAACTTCCGTGCAGTTAAACAGATCCGTCACATCTTCTATTACTAACTTCATGCAACCTAGGTACAAGGGTATATTTCGTATACTCAGTCCTGGATTTTAGTCGTGGGTATATGAAATTCAATGAGATTAATTAAATCAGGACTGTCTTTACCATTTAAAATTTTTAACATGAATTCTAAATCTCAACTCTCGGGGGATCAATTGTCATGGAATCGATTTTTTATCATGAGTTGCGTGGGGCATATGGCAAATTCAGGAATATATTTCTTGAACTTCAGTGCGGGTTCGCAATGTCTCTTTATCTAACTATTACAATTATCACTTGAACTTCTTGGCTTTTATCAATAAATATAAAGCTTCTACTATATTTGGAGGCGATCAGATTATCCAACTAAAACACAAGATTTCGCGAGATTTTGCATTACTTCGCACACATTATTTCGCCAATCACATTATTTATATAAATTTTTCACAGTGTTATTTTTTTTTGCAAAATAATGAATTTGGATACATAGTATATTAATACCCTCGACTCTGTGCAGAAACGGGCGGTTCGTTTGATAGATTCTCCCATCTTAACGAACGGATTGCAATCTTTAGAGCACAGGCGTCGGGTGGGAATGCTATCCATGTTCTACCGGTATTTCAATGGAAGATGCTCTGAGGAACTAGCGTCATTGATCCCTTCGGCACCGGTGCATAGCCGGGAGACACGCCAAACGCGCGCCCAACATATGTACACGGTTGACATTAGTCACATGAGAACGGGTCGTTTCTACGACTCGTTCTTGAGTTCAACAGCTCGGCTATGGACGATTTGCCGGCATCTGTGTTTCCTCCCTCCTACAACATGAGTCTTCTCAAGACCAATGTTCATTCCTTCCTCTCCTCAAAAGACCCTCCACACAGCATCCCAGAGGACATAGGCCCTGAGGGAAACTATTTTCATCAGGGCCTCCTGTGTGGAGTTAATTTAAAAAAAAAATAATGTTAGAAATTTTTTTACATAATAACTTTTAAATTTTTTATAACCTATAAGAAAGTCAGTCGACGGGTTTTGTTCTTACCTGTACGTTGGTATTATTTGTTCCAAAATAATATATTTTAACAATCACGATAGTAGCCAGAAAGTAGGCGGTAGATAAGTTATTTGGTGCCCACACTAAAATGAAATTTAAACTCATTGTTATCGAATTTTAGACCAATTTCTAGATTTACATACATATTCGTACTTTTGAATGGTATCATTAAGAAAAAAAATCAATGTTGTGAAGGATTACCAGTAACAAAACACTTTTAATGATGGAAACGTTTGTTTATTTCCAAGAGCCGTATGGGGGATAAGATGCATGGCTGTGTATAAAACAAATAAGCATTAACACTTTACTTACAAGTTTATTATAATAATTACGTCCGTACCATAATTTATACTTACACAACATTCGTATAGGAACAGTGGGAGCAAACGCGTAGCAATTTTCGAGCTGTCGTGTCGTCGGCAATTCGGAACAGAATAGTTCTTCTTATTTCGTTCACCGCCGGTTGCCGGTAGATGAAAATATTGTGAGATGACTATTGGCGTGCGAGGAGCCGATAGAATGATTTCGCGAAAATTATATTTCTTCAAAATAGCTGTGTCGTTCGCGACCACAGCTTTCTATGTCAATGCTATAGTAAAAGTAAGTGTAAAAAAATTTAAATTTCTTTACACTTAATTTTTGTGCCTCTTGCTCACACCTAATGTTAAACGTTAGTGCGAGAGGGTAAAACAATGTTTTTCGTTTTGAACAGTTCAGAACCCTCGCGCTTTCACGATATAAGTTAAAAGAGTCGGCAATGCACAAACTGCACCGATTAACACAAAAAACTAGGAAATAGAAGTTTGTATTGCAGTTGTATTACAGTTAAATATCACAAAAAAGCATTTTCAATCAATTTAACCAACTGTTTTAAGTCACTTTTAACATTGTAAAAATCGATAGTTACTCTGGAGTTACTACTTAGCCATTTTGACATATGTGATAGTTTTCTTAGAGTTAAGATACCAAATTATGCGCTTCAACATTGATTATCAATCATGCTTTATATTATAGAAGGTGATGATAGTGACGATGAATTCCTCGCTCAATGCGTCTTGCAGCGAAAACCAAAATCATTTAACCGCATGTTAAAAATATGGTTATTTGGTATTGCATGTCGAAAGTTCTCGTAAAATTTGTAACATATCAAATTCACAGAGATATTACAATACTGAAAAATAAATTTAAAAAAATTCTGTGTAATATTGTATATATTGTAACAGGGCGTCATTTATTTTTAGATAATTCACACAGATATTTCTATACAAACAAAGCTGTCAGATCCTACAATGCCGCGAAACAAAATACAGCCGGTTTTGATGTTTTTTCTGGTTTTCAAATTTAAGTTAAGGTGTGGCCGCACCAAATCATAATGCTGTGCATTTTTTCATATAATTTCGAGGAATATTTTTCTTTTTAAACCGACCATACTAAAAATTATTACTTTAGCAAAAGTATACTTGAAACAGTGAAACAGTCCTATTTAACATCCTTGTTACTTTAATGACGGTTAAAATTTAAATTAAGTTCAAATTTGAGTTTTCAGTTGAAACAGACGGCTCTTAGTATTGGAATTTAACGTCTCTATTTTGTCAAGAATCTTTCCAAAAACAGTCTCAGATAATGATTTACAAGACATTGTTTCAGAATGACATTTTTTTTTTCAGATAAAGACAAGACTTTTTAAAATAAAAGACCAAAGAGTTACGAATAACCCAACAACGTTTGATAATCTCCTACTACCATCACACCAAGCGGAAAAGTTGCTTGTTTTGTGATGGAGGACTTAGCGCCATAGTGGGACCCATATGCGATGCCCACTCGGCCACTGACCGTATTTAAATAGAGTATTTTTAGGGGCCAACGATAATTGCAGAAACATTATTGCGCCAAAGGAAACATGGTTTTTCATGACGAAAACTCAGAACTCTTGGCAATCTAATTATCTGCGAAGCACAATTGAATAAGAAGTTGTATAATGTATAGTTTTAAATAAAAATCTAAAACAAAAAGATCAGCTTCTCACACAGCGCTCGGTAAAGCCGTATTGTTTGATTTTCGAAATGAATTGGCATGATGTTATTCGCGATATTATTTGAAAATTTGTCACAGAGGCAAAAGTTATATAAATTATTTTCATGAGAAGAGATGCAATTAGAATGCGAATTGTTCATTAGAACAATAATGTATTTCAACCTGTTACTAAAATACTTTTCAACAGAATTAACACCGCAAGGTCGTGCAATGAAATGTGACTATCAAAAAAGACAAAACCAAAAACCAAACAATTGATGAAATATTATATTGATGTGAAACTATAAAGCCTGCATCATTTGGTAGATTCAAGATAGATTGTAGTGCCAAATTAAACAAGAGAACGTATTTAGTATGTAAGTTATAATATATTAGTAATTTGTAAACTTTAATGTACCAATAACTAAAATAAAGTTGATGAATAAGTAGATTCAGAAAATATTTTTAAAAATAACAAATGCTTGCAAAATAATTTAAAAATGCTTTAAAAATAGCAAAAAATAAAAAATAACTTTGCAAAAAAAATTACGAAAGCCCTTTGAAGCGCGGATTGCACCATATTAAAGCTTTTAACTAGTAAATAATGTCCTGTATTATAGTATTATAATGTCCTGTTCTCAGTGGAACCGAAGAAATTATTTTAAATTTACAGCCCTTAAAACACAACGGTTCTGTGAAATGTTAGCCATACCTACTATCGTAAAGAAATAAAATAAAAAAATGAACATAAAATTATCATTGAAACGTAAAATACGAAACAGAAAAAGATTCGGTCGCATTTCATTTTATCCTAGCCTTTAATAGCAACTCGTTAGCATTAACAATCATAATAGCAACTACCTTCCAATAAACTAAGAAGTTCCGCAGGGGTCCATTCTAGGTCCACTACTTTTCCAAATTTTAAATGATATTTCGCAATTAGATTTAAATGATGAAATCTTTTTATATGCAGATGATACTGCAATTTTTTACTGGGGTATAGATTTAAAGATCTTACTAGAAAATGCACAAATAGACAAACAAAAAATCAACAGTTTTAACAAAGAATGTAAAAAAAAACAGAATACATGATCTTAAAATAATTCCTCCTCATGTACCCTTAAAAATTGATAAGAATGACCTGCAAACCCTGATCCAGGAAAAATATCTTGGGTTGTGCATTGATCAGCATTTGACATTTAAACAGCAACATAAAATATTAAAGACAAAATCATCCCCTTAATGAGCGTATGCATGAAGAGCATGAAGATGCATGAGCATGAAAATTTAATTTTTAAATTATCGAAGAATGCAAACAATTTGTAGATTGACATCACACAAATGAGAATCGTTATTTGTTTAAAACTACTTAATTTTATTTATAAATGATGATGTCAACCTTCATCAGGTCATAGATATAAAAAAAAATTACAGTACAGAGGAAGATTATAAAAATCATATAAGGGAAGGGTGGAGGTTACATAAGGAGATATATATCCTCTGTACTATATTTTAGTTTATATCTATATTTCTTGATGGATTGAGATCAACCAAAACCGGTCGACGTTTATAAATAAAATAAAGTGGTTTTATACAAAGAACGTTTTTCATTTGTATAAGATTTTTAGATTGTTTTATTCTAATCCTGAGTTGTACCTTAATGGATTTTTAATGTTACGGTCATAAACATTAATGTATAATTTATTAATTTATCAAGCGTCGTTTGGATGTTTCTTTCACACAAAGGGGGCTTTATAATTTATCCAAATATGTTTATTATTGTATTATTTATATCTTTTCTTGCGACACCTTAAGCCTAAATATTACGATAAACTAACGGAGCTCATTATAAATAGACAGTTAAATTTAAATATTTTTTTATAACCATTTAAACAAACATCGTTGAATGGAAAACCAAACAAATATTACAGGCTACGGGTTGTTACAAAACGACAGAGAAAACATCTTGAATGAATTTCCATACAGAAAGTTTACAAAGTTAAGTTGTACAAATAAACAACAAAGCAGTTAATAAAATAATACAGAAAACATGAAGCATTGTTGGTATGCAGTATTGACAAAGCGGGCGGCACGTCTAAACCAAATAATGAAGAAATACACGTTACAAGTAGTAGGGATTGTAAATCCGGAGCTGTTTTGAGAAATCCGGATTTTTAGATTTGTTGAAACTTAAAATCCGGACAAAATCAGAAACTTAAAAAAAATGTTTTATATATTATATATTTTTTTGATAAGCAATTTTTGCATGATATAAAAGATATATATATACAAAAATTACTGAACTTTGCCGTGCGTTTGTGCGTTAGAAAAGGGTTATAAAAAAAAAAAACAAAAAAAATGCTGAATGACAAGAAGTGACCACATCGTCATCATACAAAATAGATGTCTTTATTAAGTGCTAATAAATGGATCATAAGTGCACTTCTTTTAATTAAAAAATGCGAATATTTGGCTATCGGGTTAGCTATTATCTCAATTATTACAAATGCATTAATATATGCATGTCTTGTAGAAATGTCTAACTATTGAAATATTGCATTTCCGTTGGCTCGTTGGACACATGTATTTCAGAGGACATTATTTTGAGAATGCTGGTGTGGAAGATAGTTTCAGTATCATCCTGTTGAAAGACCATAATTCAGATTAGAAACATTGCTTGAGATGACTTTAGCCATGTTTGGTAAACAGGTTTAAATAGCCAGATACCTTCTCACCTTCCCACCTTACTATCCCCATTTCCTTTCCCTCCCTACTACCTTCAGCCTCACAACATACTCCAACAATTCGAGATGCCATTGTCTCACTGGCTCTAGACGGTTGGGTAGCTGTATTCACATTAAAAAACTTTTTTCTAATTGAAAATCCGTATAGTCCGGATTACGTAGGTATTTAAAAATTCGATTTCTTATTTTACTGTAAATAATCCGTTTTTTTTACATGAGCTCCACACAGGAGGCCCCGAGGGAAATAATCTCCCTCAGGGCCTACGTCATCCTTGGGGATGCTGTGTGGAGGGTTTTTTTAAGGAAAGGAAATGGAGGAGAATTCTAGGAAGGAAAAGGGTTTAAGGGTTAGACAAACCTCACCCCATGAACCCGGGTACTTCTGTTAAATCACCAAACGTAGCAAACCACTTGGGGTGACCTATAGCAGAGATTATCCGGATTTTACGCAATTCGGATCGCAATCCCTTGTTGCAACTGCCATGTAGTTAACAGTCGTTTAAGTCGCTTGTTACTTGACATTGAATCCGTTCTCCGGGTTGTTCGGTGTTACAAAACTCTATTTAAATTTTATTGCAAGCGGAGAAAGTTCCCTCAGCGAACAATGGGCGCGAAGGTCGCAGTCTGTCGAGTATTTATTAGTGACGGAATCTATTTCGACAGATTAATCAAATGTTGCATCTCCAATCTCCGAAATGCTCCGAGCGTTCCTAATTCCTGTTCTCCGATGGACATAAGGCGTAATTGATTCCGATTATACGATCAGATAATTTTTGGAAATTTCAACATAGATATAGACGGAGCTGTTCTATCAAATGATGCACTTTGAAAAATCAAAAATCAAATCTAAAAAATTTTTTTTTTTGCTTATTTCATTTGGAAACTATATCGGAACCCATAAGAAAATCATTGCTTTTGACGATCATTTTTTTCATACTTACGCTTTCATACAGATAGTTCCAATTAGAGAAGAAATAATAATAAATATTAATAGTTGCGACCGTTGTCTTTTCAATTTTTTTGTGTCTTGTTCTCTTTCATATTTTTGTTTAGATTATTAGCGTTATTTTCTTTACAATTTGGGAGGCGGGAATGGGTACCGCCGCCCCGGGAACCTTTATTGGATAACCAACACCTCTGCCATAGGTCACCCCAAGTGGTTCGCTACGTTTGGTGATTTAGCAGGGGTGCCCGGGTTCATGGGGTGAAGTTTGTCTAGGTCTCGAAGGTGGATGACCAGGACACACTGAACCCCAGATTCCTACCCACCCCTTAAACCCCTTTCCTTCCTACCCACCCCTTAAACCCCTTTCCTTCCTACCCACTCCTTAAACTCCTTTCCTTAAACCTTAAAACCCTTAAACTTCCTTAAAAAAAACCCTCCACACAGCATCCCCAAAGATGACATAGGCCCTGTGGGAAATTATTTTCCTCAGGGCCTCCTGTGTGGAGCTCATGTAAAAAAAAAAAAAAATGAAAATAATATTTAAAAATGATACTAAATCCTTGCACATAACTAAGATCACACGAAAGCATCTGTCATTTGATTTTGCCGTCGCAGTCAATAAATCATGAAAAATAAACGCGAAATTCACAATACTGAAATTGGTAGAGGGGTATTAGCATTCCGAATGTCGCGGGTTTGAATCCCGGCGGACGCAAGTAAATTTTATTTGATTGATTTGTGCTTTTCACAATTCATTAATATAAAATAATATATAGTATACTAGCTGACCAAAACTCAACGCCATCTACTGGACGGTTATCCAACCTAGATAACCAAGTGTTGTGTCGATAAATTAACTCACATCGCCATCTGTTAAAAACTTACGGAACTTACAAATAATTATAAAGCCTAGTCCTACAACAAACATTTAATTCGCAAAAATAAATATTGAGGTCAATAATCGAGATAAAAACGTTCCTATCTTTTAAGTTGGACTAAATTACACACAGTACGCCAAATTTCATCCAAATCGGTAAAGTAGTTTCGGAGTTTATTTCGACCAAACATCGTGACGCGAAATTTTTATATATAAAGATTTGCGGCACGTTCCAGAGAGGAAGATACTCTCAAAATCACCTTGGTGTAAGGCCTTCATTCAGAATTAAAACATTGCTTGAAGTAACATTAACCACGTTTGGTGAAGAGATCTGAGGAGTCAGTTTTCCACCTCCCTCTTTTCGACCTCCTTCCCCTCCCCACAACCTTCAGCCTCACAACATACCCCAATTAGGGAAACCTAAAAAAAGGTAAACCTAAAAAAAGGTAAAAGGTAAAGGAAAACCTAAAAAATAGTCTCACTGGCTCCAGACGGAAGCGGTTGGGGCCCTTGTGCGATATTCACACGAAAAAAAAACAATCGTAGATATTTAGGGAAGTAAAACCACGTCCTTTTTTTTTTTACATTAGCTGCATGCAGGAGGCCCTGAAGTCTACCATTCAGCAGGTGAGTAGGCGTGGCCGCTGCCTGAACATGCCTCACCCGTTGAACCCGGGCATCCCTGCTAGGTCACCAAACGTAGCGAAACTATGCGGACGTTGGGTTGACCTATGACAGAGGTGTTGATTATCCAATAAATGGTTCCCGAGGCTGACAAAAACTGGCTGTATTAATCACACAAACCTCTCCACGCAGATTGCAGACATTTTTCACTGAAAAACTATAAATTTGCTGAAAATATCAAATCTTGCTTTGAAGGTGATGATAATTACCGCGTATTTTTCGAAAATATTATTTTTCTTATTTATTACGTGAAACAGGAAAACTACCACAGAAATAAGAATTTAAAATTGATAAATAAAACAAATAAAATGTTTGCTTCTTTGGAAGGCACATTACTGGGTAATTTTATTGGAGAATAAAAATTATGTTAAATCAATAAAATCCATTAAGGTGTGTTTTATTTCCAAGGATAAAAATTTACAAAAATGTTAAGCGGATGTTTTCGTAAACAAATTTCCACGATCCTTCTAAGCAGTTTTTTATTCGTTCAATAACATATCTTTTAGTATTGAGCAAATCCGTGTATCTTGTCCCGCAAGGGTATGGAGAGTATACACGATTAAGAAATATTATTTGTGAAGATTATAAATACTTAACGGAAGGAAACTCAAGAGTAAGGTCAAACATAACTAAGGTGAAAGATAAAGTTCAAAGGTTGAAAGCAAACTATAAAATTATAAGTTTCGTAAGAGTTGTACAAAACTGCAAGAATTATAAAAGTTGCAATACAACAACTGCAACAATTTCAACAACCAGGAGTTAATATAAGATTTTATGAGGTTTGTAAGTAATAAAATGTTACAAGTTATAAAAAATACATCATTAATAATGAGACTATCAAAGTTTACTTGAACAATAGAACAAGAATTGTAGCAAAATTGCAATAATTACAAGGAAATGCTGATAATATGGATTTCCAAGGTAAGAAGGTATTACACCTTTCAGAGCAAACTTTTTGAAAATTAGGTTGATTTCAAAGTAGAACTTTTAGCTCTATTTATGATATTATTATGACACCTACACAACTTAACAAGAAGCTTTTTTTCGTAGATTCTAATTAAGTATTAAGATAATAGAAATACGCCACCAATATAGCTTAAATATCGCTTGGCAAATGGATTCTATAAAAAAATATGTTTTAATTAGCCGATAACCCTAACCTAACATAACCTATTTAACCATTTTTTAATATATATTTTTTATCATTCTAAATGACTTATCTGAGATGGTTCTGAGTTGGTTTCATTCCGAGTTGTCCGGTCACCGAATTTCATGCTACTTCCACACCAAAGCCAACCTTCCAACTCCGAACTTCGAACTCCAAAATGGCAGACATCGAACAGCTGATTCGGCGCTGTATCTTATCGGTTGCCTACTTCGGTTTCCATAATAATGATTTCGATTCGTAAAACTAAAAAACTTAAAATTTTAAGCAATTTTTATCCGCAACAATAAATTTTTTTACCACTCTCCCGTAATAATATTGCGCAAAAGTGCTGGGCCATATCGTCCAAACTTTTGCAGTTGGAAGTTGGCCCCAGTGTGGCCGTATCATTAGTGTCAAATTCAAAAATTCGCCGGAAATCAAAGTGTTGCAATATATAAAAAATAAATCAGTGAGGAATTTTACAAAATTAATTGAATATTATCGGAGACGGAACATTTTCATGTAGTGATGTCACGAGCCCAAAAACGGATTTATTTCATTAAAAAGAAAAAAAAAACTATAAATTTCTAAAAAATTTTTGTAATCTTAGTAGAAAAATCTATCCACACGATTTTTTCCATGTTATTATGAAATCCATGCAAGTGGCCTATTGGATTTTCAGTTATGAATATCGCATAGAGCGCCCTCTGTTGGTGAAAAGAGTATGGATTTTACACCAGTACAATAAAACTCGTCAACAGGTGGACGGTTTGATACCACTTATTAGTTTTAGATAGCTTATTTATACAGAATCATATCGCCCAAACTAATTCTCTCACATGAGCCATTCTAGTAAGAAATTATTTTCACAGGTGGCTTCAGGCGAATGTCTAGAATTTTTAAAATGATTGTAGCGATGATTAACGCTGTTGTATAAAACATTGATCAGTTGGGTTTTTTTGCGAAATTATGTTATTTTATAAAATATATTTTTCGGTTTGCTTATCAAAAATTTACCTATTTTTAAAAGAAAATATTTGCAAACTAGCCTGTCTCGTCACGGGATAACTGTGAGCTAGGATCAGGCACTCTACTTATATAAAAATACACAGATTTTTACATTTATTTAATATTTTTAAATGTTTGGACAAAATTTAAAACTTTTTGAAGAGAGAAATCTTTTATAAAATAAATATTAGTGTCCGCTAAACGACATTCTGTATTAGACAAGCTGTTTCACAACCTCTTTCATATTTTTATAATAACCCCTCAGTCAGAAAGGCAAAATATTTCCACTTTGCAATAAACCCCGAATAAATGAAATATTTCTAAACCTATCCGAAATCTTAAAATTGTTTTTGAAAGGTGATGAAATAAGCTTTTAAATTTTATAATTTGAAATAAATATATAATTTTTTAAATAATATAATAGAAATAAAGTATATTTTTTTCTAAAGCAAACCATAAAAAGTTATAATAAATGGCGCACCCCACGTTTTAACTAAAATTAGTTATAATGAAAATAAATAAAAACACAGACATTTTTAATAAGACATTATTTTTTTCTTATTATAAATTTTATCTTCACTTTACTTTCTTGTCGTTTCATTTGAAAATAATTATAAAAAATTTTCAAAGTTTCACAATTTTTTTCAAATTGCTATTTAGTCTCGCCAATACCAATGTTCATTCCTTCCTCTCTCCAAAAATACCCTCCACACAGTATCTCAGATGACATAGGACCTAAAGGAATTTTTTTTCCACCAGGTCTCATGTGTGGAGCTGATATAAAAAAAACATCAGAGTGTGCAGTTCACTTGCGGTAGAAGTGAAACCATCGGAAAACTAAACTTCGAGAGAATGGGACGAATGCAGAGTAACAGGAATAGGATAATTATAGGGATTATTTACTATCATATTGTTACAAAGTTTAAAAATTATCTTACATTTTATTCTACGAAGCACCGCACAAGAAAGAGGCCGATAGGCTACGAAGCACCGAACAAAGAGGACACTGATTAGTCTATCTCATTCTCTCGCGGGCTAAATCCTATAGTTGTATGTGTTTGTCTCGTTTTAGTGTCGCTCCTTTCTGTTTCATCGAGTTTCAAATCTCAACGGTGCTAAAGTTTTTACTTAAAAAAAAATCCTACCATGTTTTACATTAGGAACATTTGTTGTTCTTATTATTTATTTACCTGTAAATTTTATGGACAAGTATGGAAACAACTATGAACGAAAAACATTTCAGAACAATGATTACGTCTAAAAGGGATCGAAGTGAAAATCTAGTCTCCTTCAACAGAAGCAATCTTCCGAACAGGCCCTCCATTGATATGTTCGGTGTAACTCTAAGCGACCAGCTCAGGGCTCCATCGGGGCTATATGGGGGCTCCATCGAAGCCAGAGTAATGGTAACCTACCAAAAACTGGGCGTACTGTACAGGGCCCGCAGATACTTTAATATTACACAACTGCTAACCCTGTACAAATCACAAGTGCGCCCCACGGTTGAATTTGGCAGCCACCTCTGGTTTGGAGCTCCAAAATACCTGAAAAATACCCTCGACTCTGTGCAGAAACGGGCGGTCCGTTTGATAGATTCTCCCATCTTAACAGACGGATTGCAATCTTCAGAGCACAGGCGTCAGATGGAAATGTTATCCTTGTTCTACCGGTATTTCTATGGAAGATGTTCCGAGGAACCAGCGTCATTGATCCCTTCGGCACCGGTGCATAGTCGGGAAACACATCAAACGCGTGCCCAACATATGTACACCGTTGACATTTGTCAAATGAGAACAGGTCGCTTCTTCGACTCGTTATTGTGTTCAAATGCTCGGCTGTGGAACGATTTGCCGGCCTCTGTGTCTCCTCCTTCCTACAATATGGGTCTCTTCAAGACCAATGTTCATTCCTTCCTCTCCTCAAAAATACCCTCCACACAGCATCTCAGATGACATAGTCCCCGAGGGAAATTGTTTTCCTCAGGGCCTCCTGTGTGGAGTTAATGCAAAAAAAAAATCAGCCATTTTATCCTAAATGCCTACTTTCGCAGAAACTCGACAAGGAATGTGACGAATTGACGGAAAATTCAATCGCGTTCATGAATCTACTATTAAACCCGCCTCAACACATACACTAGATGATCCGGTTGTCGTCTACCGAACACTCTATAATAATATACTGCGTGTATAGTCTGTACACAGTGTTCACTGTGCGGTGTACAGTTCCTTGTATGTAGAAAGCCGCCCGCTGGACTCTCCCTTGCCGGCTATGTAAAAATAAATGAATAAATAATAATATTAATGGATAAGCTGTCTCTGTCTCTCGGGTGTCTCCCTCGCACTGTTCTCTCTCCTGACCCACTAACGTGACAACCGGTTACATTCGTACATGATGCTCCTGGGGTGACCAAGGCGCATGAAAAATTGGTTCCACGACCGTTGATACCCCGACAGTTGTCACCCCGGCATACTTATACATTTATATTTTTGAAATTAGCTCTGAATATGAGGAAAATAAATTTCTAAGTTTAATTCAATAAATTTCTGAAAACGAAAAAGGTATAAGGTAGAAATCTGTGGTTCATTGTGTCCAGGTTATTTGCCGCCGAGATCTAGATAAACCTCATCTTTTGAACCCAGGCGACCCTAAAAAATCACCAAACGTAGCGATGACCTATGGCAGAGGTGTTTGTTATCCAATGAATGGCTTCCAGCGTGGCGGTACTCGTTTCGGCCTCCCAATTGTAATTGCATACTGATATGCAATATGCAGCCGGTTTAGGGAAAATACTTTATACCTACTTTTACAAAATATAACCTCGAAGGGGTGTGCAGAGACGATCTTCCGCCGAATAACAAGATTATAATTAAATATTTTCATTCAAATGCATCAAGGATAAAACTACTACCAGCCTTTAAATAAATAAGTACAAAAAATCGACAATATAAATAAATTCGTTTGATATTCATACTTATTTGTTATTAAAGGTATTTTCGAAGTCGATTTTAGGTTTTAAATTGGTACATCATGCAGCAAAATTAAAATTTTATCGTATTTATAATTTCAAGGAGCCAACTGTCGTGGGTCAACTGTCGGGTCACCCGAAAAAATAATACTCAATAATTTCTCGCAGCAATAGATTACGTATTTAAGCCGCTGCTATCCGAATTTCTACCAATTTATTACATATCTCCCTTAAAAATTAGAAGTTTTTAAGCTCTTAAAAAAATATATGTAATTTTTGAAGATAATATCTAGATACTTTTCACGCCGAAACGCAAATTATATGAAATTCCCTTGATATAAAAAAATCAAAGTATGCTCCAAAAATTATTTAAAACAAGTCTATTTGTATTATTTTTCAAGTTGTATTTGTGAAAAAATTTACAATTTTTTTTTAAACTTCCACGAAATTTTTGCTCTATTTAAACCAGTCATGTTTTATTAAGCATTTTCATAATTTTCGCTTCAATTTTGTCATTGAAAATATTAGCGCGCTCTGTCCAACATTCGTAATTATATATCTCTGTATCTTCTTCTTTTTGAGCCGGGAAGCGTCGCCTTTAGTTACGTTATCACTAAAATTAAGTAAGTACGATTTATGTTTCAAAGACCCAATCGTGTCAGATTACTTCTAAAAAGGATCGAAATTACACCTGTGTGGAGTTAACTAATGTAAAACAAAAACCTTTAATAAACATGGTCATAACGATTTGTCTAGAATTCAATATCACCACGAAAAGCTATTGGCAGAAACTAAAATATAATTAACTAGCTTTTACCCGCGGCTTCGCTCGCATGGTATAGTGAAAATATCACTGATTCATTCATTCACCCACTCAATCTCTCACTCACTCACTGACTCACTCACTCAATCACTCACTCATTCATCCCCAAAGTTTCATCGCAATCGGATGAACGGTTAGCAATGTATAAGTTCATGATGCCAGAACTCACTATTGTATATAGAAACCACCACAGGCATGCATATATCAAATCTCCAAAGTTTCGTCACAATCGGATGAACGGTTAACAACGCACAATTTCATGACGCCAGCACTCACTATTATATACAGAAACCATTGTGGGCTTGCACATATCAAATCCCCAAAGTTTCATCGCAATCGGATGAACGGTTAGCAACGCATAGTTTCATGATGCCAGATTCACTATTGTATATAGAAACCATCGCGGGCATGCGCACATCTAATCCCCAAAGTTTCATCGGATGAATAGTTTAAAAACGCATAGGCATCTCACATACAAACCCAGAAACAAACATATTTTGATTTTTATATACATGTATGTGAAAATTTTGTGATTATTTACCCTCTCCACATTTTCGTTTTTACATATTTAATAAAATAGTAAAAAATATTTTCTTTTACGAAGAAAACAGTATAGTTAAATGGTCACCCCACGTAGCCCGTCCGATTGTCCGGTCTTCAATGACCAATATTCATACAAATATACGAGAATATCAAGATCTACGATACGAGTTTATCACATACTATTCAGCCTACCCAACTCACTGGGCGTACAGTCCACCCAATTATATTATATTTTATGAGCTTTAATGGGATATTATTAAGTCGAATGATAATTCATTCACGACGTTGTATTAAATATCCACGATACATCCGTATTAACATCTTAGAATGTAATATTAATGTCAGATTTAAAAATTTCCCTTAAATTTATACAAGGTACACGTAGATACATTATGTTTATACATAACATATGTTTACTTTCCAACTTTCATTAATAATATGACTTCTTATTTTAATATATATTTCATGAGAAGGTGTAATATTATCCCATTGCTTTGGTAAGATGAGAATGATTGCGGCAAATGGGAGTAGATATACAATGGGGTATTTTCACAAACTATGAATACGTTGAAAATAGAAAGTTTAAAGTTACTTTTTCTGATCCATTGTAAAATTTAAAAATGTGCAATTTTTCATTCTAAATTATTGATTTGAAAAACCGCATAATCCGAAACGGTTCCAACTAGCTACAACTTCAGTATGACATAGAAAAGGCCAATGTCTGTTGAGACGGCTGTCACCAAGATTTTCCGGCGGGACGTCAACGCCGCCAAATTCACGAATAAAAACGAGCCTGTTATTTTGGCGGCAAATCGAAAATGGCATATTTGAAATATTTATAGAAAATTATTTCATCGATTTTTTTTCGATAGTAAAAAATAACAGTGAAAATATCCTATAGCGATTCAGTGTTGGAGTGGTGGCAATAACATTGAAGGGTCCCTTTTACTAGAAATGTTAATATGAGTAAGATTGGTAAATATGCAGGGTGAAGTTATTTAGACGTTAATGCGCCAAGGTAAGAAACCGAGACGGGGAAAGTGCTGAACTAGTTCCTTCCTGCAGTACCTACTTATAGTTGATAGATACTGACTTTACCTGTCTACTGACTGTCCAATGTCAGCTATCGGTTACCACAGAGATGCATCTCAATCTATGGATATATATTTCTCTTATCATTAACAATATTTTTTCAACTTCAATAGTAATCTGAAATAAATTCTGAATCCCCTCACGTAGAAACAATGAAGTATTAATTTTCAATAGATTCGCAAATCCAGTGACGCTTTTTCAATTTGATAATACCCAATGTGTCATATGTGTGTAACGCAGTGTTTACTGTCTTTTAAGGCGCGAATTGCTTTGTCACAACAATTTTTTAAAAATAATACCAGATTTGCCAATCCTGTGGTACTTTTTCAACACAATAATGCTGATTTCGGCGTATCACAAAGTGATGATTTCGTGACGCAGGATTAGCGTTGAGAATTCAGGAGAAAGTGCGTGTATTCGTATGCGAGTCTGTGATTAAGAATGCAGATTTTATTCCGCGCTAAATTCCAATGATAGCTCATACCTGCGCCTATCAGCCGAACTGAGGCATTTAGTGTTATTACCCGGCATTACGTTGTATCCGAATGATCAGGCAGAGAATTCTTCATGTAGAAACGGATGTTCATACCTACATATTAATTTTTCGTGGTGAAAAGTGAAACACAATGAATGATTGTGTTATTATATGAACCTTCTGGTTGGTGTTGAAATACAGGTTTTGGAGTGTTCTTTGTTTGTTTTTCGTGAGTCAATACTTTGTTCCACCATTTGCATTGCAATTATTTTTAGGATCGCATTGTTAAAAGCCTATCAACTCGTCAATATAGTACGATCATCAATCACCAGTTCTTCTTAAGTCGGTTCCTCTTTGCTGAGGTTGAGTTGACTGCTTTGAAGAAGTGACCTCTAATCCAATTTCCTTGGTGGACAAGACGTCTCAAGCGTATTGGTGACTTTTCTCTGTTTATTTTGCCTTCCGCTTTGCCAGTGATTATGAATTTCTCCAAGTTGGAATTCCTAGTTGGTGAACAATGTGTCCAAAGTATCTAAATATATTTTGTAAGCGGTTACCTGAAAGCTTATTATGGATGCCTAGCTCTTCTAGAATGGACACATTTATGCGTCTGCCTGTCCATGGAATCCTGAGCATTTTTCTCCATCACCACATTTCGGGGTGTCTGTCCGTTTTCTTTCACTGGCTCTAAGTGTCCATGTTTCCACACTGTACAGAAATATGGGAAAAATCAATGCCCGGACGAGTCGCATCGTGGTGGTCTTTGTTATGCTTCTGTCACTTCATATCTTTTGGAATTATCATAATCATCAACAAAAATATTATTTTACCAGATTTCTTTTGTAGATATTTCTTTAGTAGTACTGCGATATTAGTTTAAAAGCTTACATAAATAAGGCTCACATCTATCCTGCTTAATAGTTTAAGAGGTTACATATATATGGCACCTAGCTGTCGATAATGGAACTCATTGGAACTTTAATAAATACTGTTGCAATCTCAAGGTCAGGGTCCAGAATAATTACTATCGCCTGCTAAATAGCTCATAGTTATCATATATATCAATAATAAAGGACTCAGTGTTTTGATGACCCCCCGGAGCTTTGTTTAAAGAGTTGTGAAATAAACTCGGTGTTACTTTTTTGGTACTTGAAGTAGTACTAAAAAAGTTAGTACTCATGGAGAAATATTCAATAATATTTTTACCAAAAAATTATTTTTATAAAAAATCTTATATCAGATGTAAAAGTAGGATATCATGATTTTACAATGGAATGCACTTTTTAGCTTACAAACAATAATACTTGTCACTTCTCCAGTTATGATATCCCGTGATTTTTCATGGGTTCGCGCTAGTAGGATTTTTTTTACACTAGCTTTACACAGGAGGCCCAAAGGAAAATAATTCCACTCAGGACTTATTTAAACTTTGGGGATGCTATGTGGAGGGTCTTTTTAGGAGAAGGAAGGAAACTAAATTCTGAGAAGGAAAAAGGTATGAGGGGTGGGTAGTAATTTGGTAGAAATTTGGGAAAGTCAGTGTGTCCAGAAGTGACGGACGAATGTATCCACCCTTTCCACTGCAATGCAAGGGAATGTTCCTAAAGAGTCCTGTTGGAGAGATGAAAAGATCTTCCTCAACCAGTCTCTCCCGTCCCGACCTGCCACGCTGTTGGTGGCAGACGCCAAGATCCAGACAAACCTGACCCCCCAAACCATAAGCCATAAATTAATGTTTACATCGTATTGTACCGTCAGTTGTTAGGTGCAAATTGGCATATCCACGCATTTATGTTAAAAATACAAACAAGAAATCTAGGTTTAAATTTTTTTATCCCTTTGAATTGCATATATTATTAAAAAAAAAACGGTTCTATTAACTTATTTACAAAAAGTATAAATTTGGCAATTAGGGGAATACAAACTAGGTGGGACATGTAAACGATTTTCAAGATATTAAGTGTTAAATCAAGATGTTAAATCTACAATAAAAAATATTTTAGAAAAACGCAAGGTCTTATTTACAGGGAAGGGAGGGTAGAGGGGGGGGGAGTAGGAAATCACCCCACCGGTTTCAGTATTACGTAGAAAAAAAGAGTAAAGTAGTGGTGGATTATATTCCTGGAAAAGAACAATATTATTTGCACTCTTTCTTTCATCAATGTGCAATTATTACAAGTAGAGGTTCCAAAAAACTTTTTAATAAATTTTTCAAACCCCTCCGTTGAACCACCCCATGAGAATGCTATAACTACGCCTTTAATAAAACGTCAACATTCCAATTGTTTGTGTTTGAAAGAGAAACACACGAAAAATAATATAAGTAAAGAAAGTTTCGATTTTAAATATAGAATGGATAGAATATTAATAATTAGCAGATAGAATATTTATCTAGATTTAGCGGAGGCTTTTGATCAACGCGTTAATAAATAGTGATTTTGACGATTTCACGAATATATATTTGTAGAATCCACATTCGTGCCGCACGCGCATGTCGCGCATGTCAGGCACTCGGCAGTTAGCAATCGTTATTACTCGTACTTTCTATACGGACTTGTTAAAATTCCGATCTTGATTTCGTCCAAGGTTTTCTTTTCACAGTCGCAGCTAAAATAATGAATAATAATCGCATTAGTCGCTTCCTCGGCGATTCATCTCACGAAGACAATAAACAAATATGATACCTGACGAGAGAAAACTGGCGTCGCGTTTAGAAAATTGATCGCTCATCGCTACTGCATTCTGTATGGAGGCGACTCTCTTGGCGCGATACACATTGTTGAATGAGAGGTGGCCGAGGGAAATGATGTCACGAGAAAAGCAAGGTCACTATGAAAGAAAATCAAGCTAAACGTTTTTCAAATTATAGGGACAGTTCTTCGAGGGGCTCTACCAGGAGGCGTTTTGACTATAAGTTTCATCATCATCATCAACATCTTCATCCCCTTATCCTATTCGGGTCGGGGACCCACTGCATCGACAAGGCTCCTCCATACGTCCCTTACATACATACGTCCTGCTCCTACATACGTCTTGTGCTGACACAGTCTCCTCCTCACACAGTTTCTGGAGTTGCCAGTCCTCTCCTCACATAGTTTCTGGAGTTGCCAGTCCTCTCCTCACACAGTTTATGGAGTTGCCTCGCCCAGATGTGTCTGGGGCGGTATACTGGACGTCTACCCTCTGGAATCGCACATAGTATCTTCCTCGGAATTCTGTCATCAGGCATTCTAAGTACATGCCCAAGCCACCTCATTTGCAATTTTTCTACGAAGAGTAGCAGTTTATAGGTTTGTATTTTTTATTACAGTTAAATAAATATTAATATTCAGCTATCCAACTTATACTTTTCTTATTGAATTAAAATTACTTGAATCTTTACACATCAATCTGTCTCTTGAAGAATCACATTTAGGAAGATCAAATCCTTGTACTACTGTACCGCCACTATAAAATGTTGCTCCGAAATACACTCATTAAAGAATTTATTATATACTAATATTAAAATATATTTCAGGATTAAATACATGTAACAAGTGTTCACAATAATGTCATCTGCGTACGAACTCTATTATAATTTCTTTATAGATAATAAACAGTGTTAATTTCAAGCGACCTCCCAGGTAAGTATGGTCCAGGGTCCTGTATACATTAAATTTTTAGGAAGCATCGCGTTCATTGGTCGAGACATTGTGCATATATTTTCGTAGGAACCGGTGGATGCAATTTTTAGCCACAAGTTGTTTTTAATTGTTTGTCTAGTTTGTAGTTTTTCTAGATTTTAGAAATATATTGCAAGTACAGCGCCCTTGAGGTGATTTTTCACAAAAAACGGCGCTATATAAATCATCCAAATATTATTATTATAATTCTATGCTATTATCATAAATATATTGGAATATGTTTTTGACCCTAAGATTTAGTTTCTAATATATGTGTTAGTTGTTATTTAGAAGTTAAGATTGTTGAAGACTTCGTCAGTGCTATTATTTTTTTACAGGAAGTTTCAGTATAATTTTCATTATCTAAGGCTTTTGGGCTTTAATTGGTGGATTTAAGATAAGTGGATTGGTATATGGATTTAGTATATGGCACTGCCCCACTCGATATCACCATATTCTAACAGTGATTGGGAAAGAGCCACGTAAATCATGATTAAGGCGGCACAAAACCCTAATTTATTTATTTATATAAAGTTTTATTCCAGCAGGACTGGGAGGGGTGTGCATCCCAGTCTGCCATATTTCATAACAACTGTAATACATACAATAACATAAGAGAGTAAATTAAAAGATCTAAAAGATGAAATAAAATATGATAACATATTAGGTACCTGCCTAATTAAAACATAAAAATGAAGGCGAGATTCATCACATAAGCATAAAAATTAAGCATAAAATTAAAATTAAATTAAACAAAAATTAGACAGAATAAAAATAAAATATTTTGGGATCAGGGAAGTCGCCTTAATGAGGGTTTGCTCAAAGTTCACATTTTAATTAATTCCGACGAATCTGTAACTATACAAACTTTTGGTAAAAACCGATCCCGGGGACGCAAATTATTTATATTTAAGAATAATAAAAACAGTACCTTACCATTAATATATTTCACGTAAAACGGTTACGTAAATTTTATAACACGTTTTTCAACTACAAATTTAGCGGTAAGTATCAGATTTTATTTTTCTAGGCGATGAATAACTTTCGGAAGGATTCGTTTAGAAACATCTGAAATATTAGTAACACGTTCATCAGAATTAATTAAAAGAAACCCGGTGGAATGATCAAATTTCCAGGCCTGCTAGGGCGAATTCAACCTAAGTCTAATACGCCGGACCGCGGGTATATTTGTGTACAAGCTTTCTTCACTTACATCGTTAAGATTCCCACATTATTTTAGAGTGTTTGCTTGGGCAAATTCGACAATAAATCCTTCCAATACACCGGGGTCGCGCGTCGCATATTTGTGTACACGACTTCTTTTCTTGTTAAGATTGAAGTTGTCGTTGAACTATATTTTAGGGTATTAATAACTTTATTGAAAAGGACGTTTCTGATGGTTTTAAAAAAATAGTTGTTTTAGTTTTTAATTTTATTATTTAAATAACTAATGTGTTCTGTCCATTTAAGATTTTGCAAAATTTTTACACACGTTACATTTATATGTTCAAAGATTTCTAATGAGGGACAATTAAAATGTCAATTTAGGTGATGCGTTATTATTATAATTAATCTTACAACTTTGGCACATTTGTTTTATTAAAAAAAAACTGTGTTTTGGGAGCAAAGAAGTTGAATCGGACGTCACGAATTCTAAAACATCAACGTTAGAGTAAGACGAAAACCTGTAACCGGTAAATCATTCAGATCATCAAATCGGTTCAGTCGTACCTACCTATCAGTAAAAATAGCTTACTGGCAGGGGCGTGCAATTAATAGTTAACGTTTGTTTAGTATTAGATAACGTGCCCGGCTTTGCCCGGGCTTTACTCATAGTTTTTTTAAATCAGGTGTAGACAATAATTTTTCCCATGCTTGAACGTCAAGTGTGCAAAATTTCAACATAAGTATAAAAATTAAACATAAGTATGAATAATGATTTGCTGTTTCTCAATCAACATTCTACTAATTATGGATATCATTCTCCTTTATCCAGAATGTCGAGACTTGTTAACGCAAGTCAAAGCATTTAATTTTTTGGTGTTAGCCTAAATGACTTTCGGCAGTCGATAATGAATACGATTTAAAAGACTTTAAAATTACACGAAATGTGTAATTTTAAAGTCTTTTAAATCCATCTTCAAGCTTTGACTTGTAGTTGTCTTCTATTGTTCGTTTATATTATAATTTGTCAATGCTCTTCATTTATTTGTACTTTCCTTTCATTGTCATTTCTTTTTGATTATTATTAATGGACTATTTGTCCGTAAATAAATAAACTCTGCCTTTAGAGGTGGGCAAAGGAGATGGGGATAATTTTCGAAGTCTCACGAGGACATTGATCTTCATCAAAATTTCATAAAATCGGAAAAAAACTATAGATTTGTATAAACAACAAAGCCACGCCACCTCTCCACCCGCCAGCCAGCTCGCCACAAACACTTTTCTTTATCTATAAAAGAAATAAGAAGTTAAATATAATAGAAAAGCACAGAACAAAATTCAATTCATTTGTCAAATATAATAGGTACCCATTTTAAACGTTGTATGCATGTCCGTAAGTGTTTGGTTTTGAAATGGGAATAGCTTAGTTTCTACCGTGATATTAATTATCCAGTTCCAGAGGTAGGAACTTCCTACCTCTCCCTAACCATCACCTTACTGGAAAATTATTTAAAATTTGGAACCCATGTCAAGAAAAATAGTTAAAACTCGAGTGCATTTGGAAGCACGTATTATCATAATTATTTTTTCCAGTTCCAGAACTATATAACTATATTGTGGTTGTGTCGTGTATCCTTCGCAGAGTTACAATATTAAGTGGTTGGTCATTCCTTTTCCTTGCTTGCCTTGTTTTTCCAACACATATTTCACGCAATCTAGTAAGCACCAATTCGTTTTTAGTATTTACAGTCCATCACAAGTGCATCTAAAGATGTAATTCGTAAACAGATTTGCACGCAAGAGTACCTAAGCATAAATTAATCAAGAAAGAAAACATTTTAAAATAAAATGATTTCGTTAAACTTTTTGGATTTCAATGCGAAAAACTTTATGTCCTCAACGGGTTGCCCTGCCTATTCAATCCTGCATTAAAAAGTAGTTCGTAGTGAAATTTCGTTTTTACGAAAGATATTTGGAGAAGCAATAAAAAAAATTGTCACAGATTGCCTTTGGTGTCCAATAACTGTACCAATGCCTGATTACCCTAACCTGTGTCGTGTCGTGGAGCGGGCGTGAATGTGCAGCTCTGGTGACCTCGACAGCTGACCCTGTTTAGTGTCGTGGTCAAGGCGCTTGCCACCATGCCACCGTGCTATGTGTATACGTGATTGGGAAACTAATTCCTTCACGGCTTATCAATGGCTTATTGGCGATCTATTGAATACACTTACTGATGCCGATATGAACCAAATCGAATGGCATACCTTCATATTATTGCTGCCTCAGTTCTTATTTGTCCAACAGACCATTTTAATTTTTGTTCAATCTTCACTTTAGAATTAAAAATAATGTATAAGAAATGAAAGTTAATCACTTAGCTAAGAATTATTTAAATTTATGAGACCTTTACCTTTACAGAAATAGCTTTATCTTAAGAGTCCACTATTTGAATTTCGACCGATTTCTTACATATCTCCCTTAAACATTTGAAGTTTTTAAGCTCTTAAAAAAATATATTTTATTTTTGAAAATAATATCTAGATACGTTCCACGCCAAAACGCAAATTATATGAAATTCCCTCGATAGAAAAAAATCGCAAAGTATGCTCCGAAAATTATTTAAAACAAGTCTATCTGTATTATTTTACAAGTTACATTTATGAAAAAAATCACAATGTTTCTTTAAATGATATTTAAGATATGTTCCACAAGATTTTTTCTCTATTTTAAACGAGTCATGTTTTATTAAGCTTTTTCGCCATTTTTGCTGCAATTTTATCACTTAAAACATTAGCGCGCTCTGTCCAACATTCGTAATTACACATCTCTTTATCTTCTTCTTTTTCAGCCGAATAGCGCCGCCTTAAACACCTATTATAATGTTTTATTGAAATAATTAAAATGAAGACGAGAAGGGAGTTCAGAGGAAGGAGTGAGAACATAATCTTAGAAAGAGAAACATCATCTGAATTAATGCGTGACGAAGATTTCTTGATGGAACTCTTCCACATTTGTGCGAAGAAGAGAAAATACCGTTTGTTCCGATAGCGAGAACGCATGCATAGTTTAATACGGGTCTTACGACAGGTTTTATCAAATATTTAGTCAGATTATCCGCGTGAAAATGTTAAATAAAGTTGTTCAAGTTTCAAACTATACAAACGCGCATCACTTTATTATTTATACTAAATTCTGCATAATACCTTGAATGCTTCTCAAATAATATTTCTTTCTGCTGCACATTTCTGTAAACTGCAATCAACCTCAAATATATCTCTAACACTACATTTTTTTACAGTTTTATTAAGCTTTTCTTTAAAAATCAGTCTACAAAAATAATTTCTATGCTTTGACTTATTAATCTGTTATACGGATTACATTTTAAAGAAAATAAACATGGAATAAATCCATTGAAAATATTTAAAAAAGCATGTTCTCACGATGCAAGAATAGAAAACTCCAGTGATCATTTTTTGTACAGTTAGAGTTTTTGGATATTTTAAATAATATAGATAAACTAATAGAAATACTTTATTTTTGATACTGAATTATTTAGGCCTAAATAATGTTTCAATAAAAACAAAAACTATTATATGTCCGAATCTCTATAAACCAATAACACGGAATGTCGAACTGCTTGCGTCTTACATTTCTATTGATTTCTATACAACTTTGACCCAGGTGACGCGGCGCGGTGACGTCACGCCGCCAAAATCCAGCAATACCAAATTTACAGGGTGTTTTAATGACACGTTTTAAAATGGACTTTTTAATGTATTTTTTAAAACTCTACGTTAAATATTATGTAATAAAACTTATATATTCAGAATCAGCGTATATTGGTCTATATGAACATATTTTTTTAAAGCCATAATATTTTTCACTGGAGTTCCTTATTGTAATATATTCTTATTTCTGTTAGCAGAAACTATACACTGAATCATTTTGTTTAGGCAAGTTCTCTAACAATTTGTAGTTCGTGGGAAATTTATATTAAAGTACCGTGGAAGATCAGCTCATAATAATACTTAGCACAATAACATTTAGCCTCGGGCAAGGCTCTAGCGAACTCTTCGTTTTGAACAACTGAGAGTGCTTTTGACTAACTGACCTGTGATCTTAAACATGCTTTGTTTCTAACGTCTAAATACAAAGTTTTTACACCGTAAAATGTTTTAACTTATAAAGTTTTCTTCTAATTTTATTGTGTGTCCGAGAAATTTACGAGGTTGAATGATACAAGGCGACATTTAAAACAAAAACAGAGCTGATTTTGGATATTGTTACATTCTTTAAGGCGGCACTATCCGAATTTCTACCGATTTCTTGCATATCTCCCTTAAACATTTGAAGTTTTTAAGCTCTTAAAAAAATATATGTTATTTTTTAAAATAATATGTATACAACCCCCATGCCAAAACGAAAATTATATGAAATTCCCTCGATAGAAAAAAATCGCAAAGTATGCCCCGAATTTTTTTTATTTTCAAGCCTTTCTCTATTATTTAACAAGTTATATTATGTTTGAAAAAATTCACAGTTTTTCTTTGAATGTTGTTTTAGACAACCCTTACGAGATTTTTGCTCTATTCTAAACGAGTCGTGTTTTATTAAACATTTTCACAATTTTCGCTTTACTTTTTTCGTTTGAAATATTAGCGCGCAAATTCCAACATTCGTAATTACATACGCTCGGGTACGGAGCCTTAATTAGATTTTTTTTTATTCATTTGTTCCTTCTTGAGATAAGAATTCCACGAACATTATTGAGTTCCAGATCAGTAAAAAACGTGTGAAAGAGGCTCTGAGAACTATAACATTTATTGAAACGGGGTTCTAAACGGATGAAAACAGTTTAAAAAAAAATAGAAGTGAAGATCGATAATGTTAATATTATTGGTTGATTGATTGACGTGGAAAGGTTTGTTCTTAGTAAAAATGAGTATGTTTTAAAGAACATACTCATTTTTACTAAGAGGGAAATGCTTAAATGGTTTTCTCTTCGGTGTTCAAAATACTGAGGAGACATAATGGTTTGATTTGTGTTTGACTTTCCTTTCTTATACGCAATTATATTGAACTGCGTTTTTCTATTGAAATTTAAAAATTTAATATAATACAAATAACTACAACATGAAAACTCGTACAGTAAAACTAGTATCCCCAACTCCCATTGTTTAAGACGCCATAACATTTTTCACATGAATACATTAAAAAATAATATCGCCTACTTTAGCCCTCTGACCCAGATGTGTCGACTATATAACAAAATTAAGTGTGCTGAAGTAGATATTTTCGTCGATAATTTGTACGGATTAAAAAAAAAAGTTCTGGCACTGTTAAAAAATACTAACTAATTATAATGTGTCAATTGTCTCTCTAGGCATACGAATACCTCACACATTTCTTATGTCTCTTGTCACTCATTGTAATGTGTTTCTTGAGGGAACTTGTATATAATTCTGTATTTTTATTTGTGATGTTTTTGTTTTTCTAATTGTACGTATCTGTATTTAATTGTAGACTTTTGTAATTGTGTAATAACTGAGTTATTATAACTGGATTGTTCTCACGTAAGTGCGAACATCTGTAAAACCCAGTATAAATAAATAAATAGTTCATAATAATAAGCATGTAACACGTTGAACTCTTTTTTAATATTGACTGTTTTGACCTTCTTAAAACACTCTGGGTGGCATCTCCGGAATACACAATCTGCTTTCTGAAAACTGCTTTCAATATAAATTTATTTCACCAAGCGGAAAGGCATGTACATATATAATTACCGCAATTAATTATTTGTCTAAAACTACTCTCTCCGCTAGGACAAGTGTTCTCGTGTACAACCAGCTTTTTTCCTTTCCGCTAACGGTCTCGATTCTCCACATTTATCTATGGTTGCTATGGATGCTGTGCTGGTTGCCATGCACAGTTCAGAGGCGCAGATTTAAAAGATCAATGGAGATAAGAAGAGAATCAATAGTTTTCATTCAGTACCTCGGCCGCCGTGGGAATTGGCCCCAGCAGACTTGGCGTACTCGATTTTTATGGAAGATGATATCTTAAGGTGACCACGTTATGATATTATAAAGTTGCTATAGATGGTAGGTACTTTCTAAGAAGATCCCCTATAATAACTTCAATTTTTTTTATACACACTATCCTTTACTCTGGCGACCTCCGTGGTCGAAGGTTCCAAAGGGGGTCACCAAGCTACAAATTTTATTGTTGCTTGAAATATTTTGTGACCAGATTTGAAAAGCCAGGTATTCTTCCTCTGATTCATCTCCTTCCCCTCCCCACTATCTTCAGTCTCACAACATACCCCATTTGGGGATGACACAGTCTCACTGGCTCCAGACGGGAGAAGTTGGGACTCTTGTGCAGTATTCACAAAAAACTGGAGGCCCCAAGGAAAATAATTTCATGTCATCTTTAGGGATGCTGTGTGGGGGGTGTTTTTTATGAAAATTATCAAAAAGTAATAAATAATTATAATAGTAGTAATTCTGAGCAAAGGTTTATTGGAGAAAAAATGAGTTTTCAATTCAAAATTACAAATTTAAATTGTTTATAAAAATAACATCAATCAGCAAAGAAAATTAAAGAGAAAAAATATACCTAAAAAGCAGGATTAATACGAATTGCAACAAAGATTGTCGTTTAACCTCTGCTTCATTGTTAAATGTTATCTTGAATTAGTGGAATGTTTCACGTTTGATTCTAGCTGCCCAATCGGAAATGCCATTTTTTTGCAATGTCCAAAAGTGAAAATGATATCTTTATTGAAAATCTTTTCATTTTAATGGCCACTCTGTACACAGAACGCCTATGCGACTTTGCCTGTCTTAACCAAATGGAAACGGTATTTCACATCGCAAAACAATCTCTGATGGTTAATGTCAGCCCGTTGCCTTTGTATGGTACCGCAAATGTGCGAATTTATAGAAATTCTAAATTTTACCAAATCCACTGGCTGAACAGAACAAATCCGTTTAGATACCGATCGGCATTACGAAACATTCCGACCACCAAAATACACATAAGTGTATTTTTAAAGAAGATTTTAAACCTTAACGGAAACTCTATGGAATGTTACGTGAACAAAAAGAATACGAATAAAGATCTAAACTAGACGATATGATTAACTTAGACGTACATAAAGAATAAAGCGAACCGTGAAACGGTGGCGATTATTCATTTTGACTAGGTAATGGACACAATTTGGTGAATGGTTGGTGATTTGGAGAGTGATTTAAAATTTTTGGTTTGTAGTAAAACGTGAATTTCGATATGATTGAACTTAGTCGGAGAATAACATTGAAGAATTGGTTGAAGATGGTAGTCGTTTTGTCACTTTATTGCAGCATAAACATCAGCGTTTGTAATCAAAAAGATATGTTACGCGAACTTGAGTGTAGTCAATGTAAGAATACCTACTCGATTCACTAGGAAATAACGACCTATTTGAATGTCTCCAATCACAAACAAATTTTGTAGAAAACTCGTCAATTCCCCTCTTACATATGTAGTTTAGCAAACAAAATGATATCAACAGTTATAATGTAACAATTTCTCTTTTTAAAACATACTTAAACTTTTTTTTTCAACTTATTTTTTCTGATACTTTAAGTAAATTATTGTTCCATATTTTTTAATTTATTCCATTGTAAGCCACTGAATTTAAGAAATTATTTTGTGCAACCCATTGCTTATTACTAACCCTTGTGAAGAAAATGTAAACATTATGTACCTAATGTAAAATCCCCAAGGGCGTATAAAAGAGTAAATAAATAAATGATTTCAAATATGATTATTTCCTTTGATGACATTTGAAGATAATTCCGAACACTTTATTCGAAGATAATGAAGTGTTCGGAAAAATGGTACCTACTACAAAATGAATAAATGAGATTCTTCCGCACACTGCAATGATCTTCAAATATTATCAAAGAAAATAATCACAGGTGAAGATGATTTTATTACTCTCCCATTTCTTTGTGATGCTGGTCACCCCACGGCACTCTTCTTGCGATAGCACAGAAAGACTCTTCCATCCTCTTCCCTCGCTACTCCCCCTTCCCCCCGGGGTAACCACGTGACCCTTGTGACGTAATGTATATAAGAGCCGGCCGGGTCTCCCATTCGGCTGTTAGGAACCAGCTGTGTCGGCTCCTCCAGTGCTCTCCGCGGCCTACTCCCAGTGGTACTGAATGCTCATTGTGTTCTAGCTAGAAGTCCAGTGACTTTCCAATCGATAGGTTGTGTCAAGTGCTTGTGCTCTTATTAATTGTTTGTTTTGGATAAGACAGCAAGGTGAGTCCTGTTTATTAATACAAAAACTGCGTCTTTTGGTGCCTTTGGTTGTAATATTTTTGTTTTGATAACGATTTTTATCATTTATAACAAATATTTTCACAATAATTACAAAAATTGGTACAATTTTTATATAATAACGCTTCTGTGTCTTTGATGTCGTTGCTTTAAAATGATTTGTGCGTGATAAATTTTTGTGATATCTGTGGTGAAAAAAAATCATCCTTGTGATAACATAAAATTGACGACAATGTTTGTGTTAAATCATAAATCTGTGTGAAACGCAACCAAACGTTATGCGTTTATTGTTTACGTATGGATTATTATCAACAATTCTCAATTAAAAATAAATTATACGATTACACATAAAATAAAATGGTAACGGTCGCAACTGGGAATCGAACCCGGATCGTCTTGTTTTACCGTGACAGGAGTGTCTACCGATTGAGCTATTGACTGAAACACATTTCACCACTAACAAGTACACAATTACACATCTGCCCTGATGATGGACACTGTAACGCTGTCCGAAATGTTGGCTAAAGAAGCAGGTAGCGCAACATGGCATAACACCCAAAAAACAAATAACGAAAATACTTTCGGCCGTGAAAATCTAAAAACTTATCGACTGAAAGTTTATTGATGAAATTTATTAATTTTATGTGTATTGGTGAAAAATTTACTTCGTTATCTTGTGGTTTTTTTAAATTGCATGTTAAAATTGCACAATAAATGGATGAGATATTCATATAAATAAGTATAGTTTTCCGAACCTTCATAATTTAAATAAAATCAAATATTTTTTCTTACAATTTCACACTTTTTATATTTTTTGTATTAAAATTTGTATTGTATTCACGCACTTTAGAAAAACGCTGGATGTGTTCACTGGAAACTCTAGTAATACATCATTTTTTTATCTTATTATTTGAATATAAATGTCATCAGATCTTACGGTATAAATGATTCGTCATCTTAACATTATGGTCATACAACTTTGTGTACTGTATATTAGCATACCCACGGTGATTCAAATGTAAATACAGAATCATTATAAATACCTCACACGGTTAAAGAACAATAAAGCACAGTTAGTTGGTAAGTTATTTGCCAACAAAGACGGTTTGAGCGTGTCGGGAATAGTACTAACGGGTCCCGGTGCGATTTTTAGTTTTGCTGAGTCTCAGTGTGAATTCTCAGTGTGTTTTGCTCCTCAAATTAATATAAGCCTTCGCTTCACACTCGTTGCTTCATTTCTGAATTATTTGATTTCTTCGCGGCTGCAGCAAAGTCAATGTCACTTCCTGCGGCGAGTTTCTCTTGGGTCAAGTTTAATATCATGTCAATGACCGAAATGCGAACAAGATTCTTGAATAATGCTCGAAACCGGATTAAATTACGAAAATGATTTAAAATCCTTTTAAAAATATAATTTTGCGAATAATATATTGAGTAAAACCTCAAATTGTAATATTTAATCATTAAGGACATATTAGAGACTCCCAAACGAATTTTTGTTACAGAAAAATCAGTAAAAGATTCTGTCGTATCCTAAATGTGACCCAAACTTTATCTATCTATTTTTATTTTATTATTTCTAACAAAACGCACTTTACATGATACATAATTTAGACAGTAAATCGGCAGTCCTACGAAGCTGCTACATGGCTGCTTGTCTGCCTCAATATACTTTAATTAATATTTGAAGTTAAAAACTTGTTAATAATATAATAATATCTAAAATTGTAAAATAAAATGCAAATAATGACATCCAATCCTAAAAACCTGGTTCGATACAAACCTACTGATTTTTTTATTTAAAATTTCGTTTCGTCTTCGATGATTAAAAAAATAAATGAAATCATTCGCCTTTTTTTAAAAGCTGTTTCTTGTCATAAATATACTGTTGTTTTTATTAGGATCATCAAAATTCATACCAACCTAAGCCTTTATCGTGCAAATTTTTATTTTTGCACAAATTAATTAAATCCCCGACCTTGGAAGGACTTTATATCATGTTTGCTAAATTTTTTTCACTGAATTTTTATACTTTACTTAATATTTCGTATATCTGCTCTATTATTTTTTACATGTTACAATAAAAAACAATATTTGCCTAATATGAAGCAAAGAGTGTGTGTACTTATGTGTATATGAAATGCATATACGTAAGTGTTGAAGTAATTTGGTCAGTGGCTAAGACAGGACACTAAGCATCGCGTTTGATTCCCACACAGGCTTCGTGTGTTCAATTCTTCGGCTGGTTAAGTCTCAGTCCACCATCAGGACTTGGGCAACATTTTCCGCTTACCGTAGTGGTGATAGGGATTAAAAGTTTTTCGTAACTCGGAAAAATTTGCTTTTTTTAAAGTTTCGTTCTCCTGGCCGTTACTTATGTGGGGAATTTTGGTTTTATTGTGTATTTTATTTTTATTTTTACCAACGTATGTATTTGCACTATTGGCCAGTAAAAGTTGCAGTAGGTAATCAAATAGAAAATGTCGCAGTTACACGAAAAGTTTCTTCACGGTTTTAGAAGTTAATCACCACCATTATGAAATAGTAATTTTCTTATCGATTCAATGCGTTTTATGGCAGCCTTGAGCTTTTTGGTTCCACTTCGACACCATTGAATGATGACATTCATCCATCGGTTTACTTTGAAGGTTTCTAAAGTAGCAATTCTTTGTTTCAATTTATTAGCACATTTTTATATTACGCAGTTAGGCAACTGTAAGTTGAAGGGCTCTCATGATGAAAATTGCGGTACATTTTGCGATGTACCATTCCAATTAGTTCTGGAAAGCTTGGGAAGGCTTCGTTTAACTTGTAATTAATTTTTTTGTGATAAGTCTTGATTTTTTAATTCTTTGGTAACACTGAACACGCAATATTAGCATTAAAATATCAGTTAGACAGAATGTTTCAATTGTTTATCATCGGACCATAACCAAATAGTTTCTTAAATAACGTTTTTCAAATATTGGGATGTTATTTTACTTTAATTGATTTTGAGAGTAACGCTTTCAATTTCATATGCATCAGTGGATAATAGTCAAGGGCTGATTGATTTGTTTATGAATTGAATAGGTAAAACAACTTAAAATTTCTGCTAACCAGCTTTTTGTAATACAGAAGTATTACAAAAAGTTCTCAAATAAAAACAAATTATTACTATTACCATTAAAGAAGTAGATAATACTAATAAATTTAAACGGGGCATGAAACAAAACAAGACAAAGTAAAATAAAAAAGGCTATGTTTGCAAAAATTACATAAAATATTTAGATCCAATTGCATTAACCAACTCTTACCAGAATAGAGATCCTGGGTTCGATTCCATTAAATTATTATTTTTCTGTATCTTCGTGTTTCGTTCAGATTTATTGGTATTTTCTTTTTTTAAAATAATATTACATTACATTGATGGGTATAACCTTCAAAAGTTATAAAAAAAATTATTCCATCAAATTAAATATATATTTTTTTAATATTACTTAAAACAGATGTAGATTACTGCATTTTTGTCAGATCAAAACTCAATTCGTAACTTGAAAACCTGGTAACGTCAAAAAATGCGACAATATTATTGTAGAGATTATTTTATAATTTATTTTATACAATATAATATAATTTACTGTAATTACCATTTAAATTATAATCATGTACAAACTTAACTTAAAAAGAAACTAATATAAAAATATAATTAAAAATAACCAACTTCACACAGTATACTCGTAGCGTACCAAATTAATATATATAAAAATATGATATTTCACTTTTGTGTTGGGTTACGAAAGAGGTCGTACTTGCAACTCTTGACTCAAAAAATATTTATTACGTTAGTTTGCGAGTTTTCACAGCAGAGCAGAGCAAAACCTTATTACAACCCGTTAGGTACCTACTTGTACCTAACGGGTTGTAATAAGGTTTATGAAATATCGCACTTTCATTTTTAAGAAATTCTGCAGTGTTTAGTAAACCATTGAAGGACACTAAACATTGATTACAAGAATCATAAATATTGTAACAAATGTAATGAAATATGTAGACAGAAATTTTATCGAATTTACAGTAAGATTTCAATGAAAATCCTATTTTCTGTACAGATAGTAAAAAAGTAAACCATAGATAGATTTTTTTGTGTGCACCCGCATTGTTTCGCTTTCATTCTCGGATAGTTTCACTTCTAATCTGACGTTATGTGTTATCAAAGACATTAATAAAGTATATCAATAAAAAAAATGATTTCTACTTTTATTTTTTCCTTAACTAGCAAAACCTCAAATTGTAATATTTAATTAAATGAAGACAGTATTAGCGAAACCCAATCGAAAATCTGAAAATAGAAAAATTAGAAAAAGATACGGTCACATCTGGGACTCGAACCCAGGACCTTCGCCTTTCCGGGGCGCAACTCTACCAACTGAGCTAATGTGTCCGATTCGGTCATATTTAACTGTATACTTCGACTAAGAACTACCAACATTAGCGCATATTTTTATTGGCTGCTTGCATTTATGTATGATTGCAAAATTCAAATCCGAGCTAAATGATATCTAGTTTTATATTCATCTTAGTCTTGTACAAAAGTCAATAGATGTCGCGTATTAAAAATAAAAATAGATAAAAATTCATACCCAAATTTATTACGATTTTTTTACAAATTGGTTTTAGTCTTGTTTTCATATAAAAAATATTATTGTACGGATAAAACCTTTAATTCAGGAATGTGGAAAATACTAGTTTAGAGGACGTCATTATCACAACAATATTATGAACACAAATAATAATAATATAGGCATAAATAAGCAAATAAAATGTGGCAAAGGGGCACTCTTCATTTCTAGATCCAGGTTGATCAAAATGTTTTTGATTAAAAATTTTTTTTTTAATCTTCGATGCAATTCTCAGCTTGTAGTAAATCTTGTGTATTAGATATTTTTATTTGCATTCAAATGAGTAGCCCAAATAAGATGACATTTTATTGATATAACTCTCTTTTTGCGTGCTGCTTCTTGACGCCATGTATTTGAAAACATTATTCAATGTTAAAAATATATTAAACTACTACATCAAAAATTTTCACCAGTCATCTAAATCTAAATCTAAAGAGAAAGAGCCTCAAATCTAAAGAGAATTCGACTCAACCAAAAATCTGTAAGAAGTTTCGTGGACAAAATGAGGAATTCTGATATTGTCGGTAATTTTATTTAAAATATTTCCCTGTTATTAAATAATGAATTGTTTTATTTTCCTCCAGCAAATCAAGATGAAAGTGTCGTTAACCTTCCTGGCCGTCGGCTTCCTGATGCTGGCGCTGGCCCAGGGATCACCAGTGGGCTCGAAGGAGGACCCTGCGGCAAGCCGCGCGCTTGTCGGCGAGACCGCGAGACAGGCCGCCGCTAAGCCCCCTCAGGCCGTCTCATCTGATGACGATGATGACGATGACGATGACGACGACGATGATGATGATATCGAAGATGTCTTTGAAGACGGTAAGATTTTTTTTAATAAAGTCTTCTTAGATCGTAACTAGAATCATGTTGCGAATGAAAATATTTGTACTAACCTACAAATTCAACACAAAAAGTTAAGCATTTTCCATGACGGCTAATATCGAGCCTTTTTAGAGTCAGACATATATTTGTAGCAAAAGTGCGTTAATTAAGTGATCTATAAGAATGTAGATCCAAATCCTTTCTTTGGTTATATTGTTTGATTACTGTAGTTTTTTGTCGAATTTCAATGAAATCGCTTTACTGGAGGTGGGATATAGTATCTAAAATCTCAGTGTCATCCTTTATTTGATAATTTTAATTTTCCATGCATGTATTTATGTTTTATGCTACACGTTACGTTATCTAAACTATGCATTTACCTACGAGTACTATACAGTTTTGCCATTAAAAAAAATGTACCTAAAATTCAGAATGCATTCATTTTATTTTAATCACAAAAAATAATGACCAATTAATGAATGAAAATCTTAACGTGGGAAAAATGCTTCTTAATTTTGGAAATATGCAGATAATTAGCTTGCTATCCCATTATTAACCAAGATGGTTTTCGAGGTTCGTTATTGAATTTATTCATCTACTTCATTGTTTACATTCCATGAATAATTAACACAAGTTATGGGTTATAATTATTTTATTACCGCTGAGATGCAATCAAAATTGAAATAATCAATTAACAAAAGGTTACATAGTTAGTAATTAATTATTTCCTGAAATCATTTTCCCACGGCGTTTAATTTTAAGATAAGTAATATTAATGTGTAAAAAACGATTATATTTTATTCCTTTATTCTGTGACACGAATGTAATTTTTAGTAAAATGCGTTTCGTACCTCCTTCCTAGTTTTAAAACTAGTAGAAACCAAATAATAAATATATTTCATTACAATGTTATAAAGCAAAAACACGTTTTATTACTGAAACACATCTCTAGAACGGTGAACTCCGTAATCTTGCAATTTGAACATCTTATTTATCTGGTATGTTTTTAGGTTTTCACGGCCAAAAAGTATTTTTGTTATTGTTTTTGGGGTGTTAATCTGCCTTTGGTTTGGCTCATCTGCCCTTTTGGCTGGTTTGGCTCATCTGCCCTGATGATGGACACTGTAACGCTGTCCGAAACATTGGCTAAAGAAGGAGTTAGCGAAACACGGCATAACACCCCAAAAACTGTATCAAAAAAAAAATCTTATTTATCTGTAAAAGATCTAGATAAACTTAAATCAATTAAAACATTTAAATCATTTGCACCATGAAGTTTCTAAATATATCTTTCACGTTAAGAAAATAGAGCCGGATTGCATGACTAGTAATTTCCATTTATAAATAATCTAGAAGAACATTGTTGGATAAATATGTGTCAGCAAACGGAAAAAGGAAAACTTATGAATATAATAAAATTTCACTGTCGAGAATATTAACATCATTTACGCACAACTTAGTTAGATCCAGTTCAACGCGTATTCAGACCAGAATGTAGGAAAGCGTGGCTGAAATACTTCCACTGAAACACTTAACGTTGCCTGCCATAAGTCGAGTAGTGTTTTATGACAAGTGTGCTACAAGTCTCAGTAACAACCGACTTGTCTTAATTCGTTCAACTTTCTTGTACCATGAAGAGAAGAAGGTTAGAGCCGGTTATTGACACGGTTAAGGTTGCTTACTTTCCGGGCGAGAGTAATAGTGAATCGTTAAAGTTTAACTGTCTGCCAGTTTATACTTTGTACTCTGAAACTGCGCGATCTTGAATTCGTTTTTTTAAAAATTTTTTTGTTGTTTACATCAACACAAGGCATCGATGCGCATTATATTTGAATTGTTTAGTTGTTTCATGATTGTGTTTTTAAATGTATTAAAGTTCAAATATAACTATCTACCAGTTTGTATTTTATACTTGGAAACTGCGCGATCCCTTTTTCTTCAGTTGTTTACATAAACAGAAGACATCAATGCGCATAATATTTGATTTGTTTAGTTGTTTCATGATTGTATTTTTAAACGTATTAAAGTTCAAATATAACTAACTATCTGCCAGTTTATACTTTATACTTAGAAACTGCGCGATCCTTTTTAATTCTTCTGTTGTTTACATACATCAGTCACAAGACATCAATGTGCATAGTATTTGATCTGTTTAGCTGTTTCATGATTGTATTTTTGAATGAATTAATGTTGAAGTTTGACTGTCTGCCAGATTATGCTTTATAATCAGAAACTATACGTTTTTTTTAGTCTTTTGTTTTTTACATTAACTAAAGAGGTTCCTCATAATGTTTTTATTGTTTAATTGTTTCAAAATTGCGTTTTAAAATGTATAAAAATCAAAAATAAAAAAAATCTGCCAGTTTAAATTTTATATCTATAAACAATAAAATCTTGTCTTTATTTTAGTCTTTTGTTGAAAGTTTATATCTTACATTAACCAAATATGAACTTAAATTTAAGGAATATTTTTATGAAGGCTGAGGTCAAATCAACATTAATGTGCGAATCAAATCGTGTCAAATCAACATATTTTGTTGAAAGTTTATATCTTACATTAACCAAATATGAACTTAAATTTAAGGAATATTTTTATGAAGGCTGAGGTCAAATCAACATTAATGTGCGACTGTTTTTTTAATATTTATTAGTACAGATATGTCTGACATGTCAAAACTTGACAATTTGTGAGCCGCTACCATGGCAACCTGTCAACAATGCAACTGAAACGCGAGTGCCGCGGCGACCAGCAGTGTTGGTTTTTCAGTTGCATTGTTGATAGATTGCCATGATAGCGGCTCAAGAACTGTCAAGTTTTGACATGTCAGATCAGAAAAATATCGATTTTGTTAAGGAGGTAGATTGCAATTGCGTTGAGAACTGGTTTCTTCAGTTTCTCCATGAGCGGAGACCTTTAATGCTGAATATCAGGTCTAATGCATGGTATTTAAGAAAATAGAGCTATCATAAGGCAACAGTTAGCTTTATGAACAATCATGGATTAACAATTGAAAGATAATATAATTGTAAAACACGGTAAAATAAATATTAATAAACAAAATTGTGAATATTTACTCCACGCGGATGGCCTGAGGGAAAGAATTTCTCTTAACGCCTATGCGTCTTTGGGGATATTGTGTTTTAGAGTAGAGCTTAATAGTTGTTTTTTGGACTAAATACTTAAAATTAATTTCACGTTTGCCAAGCATTAAAATATAATTATTCATCTTATATTGGTTCCTCATTGCTGACGATCGTGACCCTTACACCAATTTCCATGGTAGACAGTACAACTCCTCACGATTCTGCGCTGCATGGAAAGGTACGGATACCGTATCACTCCAGTATTGGTGACTTTCATCTGATTCTTCTACCTTCCACTTTGCCAGTGACTATGAATTTCTCCAAGTTAGAATCCTCAGTTTAGCAAGCATTGTGTCAAGTATCTTAAACGTTTTAGGAAGATGGTTGAAAGCCTATTGTGAATGCCTAGTTTGGATACCTAGATTTTAATACCCAGATTGGACGCATGTGTGCGCCTGGTTGTCCATGGAATCCTGAGCATTTTCTCCAGCATCACGTTTCAGAGGCATCTACCTGCTTTCTTTCGCTGGTTTTAAGTATCCATGTTTCCACATTGTAGAGAAATAACAACTGTTGGGAGCTTATGAATCAAAAGCAAGCAGGAAGCAAAGAAATCACAATAGACATGACGAAACGTCAGGAAGTTTTGTCAATCACGTATTCCTTCCCCGTGTCATCTAATTTGGCAAGTCTTCACCTGAATAGTTATGCTAATGCAGTGTCGGTATCCGACGAGCCGCGGTAGGAGGAGGTTTGACCTGGAAGCCTTGATAAGACACCGACGCGCGGCAGCCACCAGGCAGGCGCGAAACCCGCTCCGGTCACCGGCAAACCCGTCCCGTAAAAGCGTACATAATTTATTTAGCGATTCGAAAGCATATTTTTTTAACCGAGAAAAGAAAGTAGAACGTATTTTTTTTTAATTTTAATAAAATTATCCGCCAATTTTCAACTGCCAAGTCAAATTATTATGCTTTTAACGAGACGATAAAACAACACAAAAAACATCGTGATGATGTATATTTTTACATGGTTTTACCGAAACAAACATTTTATCTAGTTAGTAACTGAGAGCTTTCAAAGACCAAGTTCATACTAAGCTAGGTAATTCATTCATCATTGCACAAATTCTTCATTCACACTTCATTTTTCACTTAAAATTACGAAGTAAGAGAAATTAGAATATTCAGGTTATTCAGAGCTTGTCTTTCGTTGTTAATAAAAATATGCCTAATTTTTTAAACTTGGTAATCAAAAGCGTTTAAAATTATAAAACTTAAAATTATAAATATGCAATTTATAATAATTAATAATATTGAATAATTGCATTATTATTAATAACTTATATTACTAACTAATAATAACTAATTTATATAATATAATAACTTATATATATAAAGTGTATTAAACTGTTATGTTTTACCTATGTAAGAAGTCAACTTGAGTATAATTCTCCTGTCTGGAACCCACATTATAATATACATGTATGAGCTGTTGAAAGAATACAAAACAAATTCTTAGGTTTTCTAAATTCTAAAATGGATATTACAGCAATTATGTTGAACTACAACACTCCGTTAAATAAAATGAATATGCTCAAATTGTCAGACATAAGAATTTTCAATGACTTGGTATTTCTATATAAAATTCTAAATGATTTAGTTGATAGTCCGGTACTGCTTGAATTGATAAGCTTCCGGATACCACAACGTATCGAAGTCAGGATTTATTTCAGTGCAGATTTTCTGGGACTAACTGCCATATGTATTCTTCTTTGCCCAGATTACTAATGGAGGGAAACAATTACACCAAATCAGTGGACATCTTCAGTTTATCTTTAAACAAATATAAAATATTGTTACTGAGGCAGTTCAGTTATGTACAATAAATATTGTATATTTCTTACCAATCATATGTAAAAGCCCCGAAAAAGGGCCTTAATCAATAAATAAATAAATACATAAACAAACATTTAATCCAATAATAAATTTGCAATAATAAATTTAGTGGTCAATAATCGCAATAAAACTATCCTTTCTTTCAAATTGGACCAAATTACACACTATCGTTAAAATCGGTTAAGTAGTTTCAGTGTTTATCTCGAACAAACGTCGTGACACGAGATTTAGGTATATATATAAAGATGTAGGAACTATGGTAGCTCTTAAAAAAATATTTGTTATTTTTGAAGGCAATAGACGTTCCCCACGCCAAACGCAAATTATATGAAATTCCCTTAATAGAAAAAAAAATCGCAAAGCTTGCTCCAAAAATTATTATAATCACGTTCATTTCACTTATTTTAGAAGTTATATGTATGAAAAAATCACAGTGTTTCTTTATATGCTTTTTAAGACGTTCTCCAAGAGATTTTTGCTCTATTTTAAACGAGTCGTGTTTAATTAAACATTTTCACAATTTTCGCTTCAATTTTATCGTTTTAGATACGCTCTCTCCAACATTCTTAATTACATATATGTCCATCTTCTTCTTTTTGAGGTACACGGCGTCTTAAGAAGTGATTCGCTTGTAGAAGGGATCCTTCTTTCTCTACAGAACTTTCGCTTATTGATTTTGAGATCCTCAAAAGCCACATTGCATTTTATCATTGTTCAATATCTATAATAGTATAATATGTAAGTCATTATGTCAGCGATAGATCTAATACAGCCATTTAATACGGGGGCAGAGTCATTCTTATCATTTGATGTCAGTGGGAAGGAAGACACCAGTGACACGAATACCAACATTGAAGAAAGTATCACAATTAGCTACCGTAAAATCCATTCCTTTACCTTACCGTATATTAACGCCGTTATGCTCGCAACCAACTGTTTAAAATTTAAACTCATTAATAAAACAATAATGAATATTTATTAAGCCTAATTACCTACTCGATCTAAAATTCTTTTTAATTGGAAACATCAATATCAGGACTGAGTCATTTAGATATTCGCTTGTACCTAGATTGCATGCAGTTGGCAATACTTTCTCAGATGATGAGCTCAACTGCATTGAATATAGTTATAAGAAGGCTATATATATAATGTACCTCAATAATAATAATCAATGTTAGCATAATGTTTGTCGGCATGGTTTCTATATAAGTAAAATTGCATATTTTACTTCATGATTATTGCTCCACAAAATTATTATGTGCATCTCTTGTTTGTGAAAGCCCATTTAATAATATCCGTACTTCCATACTAATATTATAAATGCGAAACTGCTCGAGTTTGTTTATGACCTTTTCAGGCACTAACCAATAAAAAGACTTTAAAAATTCATTCACCAATAGAAAGCTAAATTATATGCGCAGACTATATGTTGTATATGATGGTAAGCTCTGGCGTTATGAAATTATAAATATTAATATATTATATTTGTTAAACGTTTTCTGTCGCTAACAAAAGCGAGTTAATTGCAAATGTCAGAAAAAATCATTCCCATGGAAACGATGTTGATATATTTGTGGGCTCTAAGCTGGTAGGTACTCGCCACTTACATTAGCAGATCCTGTATGTAGCATGAGGACCTGTCGCTAGCAGGTATACGTCACTACTACAGTTTTGTAAATTGGAGTATCTCTCCGGATACGGAGAGATTGACGGTAATATGTTTATTATTTTAACTGGTAGTTGTGAATAATAGTACCATGCGGCTATATTTTACATATGACGTCACTGCCTGTCGCGGTTACTTTGTCCCGGTGACTAGCTGTCACTGGATCACAGTGGATCTGAGGAATCGGCTATTTTTGGGACCAGTTGGGATGTATAAAATGGTTACCAACACTCAAACTGGGCGAAGCCGAATTAAAATCCGCCTTATTATAAATTAAAATTGTCATGTAAAAATCCCATGGGCGTGAATAAAGGAGATAAAAATACGTTTCTTGAAAGACATTTTAGTTTTTCAATAAATTTTTATGTATACATCTTGGGGTTAATGCTATAATAACGTTTGTCAAATAATTGAATTAATCAAGCAGGCAGGCAACAATTTCATTAAAATTGAGCGTTTTTCACAGGCATTTACAGCGCTAAGACTAATTCACACTTTCAAAATCTGTTTTTGGTAGTTCTTGTGATATTATTTTGAACTGTTTTCTTTCATAAACTGCCACTTAAACTCAGAAAAACCAGAAGCAGAATTGTAGGCTTTGAAAAAATGTCAAAACATTCTTGACATGTTGTCTGCGAATAGAAAACAACAATATTGGAACGAAAGCTGAACTGAATAATTGAACTTGGCAATGAATGTGTGAATAGGTTTGTGAATGTATTCGTGTGAATGTTCACATTGAATGAACAACTCTACGGTTATTGCAAAATAGGTGTGAAGACTAAATTAAATAAATAATAATAATCGATCCATCAATAAATGATCTTTTTAAATATATACGTACGTTGTATAAATGTTAAAATATGATCAAAAATATTAATTTCGTTGATGTGCACCTGTGTAACTTTGGTTCAATAAACACTGGATCTCAGATTTGTTTTGAATTTAAGTGGCATCTTCAAAATTGAAACTGATTGTGTGAAGAATTCAGACAAGGTATAATATAATATTTGAACAGAAAAAATGTCAAATCACAAATCCTTCATTATAATATTCTGTGATTTTTTTCGAGTCTGCCCTAGTATTTAATAGACTCAACAGTGACGGGTAGTAACTTATTATTAGATTCGATTTCGGATAGTTTTTATAAAATCGATGAATTCTGTCTACGATAACGATTAATACACTTTTCTAGGTTTTCGAATATGATGTAATATAGATTCTGACGCTTAGCAAAGACAATTTTATTATCTACTATTTGAAAAAAATATTTATCAAAAATATGAATGCTGTCTGTCTTTGGAAAACATAAAATACTTAAATCTTTTTTCTTTATTTCACAGATGATGACGATGATGATGACGATGACGACGATGATGATGAAGACGATGACCCATCAGATGACGACGAAGACGACGATGATGATGATGACTACCTAGAGAGGTTCTTCGACGACATCTTAGGAGGTAAGGATGAACATTCATTTCGTATTTAAGGAGTTAGCAAGATTGTAGTGTGGTCAGTTTTTATGGAAGATAATTGTTTCACATTTGTGACAGTCATCAAATGACCATTCAGCGTCATTTTGTTTTGGGTCCCGTTAAATGGCGATTCTAAGTCCGTCTCAGCCTTTGAACAAAATGTGATCAGCAGAAGAGGACAACCCTCTATCATGTTATAAAGCTTGTCAGCTTATTACAATTTGATAGAAAGCTGAAACGCACCTCGAACAGGCGTTTAACGGGAACCTTCCAAATGCCAAAAAAATTGGCGCTTATTAGATGACTATCAACCCCGCCTGTTTTAAAACTCAAACCTATTTGAAATAGGATAACACAGTCTACAAACAGTATTATTAATAATCCAAATTGATTGTTCAACATCGCTTGTTCTTTGAATTCTAAATTTATATTGGCTCTGAAAACTCGATAGGAATGTGTGAGCAAAACTTTCTAATTGCTCTTTGCTTGCCTTTTTTGTAGACGATGATGATGATGATGATGACGTATCCCCATCCACCGGAGCTATCCAGGCCGTGGTAGCCCCCGCAGAGACAGTCCCCTCAGCCCCCATCGTCGCTGAAGTTGACAACTCCGCCGCAAACGCCGTGGAAGCCGCCGTCGGAGAGGCCGCAGGAGAGGTCGTCGAGGGAGAAGTCGCTGAGACCGCAGCAGCAGTAGACCCAGCTCAAGTCGGTGAGGCAGTCACTCAGCAACTAGTGCAGCCAGTCTCCAGCCAGGTCGATGAGGAAGACGATGAAGACGATGACGATGAAGACGAAATTGAAGACGCCCTCGGTGATGACGACGAAGACGATGATGACGAAGATGACGATGATGATGATGATGAAGAAATCCTCAGCAGTGACGTCATCGACGCCAGAAATAACCACGCACGTGAGTCCAAGTCCCATAAGGCCAAGGGAGACAAAAAGACGCGCAAGAGTAGCACCTCTGTCCAACGCAAAAAATCCAGTAGAAAATACCAAAAGATTACTAACGCAGAGGAGAAGCCCAAAATGATCAGATAATTTGTGTGTCAGCATTTTTATATTTGCTGTGATTGCCGCTTCAGTCCATTGCATTTCCTTAAACCTCAAAATTTGGACTCAAAAAAACTTGACGTTAGAAGTAGCATCATTCAAAATTTCGCAGTTTGCCCGTTCGGCAGAAAGAATCAAATAATAATAATTTATTGAAATTAATTTAAGAAAAGAATTTAATGTTAAGTATTTATTAATTTATTTATTTGTCGAGAGAGAGCGGAGATGACTGTTTATTATAAAGATATAAAGCCCGCTACGTCATACACGAGTTACAACAGCGCATCTGGCGGAAAAGTTAAATAAATTTCTAGACTAATGTCACTAGAGCGGTGGCAACCCATTGGACCAACCAACCCCAGAACTAATCATGTATAAATAACCAGATGTGAGCCTTTGTTGAATGTACATAACAATTTTTATCCTTTTAATAGACGATTCTGTTGTTTACTTGGAACATGTGTTTTTACTTCGGTCGAGAGTCTCATAGTCAACCGTCGCTTCTCGCTTCTTTCAAGTCAGAAAACATCGAGTGACATTCAGTCTCAGTGGAATTTATTTGATTTTCACGTCAGATCAGATTCTGGTAACATTTGATCATTTTTTGCTTCATGTAACAAAAACGCTTATATATTACTAATGATTCATTTGTTGTTTAACCACTTCACAAGTTCCCTTCCTGCTGTAGTTGTTTTGGCTTAGAAATTAGAACTCGTAGAAGAACTTGAAATCTCAACCTGATGTATCTGACTTTAACGAAACGATAAACGACCACAACTGACGACGACTATTGACCAACACTCCCCTTTTGACTCCTGTTCCTGTGTTTATTTAACAATCTATGCTTTTATACTTTTGATTTGTTACTTTATTGTATACTTTGTTTATTGTCAACAAATTGTTGACAATGGAGTGGACTTGAACTAAGAGTAAACATTTTATTTATTTATTAATATATTGGTGCTTTTATAATTACTCTATTGATTGAGATGATTGAAAAGTATAGTTTGAAATTCTGCTGACAAGCTGACAAGCTGACAAAAGTAGTCCCCATTATTCAAATGAAATGAAATTGTGCGCTGTATTCTTTAAATATTATTATAGAAGATGCCAGATAAATAATTTATTAGATACCGTTCTGTCACTTGGCAATGTCCGCTCGTTAACTCAATAAACAAGTCGGTGTTTCTAGGTCGCTAATACAAATCACCGAATTAACTTCAATATGTATACTTGTTCATAAATATAATTTCATTACGGCGCGGCTTTTTCACAGTTTGATGTGTTCAAACAACGGCTGCTCCTTGCTAGCGGCTTTAATCAATGAAAAGAGAATCTATGTAAAGTTGGCCATTAAGAAGCGGAGAGATGGTCGGTTTGGTGAACGTGTAGAGACTGTAGATGGTTAGAGAAACAAGTCGTGGGTGTTTCTCCCGCGAACGGTGTCAGTGGGTCACCTACTAAACCTCTCGTCTTGGAATGCTAAGTGGCCACTCCGTCTCAGCCAGTACCGGAAGCTCGGCCTCTCATTCCGACCTTCAGAACTCTCTACGTCCTTGGCTGCCTCCGCCGGTGAAACTCTCCCGTGAAAGCCTCCGCTCTTCCAATACACCCAGTGACGTACTACGTCTCGCGGCGGTTCACTCTCCACAAAGAAAGGAGTGTCAAAATTGACGAGATAACCGATCGTTCTAGCGGTTTGTCGGCTCAATGGAACACGTGGCAATTATCAGAAATCAAAAGTACAATAGCTGTTAAATAATTTCTTAGCTAAGCTTGATATATACAACTTAAAATATTATTACGTAGCACCTTTGATCGTTAAGCAAAACTATAACTCAAACACAATGAAAGAGTTGAAAGTTTTCTTTCAGAAAACAACAACACTTTGGTGCTACTACAATATACCATCAACAGTCAAACTACCAACTAGTGAAATCAACGTCTGCAGTATTGGAAAAGTACAATAGATTTACATCACAGCTGTTCACGCAGATGCAGAAGAAATCTAAACTTTTTAAGGCTGTATAGATAATAGAGTGCATTATCCACAGTGATAGATACTGTAAGATGATATGGTTCGACCCTGGTATCGGATACGGATGATGCGATAAATTGATCTCTCTCGCCGACCTTATTAAAACAAGTTAGTCTGGAAAGCCCCGTTAGCAGCTCTCAGGTGTGTCGAGGCGTATTACCGAAAGCTGCGTACGAACAAAAACATTATTATTTTTACACGCCCATCTTTCTCGCGCTATCGACTTTATGGAAATACTCCTTCTCTAATGACCGCGCCGGACGATGAGAGACACGCCTCATCCGAGTCTGTTTTAATTGTGGGCGAGATTGGGAAGAAAGATTGATAAGCGATCTTTATCACATGCGTGTGACTACGCTACATCTAAGTTTACTTCTCACAAAGGTGAAATAAAAATATTAATTAAAATGTCGAATGTCTTTTTTAAATTGTTGAGAAAGCCGCTTGTTTTGCCTCTTTGCTTGATTAACTTTTACAAAAATCGTTAAATGAGGTGATTTTGATCAATTTTCGATTTTATAAAATCATTTTTGTCTTAAAACTTTTGGCTCATGTTTAAAATATCAACGCTTGCTGTACAGGGCCCGCAGATAATGTATTAGTACACAACTGCTAACCCTTTACAAATCGCAAGTGCGCCCCACGGTTGAATTTGGCAGCTACCTCTGGTCTGGAGCCCCAAAATACCTAAAAAAAAACCTCAACTCTGTGCAAAAGTGAGCGGTTCGTTTGATAGATTCTCCTAACAAACGGATTGCAATCTTTAGAACACAGGCGTCGGGTGGGAATGCTATCCATGTTCTACCGGTATTTCAATGGAAGATGCTCTGAGGAACTAGCGTCATTGATCCCTTCGGCACCGGTACACAGTCGGGAAACACGCCAAACACGCGTCCAACATTTGTACACGGTTGACATTAGCCACATGACTGTCTCGTTCTTAAGCTCAACAGCTCGGCTGTGGAACGATTTGCCGACCTCTGTGTTTTCTCCTTCCTACAAATGGGCCTCTTCAAGACCCATGTTCACTCCTTCCTCTCCTCAAAAACACCCTCCACACAGCATCTTCAAAAATGACATAGGCCCTGAGGGAAAATTTTCCATAGGGCCTCCTGTGTAGAGTTAATATAAAAAAAAAATAAAAAAAAACATAAATTTAAAAGAAAAATTGTAGGGGGTTAATTTTAGGTATATTCAAAAAGGTTGTTTTTTGGGGATAAGATAAAACATGGTGATTAAAGTTTCACCTATCGGAGTGAGGTGACTTTGATATTGGCATCATTTTTTACAATGATACGCCAATCCCAAAAGTATCTGTAAAAAACATTAGAGATCGAATATTCAAGTGGTTTTATATGAATGGATACTGATATTATTTACAGTGAAAATGATACAAAACTACAATGAGCAATGAGATTTTCATTTACTTTTTTTTCTGCCTGAAAATATTTAAAAAAAAAACAGCTTCACAATACAACTTATTTATTTATTTATATTTATTTATTAGCAAAAACAGCATTACACCAATATATTGCAAAAACGGTTATACAAGATACAAAATCATTACATTTACAGTTAAAACATTTATTTAATAAGTGTTAATTCACGCTTAAAATCATTGCAGGAAATGTGGAAAATATCCACATTTTCTGCAAGGCAGTTAATTAACCTAGTAAGTCTTCCCAGGGGCATCACCATTGGTAAGTTAGTTCTGCACCTGGGAAGAATCAAAAGCCTGTGATGGCGACCTCGCGTGAAATTATCCGGGACATAGAATCCTATTTCAGCCAGAATATCTGGTACCGATATAAAACCATTTAGAAGCTTATATGCCATCAGCAGTAATGCGACCTCTTCTGGAACTAAGGCTGCAGATACCCAGCATTCCCGAGATAAATGCTGTTGGAAACAGCCATGGGTAAAAACCGAACTCTCTCATATAGAGGTATCGTAAAATTTTTTTTTGTATTTTCTCAACCATTAGTACATAGACGATGTCCTCAGGTCCCCATATCTGAGATCCGCTCTCGAGAATGCTACGCACTAAGCTGAAGTAAAGCAGCCTTACTACTGTAAGGTTGGTCAAATCCTTAGAATTGTGTATGACAAAACCCAGCATCTTTATCGCTGATTAACAACTATCAATATGTTTGAATTTAACTAGAAACCAAAAAAGTTGACACATATTTTCGACGCTTTAGTATATCCACGTTGCCATAAAAAAAAATCAAAAAGAAGCGACAAATTGTGCAGATATCCATGATGTTCAAAGCCGCTCCCGGATTCAAAAGTCTCCCCGTATTACGGTAACTAACCAACCTTATCTCTTAAGGTCATGTGTCAATTGACTGAGTTGGCATTGCGTCTGGATCCCACTCAGGCGTAGTTAGTTCATTCCTTGACTGGATAGGTCCTCCATGACACAAGAAACATTTTCCGCTTCCTGTGTTGGTAGTAGTTGATTTACAAATATATTTTTTTTTTTAAGTTTTCTTTATTCGATTTAATAGTTTGTTACATAAATTGGGGATTTTTCGACCTCCATGCTAGGCACATGCCCGTGTTATGATGATCGATATTGTTCGGTGAAATAAAAACAAAAAAAGAAAATCATCGGTTTTTACAAAATAGGCACTCATTTAACATTTTCAATGAACATTATTGTATTTTGAAGACGGGTTAGATTTCTGATTCTTAGGTTATTTTTATCAAACCGTTTAGTACGAAAATTCAATTAATTTAATACTGTCGTTGGGAATCTTCTTAATAAGTACTAAGAAGATTGTATAAAGAGTAGTATTGTATTACGTATAAAGACTTAAAAGTACCTAACTAAAATGGGCCACCACATGATTCATTCTAGCAAAAACGACCACAAGAATTTTGTTGCGATAAACGCATATTTAACTTTTCTTTTTATTAGATCAACTCCACCCGTGAAGACACGTGTTGGGGGATGGAGGAAACACACAGGCCGGCATTGGAAAACCAATGTCGCCACTGACTTAGTACCTTTTGGTTCTATCCCATTTAGCAGTCTCTGCCTCTCTTACCCTTGCCTGACTTTGTATGTCGCCATCCCTTCTATTTCATAATGATGATAAACAGTTTTGAATCGGAAAATGTAAGCAAAGATTATTCTGAATTTTGGATCACTTCCACTCAAACTCCCACGTCCATTAATTGCTTTCTTCTTAATGAACCTAAAGAGCACTGGACAGAGCATTAGTGCAATTTTGCAATGAATGCAATTAAAGCCAAATCTAGGGTGGGGGAAATTGCCTGGCAGCCATCTTGTATGGCAAACTTTTGATGTTTATAAAATTTAGTACACACATGCATTTTTTAAACGTCTTCCCCATCATCCCGCGGCTTCAGTGGTCTCAAATAGTCTGTGCAGGGCATTAAAGGTTCATTTAATTAATACTTGGCAAAATGTATACCGTTTGCCTGATTGTAAACTCAAATTCAAGGCGTAAAAAACTTACTTCGGAAAGTTTTCTAATACAAACTAAATGTACTACAAATAACGCTACGGTTACAAAGAAAAGTAAATCTCCAATTACAGCTATCATTTGGGCAAATATTCATTTTCTATTCTGAATAACAAACAATAACGCCGGCGGCTAATATCTCCAGTAAATATCCAAGAAAGCAGGAGCTCTTTCCATTTTACTTTCAATAGGCGAAGTGTTAATAAACACCAGTGAAATATATCACTCACCTAAAAAGTTCTTCTTTTCTGTCGATTTTAAAAGTAATATCTAAAGAAACGAACACAGACTGGTGTCCAACAGCTCGGCTGTGGAATGATTTGACGGTCTCTATGTTTCCTCCCTCTTACAACCTGGACCTCTTCAAGAACCAGGTTCATTCCTTCCTTTCCTCGAAAAGATCCTCCATACACACAAATGATATAGGCCTCTTGTGGGCAGGTAGTATATAAAAACTTAACAACATTCAAATGTTTTGATTTACTTTCATTTTGGAATTTCTTTCGGAAAATACTAGTTTTAAGCTCTGCAAAATGTTTCCAGATACTTGGCCGACATTTAATTTAGATTCTTGGTTTTTGATTGTCGGCATGTATTCAACATTTTTGTCGTCTGGTGTAATATTTACACGAAAAACTGCCATTTTTTACACCGTCCGCGATATTATTCATTGATTAGCATTCCTCATGAATGTATTCATAATGAACGCAGAATGCGGTTATTATAATAAAGCCACTAGTCACCAGTCACCAGTCACAAGGAACCGTTAGTTGACCTCGTTGCGAGTAATTCAATTAATTAAATTATCATAAAACGTCACCGTTTTTATTTTTGCTGACAGTGGCAGTTGTGGGCAACACACTTTGAAGTCTCCGCCTAATAAGTACTGAGATATGCGCTGAGTTACTAGCAGACCTAAACAGATGAAAAACGAGGATTATTGCAAGGGTGCCGTGACCAGGAGAATTGGTATTCTAACCTCCTATAAGCAGAGTTTGATTGATTTCATTAATCAAGGCCCACAGAAGAGGAGTAGTAACTTTAAAAAAACTTTTCTCAGTACGACTAAAACTACAAGTAGATATAATCTTTTAAACATTGCAGTATTTTATGAAATATTACGATCCTCATACGCCAACCCTTTTTTGTAAACTTTCTAATTGGCAAAGAAAGGATGAAAGTTGACTGTGAACCATACAATTCTTGCGGCATATGTGTGGTGAAACCATGTGATATCGTATTACAAAACTGGAGATCCAAAAATATCCAAGCGTTTTGAACAAGCTTCGAAAAGGGATGTCAATGTAGTTTTTGACTTGTAGAACAGGGGGACGGAGAAATGTCTATCGGGAGAATTTACGAAGGGAATGGTAGAAGAAGAAGTCGCGGGCGCCCAAGGAAGACAAGGCACGATCAGGTGAAATAAGTACATCCGGTACTCGTCAGCTATACCAAACTAAACGCAGACATTTCAGATTGGATTTGACGCACTTATCGTGGTATAACTTTTACGTACACAAACAGTATAAACGCACTTAACCACAATCTACACATCTGCCCAGATGATGAACACTGTAACGCTGTCTGAAATGTTGGCTAAAGAAGGAGGAATAACCCAAAAATTAATCAAAATCATGTACGGCGGGATGAATAGTTAATTGATTAGACTTGACATATTATTAGTGACCTGTAATACAATATCCTTACTTCGTTAAAAAAACGTTTTTAACAAAGTGTTTTTAAGCTCAGTTAAGGCTGTGCCACACTTTTCTACCAATTCCTCGTTAGATAGTAAATCAATACCAACTGTTTGTTCTCTTAAAATTAGTCGTTCTACAGTTTTCTTAGCCTGTTAGCTTTGCAACGATTTGAGCACATAGAATTTGTAATCATTTATACAGGAACTAATATGTTTGATCCAACTGTAAATCCCACAGAATATTTGTCAACATTTTTTTCTCACCAAACGTGCCTGACCGCGATCAGCTGGTTAAAAACTGGCCGGAAATTGAGGCCTATATTCTAATTTACAAATTTGGAATACCAGTTCGATTATTTATACGAGTTTTATTTTACAACTTTGCTTTACAATCAAACTTACCATCATAGTTTTAAAAAGAAACATGTAAAATAATTTTCCATTAAATTTATGAGAGAAATATTTGTAGGTATGATACAATGAAAAATATTTTAGAAGTAAAGATTACAGCATCCAAATAAAGGAGTGGAAAAGAAAATGCGTCCAAAACAGGCACTTAAATAAAGTCTTATTGTGAAAACTTTAAATTGTTTTTGATTGTTTTCTTGGTGAATAACACAATAGGTTTTAGATTGTTTTACGTTAGTTCATTTGGTAGGCGGGAATGTGTATCGCAATTTCCTCTCCTTCCTTTCCTTAAAAAGATTCTCCACACAGCATTCTAATTATTTTCCAATCCAATTATTTTCTCAGGGCCTCCTGCGTGGAGTTAATGTAAAAAAATCTTTGGGGATCGGATGGGTAGGAATCTAGAGGTTAATAAATCTAAGAGTGATGGACGTATGCATCCATCCCTCCCTCTGTACGAAGCGAGAGAGAATCCGGCTGGAGGGATTATGATTAGGTCTCCCGATCCGGCCCACCACGGCAAAGTAATATTGATAGTATTCTCTTCCCTTCGTGCATGTACTATTTCAAATAACTACATAAATATACGGAACATGGCACAATGCGACAGCGAATGTTTATAATATTCAACTCCTTGTGCACAGGAAACTATCCATATTAATGAATGTCGTTCTGGATGACTGTATTCGGGCTCATTATATGTATAAATTAATCATTACTGTTACGGAACCTACAACCTAATAAGACTATTAATCGAATCAAAGCATGCAGACAACTTTAATACTTAAGATCGGTATTTCAGGTGCTTTTAAAGCCCGGTTTGAGAGCTTTAAATATCACAGGATATAAATATCCCGGGTTCCTACCCAAAAGCAACTAGAAAAACGTAAATTAAGGTTCGTCAAGTTGCTATCGGGTAGAAACCCGACACTAAGATACGCGGACTGATAAGATTTCTGAATTCACTGAAATACCGATCCAATAATATAACTTTCTAACACAAATTGACATTCTCGAAACACAAGATGGATGTTATCGGCCCTCTACAATAGCGACAAAATTGTTATAAAAAGCATTAAGATTCAATCAAGGAGAATTGAATCATTAAGATTCAATCAATCAAAAATACATTTAAAAAACAACAACAAAAACACCTAAAATGTAGCTCTGATTCTCTAAGGCTGCATATAAATGCGTGTAACAAAACCCGAAAGGATCCCTCAATTTTGGGAAAGGAACAAAGTAACTGCAAGTGGCGTTTCGCACCGTTTGCTTGCTTTATTCCTTTCCCATAATTCGTGGTTCATTCCGCGTTTTGTTACATGCATGTATACGCAACCTAACATGAACACATGTTCAGTTCAATTTCTGTGAATCAATTTATATTATCATTTTCCGATCCACTGAGAGATGACTGAAATCAATTTAAGTACAGGGTGTCAGGACGAAATTACACAGGCGTGAATTTTACGTACCGATATTACACTGCCAAAATTACAAACGGACGAAGTTACACCTGAAAGAAATTATACACGGAGAGAATTATACATGGAGAATTTGGGTACTTATTACACTAACCGTAATTACTGACGTTAAAAAATCTGTTTATGTTTGAATTTTAGAGTGGTGTGCGCTAAAAAGAAACAAAGATAGGTAAGAAAGTGTTTTTTTTATAGGTTTAAATTTAGGAATGTGTTAAATAAATTTGGTATTTGAAAGGGTACAAAACTCAGAATAGGTTTTTTTACGCATGAAATTATGTGTAATTCCAGCTGTGTGCAATTTTGAGAATGTAATTTTGGAAAGTGAAATTCACACTTGTATAATTTCGTCAAGGCGATGCACCAGTCCTTGAAATATTCGAAATCGGAAGGGGAGGGATTATAGAATACTTGACAAGACTTGTCAACCAATAGAAAGCGCGCGCCAAACCTGTACCTTCCCAGTTACGCCCTTAAACACATACTGGTAAAATTTGTCATAAATACAAACGTTATAATTGAATAACCATTTATGATTCATGCATCGTTGGCTTAAATCTTAATATATAAACATAAATCTTATAATCATATAAAATTGAATTTAAAACGTGGAAATCGGTAGTAAGTATGTATTTGTGTTGGAATAGTGGAGTTGCCATTAATTTCGATTGAATCTCAGTTTCGATCATAAGTTTTCGATTGAATCTCAGCTGTTTTATACAATAATTTAGTAGCTTGTATGGAGGTTTGTAAAACATGAGATCTAAAGTCCGTGGTACAGAGTAAGTATGAATTTTATAATTTCTTCAAAACTGCTGGCTTTTGGTTGCTTTGGGAATCATCTTTCGTAGAATTGGCCAATTTCTATTACAAAGGTAAGGGCTTATATTATTATTTTTATATTAGAAGGTATTGGAAAGGTAAGGCATTTTATTATTTTTTTTTAATCCGTAGTTAGTCGGTGTTTGAACATTTTTCTATTACATTGAATGCACTTTTGTTGTCAATTGTTTTACAAATTAAAGAAATGCAAATTGATACATAGAGTAAAGACAACTTAAATCGTTGTTATTTTTAGTGCAGCAACTTAAATGGTAAAATTTTATTTTAATTTTTATGAGAGTTAAAATTCATAAAATCTGTGTACGAAGGGAAAAATAGACGAGTTGATGAACCGAGTATTGATGTGAACACTTTATTTGATTTTTTTTTTGAAAAAACAGTGCACGGAGTTCAGTTATTTTTTAAAATGTGATAACTTCACAAGATACCCAATTGCTCGGAGGAATTGGGTCTACGACGTCCCGATTAGATAGTGGGGTTGTAGAGGAGATGCGAAAATGGAATCTTGGGAAGTCGCTGGTCATTCAGATCTGGTGATTAAATATGGCTAAAGCAATACCAAGCAATGTTTCGATTCCGATTAGTGGCGTTTTACCACGATGATTCTGAAAGTATCTACCACTGCGTGAGGTGGTTCGAATGTTTTATGAACTATTTTACATCATTTACATGTGAAGTAATCTAAATATAAACATACAAATAAATTAAAACATTATACATTATTGAAATATGCCAAGAGAAGCTTACCGTTCAGCCCCAGATGTTGCCGGTGTTGGAACGAATGTTTACGACGATGCAACACGTTGTGTAAAATTCAAAATCTGGGCGCTGACAATATTTCTTATGTAGATGGCTATAAGGTTTAAATTTCCGCTTAACACCAGCCGCCTGTTTTGATTTATGCGAGAACAATCATTGCAAATGGTGTTTTATATTATTTGGCAAGGTTCATGCATAAATATTTAAATATTTTACGATAGTTTTCTAAAGCACCTTATTTTGCTCTAATAATATATTTAACAATAAAACCATAATCCAAAAGGGGTTTGTAAATAGCAGATTTGAACTTTAAAGCAGTTTTTAAAGGCCTAATATTTTTTTTTAAATAATTCGCAAATATTTCAAAGCACGAGATGTATTCTACTCGCAACTAATTTTCAAATCAAAAACAAATGATTTCGCAATACTTCGTAGTGCTTCGCTCTAACTGTAGGTATCTTTTTTCTTTTCGTACACTCGTTTTACTTATAGATCTATCAGACGTAAACTCTTTCACCAAACATACTATGATAATACAAAAAATGAAGTAAAAATTTTATCAAATTTTTTAAATGATTTACTAAAATAATTTTGCCTTAAAATACTAGGTGCTATCAAAATGCATGGAAACGACGAGTATTCCACCAGAAATGCCGCTCTCTACATCGCCAAGTACAATCGGTTCGTGGACAACATCCTGGACAGGATCAACAAGGTTCTTAAGAAGTCCTACGACCCCGTCAGCGTCAGGCTGCAGCCGGTGGACGTCAAGAAGAAGTCCACCAAGGGCAAGAAGAAGAAGACATCCACGTAAATAATTTAAATCACATTTAAACTTACAGAAAATCAATATAATCATTTTAGATCAGCTAAGATAGATCTAATCTCACTTTGTTGAACGTGAGACAAAAATATGACGAAACCAATCAAAATTTGTAAGCACAAATTAGTAAGGAATCTGGTACGCTCTCCTTTCGAGGCAATCAATTTATTTACAAACTAATAGTCACGTAAAAAAACGCTCGATTCTGTGCAGAAACGGACGAGGGTTGTTCTTCTTTTAAACTTACATAACTTTTACCACTCTGTCACATTTCTTCCTAAAGTGACGATTTTTTTTTACTATAAATGAATTCTCTCTGGATCTCAGAGGGGAATTTGTAGCAAGGAGGGAAGGAGGCCTAAAACGCCTATCAGGGGTGACAAACACGAGCTGCGTGTATAACTATTTCGAATGACAACCCACGTGACAGAATTAACGTACTAAAACATCTGTTGTAAGAGATAAGCTTTTGAGATTAAAAAAAATTATTAAACATCATAAAAAATAATAATCGCTGTTACTTGATAGGTTAAATATACCTTTTGGAGTTTAAAAATAATTTAATATTTTTTTGCGTTATATCTTTTTTTGTAATATTATAGAATTTACGCAAGTCAAGGTGTCGGGAGACAACTGTAATTTTTACTGCAAAAATATAAACAAATAATTTTTAAAAAACACAGTCGTTACGTCTTTATTACAGTAGATTTTAAAGTAATTATAAAATAATAATATTGGTTATTCTGTTGAGTTTTTCTCTACTAACTGGTGGACAGTTTTACGTCGACAGTTAAAAATAACGATCCGTTTGAAAGAATCCCCATCTTAACAAGTGAATTGCAAACTTTAAAGCACAAGCCTCAGGTGGGAAAGAAGCCTTGTTCAATGACGTTGATTAAGGAAATAACGTCATTGATCCTTCATATTGATGCATAGTCGGGAAGCATACCAAACGCATGCCTATCTTTTGTGCAAAGTTGACAGTTATTACGTGCGAATGGGTCGTTTCTACGATGAATTCTTGAATTCAACAACTCAGCTGTGGAATGATTTGTCGGCCTATATTTTTCCTCCTTTCTTCAACATTTGAATCTTAAAACCCTTATTCATTCTTTCCTCTCATAAAATTGACCCTCTATTCAGCATCCCCAAAGATGACAGGCAACGAGGAAATAATTTTCCTGTCATCAAAATAAAAATAAAAAGTGCTCAGATTTGTTCCAATTTTAACACTTTTTTAAAACTTTTTGATGTGATAACGTCTTATAAATCGATGAACGCTGGCTGCACTCACGAAAAAGCATGACTCATTGTCACGTTCCGCCTGAGCCGAGCGTGCAAACGAGAACGCGGAACGAGCGTTCGGCCTAAGCGTTCGGCTTGTAACGCATCTATCTATCTTCCACTCCATCGTTATTATATGACGTTATCACGTAAAATTATCGTCCGTAAACCGACTTTACAGACAACCAATGTTTTTCTTACTGAACAATTAAAAAAAAATTACATTATACAGCACCAAAATTAATATTTCAAAGCTCGATAGCTCATTGAGGAAATGAAGAAACGAGATGGAAGCAGAGTAAAAGATGCGTAAAACTAAAAATTTCAGGCAGAAAAGTCTTGCATCTTTCAAAACGCCAGAAGTATAAATTTTGCTGCATCATTCAATAATATTTCTGCTTTATAATTAAGCTAGTATGGTGATTTGAATATTTTTTTCGATTTCAGCAAGAAGACCATCAAGGAAAACAGGATCGCCGGCAGAAGAGCCCTGGAATCCAATGCGACAATCGAGGCTGATGATGCCAAGATCGAAAAATCCACAACGAGCGCAGCTTCCCAAAACGACGTAGCTCTACAGCCGGAGGTCTCTCAGACATCCTCCGCTCCGACATCTCAGATTTCTCCATCAACCCAAGTGGTTTCAGAAACAACGGCACGTTCATCAGCTAAGAAGCAAGAATCATCTTCAACCTCAACCAGCAGCAAAGATTCTCCAATCGCAGTTTTATTGGCTTCTCCCGCTGCACCCGGTTTCTCTTCCCAGAAAGTTTCGACAACTGCTGCACTAAATGTGGCAACTGTTGCGCCAGCCACCAATCAGAACAGAGCCGCGGCTTCAACTGAGAAGGTTGAGAAGAAGAAGACAAAGAAGAACAAGAAAAACAAGAAAGGAAAGGGGAAGGGAAAACAGAACAAAAGCAAGCCCAGGGCAAGAGGAACTCTGTACGGACTGGCTACCCTGAGAAGGAGCAAGGATGTGACTGTGAATATTATGTCAGATCACACAACAGTCAAGACAAACTTCTTTGTTGGTCCACTCATATTGAAGGTTGAGAAAGAGGTAAGACAGAAACCTGTTCATAAATAATATAATCAACATACTAATCTGCCTTTTGTTAGTTAGTCCTTCCTGACTAAATTTTCTTTGAATTTAAGAGTCATTTTCAAAATTGGACTTGATAATATCCTGTGATCTTTCAGAGGTATTCGTATACGAAACATTTAGATTGTGTTTAAGATAAAGCTATACGTGAAATCCTATTAAGATACTATTTAGAATCATCTTTACGACGAATCGTTTTACAATATGAACATCAAAAAATATGCCACGGATAAATTGAAGCTTTTACTAGCTTTTCTATGCATTAGAATTACAATAAAATTATTATTTACATAACAAAAAAATTAAGGGTAAACCACTAAAAAAATGTTTTTTCATGACTTAACTATGAAACAACATAAGAAACAATTTAAAAAATACCCCTTTATGGCTAAGATTATTTTTTGAGGTTTTGTATGTTCTAACTTTTTTCATTCTTATAAAATTATGCACAAAATAAATAAAAACTACTTTTTTTGCTTACTTGCCTCGTGCAAATATGACGCGCGATTTCAAATTTTGTATGGCACGAGAAGCGAAATATTTCTAGCGTTTATATTCCTCTTAAATAACATTCTAAAATTCATAAATGCATAATTCTTATTTTCAATAAATATAACGAATGTTTGCGACGCTATTAAAATAGTTTTAAAATAGGTGTAATGGTCGGCGTAGTTGCCTTCCAAAAATTTGATCAGGGTTCTATTATTGGCGGCGGCAATTTTATTTAAAGTAGAAAATAATCACTAATTATTAATAGAATATTAATAATATTCTTCGTTATTGTCAATTTCTATCTGTTGTTAATATCAGACATTTTTCTTGTTTTTAATATACGAGTATATTAGGCAGTATACAAGTATGACAGGATAACTATTATTGTTCAGGTGGCCTCTTAGTAATCTGCAAATCAATTTTTTCAAAGCAAAATTGGTTACTACTCAATTTTGTCAGGAGACCTATGATCGTTGCCGCTTAGAGCTTTATGATTATCACTCTTTCCGTGTACTATTAATTTATGGGTGATAGATATTGCGACTGAGCTATCAGCAGTACGTCAATAAAACTCGACAAATAATTTGTTAACGTTTTTTTTACATTAACTGCACACTGGATGCTCTAAGGAACATAATCTCACTCTGGGCATGTATCATGTTGTGTGGAGGGTCTTTTTCGAGTTCTGGGAAGGAAATCGATATGAGGAATGACTAGGAACATAGGGGTCAGCGTATCCAGGAGTGATGGACGTATGAATCCATCCTTTCCACTGTGGTGCAAGGCGATGGGTCAGGAGAGTCTGGCTGGAGAGGTCAAAGGCTCTCCCTCAACCAGCTTCTCCTGATCCGGATCACCACGCATTTGGGGAACCACACCACTGGACAAGTTGACAGATCTCACCCCATGTACACGGGCTTCCCTACCTTCTGACCAAATGTAGTAAACAACACAATGACAGAGGTGTTATTCAATTAATAGCTTCCGGGCGGTTGAACCCATATTCGCTCCCCAAATTGTTTGCTTGGGCGTTGCAAATGTAGGAAATACTCGTAATTTGGTTTTAAAAACTGGCAATATTCATTTAGTTGCCACAATGAAACAGATCCGCGTTGGACCTAGCGATTTTGAAATGAACTGCCATTCTGTTTCGAGTGTCGGTAGTAATAACATCTTACTTCTTACGTAATAACATCCATGTTTCCACCAAGCCTTTCTGATAACATCGCATTTTGCAAATTTGAGTTCTTAATAGGAGTTAATCTGTTTGAATAATAAATCTCTTTTAAATGTATCCTGATACAGCTTCCGCATCCTTTAGCAATCAGCAGATCGACATTAACTTCAGCCCGCGATACAAAGGACACATCGTTACGACCTTGGAATTCAGATCTTCTTTGATTTGTATTACATTAGTGTTTGCTTTACAGTTCGGTCGTGGAGCCAAGAAGGAAGTGAAGAGTGCCACCGCTACCACAGCTGAGATGTACGGTAAAATGAACCTGAGGATTCCCAATGGAAAGGCAGCCAAGCTTCACTCAATTAAGGTTCTACAACCTAAACAGGTACATTGAAATTTTTAATTTATTTCATAAAAATGGTGATGGATCTAATTTCAAAAAATTGTGTCCTCCTGAAACACGAATTCCCGTAATTTTCAGCATTATAATAACCACAACCAATTTTCTGAAAGAACAGCCCTTAATTTCTGAATGATGAATTATGAGATGCATCTGTCGTAGAATGGGGCGCTTGGTTTAGAGATGCATAGCTGATTAATGGAGATTGGATTATCAGAGGATGCCAAGAGAGTGAATGGACGAAGAAGTCTAGGATTCCATAAGAAGAAAGGACGCGATCGAGAATCTGATATTTTTATGTTTAATTTATTGTACTCGTACAACAGATTTTTATTGTTTTTTGTTTTTATAACATTGTTACAGAATTGAACATAATACTTACTAGGCAAAACAAAATAGTGAAATACATATTTTAATGAATTTCTACGCCAATTGAGAGTGCTAGTTCTTGAGCTTGGCGTAAGAGTTTATTATTTCATTATTATAACATAATTTTACATAGAGTGTACAATAAATATAAATTTAAGTATTAGGATGTTGTGACATTAATTTTTAATATGGCATAAAATGAAGTTATAACATTTTGATTGGTGATGTTGTTGGATGAGGTTGTTAATTTTTTTAAAGATTAATTTTACCTTTTAAGAATGATACGCAAGAGAATGATACGAAATCTGTTATTTTTTCACTTCTTCGGAAAGACTGTTAAAATATTTTATGCCTTTGTAAATATTGCGCATTTGTTACTGCGCATTTGTTGTGTTGAAAATAGAGGAATTTAGATGTTAAATTTATGCCTTAATGATGAGTTTAGTTAAAATTTTTTGATTAAATTTTCTTTGAATATTTGTAATATTGAATTTTTTTTTGTAGAGGTTTTTTGGTACTTCAGATTGATTATCCATTTTAAGAAAAAGATTTCTTGTCATGATAATTGGAAAAGTTGTACGCAGAAATTCATGTAAATTAAGACATCATTACCATTCACTACATTCAGGGCCATTTCATTTTTTGACATTTGAAAGATTCCCGTTAAATGCCGATTCTAATTCCGTTTCAACCTTTAAACAAAATTTGATCAACAGAAGAGGACAACCATCTTGTTGTTAAGTTTGTCAGCTTATTACAATCTGATAGAAAGCCGACCCGCACGTAGAAACGGCGTTTAAAACCTCGATTACATTGAGCGAGTTTACATGCTACTAGCCGGCGAATTCAGTATCTGCTAGTAAACTTGTTCAGTGTAAAATCTGCTAGTTAGCTAGTAAATGCGATTACTAACAGACAGAATTCGCCGGCTAGTAGCTTGTAAACTCGCTCAATATAATCGAGGCTTTAGCAAAAGAATTCATAATCTACTCTTTCATACATGGCGGAAGCATATTTTTTTTTTAAATTAACTCCACACAGGAGGCCCTGAGGAAAATAATTTCCCTCAGGGCCTCTGTCATCTGAGATGCTGTGTGAAGGGTCTTTTTGAGGATAGGAAGGAATGAACATTGGTCTTGAAGAGACCAATGTTGTAGGAAGGAGGAAACACAGAGGCCGGCAAATCGTTTCACAGCCTAGCTGTTGAACATAAGAACGATTCGAAGAAGCGACCCGTTCTCATGTGACAAATGTCAACCGTGTACATATGTTGGGCACGCGTTTGGCGTGTTTCCCGATTTTATTCAGGGAAAAACAGTTTTTACAAGTTATGCTTTAAAATAATAACGGGGTATTTCACCATCCTCTTTATACATAGGATAACGTATATTTTCGCCCGTACGGGCGCAAACAATTAATATGAATAGATAGTTTGTCTATAAACAATATTATGATGTTTGTCTATAAACAATATTATGAATAGATAGTTTGTCTATAAGCAATATTAATATGAATAAATAGTTTGTCTATAAACAATATTATGAATAGATAGTTTGTCTATAAGCAATATTAATATGAATAGATAGTTTGTCTATAAACAATATTATGATGTTTGTCTATAAACAATATTATGAATAGATAGTTTGTCTATAAGTAATATTAATATGAATAGATAGTTTGTCTATAAACAATATTATGATGTTTGTCTATAAACAATATTATGAATAGATAGTTTGTCTATAAGCAATATTAATATGAATAGATAGTTTGTCTATAAACAATATTATGATGTTTGTCTATAAACAATATTATGAATAGATAGTTTGTCTATAAACAAACTCAAATCTTTCAAGAAATGCTGGCAAATACGTTATTGGATTAAATCACTGATTTAATTTTGTATTTGTTAGCCTTTCTTGAAAGATTTGAGTTTGTAAATTGACAAAACTATTAATTTATTCATTTTCATGTTGCGTGTATGCGGGCGCAAATAACAAATATTTTAAAGCATAACTTGTAAAAACCGTTTTTCCTTAAAATAAGTATACTCGCGCCATCTATGTTAGATTAGATTACGAATTATTTGGAGTATCACCTTAACAGGGACCTTTCAAATGTTAAAAATGACAAAATTTAATTTGAAGGTTACATTTGAATTAATTGAAGTATTTCAATATATCTACTGCTTTAGAAATTTCGTTCAATAGCACCATTCCTCTTGTCATACTGTGGACATCTGTTCTGCCATGTGTTATCTTGAAAAAATTAAGAGGAATGGTCTACCAATATTATTAAGCACTATATTAAAACTAATTGCAGGCTTTATTATATTTGTCAATAATAAAGTCAAGTACATATTTTTACTTGATTTGATAAGATACATAAGAGCATCCTCTTCTTTTGTATGAGACGATATATGAATGCGAATAGAGCATGGTGTATGGAGTGTGTATGCTTAGACCGATTTCTATGATATTGCATCCACTGCCTGAGTTATATTTCAGCACTAAATCAGAAATGTCTCAAAAATATATGTTGATGTTTCAGGTGAGGGTTGACAGCGTTGACAACCACGACAGGACTCGCGAATTCATCTGGCGGAAGAGTTCTGACATTGCAAAGGTAGTTTCACAAAAACTGAAGGAAGTAACTAGATCTATGCTGAAGAAATAGGAAATAGATTAAGTCCCAAACGAACATTAATGAAAGAGACAAACATTAAATACTGAAAGACTTCATACAGATTACTTGCTGGACGACAAAAAATAAGACAATGAATTTTGAAAGAAACACTAGTTGCACGTACTAAAAGACTGGTTATTTGCTTGACGACAGAAAATAGAAAAACAAATTGTACCTAACAAAAACATCGACTCAGTGAAACACACTAAAAGACGACCGAAAATAAGACAATTGTAACAGAAGCATTAACGAAGTTATAATTACTAAAAGACTGGTTATTTGCTTGAAGACACAAAATTGTAACAGAAAAAAGACACAACATTGTAGCGATCAATACTTAAGCATTGGTTATTTGCTTGACGACAGAAAATAAGCATCAACCTCGTGATACACAATAAAAGACCAGTTTTATTTGCTCGACGACAGAAAATAAGACAATGAATTGTACCTAACAGAAACATCGACGTAGTGATACGTACTTAAATTCTGTTATTTGATGACAGAAAACAAGACAATGAAGATAGACATCGTTATACATACTACATAAAGGACTGGTTATTTACTTGACGACAGTAAATAAGACAATAAATTATACCTAACAGAAACATCGACTAAAGTACTGTTATTTGCTTGACGACAGAAAATAAGACAGTGAATGTAACAGAAACATAGACACTAAAAGACTGGTAATTTGATTAAGATGACAAGACAATGAATTGTACCCAACAGAAACATCAACGTAGTGATACAAACTAAAAATTGGCTTGCTCGACGACAGAAAATAAGACAGAAAATTATAACAGAAACATCGATGAAGTGATAGCTTCTGAAATAGTGGTTATTTGCTTGACGACAGAAAATAAGACGACGAATTGTACCTTACAGAAACATCGACGTAGTGATACGTATTAAAATACTGTTTTTTGATTGACGACAGAAAATAAGACAGTGAATGTAACAGAAACACAGACGTCGTCATAAACACTAAAATAAGGTTATTTGCCTGACGACAGAAAATAAGACAATGAATTGTACCTAACAGATACATACTAAAAACTGTAAAGGTTTGCTTGACGACAGATAATAAGACAAACATCGATGAAGTAATAACTTTTGAATTGGTGGTTATTTGCTTAACGACAGAAAATAAGACAACGATTGTAAAAAAAACATCGCCGTTGTATATACAGATTGTATACATGCATACTTTGATTATAGAAAACAAGACTATAATGGAAACAATGACATAATACGACCAAATAGCGGACGAATATTAAAAAAAGACAATTTTAAAACCGACTACATGGACAAAAATACGTTTGACTTTTTATTTGGATTTGATTGAATGACTTTTAAAAAAAACATTTGTGTGTTTACATACCTATATTAGTCTTTTTTGTTGTGTTTGTGATACTCTTTTGGAGGTCGTACGATTAATGGATTTTTATTTCGAGTGTGGAATATTTTTCTGGTCACATTTTAAAATATTTAAATAGCTTACATATCAATACAAAGAAGAATTGAAAATAGTTTTATTTTTTACCAGTACGCAACTGAAAATTGATGCATTTTATCTTAGAACATAATTCCGAAAAATTTATTCTGCCTTTTCACAAAATTTTGCCTTTTAGACAATCCTCGCATAATTTAGAAAATAATATTTATATATTTAATAGGTTATAGGTTAGTTGTTCAGAATACTAATAATTAGTTTCACGTCCTTACTGTTCAGATCAATGTCTCTATGCAGAAATAACTTTCATGGCGTAAATAATATTATTAAAAAAACAATGGTGTATTTAGGCGTCAAATTTTCTGCGATTCATGCCATAAATAATTGTTATAAGAACTACGATTTTGTTGACATTAAACTTTCATGTCAATATGCATTTACGTGATTACAAAAATTGTGAAACTGAATCGATCAGATGATGGATAAGTAGTCAAAAGCATAGTCTTCCCAATCCTCTGCTAATCCTTCACCATCGCCCAAGCAACAATTTGCTCTAATAGAGATGGTAGAAGGTGAAAATCAAATATTTTTTGGTTGTTCGTGAGTTTTTTTTTCCTTTTAAAAAAAGAAAGAAAATAATCAGTTAACGTAGCAGATAATTGCATTTATTTTAAACCTCAATATTATGTACTTAACTTAAAATCTCGTTTCCCAGTTAAATATTAACTCTCTCAAAAGACTTTATTTATTAAATATAATATTTTAAGTATTTAAAAATAATTCGTTTACAACAGGGTATATAGGTGATTGTTGGAAACTGGGAATATTTATATTTAGTTTAGGTTTAGATTTAAGATTTTGTTTTCGTTCAATATTAATATTCAAAGTTTCTTTTAAAATATTAGCACAATAAAAAACAGAGTCTATCAGTACCTTATTAATTATTTTTGATATTTTGAAATAAAAAAAATAAATTTTTACACAGTTGCCTAAAAAAGGTTTAATACGCAGAATTCGAGATTTTTAGAATAAGTAATTTAAAAATAAGTATTATTTATTTATGATTAGGTAATTTATTTTTGTATGTGATGGTGATTTAAAAATAAATGAGAAAATAAAACACGGTTTTTTATTTATTTTATTTTATTAATTTCACAAAATAAGAAAAAAAGCATGGTCTGTTAAACAGTGTTTTTTAACCTAATTCCAACAGGTTATTTCTTTGGTTGGTTTAGGTTTGTTGGTTAAAGTTATAGCAAATAATAAGTTAAAATTTCCGTATTGGTCACATGTAAAGCAAGCCCGGAGTGCTGGTACCTTTCCTAAATCGTTGTATCTGAAAAAATTACAAAAATATTGATTACTTGTCGAAGACACACATCATGTCATGGCATCGATATGTTGGAAATGACATGACATGATATGTTATGTCATTTCCAACGAATTTGATTATTATTTTCCTAGTTGCGTAATATAAAATATTGGAAAGATATGTATTTTTAACATGTAAAGAATGGAAGGAAGGGCAAATGTAGGTAACTCCATTAAGGGGGTATTCTAGTCTAGAAGCATGAATTGTAGGTGTTTTTTCAGGTGCAACAAAAAAAAAATAATGATATTTTTACCAACTATTGTTTTGTCAAATATTTATTAAACACTAAAGTATCTATTAAAAAAAAGAGTCAAACGAAAAAACTCAAAATTCAAAAAGTTACAGGGTGTTGAAGTGGGGGGGTCTCAAAAAAATGGCGCGCCCTGGTTGACACGATTGCAACCCTCTCAGTAATCTAAAAAAAAAAAAATCTTAATCTAAACAAATGCGGCTATAGCCCGAACTAAGGAAAAGTAAAAAAAAAAAAATTTTCGCAAAATGGCGACTGTCTGAAATAAGAAAGACGTTTTTGTACCAGTTTTTTTGACTTTCCAAATTTTTTAAAAATAGTAAAAATTGAAATTTTGTTGTAATTCTAGTTTCCGCCATAGAAGAACGTATAGAGAAGGCTCACACCAAATTTCAAGTAAATTGGTTTAGTAGAACTTGAGATATCATATCAACCGTCCCGAAAAAAGTGGTTTGGAGAAAAATGGGTTTAAAATTTTGTTCTGTTTTGATTTTGGCTAGATTCCGTCTAAACCGTGATATTAAAATGGTTATAACTTTGAAAATAAGGCGAATTTCGAAAAATCCTTTAAAGGAGTATTTTCGAATATTTAAACTTTGGAAATATGAAGAAAATAAATTTTGTTTTTTTTTCTAGACTAGAATACCCCCTTAAACAAACTGACTGAACGCCACTGGCGCTAACAAAAAACTGTCCATGGAAACGAAGCTCCACAATGGATTGGTGGAGCCTTTAATGGTGTATGGGAGTGAGGCATGGAACTGGCAGAGAAAGGATGAAAGCAGACTGAATGCTGTAGAAATGAGATGGTAAAACCATGTATGGTCGTGTGAGAAATGTGGAGATCCGCAAAGAATGCACGGCTGTAAGCGTAATGAGTAAGTTTAAAAAAGGGATGGTGATGGTCAAAACGAAGAAAGGAATGTAATGAGAATATATGACGCAAATGTGAATGTTAGAAAAAGTCGGAGATGCCATGATCGTCGAAGACATGGCACTATAAAGTAAATCGGATTCTTGAGTCGGGCTATGCCAAGGGAAATAACAAAAGAGTACGTATGAGGTGATGTATGAATGTGAATGCGGCAAAGAGTGTGTGCCAGGACCGTATTGTCTGGCGGTCCGTCCCCTCTGCCTATCCCTGCGGGGAAACAGCGTGATGGTTAGTTTTTTGTAAAATAAATAATTTACTTTATTCAGTCTGTTAAATACAACTGTCGAGCCTGTATACTATTATATTAGCATTCAATTTTTAAAGATAATTCAGTGGTGACATTGGTTTCCATTCAAAACTACACGGAAAGTATTTTTAGAATGTTTTCTATTCACTGTTCGCGGGGGTAAGATTTAATGTGTGGTTTATGAGAAAAGAGAGGTTAACAACGGAGTTAACAGGGCTACGTCAATACTAATTTATTAGTTTAGTAGTTCATATTCATTGGGAGATATCATAAATACGCCTGTACTAACAGTAGTTATATACTCGCTGCGAGATATCAGGGGTACGCCTCACAGTTAATAAGTTGAGGTAGCTGGCGTAACTTTATTATAAAACCCAAGGTTTCTCTCTGGATTTCATTTTATTTTAATTGAGTACCTAAATGTCTAATCTCTTAGAATTAAAAAAAAACATTTTAGCTGCTTGCGACGTATGGCACCATCGCAAATACTCACTACCCCGAAACGCGAACGAGTAATTTTATATCTGTCGAGTTTGGATCTCTTCGCGGGTCGACGTGTGCACGCCATCGTGATAATTCAACTACAACTACTGTGTTTTTCTGAATCTTTATGATGGAATCTAGGAAATCAGGTGATTATCATAACTATTTAACTTGTGTTTTAGAGTGATAAAAAATATTGAAGTAACGATTTTTCAAAACGTATTTTTTCTTCAAGTTCAGAATTCATCGAGACTTTAAAAATGTATCCGGTAAAATTTTACGTTTTGTATGTTTAATGGGTATTAATGTGTCAAATTAACTTTAGTTTTGTGGTGTATTCAGGGTTTACTTTAGCAACTTTAAATTTTTTCAGCACCAAGGCGATTTTTGATATACAGATCGATATGTACTAATTTCATTACGCCAGAATATACAGAAACGCTCTTCTGCTAAAATGCAATGTTCTGTAATATGTTTAGTCAATCTATCGATTACTTTCCGAGATTTGCGAACGCAAACATACGGAACCTAAATGTTTATATCCATAGATTGCTGTAAGTATTAACAACGAGGTTGAATGGGGCAATATATTTTTTTAAGCAATTTTTTCATATATTGATAATTTGTATTGACCCAAAAACATACTAAAATAATAAAGTTACGCTAGATACTCAAAATTACTAACTGTGGCGCCTGTACTAATAGTAGTTAATACTCACAAGGAGATATCAGGGGTATGCCTGTACTAATAGTAGTTTATACTCACTGCGAGATATCAGGGGTACGCCTATACTAAAAGAGGTTTATACTCACTGGCGGTCTTGGGCTTGGGAGTGGTGTTGGCCGTCGGGGGTGGTTGCGGGCCCCCCTCTCGAGCGCACTTGGCCGAGTGTTCCTTACCGGCCGCGGCCGTATCCTTCACGGGAGTGGCTTCAGACACCTTCATCATAAATTACACTTCCCTTAATGATTTTCCATAACGGACAATTTTCGTTACATTATTTAAATACGATCCAATCGAAAATTAAACTTTAAAATCAAAAATACAATTCTCCCAGCCTACCATGATTTTTTTTATTTGTTCTCAATAAATATATAATGTGGCAAATTTAGTTTCTTTTATGATTTTTTTTTTTACGTGAACCCCACACAGGAGGCCCTGAGGAAAATAATTTCCCTCAGGGCCTATGTCATCTTTGGAGATGCTGTGTGGAGGGTTTTTTAAGGAAAGGAAGGGGAGGAGAGTTCTGGGAAGGAAAAGAGTATAAGGGGTGGGTAGGAATCTGAGGTTCAGTGTGTCCTGGTCATCCGCCTCCAAGACCTAGACAAACCTCACCCCATGAACCCGGGCACCGTAATCGTAAAAATTATGATAATCCTAAAAAAAAAATATATTTTTGCCAGAACTCCTCAAAATAAAATAAAATGTGCATTTTCACGTTGTTATTTTACAATACGGCCGGCAGTCGACGAATTCGGATTTTCAAAGTGAACTCTATGTCGTCCACCGAAGAACCACTGACTAACTCCACCCATTTTCTGTTAGTCCTCCCTCGGCCGGAGCGAGGAATAGACGTGTAGGTCTGCGTCGCTTGGTTCCGTGAAATCAATTTTAAATTTCCGTTTTATTACAATAAACAATGCGTAAAAAAGGAGTTCATATTTTTTTCAGGCCTTTACGAAATCAATAATTCGTAATAAAAAATTCCCAAATACCTTTTCCAACCTTTCCAAAAGCTTTTTCTCAAGTAATTTTAAACTCCTCCCATAAAAGGGCGTGAATCCCGATTTCAATTTTTTCCTGAACTATTGGATCGCCTTAACCTATTATATTCAACGCAGCACATATATTTGGGCTCAGTTGTTTGGCTGAAATTGTCGTGCAATGACCATTCGCCATTTTGTTTTTTTTTTTACATTTGAAAGATCCCGTTAAACGCCGATTCCGAAGCTGACAAACTTAACAACATGATAGTTGTCCTCTTCCGCCGATCACAATTTGTTCAAAAGGTAAAACGGACTCAGAATCGGCATTGGCAACCTTTCATCTGTCAAAAAACAAAATGGCGTTGAATAGCCACTTTATAACAATGTTACATTTGAATTTATTTGAAATAATCCAACTTAATATTATTCGTATGTCAATAATAAAAATCATCGTAAAAATATTATCTTTGTATATTTAATAGGAAAGTACTTTTGAAGAACACAATTAAAAATATATGAGCATTCAAGATGGCCACGAACTTGAACACAACAAAGGAGAAGCAAATTTTAATTTTCACGAAATAATCAGTATCAGAAATTAAATATCTCGGAGTGATAATAGAACAACATATGAAGTGGAAGAGCCATATCTGTGAATTGGTTAAGCGTATCAGAAAGTGTATATATATATTCATAAGATTAAGAAATATTTTAAAACCCAACAATCTAAAAAGAGTATACTATGCACTAATCCAGTCATTAATTCAATATGGAATTATTGGATGGGGGGGTTCATACAACAATATTCTTACCCCGATCAAAGTGATCCAGAAGCTAATCATTAAAGTAATCCTAAAGAAACCCTCCACATATCCAACAGAAACGCTTTTCGCAGATTTCACGGTGCCTCGAGTAGAGAATATCTTCAAGAAAAATGCAATTATCCAAATTTACAAAGATAATATCGTCAAAAAATTTGAAACCCACCAATCAAAAAGATATCAAGACAACATCAAAATACCAAAATTTAATACCAAACTAATGCAAAACAATTACATCTATTTAGGAATAAAGTATTTCAACAATCTTCCGATTGAAATAAAAAAAATCAAAGACATCAATAAACTGAAACTCAAACTGAAGCAATACTTCATCAGGAATAATTAATTAAATAATTACCTGTTTTTCTCTTTCTTTCTATTTATTGGCAATCTATATTTATTTCTATTTAATTTAGATTTTTCTAATTTCTCTAAAGTGCACAATATTTTAGTATGTAACTATATCCCATTGTATGTACATCTTCACATATAGATGATCCAGAAGTTTCAATTGTTCTCTTATATACTTACCTATTGCATAATGTCATTCTATTTCTGTCATAATTAGTGTAACTCGCTCATCAAGCACAAGAACTAGCTTCTTCTTTGGTGAGACTGCAATTTTAAAGAATTTCTGAACCAATATGTAATTTATATTAACCCACTGTAAACTTATATATCTATATTAAATAAAAATAAAAAAATAAAATAAAAATAATTAAAATCAATATTAAAATGCTTTCTTTTGCTTCTCCTATGACTGAAATAGTTCTTCCTCGTTGGATTTAAACCGATACGAAGAGTTTTTTTTTCTTTTCATAACAAACTTAAATTTGGATTTAACCAAATTACTTAACCAAATTGAAAAACTTTTTTTTTTACCAAAAGGTATAGCAAATATCTAGTAAAGCGGTGGTTTTCAACCAACCCCTTGGGTACGCATCGTGGCAGTGGCAAATGTAGTTTTTAAAACTCAGCTCAACGTTTTCAAATTTCGCATGTAGAATCACTGGTTAAAAATGTTGACAACCGCTGTAGGAAGGGTATGTTCTACTTTATTTATTTGTGTTTTTAATTATAAGACATAGGCCGTAAGACATCAAATATTGACGATTTTAGAAGCAGCTTTGGAATTTTTTTTTGTGAGTTTAATTGTAATTATAAAAAAAATTATCTTGCCAGATCTACTGTTTTAATGTAATGAAATATAAAATTAAAACTTGGCGAATTAGAGATTTTTGGGTCAAAATTATAAATATTTTGTAATTTAAAGTTAATTCCATGAAAAAGCTTTTTTCTAAAAAATATTTTTATTTTTTATATTTCATTATTTTTACAAAAAAAGTAACGTAAAATTATTTTTTAAAATCATTATCACTCACAATAATTGCCAAATTTGCCTCTAAAATCACGAAAAATCGACTTCTTTAATGGACTATATTATACAATTTGAAACACAAATAAATAACTTAGCTTAAATCGGTACTAGAAACTTACTTTACATTTTAATTAAAAAAATAATTTTTCAGTTTGGTTCATTGTTTTGTCTAAGTTTTGTTTGAAAATGGCCGCCCAGCCGTTCCTCGGATAAAAAACCATCTGGCTTCTTAGCAAATTTTCTAATTTTGGTAGGCAAGATATTCATTATAAGGATTTAATTTAGTGAATGTAAAATTGAAACATAAAAATCGATAGAAAAGGATAGGCATTGTCGTACTCCAAATTTTGCAATTGTATGCAAACAAGTAATTTAGCTTAATAATTTAAAACATAACTTCAAAAATTTATCCGCCATCTATGAACGAGGAGATTAAAAATTATTTAAAGTTTACCCTTAATAAGTAGGCAATGATTTTAGAAGACATTTTTGGAAATGAATTGCGTCTAAATTGAAAACATAAAACATCTTGCTGAAGCTTTATTAAGAAAGAATATTTAAAAGAAAGCAATTCGTTGGGGATAAATTTAAAATTGTATGAACTTTAAAAACAAATTCCTTTAAAGCCAAAACTTAGTGACTTGAAAAAATGATTAAAAAAATAAGAAGTTAAATATTACTTTTATTTTATTTTTTTTTAAATTAATAAACTTAAATAAAAGTTCACTTACTTCCAAAGAAGCGATTAGGAGCACAGCAAATAAGACGCAAACCAAGTGGAGTGACTTCATTTTCCTGCCGAATCTGGTGCTTTATTGGTAGGAAGACTGGGCGTTATGATCCCTGGACTGTGCTGGCCAGCTTTATATGGAGGTGTTGTGTTTTGAAAACCATTTGTTTTGTAATATACTTTTGCTGTACAATCGAGTATAAATCATTATTTGTTATGATTTACATTGATCATTGTAATTTCCACACTACAGTTGTACAGGGTGGTTTTAAACTGACTAAGACATTAAACGTACTAATTTCGGCTGTCGGTGTAAGGGTGAGTGCGTGATTTGAGATTGAATACCTACGGGATGCGTAAAATCATTCAAGATGAATGAACATTTAGTTTTCAAAACTGGATCTGCTAATTTTTTTTTCCACACAGGAGGCCCTGAGGAAAAAATATTCCAGCCTGTCATCTTTTAAGAAGCTGCATAGAGGATCTTTTTAGGAAAAAGAAGATGAGGAAGTTCTGGGATGGAAAAATGTATGAAGGGTGGGTATGAATCTGTGGGTCAAAATGTCCAGGAGTGACAAACGTATGAATCCATCCTTCCCACTGCGGTGCAAGGCGATATTCCGAGAGAGTTCTGCGGGAGAGATCAAAAGGTTTCCCTCAACCAGTCTCTTCTGATTTGGCCCGCCTCGCGGTAGGCGGGAAAGCGCATTCATCGTCAAGACCTAGACAAACTGCGAAATGAAACCGGGCACTTCTGCTAAGTCAAAAAATGTAGCGAATCACTTGGGGTGACCTATTGCAGGGGTGTTGGTTGTTAAATAAATGGTTGCCGGGGCAGTGGTACCCACACCCGCCTTCAAAATGAAAAATATAATAACATTTAAATTTGCAGACATGCGATACAGAAGGTATCTACTAAAATAATTTTATTTGAAATGTATTTTATTTGTTTGAATTTTTGACAGATTTTCCTGGCAGGTTAATTCAGAAAACACACTTTTATTAAACAGTTTAAGTTTGGAGAAGGTATGACTTTGCACGCAGAGGACACTTTTTCACTCCATCTTAGGGGATGCTGTGTGGAGTGTCTTTTTGAAAGGAATGAGAGGAAGTTCTGGGTAGGTAAAAGGTATGAGGGACGGATAGGAATTTGGGGTTCGTGTGTCCAGGAGTGCCAGAATCCATCCCTCCAACTGCGGTGCAAGGCGATGGGTCGAGAGTCCAGCTGGAGTGGCCAATAGGCCTCTCTCAACCACGCAGCAGTGGGCAGGTGCATCCACACAAGCCATGAAGCCGGGCTCCCTTGCTAAGTCACCAAACATAGCGAAACCTTTAGAGTGACCTGTGGCAGAGGTTTTTGGTTAACTGATAAATTCCTCGTAGTTCCTCGGGAGGGGGTACCCGCCTCCCAAATTGTTCAGTAAAAACATTATTCAAATACGAATAAAAAATATATATGGCATCACCATGTTTGTGTGTTGAAAATGCGCACTGCTTTAATTATTGTTATCATTTGACTTCCCATTGTTATTAGGAGAATTATTCCAGCTAAGTGGTGATTCAAATGGTGGCATGTTTGTAAAATACGACATGTGTAAAACACAAAAGTCGATTTTAAAACAAACTGGCATGACAGAGACAATGGGACAATGGCTTCCACAATTCTGAGAAAGTAAACTGAATGAATTAGTTATCAGGCAGAAGGAATGAGACAGATCAGGGTCGGTCGGTAAAATTCAGAGCTTGGTAGTTTATAATTTATGGAAGTCCAGATGAAAATAATTTCCATCTGTCATCTTTGGGGATATGTGGAGTGATATTGGAGGTTATCCTGTTATCCACCACTTACCCGCCCTGAAGAGCTATTTTCTAAGAGATCGTTCTCCCGCGAGATGTCCTGTCAGATTTGTGTGATTTTCTACAGCTAGATAGTGAATTCGCGGGCTAGTAGCTTGTAAACTCCCTCAATGAGGCTTAATTAAGTTGATGAAAAAATCAGAGTGTGCAATTCACACGTGGTAGAAGTGAAACCTCCAGAAAACTAAAGTAGCCAAGAATGGGGAGACTTCGAAGCACTTTTTTAATCAATGTGAAGGATGATTTATTCCATATTTTTATGGTCGAATTCCAGTGCACTTTTTTCTATGTATTTGGTCATCTTATTAGTAATTTGTGCTTTCTTCTTCGGAGTCGCAAGATGTCGCTTCTTTTGTGTTTTCTCTTTCCTACCGCACAAAGAGGAGACCGATAGGTTACGAAGCACCACACAAAGAGAAGACCGATTACCCTATCTCATTCTCTAGCAGGCTAAATCCTATAGTTGTGTGTGTTTGTCTCTTTTTAGTGTCACTTTTTCGTTTCAACGGTGCTAAAGAAGTTTTCACATCAAAAAATCGGTCCAGTTTTGGAAGAGATAAATTATTATCAGCTGCAGGTGAAGTTGTCCCTTTCGTTCAGTATTTTAGGGGGTAACCGCAACAGTGTTAGCAACAGTTTGGTAAAATACTTATTTTTTAAATTTCTCGGTGACCGTGTGTCCTCTTAAACATCGGCTCATCTATCGAACACCGTTTCATTCATCGCAATACAAAATATATGAATCAATTTTTTGAACGATCAGGAGTACCCCAAGGTTCTAATTTAGGGCCACTCCATTTTTCTATTTTTATTAACGATATTTCAGAAATAATTCTGCACTCTAGGTTCCTTCTTTTTGCTGATGGCCACAGAAGACTGCAAACGACTCCAGTCAGATATTGATAGAATTATTGACTGGAGTAAAAAAAATCGGATAGAGTTCAATATATCTAAATGTCTAGTTTTGTCGTTCACTAGGGCGTGTCATACCTGGTATTACCGGTATTCGATGGACGCCCGAAGTTTAAAACGTGTCTCCACCATGAAAGATCTTGGAATCATGTTTGATAGTAAGGCTGACATTTCATACTCATATTCAGATGACTTGAAGCACTTCATTGAGAATGCTGGGCTTTGTTCTGCGTACTGCAAGGAATTTTAGAGACACCCGGGTTCTCAAAATTTTAATCAATTCCTTAGTAAGGCTTGAAAGTGCATCGGTAATTTGGAGTCCTCACCAAGTAAAATATTCCCTCATGTTGGAGAGGGTTCAAAAGAAATTTCTAAGATTTCTTTACATGAGGGGGTATGGCTATTATCCGTGGCTCTATCCTACCGAATTTCTTTTTGATATGCTCGGAATGAACCATCTACGGGTCAGAAGGGATGTACACATTGCTACGCATTTCTTCAGATTGATCCGCGTATGGTTTGAAAACTCAGCTATCATGGAGAGCATTCATTTATATGTTCCGGATGGGTATCTTCGCCACCGACAGCATCTTCCGGCCTGCAGGACTAACTTGCCAATGGTCATGCCGGTCGGGAGAGCAATTTTACTGTTAAAAAGAATTAATTCAGATATCGACATATTTAGCGTTAGTGAAGCTGCCTTTAAAAGGCAAGCTCTATTAATGCTTGTTTAGTTTGTATTTACCACTGTTACAAATGTATTTTAAAAACTAATTAAATGTAAAATTTTGTAATGTTTTTAAAAGAATAAAATGAATTAAATAATTCTGTTTCAACCGGAAAAGTCAATTTACCAGTCGAGATAATAACAGCTAATTTTACATGTGGATATTGATAAATGTCAACTTAGTAATTAACAATTCTTTACGCGCTGCACTGATTGTTATCATAATGATGCATTATAAAAATATACTCTGAAACTTTCCACTCATCATTCTATGGCGATAGTGGGATTATTATAATTATGGAACTAGGTAAATAGTGTTTTTTTGCATTAGATCCACACAGGAGACCCTGAGAAAAATAATTGATAAAATAATAATAGAAAAATAATTAATGAGGAAGTTCTGGGAAGAAATAGGTATGAAGGGTGGGTTGGAATCTGGGGATCAGTGTAACCAGGAGCGACGGACGTATGAATCCATCCCTTCAAATGCGGTGCAAGGCGATGGGTTGAGGGAGTCTGGCTAGAGAGGGCAAAAGACCTCCTCAACCAGTCTCTCTCGATCCGGCCCGCCACAGCAGCAGGTGGGCAGAAACATCGGCCGCCAAGACCTTGACAAATCGCACCCGATGGACCTGGGCACCCTTGCTAAGTAAGTCACCTAAGCGAGCCACTTGGGGTGACTTATTGCAGGGGTGTTGGTTATCGAACAAATGGTTTCCGGGGCGGCGATACCCACATCCGTCTGACAAAATGTAGTTAGTAATACATGAAGTATACATTTATATCGACCGCTGGCCAGTACAAATAGCAACAATGAAAGACGGCCTACCAACAAAGAGGCTTCTTTTTTATAAACTATGAGTTGGGATACCCGGCTTCGCTCAGGGAGTTGTATAATATTGAACACATGAAGATCTTGCTTTATATATCCACTAGCTTTTCCCCGCAGCTTCGCTCGCATGGTATTACGGGAAATTACTGTAGCGCTTGCACTTATCAATTATCTCCCCCCCACCCCACCCCCATCCCCTCCCGCATTCCATATATTCATTCCCTTACATTTAGTTTTCAAACATCTCGCCTACCACCTAAATTTCATAATGTTATAGCTCAAAGAAAAAAAGAATTACTTATCCAATTTTGTTCATTCGTTCGGAATTTATGCGCTTACAAACATTTCGGATGTTTATTTTTATTTAAATATTTGGAAGTTCGTTAATATAATAAAAAAAAATACTCTATTTATCATTCAGTCTTTATAATCGTTACGAATTATATTTTTAATATAGGAACTCTCCAATTTATTCAATTTTTACATTTATTCCAAGCTTGTCCAAAAAAAAACGAATTCTAATATTTTTATTTTCTGCAGTAGTAGCCTGACCAGTAGACTGAGTACCTACCAGCATAGAGTCCAAAAATATATCAACATTGTTTCCATGGAAAAGATTTTTTTCTGACGTTAGCAAAAACTCGCTTTTGTTAGCGACAGAAAACGTATAACAAATATAATATATTAATATTTATAATTTCATAACGCCAGAGCTTATCATCATCTACAACCTGTAGTCTGCGCATATAATTTAGCTTTATATTGGTGAAAGAATTATTAAAGTCTTTATGTGTTATGCGTGAAAAGGTCATAAACAAACTCAAGCAGTTTCGCATTTATAATATTAGTATGGATAACAATGGGCGGCCCCATCCATACAAAAGAGGCTTCGAATGGTCCACTATGTTCCACAACATTCGAGAGTGTTCTGGAATGTTCCATAATGATCTGGAATGTTCCAGGATGTTCTCGAACAATCCAGACTATTCCCGAACATTCCACAGCATTCCAGAATATTTCGGGATGTTCAGGAATGTTCTGAATTTGAATACTCTCAGATGTTCTGAACTGTTATAGAAATTTCCAGAGGGTGAAATTTCCAGCCCTTATATCTTCAAAAGCACACCCTTCAGGTAAAAACGGGAACCTTTTTCATGGATGGGGGATAGAGGGCTACCATACCGCACAACTTTCTTGATCGTACCGGGACTCGTTTCTGAGTTTTAGCGGCATGCACTTTCTTTTAAAATATATATGTTTTAATAATATTGATTACAAAAGAGTGTTATAATGAGGTATGTATATCAGTTCACAGATCACTCAGTTTGAGAGGCGAGTAAGAGTACAGCCGCCCCAGGAACCATTTATTGGATAACCAACACCTTCGCCGTAGGCCATGCCACAGTTTGGCCATGTTTGGTAACTTAGCAGGAGTGCCCGGGTTCATGGGGTGAGGTTTGTCTACGGCAGGTCGGATGGGGAGAGACTGGTTGTGTCACTATGAAATTTGTATTAAAAAATTGCAATAGACTGCCGGGACTGCAACGCGGGTGGGGTAGATCGCGAAAGATAGACGGGAGAGACGGGAAGATAGAAGATGGAGGGGAACGCGTGAGGGTAAGGGGACACGGGAGGGGAATAGGAAGGGGCATACAGGGAGAAGCAATTTCTTTATTAAGTGGCATTGCAACGCACGCCAACTCGCTAGTTTTATAATAAAAAATCATAATTTTATGGGTCCACAAAAACAGGAGATCATGATTTTGTGAAAAAAAAAACTTTCTTTTCCTATTTTTTGGGGATTATTATTTTCTATTTTTGGGGAGGCACAGTCTCTCCTTCCTCAAAGCACGAACCGCCACTGCTACTTACCAATTTTATTGTACCCATTTACCCTATACATATTATATCTCACGTAATTTGGTAGGTTGAGTTTGCAGTTTGCACCGCCCACCCAGTCCTGCTGTGTTTGAGTTTGAGGTTATAAATAAATAAAACACTAATGTGGATGTATAAATTCTTATTAATTTACAACAATACACGTACGGCAATACAAATCGCATTCACAAAATAACCTAACCTTACAAAAAATAATACGTTGCCCTAACTTGGTCATTGACCAAGAAGTTACTTTATTTTTAGTATTTAATGATAATATTTTTTTTATCACTGGTTTAAAAATTTTAAAAACTTGAAGTCCGATAAGAAAGAGAGAATATTTTGCTTATACATAATATAATAATATTAAAATAATGTAAATTTTTCAAAATTAATAAAACCCATTAAAGAATATTATATATTCATTATCAAAATACAATTCGAAAATTGAGGTGGACGGTTGTGATAATTGATATGTTTTTGTCAAAAATCAAAATGGAAAATTTTGTAAAAAAAACAGTTTTTCATCTTTACTGTAATGTATTAATTTTATAAATTATCTTAAATTAAAAATAAAAATACATCATGGATGAAATAATATCTTTCGTTGAGGGCTTATAAATAACAAAATACCTAAGGGTAAAAAAACGTTGAGGAATGAACACCAAACTACAGTAGATTTAGTAATAAATCTAGCAAAAATATTTTTCAAATATTTTTTAATTAAGTACTTTTACAAGGAGGTAAGTAGCAAATTTATTGCATATTAGTACAGGTTAAACTTATTGTAAAGAACACAGAAAGATATATTTTTTTTAAATATTACACATTATTTAATGTTTCTAATGAACATGCACAAAATAATGTTAACGAATACCATACAAATATTTTCAAATACTGATTATCATAATTTTTTAAACAGTTTGTGTAAAAATGAAAACAGATTAAATTATTACAAAGAAACGATATCTGTAAAGGGTTCCCAGGCAGAGCTTGTATCGACATCATCATGGAGAATTTCAATGAAATGTATGTCGTAACTTGCTTGTTATAATACCGGTGCACGACAGTAACCATTCTTCTATGATTAACAGGACCCTTACAAAAGGATACATATGTATATAAAAGACGTAGTATTAATAAGTATCTATATCAATGATTAAAAAAATTCAAATTACAAGTCTATAACCACTGGAGCGCTTTTTGCCACAATATGACACTATTTAAAATACCTCAAATTGCTTTGCTGCCAATTTTGGCAAATTTTCCCTGATTTGTAAGTAATTAAGTAGAAGTTAACGATTTTATAATATTTTTTTATAAATTCTACAAATATGTGATAATTGACAAAAGATAGGTGAATTCATTTGCTATATAGAACTATAATCAGTTTGTAGGTCTCTATAATAAAACTCGGAGGCATGATTTTTTTTTAATTTGGGCGGAAAATATTCAAAATGATCACCAAAATATGTTGAGCAATTGGAGAAAAATGTTTTAAATTGCGCTAACGCTCCAGTAGATAAAAATGTCGAAGTTCCAAGGGTTCCCAGACAAGAACTTAGTACGTAGTAATGTTTACAACGATATTACCATATTATTTTTATGTTATAATTATTAACCAATAAGTATGTGATTAATGTTAAATTTCTAACTGATTCTGTGCGAATTTTATTAATATTGTGTTTGTATTATTTTTTTTGCTTGTTTTTAGGCTGGCAACAAAAAAGTTCTAAAATTTGAAAGAAACATCATTATGTCATATATTTTTAAATAAAAGGAATATGATTAAAAACATTCAATATTCTAGTAACTTCTGTCTTTTACGTTTTCATACAAGACGTGTGAGAAGGAAGATTTTTATGGACAGCTTTTAGGACGATCATCGATGACGTGATACAATCTCTCCTTGGGACTAGTATAAATCATGTTAAAATTACTCCAAGTGAATATTATTGTGAAATTAGTACCTTTGGAGATATTGCTGAGATAATCATGTTGTGATGATACTATTTAAATAAACTTTTGTATATAATACAAAAAAAATTACTGTAATTTCTTATCCACTCAAGCGATGGGAACATCGTTGGTGATTTAAAAAACTTAATATGAATAATAAATTTTAAGATTTTTGACGTTTTTTAATAAAACCTAAAAATACAGACAAAAGAGAAAATGATAAAAGGTGAAATATAGTCGGATTCACTGACTTTAAGTTGAAGTAAACAGTTCATATGTTTCTGTACTATATGTGGAGTTACGATATATATTAAATTGAATGGACGAACCGAAAACCAAACGCCAAGAAATCCCCATCGCTCAAGAGGTTAAAGAATATACAATACATTAAAATTATATTTTGTTCCTAAAATAAGGTAACCTAAATTTAATAAAAACTATGCTAAATAATATTAAAAAACTTCAGAATAATTGAAAAATTATCCCTTTGTTAAATTTGAGGAAAAAATTTGAAATCTAGATTTACAGATCATTTATCATCATGAGGAGCCGAGTTAAGAAGAAATGTAAAACCAGCACTTAGGTGATCGACGACGCCTTTGAAAGAATGACTGTTCTATGGACCAAAAAAAGGTTAGCAAATATCTGCCGAACAAAGGTAAAAAGAAGAATTTCCTTAAGAAAATAACTTAGAAAGCAAACTGCAAAAAAATGGATTACCAGGGGTATAAAAGAAAAATAAAAGTTTTTAAAACCAGACCAAGCAAATGAAAAATGATAATCATCTCAAAATGTATGACCAGAATACTGGGTGTTCCAACTTATTGATTTGGAAGGCAGAATATAGGCAAGCTATCAACTGTTTGCCTACAATATATCTTGAGGTATTGTGGTCACGACCTTTGCCAACCTAAAATTTTAAGAAGTTCTAGGTAACTGCAAAGCGGAAAGCAGGAGAAGCAGAGGAATTTCTACTGATGGACAGGACTAAAAGTCTCTCATGTATGAATATATTGGTGAAAAATATTCGTCAATCATATCAGAACTGTGCAGAGAGGAGAACCCTATGAAGACACTTGGTGTGTGAGTCATAATCTTCAGCAATGAGGAAACAAATATTTAATCACACATAGCACTATCTTAAATGAACATAAGTACAAAAAAACTTTTATGATTTTTAAAAAATTGTTCAATAGATCAAATGGTAATGCATTTTTAAGAATATTTGCATGGACAACACTTTTTTGTATGGTATGACAATGAAAAATCGATGACACAGAGCATATAAAAAAAACAATAATTCTTATTGTGTCGAGGTCATATTTAATTTTCATGAAATTTATCAATATTTACAGTTATATTCAATTTACTCATTACATAATTATGTGTGTAATATTTAATGAAATTTTCACTGGGTTAAAAAAGCTAACTGTGGTAGAACCATGTAAAGTTCAATGCGGAGTACCACAGGGAACACTGTTAGGTCTACACTTAATATTACTTAAAAATATTCAATAGATAAAGATGAAATTGCTTTTATCTTTTAAAAATACTTCATTAATACTCGCTGATAAATAATAATAAAGTATTCTTGACTTAAATAAAATACATTAAAATTAATACAATATTCGCAGGATTTAGGACAGACTATTCTAAACATAAACAAACATACATTGGAAACACTTACTAAAACTAGGTGTTAATAAATAACTTGATGCGGTGTTTAGTCGGCATTCTTGGCAGATCTATTGGTGACAATCTGTGATGTGTTGTGATGGTCCGAGTGGAGCAGGGGCAGTGAGACGGTCTCGTCCTGGTGTCCTCGAGAAATGGAGTTATCTGGCCGAGGACTGAGGACTTCCACCAGCTCGTGGCTGTCTCTCCGACGGTGGAGGGATCCGGAAGAACTGTTGTACCGCATGGGCTGGTCAATGTCTTTGATGGTGCCATTGGCCTGTGGTCGCTTGCTGGCGAAATCTATAGCAAAAATCGTTTGTCATATTATGAATCATTGAATAATTTAAAGAATGTATCAACAAACTAAAACAATGTATAATCGTCCTCACAAATTTTTCAGCATTAGAATAATTTTTATACAGGTTTCGAAAAGTAATAAACGTAAAAGGTTATAGAATAAGCAATCCACAATCAAAGGGTACTATAAATTTGCAGGTTATATTGGTGGTCTTTAATTCATTGATTAATTTTTCAAAATACTGCTTTATTTACTAAAGCTGCAAAACAAATTCAAACACCCACGAAGTTCCATCACTCATAAGGTATTAAAAGAATTTATTTAACCATGTAAAATAATATGTTGAACTTACTGTTACTAGGTTGAATCAGAAAACAATTAAAAATTATTAAGTGTATTACGAAAGGCCTATTATTCACCAGGTTCATTTATATTGACTTTGATCTATTTTAAACTTTGAAACTATATAACTTTTATATAAAAACATTTGTATCGAAATATATTTGTAAAAAACATGTACATGAGTTTGGGGAGCTAAAAAAAACAAGGTGACCTTTTGGATTGGGGCAACTTTGATAAACCATTTATTTAAGCATCGTTATACAATAAAAATACAAATAAATACAATAAAGATACAAATCTATAAAAATATTTTAAAAATAAAAATTGAGTTTGAACATTCAAGTAGATATTTATATCCATAAACACTAATATACTTTACATAATAATTGACAAAAAATTATTATAATTCGTCGCCTCAGTTCTTATTTGTCCAAGAGACCATTTTAGTTTTTGTTCAATCTCCACTCTAAAATTAAACATAAGTATAAAAAGATAGTTAATCACTTAACTAAGAATTATTTAAACTAATGAGACCTTTACCTTTACTAAAATAGCTTTATCTTAAATACTTATCAAAATGTTTCATTGAAATAATGAAAGAAAACCGTCTCCTCCTGTAAAATTTTCTAATGGTCTGTTGGACAAAAACGAACCAAGGCGATGAATTGTTGAGGAATGTATTAAATATATTTATATATTTCTTGGTCTGAAAATATCTAAAAAGCAGCTTCACAATTAAATCGACAAAATATTTGAATATAACTAGAAACCAACTAACTTGATACTTATTTTCGAAGGGTCATAGTAACCACGCTGCCAGAAAAAAGTAATTAAAAAGAAACAAGTAATTTCTGAGTGGTAGTGAGAATTGTGCAGACTGCAATGATCAAAGTCGCCCCACGTTGCACAATTTTTATTTAAAGATCAATTTAATAACCTATCCTCAGGTCAAAAAATATCCAAACACCAAATGGCAAAAGTCTTCCTTTTCTTATTTACCAGAATAGACAACAAAAAGTATGTAAACTCTGGCGATATCAAAAAGACGCACCATTCAACAGCCTATCCAGGTCGGCAGCCCCCGCCACGTGCCTGAAGCTATCGAGCCCCGCCCCTCGGAACACGTCCACCACGGAGCTGCGAGGGTTGTAGAAGACCAGGGGCTGGCCGCGCCGGGAGAAGTCCTCCGAGAGCGAGGCGATGCCCTTGGCAGCCGTGAAGTCGGCGCCTGAAATGTAAAAGTAAAGGTCATAAAAATGGATTTAACCGCATAAACCAGTATGAATGTAATTACACATTGCGAACTCAATAATTCATTTCTATGTTCTAGTAAAACTAATGAAAAAAATGGATTCGAGAAGCAATGGAGAGACCGGATATTTGTGCATTTTATTATAGTCAGTTAGCAGTGTACAAAGCCATACCATATATATATTATATAAAGAGAGATAAAAACAGAGCTATTAGTTGTACCATATTATAGGTTTGAGGTTTGGAGTACATTTCTTAATATATTGACTGTAAATTTTGTTAATATTTTTTACAGTACAATAAATTTTGTCGTGTTTTTGGAGATTCTTCATGATATTAGCATCCATACCACCAACACCTCATTTCAGTGATTCTATAATGGCATCGTTTTCCAATATTGTGAATTCGACAAAAAAGAAACAAGGAAGGGAGTTGAAAGGATAAAGCAAATCTTGGTTAAGGTGATCAATTTAAGAGGAAACACGGGCGGCGTTTTGTCCTTACAAACGATTTTCAGCATAAAAATTTGGCATTTTGTATTTTGTAAAAAAGCAAAATGCATAGACATAGAATATTTTCTTCTAATACAGTAAGTGAAAAAAATCTTAAAATGGGTTCAGTTTTGAGGAGAAAACAGAAAAACAAAACCTCAATTTTGACAATTTAAGTTAGGTATAATCGGCCTGAGGTGAAGTTGCCCCTTTCGATCAGTATTGAAGGGAACAAGGTGGTAAGGGACAGCAACAGTTTTCTGATAAACCTATCATTCAAATTATGCAATATAAAAGTACAAAACATCCAACTCACCCAAAACATATCTGCAGTCCACAATGACGGGCAGTTCGCATCCTCCTTGCTTGGTGGCCGCCTTGCTGACGGAAGCCTTGATGTAGTCCACTCCGGGGAAGTAGAGGCTGTTTCCTGGAGTCACCAGGAGGTATTCCACGCCTGATACCGACTATAAAAGGCACAAGAATGTTTTAAAATGTAACTTTAAATTAAATAAACTGTTGGATTTCAAGTCTTGTCAGGGTCATTTGTGTGGATGCCCCGCAGGTGGGTATTAAAAGGAAGGAGTATAAACATATATTTTTTAATGTGACTACCGCACAAGAGTCCCAACTGTTTCTGTCTGGAGAAAGTGGGACCTTTGCATCTCCAAATGGGGTATGTTGTGAGGCTTGTGGTTTGACATATTTAATGAAACTAGTGGCCGCCCAATGGTCGAAATTTGACCATAATTGTAATGTTTTTTATGTATCTTTTATGCATAATTTAAAAAAAAATATTAGCATTCTGCACTTCTTCTCTATATAAACTATAAGTGTGTGAAATTTCATACTCCTCCGTCCGCGCAATTATCGTAAAAAGGGGTACAAAGATTTTGTTTCGCGTATTAATATATTGATTGATGATGATGATTGATGATTGATGATGATTGATGATGATTGATTGATTGATGATAAAACAATTATTTTGTTTAGAAAAACTATGGTATTCACATGAAAAATAAAATGATTACCATGTCCTTTTCAACGTGCAGCGTAGGCCTGGCGCTGGGGTAGAGCAGGAACACAATATTGCAGGCAACGCCCAGCAGGATGCCCATCTCCACGCCCACGATGAGGCACAGCAGGAAGGTCACAAAGGTGGGGATCAGGTCCTTGCGCGAGGAGCGCCACATCGGCTTCACCACCTGGAATCAAACACACATACATTATTGGAAAACACAGAAATACAGCAAGACTCGCATTGAAAAGGGAGTGCTTTGGTACTTACTGATAACATGATAGGTTTGACTGCTAACCAAATGACCAATCCACTGAGCTGCTGACCAACTCAAATTAAATTCAGCACATTAGTTGAGCAGGGCAGTTTAGTATTAGAGCGAAATCTCAATTGATCGTTCCTCGAATAATGGTTTTCCTGCATGTCATTTATTTCTTCAAGACACCTGGTTAAGCACTATAATAGTTTTAAATAAGTACCTCAAAGATTGTGTTTGTGGAGGTACTTACCCAAAGTCATGGCAAATGGCAGTTAGTCTATTTTGGAAATAAAATAATTCGAAATTAGAACTGTTCTCTATCTGTTTATTAGTGTTCAATTATTATTTTTTCCTATCACTAAAAAATTGGTAATCTGAGTGGAAAGATTCAAGATACAAAATTCTTCTTTCACAACATAATTATTACATGAAATGTAATTGATGATTAATCTGACTATATGAATGACGAGGCCTATACTATTGTAGAATGGAATCTCCTTCAGGTTAGTGCACGTTTTCATTATATGTTTAAGCAATTCTTGACCACGTTCTTTGAGGTGAAAATATCTAATATATAATTAATTATTTGTTATTTTTCTTAGGATATAAAGCCCGCCATTGTTGGGGCTATTTATACGCTCCACCATCCCCTATTAATTTTATACAAAACTCTATGCACTGTTTTACCGCATAATTGTTTTAAGGCAGCACACCTACTATATTAGTGACATTAAATTGTCATTAATGAACTGTCCGGTGAAAAAAGTGCTACTCTTCAAGTAAGATTAAAAATTGTCAAAGAAGTGAAAAAAATCCCACTGAAAAACTGTAGATGTAAGAAAGTATTGAACACATTCACTTTGAACACATTCACTTACAATGGAAAATATATGTAATTTTTAGAATATTATACATTTAAGTATGAATGTAGTTTTTTGCATGAAGAGCGAACAACGCAGCTCCTTTACAACAGATAAGCTATTGGCAGCTTGTATATCAATAGTAGACATGGGCCTTCTATCATCAGCAAAGTGACAGGCCTAGCTAAAAAGCAAATTATTCAAATTATCGATTGCCGTAGATTCAACTGCTCGCGAATTGCTCCAGTGTTCACTTCTCGCCTTCTGATAAATAAACTCTTATATAAATATAAATTATGTGATTGAATATTGTCAAATAAAATTGTTGTAACGTAATCGTGGGGGCCAAATGTATCACTTTACCACGATTGGGCGTCAAATGTAACTGTCTGTAATTTGTTGTGGGGAACTTAAAGATTATACGGTAGAGCATAATGAGAACTATATATCAGGATGGTGGGAAAGCTTGATTCTCCAATAGAAAGGATCCATTTACGGTGGGAAATAATAACAAAAATATGTCTAAGTGACAGATAAGTGTATATTTCATAGATTAGACTTAATAATCGTCAAACAGAAATGGTTCTGAGGAACAAATAAAATAAAATTGCCATTATCAAAGTACAATAAACTCCAGAAATAAATTAACGTATTACAGTACCTGGTGGACCTTGCCAATTTCTAAGCAAGTAATACACTTCGATAGAGCCGTGCAAAACGTCGGAGAACCAGTAAACAGGAACGGTGATATCTCCTGGTGGGACTCGTAACATCTTCCGTAAAAGAAACGGGAATACATCCAGGTTAGGACTTGAGACATCCTCAGTGGCTTTTCCGCAGCGTTTTCGGCCGTGAAGCGGAATCAAGGGCATACTCCAAATACAAGGCCTTTCATGAATAACCTCCGTAGAAGATCTCAAGCTCGTGGTTGAAATTCGTCATGGGAAGCCACAAATAAATGGTTGGTGAATGGACCAAGGCCCTATAATGCAACCGCACATTCACCATTTATAAACCCAATCAACACAAGCAGCGGATGGCTTCGATTACGGCGCAAGGAACCCAAGATCACGCCCCGTGGATATTATTCACGCAAAAACAAAACTCTTTCAAAAGGAATTCTTGGATCACACATTTTAGGATCTCATAATATTAGAACTGACGACTGGCACTATTATCCTTATCACTAAAGGATTTGTTTGATTTAAAACTCCATAACTCAAAAAAAATATGACATGGTCAGTTCACCATCGTTCCCCCAATGGCCGTGAACCAAGCAGTAACTTGCCGGATGTCCGCCCCCCAAAGTTGCCCGTCAAGAAAAAAAATAAAAAGCGGTTGATTAATTATATGACTAGCCAGGAGGCAATAATTTAATAATCGGTCAATAATTCAGAAGTGGTTCCTAGGTCATGACAATAATTATTACAAGCAATAATTATTATCGTGACATTGTAGGTACTAAGTGTTCTTATTTGATTTACCATCACAATTATTCATATCCCCCATACCTGTATTCATTGTTTTCCCGCATCCATGGTTTATTTCAAAAACGAAAGACAAAGAATTTTTTCGAGTTGTTATTGTAGTGGTTTCTATATGAATGAATGGATCATGCATCAAAAGTGTTAGATTGAGAAAATATGCAGTAAAAAATTACCTCATATTCAATCATAAAGATGACAGCACAGATGATGACAGCTGCCAGAGCGGCCTTGGGGATGAAGTAGAAGTACGGAGTCAGCAAACTCAAAGCCAGCAGCACCAAGATACCTGAAAACATAGACGTGCTTAATTCATGGAAGTAAAAACACAAGCTTTCAACTAAATAAAATTAAATAAATTATCCTTAGCAGAAGATTTAGTGAAGGGTAAGTGTTATGTAAATGTTGCATTATTGAAAACAGAGCATTGTGTACTTAGGTCATATTTTGAATTAGGTTATGCATCTAAGCAGTAACATTTCTAATGATCTAGTTGAAGTCCCGGTCATTTGGCACTTCAGCTAATTCAGCTAGATTGGCCTTGTGCACAGTTTTTCGAAATCAGTTGCAGACACTAATTTTTGTCTTATTTTGAACATCAAGTGTGCAAAATTTTATTAAGTACTGTAGCTCCACGCAAATATGGTCCTAGGCCTCAACTATGGTCCAAGCGTCAGCGCGCGCTAGGACATCTATACTTGAAACACTAGTGACATGAAAAAAAAAATGGTGTAAACAGTTAAGGGGTTTCCGTTTGTGAGTTAGAGGTGGGTAAGCTCTGCATTTTGCCGGAGGCTTCCGAGGAGTGCTTCGTTTTAAAAGCACTCGAGTTCTACGAGCGGGTCCCGAGTTCGAGTTCTTGGTTGCGGGCTGAGTAGGTACTGGGCGCTGTTGCGGCACACCGAGGCGGGACGCACGAGTTCGGAGAAGAACTCGGAGGCGGCCCCGGATAGAACCTGCAGAAGAACTCGGACCCGGGACCTGCACAGGAACTAGAACCCGACAGCGCGCAAGGACCCGCACGCGGACTCGGGACTGTCGCCCGTCGCTCCCGTCGCGCTGGCCGGTAGAGGCATTCATGTTCTCGGTCCGGCTTCAAGTTCCGCGTTTGGGCCCGAGTCCGCGCTCTGGTCGAGCTTCACATACGGGTGCGAGTTTGCATGCAGGTATCAAGCCTGGGAAGAGGCATTCGTTCGAGTTCTCTGGAAGTGGTTGGTTTGAAAAAGGAGTGGGAGTGGGATCCTCTTCCCGCAAAGGACTCGAGTTCAAGAACCCATTCCGGCTGAACCTACTCAATGCTATTGTGAGTTAAAGAAGTGTATAATCCACTTATATAAACTTACCAGTGTACAATCCACCCAGAGTGGTGCGAACCCCGCTGGCGTGGTTGACAGCGGAACGACTGAAGGAGCCGGTGACTGGCATGGAGCGGGCGAAAGAGCCCAGAATGTTACAGAGAGAGAGAGTCAGCAGCTCCTGCGTGGCGTCCACACTGTCACCGCTTGCTGGAATTACACTAAATCTATTATTATGACACATCATGACATGTAAAAAAGTTATACAAGGAAAGGTATAATATTCCATACTTTTATCAGAATCTCAACATTCTTTCAGTGAGAGCAATTCTGTGGTACAAAATTATATTTCAGCACATAAATAACCCTTTATATATAAACAACCATAATACTCGCTTTAACTTTAATGAAGGACTAATTGTACCTAAGCATACAAATAAATATGGACAAAGAACGTTAAAATTACATGATTCCCAGTTGTTTAAATGTGTTACCTGCAGAAATTAAAAACTGTACCCAAAACAAACAATTGGTGAACTTACTGAAGATTTGGCTTACTGAAAGAATTAATTTGTATTAGCTTACAATGACATATTATTTTAAAGATTTTAAAATTGTTATTTATGTTGTTCATAATTTATCTTTTTTCTATATATCTGTAAATTTTTTAATTTTTATTTAAAAAAAATTAACTCTCAACTCATTATAATAAGATTTTTAAATGTAAAGAACCCGTTAGACAAACGGCTAAAAAGCAGTTTATCCGGACTCTTTGTCTTATATTTGTAAAGTGTGTAAAATAAATAAAAAAAAAATTAAAAAAAAATCTATATATATATATATCTTCACCCAATTATTGGTTTGGTGAACATTGTGCAAAAATTTAGCATCAGCGTACGACAGACATATCAGGTTGCCAGAGCTTGGCGTTCCAAAGGTTAATTCAGATTTTTTTCAGAAAACACAGACCAATGTAACAGTATTTTGTAGCTCACCGAAAGCCTTAGCAATGGCCACATTCCCAAGAACAGCAATAACAGGCACCAGCACAATGGAAGATCCCAGTTCAGAGCACATCTCCATGAAGGTGTACGTTTGGTTGTTCAGCGTGGTGCTGAATGGAGGAAGACCGAACTCTGGAAGTCCCGACCTGGAAATTTAACAACACGCTTTAAAATTAGTTTTCTCATCCGTTTTGTCTCTGAGCCTTTTATTCTTTTACCCATTGAGAGAATACAAAATCATATAAATTTTTTATCGAGGAAAGAACGTAAGGTGCCTTAATAATACTAAATTTTCCAATTTCGTAAACCATATCAAAAAACTATGATTATATCATTGCAAATAATCATAGTTTTGAAAAAGGTACAGGGATAAATGTGCTTCATAGCACAGAGGTAAATATGGTTCTTAACACACTTTGTGCGGAAAGGTGAGTTCTACCTTTTCCGCCGGACCCACTTGAATGCCTGGAAAGACGGTGCTGTCAAATATTTTTTTACAATTATTGTACACAAATTTCTTTGTAAGGGTCCCAACTGTACGTACATGTATAAAACATATAAGTAATGTAAATATTTTCATAGATATATCGGATTAAATCAAATTTCATTTTCTCGAATGGGTGTACCTTGTTTTCGCCCGCCTGAAGTGTGTTAACAATTAAGGAAAAAGATTAAGGAAGCCTTAGAAATAAATAAAAAAATCTCTTAATAGTAATGAGTACATTGAATAAACAAAAAATATTATCTTAAGAGTCCCATCTTAGCCATGTTCCCTTTCACCGTCCGTTCTACCTCCTCCCTCCACTCTTCACTAATCCCTAGTCACGCCCCCAGCCATACCACAATATTTAGTAATATATTATGTTTACCCATTAAATTTAAATGTAAATTTTAAAAAGAAAGACAAAAATTCCCGGGTTACGAATAACCCAACAATGTTTGAAAATCTCTACTACCACCACAGTAAGCCAAAAATGTCGCTTGAGTTGTGATGTAGGACTTACCAGTCGAGGAATCAAACACGCGACTCCCGGGTGGGACCCAAATGCGATGCCCACTCAACCACCGACCGGTCGATTGTTTCGTAATGTCAAGTTCCATTGTTTTGTAATGTCAAGTTAGTATATTTTCCCTGAGAAAGGAATGGTTAAATAAGATATGGTCACATCTGGGACTCGAACCCCTGGCATGACTTGCCAGGTCAGTGCTCTACCAACTGAACTAATTGTGTCTCTATCCGATTCGGTTATTTAACTGCATCATTCTTCGATTTCGAACTACCAACATTATCTTCATTTTCTTAATGCATATATTTATTGGCTGCTATCTTTGGGGCCATCCATAAATTACGTCACACTTTAGGGGGGTGGAGGGGTGTAGAGAAATGTGACATTGTTCGACAAGGGGTAAGGGGGGTCATCAGCTCCGTGACATCAGGTAAAAATTTAAATTATTAAAACGCAAAACTAATAAAATAAAAATAAAATTTGAACTACTGTTTTGATTATTTTTTGATGTAAAATTGCAAAATATATGACGTCACACTAGGGGGAAGGGGGTCTCACAAATGTGACGATGTGTGACAGGGGGAGGGGGGGCGGGGGGGGTTAAAAAGTCATGAAATTCGTGTGACGTAATTTATGGATAGCCCCTTAATTATGATTGCAAGATTCAACCAGAGCTAAATGCTATCTGGATAGCGTCTTGGATAAATGAATATCCTAAGCGTTAATGGATCGAGCAAAATGAATATTGGAAGACACGATCGCTCTGCGATTTTTCATACCTTCGGGTATGTGAAGATGAATAAAATTCACAGAAATTTTTTTTTTATTGTTTTGGCATCATCACAAAGTTATTTGGCTTTGTAATTATCTGAGCCTTTTCCCCAACAAAGTGAGAAGGTTTCATGTGTCTCTTGAGGCTGCAGTGACTTTATAGTCCCACTAGTTCCCCCCAGAGAATTTGTATCGACAATATATAATATACTTAGGTTTTGGACCATCTAAGAGCACTTAGGATTGTATAAAAAGATTAATGAAATTAAGATTTAATGAGTGACGAATAATATATTGAAGGTGTACCTACCTAACCTTACCAGTTAAGAGGAAGGGGGAGCCCCCGAACCAGCCCTCGGCACAGTAAGCCAACACGGAACACAGCACCACCACCAGGGCGTTGCGGGATGTGGAGAACAGCCAGATGCACTTGCCCAGGACACGGATCCTCTTGGAATCGCCCTTCAGTTTGAGCTCCTTCAGTTTCTGAAATGACAACAAATGTTAGGTTAGGTTTGTAAATCTATCAAAACCTTTTAAATGCCAAGGAGGAAACCGTAAAATCGCAAAGTTTTGACTGTGACGTAATATTTTATGGGTTTATTTTGTGCTATCGTATATTATATTTACTGAAACACATTCCTTGAACAATTAACTATGCATAAAAACAACATTACTTGCATTTATTTGATGAATTTTAGGTTTTCATGATCTTTTTCACGCTAACTAGTTTGACAGTTCAAATCCCAGGAAAAATGATGCCCGGAGGCCATAGAGAATTTAATACAAATTATTCCGAGTGGCTTACGGTATCTCATACTTCAAAAACAAGAATGCCCCAAGCGATTCTGACCTAGTTCTTCATACGTTTTTTTTACACATAAGGGTTAAAATCGCATTCCAAAATAAAAATTTTTGAAAATTTTGGCGTGTGCGCCGGCGCACACCCGGCACACTAGGCGTTAAATAAAAAAAAATAGATATAGGTAGGGATATAGTATCTTTATAAAGCCCGGGCAGCGCCATGGACTTCAGTTACTCTTCTAACCACTTGTCGCCATTTGTTTGTAAATAATTAGACAAGAGTCTAAGAAGTCGTATTTGACAGCGACCTTGGGGCAAATTTTCACAAAAACAGCGCTACACAAATTAACCAATTTATTATGAATTTTTAACTTACCCTCAAAAGCAAAAGGATGACAATGCAAGAAACCCCAAGGATGGTGTCGGCCAACCTGGTCTCGTGTATGTGCAAGTACACTTTGTAGACATTGTCCAGGAAGTTCTTGGAGGTGAAGCTCAGACCGAGGAGGCCCTTGAGCTGGGAGGTGGCGATGATCACGGAGGTTGCTGATGCAAAGCCAACGGTCACGGGAATGGAGATGAAGTCAATCAACACCCCTGAAATTGTACAAATTTTATTAGATATCCAAATTGATTGATTAAGACAGTAATAAATAACATCTCATAGGCCATAATATAACACAAACACCCTTGAGGTGATCAGCGCCCTTGAGGTGATTTTTCACAAAAATGGCGCTCTACAAATTATCCAATTATTATTTTTATTATAAACCACTGGAGCGAAAAATGAAACACTTTTATTTTTATGTGATTGATAGCAGTCCAAAATTGGACCACATTTTCATACTAATCGTAAAACATTTATTGTAATTATTTAAAACATTTTCATGGCCAACCATTCATTTTAAAACGAAGCTATTGAAATGCTTTATCTAAAACTGCGAACTAAATCGCACATTCGATTTAGTTCGCAGTTTTGGTGAAATAAATCCCAAAAGAGCCTTCACACGGGATGACCCCCTTAAACATTGAATTAGTTATGTTAAAAATGTCAGCAACATTTTTATACATTTGTTTGCTAAGCTATGTAGGGGATGAATTAGCGAGTTTGCTTCGTAATTTGTTTGCGATAGGTGTCATTGAAAAAGGTCCTTATGCCTAGTTTGTCAAGTTAGTACTCTTATGTTGACTGGTCTTAGGAGTTCGGAACAGTCAGTTCCGAATTTACAATTAATAAATACAAATTGATTGATTGGTAAATGGATGGAATGATTGATTATTACCTAGATGCAGAATACCCATGAGCAGCTGCACGATGCCGGAAAGGAAGCACAGAAGCACAGCGAAGTCGGGGTTCCGCTCGGAGATCTGCTGGTAGGTCATGAGCGCCATTAGCGCTGTGGGGCCGATAGTGATCTCCTTGCAGGACCCAAACACCATGCATACAAAGCACCCCACGAACGACGAGTACAGGCCGTACTGAAAATTAAAAGCAATAAATTACTCAAGGAATAACAGAAAAAGATGAACAGATTATTGAAATAGTCCTATTTAGATGCTGATTTGAGGAATTGAATATAATGGCAGAATTTTAAATATAATTCAAATATTGTGATGTAATTTTAGATAGAAAGACATATGCACAGTACAGGCAAAAAATTATGTTAAACAGCAGTAGCGCAATGGGAATGCTGGCTTCAGAGTGGATACCAACTATAACGTCGAGGAACGCGTTAGCGAGGATGCTATCGAGACATGAGGAAAGTAAAGGTCGACCTTATAAATGCTATTGAGATATGAGGAAAGCAAACTTTAACTTTATAAATACTATAGGGACATGATGAAAGCAAAGGTCAACCTTACAAATGCTATGAGACATGAAGAAAGCAAAACATCAACCTTATAAATGCAATGGGGGCATACATTAATTACGTGAGCAGTTTTTATTCCAATCTAGACCCCCTCCCTTGGTGAGATAAATTTGGGCCACTTCGTATTTTCTTTTCAAGTAACGTGAGATTTTGCTGGCACCCCCCCCTCCTTTTGAGGTCACGTAATTAATAAATGCCCCCTATTGAGATTGAGGAAAGAAGCAAAGGTCAACCTTACAAATACTACTGAGACATGAAGAAAGCAAAAGGTCTACCTTATAAATGCTATCGACACATGAACAAAGAAAATGTCAACGTTATAAATTGTATTAACCCAAAAGGTATTGAGGAAAGCAAAAGTCAACCTTAAAAATGCTATCAAGACATGATGGAAGTAAAGGTCAACCTTACAAATGCTATCAAGACATGATGGAACTAAAGGTCAACCTTATAAATGCTATCAAGACATGACGAAAGCAAAGGTCAACCTTATAAATGCTATCAAGACATGACAAAAGCTAAGGTCAACCTTATAAATGCTATCAAGACATGACGAAAGCAAAGATTCAAATAGATCATAATATTTTCACTATTAATTCAGTCCAACCAGAGGCTGACAGCACCTGAATAGTGCTCTAAGTATTGTGTTTAAAGTAATTTGGGGTGTAGGTACCGCCGTCCCAGGAACCATTCATTGGATAACCAACAACTCTGTCATAGGTTACCCCAAGAGTTGGTGGCTACTTTGATGAGCAGAAGTGCCCGGGTTCATGGGATTAGGTTTGTCCACATCTTGGCGACGGATGCATCTGCCCACCAACTGCGTAGCGGACCGAATCGGGAGAGACCGGTTGAGGCAGACCCTTTAACTTCTCCAGCCGGACTTTCTGAACCCATCGCCTTGCACAGCAGTAGGGATGGATACATACATCCGTCACCCCTAGACACATTGACCCCCAATTCCCACCCATAATATAACTTTTTCTTCCCGTACTTTCCTTAAAGACTCTCCACATATCATCCCCAAAGATGAAACAGACCCCTGGAGAAAATATTTTTCTCAATTTCAACAAAAAGTATTCAGGTTTTTGTTTCTCTCGAAGTGTGATAGTTCGAGCTATAAGACATAGATGGCTCTATTGTAGATACATCTTCGAGGTTATAGACCTATCCGACAGATGTCGGTAGTATATTATAGGTTTGCCCCTCTATGTTCAGAACCGAGATGGGCTAACAGGTAAGTTTCTAGTTTAAATAAAGACAATGTATTAAATTGCGAAGAAGTTGTTATCATTTATCAAGAAACCATTAATAATAACCAATAAAAAGTAGTTTTGTCACCTGTGGTTCTAATCCAGCCAGAGTGGCATACGCCAGAGCTTGCGGCATGACGGTGAGGCCCACTGTGATGCCGGCGATCATGTCCGCCACCAGCTGCTCGCTGTCGTACTGCGGGAGCCAGCGCGTGATCGGCACGCGCTTCTGCAGCATGCGTCGCGCGAACGTCTGTCGCTTCGGCCGGGAGCTGGCCGGCTCGGGCGCCATCTTTCTGCTGCTGCTGCTGCTGGTGCTACTCCACGACCACCGTCTGGAAACAATCACTCTTTCAAATTAGGAACCCACAAGACCAAAATTAACACATTCAAATTATGAGTAGAATTCTAGAACACTGACTGTCAAAATGATCTCATTCAAATTAGGAACGTTGCAACCAATATATTCAAATTAGAAAAGACAAGTGGACAAGATTCTGTCATTTTTTAAATACACATATCTGAATTTTGATTTTGTTTTCTTGAATGAATGCATATCCCGAAAGTGGAAATTAACCCACTTCCCGACATCGATCAAGCTGAAACTCAGTTGATAAAATGCATTGCTATCGACGACGAATCTATCAGCTTTTGGTGGAACTCATGCACCCACGCATTTCTCTGAAATTGGCTATCAGTAGTCCCAAGAAATGGCCCCAAAATTGAAAATAAATGTATTATAGTAAAAAAAAAAATTATTATGAGTCAATTGTTTTTTAAATGACTTTTGAATTTTTTGTTTTTTAAAAAAAAAAATTCTTTTGCTCATTTCTATAACCAAAATAATTTCACGAGTCACTGCGCTGTATTTCCGTAGATACTTGAATGACTTTATAAACGCTAGAAATGTTTCGATTTTCATGCCTAGAAAATTTAAAATCGCGCGTCGTATTTCCACGAGGCGGCAAGTAAGCGAAAAAGTGGTTTTTATTTATTTGTGCATAATTTTATAAGAATGAAAAAAAGTTAGAACATACAAAAGCTTAAAAATAGTTTTAGCCATAAAGGGGTATTTTTTAAAAATTGTTTCTTATTTTACTACATACTTAAGTCATGAAAAAACATTTTTTTTTAGTGGTTTACGCTTATATTTTTTGTTATGTAAATAATAATTTTACTGTAATTCCAATACATAGAAAAGCTAGTAAAAGCTTCAATTTATCCGTCGCAGATTTTTTGATGTTCATACTGTAAACCGATTCGTCGTAAAGATGAATCTAAATAGTATATAATTAGGATTTCACGTATAGCTTCATCTTAAAAGGTTTTAACATCACTTTGAATCTTTTACAATCGAAATTTCGTTTTTTATCTTGATACAAGTTGATCGTTGTTACGAGGCGCAGCGTAGTTCATCACCTTGGTTGGATAGAGTTCTAACTCGTGGGTTCCAACCAAAGATATTGAAATATAAATGGGCTATCGGCAGTTTTTACTGGGTGGGACTGTGCTTCCTGGTGTCGCCGATATTTTTAAACAATACTACTGCACACCTTAAAAAAATCAACTAAATGAACGAGTTCTTTCCATATTCAAACTATATTGTTAACCAATACTACTGCACACCTTCGAAAAATCAACAAAATTTCGTATTCAAACTAGCACCATTAGATCGTAATCCGCCGACAGTCGGGCGGACATCATAGCATATCTCTTTATATTTCAATATCTTTGGTTCCAACCTACAATTTGTAGGTACTGAAGGGACTTTAAAATCTGATCTAAATCGATATTTAACGAAAACTTTTAAATTTTCTATTTTCGTCGTTGAAGTGAAATTTCTTCAGCACCGTTGTGATTTGAAACTCGATGAAACGCAAATTACACTAAAAAGAGACAACATTCATCCTACCAGTACAGTACCTACGAGGCGTCGCGCTGGCCGCATTGGACGCTTGGATTATGAGCTCACTTTTCAAGACTCCTATTGGATGAGATTGTGTGGGTGAAGTTTCACTTCGAAGAGGACGATCGTCATCCTACAACGATGACGTTATGTACGATCTCTCGCTTGGACTAGTATACAAATTTTGACGTAGATGTTGAATGTTTACATGGTTGCATCAACCAAGTAATTATTAGTTGTAAATTACCACGATTTTATTACTGCTGACAAATCGTAAACGATTTATTTATTTAACAGTGACAGTTAATTATTTAAGTAAATAATGACAATTCATTGTTTAAAAGTAAACAGGACTATCTTCTATCATGTCTTTAAATAGTTAAAAGATGAAACTGTAAATATAATTAATTATTAAATAAATAAATCGTCAAATGACAAATTGTTGTCGGCTGAATAAAACAAACCACGGAATTCTACAAATTGCATGTGTACTCTAAGGACGGGTTGTTTTTCACGGAATTTGAGCAATTCACAAGAGGAACGTATGCGCGACCCATTTCGGCCAGTTTCATACAAATCTTAAATTTGGATTTGAGATCAAAATACCCAACCAAACTGAAAAAATATTTTTGTAATCAAAAGGTAAATCAAATATCTAGTATGGATGCGAGCTACTTTATTTATTTTTGCTTTAAATTTTAAGATATAGGCCATTAAAGATTTTAGTGTTTCTTGATTTTAGATGCAACTTGAGCAATAATTTGTGAGTAAATGAAAAAAATCAAAAAAATATTTTACTGCACAGTTTTTGATCAATCGTTATCAAACTCGGCGCATAGTTTTTTTTATATATAAATGCGCTTTTGAACCACAATTCTAAATAGTATCTTTTTTAAAATTATTTTTATTGCAAAAAACGTACAAAATAATGGTAAAAAAATCACATTAAATTTCCACATTCCTCAAAAAATATCAATATTCGATTTTTTTATGAGGAGAGAGGTTCAAATAGAAGAAACGCTTATAAAAAAAGTAAATTTCAAGAGAAAATTGTGACCTCCAGGAGTTACACAAATTGCCCAGCCGAATGGCGACTTACAATGCGCGGCAGCTGATATCTCCGTTATTTTTTGAGAAATATATTTAAAAATTTTGGAATATACTCTTGAATAAATCTGTAAAATGACCCCAAAGTATAATTAAAAAATAAATATTCCTTATATATAAAAATCATGAAAATCACTAAAAATACGTCGTACTAAACCTATTTCCCCTCTTTCATGACTTTTCTCTTAGCTTTATATCACTTTTGAAAGGTGTTCCAAATGAGTTCTCATCTTTTCATTCAATTAATTGTCACTGTTTGTTGTATTATGTATTCTTAGGGTCAGTTTTACATAGAATTTTAACAATTGTTCATCAAATTTCAAAGTATCGAGTGCTGTGCAAGTTATGAAATTATTTCAGTTCTATGAAGACTTTGTTAGACTGAAATGGAATATAATTTGACGACATTGGAAAAGGAATTACGAAAATTTCTACATTAAATAAAGTCAATAAATTCCTTTTATGGTTTTTGTCGGTTGCTAAAAAAAATAATTAAAATAACAATTCGAATGTGATAATAAAATCTAACACATATTAAATAATATAATACCTATACTAAACTAAACAAACAAACAAAGTACACAAAAAAAATAACCAAGTTCCTGGTTGTAAACATCGTGTTTGTAAGGCAATAAATTTACTTTGAATGGGTTCTAAAAAATATTAGAAATAATAAATGAAAAATTTATACGGTGCCGTTTTTATGAAAAATCACCTCAAGGGCGCTATATTTTTTAACGCACAATAACAACGATTAATGGTAGCTAAAAAAGTAATAACTTTCAATATCAATTAAAAAGGGTATTATTTTTTATACCTACTAGTGATGCAACGATAACGGATCCGTTGAATCGTAACCGCAGGTTCTAAGAAGCGTGAAGATTATCGTTATCGCCGATTGTCTGCGCGATTAGGTATAAAAAATGTAAATTTAAACTAAAATAATATTAATTTTGTCGAGCATGCCAACCGGTTTCGTCAAAACCGTTTCATCAATTTTCAGGGCAGACTATATATGCAGTATTGTAATATTCCATCACTAGTTTTTCTTTTTTTTTACTTTGTCTCCATACGGGAGGCCCTGGGGAAAACAATTTCTCTCAGGGCCTATGTCATCTTTGGTGATGCTATGTGGAATGTCCTTTAGAGAAAATGAAGGATAGTAAGTTCTGGGAAGGAAAAGGGTATTCGGGATGGGTAGGAATCTGGGGGTCTGCGTGTCCAGGGGTGACGGATGTATGAATCCATCCTTCCCACTCTAAGGCGATGTTACGAGAGAGTACGGCTGGATGAGTCAAAGGGACTCCCTCAACCATCTCTCCCGATCCGGCCTGCCATGCAGCTGGTGGGCAGACGCATCCGCCGCCAAGACCCGGACAAACCTCACCCCATGAACCCGGGCACCCCTGCTAAGACACCAAATGTGGCGAACACTTGGAGTGACCTACGGCAGAGGTTTTCCAATAAATGTTTCCCGGGGCGGCGGTACCCATACCCGCCACCCTAATTGCTGATGCTGATATTAGATGAATATAATATGATTTATCAATACGTATATGTTTTCCTTGGTGACCGGACAACTCGACAATGTGCAACTTCATCACTTTTTTGAAAAGTTTGAGAGATTAAAAAAAAACTTGGTTAAATAGGTTACGTTAGGTTAGATTGTGTGCTTTTGTTTTTCATCACTCGTAATGACTTTTCAAAGAGGTGTTGAAATGCGACTTTATTAAGGATGGGTTGTTTCAAAAAATTTGATGGATTCATCAAATATTTGAAGTTGATTTTCACGTTCTGTGTAGGTTCTATTCAAGTTCTGTTATTATATCGTTATAGGACAGTTGCTTCACAAAACTGAAATAATCACAGAACTTGAATAGAACTTACACAGAACGTGAAAATTAACATCAAATATTTGATGAATCCATCAAATTTTTTGAAACAACCCGTCCTTAGTTGTCATGGAACCGTCTTCCGTTAACCAAATTTACTAGCGGAAAGGGGACAAAAAATTTATATGTTCACTATGTCAGAATATTCTAATAGCTCATACCTTGTCATTGATTATTAGTTATTAAGAATTTGAATTTAGTCCTGAAGATTTTCACATAAGATAAACTATTGTAAAATAACCTTCAGTATTTTAACAACACCAAAATAAAACAATATTCGGAATGTAAAAATACATTATATACAACCGATTTCAATACGCTTTGGCTTCGAACTGTAAAATAATCATTAATTGTTTTTAGTTTTTTATGAATTCTAAACGAAACACGCTATAAATATGATATGCACCTGTGTGATAAAATTGAATAAGACTGATAGACCTCTTTTAGTTATTAGTTTCTAAAACTCGTGGAAAGGTGAACTTGAACAATTTACCAACTATACAAGTGCAAATATAGTAACACAACATCATGAATACTGATAAAACAAAGACTGTTTAAATATCTGATAGTATTAATATTGTAAAACATCTGCTGTATGCACTAGCGATGGGTAAGTTCTGCATTTTACCGGAGGCCTCCGAGGCGTGCTTCCTTTTAAAAGAACTCAAGTTCTAGGAGCAGGACCGAGTCCGAGTTCTTTGGCGCGGACTGGGTGCTGTTGCGGCTACCAGGACGCACGGGTTCGGCCGGACCCGGATCTTGAAGTCGGAACCCGTACAATCGGCAGGTATGGGGGCTCCATCGAAGCCAGAGTTAATTTTGCCGGTTATGCCGGATCGATTTGCCGGCCTCAATGTTTCCTTCCTCCTAGAACAAAGATCTTTTCAAGATCCGTGTTCACTCCTCCTCCCTTAATGTAAAAAAAATATATAAAAAGAACCTCCAGACATATCATCAAAGATGACATAGGCCCTGTGGGAAATTTATTTTCCTCAGGTATTTTATTGGAGTTAACGTAAAAAAAAAATTACGTTAAGGCCCATTTACCAGCGGCCGAGAATTCAAATTTCATCGAAATATGGTCTTACGATCGCACCCTTGGAACTGTGCAGGGCGGTTCCGATGAGAAAGATTGATTAAATAATTATTTTGAAAACTCGCCTATCGAAAGGCTTCCCAGACTCGGAAATAAGTTTAATTCAATCGATATTTATCGCCATCAGTCAGCGTCCAAATTTAAATCCTCCTGCTAGAATATTTTCAATAGAACTATAAATGTGCACTGTTATTTGTGAATCCTTATAGTTGTGTTCTGAAAAACACCAATCATATAGGGCGTAATAGAGGTTAGTAGTAAATTTATAACTTATAAATAAACTTTTAACAAACTATTCGTATCTATCGTTGTAATAATAACAACAAAATTACTTTAACAAATTATACTTTGATTAATATTTTATTTTGGTTATAATAAGATGCTCTGATATATTATATTATCGAACTCATTAGTCTTTTCCGTGATAGTGTACCTAACTATCTGACATTACTTGTTTAAACCTGAAATGTTCCTTACTTTTTTAAACCTGAAATGGTAACAGTATACATTATTTTGTTCCCTGAAATTGAATTCTGTGCAGAAGTTTTGACGATAATATAATTTGGTCAAAATTGAATCGCTTTGAATATTAATTTTTGTGCTGTGCACGTAGGTAGTGTGTATTTTTGTTTTAAATCAACTTCGCTATATATTCAGCACATACAAATTATATATTAAGAACCCACACATTATTATTGTCTGTTGTATACGTATTGCAACCGCAGTTCAAAATCTTATTATTTCAATCCCTCTTATTGTATAATGTTATACTTTTTACCTACCATCTTTACTTCTATGTACCACGTGTAAAACCTATTTATGTTATCTTTGTCATTTAAACACACCTGTATGCACTAAATCATAAAAAATGTAACTATGTATGTAAAAGCCCAAAAGGGCGTTATGATTAATATATAAAATAAAATAAAAATAAAATTATTCAACTAATAACTCAATATCAATTTTATTTCATTCAAAATTATTTTAGAAGTATTTTTGTCGCAAAATACGTGCGTGGATTTTTTTAACGATTTTATTACTAAAATTAAAATTCTGAAAAGAGCTTTTCTTTATAATTCATTGATTTATTTTACTGTGTGATTGTAATATTTAAAGTGTGTGTTGTACAGTACAATACTTTGTTGAATTTTCATTCCATTATAATTAAAATAAACATAAGTTTAAAACATAGCTTTACTAGATAAAATAATAATCTCTCGAAATCAATTTATATTTGTTTGTAGAAAAGAGTCGATACGTCAAGAATTTGATTTAAAAATGATATATTTCCGGTTTGTTATTCCCTTTGAAGCTCAAATTTATTACAGCTACAATACATATTTTTAAATATATTATGAACTAGAATGCAAGTTTCGATGAAGAGAAACTTATTGATTTGTATCTACATACAGAGTTATAAATAACTTCATGAAATAATATTAAACAAGTTTGTCCTTCATATAGATATGAGAGTAAAAATCCAGGCAAGCTTTTGAAAGGGTATGTGAGGCATAAGTCTACTGGGCGTAATAAAGACACCAATTTAAAAATGCCAAAAATTTAAAAACTTTGTGTAACTTTTGGATGTGTTTAAAATTACTTGGGAACCTGCCTCACAGGATGCAGGTAATAACACTTAAGTTAACTGGGCTAATCATCATTATCTAACTTCAAAACAGGATCCACTAACAACACATCCTGGAACCAGTGGCGGATTTGCCTTAAGGCCCGGTAGGCACGGACCTAGGGCGGCCAGATATTAGGGGCGGCCAATCGTGACAAAAAAGTTACATTTTTATATATTTTTTTATATGAACACCGCACAAGAGTCCCAACTGCTCCCGTCTGGAGCCAGTGAGACTATGGCAACCCAAATTGGGGTATGTAGGTGAGGCTAGGAGATGGAGTAGAGGAAGGTGGGAAGTACCTGGCTATTCAGATCTGGTCACCAAACACGGCCAAAGCCATTTCAAGCAACGTTTCAATTCTGAATGGTGGTCTTACACCAGGGCGACACTAAGGATGGGTTGTTTCAAAAAATTTGATGGATTCATCAAATATTTGAAGTTGATTTTCACGTTCTGTGTAAATTCTATTCAAGTTCTGTTTTTATATAGTTATAGGACAGTCGCTTCACAATACTGAAATAATCACAGAACTTGAATAGAACTTACACAAAACGTGAAAATTAACTTAAAATATTTGATGAATCCATCAAATTTTTTTAAACAACCCGTCCTAAGAGTATCTTCCACTCTGGAACGTGCCGCAAATATACTATATATTATTTTTAATTAATAAATTGTGAAATAACACCAATTAATCAAATAAAATTTATTTGACACGCCGGGATTCGATCCCGCGACCTTCGGAATTCTAGTCAAGAGCCTTACCGCTGGACTACGCCGGCCGTTACTGACGATAACAAGAAATAAACGTTCGCGGAATGATAACCGAAGAACGGTCGCGAAAATTTCAGAATCACTATTTTTTTGGCAATAATTGATACATTGTCAGAAGAACTCAAAAAACTACAGGATGCTTAAAAATTACTTTACAATAAATTTTATTTTATTACTAACTTGACAAACTAAGCGGGTTTGAAGTCGAAGAAAAGGCCAAAGCATTGCAAATGGTTTATTCTACTGACTTAGAATTTTTTTTTTAGAAGAATGTCTCCATTTTCGTGCTCACTGCAATGTAAAAAATGAGGATCGAAACAGTGCTGTCAGTTACGAACTGAAGGTCTTCGAACCATTTACTCAAACGTGGAAATTGCTCTTTGTATGTGTGTGTTTACTCCCGCCAGTAACTGTTCTGGAGAACGATTGATTTCTTGTTTGCGACGAGTTAAAATTTATTTACGCACAACAATGACGGAGCAAAGGTTAAACGATCTTGCTTTGCTTAAGGGGGGGAGGGGGGTAAGGCTTTAAAACGCATTTTTAACATTATTTTTTTTTCTAAAAGTAACATGTCGAGAGTATTGTGTCAAAATTTTAAATAAATCGAAGCAAAACTAACGAAGATACAACGTTTCAAGCGACCGGTCCTCTTCCTCAATTCAAGTATATTTAGAGTATAAAAAAACTTTAAATCGATTTTCTCGCAAATTTTTTTATTTAAGTTCGTGAAAATCATAACTCAAAATCTACTTAAACGATTTTTTTTGAAATTTTGTTCACTATTTTACCTTATAAATCAACAGGTAGTGAGTGAGTGAAGAGAAGTTTTTTTTTTTTACTATTTTTTTTTCATTTTATAATGACATATTCACCGAAAATTTTAGCGAAAATCACATTTTTGACTTCAACTTCACTTATTTATTGTTATTTTTAATTAAAATATTTTTTTAAAGATATTTCAGACGTTAAACTATAACGTAAATATAAAATAAATAAAACAACATTATTCATATCTCCAAAACAAAAATCATGAAAACATGCTTTTTTTAGCATTAAAAACCTTACCCCCCCCCCCCACCTTAACATGGAAGCAGATTTTTAAGAAAATTGGATTGCGAAGATTTAATTAATGATTTTGCTGCGCTCAAGTGCAGACGAGTTTTTTAATACATTGTGAAACACTTATTATATATTGTATGAGGATACACTTGTAGTTAAACTAGTTTAATAAATAAAACCTAAAACCGTTTTAAATGTTTTATTTAAATGTGCAATTATCCTTGAAACCTTAGAAAGTATTACAAACTAGCAGCTATTATAGTTAACTAAATTTCTGAATCGATTTCGATAAAAGTTGGCAATAAATTAAATTCATTATGTAGTCTATATGATGGGTACTGAGAATGGCGGCTGGTACTTACTACATGACCTGGGCCTAAGGCGGCCAAGACTGCAAATCCACCACTGCCTGGAATGGTTCATTTCTACGGTGTTTTGCCGGAACAACAAACTTACACATCACGAAAACAAGCGACTAAAAAAATAATTTGCATAAAAATAAAAAAAGTTCCTAATCACTTTAGGGTAATTTATTACCGAGCTTTTAATTAAGGATTTACAAAACAATAACAAGCTAAAAATAAACACCGGTGTAAAGGGGATTCCCAGAATTTCGAAGATAAAAACAAATTTAATAACTTAACAAAATTTTACATCACTAAATTTATGACATCCCGGCCCGGATAAAAAAAACATTGTTATTTGTGTAATGGCTTATTTTTAATCGAGCGTAAAATTAATGGTGTTTTGATACCAAATATAAAAAAAAAATCCCTTTTTTATTTCTTTTATATATTCAATGATACTATTATTCAATTTATAAAAACAGTTTATTTATAAACAAGCTCTGTTACGCAATTATTATTACGCGTGACAGCTGTTTCGCCTTCTGCAGGCATTATCAAACTGGTGACCGGACAACTCAGATTGAAATAAGAACCACATCAGAAAAGTCATTAAAAGTGGTTTAGGCGCGAAAGCGTAACAAACAAACACACTCACTTTCGCATTTACAATATAACTAGCATGCGGCATGCGTTGCAAGCCATTCAAAGAAATAAATTGATTCCCCCTGCATATCCTTTCACGTGCGTCCCCCTTCCACCTTCTCCGCCTTCCCCATCCCTCGTCTCTTCCCTCTCCGCGAACCCCCCGTTCCTCTTCCCCCTGCCTTTCCACCCTGTCGCTAATATATATGAAATGCACACATTTTCATTTACACAAATTTCATAACGCCAGAGCTTACCATTATATGTAGCCTATATGTTATTCTGATGTTTGAGCTATATTAATGTACAGTTTCATTAAAATCCATTCATTATTTTTTGCGTGAAACAAATACACATACATCCATACAAACTTTCGCGTTTATAATATTAGTAAGATAGTATAGATATTAACAAAACAAAATGTTAGAAATATCTGATTTTAATGTTGGGAAGACTGCTTCCATCGAAGAACAACTAGATTGTCATTTCGATCTCTGTAGACGTAATCAGACATGATTGGTTCCATAACTGGTTTTGTTCTTCGAATAAGTAAAGTGTTCAGTAACCCGCGTACAATAGTATTGTTATATTTTGCATTAGTCAGATGTACACTGGAATTTGCCTCGCCAATTTGGAACCCGCAGTACAAAGTATACATAGATAGCATAGAACAAATTCAAAACAAATTTATAAAATATCTAACCCTCAAATTCAACAATAACTTCGACTGCACATTTCAAACTTTGCAACAAAGGCGAGCAATAGCTGACTTGACATTCATACACAAAATTTTAAATAATAACATTGACTGTACTGAACTTCTTTCCCTAGTTAATTTTAATATACCAGTAAGATGCACACGCCATACAGAACTATTTCACACGCTCAATTACAAGACAAATGCAGCAGCTAATTCGCAAATCAATCGTGCTCTTCATACGTTTAATACTATCTGTCTAAATTCAAACATCGACATTTTCTTCGATTCACTGCCCAAATTTAAAAAGAGCATCATGTCAATGATATAAATTGTTCAATGCGCATACATACATACATACTCACACATTCACACATACTCACACATACACACACACACCTACCCACTACGCACATCACCCGGTAATTTACTTAATATACATAGACACTACAAGGAAACATGTCATAGGTACCCATCATGAAATGTACTTAATAATTGTAAACTGTTTCACCATTGTAACTAATGTACTGTTTGTTTCTGTTTATCAATAAAATAAAAATAAAAAAATAAAAATAAACTATAAAATTGTTAAAAAAAATGTCACTGCTTCTTTCCACAAATTTACCCCAAATATTTGATAAAAATACATTGTTTTCAACAGTAAACAACAATATCACTTTATAAAGTGAATCGACCTCTTCTAACCACAAAAAACGATAATATTATTATCAAGTATTTTGGCACAAGTTAGTGTCTCGCGGTTTTTACAGGTATAAGATAAAGCATTTTTACCAGCGAGGATTGGCGAAAAGGAAACCTGACACCAACACGCCTTGTGCAACAAAACTACAAATAATTATTACAAATTGTATGCAATTTAAACGTTTGTAACGGGAAATTATGAGGAAACAAGGTCGCCGAGTAATTTGAATAATATGTATTTTACCAAACTGTTGCTCTCACTGTCGCCGTTACCCTCCCTTCAACATATTCCATGCCTGTACGTTTTACTTTTATAAAAATACATTGTCTAGTTGCTATTGAAAAGTTTGTTGATGGCATTGATACCAGGCAATTTTAACGATTTTTGGAGGGTCCTAACTCCTACAAAAAGTATCTACCGACACATTAGTGGTCAATATCTATATTATTCCAAAGAGGAAATTGGGGAATATGTCTGTACAGTGATACCTCGAGTTACAAGTTTAATTCGTTCCGTAACCTTGCTCGTACGTCAATTTGCTCGTATCTCAAAGCAATTTTCCCCGTTGAAATTAAATGAAATTACATTAATCCGTTCCAGCCTCCAAAATATCCTTTATTCAAATCTCTCTCACGAGAAGATGAATACGTACAGTCGTAACAAGCAAAAGGTTTTTTTACGCTATGAGTCAACGTGTGGTTTGTGAGAGAACGATTTTTTACAGTCGGAACATGAAAATGTTTTTTTTTCTACAGGTGTCAGCATGTAGTATGTCCAAAATCGTTTTTGTTTTTGATAAAACGATTTTTTGCTAACTGGTTTGTATGGGAAAAAATGCCGCCTTAATATGAAAAGCGCGAACCAAGAAATGAGAAATTCAATTCAATTGGATCATTATAAGAGTATTATATTTACGTAAAAGATCGTAGAAACATTGTGTGTGACGTTACACAATATATGAAGTAAAACTTTGAATGGACAGCTAATTTATGCATATTTTATAACTGTTTCTTACCGGTGACTTCTAAAGGCCACGCCGGTGATAACTTTGTTGAAATTTCTCCTACTTTCCCAAAGGAAACGTGTAATAGAAAAGGAGTTTACAATGGCGCTTTCTGTGGCAGGGGTACTGTTACCTAAGCCTCGTGAAGTAGTATTGTAGTTAGAGAATACTATCCGGGATCCCGAATCCCGGGGTCCCGGGATTCCGGCCCATTTTCGATCCCGAAAATACCGGGACTGCACTTTGGCTAATCTCGGGATTTTCGGAATTGCCACAATCAGAGGTCTAGTTTGTCTTCCGTAATCCGTTGCGCCTTGAATTGTTCGGAAGTTATGCGCGTACAAACATTTCGGAGATTGGTTTTTATTTATATAGATGGATATTAACTACGACGCCTGAAATAAAATTTCCCGCAAATTTATCATAGTAAGTTTTACCAAGACAACGATTTGTTTTGCTTTTCGTCTGACGTTATCAATAACTCGCTTTTGTAAGGGACAATATAAAATATAATAAATATAATATATTAATATTTATAATTTCATAACGCCAGAGCTTACCACTATACACAGCCTAAATTACTCGCATATAATGTAACTTTCTATTGGTGAAAGAATTATTGAAATAAATTTAGTGGTTTAGGCGTGAAAGCGTAACAAACAAACACACGCACTTTCGCATTTATAATATTAAGAAAAGATAAATTGTCTAGTGTAACAAAACAATATTAATAAATAATGATTAAGAACTTACTATTTATGCTTTTATTTTATTTTATCCCAATTATTAACCACATTTCCTAATACCGGGATAGTACCGTGATCCCGAGATTACGCATTGAAAATCCCTAATCCCGGGATTTAAAAACGTGCTCGGGATTGGATTCTCTAATTGTAGTATACATTATACAATCAACTGATGCAGATCTACAAATTAAGAGTGAGATAAAATAAGAAATTCTGTTATAACCACTCTAGCAATATTTGGCAAATTATGGCACTTTTGCAAAACATCTAGAGCGATTCGTTGCCATAATATGCCAAATTTACCTACTTTTCGTAAATTTCCAAATCGTACGCCCAGGGGAATTGATTATTGATGCGATCGCTCGAGAGGATAATGTGATACAAAAAGACAATTAAGGCACCTACCTCGTTTTCATACAAAACTCACGTTTAGTCGTGGATAATTTCTGCAATTTTTGTTCATATTGAATATCTTTTTATGTGTGACTTATTGTTGTTACATTTTTTCATTATGTTATATTTACTTTATTGTTTTAGTTTTTAAGTATTTAAAAGTACTGTGATACTTAACTTATAAATAAATAATGTAAAAGCCCATTAAGACGTGTAATAAATAAATAAACAAAATTTTGTAAACCAAAACACCCAACCAAAATTAATTTGTGTTTTGAATTGAAATTTTAATTTATATACGACAAATTGTTTTCCAACGTAAATCGGTCATTTCGCAAAAGAAATTATGAACTACAAAGAAAATGTTTTACATACCACAAAGCACAACTGCGATCGACACTTTTCACGAGAATGACAACAAAGTCAATTATTTCCACGGTTTAACTCATAAACAGATAAATGACACTGTTTACAAAACACTATAAACAGGCGAGCATAAGCACGAGTGCCATGGGCCAGGAGTCGGGTGACACTGACAGACTGACAGCACTTCCAGCAGTCAATCAGTAGTATCAGTAATCAGTATCTACTGATACAAAAAGCTCTAAGTGTCATGTGAGATTATTCAAATGACCAGTCCGCCAATAAAATGACAGTTCTTTGCGTTTTTGTGTTGTTGTAATGCGATTCTTAATTGGTTGGCGGAATGCGGACAGTATAATATCCTGGGGAACATGATTGATTCGTTAGAGTGGACACCACTAGAATTTTTTAAGTTGGGTTCACAAATTAAATAATGAGGTAGATAAATACTCTCAAAATAACTTTGGTGAACGTATGTCTTATGGAATGAAAGAGACATGCGTATATGAGGGAGGCAGCATGAGTAAGGTATAAAAGGGTATGATTGTTGTCCATGCACATAGGCTTCCTGAAAGCACACATTGTAAATATCTCGGAATAAACGTAACTAAGTCTACCCACGACTTCATTATTGTCTCACTGAGATCACTGATTATCAGCAGAAACTGGATTCATCACATATTGGGGCATCCAAATAATCACAATACACGCATCCCGATAGACTGAAGATCTATCTATCTATAGGGATAGACCATGACCAGGACAAACGCCGAATTACGAAGGAAATTGAAATGCACAAAAATCACATTAATATTAATAAAAATGACGGGGCTAAGCTGAAGAGTTCTAGACGGTAATTGACGGCTACACCAAAACTAAAATATTTCAAATTTTACTATAATACCAGTTCGTAGAGGATTGGAGCTGTCAACACGTTATCACGTCTACACACATCTGCCCTAATGATGGGCACTGTAAAGCAGTTCAAAATTAAAGGAGGTAGCGCAACACGGCACAATACCCCAAAATTAAATCACAATAAGGGGCCATCCATAAATTACGTCACACGAATTTAATGATTCCCCCCCCCCCCGTCCCTGTCACACAACGTCACATTTGTGAGACCCCCTCCCCCCTATTGTGACGTCACATATTTTCCAATTTTAAATGTAAAAATTTATTTTTATTTTTATTAAAAATATTTTTTTAATAAAATCAACATCAAATTTGTCACACAATGTCACACTTCTCTACTCTCCTCCTCCCCCATAAGGAGTGACGTAATTTATGGATGGCCCCTAATAGCTTAGAAGTTGATTAAAGAAAAAAATTAGATGAAAGTTGCAATTATGAAATACTAAAGATAAACTCGCATAATCAACGTTTGCTGTCTAATATCATAATAAAAATATATTAAAGAGTTTTGTGTGATTTTTTTATTAATATCACATCAGTAGGTGTACGCGTGAATTACGCGTGAATTACCTGGGCTTTACAAGTGCACCCATCGGGATCTTTCCACTTCAATGACATTTACTAGAAATGTTAACTACAGTTAAACTTGTAATATAATATAAATGAAATAATCACAAAATGCAAAAGTTTGTTTCTAATTCTATAGCAACTTCAGCAATTCAACAGAAATATGTCACTACACCAATCAAAAGAAAAATTAGCCCGCCACACACATTCAAATCATTTGGATACAGCGCATCGACAATGTTTACAGAAACAGGACCGAATGGATTCGCCGGCCTGATGAGACACCGGGACACTGGAGCCAGGATGCGGCTAATGGCCTCCGATAACACGATAGTAAATACAACCTTCCAGCACCAAGCGCCACTCTTGAGTGAGCGCTGGACCTGAGCTCACTCAAGATCACGCCTTGCATAATTCACTAGTGTTTATTTTTTTATTTAACTTTTTTTCTTCAATATGTATAACTATATGGGACATGTGAGATTGCGCTGTCACTCCAGTGGTTAAATAAAAAATACCAACCCTCTGAAGCTATTGAAAATGAGCGGAATCTCGTTACAATCAGCTCAATAACTTCAACAATCAATAATAACTTCACCGTGAATCACAGCACCAGCGCTGGATTGCCGGTCGTGCGCCAGCGCACAGGTCAAAATAATAAAAACAAAATTGTAAAGCGATTTTAACCCTTATGTATAAAGAAAACGTATGAAGAAGAAGATCAGAATCGCTTGGGGCATTTTTGTTCATAAGGTATAAGATACCGTGTTCCCACTTAGCAATGCGGAATAATTTCTGTGGATTTGTTTATGCTCTCCGGCCGAGATTTTTTCCCGCCTTTGAGCTGTCAGATTGGGCTTGCGTCACTGTCCCGCCGTTCTCGTGAAAAATATCGTAAAACGTATACATTCATCAAATAAACGCAAGTAATGTTGATTTAGGCATAGTTTATTGTTCAAGGAATGTGTTTCGGTAAATATAATATACGATAGCATAAAATAAACCCACAAAATATTACATCAAAGTCAAAACATAGCAATTTTACATCGTTTCCTCCCTGGCATTTAAAAGGGTACCTTCCAAGATATCAGTTCGTAAACAATAAATTAGTGCACATTTTTAGAGAAACACAAAAGCAAAGAAAGCCAATTCTAAGAAAAACTAACATCTACCAGCGGCAAGTTCTCGAAAAATTATTGATCCCAGCGTGCTTATTATAAGCTTGTTATAATGTTCTACACGTGATGGTTATCAAAGGCATTACGGAAGGACAGATTGAATATTTTCCGAGATAAAATCGGCAAACTGCCAACAGAAATGTCGAGTGTGAGATAACGTAGTTCATACAATAATTATTGCCGATTCCGATAAGCAACCGGGGAGCACTTGAACTAGTCTACATTGCATTTAGCTACATACAATTTGAGGAATTGATGCCTACGAGAACACGATCGAGAAAGATAATATTGTAAATTGTAACGTAAGTTGTAAAGTCAATCGACCGGTTAGTGGCCGGGTAGAAAAATGCATCGGGTTCCAACCCAGGCATTGTGGGTTCAATTTCTCGCTAAGGGGTTTTACAGTAGTGATTTCCACTGCGAATATAAATAATTTCCAAAGGAAACTGTGATGCGATTTATAAATTCACGGGAGCCCGTTGTCACTGCGGTTGATTGCAACCGCAATCTAAGAGGAGGACAAGAGGAGAGAGAGAAAGGGAACAATTCATTGCCTTAGAATAAATCTTTACTCCCAAACAAAACACAAAAATTCGCCGGGTTGTTACCTATAATCGGCGCGAACAGTACGGAAATTATCGGATAGCTCAGTGATTTCCAAAGCGTGCAATATCGCCCACCAGCGGGCAATTTAAGTAACTTGTGGGGCGAGAGGAACATAAACGCTAGAAATATTTCGATTCTCGTGCCTTCAAAATTTAAAATCGAGCGTCTTATTTGCACGGGGCAAGTAAGAAAAAAAGTGGTTTTTAATTATTTTGTGCATAATTTCATAAGAATGAAAAAAAGTTAGAACATACGAAACCTCAAAAATAGTCTTAGCCATAAAGGGGTATTTAATAAAAAAAGGTTTCTTATTTCATAGTTAAGTCATGAAAAAAATATTTTTAGTGGTTTACGCTTATATTTTGTTGTTATGTAAATAATAATATTTTTGTAATTCCAATACTAAGAAAAGCTAGTAAAAGCTTCAATTTATCCGTAGCACAATTTAAAGATTTCCTTTTCATAAAATTTCAAATGATTTCGTGAAAAAATATCTCCGGAATGTGACTTTCCAAACGATGAGAATCAACAGCATTTATTGATTTGTCCTTGTACTGGAAAAAATGGGAGGGGGGATTTTATTTGTGCACGCCGCACCGGGTTCAAACCTGTGACCGCTGGGTTCTGCCCGAAGGAGTTTACCGATGGTCCTAGATAGGTAGGTGATACTAAGTAATTTCAGAATTATTATATTTCTAATGAATCATTACTTTCTTAAATATAATTTAACTGTATGAGAAAGTATTCATAAACTATTTATAAAAAATATCAGCCATGCAAATCAGTCGAAATTTTATTCTTATCGATTCAAGGTTTTCGCCATGACTCACGATTTTTGTATGCAATAATCTACACAAAGGTGATACAATATTTAAATATTAGCATTTTATTAATGGGATTTGCTAATAAAATACAACATTATAGATTATATTATAATATTAGGTAGATATTTATCTACTCGTTACCGAATCGTGTTTTTCAAGTGTCGAAATATTAGGATTATGAATTACGGCGAAATTTTTCATAATGTCAACTTTTGCGAATTCGTATTTTTTTCATTTATTTAAAACGTGTTTTTACACGAATATTGTAAGCGGCAGGCAGTGGCGTTCATCGGAACCGCCCTGTACCGTTGCAAGGGTACGATCGCAAGATCATCGTTTGACGAAATTTAAATTCTCGGCCGCTGGGTAATGGCTTTTAAAGGTATTATGGAAGCCGATTTTATGTTTGTAATTGGTAAATAATGCCCAAAAAATTATCATATCAAAATAATTATAATTACGGAAGGCCAACTGGGATCAACTGTCGGGTCATCCCTGTATTGGATTATATCAAGTCATGTTTATCTTTTGTTTTTCGGAATGACTAACAAATGAAATATACTTCTGACCTTTAATAAGTTAGCGTGGGTATTTAAGATTGAGTGTTTAGTTTTGTTGTGTTGGCACTCCAATATTATTATTTATGAAAGTTGTTTTGATTTCTGTAGACGTTGAACTCGACTTCAGCCGCACTGTTACAAAGTTAGATGGCATATTGGAACTCAATTCTCTTTTTACGAAGCTCACCGAAGTAAAGTTGAAGAAGTGAAATATAATGACGACTGTTTACGGTTTATTTTATTTTATTAGCAACATTTACGGGTTTACAGAATAGCTTACATTGTAGAGAACGGTAGATAATTACAAAACCCAATCCTGAATCTATACTAATATTATAAATGCGAAACTGTTCGAGTTTGTTTGTTACGCTTTCACGCATAAAACAATAACACGATTTTAAAAATTCTTTCATCAATAGAAAGCTAAATTATATGCGAGGACTTTAGGCTATATGTAATGTTAAGCTCCGGCGTTATGAAATTATAAATATTAATATATTATATTTGTTATACGTTTTCCGTCGATAACAAAATAACAAAAGCGAGTTATTGCTAACGTCAGAAAACAAATCGTTGCCATGGATACGATGTTGATATATTTGTGGGCTCTATGCTGGTAGATACTCAGCCCCCTACCTACTGGTCGGCTGCTGCTCCAGAAAATTCAAATATTAGAATATGTTTTGGTTTTTTTTTGGACAAGTTTTGGAATAAATGTCAGATGAAAGTTCATACATTATAAATATAATTCGTAACGATTATAAAGACTGAACAGTGTTATTTTTTATTTTATTTACAAACTTCCACATATTTAAATAAAAATAAATCTCCGAAATGCTTGTAAGCGCATAAATTCCGAACGACTGCACCAAATTGGATAATTCTTTTTTTCTTTGAGCTCTAGCATTATGAAATTTAGGTGGCACGTGAGCTGTTCGAAAACTGAATGTACCGGGAATGAATGTATGGATTGCGGGAGGGGGTGGGGGCAGGGGGGATAATTGATAAGTGCAAGCGCTACAGTAATTTCCCCTCATACCATGCGAGGAAGCCGCGGGGAAAAGCTAGTAATATTATAAATGCGAAAGTGTGTTTGTTTGTCCTTCTTCCACGTCGTAATGGAGCGACCGGTCGACGTTATTTTTTGCAAGGAGATAGCTGGAGGACTGAGAAGTGACACAGACTACTTTTCAGCCAAGAAAAACATTTCATTCGCATGGGAAAATTATTTGTAGAGTAATTTCTCCCTAATATCACGCGAGCAAAGCCGCGGGTAAAAGCTAGTAATCAATATTTTTATGGTGGGATAACTTAATGAGTAAAACCTCAATTAGAATATTTTATCATTCAAGACAAAAGTAGCGATTCTAAAACGAAAAATGTAAAACATAAAAAACAGAAAAGAAATCAGTCACATCTAGAAATTGAACCAAGGACCCTTTCCTTTCCGGGATTGAGGTTTTATTCAGCTATTCCATTGTAAAAATATTTAATATTAATCCTTAAAAATATCTGTTGACCTGTAAACAAGTCAACAGATATTTTTTCTCGTCATTCTTAGATTTGTTTAAGCCAAGTTCAATTATCAGAAACCATAAAAATACTTAATTATGCTGGAAAAAGGAAATTTCTGAGTTATCATTTGCAAATAACTCGCTGAACGACCTTTTGGTCAAATTTAAAAAATGCAGTTATTGGGGAAACTTTCAAGGGTAATTAATAACCAGAACTTTTATTTTTATATGAATACCGCGCAAGAGTCCCAACTGATCCCGTCTGGAGCCAGTGAGATTATGGCATCCCCAATTGGGGTATATTATGAAAGATGTAGCTTGGCCGATAAGACGGCTGTCACCAACGTTGCCGGCGTGACGTCAACGCCGCCGAATTCACGAATAAAAACGAAAGCGTCATTTTGGCAGCAAAGCGAAAATTGCACATTTTAAATCGTTGTAAAAAATATCTGCATCATCGTATTTTTTTCGAGATTAAAAAAACCACCGAAAATACCCTACATTTTATCATATTGTATAAGGTAGGTACCACGTTCTTTGAACGATAACTTTTGAGGAGATACCAAGAATTGGTCGGGTTAACGGCCTGTTGTCACTTTATTGGCTCAATTAGAAGTCATTCGTTTTGTAAACAGTTCTGTATACCCTCCACACAACGGCTCCTGAGAAATCTGGACAATAGGCATTTATGGAGTCTCGCAGAAATGCATTCAACGCATTATTTAATAATGGCAGGAATGCGCCAACTTGCGTTTTACGAGCTTGCTTGTGTTGATTTCGCGCGCAGTGCAAAAATTCATCTTCACAAAACGTAACATATCGATGCTTCGATGCAAAAATGTTTTTTAACGATGCTGTTTTTCAATAATACGACAGAGTTCATAGAAAAAAGCTATGGAAGGTGTTGTCCAAGTATGGAGTGAATACGAATCTCATACAGGCAATTGCTTTTCTGTATTAATTTATTGATTAACGCCCTTTTTCGGAGCTTTTACATATGAATGGTAAGAAATATACAAAATTTATTGTACATAACTGAACTGCCTCCATAACAATATTTTATATCTAATTAAAGATAAATTGAAGATGTCCACTGACTTGGTATAATTGTTTCCCTTCATTAGTATTCTGGGCAAAGAGGAATACATATGGTAGTTAGTCCCAGAATTTCTGCTCTGAAATAAATCTTGACTTCTAGTATTACGTAGTGGTATCCGGAAGCTTATCAATTCAAGCAATAACGGACTTTCAACTAAATCATTAAAATTTTTATATAGAAATGCCAAGTCAGCGAAAATTCTTATCTCTGACAATTTGAGCATATTATTCATATTATTTAGCAGTGCACACCTAACATTTAATAGTGTTGTAGTTCAACATAATTGCTGGAATATCCATTTTAAAATTTAGAAAACGTAAGAATTTGTATGAGGGAATAATAATAATAATAAAGAACTTGTTTATAAATTGAATAATAATATTATTGAATATATAAAAGTAATAAAAAAATTAAAATGGAGTTCTACAAATTAAACTTGATAACAATAAATAAATATATAATGCATAAGAACGTATGAGGGATGCGTTGCATGTATTAGGGTGAACGGCGATTTTACGTGGTTTATTGATTTGACATCACAAAAGGTGTTAAGCAAGGCTGCGTAATGTCGCCGTGGTTATTCAATCTATACATGGATAGATGTGTGCAAGGATAGATGTATGCAAGAATTGAAAGAGATGGGATTGGGCGCGAAATTTATTAATCGATAATTGAAAAGTATGTTGCCTGTTGTATGCTGATGATGCGGTGCTGATTTCTAACAGTATGGAAGATCTACAGTCTACCGTGTCTAGGATGAACGAAATATGTATGAAGAATGAGTTAATGATGAATGAAAGTAAGTCTAAAGTCATGGTATTTTAAAGAGAGAGTACGAAAACAATGTGCAACATAGTTGTGAATGAAGACTACTTGGAGCAGGTTGATGAGTTTGTGTATTTGGGAAGTATGTTTACGAGAGATGGGAAGGCTGATAGAAATATTGAATAGAGGGTAAATGCCGGTAACTCGGTTGGCGCCAACAAAACACGACCAAATATAGGGATAGATAATATAGGGACTATATACTCTCAGATATTATTGTACAGTTAGGTTAGATTAGATGCCTACTTCAAAGGTAATTTCTGTAGACATGCGACATTATGCAACTTTGAGAGCTTTGTACATAAATATGAAATGTAGAAAACGGACGGAGAAGGCACACAAAAATTGAAAAGATATGGGTGAATGCACGAATATGCAAATATAGTGTCCCAACTACTTTTAACTGGTGAATGACATCCTCATTTTGTGATGTGTTATGAGCCTTGCGGAACTGGCGAAGATGAAGGAGAATTAGGTAGTCAAAACTGCCCACTAAGCATAGCTAAATCCATTTCAAGAAACGATTCTGAATGATGGTCTCTCATCTAGTGGAAATTATTTTCCACTAGATGAAAGACAAAAAGTAAGAATGTGCCTTAGTTGACATGACTCAAAGACAAAAATTTTACTGCTCTGCAATAAGTTTTGTGAAATATGGCCTCAAGGAAGTTTTATTTTTCTAATAAATTAAACCAAGGCATTATAAATATATAAAATTGAAGTCGTAAGTATTTATGCGTATTTAGTATCAACCATCGAAGACTTTAACCGATAGAAGTGTGCTATGGACGAGTCTGTGTTCCCAAAGTAAGCTTCATTTTGCCTTACTTCTGTTAGATTGATCAAATATCGAATTTCGCAATGTTTGGGAAGACTATTTGGCATATTGCTAGTCAATCCAAGATTCTGCTATGCCTCAATGCAAAAAACTACACCATCAAAACCGTGGTTTTCAACAATTCCCTCAATTTTAAATTTTTCAAAAAGAAATTATTTCTTCACTTATTCTAATGAGAATTGGACGTTGCTGCGTTACCTCTCATCTTTTTAAAATTCACGTGCTTGACTCTTCAGCTTTCGGTAGTCTAGAAGTGGTAACTTTAGATCATGCATTGGTTGTCCCTCTCTTAGCAAAAATCCCTAATTATAAATATCAAGCCTCATCTAAAATTGCCATCTCATGAAAAATTATGAAATTTGCCCTTTTAAGACAGGTCCATTGCCGGGTGTGCGCCGGCGCACTCGCCAAAATTTTCATTTTTTTTTATTTTGGAATGCGATTTTAACCCTTATGTATAAAGAAAACGTATGAAGGACAAGGTCAGAATCGCTTGGGTATTATATATAAATCTTGTTCTTGACGTATGAGGTATCTTAAACAAACCTAGTCCCTCGGAATAATTTTTATTAAATTTCTCTATGACATTAACCCTTCATTTTTCCCGGGATTTGATCAAACTAAGAGCGTCGTAGGTCGTGAAAAAGATCGATAAACCTATAAATTTATCAAATAAACGCAAGTAATGTTGTTTTTATGCATAGTTTATTGTTCAACGAATGTATTTCAGTAAATATTATATATGAAAGCACAAAATATTACGTAAAAGTCAAAACTTCGCGAAACTTACGCCGTTTCATCCTTGGCATTTGGGAGGATAAAATTAACATATTGTCAATTTGCCTTCCCCATCTCCACAATTTGAAATGATGTCGTAGAAAACCCTTGAAGAATGAATGACAGAAATACTGTGACAATCAATCACAAAACAGATAATCAATTTCATTTCATTGGCATAGGTAGGAGTTCGTGACTTTTGGGTGTGCTAGGGTGCTAGTATTTAAAAAATAGGATCATGGATGTTGTCGTACGCGAAAAAAAAATTTTTTTTTTTTTCAAAAATCGGTGTTTTGTATGAAGATTTTTCATGAAATCCGTGCGGCACGGCCAAACTGAAACTTCCTGAAATTTTTCATACAAAAAACTGATTTTCAAAAAAAAATAAATTTTTTTTTTCGGCTACAACAACATCAATAATGTAATTTTTTAAATATCAGCACTCTAGCTCACCCAAAAGTCACGAGCCGCCACTGGGTAGGAGTCCAAAGGTTTTTCATACATCACGTTGCTTTCAGATTCTATAGACCACAACACAGAGATTATTTATTCAATGATTTCGACAGATATTATTACGGATTGCAACGCCGTGAAAAGGTTAATTTTTATCGAGGAACCTCTACCTGCAAAAATTTGAATGTTGCCTCCTTATTAGAACGATGAGATCACGAATCATTAAAAGCAAGAATATCCCATGTATTTTATATTTTACTACACGTTAAATTTGATAATAAACTAAACGCAGACGCGATATAACACAATTTTATTAGACAACCAAAAACAGTACGTAATAAAAAAGCACTATAAAAAACACGGACATTGCCCACATTGCATAATGGCGAATTACCTCGAGGATAACGAGTAACGCGATACCAAAGAGTTATAAATTATGGCTGTGATAATGACAGGTGACGGACAATGCGTGCTGGAACAATTCAACACTACAACGACAGGAGAGGTTTAAAGGAATCGCTGATATCTTAGTAAACAATCAGAGCTCTTGGCAAAAGCAACATATTGTACAACGAAGCAAATTAGTTAAATGATCAAAAATAACTTTGACTCCAACTTACGTGAAAAATCTTATCGTAAAAAAGTTAGAAAATATACAGATTTAGGAAATTAGATTAAAAGAATTTGGCAATCTTAGACTATAAAAATATTACCATTTGTTATTTCGGCTACTGGCATTATAACTAGCTCTCTCATTCAAAATTTAAGCTTATTAGATTTGTCACGATTTGTCAAAGAATCTATATATAAAAATGCAAAAATCAGTCATATTAAAAACATGTAAGATTACGAAAGATTTTTTAAATATTTATATTGAGGGATCAGTAGGATTAATCGGTCCAGTTAGGAGTTCTATCGATCCGAACCCTCTGATATGAAAACATCTGGAATCGATGAATTATTTTCCCATTTGGTCTCTGGTAGGTTGACATGTTGTTCTTGTATTGTTTTGTATTTATTATACTTATTTAGTGCAATTGCATAGCGTGGATTGACTAGATGATCATTTGTGGAAAAGTGTATGGAAGGGTTAAGTTTTCCTGTGGGGAAGATTTAACCCGGACAATTGAAAACAATTGACGAAAGAACAATTGAAATAATATAATATTTGCTTTTTTAGGTTTCGTTAACGATTTTTTTATCTTTAAATCAATGAAAATAAAAATTTTAACGGTTCCATGCCAACTCAGAATCAACTTAACTAAACACCTCTTTGGAAAGTCATTAAAAGCCATGAAATCTTACGATATGATTATACCAATGATTGGGCCAGAACATTAGGGTTAACAATGTTTGGAGAACTTGGAAAACCTTAAAACCTCAGAACTGTAACCAATTGAAAATAATCCGGGAGTTCCTTAAGGATCGGTATTGGGTCCAATTTTATTAATAATTTTAAAGTGTTAGTATCAACCATGTACATGTACAATTGTATTCGTGAGCGATTTGATATGAATCACTGTGTTAACAAACCTAATCATATTTTTTAAAGTGATCTTGCTTGTGTACTTATCTTGGTGTACTGGGTCGTAGGACTTAGGCGGGGTAAAAGGAAACTGCCTAATCCAAATTATTTCGAACCAGTTTGAACCACTATTAGTGTGCACAAATTCATTAAAACGTGCGCTCTTTAAAATGATTTGCCTGTACCTGCTCTGATGATAGTATGTCGAAGTGTAATCAGCCGATATTAGAGGATTATTAGAGGATACCAGGATAGACAAGGGTATTTGGGGAGGATAAAGTTTTGGGCGAAAATTCACGCCTTTTTTTCTATTTCCTGCTTTTAATTACTATTTGCCACTTCCCTTTGCTCTCTTTCGCCATGATTCCATTTCTTTGTCCTATTTTGCCACTTTTTTCAAATTCCTAGTCCCTTCCACTTTCCGTCAATTCGATGGACAGCTGACAGTGAGTTGGGTTGAAATTCGTCGGGAAAATAAAACTAAAATAATCTTTTTAGAACATTTGTAAATGACATAATATACTTAATGTTATTTAAGGATTTTTTTCTTCATCTACGATTCCATGATTTTTCTACATCTACTATTCCATGATATTTTAATATAATCTAAATATTTATATAATCGATGTCACTGGGCCTTCTAGTGTTAATAATTAAGGCGGTATTACTGTGCCTAGTTTGTTCTTAAAAAAGCATTAAAAGAATATTGTCTGCTCATCATGTAATACTATTAATAATAGTTTATTAGTTACACCACTGTGAAATAAAATGCTAGTCATCTTATAAGTAGTAATGATTATAGTAATAACATAACTTAGTTCAAAATCATCCGCGTAACTAAATATAGACATAAAAGTTGTTATGATAATACTGGAAATTTTTATTTCTTTTGCACAATAGAAACTGAAATTAACGTAACAGCCATTGACGAGAGGTTAAGTTCCTTGGTTCAGGATCGAAAATTGTATATTTTTCGATTCTCTGCCATTTTAATTTCTGTGACTAAATATTTTTTTCTTTGTTTATCATTTATTTGACTATTCGAAATTATCCAATATTATCGAAATTATTAAAAAATACAATTATCCAAATTATCGAAATTTTCCAAAATATATTCAATACTCGACTCAATCAAATGTCTTAAGATGAAGCTATACGTGAAATCCTATTTAGAATAATCGTTACGACGAATCATTTTACGTTATGAACACAAAAAATTGAAACGGATAATTGAAGCTTTTACTAGCTTTTTTATGTATTGGAATTACAATAAAATTATTATTATTTACATGTTTTTGCGTGACTTAACTATGAAGAAATATAAGTTTTTTTTTTTAAATACCCCTTTATGGCAATGACTATTTTTGAGGTTTTGTATGTTCTAACTTTTTTCATTCTTATAAAATTATGCACAAAATAAATAAAAACCACTTTTTCGCTTACTTGCCTCGAAGAAACTAAAATATTTAATATACGTTAATTATTTATATTACAAACTTTGAAATATGTATTTAAAAACAAAAATAATTTCGAAATAAATGGAAACAGAATGAGCAAAAGAATAAATAATATATTTTACACCCCACAAACCAATACTAAATTATTGCAGACACATAGCAGTTTCATTGGTCCTCGTTCATTTAACCTTCTACCACTACAAACTCAAATGATAAATAAAATGATAAAATATGTAAAAGAGGTAAAATTATGGTTGAATAATGTAAATATTGAAACGCTTTTTCTATAAATTTATCCATCCTTCTACAACTCACTTTCTGTAACTTGCTAAACTTTATTACAATGTGTTTTCTGTTTTTTTTTTTTTTTTTAAATAACTAAAAAAAAAAAAAAAAAATTAAGAAATTAAAAATCATTATGTTTTTTTTTCCATATTTTTATTTTATTTTTATAAAAGCTGAAAAAAAAAACCTTTTTCACTTATTCTACCAATGTATTACAAACTTTTTATACTAACCTTATATTTTATATGTTTTTTAAGTCTATTTTATACTTTGGGTACTTGGAAATATAGTATTTTGTTTTAATATTTACCCACACTCAGGCAGTGCCTTAGTGGGTTTTCATCTCTTGTTCATACTATTTGTTATTATATATTATGTTATTATATGTGCTATTATACATTATATGTACAAAGAAATGAGAATAAATAAAGTAAAAAAAAAAAAAAAATTATCATTCCACCACATTTTTACCACAGTACGAATACAACCACCCGTTATAATATAGCACTGTGATATATTTGTTATCCTGTTTCTTTGACAAATTGTCTCTTCTCACTTGACAAACTGCCGACCCTGGGTTAGGTTATGGTCTATCTTTAAATTTTTTTCGTCACTTTTAATAACTCTTCAAAGGGATGTAGAATTGCCACTCTGGTTGAGTTGTTATGAAACCGGGCAGACGTAGCTCGGAGGACGGACAAATCTGGTCGGTGAGGGGCACTCAAGAGGAACCGAGAGGGCCCAAGGCCTCCTAATGACCAACTGGATCTGCGAGATAAGCAACATAAGTGAAAACACGTGGTTTCACGTCAATCACCAAGTCGTGGGAGAAGCAGTTTAGAAGGCCTACCTACACGAAGCAGATCTCCTCAGGTGTCTAATAGATGTGTAGTTAGTATACATCGATTCAGAAAATTCTTAAGGAACTGATAGTTATTTAAACAAAGAACTTTTTAAAGCATTAATTTTTATCGAAAACAGTCTTCAACAATTTACTACCAGCCTACTTTAGAGAGGGACTACATTGCAATATTGCAAGGACTTTCACACACACCAAACAAGACAGGTAGAAAACAATTAAAAACAAAACAAAAACAAAGAATTGTTTAATGTATAGTAGGGGTGCCCATCCCAAATTTTAGCATAATTATTGAGCTCAGCTGTAAATAATATAAACAATCATTATATCATAATGATTACAGGAATAGAAATACAGGAGTCCAAATAATGCATAAAAATATAATAAGAACGCTCCTGAATAATTTAGAAGCATTAGAAAAATCAAAGAAAAGTAATTGCCAAATTTTATTTAAAAACAGTTAGAATTTATTGACAGTCCGATTTTAAAATTGTTCCCTTTCTCCCTATGAAACCCCCACCTTTCTTTTACCCCTCCTCCCACCCCTCCCCCAACCAGTCTCTGATGTGCTCTCCCTTTCTTATATGCTCTTTCTTTCTATTTTGTTTACCTCATAATCTTCCTCTGTACTGTAATTTAGTTTATTGTTCTGAAGAAGGTTGAGATCAATCGAAACCGGTCGACGAATATAAATTAAAATAAAGTGGTTTTAAACTAAGAACTTGTTTCATTTTGTAATCATTATGAGGTTAAGGGGATGAACTGCTAATATTTTTTTACATTATCTTCTACGTGTTTGCCCTTGGCACTTTATACTCAGATAAATTTAAAAAAAAATGGCACGAGCGGCGTGCTCGCTCTCCACTATACACTCACCTATGTGTGTCCTTTGCACTCACCCTCCATTTATTAAAATCGGGTGAGTTGCATTCGATCTTCCGAGAAATGTGCGGAAAAAATATACTGGTTGGAATTGATTGCGAAAATAAATTCCTAGTGCGGCCATGCACCTAGCACTTTTCAAGCAATAAATCAAAAACCCCATCGAGAGTCCGAGGTCTAATAACAAGATAGTTTTAAATTCACAAAATATAATGTAAATGTGATAAATTTACGAGTGCGATTTTTTTTCTGTGAATACCAAAATACCAAAACATAGAAAGCTGGAAACTTCATTTTAGGCCGCAAAACATCTTCAATTGGGAGAATTCGCATCCCCAAATTGAAAGAATTCTTATAACATCCAAAAAAAGAATAAGATTCATTTTCAGCTACATCACATCGATAATATCGTATTTTCTTAGCACTCTAGCTTTCTGAAAAGTCACGGACCTCCACCGGTACCTACAAAACTCGTATTGTGTGTTCAGAGGAGGGTGTTAAATCTATAAATAGTATGCATTCCACAAAGTCCATCATGAGTCATTTTTGCAACGGCGAGTACAAAAAAATAAGATGGTCACAAATACAATCAATTGCATATAATAATATGTAGTTACAGTAGGCAGAATACAGAGCCGCTAGACTCCGTATGCGTAATGTTTAATACATACATAAGTATACTCAGTTAACAATGAAAATACTGTTCAATTTATGCATCAATGTTTCTTTTGACATTTGTAAAGAGAATTTTTGCAAGGTTAATCAAATTTCAGTTGATATCACCCGGACTGGCAACTGGCATAATATTATTACGGAGGAAAATATAATCTTAATTATATTATACAATACAAATTTTCGTGTTTCGGTGGCAATCGAGTTCGCAACCTCGTGAAAATGAGTCATAGATACCTTCATCAGAGTTTGCCAATGTGTGGGTCGCGAAAAGTTTTTCTTGTTCGAAAACGAATACTTTGATCACAACATGAACCGATTCATTTGTATTTTTTTAACAAATTACTTAAAAATGGAAAAGAAAAAAAAATTGTTCTAGAGTATTTTTGAAGCTGGTGGTCGGTTGAAATATGATTATTTTCACGACACTTGCATTATATTTAAAATAATCTTCATAACGAAATGTTCTTGGGTTAAAATTCAATTACTGGGTAAGGATTCTTTGTGTCAAAAAAGGAAATAAAGAATTTATCGATTTTCTAAATTCATCACATTTTTACTGTTTTATTACTTTCCTAACAATCCTTCCTGGTAGGTATGACTTGATGAAGTCCGTTAAAAAATAAATGACTTAAGAGAGGGGGGGGGGGGGGTAAGGTTTTAAACCTTTTTTCTGCATGTACCCACAACATGTCGAGAGTATTGTGTCAAATTTTCAAGTAAATCGGAGCAAAACTAACGAAGATACAGCGTTTTAAGCGACCGGCCCTCATGCTCGATTCGAGTAAAAAAAACATCAAATTAATTTTTTCGCAAAGAACATTTTCGAAGATCGTGAACATCATAACTCAAAATCTACTTGACCGATCCTTTTGAAATTTTGTACACTATTTTTACACATAAATCAACAGGTAGTCAGAGGGAGTTTTTTTTACCATTTTTCCATTTTATAATAACAAATTCACCGAAATTTTTTAGCGAAAATCGCGTTTTGCACTTCAAAATGCTGCCAAAAATAAAAAAATTGAAAAAAATGAAATTAAACAACTAAGGTGTCTCATAACTGTGGGACTCTTGCACGGTATCACAAAGTATTGCATAATAATGTATAAAACAATATTTATATATATATAATCAATATTTATATATATATATATTTATATATATAAAACAATATTTATATATATATATAATCATAACACAAAACATTATTAATAATATTATCGTTCTTTAAGCATAGCGAGACCTTGCAGACATGATTAAGCGATGATTTCTAGTGATACGAAAATGACTATTGCAATGAAACTCGCTGATTTCGCCTTTGAAGGTTCATTTGGTCGTATTATTACTGATACTAACTATATTGAAATACTCTGAAATCAATTATATTGCAAATTAATTGAAATATTATATAAAAAATAAATCGGACGTTATTAATATGCTTACGTCTGTATGGTTGAAATTCAAGAATACGGCTAGGAATGCAACTGTCGTCATTGCCTGTCGCGGTTACTTTGTCCCGGTGACTAACTATCACTGGATCACAGTTCCGGACCAGTTCCCATCGGATTTATAAAATGGTCACCAACTCTCAAACTGGGTGAAGCCGAACGAAAAGCCGCCCGCAGGGCCTAGCAGCGGAGCTACTAGCAGAGCGGGATTTTAACTGCTAGTAGAATATTATTATTCAATTGAATGTATGTCGATTGAATATATAATTCGTTAAGGTATATTAATATTTTACTGATATACATCGATCGTCCGGTTGATCAGTCAGATATCTCCGAAAAATTTTAATTTGAGTTGAGTATAAAGTTTATGTAAAAGAGTACCCTCTATCTGGTACAATACTCAGATTATTCATAAAAACCACCAAATCAATTATAATGCACCAAAACTTGTATTGAATAAAACTAAATGTTTATGTTTTCTGGGTCATTATTAGGATATTTCAAAATGTATACTTGCATACTAACGTACCGGACCGTTTATTTAATATATAAAACACAGACGCGTGTAAATAATATTTGATTTATGATGAGCATTTGAATATTGTTTTCCTCATTATCTCAAAACTTAGTATTTGAAGATGTTCGACTAATCAACTAGAAGGTCGACAGCTATACATATAATAATTGATATATAATTGTAATAAATAACATACAAACCTATTTTAAAATAAGTTAAGACATACAATAACAAAAGTAATTTGACCCCTATACAATTGATTTTAAACACTTGTTTACGAATGTGAACACCACTGTTCTGTGATTCCCAACTGTTCCCAACTGTAGCCAACCGCCTGGAGCCAGTGAGATTATAGCATCCCTAATTGGGCATGTTGTGGGGCTGAATGCAGTGAGGAGGGAGAGGAGATGGGAAAGAGGAAGGTACCTATTCAGAGCTGGTCAACAAACACGCCTAAAGTCATTTCAAGCAACATTCCCATTCTGAATGGTTTCACCAGGGCGATACTTAGAGTATCTTCTACTCTGGAATGTGCCGCAAATATACTTTGTTATTTTAAATGATTAAATTGTAAAATTACACAAATCAAACAAATAAAATTTGCTCGCCCTTGGGGGATTTGAACCCGCGACCTTCGGCTTGCTAGTCGAGAGCCTTACCCGTCAACCAAGGAGTCCGTCATGGCAGTTTAAGGTAGTATTAGTAGTCTGATAATGTTAATTTATTTAAATGTGAGCAGGTCTAGACTAGATGCGGAAATTCCTTAGATTAAAACATTTATGTAAGTTTTACTCAGGTTCATTCATCCTGCATAAATACATAAAATTACCACGAATATTATTATTAGATACATATTATACGGAGGGAGATATGTGATGTTGCTAAGGAACCCTTTCTTCTTACAGTTGTGTATTTTAATCATTGATTATTGTGAATTTTATTGACTTTTTAATTAATTAAAAACTTATCGACATTGTTTCTTTTTGTTGATTGTTGGCAATCAAACCTAGAATAAATGAATGTTAATTTAAAATACATATTTAAAAAAAAAATATATGAATCAGATCCTGCTTAATTTATTTTTTATTTTTTTGCATTTATTTTAGGTAAGATTTAAGGGAGGGGGGGTAAGGTTTTAAAACTCATTTTAAATTTTTTTTTTTCTAAATGTACAACATGTCGAGAGTATTGTATCAAAATTTCAAGTAAATCAGAGCAAAACTAACGAAGATACAGCATTTCAAGCGACCGGCCCTCTTGCTCTTTTAAAAAAACTTTTAATCGATTTTCTCGCAAAGTTCGTGATTTTCATAACTCTAAATTTACTTAACCGATCTTTTTGAAATGTTGTAAACTTTTTTTGATATCAATCAGACCTCCGTGGTAAGATTAGCAATCCGAAGGTCACGGGTTCAAATCCCAGCGTGCGCAAATAAATTTTATCAATTTGTGGTATTTCACAATTAATTAATAAAAATAATACATAGTATACCCTCGGCACGTTCCAGAATCTAAGATACTCTGAGTATCTGGTTTCAGACCACCATTCAGAATTAAAATGGCTTTAGTGTTTGATGACCAGATCTGAATAACCGGGTACTTCCTCACTTTCCTCTTCACTTCTCCTTCCCTTTCACGCTATAGTTGCACTGGCTCTGACAGTTGTGAGCAGTTTATTGTGCGGTATTCACATAAAAAAATAATTTTAAGCATGTCGCTGGATCGCATACTTATACCAAAAAATTGGGACAGGTTTTGCAAAATATATAAAGTGCTATGACGAGACAATAAAACTAATGAATTGTAACTATAACGGTCCACATAATAGTAGTTGCATCGACAGAATGTGGGTGTAGGTACGATAAAACAAAATGTTAGTCGCAGTTGAATTTTCGGATGGGTAGTAGTAGAGTTGCCGCTTAATCGGTTCAAGAAAGGTCAAGACAGAAGTGAACACATTAACAGATACCTACCGTGGTAATTTGTAATAAACTACATGCAAATCTACAAAAATAAAAAAACGGTATCACGTATTTGCAATAATCATCGTTCAATAATAAATTGTATGGCTGTGTGCAACATTGACCCAAAAATCTCAAAATAGTGTAGCTAATATTTCATAACGGAAATTTGGTGCCAATGATCTCGGAATTGAATTGGTGATATGTGAATATTGCTGGAAAATTAACTCTTCAGGCTAATTTGTTCGCTTTTGGGAACAATTCGTATGCTTGTAGAAGTCGTTGTCTCCCTTACTATCGCAGTGAGAAATGTGATCTAAAGGGTGTTAGATAAGGAAAACACCACGCTTTATATTCCAATCTAAAAGTTAACCACAAAATAATTAAAATGTACCACACCTTAATGACATTAAGAAGATTTATGAACGAAAAAGATTTATGAAAAAATGTGAATTATATAATGAATTTTTTTTTTAATTATTTTTACAAGAAAGCGAGGAAATATTAACGTTTATTTATTTATTTTATTACAAGAGCTCCACACAGGAGGCCCTGAGGAAAATAATTTTCCTCAGGGCCTATGTCATCTTTGAGGATGCTGTATGGAAGATTTTTTTTTAGGAAAAGGAGGAGAGGAGAGTTCAGGGAAGGAAAAGGGTTTAAGGGGTGGGTAGGAATCTGGGGTTCAGTGTGTCGTGGTTGTACGTCTCCAAGACCTAGACAAATCTCACTCCATGAACCCGGGCACCCCTGCTAAATCACCAAACGTAGCGAACCACTTGAGGTGACTTATGACGGAGGTGTTGGTTATCCAATAAATGTTCCCGGGGCGGCGGTACCCATTTCCGCCTCCCAAATTTCAATTTATAATACGTTTGCCTAACAAAGTATGCGTGCATTTTTATTTGTTTTCGTTATCGGTAATTTTAGTTAGAAAAAACGTAGAGAGCCATTTTTAAAACCTTTACGTTTGCATTAAAAAAATTATATTAAAAAAAATTACTTGTTTATTTCTATTAAAATTTAAAAGCGTAAGTCATGACCTTTCAAAAACAGTTTAAAAATTTCGGACACGTTCAGAAATATGGCATATATTTAAATTTTATTACAAATATTTTAACCTGACAGAATATGTCTGAGACCTGAGCGGTTAGTGTTAAAATATCTCCGTTATTTTTTAGAAGTAATATTGAAAATGCACATCAAATATGGGCGCTGAAATGTATCATATTATTATGTTTACAATTTTGGTCCAAGGAGCGATCGTGAGGAAACAATTTGCAATATTGGCAACTGTAAATGTTTTATTTGAACTGTCTAAAGCGGAGGCATCAGTCCACAGAGCCACAAGAAATGGAACAAAATTATTTTTTTTGCATTATTATCAATTTCAAACTTTATATTTATATTGACCTCAAAAATGCCTTTAATAATAAGATGGTATGGATATAAATTGAATTTATTTACTGTGTCGATTTTTTGGAATTATTCGCTGGTACATAAAGTCTATAGATGAATAGTTTATCCTTGATGCTTTTGATGAAAATATGTTTCATTATTCGGCGGTCATACTCTCTGCTCTTCGGGGATACTTAGTTATATTTTGTGTAAGTAGGTGTGTCGTATTTTTCCTAAACCGACCGCATATTGCTTATAAGTATGCCGAACTGTCGGGGAATCAATTGTCATGTAACTGCACGCATCTGCGGTAAAATCATCTTTTTTTAAAATGAATACCGCACAAGAGTCCCAACTGCTCCCGTCTGGAGCCAGTGAGACTATGGCATCCCTATTTGATGTTTGTTGTGAGGCTGAAGGTAGTGGGGAGGGGAATGAGATGGGGAAGAGGAAGGTGGGGAAGTACCTGGCTATTCTTTCAACATTTCAATTCTGAATGGTGGTCTTACACCAGGGCGATACTGGCAGTATTTTCCACTCTGGAACGTGCCGCAAATATAGTATATATTATTTTAAATTAATAAATTGTGAAATTACACAAATTAATCAAATAAAATTTGTTTGCCACGCTGGGATTCGGTCCCGCGACCTTTGGAATGCGAGTCAAAAGCCTTATCGCTGGACTACGGCGACCGTCAAACCATCTTACCATTTGAACAGAGATCCTGAGGGAAATTATTTTCCTTGAGGATGCTGTGTAGAGGGAAGGAAAGGGAGAAGAGGAAGTTCTGGGAAGTAAAAGTGAAGAATGGGCAGGAATCTAAAGGTCAGTGTGTTTAGGTATGACGGACGTTGACGCGTAAGCCGCATAGACCTGAACAGATCTCAACCCATAAAACCGGGAACTCCTGCAAATTCACCAACTTTAGGTGACCCATTGCAGGCGTGTTGGTTATCCAGGATTGTTCCCGAGGCGGCGGTAACCATACCATCTCAATTGTCGAGTTAATTTGCGGTTAAAATTTGATTTTATTACAATATTCCCGTGAATATGTAAGACCTGAAAAGTATTTAAAAAATATCCAAAAAAATAAAATGAAAAAGCAAAACAAACTGGCAAAAAGAATGCATAAAAAAACACATAAAATTTTATTTATGGATATATTTTTATTGCATTAATCGTATTTTTAAATAACGTGACACTTAAACGCGAAAATCTCGGGTTTATGTATATGGCGTAAGCAATTTATTTTTACGCGCAATCGTAAAGCATAAATAATATAATATAACTGCGTAACTTATAGAGGGGGTTCTTAAGAGGAATATAAACGCTAGAAATATTTCGTTTCTCGTGCCTACAAAATTTAAAATGCGCGTCGTATTTGCACGAGGCAAGTAAGCGAAAATGTGGTTTTTATTTATTTTGTTAGTAGTTTTATAAGAATGAAAAAGTTAGAACATACAAAACCTCAAAAATAGTCTTAGCCATAAAAGGGTATTTTAAAAAAATTGTTTCTTATAGTTAAGTGATGAAAAAACATATTTTTAGTGGTTTACGCTTATATTTTTTGTTTTGTAAATAATAATTTTATTGTAATTCCAATACATAGAAAAGCTAGCAAAAGCTTCATTTTATCCGTAGCATATTTTTTATGTCCATATTGTAAACCGATTCGTCGTAAAGATGAATCTAAATAACGTGAAACGCTGAACTACTAAACTAAAAAGGCTCTGGTTGCTTTTTTTACTTCCAATGTGAACAAGGCGTATTTTGAGAAATTCGGGGGCGCTTTGAGGTCTGCGTCATTCGGAGCTGCCTGCGTTGAGGTCTCTTACCAGGAGACCTCAACGATAGGTAAAACAGGCACTTTCATTTTCATTGAAAAATATAACACTCATTATCACACGATTTTAAAAAATCAATAAATTCGGTAACACGGTACTGCTTGTGCATGTACCGTGATGTCCAATGATATTGAAATATAAGAGATGTGCTATTCGCAGTTTTTAATGGGTGGACTAATGGGTTTTCTGGCTTCGCCGATATTGTTGACCAATACTTCAGCACACCTTAAAAAAATCAACAAAATGAACGAATTCCTTTCGATTCTAACTATGCCCATTAGGTAGTAGTCCGTCGACGGTCGGGCGGCCATCATAGCATATCTCTTGTATTTCGATATCTTTGGTGATGTCACACATTTAGCAGATAAATTTTATTTGATTGATTCGTGCGGCACGTTCTAGAGTGGAAGTTACTCTCAGTATCGCCTTGGTGCAAGACCACCATTCAGAAGTGAAAATTACTTGAAATGTCTTTAGCCGTGTTTGGAGACTAGGTCCGAATAGCCAGGTATTTCCCTACGTTCCTCTTTCCCGTCTCCTTCCCCTTCCCACTTACCTTCAGCCTCACAATATACCCCAATCGGGGGTGCAATAGTCTCAATAACTCCAGAAGGGAGCAATATCTACATTTTGGCGATATTGCGGTCGACCGATCGGCATTTTCCAAAAATTTTAAAAGTTATGTTCTCAGCTAGACAGTTGAATAACGTTGTAAGAGATACCATAATTTTTTCAGTAATTCAGAAACATGTCAATAGTTGAAATACATTTACCGGTTAAATATAAACATTTGACTAATTTATAATATTACTAGCTGGTACCCGGCATGTGTTGCTATGCCATTTAATAAAGAAATTGTTTCTCCCTGCGTGTCCTTTCCCATTTGTTCTCCTTCCGCCTCCCCATCCTCTCCCGCGCCCCCTTCCCCTCTCGCGTTCCCACTCCGCCTCCTCCACCTTATCTCTCCCCACTCCAGTCCCCCCCTTCCCCGTCCAGCGAACCCCCTCCCGAGTTCCCCCCCCCCCCTCCCGCATTTCATACATTCAGTCCGGGTACATTCAGTTTTCAAACAGCTCGCGTGCCACCTATTGCAAATTTTATAATGCCAGAGCTCACCAGTTGTTTTACGTAAAAAAAAGAATTATCTAATTTGATGCAGTCGTTCGAAAGTTATGCGAGATAGTTATGAACAACGACGCCTGAAATAAAATTTACCCGCAAATATATCAACATCGTTTCCACGGCGATGATTCGTTTTTCTTTTCTTCTGAAGTTAGCAATAACTCGCTTTTGTAAGGCACAGATAACGTATAATAAAAATAATAGATTAATATAATTTCATAACGCCAGAGCTTACCATAATATACAGTCTATATTATTCGCATATAATGTAGCTTTCTATTGGTGAAAGCATTTTTAAAATCGGTTTAGTGTTTTATGCGTGTACGCATAAACCAGAAACAAACACACGCAGTTTCGCAATTACATTATTAGTATAGACGTATAACTTTTTTTCATTTAAATTAACCCCATGCATCAGCGCGGTGTTCCATTCACCCTGTTAGTGCATTGGTTACATTGTTGACATCTCAGATGAGATTCGAGTCGAGAAGTTTCGCGAAAACATCACGACGTGGTCCAGATCCGCTCCACCACGTGACCAGGAGGCTGACAACTCCCTTCCCCACCTCCCCCGCCTGCCCACCTCGGCATCCCTCAGTCGCCGCACTATTCACACGACTGCCGTCCGTTGACCCACACAAATATCATATTGTATCAGGGGCGTGCGGTTTCATATTCATTTGTAAATAAATATACAAGGTGTAACATCACGTACCCGAAGGATTTGAACCACCAATCCCTGAGTATATTTAGAGTAAAAAACCTAGATGTTGTCCCATTTTGTTGTCCGATGATTTTTTTTCATTTAAAAACAAAAAGTATACTTTTCGGTGTGTTAGAGTGTTAATATTAAAAAATTGCGTTATTGATGTTTTTGTAGCCGAATTTTTTTTTTAAATCGGTTTTTTGAATGACGATTTTTCAGAATCAAATTTTTCAGCGAAAACATCAACAATGCCATTTTTTTTAAATATTAGCTCTCTAGCACATCCAAAAGTCACGAGCCGCCACTGGTTAGGTCTCCCTCAAATAATCTCTCCCGATCCGACCCGCCACGCAGTAGGTGGGCAAACGGATTGGCCGCCAATTCCTAGACAAACCTCACGCCATGAACCCCTGCGCCCCTGCTAAGTCACCAAACATAGCGAACAACTTGAGGTTATCTATGGCTTGGGTGTTTGTTATCCAATAAATGGTTCCCAAACATGAAGAAAATCGTGATTGTGGACCGCACGCCACTGTGTTATGTTATGCGCCATGAAGACATACTCTACTCTACATATAGAAGGTATGTGTATATAATCATCTCGCAGTATCAAAATCGATAATGCAGAGAGACAAGTAGATTCATAAAAGTCAAGCAAAAAGTTCACCATCATGATGTGAAGCAAGGTTTCTCAAATTTATTTGTTTACCAATAAAAACTTTCAAGACCCGCGTAGCGTACAAAAACATAAACAAGAACGGGGACATAAACATATTTTTATTTCGACCAAACAAATAAATAAGGAGATTTAAATTGAGGACTCGAATAAGATACGATAAGAATACACATCATTTCTGACGATTCAAACAACAACGAATCGAAACGTTGCTTGAAGTGGCTTTAACCGTGTTCGCGGATCAGATCTGAATAGCCAGGCACTTACCTCACCTTTCGCTTCCGCGTCTCTTTCCCCTCCCTACTATCTTCAGTCTCACAACGTACCCTAACAGGGTATTTTCACTGTTTTTTTTTATTCTCGGTAGTGAAGGTTTTTTATTTTATTTGTATGCTTACGAATAAATTTTCTATAACGATTTAAAATGTGCCAATTTCGATTTGCCGCCAAAACGACATGTTCGTTTTTATTCGTGAATTCGGCGGCGTTGACGTCACGCTGGGCAACACGTCATAATGACGTTGTAACCATTTGGAACCTTTCTGGTATGTGAGGTTTTCAAAATGAATAATTGTGAATAAATATTAAAATTACACATTTATATAAAATATATTTAAAAAAAACCTACAAAATAAATAAATTTTTTTTAAAATAACTAAACAAATAATATCTCATCTCATACACACAAGCATTTGCTTATTATGGGAGAACATTAAAAATAAAAATAATAATTCACTGCTAACCTGGAATTGAAATAAGTTCATTAAGATTGTTATGTATTATTTTATAATAACATATGAATTAATTGTATCTAATATTTTTATATTACTTGCGTGGCAACTTTCCCTTATCCCTCTCCTCCCCTTACCCTTCCCAACCCAAATCCCTATTTTGCAGTCTATTTCAGTTATAATCACACTTATTTTAATGTTGTGTATTAGTTTATCATTTGTTGAATTCACATTTGTACTATTATTATTTTTTTACTTGCTGCTTAGTTCTGTTTCTTTCATTTTTCTTAAATATTCTAGTTTACATTCAGTTAGTCTTGTTTCTAAATACCTATCTGTGAACATTAATAATTGGTCTGCTTTTTTGTCATCCTCTTATGTTTATTGTATTACTACGACTGTTAATGTTCCTTAAATAAATAAATAGTTAAATAAATAATATTGTATCTTTTATTATTCAATAAAAATAAATAAATAAAATATTAGTACACTTATCAGAATCAGCAAAATAAACTTTAAATTCTCCACACATTTGTAACGGTATTCCTGGATTGTGAAAATACCCTATTGGGGATGCCATAGTCTCACTGGCTCCAGACGGTTGAGATACCATTATTACTCATGTACGGTACTCACATTTAAAAAAACAAAAACAAAAATCTTGCAAAGAAATCGGCTGCCTTGGTTACTCGAGAACGATGTACCTCCGTCTAAAAAATCTATCAGACAACAATTTCAACAAGTTAATTAGTTGCACAAAAACAACAATTTCAAACATCAAATTAATATAAACAAAAAAAATCGTAAATATAAGTTTGGGAACCTTTGATGTAGTATAAAATATTACATTATTTCATGTCGATACAATCTAAGAGAAAATCTACGTATAATATGAGGTAGGGGCTAGCATTTGCATGCGGTCATCTCGTGATATCGAAATCGACTGTTAAAAAACAAGATGAGTCACATTTAAAAAGTTGAGCTTTTTGTTAAAAATAATATAACAATTAATTATTCAGTTTTTGCGGCTTGGATCTTAAGATTAAAAATAGAAATATGTAATAAGGAAAATAAACAAGTCTAATAAAGCCCGTGCTCACTGTGTCGGTATCGGTATAAAGCAAAGACGTAAACCAAAGACCCTAATGATGTGGGAATTTTCTGCGCAGGTCTTTGGTTTCGTCGATTGCTTACCGATAGAAATCCAAAGGGACGAGGGCTATAACAGATTTTTATTTTTATGTGAATACAGCAAAGAGACCCAAGTGCTCCTAACCGCCTGGAGATGGAAAGACTTGCATCCCCAATCGAGGTATGTTGTGAGGCTAGAGGTAACGGGAAGGGTGAGGAGATGTGGAAGAGGAGGGTGGGGGAGTTCTTGGCTATTCAGATCTGGTCACCAAACATGGCTAAAGTCGCTAATTTCAAGCAACTTTCCAATTCTGAATGGTGGTCTTAAAGCACCAGGGCGATTGAGAATATCTTCCACTCTGGAACGTGCCGCAAATATACCTAATATTATTTTAATTGATTAAATTGTGAAATAAAACAAAAAAATCAAATAAAATTCATTTGCGCACGCCGATATTTGAACCCGCGACCTTAGGATTGCTAGTCGAGAGCCTTACCTGTCAACCACGGAGGCCGCAAAGTTCTCGATTCTTCATTCCTATTTTGAATATTTGGAAATAATGTTTTTGCTTGTCATCTATTGCAAACACCTCAACAATTTCCATCGTTTAGAAACTGCTAAATCATCAAGACTTTACTAGGGAAAACTTAAGTGTAATCTTAAGCATCAAGACTTTATCAGGGAAAACTTAAATTCGAACATGAGCATAAAAACTTTACTAGGAAAACTTAAGTGTAATCTTAAGCATCAAGACTTTATCAGGGAAAACTTAAATTCAATCATGAGCATAAAAACTTTACTAGGAAAACTTAAGTGTAATCTCGAGCATCAAGACTTTTCCAGGGAAAACTTAAATGTAATCATGAGCATAAAAACTTTACTGGGGAAAACTTAAGTGTAATCTTAAGCATCAAGACTTTATCAGGGAAAACTTAAATTCAATCATGAGCATAAAAACTTTACTAGGGAAAACTTAAGTGTAATCTTAAGCATCAAGACTTTATCAGGGAAAACTTAAATTCAATCATGAGCATAAAAACTTTACTAGGGAAAACTTAAGTGTAATCTTAAGCATCAAAACTTTATCAGGGAAAACTTAAATTCAATCATGAGCATAAAAACTTTACTGGGGAAAACTTAAGTGTAATCTTAAGCATCAAGACTTTACTAGGGAAAATTCAAGTGTAATCGTGAGTATAAAAACTTTACTAGGGAAAACTTAAGTCACACCACGATCATCAATACTTTTCTAGAGAAAACTTAAGTGTAATCATGACAGTAAATACTTTACCAGGGACTTAAAAACTTTACTAGGGAAACCTTAAGTTAAATCATCAAAGCTTGAGATAAAACTTACGATGCGCATTTGAAGCCCCAAGGTCGCAAAATTCAAGTTTCTACAAGGTCAGATCTCCAAATAAAAAGAGCAGGAAAACTTTTTTGAAAGGTAAAAAAGATAATAAAAGCTTTTAGCAAAAGATGTTTAGCAAAACAACGCGTTGTTTACTTCCCACACATATATTAAATTGTTTCTATGGATTGCAGCAAGATTAAGAAAGAACCGCAAGGAGCTTAAAACGTTTTTATAAAATATATTAACAGATTAAAAAAAATAAATTACTGTTGAAATGAAAAATTATAAAATATTTTTGTCTCGTTACCATAAAAATAAACTGTTTAGTCCCGTGTAGCATAGCGACTTGTCACACGGTAAGCACTCCATTCAGCAGCACGGTAATACATGAAACAGCTCATTTGATCAGTGGCGACGTGTGAATGAATAATATAGTTTTGTTTATAATGGGAAAAAAATTCATTGGACAGCAAAATTACATGTACATTTTTACTCCAAATATGCTGAGGGATCGCTGGTTAAAATCCTTCGGGTACGTGCCGTTACATCATGTGGTCTATTTTTTTTACATTAGCTCCACACAGGAGGCCCTGAGGAAAATAATTTCCCTCAGGGCCTATGTCATCTTAGGGGATGCTGTGTGGAGAGTCTTTTTAATGAAAGGAAGGAGAGGAAGTTCTGGGAAGATAAAAGAGGTACGCGGGATGCGTAGGAATCTGGGAGTCAATGTGTCCAGGAGTGAGGGACGTACGAAACCATCCCTCCCACTGTGGTGCAAGGCGATGGGTCGATAGATCTGGTTGAAGAGGTCTAAGTTAGGTCTCCTTCAACCCATCTCTCCCGATCCGGCCCGCCATGCAAACGGCACGCCACGGCAAACGCCGCCAAGACCTAGACTAACAAATCTCACCCCATGAAGCCGGCCAGCCCTGCTAAGTCCCCAGCCATAGCGAACCACTCGGGGTGAACTATGGCGGAGGTGTTGGTTATCCAACAAATGGTTCTTGGAGCGGCGGTACCCATACCCACCTTCCACATCGTAATTTAATACAATAGAGTTCAATTAATTTCGTACGCTTGTACGATTTATCAAAGTCAACCATTATTGCGCATACTATTTTAGTCACGACTTTCGCAAAGCCTCGTGGGTCAGACCTCCTGGACAGAAGTACGAATCAATAATGTTGGTATTACCGTGAACATAGATATTAAGAAAAAGAATTTTGTAGTCCTTGATTTACTTCGATGAACGTAAATCTAACATAGGCTGGTATGCAAATGTGTAGTTTTTTTATAAATTAAACTCTATAAAACAGATGGCAGACATTTGAGTACCTACGGATGCATTGATATGTAGTACACCAGATAGTTTTACCAAATTTTCAGTGAGCCCAACATCAATCGAAAGCTGCTGGGCTCACTGAAAATTTATAATATATTATATATTACTAGCTGGTTCCTGGCATGCGTTGGGCATCGCACAATTTGGGAGGCGGGAATGGGTACCGCCGCCCCGGGAACCTTTATTGGATAACCAACACCTCTGCCATAGGTCACCCCAAGTGGTTCGCTACGTTTGGTGATTTAGCAGGGGTGCCCGGGTTCATGGGGGGAGGTTTGTCCAGGCGGATGACCAGGACATACTGAACCCCAGATTCCTACCCACCCCTTAATCCCTTTACCTTCCCAGAACTCTCCTTCCCCTTTCTTTCCTCAAAAAAACCCTCCACATAGCATCCTCAAAGATGACATAGGCCCTGAGGGAAATTATTTTTCTCAGGGCCTCCTGTGTGGAGCTCATGTAAAAAAAAAAAAAAATGCGTTGCTATGCCATTTAAAGAAATAAATTGACTCTCCATTCTTATCCTTTCCCGTGCGTCCCCGTTCCCTTCCACCTTCCCCGCCTTCCCCCTTCCTAGACTCTTCCCTCTCCACAAACCCCACCTTCCTCGTACTTTTCCTCCCTCTTGCAAAAATATATGAAATACACACATTATCATTTATACAATATTTCATAACGCCAGAGCTTACCATTATAAACAGCCTATGTTACTCGCTGATAATGTAGCTTTCTATTTTTTAATGATTTTTGGGGTGTTATACCGTGTTTCGCTACCTCCTTCTTTAGCCAACGTTTCGGACAGCGTTACAGTGTCCATCATCAGGGCAGATAGCTTTCTATTGGTGAAAGAATTTTCAAAATCGGTTCTGTAGTTTCGGAGCCTATTCAATGCAAGCAAACAAACAAACAAACAAACAAACAATCATAACTTTCCTCTTTATAATATTAGGATAGATTAAAAAGTCATTCGATTGTGACTCCGTCTAATCTGACTGTAACGGATAATGGATTCTAGAATTCAGATTTGCTTTGAATTGAAGTGTAGCTTTCAAAATTGTTAATGTTTATAGGTAGAATTCTACCAATCATAATTTAATATTTTAAACAGAAAATCATTTAAAATGCGCTAGGTATCATTTTGAGAGGCGGGTATGGGTACCGCCACCCCCAGAACCATTTATCTGATAACCAACACCTCTGCTATAGGTCAACCCAAGTGGTTGGCTACGTTTGGTGACTTAGCAGGGATGCCCAGTTTCACGGGGTGAGGTTTATTCATTCTTGGCAGCTGATGCGTCTGCCCCCTTCTGCGTGGTGGGCCGGATCGAGAAAGACTGGTTGAGGAGATTTTTCGAGCTTTTGATCTCCAGCCAGAATCCCTCGACACATCGCATTGCACCGCATTCGGAGGGATGGATTCGTACATACGTCACTCCTGGACACACTGACCCCCCGATTTCTACCCACCCCTCTTACATATTTCCTTCCCAGAACTTCCTTTCTTCAAAAAAACATCCACACAGTATCCCCAAGATGACATAGGCCCTAAGGGAAATTATTTTCTTTAGAGCCTCGTGTAGAGCTAATGTAAAAAAAAATGAATAAATAATATTTTTATTTATTTTCATTCTTCATTTTAAGCACCCGCTTAACTGTCAGCAGGACAATTAAACAATATTAATAAAACACTAAAGCGCAAAATATTACAAGAAACCACAATAGCAAAATAGGTTCAGAAGAATAACTTTTAAGTAACTACAATACAAAGGCATAAAATATACAGACAGACAGATATAACACAGGCAAATTACTGATAGTCATATTTATACATAAGATAACAAACGATATCAATATAAAAAGTTTTGATCCATTAGCCATTTTTCAACTTTTTTTTTAGATCGGTGGTGCAATTGAATTCGATTTTTATGTTCATTGGCATCTTATTGAATAAGATAATATAATAATAATAAGATAAGTGAATGTCCGTTGCCCGTATTTATTTATAATTTTCGGAAATAAGCATCAAAACGTGAACCTGTCGACAGGAACACAATACCAGGAGCACAGAAATGTCATAGAGTAATTTGTGTTAATTTCCGTAGTGGCGCTAATGACACAATTAAACAAAATAATAACAAATGTCAAAACATGAACCTGCCGACAAGAACAAAATACCAGCGGCATCCCCCTATAAAAAAACTCTCTTCCATCAAGCCTTATATAAAATAGCCTCCCCCCATACAAGTCTGAACTCGACTCCGATCTTCCATATAATTTTGAAATGTGTCTATTTGAATGAAATATAAAATTGAAGAAGAAGATAACTCTTATAATCCAAATGAAAATATGAAAGAGAACAAGACACAGAAAAATATAAAAAGACAATGGTCGCAACTGGGATAATGATAATAATGATGGGAATAACCTTCAAAAGTTATAAAAAGAGAGTTTTTCTTATAAAAAATTGAAATATAAAAGTTCAACTTTCCCGTCTCCACAAATTGAAATGATGGCCTAGAAAACCCCTGGGATGTAAGCCATAAAAAAAATTGGTTGTCTGTAAAGTCGGTTTACGGACGATAATTTTACGCGATAACTTCACGAGCCGAACGCTTAGGCCGATCTTGCCTTTATATCGATATATGACGGCCTCCGTGGTCCCGAGGTAAGACTCTGGACTCACAATCCGAAGGTCGCGGGTTCGAACCCGACGTGCGCAAATATATTTTATTTGATTAATTTGTGTTATTTCACAATTTATTCATTTAAAATAATATATAGTATATTTACGCCACGTTCCAGAGTGGAAGATACTATCAGTATCGCCCTGGTGTAAGACCACCATTCAGAATTGAAACGTTGCTCGAAATGGCATTAGCCGTGTTTAGTGACCAGATCTGAATAGCCAGGTACTTCCCCACCTTCCTCTTCCCTATCTCCTTCCCCTCCCCACTACCTTCAGCCACACAACATACCCCAATTGGGGATGACATAGTCTCACTGGCTCTAGAGGGGAGCAGTTGGGACTCTCGTGCGGTATTTCATATAAAATTTTTTTTTTAAAAAAAATCGCTTGTTCCGCGCTCTCGCTGAACGCTTAGGCCGAACGCTTGTTCCGCGCCTTTGCTTGTACGCCCGGCTCAGGGGAACGTCACATCGTGACATCGTGGCATCGTGACAACATGACAGCGTGACAGTGTGACAATGAGTCATGCTTTTTCGTGAATGCGGCTGACGTCAAACATTTACAAGCAGATAAAGAAGGAATCTAAGATACCAAAAAGGCGATGGCAGCAAAAACAGCTTATGCGCAAAGTTATTGAATCCAGCTCCGCAAATTTGTTAATATGGGTACAGTTTAATTAATACACCTTGGTAACGCACATGCATAAGCCAATATAGTTAAAATTATATCAATGTTCGAGCCGTTATATTTTTAGTAAGAGGTAACATATTCGCCAATGTATAATCAGAATGCTTTCCCAAGGACGGGTCACCTGCCTTGAAAATATGAATACATTTCAGGTGGTGTGTACTCGGGCGTGATTTTGGAGCCAAGTAGGCGCACCGGCACGAGATGCGTCACGATATCTGCCACCTCCCACGCTGTCGGCAAAGGAATGTGTCACTGAGTGGCCATCCTTGAATATCAAGTAACCCGTACTCTGATTTCGCGGGGTGAGGATTTTTTTTTTTTTTTTTTTTTATAGTTAATACCGCACAAGAGTCCCAACTGCTCCCGTCTGGAGCCAGTGAGACTATGGCATCCCCAATCGGGGTATGTTGTGAGGCTGAAGGTAGTGGGGAGGGGAAGGAGATAGGGAAGAGGAAGGTGGGGAAGTACCTGGCTATTCAGATCTGGTCACTAAACACGGCTAAAGCCATTTTCAAGCAACGTTTCAATTCTGAATGGTGGTCTTACACCAGGGCGATACTGATAGTATCTTCCACTCTGGAACGTGCCGCAAATATACTACATATTATTTTAAATGAATAAATTGTGAAATAACACAAATATCAAATAAAATTTATTTATTTGATATTTGTGTTATTGTGAGGATGTGAACTTAAAGGAATATTATTAAAAAGGTAGTACTAAAATATGCCATTGATATTTTGGATAAATTGGGTGTTGCGTTTCAATTACTTTCTTGGGAAAACAAGAGCATATTCTTTTGGCAATTCATCGCGGGACTATCATGTATCACGTTCCACACATCAAACACCGGAAAGCGATTTAAACTGATTTATTTCACATTTGAAAAAAAAAACTCAAATAACTATTCAAATGGGGTAAGTGTACGCGACGGGTAAGTGTACGCGACGGGTAAGTGTACGCGACGAGTAAGTGTACGTGATGGTTAAGTGTACACAGCTATGTTTGTGACAAATTCATACATGTTTCACCTCGCTCTCACCTCAATTCTGTATATCTCGTACACGTGCACTTATCCCTCTACATAAAATAGATTTTGAAGCATAGATACACATATATTTCACCTCCGGTTTGATTTTTAAACCGAATTATTTCACCTATATATCATCATTCTATGTAAAAAAGTATCAGGATAGGTCATTTTGCATAAAAGAACAGATTGAAAGAGTGCGTACACTTACAAGTGCGTATGGTAGGTATGCGTATTGGTCAAGTAGGCGCAATCGACATGCATCTGATTTTATTACATAACTTTTTTTTACCATGCGAGGTTTTTGGTTTGATGAAATATCTAAATAGTTAATCAGATTTTGAAAAAAATCAAAAGCGTTTTAATACAAAAAAAAAAACTAATGTAAAAATTGCTACTCTGGAGTACTGACAGTCTACCAGAGTGGAAGATGCCTATTCTGATGATGGGTTACCATTCAGAATCGAAACCCTGCACGCTGTTTGAAATGGCTGTTGTCGTGTTCAGTGACCAGATATGAATCGGCAAAAACTTCCCTAACCTTCTTCTAACCAATTTCTCTCCCCTCCCCAATCTTTTTCAGTTAACCAACCTCTTTCCCCTCTCCTATCTCCGCAATCTTACAACTTACCAAGAATGATAATTTTATAATGAAGATACTGCGATCGACCGCACATTATTATAATCTTTTTTTATTATTCTTTATTCATTAAAATATCTTAGGTATACAGGTTTTTACAGGTTTTTCGACTACCACACTATTCAAATAACTAAATCATCTAAAAATGCTACGTGCCACATCAGCTCAAAATAAAACTAAAATTAAACATATAAACTATTTTCAAATAAAATGCATTATAAAAACTTGTTTTTTTACCAATTTGGAAGGCGGGAATGGGTACCGCCGCCCCGGGAACCTTTATTGGATAACCAACACCTCTGCCATAGGTCACCCTAAGTGGTTCGCTACGTTTGGTGATTTAGCAGGGGTGCCCGGGTTCATGGGGTGAGGTTTGTCTAGGTCTTGGAGGCGGATGACCAGGACTCACTGAACCCCAGATTCCTACCCACCTCTTAAACTCTTTTCCTTCCCAGAACTCTCCTTTCCCCCTTTTCCTTAAAAAAAACTCTCCACACAGCATCCCCAAGGATGACAGGCCTTGAGGGAAATTATTTTCCTCAGGGCCTCCTGTGTGGAGCTCATGTAAAAAAAAAAAATAAAGATTAAAAACACCAATATCAAGTTTATTATTTATTAGTATTTCCTTTTTAAGTGTTTTTTTCCTGTTATCATTTTAATATTGAGTCACGATTTTTTTATCACCAAACTGATATAAAATGGTATTACGCTGATGTTGCGCATACTAATTATATTCCCACATTATAATAATATCATTTACTACCAAAGATTTCATTGTTTACATTTACGCAATAAATAACTTTGTTCACATAATATTAAGCATTTTTGCATGTAAGTGAATAAATATTTAATGAATTTTAATTAGATATGATTACGCGCCAGCGCGCGCCGAATAAAATAATTAAAAAAAAATTAAAATGCGATTTTAATCCTTATGTATACAGAAAATGTATGAAGGACAAGGTCAGAATCGCTTGGGGCATTCTTGTTCTTGGCGTAACAGATATAAGAAACACACCTAGCCACTCGAATAATTATTTTTGAATTTATTTATGACTTCCCAAACGTCATTTCTCCCGCGATTCGAGCTGTCAAACTGTGAGCGTCGTGGGTCATGAAAAGATCGATAAACCTATCAATTTTTCAAAGTTGTAGTAGTTGTGTAATGTTGTTTTTAGGCGTAGTTTATCGTTCAATGAATGTGTTTCGGTAAATATTATAAACGATAGCATAAAATAAACCCACAAAATAAACCGTCAAAGTCAAAACATAGCGAAATTTTCGAGTTTCCTCCAGTAGCACGTCACGAGTTTTAAAAAGATACAAATTTTAATTAGACATTAATTTTGATTAGGTAAATAAAAAAAATGCAGTTACATTTGCAAAAAATGGCAAAATCCCCTCCTACTTAACGGTTTTGCTAAAACAACTTTTAGTCAAAGACATTTTATATTCTTTGCAACAATGCGCTTCGAATGGCCATTAGACGAACACATATTATTTAAATTATAAATAGATAACATATAGATCAGATTCCATGGGATCATCAATCGAGACAGATCAAACATCAACGATTTTATTAAAACTTATTTATAAGAAAGTATTTGCAATGTTAAACGCTTATGTTATAAACTGTGCCTCTCAACACAGGAGTTCCCAAAGATATAGACACAACCCCACTCACCAATGTAATGTAATTACGAGTAATAAAGATGTTTTTTTTTCAATTGGTAAATTCAGCATTTTCCAATTCGGGGGAGAAAGTTTATGTCTTCATGTAACCCAAGCGTAATTTTACACCAAATGAAATTTTACACAGAGTGGTCTTACACCATTGGTCTTGCGCCTCAAACCTGTTGGCTCCGGACCTTAACTCCTCGACCTTCACGCTCCGATGCCCAGCTGGTCGGTGAGACGCCACGTCAGATTGGGACAAGGCTGTATAATATATAATGCATGGCCCATGGTTCACGGTCCGTGGGACATGGCCCATGGGCCAAAGGACCAGTCGGGCCAGTTCCAATGAGATATTCACAGCAGGCAAGTCAGTTTAGGTATTGGATATTAGGCCACTTCCGCTGTAATCAGCGGAATTAGTTAATTTATTCACGCGGGGACTGAGACATGATACCTTGGAAATTGAGGAAAAAGTTAATTGAATGTTTTGTACTGACGTTGCTACATAATAATCGGCGTTTTACAAATTGTTTTTTTTTCTTCGGGTTTTTCAGGTCGTCCTTCCATATGGATTCCGGATGAAAAAAGGGATTTTTCAGTTTGATATGGAGATTTATTTATTTATTTATTTAAGGAACATTAACAGTCTTAGTAATATAATATACATAAGAGGATGATAAAAAAACAGACCAATTATTAATGTTCACAGATAGGTATTTAGAAACAAGACTAACTGAATGTAAACTAGAATATTTAAGAAAAATGAATAAAAAATAGAGGGACCCTTACTCAAACGCTTATAACTTTTAAACGGCCACGGCGTGGAATTTTGGTTTGAAATTTTCAGAATATATTTTGAATAGTTTTACTATTGACTTATAAAAGAAAAAAAAATTTTCAAGCCTCTACACCTGTTTCCCCCTTAGTAACCCTAATTTAATATTTTACTACATATTTACACTTGTAACCACGTAGTGTGTAGATTATTATTTTAAAAAAAGTTGTTTTCGTTGTTATTATGTAGAACGCCATTTTACAACAATAGCCAAATAAAATGTTCCCACGATCTCATGGCCGCTCAAATTATGACTCGTATTTTCAACGCTGTTATTGTTTTCCCAAAACGAAAAATACATTTTCGGGTCAGCGGAGCATTAAAAAGATGGCCGCTGATTTGTTTATCAATCTAAACATCGCCAAGGCACCGAAGATTACCCCAGACAATAGATAACAAAAAAGGTAACCCGAATACAACTTTTGTTGTAAAACCGACGCAGCAGATTTCGCGGTCCTAATAAACATAAATAATTGGTATGTCTAGACATGCAGGCTGGCAGGCACAGATCATCCATTTTGTTTTCGCACAAGTTTGCATATAGATTTGAAAGCATATTTTTTATTATAGATGAGATTGACATGAACTGCATTTATCTTAACACGCACTGAAAAAAACAAATTTAATGAGTAATACAAAAAATAAAATAGCCAACCAAACTATTACTGTGTTTGTGAAGCTTGGTCTCCTCCGACATTGTACATAATCATCCTTACACATTTGCTTGAACATTACTATAAACTTTGGCAATGGGGGCGTGACTTTGCACATTTTTGTATGCGTCTGCAGTAAAGCCACGCCCCCATTGCCAATGTTTAAAGTAATTTTAAAGCAAATATGTGAAAAACCGTTCATGTTCACGGTTGAAGGAGAGCCCGTTGAGAGGGTTAACCGTTCAGAACGCTTTAACAATTATTTGTTTTTGGACTATCTAATTGATATTTTCTGGGTCTACCGTATTCACCCGCTTTTTTTAGATAAATAAAAAAATTCTGATTTTCCGTTTAAAATTTTCGTTTGAGAGTGACAATCCAATATAAAACCTTATACGAGTATAGATACTTTTATGTTTTATTTCAATTAATATTATGTCAAACCACAAAGTGATTGCCTTCTACCAAAAAATAGAACAACATATATTAAAAAAAAATTTAAAAAAACATTGACAATATTTAATGCTACGGACTGACGTGTTCATTAGTAGCACGAAAGTATGCTACTATTGAGTAAATGCTGCTTAGTGGCATGAGTATCAGCGACACATATTGAGACTATGCTAACATAAATAACACGCTCACAAATCAACAGCCAGTCGAGCTACTGAATTCGCGGGTGAAAGGGGATGTCTGAACATGTTTGCTTACGAGCATGCTAATCTCAATTCGATAAATAATTAAGTTTAGAGAGCAGCTCATCAAATTTCTGCGGAAGTATGTGGGAAAGCTTTTTATAACCATTGATTTCTTCTCGCATATATTCTAGCAAATTATTACTTGCTCCAAGATTTGTTCAATTACGAACCAAAATCGACCTTTTAATATTTTTTTCTTTCGCCGAAAATTTTTTAAATTGCGTCTCATGCAATAAGATTATTTTGTTTAATTCTGGGCAGTTTGTAACTGACACTATTTTAATTACTGGCATTTTCTTGCAAAGTTTCTATTTTGGTCGAGAGCATGCTTTTAAGCTAAGAAACTATTACAATGCTCAAAATCAAACAAAAAATGTAACAGAAATGAATATTTAAAACTAAAGTAAAAACATGGCTGAGAAAACAGAGTTTTAATCAACTTCAAGCATTATGAAGACAATGTAAAGGTAAACTAGAAATTAAATACAAAAATATTAGACACAGTCTGCTCCAAAACAGCAAACCCTAGTGAGGAGTACTTGAAAACTGCGACATTATTTGTTTGATTTTGAAATGAGAATATGCGTAGTTCTTACCGGGATGTCATTTATCCAGTTCCTACCTCTCCCATCAATGGAAAAGTATTTGAAATTTGGAACAATGACAAACCATAATAGTTTGTTTTTGAAAAACAGAGGAAGAATTGGGACTACCTTGGAAGCAAGTTGTCTGTGTTTTTCTTGTACATAACCTTATTTTTGAACTAAAAATAAGGTATTTGATCATCATTTTGTACTTATTCGTTTTGTTGTGGCGATAATTACCTCGAGATATCGCGGTGGAACTACATAACTGTGTTGTGATTGTGTTCTGTGCTCCTTCGCAGAGGCAAGAGACAGGTTATCCTTTTTCCTTGCATCCCTAGTTTTTCCTACACATATCACCACCCGATCCCAGCAAACACCATTTCGTCCAAGTGCTTCTGAAGCTGGATTCGTAAGCAGTTTCAGATGCAACATTATTCTTATATTATGCTTTATACTTAACCATCTACTAACTGTAGAAACTAATTTCCATTCAAACTGATAAATAATGGAATAATAATAAAAAAATAAACTAAATGGGCGTTCTATTGAAGTAAATTATACACGGCTATTAATGTTGACAGATTCACAAACTTTAAATGACATTGACTGTACCTTTTTGCATTGTCGATTAGTACGGTCAAAATGCTTTGTTAGTTTTAATGTGTTTTTGGTCGTCACAGCAAAATCTCTTTAGGAAGTTTTAATTGGCGTGGGTAATCACCATTCATGCACCAATTCTGGTGACAAAATTAGCATCAATCGCTAATTGTGGCGCTAACCACGAAGCAAACGGCTAGCAGCTTAATGGTCCAAAGCGTCGGGTGCCTACCCGAGCATCGCGGGCTCAATCTTAAGTCCCCCATCTTTTCACGAGAGACATTTTCCGCTTATAATGATGGAAGTAGGTGGAATTCAAATACTGTCGGTTTATTCGTAATGCGGGAGTACATTAAAAATGTGAAATGTAAAAAAAAATTTGAAATGTAAAAAAAAAAAAAAACAAATTTATTAACTACTTACTAGGAAACCTCTTTTCGTAACTGTGAACGTAACCCCAGAACTGTGAGTTTTAGTGTCATAAAATTTGCACAGATGCATTGTCTGGATTTTTTAAATATCTATATTATATATTTTTTTATGAAAGTACCCCATAATAGTCCCTACGAGACTATCCCCATTTGGGGTATGTTGTGTGGCTGAAGATAATGGGGAGGGGAAGAAGATCTGATAAAAGGAAGGTGGGGGAGGATTTAGTGTTTTTAAATCTAGTCACCAGACGGCCTGCGTGGTCGAGGGGGTAAGGTTCTCGACTCATAATCAAAATTTTATTTGATTAATTCGTGTTTTTGTCAATTAATTAATTCAAATCGTTTCGCCCTGGAGACCACCATTCAGAAATTAAACATGGCTTGAAACGGCTTTAGCCGTGTTTGGTGACCTGATATGAACAGTCAGGTACTTCTCCACCTTCCTCTTCCCCATCTCCTTGCCCTCCCCACTACTTTCAGCCTCACAACATACATCCAATAGGGCGCCATAGTCTCACGGGCTCCAGAGCAGTCGGGACTCTTGTGCGGTATTCACATTAAATAATTTTTTTTTTTTTTTTTTAATCATTTATTCCAGATCTCGGGGAGGGTAGTGCAGTCCCACGAGTTCCATATTATACATATATAATAATCAAGTAATGATAACAAGATATAAAAAGGATACATTAAAAAAAATATTTACATGGTTAAAGAAATTTAAAAGAAAATAATAATAATAATTAAAAAAAAAAATAAATAAATAAAAAATAAAAATAATAATTAAAAAAAATAATAAAAATAAAACTTTTTGTTTAATCTATGTCCTCAGGAAGTGGATCCATCGCTCGTAGATGGGACCCTGCAAGAAGTGGAATGCTGCCATCACAATACTATTTTCGCTCGAGGCTAGTCGCATTCTGTAGTTGGTGATCCGTTTTTTCATTTGTGCTCGGAATCCGGGAACGCACCCTTCTTCAAACATCTCGGTGGCACTGCAGTACCAGGACAATCCAAAAAGCGTTCGATATGAATTGTTGTACTGTACTTCCATTCTTTTTAGTGATGCTTTCTTAAAATTGGTCCACATCTCCGAGGTATATAGGCTCAATTTATATACAATATATTTAATATACAATTTATCCAAAGAATTGTCACTATCCCAATGCCAATTCTTTTTTCAAACTTTCAGCAGGAAGGTACCATAAAATTGAAAAAATGCGAATGAGTAAGTCCAAACAAACACAACGATTTCACATTTGAAAAATACTTATTTTCAAACCATAGTCAAAGTTAGTCAGCCATCTAGTCAAATTAAGACTTGGTTAGATAATAAAGTGGATGCAGCAGATTCTCGAAAACAGAAAACGGAAAGCAGAACAAATCTACAGGCGGACGAAAAGCAAAACGGTCGAGTTAAAACATGTATATTAGTTAGTTGTATTAATTAGTTTTTCAATAGTTAGAAGTCAGTTTAAGGTTAAAATATTATGTTGGTGTTAATATGTCATTATTAAAGTTTGGTTCAATGAGCGCCCTTGAAACAAATTTTTAACAAAAAATCATTGCAAAATGAGTTTTTATCATGACGGGACCTCATTTAACACCTGTATTGATAAATTTAACCTTATTAAAAGACGAAAATAAACACGTAATGAAGACAGAACGAAATGGAAAACCTCGTAACACCATTAATTAATTGGAAAATCATCGTGGAAAGCATGTCCCACCAGGAACCTTCGGATAATCGAGATAAATTTGAGTTATATTACGGTATATCTAGTATAACCAGTGGCGTGCATTGCTCTTTGGTCAAAGTTAGGCTACGTGTATTTCTTCTTTATTTGTGCAAGAGTGCTAACTGCCTCCAACAATCTGGAGCCGGTGAGAATATGGTATTCGCAATTGGGGTATATTGTGAGGCTTAAGGCCCGAAAGTACCCGCTCAAAAAGAAGAAGAAGAGTTACGTAAAAAGAATGTTAGAGAGAGCGCGCTAATATTAAAACGAAAATATTTAAGCGAAAATTGTGAAAATGTTTGGTAAAACACGACTTGTTTTAAATAGAGCAAAAATTTCTAAAATAGCATTTTCAATGCAACGTGGTGTAACTACCGAACCACCACTTCGATGGAACGACTCCGGATCCAATATAATGATGCGTGCAGAATTATATTTGGATTCGGAAGATATATAGCAATGCATCGACAATGTTCACAGAACTAGGATTGCACGGATTCGCCGGTCTGATGAGACATCGGGTCACTGGAGCCAGGATGCGGCTAATGGCTCCCGATAATACAGTGGTGACCACAGCGTTGCAGCACCAAACCCCACTCCCGAGTGAGCGCTGGGCCCGAGCTTACCTCGGACGCCCTACATAGAATTGATTTTATTTATTTCTTTTTTATTATTTTGTTTTTCCTATTCTTTGTACTTCATTTTAAAAATTTGTTGTGTACATATGTATAATTATATGGGACGTGTGGATTACACTATCCTCCCCACATCCTGGAATAAAAACATTATTATATACCATTTTATATAAAGGCCGATTGGTCCAATTAGTGTTAAGTTCTCACTCAGGGACCCAGGCGTAGCGGATTCAATCCTCTGTCTAAGACCACCATCAATGAATGCATAAGAAACATTTTCTGCTTATTGTGGAAGTAAGAGGAATTTAAATATTGATAAATTATTTGTAACTTGAGAACGTTTTATTTTAATTTAGCTTGAAGAAACTATTCAGCAACTGAAGGAATAAAAATAGAAACCTTTCCAATTTTTACTATACTTTGTGTAACTATGTAATTAATTACATAAATGATATTGGCGTTTTTTCAACCAAACGAATGGTATTGAGTCGTAAAACTTCGAGACAACAACTGACAGTCGACATGTTGATTCAGCCGTTGGGATTTTAGGACAAAAGGAATATGTTATTTGAACAAATTGCAGTTTAATAAATCTGGAGATTTTGTATTTCCAATTTAGCAAAAACGAATGAACGATCTGATGCGAGTCCAATAATTTCAAAACCCGCTATATCCGATTTTTTGCCAAATTGATCAAAAATGTGAACATCTTGTTCACATTTTTGCGAGGAACAAGATGAATCTAAAATTGAGTTTCAAAACCTCCTTTATCGCGACAAAAAACATGTTAAAACTGCGAGTGAGAAACAATACCCGCTATATCTTTCAAGAAGTTACTATCAAAACCCGCTATATATGAATTTAACCAATCACGGGCAGTTATTTTGCCAAGATAGCGGGTTTACCAAACTCGCGCGCCAGGTCAGTTGAGTTTCAAAAGCGAGTATCAAAATCCATTTTATTTATCGAAATAACTTAAATATTGGTAGACGTGCATTATAAATGAGCACTTTTCGAATTTATATTAATTCAATTCATTATATAAAAAATAAAATGCAATTATTAATTTACGCTAGAGATGTGACAGTTTTTTGCGGTTTTGCAGAAAAGGGTGATATAGCGGACATAGAAATTAAACGACTCATATGTGAGTTACGGTACAAGGCTGAGAAAATAAACAATTAAATATTGTGATTTGATATTTTATACTACAACATAATAATACTATTCAACATTTTGTTATGACATAAATTATCACTATCTCACTTAGTGCTATTCGAAGGTCAAGAAATGATAATGAAAAACCATTGTTAAAATTCATTGTAAAATATTAAAACTTTCGAAATTTGAAACCGTCGAAAATGTTAACAAATTAAACTTTATTTTATACTAGCTTTTCCCCGCGGCTTCGGTCGCTTGGTATTACGGGAAATTACTGTAGCGGTTGAACTTATCAATTATACCCCCTCCTCCCCACCCCCACCCCCTCTCGAATTCCATACATTCATTCCCTTACATTCAGTTTTCAAACATCTCGCCTGCCACCTAAATTTAATAAAGCTATAGCTCAAAGAAAAAAAGAATTATCCAATTTTGTTCATTCGTTCGGAATTTATGCGCTTACAAACATTTCGGATGTTTATTTTTAATTAAATATTTGAAAGTTTGTGAATATAATAAAAAATTACACTATTTATTCAGTTCATTTATTCAGTCTTTATAATCGTTACGAATTATATTTTTAATGTACTGTAATACTGACATTTATTCCAAAACAGAAGCTTGTCCAAAAAAATAAAACACATTCTAATATTTGAATTTTCTGAAGCAGTAGCAATCGTTTCCATGGAAACGATTTTTTTCTGACGTTAGCAAAAATTTGCTTTAGTTAGCGACAGAAAACGTATAACAAATATAATATATTAATATTTATAATTTCATTACGCCAGAGCTTACCATCATATACAAAATATAGTATGCGCATATAATTTAGCTTTCTATTGGTGAATGAATTTTTAAAGTCTTTATATTGTGTTATGCGTGAAAAGGTCATAAACAAACTCGAGCAGTTTCGCATTTATAATATTAGTATGATGATAATATTTATAATATTAAAATATATATTCCTAATGTGTTAAAAAAATCATGAAAATCACTAAAAATGCGCCGTCCTACATCATTTCCCCCCATAAAGCAATAACAGCCTTACTAAAAGGAATCCCTTCACAAACGTTAAACGGTGTTTTAGTTACACATTGTATGTGTAACTAAAACAATGACATTATAACACATGTATTGCATAGTATAGTATAGTATAGTATATATAGTAAGTATGGATATTTTTAACAAAAAAAATTATTCAAGACACTATCTAGATAGCATTTAGTTCGGGTTTGAATCTTGCAATCATACATAAAGATAGCAGCCAATAAAATATCCGTTAAAAAAGTGAAGATAATGTTGGTAGTTCTTTTAAGTATGGTACGGTTAAATTTTTTTAAAGCCTTTACAATTGTGTAGTTTACTTGTCTCCAAATATAGTTCCACGACATTTGATCCGCCGGCAATTCGTCCCCCGGCGTACTTATATACAATGTGCAGTCGCTTTAGGGAAAATACGATATACCTTTTTACACAAAATATAACCAGGTGACCCCGTAGGGATGTGCAGAGAGGATGTAACGCCAAATAACAAAAGAATAAAACATATTTTAGGAAATTTTTTTAGGAAAAATCTGCTTCTATATTACCAACATATATGTACCAACGCATAAGTACAAAAACATCGACACTGTACATACATTCCTTTGATATTCGCACCAACTTATTTTAAGGGTATTTTTGAAGTCGAACTGAATATCTTTTAATTTTAAATTGGTAAATAATGAACAAAAAATTATAATGTTATAGTAAATATCATTCCGAAGGATCAATTGTCGTGGGATCAATTGTCGGGTCATTCTAAATACGATAAAAAAATCGTTAAAAAACATTATATATTTGCGATTAAAAATCGCAAATGTTAATTGAGTGCAGCCATTAAAATAATTGATGTATCAGAATTTTAAAAAAAGGTGCAAATTTAGTATGATTATAATTCATGGTGATGTGATTTCGTTTACAAATACATACTTCACTCATCTGCCCTGATGATGGACACTGTAACGCTGTCCGAAACGTTGGCTAAAGAAGGAGGTAGCGAAACACGGCATAACACCCCAAAAACAATAACAAAAAAACATACTTCAATGTTCGTTATGTGTTTATGGCTAAAATTCACTTGATAATACAACAATGTGATCCGTCTATCGAAATAATTAATTGTCTTCGTTTTTACATTCACAATGTATGTACGTTGCTAAATAAGCAACCTTCGCGCGTTCAACTCCAGTGCTTATCAAAATGCCATAATAAATTATTATTACTATATTTAGAAAATAGTACTTGACTTTAAATTGCACAAAAGATAAGTAGGAATATAATGCACCGGCTTTTCAAAATAATTTCAACAACAATAAAATAAAACAAAAATGGAAGAAAATTAATCGAAAATAAATTGCATATAACCTTAAAAATCGTAGAGCGATTTTATAAATTCACTAAAACAACAAAAACAAAAAAAATCATGAATATAAAAATTTATGGTAAATATTTACCTAACCGCCTCACTTTTCATAGGCACATTTTATATAATTTACACATCGTTCAACTTAAGAAAAACCACAAGAAAAAACTATTGACATCGGAAAAGATTCATTAAAAATCCATTTTTATTAAATCAAAGTTTAAAAACTCCTGTATAAAACTATTCCTTTTCCCGCCATTTTGGATTTTTTTAGTATGCGTATGACGTTTGGGAAGTATTGTTTCTAACTAAACATGCATAAATTACTTAGTTAACCTAAACTAAGAACCTATTTCGTGCATTTAAATAGTTGTTTCTCATAGTAATCGCTGAAACGACGTGTAGTGCGGCGGTTAGGGGAATAATTACTTGTGATTTTTTGAAGATATGTGAAAATACAAATGATATTAAAAAACAAAATAATACAGTAAATAACTCACCTCGTCAACAGAGAAGCAACAGTTTTCCAAAACAAAAATGAAGATTTTCTTTACAATATTACAATTCAATCACTTTGCAGCACTTAACTTTTGAAGCCGGCAAAAAACCGGACGGATTCGTCTATATTTTTTCACTTCAGAAAAAATAATCAGTTCGATCGCAAATGTAGTTTGATGTGTCTTTATGCGAAGTGTGGGTAAATTCCGGTGCGCGAAGTGAAATCGCGACTCGGCGAGAGGTTGCGATTTCGCGAGTAATACGATGAGAGCGCGAAAACAACGGAGCAAACGCGCAGACGTCCGTCCGCTAGCAGAGTTGACCTGAGACTGAACGTAAACCGGCCGACACGTGGTTGTTTATTATTTATTGACAGTGGCAGACTTGGAATGGAGCGTAGAGAGAGCCAAGTAGAACTAAGAGAATAATACCAAAATACTTATTTATTTCTTCAATCTTTGCAAATTCATTGAGTGGCGTCATTTTTAATTAATTAAAAACAAATCACTTTGTAAAACACCACCATTTAATCAAAACTATCAATATGTTTCGAAACCGAAGGATAAGATTAACATTATTCAAAATAGAAGACAAACAAGTGCAAAAAAATAAAAACTATAAACAAAAATATAATAGGAAGTTGCGATTAATTACTTAAAAGAATCATAAAAAAACAATTATATAAAATTAAATATAAAAAATATTTTTGAAAACGTAATTGCATTTATATAATAAAAACTTTTAAACAAACAATAATAATCAAGATATCTAAATAAAATTGTTTTAAATGTAAGTATTGATATGAAAATAAATTTAAGAGATGGCTGTTTAAAAGAAATATTTGGTTATTAATAATTGACTTTTTCTAATTAATAAAGTTGTCTAAACCCGTTGTGCTTGTGGGTAACATTTTTAACCCTTTTAACCCTAACTAAAAGAATGATTTATTTGAAAAAAATTGTGAAAAAAATCAGAGTATGCAATTCACACCCGGTAGAAGTGAAACCTTCAGAGGACTAAAACATACAAGAGTGGGGAGACTACGAAGCACTTTTTTATCAATGTGAATTCCAATGCACCTTTTCCTATACATTTGGTCATCTTTTAGTATTTGTGTTTTCAAATTCAAATTCAAAATTCAAAAAACCATTTATTGCACAAAAAAAAAACACAAGTACAAAAGGTGTTAAGGTTTTCTTTGGAGTCGCAAGATGTCGCTTTCTTTTGTGTTTTCTTTGCCTGTTCATTTTGGAGTGGTTTGAAAATTGGATATTGATTTTACAAATTTTTTTTTTTTTTTTTATATTTCGATCATAAGATATAAGATTCGATCCTTGGTCTGCCGAATGTCTGGCCGCTAAGGTTCGTCAGGCGTTTCAGATCAAGAGACCAAAAGAGGCTCGCGTAGGACCGTGGATTTATCGTATAATATTGGAACAGACTATACGTGAAATAGATAAATATTTTATTGCTATCTCAATCTCTCTCAGGTTAGATCCTAAAGATGTATGTGTCTATGTGTTTAGTATCGCTGCTTTCATTTCATCGAGTTTCAAATTACAACGGTGCTAAAGAAGTTTTCACTTCAAAAAGTTAAAATAGTTACAAATTAATATATAAACCCGAGATTTGTTTAAAAAAATCATCCTTGCCCTTGGTTACGAGTATCTAAATGATTCAGTCCTGATATTGTTGTAGGAAATTGTTAAAAAGAAATACTATTAAATATGTCGAATTCTGTGCAGTTCAATTGTTCCATGTCCAAAAAATTGTTTGTTTCAATTGTACAACTATGTAAAAAATTGTTTGTTTCAATTGTACAACTATGAAAGATACCATTTCCAATGGTTCGAAATTTAACATATTTAATTAAAATCAATAAAAATCTATATTATATACTATAGGATATGGCAGAATAAATGCTGTTTGCAAATACTAAATTGATAGGGTATTGTAATTATTCACCCCGACTTCATGGGGTGAGGTTTGTCTGGGTCTTGGAGGCGGATGACCAGCACTCACTGAATCCCAGATTCCTACCCACCCCTTAAACCCTTTTCCTTCCCAGAACTCTCCTTTCCCCCTTTTCCTTAAAAAAAACCCTCCACACAGCATCCCGAAGGATGACATGGGCCCTGAGGGAAATTATTTTCCTCAGGGCCTCCTGTGTGGAGCTCATGTAAAAAAAAAATAATACTGTTCTTACTCTCAGTCCAAAAAACGTACAAATTAAAAATATTATTTATTCAGAAAAATTGTCAAACTGCGAGTTCTTGAAATAAGGGCAGAATTTTTATTATATCCGTGACGCATTTATTTAAGCATAAGCATAATCCTAAATTGCCTAAATGTTTGATATTTAGACTTTTCATTTAGAGTTTTATAAAAATATCTATATATTATATAAGAAATACAAAAGAATTCACAAACATTGTAAATATCAAACAAATATACTTTGCATATGTACGAAGCCATCTTTATGTATGACACCATCTAGATTGCATTTACTTCGAGTTGAATCTTACAATCATACATAAAGATGGCAGCCAATAAAAATATGCGTTAAGAAAAATGAAGATAATATGGGTGGTTCTTAGTCGAATTATGGTACAGTTAAAGGTGACCGAATTGGATATCGACACCTTAGCTCAGTAGTCAAGAGCACCCGCCCGGAAAGCAGGGAGGTCCTGGGTTCGAGTCCCAGAGGTGTAAATATCTTTTTCTGATTTTTCTGTTTCCAGATTTTCGATTGAGTTTCGCTCATAGTGTCTTCATTTAATTAAATATTACAATTTGAGGTTTTACTCATAAAAGTTAAAAATAAAAAATAATAATTATTGATCTTAATATTTTTAAGAATATTGTGCAATTTTACAAAAACCATGAAATTTAGCGCCATCTATAAAAGCTAAGATTATAACTTTGTAACGTTTAATTCAAATTCCAAATAACAACATGGGTGACAAGATTTTCACTACGTCACTGAATCTAAAGCACAATCAGACAATAATAATAACTTTTTTCAAAATACGGAAGGAAAGTAATAAAAAAGAAAAAAATCAATCATTGAAAAAATAATTAATGTACTTTTAATTATTTTCGGCCCTGATAATTTAATTCAGCATTTTTTTAAAGCTGTTCTATAATTGGTTATTTTTGACTTGTAGCATTTTATCAGATCGCGTACATTCTCATGGCGCTTTGTACCACTTTCGATCAATCAACCACTGTTCGCTACAAATGATCGATGAACGCGGCACTTGATAAGAAAACCACCTTCCAGAGATAATCCAGCCATACAAATTGCCGTTCGCTTTTTACCAAGTGTCGTACATTTACTAGTGAGTTTTATTGCGATTTTTATTGGCGCAACCGTATTCGGATTGGTTTATTTTTTATCAGCAGAAATCGCGATTTTTTTTCTTGTCTTGAATTCGGCACATGGTGCTTGTTACGCACGATTTGAATTTGGAACGGACAAAGCAAACTTTTAAATGAATTGCCATTTAAAAAAAAGAACAATGCAGAATTGCATTTGCATAATTCATCGTTCATTCAGAATAAATTAAATAAAAACGGTGTACGCCTTTCAGAACTAGATAACATATTGTAATTTGTGCACGGCATAGCAACCCAGAAATGAAATAGTTTTCAACAGGCCGTGGGAAGCTAACAACGATTTGCGCAATGAAGTTACTTCGTTTACAAGACAATTTTTCAATTTTCCGACATTTTTATTGAAAACTGCGATCAGTTTCGAAATCATCCGATTGTTTTATGTAATAACTTGTTCAGTCCCGTGCAAAATCACGGGATATTATAATTATAGAATTTGCGAGGCTGAAAGTATTAAAAAATATATTTGTTTCGGGATCTTTGCCTTTCAAAAACAAAAATGGTCAATTTTAGAGACAATCAGAAATTTATTTTTCGAGTGAAAACCGAAAAGTGGTCAATTTTAGAGAGAATTAGAAATTTACTTTTCGAATGAATACCAAAAAATGGTCAATTTTAGAGACTATCATAAATTTATTTTCGAATTTTTTTAGAGACAATCAGAAATTTATTTTTCGAGTGAAAACCGAAAAGTGGTCAATTTTAGAGAGAATTAGAAATTAACTTTTCGAATGAATACCAAAAAATGGTCAATTTTAGAGACTATCATAAATTTATTTTCGAAAGAATACCGAAAAATTGTCAAATTTAGAGACGATCAGAAATTTACTTTTCGAATGAATACCGAAAAATATTCAATTTTATAGACAATCAGAAATTTACTTTCCGAAAGAATACCGAAAAATGGTCAATTTTAGAGACTATCATAAATTTATTTTCGAAAGAATACCGAAAAATTGTCAAATTTAGAAACGATCAGAAATTTACTTTTCGAATGAATACCGAAAAAAGGTCAATTTTAGAGACAATCAGAAATTAACTTTTCGAATGAATACCGAAAAATTGTCAATTTTAGAGACAATCAGAAATTTATTATTCGTATGAAAACCGTTAGGCCTCCGTAGTGGAGGGGTAAGGCTTTCGAATAGCATTCCGGAGGTCGCGGGTTCAAATCCCGGGGTGCGCAAATAATTTTCTATTAAATTGATTTTTGTTATTTCACAATTTTATAATTTAAAAATTAATATGAGATATATTTGCGGCACTGCATTAGAGTGGAAGATACTATATTTTATAATTTAAAATAAATATAATATACTTTTGCAGCACGTTCCAGAGTGGAAGATACCCTCAGTAACCCTGGTGTAAGACCACCATTCAAAATTGAAGCGTTGCTTGAAATGGCTTTAGCCATGTTTGGTGACTAGATCTGAATAGCCATGCACATCTCCAGCTTTCTCTTCCCAACTCCTGCCCCTCCCCACTACATTAAGCCTCACAACGTACCCCAATTAGATATTCTCATTGCAAATTGAGGACATTTCGTTTAAAATTGGTTAGATTTTTCTTCGCCCAAGAGTTCCAACTTCCCGAAAGAGGTCGGGTCTAAGCCATCTCTAATTGCGGTATGTAGTGAAGCTGAAGGGAGTGGGGAGGGGAGAGAGATGATGAAGAGAAATGTGGGGAAGGTCGAAAGGTTAGATTAAATAATTCTAATTTTAAAACAATCGTTTTTGTTTTTTTTTTAATGTAAATACCGCGCAAGATTCCCAACCGCCTAGAGTCAGGGAGACTATGGCATCACCAATTGGGGTATGTTGTGTGGCTGAAGGTAGTGGGGGGAAAGGAGAAGGGGGAGAGGGAGGTGGGGAAGTACCAACCATGATATTCAGCTGGTCACCAAACACTTTAAAAGTCACTTCTCAATTCTGAATGGGTACGGGTACCGCCGCCCCGGGAACCATTTATTGGATTACCAACACTTCTGCCATAGGTTTCTCCAATTGATTCGTTACGTTTGATGACTTAGCAGGGCTGTCAGGGTTCGTGAGGTTTGTCCGGATTTTGGAGGCGGATGCATGCGTCTGCTCACCAACTGCGTGGTAAAGGAGAGACTGATTGAGGGAGACCTCCAACAGGACTCTCTCTGTACACGAACTTGCACCGCAGTGGGAGGGATAAATGCGTGCGTCCGTCACTTCATTCCTTTTCCTTCCCAGAACTTACTCTCCTTCCTTTCCTAAAAAGACCCTCCATATTACATCTCCAAAGATGCCATACGCCCCGAGGGGAATTATTTTCCTCAGGGCATCCTGTTTGAAACCAATATAAAAAGGGCGATTCTGAGAGTATCTTTCACTCTGGAACGTGCTGCAAATATACCTTGTATTATTTTAAACGATTAAATTGTGAAATAACACAGCTCAAACAAATAAGATTTACTTGCTCACTCCGGGATTTGAACCCGCGACCTTCGGATTGCTAATCGAGGGTTTTTCCTGTCGACCATGGAGCATAAATAATAATAAGGATAATTTGGGAGGCGAGAATGGGTACCGCCGCCCCAGGAACCTTTATTGGATAACCAACACCTCTGCCATAGGTCACACCAAGTGGTTCGCTACGTTTGGTGATTTAGCAGGGGTGCCCGAGTTCATGGGGTGAGGTTTGTCTAGGTCTTGGAGGCGGATGGCCAGGACACACTGAACCCCAGTTTCCTATCCATCCCTTGAACCCTTTTCGTTCCCAGAACTCTCCTTCACTTCCTTTCCTTAAAAAAATCCGCCACATAGCATCCCCAGAGATGGTGGAGCTCATGTAAAATATAAAAAGATAAAACGTTGAAATGTTCAGAAACATTGATTAAGAAAGATAAGATTAGTTAAAAAATTCGAGAGGTGAATTATTTTGGACAATAAATAAATATAAATTGATTATTTCCAACAATGTATTTATAAAATAATTCAATAGGTCAAGCAACCAAACAATAAATGAACATTAATTTAATTGTTTGGGAATCCCAAGAATTCTATAAAAACAACCAAAATACAATGTTTTTAAATAATTTTGTTTTGCAAGCTTTTAACTGTGTATTCCGTCATCACTATAACATTTGACCACACGCCCCATCCGCTGTCTGCTGTATGTGATTTAATCATATGAATTATTAAGTCGTGAATCATTTATATTGTTATTATTTTCGAGTATCCATCTTTTCGTAAATTGCCCACAAGTATTTAAAGTTCAATAAATCACTTTTTTTCCCCATCTACTCCCACCCGTCTTAAGCCGCCGCTATCCGAATTTCGACCGATTTCTTACATATCTCCCTTAAACATTTGAAGTTTTGAAGCTCTTAAAAAAATATATGTTATTTTTGAAGATAACATCTAGATACGTTCTACGTTGAAACGCAAATTATATGAAATTCCCTCGATAGAAAAAATCGCAAAGTATGCTCCGAAAATTATTTAAAACAAGTCTATTTCTGTTATTTTACAAGTTATATTTGTGAAAAAATTCACAATGTTTCTTTAAATGATACTTAAGATACCTTCTACGAGATTTTTGCTCTATTTTAAACGAGTCATGTTTTATTAAGCATTTTCGCCAATTTCAATTCAATTTTATCAGGTAAAATATTAGCGCGCTCTGTCCAACATTCGTAATTACATATCTCTCCATCTTCTTCTTTTTGGGCCGGGAAGCGCCGCCTTAAGCCAGTGAAACTAGGACATTCCCAATTGGGGAGTGTCGTGAGGTTGAGGTAAGTGGGGTGATGAAGGAGATGGGAAAGAAGAAGATGGGAAGTACGTGGATATTTACGTCTGGTCTCCAAACACGCTAAAAGCCATTTCAAGCGACGTTTCGATTGTGAATGTCCACCAGTCAAACCAAGGTTAACTGCCACTTTTGAGCCATAAATGCAAAAGTGCCGCAAATAAAGGGTCTAGGAGGAAACCGAGGGGCGTTTTTCCGTACAAACGTATTCCTCAATTTCCTCTCTGGATTTTGACACTTGTGCAAATATTTTTAAATATAATATAGATATTGACCACTAGAGCGTCGGTACGTTTTTTTTTTTTTTTGATAAGTTACTTTTTATAGGAGTTAGGGCCTTTCAAAAATCGTTAAAATTGTCTAGTTTGAAAGCCATCAATAGACAGACGTTCAATGTGCAAACCACACAATGTATTTTTTAAAAAAAAGCAAAACGTAGACATAGAATATTTTCTTCGATTGCAATTGGTAAAAAAAAACTTAAAAATCGGTTCAGTTTTGGAGAAGAAAAATGGGGAATACAAATTCTCGATTTCGACGACTTTATTTAGACATTATCAGCCTGATGTGCCAGCCTGATGTACCAGCTCGGCTGTGGCACGATTTGCCGGCCTCTGTGTTTCATCCCTCCTACAATATGGGTCTCTTCAAGACCCGTGTTCACTCCTTCCTCTCCTCAAAAACACCCTCCACACAGCATCTTCAAAGATGACATAGGCCCTGAGGGAAATAATTTTCGTGTGGAGTTAATGTAAAAAAAATGTTCAGTTGTCTCTTTCGTTCAGTATTCGGGGGGGGGGGGGGGGGGGGGTATGAAAGCGAAATTGACAGCAACATTTTGGTAAAATAAAAATTTCTCGGCGACCGGGTTTCCTCTTAAGTGACGTATTTGACTTACCTAGTGAGACTTTTAAGTGATTCCTGGCATTATTTGGAGTTAAAAAATGTAAATGAAATTTCAGTCTGGGGTGAAATTTTTTAATTTTTTTTTTTACTTAAGACGACACAATACCCTAAAATATATTCAGAATCTTAACGACGTAAGTAAAGAGCCGTGTAAACAAATATACGCCCGCTGCACGGCGTGTTGGACGAACGTACGATCGAATTCGCCCTAGCAGGCCTGGAGATTCAATCTTTCCGCCACGTTCATTTTAATTAATTCTGAAGAACGTGTTACCAATATTTAAGATGTTTCTAAATTAATCCCTCCCAAAGTTATTAATTCATCGTCTAGAAAAATAAAATCTGATGCTCACCTCTAAATTCATGGTAATATACGGGTTCAAACAGTTCTACGGAAAATATATTAATGGTGAGGTATGTTTTTTATTTATCTTAAATAATCCCCGGGTCGCGGTTTGAAAAAAAAATTATTATATTTACGAATTCGTCGGAATTTATTAAAATGTGAGCCCAGAGCAAACCTCCAATATTATGGTATTATACCGCCTTAAAATATAATAAAACCAAATTGGAATTAATTTTGAAACAACACAAATTAATCAAATAAAATTCATTGGAATCCGCGACCTTCGGATTCGTAGTTATGAGCCTTGTATCTCGATCACGGAGGCCATCGATATACTTGTTATATATTCAGAATAAGTGTTTGTTTACCTATATTCTGTACATATATGTTTATAAAACCATAACATGTTTAACTCAAATTCCTTATCGAGATCGATCCTAGATGCAACAATCACATAGAAGAGGAATTTAATTGATCATAAAAATTCCTAGATGAAAATCAGCAGAAACTAAATTGACGAATGCTGTTCTATGCGCAAAGTTGTCGGACAACAAAGGAGTGCGCCAATATAATGCAAACAATCCAATCAAAAGGTTAATTACGTGCACTTGAACATAGTCGAACACCACAAGTACTACTAATATTAACCGCTGGAGTCGCTGTGAACCGTCAAAATGCCGATTGTGCAGGAAATATTTTTGCATTACATTCGAATGTTAGTGCCGTATAATGTTAGTTAGTACACGAAGATACTTATAACTATAAGCGACTCGAGTTTGATGCGCGCAGCATACGCACTGCTCGTCAGACTATTTTTTTAGTGTTCGTACACGATGCTACGCGCCGCCTACGGGTTTGAGGTCAGATGCACGCTATCAACGGTGCACTAATCTGAGTGCATTCATGTCTACTACTATCCGTTTGACGTTTGACAGAAATGGCGATCGATCTTGAATGGAATGTTAAATTTGTTCTGGAAAAGGAAAAAATGTGTGTTTATTTAACTTACCAGAATGCGTAAGAAAGAATTTAATGAGAAGGCAAAGATTGATGTTGGAAAAAAGTGTATTTTTCTTATGAATTCCAGGAATTAACAAGTGACTTTAACAACTGACATTCTGTAGAAAGAATGAATCTTGTTGTCATCTCATGCAATTAATTCCCTGGCGGCAAAGAACGCCTTGCATTTAATATTTCCATCGATTATGGGTGAAACCAAAATCTTCTATCAGATCGTTTTTAATTCTTATAATATATAAACGAGAACACTGTCTTTATCCCTAGAGTCACTTCACATCGTATCTCCACGTGAAAAAATGGTCAAGTTCAGTATATATCGGGTAGCGCCGTGTACGGAAACCAGCTTTAAGGGTCTACTATTCGTATTTCGACCGATTTCTTACATATCTCCCTTAAACATTTGAAGTTTTTAAGCTCTTAAAAAATATATGTTATTTTTGAAGATAATATCTAGATACGTTCCACGCCGAAACGCAAATTATATGAAATTCCCTCGATAGAAAAAAATCGCAAAGTATGCTCCGAAAATTATTTTAAACACGTCTATTTCTTTTATTTTACAAGTTATATTTGTGAAAAAATTCACAATGTTTCTTTAAATGATACTTAAGATACGTTCCACGAGATTTTGGCTCTATTTTAAACGAGTCATGTTTTATTAAGCTTTTTCGCAATTTTCGCTGCTATTACACGACTTACAATATTAGCGCGCTCTGTCCAACATTCGTTATTACATATCTCTCCATCTTCTTGTTTTTCAGCGCCGTGCGTTTCAAGAGTGCCGCCTTAAATAATAATAACATTACATTTGTATAGCGCAGTTTTGTGTCACTTCACTTCAAGTGCGCGTAAGAGTAATATATATGTAGGCTACTTGTGGTTGCGTCACAATCACATAGTTTGTAAGTATCTCCATGAACGGAGGGCCTAATAGTTCGATTCCTCGGCTGATGAAGTCCTCTATCACGATACAGGCAACATTTTCCGCTTACTGTGGTGGTAGTAGGAGATTTTCTAATTATCGTCAGGTTATTCGTAACCCGGGAAAGTTTGTGTTTCTTCTAAAAAGAAAATTAAAAATATTCCAGACGAATTCTGGGTTTTTAAAAGTATTTCAAATTAAAATATTGTTTTTGAAAGCAGATGAAAGACTCGTACAGGTTTTATTATTACAAATTGACATATTATACATGATAAAAAATATTAAAATTTTGAACGCAAACATGGGTAAGTTTTTTATATCGGTTACCAATGGTTTTTCTCGTGTGAACTGTAATTAATTAATTTACACGAATCTAAAAAGTATATCTAATCGAAGGTATTATAAAGGTTTTTGTCAGTTCATTTTTTTTTCAGTTTCGTATAAAAATATTTAATTAAAAATTTTGCAAAACTTGACAAATTATTATTTTGAAAACGCAAAAAGTTGTTTCATAGAATTATTTCCAATTTTTCGTGAGTTGTTATGGTAAACTCTTGTATACAAACTGAAAGCGTTGTGTTCTATCTTTCTAATACACCTTAAGTCATATTTCTCACCCTGATACAAAATGGAGCATGAATTTTATGACTCCGTATCAGGCTGGGAAATATCTCCCAAAACACGGATTGTTTGATGTCTGAGAGGAATATCTCGAAAAATTGTTATCGGGGTTAAATTAAAATGTCAGAGTAAGCGGTAAATTCAAGTACTGGATTTATAAAAATCATAAAGGCCACAAGAAAACTAGGATCATAAGCTAATACTTTGCATAAAGGAACCGATTTTATGATAATTTCTCGATCAACTGACGGAATAAAAAGAACTAAATTCTATCGGAAAAATACCGAAAAACTTTATTTATATTTAAGCAGCGGCATACCCCACTTCTACCGATTTATTACATATACTCCTTAAATACTTTAAGTTTTAAAGCTCTTAAAAAAAAATATATATATATTGTTATTCTTGAATAATATCTATACATTCCCCGCGCCGAAATGCAAATTATATGAAATTCCCACGATAGAAAAAAATCGCAAAGTATGCTACGAAAATTATTATAAACACGTTTGTTTCAGTTATTTTACAAGGTATGTGTATACGAAATTCACAGTGTTTCATTAAATGCTGTTTTATACAACCCCCGCGAGATTTTTGCATTATTTTAATAGAGTCCTGTTTTATTAAACATTTTCACAATTTTCGCTTAAATATTATCGATTTTAACATTAACGCACTCTCTCTGAATTTCGTATTCACATATCTCTCCATCTTCTTTTTTTTGAGCGGGTATACCGCGCCTTTAATTGGCAACGCTTTTACATTACATTTGACATTGTTTTTTAAATTTTGTCATCGAAAAGAAAAAACCTCAGAATAAGTATTAAAAAAATAAGAATTATTATATCTGATCTGTTTGTAAACGGAAGTGGTGCCCTCTGTCATTTTCAAAAAGAACCGTTGAAGTATAAAACAGCATCAAACAGCAGAAAAATAAAAATTGAAACATTTAAAAGCTTGGATTTTGAAACCAACCCATTTTCCGAAAAAAAATCCCAAAAGAAAAATTTCGAAACCTCGCACAAATCAATCAAAAAGATACATTTACCGACCAATTTTCCGACTCATTTTCCGGCTGAAAATTTTTCATATTTTCCAGTTTTTCCCGGAGGACTTTTTTTTCAGAAAAATAAAAATTTCCCAGCATGGAAAATATTTAAACTTCACGTAATAACAAAATATAAGTGTCTTAAAAAAAAATTCTCGACCCGTTTTCCGAGTTTTCGAGAATAATTTTTTATGAAAAATAAAATTTTCCAGGATCTAAAATTTCCCAACATGAAAAGTTTGCAAACTTCAAAATACAAAATCCAAAATAAAAATGTTTAAATGTTTTTACTAAAAAATCCTGACCCACATTCCTAGCAATTTTTATCATAAAAAATAACAATTTTTGAAAACGAAAAATTTACAAAAATTCTGATAATTAATATCAAAAAATCTCCAAACTTCAATCACGATAAAACGCGATCATATTTTATAACAAACAGCTTGAAGAAATTAAGAGACAGGAATACATTTCAAGTATAATGGTTCGCAAAGCTAGTCAAAATAGAAATATATACATTTCAACAAGCACGTACTAAAACATTAATTTAATTCTACAAGCAAATATATAAAATAAAAATTTCCACGGCAGAGCATCACCTTATACAACGGCTATAAAGCTGATTGTGCAACTATGCTAATGAATTGATAAAACCCACATAAAAAATAAGAATACATAATAAAACAAAGCTGCAATCGGAAAATTCACAAACAGCACCAGTTCTGTGGATACTGTCATATCATCACTGTTATGTATTTTACATCACTAGTAATAATCTAGTTGTTATTTATCTATGGTCTCTATCTAATGTGTCGTATGTCAAAGTCATGATTAATAAAGTCTTTATTGTAAATCAGTGAACAGTGTTTCCATTAAGTCATTCACTCCATATAACAAACTCCAACGGCTCGGAGGGCTTTGAAGCAAAGAATGGACGGTGACCTCGAGTGTTTTCTCTTGGGGTAAGAATAATCTCGTCGAATTCAATGTTTCAAAGACTCAATCATGTCTGATTATGTCTAAAAGGGATCGAAATGAAAATCTAGTCTCCTTCAACGGAAGCAATCTTACGAACAGACCCTCCATTGATATGCTTGGTGTAGTTATAAGTGACCAGCCCTGGTACGGGGGCTCCATCGAAGCCGGAGTAAAACTAGCCTCTCAAAAACTGGGCGTACTGTACAGGGCCCGCAGATGCTTTAATAGTACACAACTGCTAACCCTGTACAAATCGCAATTGCGCCCTACGGTTGAATTTGGCAGCAAAAATACAAAATACACTCGACTCTGTACAGAAACGGACGGTCCGTTTGATAGATTCTCCCATCTTAACGAACGGATTGCAATCTTTAGAGCACAGGCGTCGGGTGGGAATACCATCCCTGTTCTACAGGTATTTCAATGGAAGACGCTCTGAGGAACTAGCGTCATTGAGCCCTTCGGCACCGGTGCATAGTCGGGAGACACGCCAAACGCCTGCCCAACATATGTACACAGTCGACATTTGTCACATGAGAACGGGTCGCTTCTTCGACTCGTTCTTGTGTTCAACAGCTCGGCTGTGGAACGAATTGCCGGCCTCTGTGTTTCCTCCTTCCTACAACTCGGGTCTCTTCAATACCAATGTTCATTCCTTCCTCTCCTCAAAAAACAATAAAAAAGTTTAACAAATGGCTCATTTTACGTTTTTTTCTAACTTAAATTGCTGATGACGAAAAAAATAAAAGCTCACAGATATTTTACTAAGCAAATGTAGGAGTATTATAAACAACTTGGTCGTTTCATATAAAAATAATTAATAAAAAATTCCCAAATTTTTTTTTTCAATTTGAGGCTGGAAGCTTTGGTTTCATAAAGATTTTGTGTTCAACTTTTAGATTTGAATTTAAAACGTGCTGTTTTCTCTTTCTAACACCAGATTACGTTTCTAATCAAGATAGCGAAGAAAGCACAACGATTTCTACGAGACCTTTATGAGTTGTTCCAGAAAGCGAACGAATTAGCCTGAGGGGTTAATATTATTGGTAAGGCTTACATAATTGACTTCGAGATATCCTTTATTATATATAATACTTGCAACTTCTCATACAAGCTCAGCCAAATTACGTCTCTAACCCCTCAGGCTAACTAGTTCGGTTTTCGGAACACAAAGGTTCGGTTTCACAAAGGTTTCATAGACTGCGTGGTCGAGCGGTATGGCTACTGACTCGCAATCCGAAGGTCGCGGAATCGAATCCCGGTGTGGTCAAATAAATTTTATTTGATTAATTTGTGTTATTTCACAATTAATTCATTTAAAATAATATACGCGGCACGTTCCAGAGTGGAAGATACTCTCAGTATCGCCCTGGTGTAAGACCACCATTCAGAATTGAAACGTTGCTTGAAATGGCTTTGGCCGTGTTTGATGACCAGATCTGAATAGCCAGGTACTTAACTACCTTCCTCTTCCCCATTTACGAAACCAACGTTTCGGCCCGCAATTTGAAAATAAAAATTATGAACATTTGCGAATGTTTTAATTAATTATTTTTACACGAAACGACAAAAAATTGAGTTGACGATATCGTTTATAATATATTTGCCTAATAAAACGTGTGCGTTATTATTTTTTTCGTTACCAGTAATTTTAGACATTTCTTAAACTTTTTAATGTTTCAAATTTTTTATTTTAAATTGTCAGACAGAAGAATTTTCACTGACTTTGTATTTCTATATAAAATTCTACATAATTTAGTTGATAGTCCGGTATTGCTTGAATTGATAAGCTTCCGGATTCCACAACGTAATACAAGAAGTCAGGATTTATTTCAGTGCAGAAATTCTGAGACTAACTACCATGTGTATTCCTCTTTACCCAGAATACTAATGGAAGGAAACAATTACACCAAGTCCGTGGACATCTTCAGTTTATCTTTAAACAAATATAAAATATTGTTACTGAAGCAGTTCAGTTATGTACAATAAATGTTGTAATTATTACCATTAATATGTAAAAGCCCTGAAAAAGGGCGTTGATCAATAAATAAATAAATAAATATTTAAAAAATTACATGTTTATTTCTGATAATAATTCTTTTGACCAGCAGGACTCTCTCGGATCATTGCCTTGCACTGCAGATGCATACGTCCGTCACTCCTGGACACGCTGACCCCCAGATTCCTACCTACGCCTAATACCTTTTTCCCAGAACTTCCTCTCCTTTAAAATACCCCCCACACAGCATCCCCAAAGATGACATGGGCCCTGAGGGGAATTATTTTCTTCAGGGCCTCCTGTGTGGAGCTTATGTAAAAAGAATTGAAAGCATATTTCATCACCTTTCAAAAACAGTTTTTTAATTTTCGGATGCGTTTTTATTACAAAATAGGCTCGAGGCCTGAGCGGTTAAAACCTGTTCGGACAGCTTTTATGGGAACAAAAAGGAACCCTCATTTGCATAAGTCACATGATTCTCGCCGATGACGATTTTGTTATTTTCAACATCATCCTGACGACCTTCAAATTATGCAGAGGTCAACATCAAAGCAGGACCAACAATAAAATGTCTAAAAAAATACATGATTCACAGCTTCTTTGATTCAAAAGATGTTCTCATCAACATAATTTAGCTTTAGCAAAATTCAAATACATTAACAAACATTATTAAAACTAAAAATATTCATAGTTATTACAAGACAAAGTGAGCTTTACCAAATAAACACTTTTTAAGCCACTAATTTATTCACCGACCGATTTCGCTCGACTTAAGCTTCATCAGGGTAATTGGCATGCCACAAAATTAAATAATATTTTTAGTTTTAAGTAAGCTCCGAAGAATGGAGAATCGCTTACGAACATTTTGGTTTTAAAACCTTCAATTGGAATTTCACTTTTGTTTTCTTGATTGAATGAATGACGCGAAATGTTGGAAGTTTAAATTAACCCGCTTCCCGACATCCGATCGAGCTGAAATTCGGTAGATAGACTCGATGACAATGCATTATATCAACTATTCTATCAACAATCACATACACAAGCGCGGATATGTAAACGAATTTTTCTGAAATTCGAAGAAATCAAGATTCAAAATTCAGTCCAACCAAAAAAAAGCTTTAAGAGGAATATAAACGCTAGAAATATTTCGATTCTCATGCCTACAAAATTTAAAATCGCGCGTCGTATTTGCACGAGGCAAGTATTGGGACACTGGTTCAGGAAAATCATTAGGCCTCTCCAGCAAAACTCTCAAGACCCATCGCCTTGCACCGCAGTGGGAGGAATGGCAAGTTAGCGAAAAAGTGGTTTTTATTTATTTTGTGCATAATTTTATAAGAATGAAAAAAAAGTTAGAACATACAAAACCTCAAAAATAGTCTTAGCCATAAAGGGTTATTTTTAAAAAATGGTTTCTTGTAATTACTTCATAGTTAAATCATGAAAAAACATTTTTTTTAGTGGTTTACGCTTATATTTTTTGTTGTGTAATTAATAATGTTATTGTAATTCCAATACATAGAAAACCTAGTAAAAGCTTCAATTCATTCGTAGCATATTTTTCGATGTTTATAATGTAAACCGATTCGTCGTAAAGATGAATCTAAATAGTATCTAAATAGAATTTCACGTATAGATTCATCTTAATAGACATTTGAAAATAAAGTGGTAGAGCGGTTGATTACGATCACTGGGTAGGAAGGTTTAAAAAGACATTGAAAATAGATGAATTACAACTGTTATCAAGTTTAATATGTAGAACTCCATTTTTTTTTTTTAATTTCTTTCATATATTCAGTACTAGCTTTTCCCCGCGGCTTCGCTCGCATGGTATTACGGGAAATTACTGTAGCGCTTGCACTTATCAATTATCTCCCCCCCAACCCCACCCCCATCCCCTCCCGCATTCCATATATTCATTCCCTTACATTCAGTTTTCAAACATCTCGCCTACCACCTAAATTTCATAATGCTATAATAGCTCAAAGAAAAAAAGAATTACTTATCCAATTTTGTTCATTCGTTTGGAATTTATGCGCTTACAAACATTTCGGATGTTTATTTTTATTTAAATATTTGGAAGTTCGTTATTATAATAAAAAAAAACTCTATTTATCATTCAGTCTTTATAATCGTTACGAATTATATTTTTAATATAGGAACTCAAATCTGACATTTATTCCAAGCTTGTCCAAAAAAAAAAAACGAATTCTAATATTTAAATTTTCGACGTTAGCAAAAACTCGCTTTTGTTAGCGACAGAAAACTTATAACAAATATAACATATTAATATTTATAATTTCATAACGCCAGAGCTTACCATCATATACAACCTGTAGTCTGCGCATATAATTTAGCTTTATATTGGTGAAAGAATTATTAAAGTCTTTATATTGTGTTATGCGTGAAAAGGTCATAAACAAACTCGAGCAGTTTCGCATTTATAATATTAAAAGTATGGAGTATGGATTACTATTATTTAATTTATAAAAACAGTTAAACAACAAAAGTGAATAAAATTAAGTTTTAATTATTTTTAATAAAAATTATATTTGCCAAGCAGGTGGCATAAAACTAAATGAAAGTAAAAATTACAAAAACAAAGAAATATAAAATTACTACTGTACCTACAAATTTTGATTGTGTGTAATTTAAACAAATGTGTAGGTACTAGGTACTACAAATACATATTGTGATTATCCATTTTGCACTTGTTATCATGTACAATTTTTCTTTTCTTTTCTACCTTATAATGTAATAAAAATATTTCTTTTATATCCCATACTCAATATAAGTAAATAAGATTGACGACTTTTTTTGTCTAAGAACGTGTAATTTTTTTGTTATCACTCTGTTAAATTTTCCAGTGAAACAATAAACAAACGATATATAAAAACGTATCCTATTGAATTTTTTACAAGTAAAAATAAAAAACGTTGTTGGGAGTTTAAGTTCAATTAGTTGAAAGGTGTGAATGCAAATACCGCAGCCGTAGAATTGGAGACCAAGAGTTGTAGCACTGATGATGTGTGTGCTGGCTTTGCATTCGTAAGTTTTTTTCGGAATTCACTTGTGTAAGCGATTTATGGCCAAATTACCAATGTAAACGACATCAAAAGTCACTTAATGTAATTTATAGCAAGTTACAGAAGCTGTTCTTTCGCGAGTTTTTGACATGTCTAATCGCGTCCACGCGAACTTCCAGCCTTCTTACAGCTTATAAAATCAGTATAAGCTGATAGACTTTCCGCAAGAAATGGTACCAAAATGCGCCGTTTGATCGTCAAGAATCAAAAGGCAGTTGTTTTGGAAGGATTTTTTTCTTATAAAACTAGTATTTATTAACACTTATTTAAGTTTTCTGAAAATGGGCATCCTTCTATTCGATGATCAGTTCAACCCTTTCTATTCTCAATGTTTCTGTTTTTAACATTACGAGTTTGAATTCGATTTAGGTTGCTGTCAGGTAACTGTCATTCGGATAAAATGAAAGAACTCCATTAATTTCTGCCTTCGATGGCACAAAAGCACGTGGATAATTGTTTAATTAAAGTCAAATTCTATTTCAACACTTTATTTGGGCCTTTTTATCTTTGTTGAAAACATCGCGTAAATTTGGCAGTAGCAGATCGTTGTTGACAGGAAGCCATCTTACTACAAATAAATTTACAGATGTAAACGGCCGCATGAACAGTTACACAGGTCGAACTTCAGAACAACTTCCGCGAGCATTAATTACCACAAGTTGGATGCATAATATTATGTAAACGCTCCTGTGAGTAACTTCTCAAAAACTTTACTTACGAGTGAAAACCCAGCCTTAAGAAAGACACCACAGGATGGCACCATAATATGTACTTCTTCTTCATATAATTATCACAGTTTTTTGCCTCGATTATAAATCATTTAATATTATTTATAAATCTAAAAGATTGTTTTCTTGCCTGTATGTATTTGAAGATGCACTAAATGCTTAGCGCTTGTTGAAATGCATCATAGATGGCATTCGAATGTACCTACGTTTTGGACAGAAATTTAAAAAAAATTGTAAATGAATTTTAAATAACCCGAGAATTATTGTGAATTTTTTCTTCCTTCGGGTCGAGTTGGAATACCACTTTGCTATCAAGGAACGTAAGGCAATTGTGGAAGCTACCTTTTTTGTGTTGAAGATTGAGCTAAGAGCTTGGAGTTTAAGAGCCTTTCTACTGCAGGGAGACATCCCTTTGTAGGTTAGTGACTCTTTTGATTTACCTTTGGGCAATAAATGATCAGAATTTTTTTAGACAATTAAGCCGTGGATAAAATTCCTTTCACTTCTTTAAGGGTAGAATGCCTGCTTAGTTTGCGGCTATTTACAATAGCCGATGAAGAAGACGGAAGTACTTCAATAATGAATCATTTCTTATGCCACCTTTTGTGCCAGAAATGTCAGCTTTTGATTTACATGTACCATATTTATCTAGTTATTTTGTTAGACACTCAATAATATTTACATCTTATTATAGCGTTTGGGGTCCTCCGATATACTTTCGCAAACTTTTTCCCAAAAACACTTGAGTTAAGACCAGCGGTAAACAAGGTTTCAATAGATTCTTAAATCTACATGTGTGCGTGATATCTCTGTTGCAAATTGTGGCTGCTTTGGGAATGGTTATATGTATACATGTGTTGTTTGATATTGAAAAATATTGATCCAACGACACTTTTATAAAATGCAGAAGACCGGGTAAAGAAACTTGAGCAGATGGGCAAAAAAAATATAGTTCAACATCCCAAAATTAATTAGTTACGTATAAAATTTCAAGTCACTAGAATGTTTGAAAACATTGTACACTTCTTTAGTAAGAAGCCAGGTAGAGTATAATTCGCCTATTTGGTCCCCATTGTATACAATACATTCCGACAACGTAGAAAGGGTACAGAACAAATTTCTAAGATTCATCAACTTTAAATTGAATATTCCAATTCAAAATATTAACCATGTCCTTTGATGAAAAACTTAACTTGATTACGTATCATATTCATATCCGCCTGTCATACAGGCGGATTATCTCTGACCTGGTACTATTAAATAAAATTATTAATAATTGCATTGACAACCCTGAAATTCTCGCCAAAATAAAATTTTATGTATCGATCAGAAACACGAGGCAAAGTGCTACCGTTTTCTGTGACAATTTTAAAACTAACTATGAAGCTCATACACCTATAAACAGACTACATCATTTTGGCAGCAAATTTTGGAATATTGTAGACATGTTTAAACATTCCGTATTAGTTTTAAAACGAAGTCTTTATAATCACTTTACTGAAATGTATGATTAGTCTGTCGTGAATACACTCTGTCTCCGTAGTGAATACACGTTATTTTTATGTTTCTTTATACATAATTCGATTTCCATACTGCAGACTATTAATTTTAATTGTATATATTGTAAATCATTATATATTGTATACCATGTACCTTATATAACTGTATTGCTTGTTAACTTACCTTGTAAAAGCCCACTAGGGTGTAAATAAGTAAATAAATAAATATAAATAATTATTATTTTAGACATAAAATATGATTTGATGGCAAACTTAATTCAACAACAAATCAAATAATGAAAAACTAGGGGCTTTTCATTTTCAAAAGCCAAGATAACGATGTGCCAAAAATCACTTGATTACACTGGTCTGTAACGAAATTCTCCTTCAAAAAATTACATCACGTATGAAGATTTTAATGCTATGAATTCGTTCCTGTTGGCCAATTTTTTTCTATCACGTCTAGATTTTGTGATATGAATTTTTCAAAATATCAATTTATGTTTAATTTATCAAATTTATGTTTTGTTGAAATACTGTATGATGCTGCAGGGTTTCTTCGAGAACTGAGTTTCCCAGAAATATCTGATGAATGGAGACTTTTTATTGATGCCTCGAAGATTAGTTTAAAAGCAGTTTTACTCTACAATGGTAGGTAATAAATACCCATCAGAGCCCCTCGCACATGCAACAAACATGAAAGAAAATTATGAAAATCTGCTGGTATTACTTGAAAAAATAAAATATTCTCAATTCCTATGGAATATTTGTGCTGATTTAAAAGTCGTAGCTATACTTACTGGATTGCAAGGAGGATACACCAAGTTTTGCTGTTTTCTACGTGAGTGGGACAGTCGCGCAAGAGATAAACATTACAAAATAAAAACTTGGCCACAAAGAAAAAGCTTGACACCTGGACTTAAAAATGTATATCAAGAACCTTTAGTGCCAAGTGACAAAATTTTTCTGCCACCACTTCAGAGTTGGGACTCATGAAAAACTTTGTAAAAGCCATGAACAAGGATGGTGCAGGCTTTCAATATCTCAAAACGAAATTTCCCCGAATCAGTGATGCGAAATTGAAAGAAGGAATTTTAGTAGGTCCGCAAATACGAGAGTTTATGACGGATAAAGCTTTTAATTCCAATGGAGCGACAGCGCAATTTAAAACTTTTTTCTCCGATTGCTCGAGGTGTTTTGGAAATCATTTTGAATATTTTCCGCCCACATTAAAAAAATCATACCTCCGAATTTTAATATTGAGACATACAAACTGATTATAGTTCTATATAGCCAATGAATTCACCTAACTTTTGTCGATTATCACATATTCATAGGATTTATAAAAAAAATATTATAAAATCATAAACTTCTACTAAATTACTTACAAATAAGGGAAAATTTGCCAAAATTGGCAACAAAGCAATCCGAGGTATTTTAAATAGTGCTATATTGTGGCAAAAAGCGCTCCAGTGGTTAAACAAAGCGGAAAAAAGATTTTGGGCGACTTTTATAGAAGTGTGTCATAATTTCCTTGGTAATACAAAAGCTAATAACTACAGACAAATCATTCGAGAACTTCTTTCTGCTTATAAAGCTTTAGGGTGCAACAATATGTATATCACTCAAAATTCATTTTTTGGACTCGCACGTAGATTTCTTTCATCGGTACCTTATTAGATGAGCATGGTGACAGATTTCATCAGGATATTATGCACATTGAAAGACGCTACAATGGAAAATGTTTAGCAGCAATGCTTGCTTATTTCTGTTGGTCGATTCACCGAGAAACTCAGATGGATGTGATGAAAAGAAAAAACTACAAAATTACTTGAATTATATCACCATAATGAGATAAATTTACAGATATTTTTATAAATTGTGACTGTAAACATAGCATTTTTCACTGTAAAACTTAGAGGGAATAACCAGGCAAACCGCAAATATGGCATTTTAAAATCAAATTTTAGACGTATTGACTCTTTTCCAAAAAAAATTATAAATTGATTTCGAAAGACTGTTCTTTTATCTAGTAAAGCTTTTTTTAAATTTTGAGAAAATATGTTTATTTTTAGTACAATAAGGTTTTACCGTAGGTCGTTGGCAGATTTGTTCAATTTTCAAACAAAATTTTGTATTGTACAACATATATTTCAAATCATATAATCATGCAGTAAAGTAAATCAATAAATTATTTGGGAAAGCTACTTTTCAGAATTTTAATTTAAGTTCAAATAAAATCATAAAAAAAGATCCGCGCCCTTCTTTTGTGACGAAAATACTTCAGTTTTTCTATTTATTTGCGGTCTTACAAACTAATATATTTAAAAAAATACATTCTTATTTTGCTTAGACATTATTGAAAAATTACAAATACTTTTGATTAAAAAAATAATTTCAATAGTTTTATCATCACGAGTTTGAGCATTTCTGAATGTAGGTGAAAAATATCAAAGCAAATTTTGAATGAAATAAAATCGATATTGAGTTTATTTATTTATTTATTTATTTATAAATAAACGCCCTTTTTCGGGGCTTTTACATATATAGCATAGAAAAAACATTTTATTGTACATAACTGAACTGCCTCAATAACAATATTTTAAATTTATTCAAAGATAAATTGAAGATGTCCACTGACTTGGTATAATTGTTTCCCTCCATTAGTATTCTGGGCAAAGAGGAATACATATGATAGTTAGTCCCAGAATTTCTGCACTGAAATAAATCCTGACTTCTAGTATTACGAAGTGGAATTCGGAAGCTTATCAATTCAAGTAATACCGGACTATCAACTAAATCATTTAGAATTTTATATAAAAATACCAAGTCAGTGAAAATTCTTCTGTCTGACAATTTAAGCATATTCATATCGTTTAAAAGTGTGTTGTAGTTGAACATATTTGCTGAAATACCCATTTTAAAATTTAGAAAACGTAAGAATTTGTTTTGTATTCTTTCAACAGCTTGTACGTGCATATTAAGTTAAAATGCTAGTATGGAGAAAAATTAATCTAATCGGAACCGCCCTATACAGTTGCAAGGGTACGATCGCAAGATCATCGTTCGACGAATGGTATTTTTTCACTTTTTTGTAATTGTTGTTACTTTATATCATTTTTTCATATGGACATAATATTTAAAATCTATGAGCTGTATCCATTTGCATGTTAAATTCCGTGTTTAGAGCACTAAATATAATGTTATCATGTATGAAAACAATGAGAAAAAAAAATTTTTTTTTTGCAGACCAGTGTTACTTGCAAGCAAGTGCCTCGTTGTGATATTCAGAATCACTGGTTAAAGTTATATAAAAATATTTTATTTATTTGCCAACGTTAAAATTCTTTATTTGTCAAAAAACATCTGTTACACAGGGATTTGAAACATATGTCATGCACTTCAAATATAAAGAAGATTTCTTTTCAAAACACTTAATTAATTCGCTTTTGTAATTTTAAATTACATTGGAACACCGCAGGAAAACGTTTCACAATGATGAAGAAAATATTTTTCACATATTCGGTAATAAACCGTCAAGAATTATGTGTGTCAACTTATCACATATTAGCATAATTTACACGTAGAGTAAAATAAACAAAAAATTGATAAAAATACAATTAAAGGAAACATTTTTAAAGAGTTTTGTATACAATAAATGCAATAATTTAGTTGCAATACAATACACTCAACACCGATAAAAAATCATCAACATTGAAATGCAATTTGATTCACATACCTTTAGCGACCTATTTAGCACGTATCATGGACGCTAACTTGTCTGAGGATATGCACGAGTGATCAATCTCCCACTTGGAAACATTGCGTAACTTCGTTTATTTCATTTTAACTCAAAACGAACAACAAAAACAAAAAGACACCGGAACCGATTTTGGCTAACCTACAATAAATATTTTTTGTTTATCTTATTTCGGCAAACGTCAAACCGGAGAGTGTCGATAATACAGGGAACTTTGTGTCAGAAAGAAAATAGCATGTTTGCAAGAGTGTCGATAATACAGGAAACATTGTGTCAGAAAGAAATTAGCGTCTTATTTGTTTCATAGATGGCGTGGCAAATAAGAAATGGCGCTTTATTTGAATTCATCATTAGCGAGTAATTTACAACAAATTTATCTAGATAACTATGCCATATTACCAAAACAAACACCCCGAACGAAAACAAACCCCTGCTTTTGAGTTGAATGGTTTATTTTTGTTTCGAGTGATCTGTCTATGCCTGCTTTGCTCCTGTCAGCTGTCGGTGTTATAATCATGATATTTCTATTATATTGATACTAATATATCGACAATTTTTAATATTCAATTTGTGTTCATGATTTACAAGATGTCATTCATGGTAATTTATTTCTTATAAGATTATCTTGCTTTCTGAGTTTGAGGTTAAAATTCTAGCATTCGCATAGTAATGATTTTAATTGATAATAAATCATGACGTTAGGTATGTTTTTAGGTTTTCACGTCCAAAAGTATTTTTGTTATTTATTTTTGGGGTGTTATGTCGTGTTTCGCTACCTCCTTCTTTAGCCAACGTTTCGGACAGCGTTACAGTGTCCGAAACGTTGGCTAAAGAAGGAGGTAGCGAAACACGGCATAACACCCCAAAAATAAATAACAAAAAAAATCATGACGTTGTTTGAGAAGTGGGCAGAGAGCTTCACATTCATTCATTATCTCTTACATACTCTTCTGTTATTCTGACTCTTGGCGCGACGCTAATATATGATTGGCCATGCCATTTCTTTTTCAATCGTCTCCGGCTTCTTCTTCCATTCGATGGCATTAATAACAATGGCATCTTCCGTTATTTGGTTGAGCGGTCCAAAGCGTAGAGTTCTTACCTAGGAGTCACGGGCTCATTCCTCTGCTAGCAAAGTCCTCCATCATCGCACAAGCAACATTTCATTTCTTTAAAATGGGTAATGGTTCAAATATTGTCAGGTTATTGAAAACACGGGATTGCTTGTCTGTCTTTTACCAATTGTGATTGAATAATATTTATTTCAGGTGAATCGTCTAACAAATCAATCAGTTTTGCTTACGTGGAGTTTGTAGAAACACAGGAATCAGTAGTAGGAGATTCAGGAATGCAATCCATATCACAAACAGAGATAAACGATTCCCAAACATGAAGATATAACTTTTTTTAGAGGACTGCGAGAAGCTCGTAGACATTATAAATATATAATTGAAAGCAAGACAAAATATTCCAGGCATCGAAAGTTGAGAGATGTAGCGTGGCAGAAAATCAAAGCTGAATATAATAAAGGTTCAAAAGCGGACAGTTTTAAGACCAGTAAAAACTTGGTAATGAAATATAAAGCCATCAAAAAAGCTGTCCGGAAGAAATGTAACTTAATAGAAACAGAATCCATTTTTGCAGAACCTCTTGACCCTTTGGAGTCCAAGGTTAGTCGAATGATGAGTCAATGCTCCAGTAAGTTATCGAGCATTTTGGGTAACTTATAGACATATATGTATATACATACATATATTTTTTAAATATTCTTTGTCAAATTACGAATAACCTGGTAAGTATTTTGAATTCTTCCTTCTTTCATAAATAAGTTGAAAATGTTGGTTCTTTTACGTTAACTCTACTTGGGAGTCTGATTACATATTTGGGGATGTTGTGTGGAGGATCTTTTTGAGGAAAGGAAGGAGTGAATTGTTACAGGAGGGATGAAATCATTCCACAGCCGAGCTGTAGAATGATTGGAAGTCGTAGAAGCAATCCATTCTTGTGCCTCAAAAATGTCAACCATGTATGTACCTACAAATGTTGGGCGCATATTTGGTGAATTTCCTGACCTTGCATCGGTGCAGAAGAGATCAATTGCGCTAATTCCTCAAAGCATCTTTCATTGAACTTCCAGTAGAACAAGGATGGCATTCCCACCTGATGCCTTTGCTCTTAAGATTGCAATCTATTTATTAACCTTCCAGCAGGCGCGCTGATGCAAAATTTACGACAAATGCGCCTTATTGCCTCCCCCACTTTTACCACTTAGTTGTAAGCATCGAGCTCCTAGCTATTCGAGGGTCAGTGTCTCTCTTAACTACAGGCATACCGGGTGTGCTTAGAAGTTTATGTTTTTCATTGATATTTGGAAATTTCCATTGAGCGTCTTAAAATTTTATACAAGTTTGCCTGTCCAGGAAAGGCTCCAAAGCGTCAAAGAATTTTCCAAAATTAATTTTTAAAAATTAGCATTGACCATGATGAAAGAACATCTTATCTTCAGATCAAATGTCAAACATTTACTGAAAGATGTAAGTGCTTTTCTCAAAGTGAATTACGGTCGGGAAGTTGAACCGATAACAGAAAAAGAAAAAAGAAGCCCTCCAAAACGCGGTGTTCGTCGGTCATATGCACTGGAGAAGAAAAGATCCTCAGCGTTAATGTAGTGTTGCCATTACCAGTCTTTTACCCAGTCCTTTACTTTAGATTTCCCTAAAATAAAATACCATTTACATGGAGAAAACTTGATGACGTAAAAATACGACAATAATAATAATAATTTTTGGATGATTTCTATAGCGCCATTTTTGTGAGAAAATCACCTCAAGGGCGCTTGAGGCGCTTGACAAGCGCCCGCACAAGAGAAATTACTCAGCGCGCCCGCTGGAAGGTTAAGATAGGGAATCTATCAAACGGACCTCCCGTTTCTACACGATGTCAATGGTTTTTTTCCAGTATTTTGGAGCTCCAGATCAGAGGTGGTGGCCTGTGCAATGATTGACAATTTAACAAGCAGAGGATTTAACCTGCGACACTTTTGACTCACTATTTGATTTTTCAGACGAGACAACCAAAGAATCAAGCTGTTATGCCCATATGGAATTTTTAGAAACTGTATAATCAAAAGTGGATGATACGGAAATACAACCTTCACCAATAACAAAGCTGGAAAATGCTCCAACAAGAACTGATAATTTTACTCCAAAAGAAATCAATTTGCTTGTAAATCTAGTTCATAAATATAAAGATGTAATGTGTAGTAAGAAAAATGGCATCACGCCACTGCGTGGTCAAAGGAGGCAGCCTGGAGGAAGATTAAAACCGAGTTCAATAAAGACTTATCCAATGGTTTTAGAACCACTAGAGGTCTGATAAATTAAAATAAATTAACTATAAATTGAAATAAAAAGCCAAAGATAGAATGCGGAAGAAATTTAACTTGTTGAAAGCAAACTCCGGTATAGCTGAACCCCTTGCCCCTTTGGAATCTACCGTCAGACGAATGATTAGTCCAAGTCTTGGTGGCAATGACCTTGATTCTGGTGCTATTATTGTGGGTATGAGAAATATTTTAGTTTTGTTTTTGATTGAGATGTATAAACGTGCCATGGCTTATGACTTTTAAGGCATCACGTTGTGCAACAGTCTGAATCGGGCTGCTAATAATAACAAAGTTTTTCTTTTAGACGGCAATAAGGCTGAAATTCTTGCTTAACACTAGCCTCCATACGTCCCTTTCTTGTGCTGACTGTTCGGCCTCCGTCCATGGCAGTCTCATCCTCTCCTCACACAGTTTCTGGAGTTGCCTCAACCAGCTGTGTCTGGGGCGGCCCACTGGACGTTTACCTTCAGGAATAGCACTTTGTATCTTCCTCGGAACTCGGTCATCAGGCATTCTTAGTACATGCCCAAGCCACCTCAGTTGCGATTTTTCTATCAAGAGTAGCAGTGGTTCAATAATTAGATCGTCTCGGATCGTCGAGTTTCTTATATGATCCCATTTCGTAACCCCTCCCACTCCTCTCAAATACCTCATTTCGGCAGCTTGGACTCTAGGGTGCGTTCGTTCGCTTAGCATCCATATCTGGTGGCCGTAGGTGAGCGTCGGGCGATATACCGTTTTGAACACTGCCATCTTTGCCTTCATACTGAGCTCGGCTTTCCTTATCACTGAGCTGTAGAGAGGACGCAACACACCGCTTCCCGCACTATAATAGTAATATCTAAAGCATTTATTTTGCTGTATAAGCTGTTTTGCAAATTATTATAAACTCTGTTTCTATTTTCTACTAAAAACCTTTGTTTTACACATTTATTTCAGGGGAGGCCTCGGAGTCAATTATTGAGTTTAATAATCCACATAAATTTAACATTGATGATGCAGAAACGAGATCGGCAAGAACAGTCATAGATCCAACTCTCAACTCTTAGATAATCATCACAGAAGAAATTTTGAATCTCCAGCCTATATATATTATAATAAGCCAAATATTGTTCAACCCTATAAAACATGTTTGACATTCAGTTGGAACTTCTTGCAAGACAAAAAAGAATCTTGGAAGAGTAATATGCAGAAAAAATAAAGGAATGGAAATTTTGCAAGGAGGAGAGGAATGAAAAAAGAAAACAATGGGAATTCTTGGAGTATGAAAGGCAGGCTAAAAGAAGGGAATGGGAGTTTAGAGAATATGAAAGAGCCGAAGAAAGAAAGAAAGGGAATCTAAAGAACATGATAGAAGATGCAAAGAGAGAATATATGTTAGTACCTTGATGCATGACGGACATTCATATGAATAATTATATATTTGCAACTATTTGTTGTATTTTTTATTTCTTTATGTGATACCATGCTATAGCGCACAGAGTCATGGCAAACCATGTGAAGAATTTTGTGATGCTGACGGAATTGGGGGAGGGAAAAGAGAAGGACATGGTAATTCCAATCAGGTTTCTTAACAACTAAAGTCGTGTCATGGACACATAGAAGCAGAAGACCTCCATGTTGCTGTAATTTCCAAAAAGATTTAGTAATCTAGTCTTAAATATTTATTGTTCATAAATAATACATATTTTTATATTTACAATTATAATATACACATAAAATATTAAAAATTTTGTTATGGTCTGAGTTATTGAAATTTTTTAGCTGTCGGGGGAGGGGGCATAGCATCCGAGCCAAGTGACATTTTAACTATCGGGGACACAGTATTCAAGCCAAGTGACATTATTTCATCTATCCTGGGGGGCATAGTATGCAAACCAATTGACATTTTTCTACTATCGAGGGGCATAGTAATCAAGCCAAGTTACATTTTTTTCAACTATCAGGGGACAGAGTATTTAAATCAAGTGACATTTTTTCGACTTTCGGGGGACATAGTATCCAAATCAAGTGAATTTTTTTCAACTATCGGGGGACATAGTACAAATATTCACGCAAGTGACATAATATATTATTTTAATATTTCGTGAGGAGAGGTAGGGAGTTATTATCGATCACTGCTTAAATGGATGTTTTTCCTACCTTAAAATAATTTATGTTCTATGGACTAACTATGATTATTAATAGGAAGTATTGCTTCATATAACTGCTATAAGGATGTTGTTGTTTCTCTGAATCTTGTGATTTGTTTGCCTTCTTCCGGTACATCCAGTTTAGTTTCAGAATTTGTATTTGCAAAGTTACCTGAAAAGATATCAACTGAATTAGTATAAATAATAACCTGACCACAGTTTTCTAATGGGTCGAAGTCCCGGAAGAGGTTTACTTAATAAATTTGAAAAACTTACCATTTAAAAGTTGTATCAATTCATCTTCTGTTGAACAGTACAAAAAGCTGTCCTTTATTTCTGTTTGTAGCTTTTCTTTGATGGTTGGCCGACATCGCAGAAATATAATTGTTTTGCTCAACTTTTTGAAGTCTGTCAGCAAGGATTTGATGCCCTAAAAAAAATAAATCTGTTAAAAATTGACATACTACCGGCATCTATGGGTTGCTTGAGCAAACACCTATGGTTTTTCTACTTGAACAAATGGTGCGAACCTTGGCTAGTGGCTGTGGTCAGTAGATCAATTAGCAAACTGTTTTAACCACTCACGCTTACAAACGTCAGATATTGTAGCTGTTATTATCTGTGAATGTGTGCATTTTTTTATTCTATAAAAAGGCTAGTATTTGAGTAATTACGGCTTCTTTTCTACGCAAGTTCAGTTAGTAAAACAACTGCCAGATGTTGGCCCGGTGTATTCAGTATTAACACCGTTATTGTTATACATTTAAATATGTTATCTGTGATATAAAAATATAAGTGGAATTTCTTGCAAAGGAGTTATTTATTTAAAGGATCCTTACAATTTAAACATAAATCGACACTCAAAAAACATATTTTGTATCGTCACATTTCTTCTATCACTTTGTATTTACTTTTGAATGCATGTCACATCAATCTTCGTCTCTCCCTCTTGTCATGGAGTTTTTAAAGAGATTTAGGTTGGAGTGTTTCCCACGGGTTGGTCAAGAGGTAAGAGACTCTCGACTCTCAATCCGAAGGTTGCGGGATCGAATCCCGGAGGGGCAAATATTTTTTATTTAATTAATTTTTGTTATTTCACAATTAATTAATTTAAAAAATAATATGTACTTAGTATATTTGCGGCACGTTCCAGAGTGGAAGATACTCTCAGTATTGCCCTGGTGTAAGACCACCATTCAGAATTGAAACCTTGCTTTAACCGTATTTGGTGACCAGATCTGAATGGCTGGGTTTCCCACCTTTCTCACCCCCATCTCTTTCCCCTCAGCTTCACTACATACCCCAATTGGGTATGCCATAGTCTCACTGGCTCCAGATGGGAGCAGCTTGTGAGGTATTCACACAAAAAAATGTATATATACCTCGTTACATATGATCAAAAGCAGAAACAGGTCGAGAAATAGTGTTAAGCGGGAACCATTATTTAAAATGGTTTTGATCGTGTATTTGGTTATCAATCAAATGTGACACCCCAACCTTGCTAAAATACTTTCTGATTCATACATCGATCAAATTCTTATTGATGGGTTCATGGTTGGGATATTTTAGAATGAGAATTGTTACCTGCAAGCTTGTCCAATCAGCCCTTTGTAAATGCATGCAATCTATGACAATGATTTGATTTCCGCTGATGTCCACTGCATCCAACGACTTGGAGCTCCCTGCCTTTCCTATCCTCTCACGGAAATAGTTGGCTGAGGGGAAGAATAATCCCCCACTAGGTGTCACCACCGTGTAAGAAGTGTTGGGATTTAGCTGAAAAACAAACCCACAATCTATCAATAATCAATACATTAGTTGGAACAGATTTAAAAAAACCACACTAGTAATTATCAGGTAATAACTTTTATTGGAGATAGATTTACCTATCTAATGACAATATTATTTATTTATTTTATCAGGTTCTCCATAAAACAGTTATACACCAGAATATTATGGAGAAGATGACAAAATTTAGAGAAAAAAGTGTATGGGGGCAGTTTCATTATCTTGTGACGTATGTCAGAATATAGTTACTGAATTCTCTGTAGGTGACATTGAAGATGTCGATGCTCAATAGAGATTCACTTAGCAGTTGAATTGCTCTGTTTATTGGCGCATTTTGAAAGGAAGAAGTTATCGCTTTCGGAGCATAAAAAAGTGCTTGGGATCTCCCACGACTGTACGCGTTAGGGACATATAAGTTAATCTCCTTCAACATGATACCATAGACAAGACAGGTGCATTAACATGCCTGAAGGGGTTCCAACACGGTCGACCGGCTTGAAACAAGCATTTAGATTTTTGCCTGAGCCAAGCACGTTTGATCGCTTTCCTAGATGCGATTTAATATTTTTTTCTTGACGGGACGGCTTAATACGCAGTTTGACCATATTTTCGACAGGCTTGATCAAGCAAGAGTAAAGTGGTATCTTGACTTGTACCATTTTTGGCATATTTGTTTCTTTTTATTCATCAATGGACTATTTGTCAGTAAATAAATAAATAAATTCAAACTCAAAGCTAAAGTTAAGAATGATTTATCTCTGTTAGACCCCATTTCAACCATAGTCACACAAAATAATTTTATTTGTCCACCTGCACCGACGAATAAATATATAAACAAGCTGCTTGAGCAAACAGAACCAAATTACGTGCTTGTTGTCCAGATGTTGACCGTGTCGGAACCCCTTGATAGAGCAATATAATAATCATGTAATATTATTTGTATTGTCGAAAAGCAAAGGTTTGTTGCTTACCATGACTATTTCCATGTTCAACTTTGGTCTGGAGTTGAAATATAAGAGCAATACTATGTCTATGGCGATCCCAACCAATATTCCATACTCAACTCCAAGGAATAGACAAGCTATAAATGTACCAAACAGCGGCACCAAGTCCAGTTCTGAAATATGAGAATAAAATGTGTTATATTTTTAAGAATTTTTTTTTGAAGCGAGAAATGGGAATCTGGGTCTTAGGGATGCCAATGTTAGAGGAGGAAAGAAACACAAAAGCCAGCAAGTCTTTCCTTGTGTGTATAGTTATTATTGTAAGAAAGAGAGACTATTTTTTTAAACTTACTGCTGTTTCTCCACAGGTCTCTAACTATTCCAATGTCAATCATAAACATCACAGCACATATTATCACGGACGCTAGTGCTGCCTTCGGTATGAAGTAGAAATATGGCGTCAGGAATCCTAGCGTCATCAGGACTATTATTCCTGAAATAAAATCACATTCATTAGTTTACATGGTCAGTGATGAATAGCACTTTAATAATGATACTAAGCATCTAAAACTGATGATCCCAAGACGAACATCAAATTTTTTTGCCGATAAAAGAAGAAAAGGAGAAATTTATCAATAAATGAAGTCATACAAGACACAACAGAGGGTCAGAGTTGGTCCAGAAGAAGTATTCTTCAGGGACCCTGTGGCGGGCCATTCTATATGTCTCCATTACAACCAACAAATATTACTATGATTCAGAAGGATCATTCTTGCTTGCCGCACTAAAATGCGTCATCATGCCAAAGGAGATTACAGCCTGGTTTAAAAACCTTATTCCCGGTCTGTCTAGCTCCAGTAATAGTGTAAATTAGTGGATCAACAGATTTTTATGATAGTTATTACTTTCATACCAGTATATAGTCCTGCTCCTGGGGTCCTCACTCCGGAAGCGTTGCTGACAGCACTCCTGGAGAAGGAGCCATTCACTGGAATGGACTGCACAAAGGAACTGACCACGTTGGCTAGGCCCAGGGCAATTATTTCTTGACTTGCATCAAGCACTTTTCCTTTAGCTAAAAACATTGATAAACGGTGATAATTACAACATACATCTAGCACAATATCATAAAAGAAGATTATTTTCTGTAATTAACTTTCAAGGTGATGTGCTTTAGGAATTCGCATTAGCATTTCAGAGCAATTTTCAAGACAATTTGTCATTCAGAAGTACATTAACAGTATTTAAACTGTCTTGGACTGTGAAAAGTTGGTTAAAATATTCCCTTTTTACTAAGCAGATACCTCAAAAATTACTTATCTATGAACCAGCTAGTTTTTAAATAAAGTGGTATCTTTCTGAAGGAGATAGCATTAACATTTAACCATTATTAGGACACTTCGACCTCTTGAGTTAAATGCAACTGTTGGGAGTGGAATGAATAGCAAATGGAAAGCAATAGCTATAGAAAGTACATCATTTCATACAATGTGGTGCCAATGTCCTGATATGACCTGAAGAAAGCTCAGACACTTAGAGACTTATGTCGTGAAACCAGAAGACCGTCAATACCGATGAAAACCCTGGTCAATCTAATTAAAAAAACTGGGGACTGTCAAAGAAATCAGGTGAAATATGGGAGAGAGCCAATTGGGCGAATGGTTTCATTAGAAATCAGTAGGTTCTCTCCATCCTCTACAATTCAATCTTCCACTTTTCATAATGGCTCTATGGTTCAGGTACATCATTTACATTGGATAAAATGGAATCAAACTCAAGAAGTTAATTCTTCAAGTAACACAAATTAGTCTCAAAAGTATTTTATTTTCACCCACAGAAAGCTTTTGCGATGGCCACATTGGCAATGATTCCAATCAGAGGCACCACGCAAATTCCTGCTCCCAAGTGGCCTGTCATCTCGGTGAAGCTGTAGGTTTCATTGCCCAGAGTTGTGTTGAAGTTGGGCGGACCAAATGCTGGCAAACCTGAGACTATCTTTCCTGCAAGTAAGAAAAAATGATTATAATTTACTAATTGTCAAAAGGTTGTGAACATTAATGATTACTTATAGCCAAGTTTGGTGCTGTAGGAAGATGCTCAGGTGAGAGACAACTAAAGTCAGATGACAACCAAAGTAGGCCTACAATGTAATGAGGGTTGTCCGTAAAATAAGTTCTTCAAGACGCTGCGGTCGAGAGGATCGATTTTATGCGCAATCCAGCAACTCTGGCCTGGCAATTCTGGTTCCAGCGTATGAGCGTGAAAAGTGTGCTCAAATGGTGCAGAGAATTTTAAAACGGACATACAGACGTCCATGATGAAAACCATGCCGGACAGCCATTGGTTTCGGACAAAACAATTGCCAAAGTGGAAAAAGCAATGCTTGCAGATCGACGGTTTGGGTAACGGTTTGGGAGCTCTGTGACATGATCTCTGATGTCATCAAGACCACTATTGACAAGATCTTGACTGAACATTTGGGGTACCGCAAGGTCAAGATCACAAACAACAACGGGTTGAAGCAGCCCGCAAATTCCTTGAGTGCTACGACATCAATGAGGAATTCTTGGACTCAGTTGGGACTGGGTACCAGACCAGGGTACACTACATGACACCAGAGACAAAGGAACAATTCCGTCAGTGGCATCATTAAAATTCACCAAAGCCGTGGAAGTTTAAACAAAAATTGTCTGCAGGCAAAGTCACGGCGAGTGTGTTTTGGGAGAAGAAAGTGTCATTGTTATGCGAGTTCATGCCTACTGGCACAACAATAAATCCTGGTCGCTACTGTTAGACTTCGCCGTGCAATTCAAAACAAAATAAGGGGCATGCTGACGAAGGGAGACGAAGGGATGAACGCTCCTCTCCATGCCGCCCATATAACAACCGCTCTCATCACCCAATTTGGATGGAATACTATCACACACCCCCCCTACAGCCCGGACATAGCCCCAAGTGACACCTGGGTGGAATGAATTTCAGTACCGACGAGGAGCTGACAGACACAGACATAAAAAAGATGGTACACCGCATTAAAAAATGCATTGTTCGCAATGGTGATTATATAGAAAAAACGGAAAAAGCACAAGCTTTCCAAAAATGAATGTGTTAGCAAATAAATATGTTTTATTACCCTGTGAAAAATCATTGGAGACCTTGTTTTACGGACGGCCTTCGTGTAAGATACTTTGGATGCATTGCTCGCCAAACTGAAAGCTTGAACCTGGAGAAGCTTGCTCACTGGAAAAGTGGAACACGGGAGATGCAATTTCCTAATTGGAGGACATTCTATAAATGTTGCTGACCTGTTAGTTTGAGAACAGTGGATCCGTGTAAATCCAAGACGTAGGCGACAACGGTACAAATGATGACCACCGCAGCGTTCCTTCCAACAGACGTGAGCCAGATGGTCTTCTGCAGCATGGACTGCTGCTTTGTCAGCTCTTCCCCTTTCTCGGGTTTAATCTTTATTTCCTTCAGTTGCTAGAAAGAAACGACAAAGGACATTGAAATTTATGGTAATATTTATTATTTAAATATATTTTTTTAATTTAATGAAAACTAATAACTTTGTGTACACCACTATTTGATTTATTTAATTCAAATTATGGCAATATTAAATTATTACATAATAAACATAATACAATGAGTATAGTACTGAAATATATTTTTGTGAAGGAGTTAAAAATAATATTATAGAGTGTTCAGTCATTTATTACTTAAAACTAGAATGTGGTAACATTATGGGAATTCAGTTTTTTAAAAAGATAATCTACTTTTTCTTGATTATACAAATCTGTTATTTTTTACTTTTTCAGAAAGACTATTGAAATATTTTATCCCTTTGTAAATATAATTATTTTTCATTATTTGTTGTGCGTAAAATAATGGAAGGAAGCGTATTTATGTCTGATGAATTGGGTTTTAATTTATTATCTTGAATATTTGTAATTTTGATTTTTTTTTGTAGATTTCTAGCACAAATAAATAAAATTGTTTAGCATCTTTATCCTAGCATAAATACGGCTATGCCGAAAATTTGATTGAAAACACGGTCAAAACAATAAAGCATCATATCTTCCTTTTCGACAGTTAAATGGATTTTTCAATGCTCCAAAGCTCATGATGAAAATAAAATTGAGACCTTATGTGCGTTAGCTTATGAAATTCATACATAATGAAATGTGCAAATTTCATGACTCCAGAGCTAAGCGCTGTAGAGTTAGTTATCCATTATGAATGAACCAAGAAGTAGGTAAGTGATGTTTGGTTTTTGGCCCACTAAACTAATTTGTTTGGTTTTTTTTATTTTTTTTACATTAGCTCCGCACAGGAGGCCTTGAGGGAAATAATTCCCCTCATGCCCTATGTCTTCTTTGGGGATGCTGTGTGGAGGATCTTTTTGGGGAAAGGAAGGAGTGGAAGTTCTCGGAAGGAAAAAAGATATGAGCACCCCTCATGGTAGGAATCAAGGAATGGAGGTCAGTGTGTCCAGGAGTGATGGACTTATGAATCTATCCCTACCACTGCGGTGCAAGGCGATGTTCCAAGAGAGTCCTGCTGGAGAGGCCAAAAGATCCAATCTGCCAAGCAGTAGGTGGGCAGACGCATCTGCCGCCAAGATTTTGACAAACCTCACCCCATGAATCTGGGCACCCCTACTGAGTCACCAAATATAGCGAGCCACTTGGGGTGATCTATGGCCGAGGTGTTGGTTATCCAATAAATCGTTCCCGGGGCGGTGGTACCCACACCCGCCTCCCAAATTGAAAGAATTTACATATATGAGGAAAACAAAATTTTTTTGACATTGGGTCAAGGACATCTTTTCTGATGATTAACGTTAACTAAGGTTATCCGAAATGTTGGCTCAAGAAGGAGAAGAAAGCTGCGACACCAAATTATTACGCCAAAATACAAACTACATAATACCATCTACAATAATATTGATCATGATAATCTTTATTCAAAGTAAAAGTCAATACCCTCAATCCCAAAAGAACGTCACACCATACCACGTTCGAAATGTTTGCTCAAGAATGAGGAGAAAGCCGCAACACAACTTATTACATCAGAAGAACAACAACAAAGCACAATTATAAGCAGTATTTTTTTTTTAAGGGGGAGACGGTTTACAAGTATTACCCGTGAACACTTAGGCCATAGGCCCATTGTGCTATCTCCCATTTTACCTCAATCCTTTAATAACAACCCAGTCCCTTTAATAAAGTTCACCGGGGTTGTCACTGGATATGTGGCTACGTCTTCTGGTTCTACTGTGTGTCTCCCCAGGTATCTGAGCCTAGTTCCCGCCAGGGCAGGACATTGGCACCATAGGTGAATTGGAGTCTCTTCATCTTCTCCACATTTCCTGCATCTATTGATGTTTTCCACTCCCAATATCTGCATGTGTCTCCTAAGATGGCAGTGTCCCATTAGTAGTCCTACCAGTTCCCTCAGCGAGTTTCCATATTGAGTAGTTTCCTGGTTCGTCTAGGGTCTGGTCCTTTTATGAGTACTTTAGATTGTCTCATTCCAGGTGCCTTAAAAGCAGTAACTAATATGAATTAAGTAATGTCATTACCCTCATTCCCAGAAGAACGATGCAGCACACCACACTCAGCACCGTGTCACCCGTGCGCACCTCATCAATGTGTGCCGCCACTGCCTCCCAGATCTCCAGGAAGGTCTCTGCCTGGAAGGACAGGCCCAGCAACCCTTTGAGCTGCGAGCAGGCGATGATCAGCGAGGCGGCCGACGTGAAGCCAGACACCACGGGGATGGACACAAAATCAACCAGGAATCCTTTAAGTTGAGAAAATAATTATATTATAATTATATATTAATCCTTTAAAGATCTTTTTGGTTTAATCGGTTTATTGTCTATTATTTGTAATAGTAGTGACCCTAGGAAGGTTCCTTGAGGAATTCCATAGTTTGAAGTTTGAGTTCAAGGGAAGTATGTTAAATGTCGGTAGAAAATCGGAATGCTGGGTCTTAGAAAGCACCTTCAAAGCAGATATTAAGTACTAACCTAATCTGGAGAAGCCCACGAGCAGCTGTACGAACCCTCCAAGGAAGCAGAGCAGCACAGCGAAATCTGCATTGGTGTGCGTGGTGTAAGTGAAGGTGAGCAGCGACAGGAGCGCAGTGGGACCAATGTTGATCTCGGGGGTGGTGCCGAAGAAAATGTACACGAGACTTCCGGCGAACGACGAATAGAGGCCGTACTGCAACATTTAAACAGCACTCAGATTAGTGTAAGGCGTAATGGAGATTTTTTTTATAACTTCCAAAGGGTTTTTTCAAAATAAAATTGTAGAAAAAATTGTAAAAAAAATTAAAAATTAAATCTTTGCAAATTCACTTTTTGGCGTCATTTTAATTAAATGAAAACACCACTATTTAATCAAAATTATCTATGTGTTTTAAAATCAAAGGTTTCTTCGGTAGGATAAGATTTTTTTTAAATACTTTTAAAAACTCCGAATTATCTGGAATATTTTTAATTTTCTTTTTAGAAGAAACACAAACATTCCCGGGTTACGAATAACCCAACAATATTTGTAAATCTCCTACTATCATCACAGTAAGCGAAAAATGTTGCTTGTGTCTTGTTGGAGAACTTAGCCAGCCGAGGAATTGAATTGATGCCTGATTGGATTAGCCACTGACTGGTCTAAACCTAACCGGTCTATGAAATTAACTTTCTACATTTAGATAATTTTCATGAATGTGGTGTTTTACAAAGTGATTTGTTTCATTTGATTATTTTGTGTCTAATATAATATGTATTTATAAACCTGTGGTTCCAGTCCAGCTAGCGAGGCATACGCTATGGACTGAGGAATAAGGGTGAGCGCCACCGTGATGCCGGCCACCAGATCCGAGATGGCAGCCGAGCCATCGTACTCCTTGGCCCAGCCTATTACGGGGAACACCCTGCCCACACACTTCTGCGGACTGAACTTCAGGATCATGGTGGACTGAACTTCAGGAACTTGTTAACTGTGGAAAAAGAATATGGCATGATAATAATAATTGGATGCTTTGTACAGTGCCGTTTTAGTGGAAAAGTACCTGAAGAGCGTTGGAATACATGGCGTCCTGAAACTAGTGAAACAAGCGGAAATCCGGTCACGTAAATATAGAGAATCCAAAAGCCTTTTTTTTCGATAAAAGCATTTCAAAATATTTTAAAAACTTTTTTTTTGGTAACTAAAGGGTTAAAAAAATCTCTTGGAGCCGGGTTTACTCTTCGACGCATTTAAACATTAAACAGATTATAGTTTAAGGTTATGTGGTACTAAGTAATGCAAAATCATGTGTTTTTGGCTTGAAAATTGGATCACTGTTAGAAATTAGATGTTTTAATTATTTTCATATTTTCCTTTGAAAAAATCGTGCATTTATTGTTTTTTTTTTTTTTTTTTTTTATAGTTAATACCGCACAAGAGTCCCAACTGCTCCCGTCTGGAGCCAGTGAGACTATGTCATCCCCAATCGGGGTATGTTGTGAGGCTGAAGGTAGTGGGGAGGGGAAGGAGATAGGGAAGAGAAAGGTGGGGAAGTACCTGGCTATTCAGATCTGGTCACTAAACACGGCGAAAGCCATTTCAAGCAACGTTTCAATTCTGAATGGTGGTCTTACACCAGGGCGATACTGATAGTATCTTCCACTCTGGAACGTGCCGCAAATATACTATATATTATTTTAAATGAATAAATTGTGAAATGACACAAATTAATCAAATAAAATTTATTTGCGCACGCCGGGTTCGAACCCGCGACCTTCGGATTGTGAGTCGAGAGTCTTGCCTCGGGACCACGGAGGCCGTTGTTGTGTTGATCAGTCTTTCAGTATTTTTATAAGCCCAGGAAAAATAACACATCGGGCCTATAAAAAATGCTTTTAAGTTCAAAATCTCCTACTTACGAACCCCTTTTCGGTTATGGGTTTATTGTTTAACGAGAAAAATTAAATTCTTTAAAAAATTATCGTAAAACATTTAAATAATTGAACCTGAACTTCGCAAAATAAAATAAAACACGCTTTTCAGCGATGTTTTTTTTCTTGAACAAATCAAAACCGGCGGCCGGTGTTAAACGGGAATTTAAACCTTATCGCCATCTACATAAGGGGTGTTATTGTTATTGTGTTATCCCGAATTTTGACGTGGCGCATCCTCTGAACTCCTTTAAAAATAAATTAATCAAAAATTGATAAATTTCAACTTCAGACTCCATTTTACTTGAAAAAGAAAGCTCAAATTTATCTGATGTAAATTCACGAAACTTTGCCTGAACTACGAGTTTCCGAACACCGTGTATACATGTTTACTTATTTTATATGGAGGAATGTTTATTGACTCAACATTTTCTTATTCGTCATTGGACATCTATTAACTTTTATTTATTTGACTTTACATGCCCTTACATAAGTAATTTAGTGCGCTTGTTTTTTCCTTATAGGCTTAACTTTAATCGTGTGCATTTTTAGACCCGTAATAATTAAATTCTGCAGTTATTTATTTGATTTTTAAATTCCTTCGACAACTTGTGTTAATTTTACGCATACATATGTCATGTTACGTGTATATTATGTATGCATTGTAGGAAATAGTTTGCTTTACAGCCAGTAAATTAATTAATTGAATCTCCAGCATCTTTAACATTAATTTATGTAACAAGTTTTTTTTTCCTTCTTTTTATGTGAATACCTCGCAAGAGTTCCAACTGCTCCCGTCTGGAGCCAGTGAGACTATTTTGCTAAATCTAAATCAAATTTGGAGTCAATATAGCAGTGGTTTAACTTTTAAAAAATATTATTGCATTCATACTATACACTTATTTAACATTGTAATGTCACTACTCCCCATCTCAAACACGAGAATTAAATTTCTCAACTGAGATGGGAAAATTGTTTTAAACAAAACAAATTGCTTATAACTATTGCATGTTGTTCTAAATATGTAAAAAATATAAAAATACAATATATATAGGTACAGAGTGTAACAGCACGCACCCTAATTTTAACCAGTGTGATCATGTTGTGATTGCGCTCTCTCTCTATCCTCTGCATGTGTACTGCTAAAACAAGACGGAATGCGCATCACGTGACCCGTGCTGGCTGAAATCAACTACTCAGTCGCGGCGTGTGACGAAACATTTATTTATTAATTGAAAAAAATATAATAAGAAAACAAAATGATGTGTACATTTTTTATTCCAAGTTGCTCAGGATTACATGTGTGTGTATATATTATCTTTTGGGTTATATATATGTACACATACATGTATATAATATACGGTGACAGGATAACTCAGAATAAAATCAAATCTCCTTTGAAAAGTCAAAGCGATGAAAAAAATGCACAAAAAATTGGTTAAAATGTGTTAAAAATTGGGTAATTTAGGTTATGGGCTATTTTCCAATTTATTTATAGCTTTTAATGATTTCTCAAAGAGGTTTTGAGTTGACTTGATTCCGAGTTGGCATGGAACCATATTGCAATCGATATTAGGTATTTATGGGATCTATTCATCTCATTTTTCTTTTGAAACAGCTGTGATGACTTTTGTGCCACCTAATATTTCGTGGTTCCTTTGGGATTTTGGTAACACCATCAAAGCTACGCGGATATAAAGTAGTACTATTCAGTCGTACGTTAGAACGTAATAACAACACATAACATAATTGAATTGTCTTGAAAACATATTACGTATACTTACCACCTTACGGATCTAAAAATCTAAAAACAAAACTAGTACACCGCGCCTAAATTAACCAATGCCGCAAAACGCATAACTACAATAGATCCGTGAAAATTCAATTATTTTGAGAGGGAAACCTGTGCGTTATTGGAAATGCAATGGTGTGGATACCCGCGACACTTTTTTAAGTGAAAACTTCTTTCGCACTGTTGTGATTTGAAACTCGATGAAACGGAAACGAGCGACACTAAAGAAAACACATACCTACAGGATTTAACCTGCGAGAGAATGAGATAGATTAATGGTGTCTGTCCTCTTTGTGCGGTGCTTCGTAGAATAAAATGTAAAATAATTTCCTTACAATTATCCTACTCTTGATACTCTGCATTCGTCTCATTCTCTCGAAGTTTAGTTTTCTGAAGGTTTCACTTCTACCGCGTGTGAACTGCACACATGTTTTTTTTTATTTCTTTTTATCAATAAAACGCCTTACTCAGAGCTGAATTTCGCCTTACTATTCGGCGACACACGATTTATTTTTGCGAAATTTTGTGTTATTTTTTAAAGGGGATCTTTGGAAAAAGCGATGTTATTTTGCAACAAAAATGATGAGAAACTTTTTGATGTTTTGCGGAACACCGTTTTTTTTACAAAATCTTAACATAAATTACCTACGCGGCAATTCCGATAGGCAAAGACGAAGAAAAATATTGTATTTAACTCTTTAAATTCGCTTTGTTTGCCAGAAAACTACAAATTTCATGTAATTGTCGTAAATTTCGCATTATTGCAAACGCGAAATATTGAGGTCTCTTTTCATTAATCGAACAAAATCTCAAATTATAATATTTAATCATTGAAGACAATATCAACGAACGACTATTCCGGCAAGGCAAGAAAATGATTTCGGTGAAATAAATTTCAATGAAAAAATACTTACGACTTGTCTGATTCTGTACACGTGAAGAAGCATTGAATATGCATTTTGTATGCTCCTAAATATTTACACCGTTAATTAATTATTTAAATGACTGTCTGATAATGTTTTAACACTGTTTACTGTGCTTAGTCAAATCGATTAAGTGTCAGATGTATCTCTGAAGCTTTTTGTAATACATTTACGTCTTTTTTATTTCCTTTGCAATTATTAATGCTCAGCACGTTGGCTTAAAACTTAATGATACACGTTATGATGAATTATTTTTCAATAATTTCCAAGCATTTATTTTATTTACCTACATATTTTTATGTTAATTTATTGTTTTGTGTTAAATGTGGAATTAAATTGTGGAATTCCATTTAATCTACATAAGTGTATATATAAAATAAATGTGGGTTTGTTTGCATGCTTTTTTTGTTAAAGCATAGGAAATGTTTGAAACTTTCAAAATATCTTCTTTCCACCCTCGCGAAGGTTTCCGGATTATTACAACCACATGACAATACATCTGAAAAGTTTTTTAACCGTTTTAAAAATTCTTACGAAACTGTCAAAAATGTCACAATTTGAGAATGACATTTTGCAAACCATCGATTGTTCAACCAGAATTCAATTTTCGAATAAGCTCTTTAAATTGATGAATTTAATTGAAGTACTCACCTATGATACCAATCAAAATCGAATGCTTCGAATCTAATCAAGAATTATAGGTATTTTAAATACGTGCCTATGTTGGGAACCAAATTTGATTGGTTGTTCTTATAATATGCAAAACGATTGTTTGTAATATATGAAAAATGAAAATTTGTATAAAAAAATTGCAATAGGTGGCACGCGAGCTGTTTGAAAAACTGAATGTACCGGGACTGAATATAAGGAACGCCGGAGAGGGGAGGGGAACGCGGAGGAGGGGGATTCGCGGGACGGGGTAGGAAAATAATTATCACAGTAGATTCTCCTTTCTCTATTCTGTGGGGTACTTTGAAATCTGTTTTCCCCACATTAAATGTTAATGTTTTCCTAATTGACTTGACTGCTAACGACTTATTTAAATGTATTATATTGTTTGTTCTTATGAACATACTGAGAAGCGGGGGATAAATAATTTTCCGTACTTTATTAATTCATGTTATATTAGGATCATTAGATTGTTTATTGATTAGAGACACAGGTGGCTCTAGTGTAGAGAGTTCAAAAAGGTTGTAGAGTTATCCGACAGATGTCAGTAGCATATTGGGTCGCCCCACATGGCGCGTACCAAAATATAGGAAGCCGTGAGTTTTCGAGAAGCAGAGATATTTTGAGAGCATACGTCACGAGAGGACGTCAGCCTCCAGGCCGTCCTATACACTGGTTTCTGATTATAAGTCTTTAGTCTAAAGACTAAATAAAGATACAGTTATTATTTCAAGAATCCATCCACAACAATATCAGCTAAATAATTTAATCAAAAGGCAGCAATATTATAAACGGATCCTCAGATCACTTTTGCGTAATTTAAAATTCTTTGAGGGTGATGAAAAAAGAAAGTTTTTAACATATTTTGGGACATACGTGTTACGCGTAAACTCAGCTACGCGTAGATAGGTAATTATCCTTAACTATTCAACGCACGGTCGATCAATATTAATATTTTTTATCAGTAAATCAAAAGCTTTTCACACGTGTCAAACTGAAATGTGAAACGTTATTAGAGAAAATAAAAAAAGTAGAAAAAACAACAACATGTATTCAATGCACGTACTAGTACACGATCTTGAGTAATTCATTTTGGAATTCAATTTGAGATTGCAGTTTAGATTACAAGAAGTTTTTTTCCTATTATGCTTTCAATGATATTATTTTTCAATTTATGAAAACAGTTTATTTGTAAATAAGTTCTACTCTGTAATTATTATTATTATGCCCAACAGCTCTTTCGCCTTCTGAAGGCACTATCAAACTGTGGATAGGCAACTTTCAGACATTACATTAATTTATGTTATTTTTAAATAGGTCCTTACAGTGAAAAACTAATTGCTTTTAATTTTATTACCCATGCCTTTAAACTTAATCCCGGCTCCCAAAGTTTGTATTATCTCTTAAAAGAGGAAAAGTCATCATCATCATCTTCTTCTTCTCCTTATCTAATTCGGGTCGGAGATCCACTGCAGTGACAAGGCGCCTATATACGCGCTAGAAAAGGAAAAGTAAAAAGATAAATAGAAATCGAAATGCTTGTTAGAAATTAAATTTTTTTTTTGGGTTCTCTGTGTGATGTAGATTCAGAAATTTCCCGCTTGTCCTATGGCTCTCCGGACACCGTATATAAATACTGCATGAAAACTAAAGCCTCGATGACATTGAGCGAGTTTACAAGCTATTTATTATCTGGAAAATTCACAATCTGTTAAATCTGTTAGTAAAAAATATTTAACCTTCTCCCTGAGAACTTGAAAACCGAAACCCAGCCCCATACCTTTAAAAAACAATTATCACAATGGATCCTTACATTTAGAAACTATGATATGTAAAACTTGCTACTTAAATTAAATTGAAATATAATAATCACAATTTGTTACTTAAATTAAATTGTATTGCATAATAATTATAACTATTATTATCAAATTGAATTGCATAATTTAATAACTGTACCCAATCTGTAAACTTCATCCGCCATAACACAGGGACATCCCTAGCATGGTGGATAAATTAACACTTTTTTTTTAAATGTATAATGTTCTTTCTTTAAATAAATAAATAAAAACTCGCTCAGTGTATCTAACCGTACTACTAGCTAACAAGCAGATTGTGGCCAATCTACGAAAAAAATTGAAAGGTGGTCAACTTTACTCGCTACTCGCTAAGATGGCGGCCCACCGCCAACTGATTTCGTAACTGTCACCAAGCTGATTTCGTAACTGTCAGAATTAGTTTGCGCGGGAGCCGTAATTCTCGCTACTGGCTAGCGTGTGGCACTAGCTGCGAGCTCAAGTTTTTTACAAAATGTCGACCGAATTGGTTTGCGCAAGAGTCGTTATTTTAGCTGCTACCTACTACTGCTGCTAGTTTTGGGTGTCATCATGACAACCTCACTCGCCGATTCACCCGCTTTTAAACTTACCGGCTAGTAGCTTGTAATCGAGGCTTTAGATAGATTGGCTATAACATAAAATTAAATAGGATCTTTTGCGCGGTGTCGGGAGGTGATTCTACAAGATAGTAGGTACAAACGTAAAAAAGGTTAATAACTTTTTCGAAATTCCAACCACTTGGTAGTTTACAGGTAAAAAAGTTGAATTGTTTGTAGGCATAGAGAAAAATCTTACATGAAAAAATATATTTGAACAGGAAAAATAATGAAATTTCGAAAAACTATTTTTTAAATCTTTTTTGCTTATTCTGTTAGTGCACTTTACCTCTGGATACCCTGTATGAACAGCAACCAACTTGATTCAGTGTCCTGGCTTGGTTTGAGATGGTTTTGGTTTCACAGAGGTGTATTTGGTAGAAAAATCACTGGTCTTATAGTTTTTTGTTTTTGACAAATATTTGTTGCCGTTTTCTTTTAATTATTGTTTATCGTTTTTTATGCGGGTCTCGGCTGTGTTGATATAAAGGTTATTTATAAAGTTTTAAAAAACCCTTTAGCCTTTCTTACAAATATGGCTTAATCATTGTTAATTATGGATATGATGTAATGCCACATAGGAAACTGACGCATTTCATCAAAGAAAAATTCCACTACTTGAATTCCAAATGAATCAATATTGATGATTGACTTTCTAAACGTTTCGCAATCCATTTGCTTTAAGAATGCTAATTAATTAAAACGGTGAGCAAGTTAACGACGGTATTTGATCACCGTGCAAATGCTAAGATAACATTGACTCTTGTGCCGAACCATGAATAATAATTAATATAATTGAATACCAATTAAAAATTATAATTAGAAGCAGTCTGAGAATTTGTCAAGAACTCGTGCATTTCCACCTAATGTGCAAATTACAGTTGAACTACCACTGAGCACTGTACAGGTAATCCCTAGGAATGAACCCTTTCGAACGTGGGGAGCACTCCAGCATCTCATGAGTATTTCAGATAACCGAACAAGGAGAAGAATAAAACTCTCAAAGTACGGGTATCACGAAATACTCTGATGGTTCAGAGAACAAAAGAACTTGAAACTCGTTTGACATTATAACTGAGCGCAGTGAGTGCACTAGTGGTAGGCGAGACTAAATGCTCTGGTAAAAATCAGGACTACACATTTCAAGACATTGAAACGTTGCTGGTTTCGTTGACTCCATTCAGACATGTTCAATCAACGTCAGGTTGAAGGCGCAGGCAATCCTCAATATTTCAATATTGTAGAAATAATTTTAGATCGTCCGAGAATAGGTGAAAGGGAAATAAACGGATGACTCCAGCAACATCATTAGAAATAGAAAAGAGAAGTGGCCCCAGGATTGACCCTTGGGGAACCCAAGAAAAACATGAAACTCGCGGAGTGAAAGATTCTGTGTGCGACAAATTGCTTTATGTTCTTGGGGTAACTTAAAAAAAAACTTTAGCATCCGAAAGGGAAGGCTTTGGAGAAATCGTTATATTATGAACTGTTTACTTGGTATCCACTGCCAAAACAGCTGCCACAATAATAAAAAAAACTGAAATACTTGCAGAACTTATTTATTACCTTACTTATTTATTATTAAATTTAATTTTTTTAAAAGATATGAAGTTCCACGAATTAAACTCAAAAACTATTAATGGTCGGTGGTTTCTATGGATCTTCCTTTTCTAAAACCATACTGTAAGGGGATAACGTACGGGTCTATTTGAGGCACAATAAATTTATAAATTATTTTTCAAATAATTTAGCAGAAGCTGAAAGTATGGCAACTTGTGATTGCAAAAATTATAAACTATGTGGTTTCTTTCCATAGCGTTAAAGTACAAAAACTTGGAAAATAATATTATTTCATTACATTATATTACATTGATGGGTATAAAACTTCAGAAGTTATTATACAATTTCAGAAAAATATCCAGCTATTGCTCAAAAATGTGTTAACAATTCGCTTGCTGAGGGTTGGTTTGTACTATGTCCACAAAAACTCGTATTGAAAAATAAAAGTTTTCGAGTTTCAAAAAATTATATTTTTGTTTTCTTTATTTCAAACTAATTGTTATAAATATTTAAAAAAAAAAGGTTTAATCTACCTTTAAGTAAAATAACAATGTATTTGGTTGAATTTTGAATGAACTAACTTATACTTCAATTCACAGCTTAAAAAAAACCTAAAAATACAGGGTTACAAACCAATCCTCAGCAAGCGAACTGTTGGACTAATTATGTTATTTAACCACTGTCTCTTTAGTTTATTTAAGTGAGTTTTATTTTTTCTTTTGTAATGTTTTGTACCTATTATGTATATTAACTGAGTTAAGTGAGAACTCTGTGAGAACACAGTGTACATAAATAATGCGTAATCTGTATCTACCGATTTGAAGGAAGCACTGATATCGCCAATAATTTGTATAAGGCCATTTGTCTCCTTCTCAGAAAGGCCAATGAAATTGTGAATCCGTACAGTAGAGATATTAAATTGTTGATCAATTTTAGCAGAAGTAAGGGAAATTTGAGCTTACTTCCGCACAGACATGCCCACATCACACTTTTGTCGTATTATGATTTTAGTGCACTTGATGAATATGAATAAATTCAGAAGCTGCAAGTTGAACAAGCAAAACACATTTGTTGTGTCTGTATTTTGTTAAGAATTCGAATTAAGAATGAATTAGTCGTTTAAATACAGGTATGAATGTATTTAGCAATAAAAGGTCGACGGGACACGTCAATATTGCCACATCAACAGAAATAATACATTACACAGCTATAAACTGTAAACGAGTGGAAAAAATAATATTAAAAAGTTATTGATGGGATTGGCAAGTTTGTAGAATGTATTTTATGTCGTAGGTAAGAATAAAAAACTTAAGAACAACAACAAAAAACAAAACATGAAGCAACGCTCAACATAAAAAAATTACCAAACAAATTAATTAGGTTAATACTTACGTTCATCAAATTCACGTGACTGTTAAAAACCTATATAATTTTATCGAAACAGATGAACACGGATCGCAAATAGATGTACCAATAACTATAGACACCAGTAGCTTTCAGTCCATATAAAAAAGTAAGCACGCCAAACGCGTGCCCAGCATATGTACACATGAGAATGGGTCGCTTCGACACGTTCTTATGTTCAACAGCTCGGCTGTGGAACGATTTGCCGGCCTGTGTGTTTCCTCCTTCCTACAACATGGGTCTCTTCAAGACCAATGTTCATTCCTTCCTATCCTCAAAAAGACCCTCCACACAGCATCCCAGATGACATAATGAAATTATTTTCCTCAGAGCCTCTTGTGTGGAGTTAATGTAAAAAAAAGCGTAATGAGTAAGATTAAGAAAGAGACGCTTAGATGGTTTGGGCATGTCGAATCAACGAAGGAAGGCAGAAGAAGTCGGGGACACCTGAAGAAGACACGACACGATCAAGTGAATCGGATATTTGAGTCGGGCCATGTCAAAAGTCAGAATAATAGAAGAATTTGTATGAGACGATGTATGAATTTGAATGAGGCAAAGAATGTGAGGCAAGACCGAATTGTTTGACGGTCCGTCCTCTCTGCCTATCCCTACGTAAAACGGCGTGATGGTTAGTTAGTTAGCTAGTTAGTTAGAGACAGTTGCGCATCAAGTGATGGAAGCTATGAATTTTCAAGTTAAAGTTTCTTTCTGATTTTTTTGTGTTTTGAAATTGATGAGTTTCATTCGTTGCAGAGCTCTTGTAACATATCTGAGGCAGCTCCCTCATCCCCAATCGGGGTATTTTGCGAATGAGTGGGGAGGAGAAGGAGACAGGGTATAGGTAGGTTGAAAAGTAACCTAACTTTCTTCTTGGGCTACGGGGTGCCTTTGGGGTGCCTCCTTCATAACAAAATATATAAAGTACTCGTAATTTGAATTTAAATATTGGTGTTAGAGAGAAGAATTAGCTTAGAGATTTCCAGATTCGCACATAGAGGGCAGTGCTAAGAGCTTGCCCGAAAGTCCGCAAGATGGCGGCTAGATTAGTTGGAGGTTAGTGCTCCAGAGAGACGGGGGCCGAGGTGTAGGAGCTTCCACAAAACACATTTAGCCACAGAACTCTATTCTTTCCCAAAGAAGTAATCTCCTTCCAAGATGAGTTGGAGAACTGTTTGTGTGAACACAACAATTGGCATTATTCATTTAGTTGTCACATTTAAACGTATGCGCGTTGGACCGCGCTTCTGAATGACTAGACTGTTTTCGATAAAACTAGGTTCATGTTTATTAGCAATAATCGTTAGCTGCTATTGATTTTAAGAACTAACCGCTAAATACATACTATTATACGTATTTGCTATTCTGCTATGTGAAAATTGACAAATATTTTGGTTTTTTTATGTTTTGTCAACTATAATTAGTAAGTACTAGGTTTCGATCAAGTGATCGGCAAATATGAATGAGAAAAAACTGAAAGTTTCCGCTGTCGATCTGTTTTTTTTAATGACTTTACCATCACTGGTAAATAAGGCAAATTAACAACTTTAGTCGTCTAGGTACCCGGTACACATGCTTATCATATTTATTCAAATGTCATCATTATTATTGTCAACGAATGTTGGCAACTATCCAGTAGAATGTTTTCCGGACCTCAATCAATACGGAAGACCATTAAGGAAAATCCCTCAAGTCCTTCTCTACTTATGACCTAACTATTTGTGGGACAATAGTTGTGTTAGAATGAGAAGGCAATAGACGAAGGTTTACATTATAATAGTGTGCTCAATCGCCTTCTTTTGAACCCAGAACTCGACCAAATCGGACACACAACATACATAGTCCTCGCAAATAATAAATCCTGTCGTGTACTAAAGACTGTTTCAATATTTGTACATACCATTCTCTAAATAACACTGGCGCAGCCGGCAGCCGATAGAATAGAAACAAACGTGTAAATAAAAAATTTCGGAGCATACTTTGCGATTTTTTTTTTTTTAATTATTTCTGGCTTTCACCCTTCAAGGGTGTTCTAGGCCATCATTTCAAATTACAGAGAAAGGAAAGGTGAATTTATATATTAATATTATTTAAATGTGCAAATTTCAGAATTGTATGGAAGATTGGAGTCGAGTTCAGAGTAGAAGAGATGAGATGTTGTATGGAGGGGAAGTAATTTTAGATAAAGCTTGATAGAAGAGAGGATATTTATTTAGAGAGGGACAACCAAAAAATATGTGATCTAAAGTTCTCACATCTAGATCACAGAATGTACAATCTGAGGAGTCAATGACGTGAATTTTAAACAAGTGAGAAGGAACGGAATAATGTCCGATTCTCATTCGAATAAGATAGGAAATTTCTTTTTTGGAAAAATGGGGGAATTTTTGAAACCATTGTTTTGAAGGGATAGTCCTTTGTATTGAGGCGAAGCGCGCTCCCTTGGATTGACTAGCAATATTCCAATACTCTGCCCAGACATTGCGGTATCTATCTTTGATGATGGAAAAAATATCAGATAGGGGAATATGGTTTCCGAGGGTAACAATAGGGTTGACGCTCCTTGTTTTGCCAAGGAATCCGCAATATCGTTACCCACTATGCCAACATGTCCAGGAATCCAAATCCGAAAGGAAAAAAAATTCATATAATTACTGTTTCGGCGTGGGGAATTTACAGATACTATCTTAAAGAATAAAATTTTTTTAAGAGCTTAAGAGCTTCAAATATTTATATTAATTCTATTCAACGGAAATGTTAAGAAAAGCTTCAATTTATCCAAAGCATATTTCTGGTTTTTATAATCTAAACTGATTCGTAATAAATATTAATCGAAAATAGTGATTTAGGATTAATCACAGCCTTGTCATAGGAATAGTCGTACACAAACCGCGATGTTATGTCATTTCATAGAATTATCAGTCATAAATTTTCATTTATTAATTCACCAGGAATACTGTGCTTCCGTATTCCTACTAAGAATCTTTTTAGTCAACAAGTTGCATAATAATATACTTAAAAGCAATGATTTTTCCTCAATTGCATACAATATTAATTGTGCGATTTCCTGATCTTATTTCATAATGCTAACAAAGCAAGTAATTGAAGTATTTGTGTCTCAAGGATAATGGCTTTGTTACGTTGTCACCAAAAAATTAAATAATTAGGTAATAAATTAGGCATTACACAATTAAATAGTAGGTACAGTTTTTCTTTTATCAGAACAGATGATTTATGAAAACATTTAATTAATTGGGTAATTAATCGGTCTTCTCTTCCTATTTCCAGTGCATTGAATTTTTTTATGTCTATTGTTGTGGTTTTGTCTATTATTGTCTATTGAATAGTTGGACCTTGTAGATGCAGACGACTGCGGCGATGAATCAAAATGAATTACGACCGGTTTTTTGACACAATTCATCCAGTAAAGTCTCCTCCGACCATAAATATGAACATTTGCTTACAAATTTGCTTGTACATTCCTATAAAGATTGGCTTGCACATTTTTGTATGCGTCTGCAGTAAAGCTACGTACCATTGCCAATGTTTATAGTAATATACAAGCAAATGTTCATGTTCACTGTCGGAGGAGACCCCGCTTAACATAAGCACAGCTTTTGTTTTCACTCTGGTTAAATAAAGATAAATAGCAAAAATTCAAAAAAAAAAAAACAAAAGTAAGGAAATTATGAAAAAAAAAACAAAATAGAAAATAAAATTGGTGATACAAAATATGGATTGGAAAAATGGATTGCATACTTTATAAAATAAAATAGATACATACTAGCTATAATAGATACTAACAGATAGTAATCAGATTTTGGTTAAGAATTTATTCATCTTATTTTTTGTCTTATACAGAACGGAGTTACGAGAAGTATAAGTACTAAGAAAAAGGAAAAATGTGCAAAAAAAATATTTCTATTTTTGAAACTGATAATTCATGGTGGAATTCCATTATAATATATTATAATAAAAACAAATATAAAACTTTAAGTGGAAAAAAGTTTTATATTTGTTTTTATTATAATATCAGCCAATTATACGTTAACGAGGTCACTACATAATGATTTTTTTTTTTTTTTTTTTTTGGTTTAAGGCAATTCACCCTGGAGAGAGTGCTTTGTGCCGGTAATATTTAAAATGGATAAGAAATTTCGGTTAATCTAATGGGAAAATAATAAAACAAATTAAATATTGGACTCATTTAGATCACTAAAACAAATTAAATATTGAATTCATTCAGGTTAATAAACTTACATAAAGCTGTATGAACACGAGAATTGTTAAGAGATAAAAGGTATGAAATGTTAAGGGGGGACTGGTGTGTGATTTTAATAAGCCGGCGGTATATGTTCTTGAAAGATGAATGGTTTTTACAGTTAAAGAAAACGTGGTCGAGGGTTTCCTCTTCCACACCGCACTGGCAGAACGGATCATCTAAAACTCTAATTCTAGACAAGTGAGATGCAATTGAACAGTGGCCAATTCTCATTCTCGAGATACATGAAATGAATCGTTTTGAAAGTTTTTTACCGTGGAACCATGGCTTAGCAGGGATATGGTTTTGAATTCCCGCATAGAAAGATCCAGTTCTTATTTTGGAGACTGCCCAATTTTCTTCCCAGGCACAAGTCATATTAGATTTAAGAATCGGAAAGACATCGGATATAGGAATTCTAAAATTTAGTGGGATAGTTCCGGAATCTGAACCAGATTTGGCGAGAAAATCGGCCATCTCATTACCCTCGATACCCAAATGGGCAGGGACCCAGGCCAATATCGTCTCAAACCCAGATTCACTAAGAGAATTGAGAAGATTTTTTATTTTACATATAATATTGTCTTCCGGATAACGTAAAATATTTGACCTAATTTTAGTTAGAGCACTTAGCGAATCAGTACATAGTAAGGTTCGATGAATGTTGAGAACCTGGATTTGATTTAGCGCTTGTTCAATTGCAAAGCATTCGGCTGTAAATATGGAAGCTTCTTTCGGTAATTTATAAGTGAGATTGATGTTGAATTCTGGACTATATATAGATGCTCCACATCTTTTATTTTCAAATTTGGAACCATCCGTGAAAAGGATGGAAAATCCAGGGAATTTCGAAGCCACTATGCTTTTAAAACAATCATCCACATTTTGAAATTTATTTGGGGAAGATAAAATATTCTTCTGAAAGACTGATGTTATTGTGTTTGGCATAAAAGTGATTGCCTTAAATGGAATATTGTATATAGGAAGATTGGGAACTTCTTGAAGATATTGGAGGGAAGATGATAGAGAATTATAGAGATGAAAACTTTTAATTAAGAGAGGAAAAGATTGTTTTTCTCTCAATCTTTTGTTAGAATTCAAATTAACACTTAACCTATTAAGACTTTGTTTAATAGGATGATGTGATAACGATAAAGCCTTGAAAATATATTTATTGGCAAGGAATTGCCTTCTGAAATATAATGGAGGCTCCACACATTCCACCTGAAGAGCATTAATTGGAGAAGACTTCATAGCTCCAATAATCATTCTGAGGGCTTTTGATTGAATTCTTTCCATTTTCTTATCTAGATATTTAGGGAGTGGGTCAAAAAGGAATGAGCCATAATCCAAGTGGCTCCGAACTAGGGAATTATACATTAATTTAAGAGTGGTAGGGTGAGATCCCCACCATACTCTGGAAACTGCTCGCATCATATTAAGTCCCTTTTCACACTTTGTAGAAATTATCTGAATGTGTGGAAGCCAGGAAAGTTTATGGTTCAAAAGAAGACCAAGGAATTTGATTTGAGTAGCGGTTTGTAGAGGCACATTATCAAAAGAAATTGAGAATTGGGGAATTTTTCTTTTGCGCGTGAAAGCCACGACCCTTGTTTTAGATGCCGCCAGATTCATCCCATTTATTGACAACCAGCTTTTAATATATTGTAAAGCCAAATTCATTTCCTTAGCTGCAAGAATAATATTTTTATGTAACAAATATATAAGGATATCATCCGCAAAGAAAAGACGCTTGATAGAAAAAGGAATTACTGAGTCTAGGTCGCTTATATAAATATTAAACAACAGAGGACTAATAACAGAACCCTGGGGCAAACCTCTCCATAGTTTGCGCCTTAAGCATTTAGAGGAAGACTCAATAATAATGGACCTATCTGAGAGTAAATTAATAATAAATTGGACTAATTTCGGGGGGATTTGTTTTTTAATTAGCTTTTCTTTCAAAACATTCAGTAAAACATCATCGTAAGCTGATGAAAGGTCAAGGAATGTGGCCAATGTATAAGAATTTAGGGATTGGGAAACTCGGATATCAGTTGTGAACAAACTTAAATTATCCATTGTAGATTTCTTTTTCCGAAAACCATACTGATTTGGTGAGATAATATCTTGACTTTCAACAAACCACTCTAATCTGTTCTTCATCAAACGCTCTGCTACTTTCATCAAACATGATGAAAGAGCAATAGGCCGATAAGACGAAATTTCAGATGGATTTTTTCCAGGTTTTAAAATGGGAATGATTTTTTGAGTTTTCCAATCATCCGGAATTAGTCCTGTTTCAAACATATTATTAATAAGAGATAAGAAATATTCAACCGCCATATCAGAAAATGATTTAATGAAACTATTAAGTATTCCATCGGGACCCGGAGCAGAGTCAGAAAGGGTTCTTATTACTAGTTTCATCTCATCAATGGAGAAAGGAGCATCTAGCCAGTTAGAGTGAGATGGATATGGCTTAATAGAAGGCATTTCTTCACATCCGGCCACTGATGGGGGGGCTATTTTATCCGCAAATCCTATAAGAATTTCTTCTGATATATGCTTGGTACTCGGCGGAGAATACGATGATCCGAATTTTTTTAAGCTAGACCAAACTGAAGATTGGGGAGTTTCCGGAGACAGGTTCTCACAGAACTTCCGCCATCCAGCGCGTTTTTTATTTTTCAAAATTCGTTTGGTTTCTGCCTGGGCTTTTTTAACTGATAAAAAATTTTCTAGTGTCATACACTTACGAAAAGAGTAAATTGCTTTTTTACGAGAGTTGACGGAGCGAGTGCATTCCTCGTCCCACCACGGATTAGAGTGTTTTATTTTAATGTTCGCATTGCGTTTCGGGATGGATTTTTCTGCTGCATTTATAACCATAGAGGGAAACGTCTCACATTGCAATCTGATGTCTCCCGGGGACGATTTTTTTTTTAAATTAATAAGGTTATCTAGTTCAGAAGAGAAAGTGCTCCAATTCGCATCATTTATTCTAAATTTGAGATTATTTTTAACTGGTGGAGGATAAGTGTTAGATTGATGTTGGAATCGGATTATAATTGGAAAATGATCACTAGAGAGGGGATCGTTTAGGATGTCCCAAGAGCATTTAGATGCTAACGAATATGAACAAAGAGATAAATCAACAGCACTTTTCCGTTGATGAGGGGGGGTGAATCTGGTTGGAGATCCGTCATTTAAAAAACATAGGTTATGGGTATCAATAAAATCTAAAAGATTGCGGCCAGAACGATTTGTTATTTTGCTACCCCAAGAAGGGGAATGTGCATTAAAATCTCCTAGGATCATAAAAGGGGAACAAATCTGGGTTAAGATTGGTGCCCATTCATTTTCAATAAAAGTGGTAGAGGGAGGAATATATATTGATAATATTGTGATATCAGATAAGACAGCTGCTATTATCTGGATATCGTCGGAGGGAGTATGTATATTAATTTGTTTAAACGGGATAGAATTATGGATTATCAGAGCCGTGCCGCCTTTACCATCCGGTCTGTCGTGTCTGAGACAATAATAACCCGGAATTCTTAAGTGAAAGGAGGGTTTTAACCACGTTTCAGAAATGGCGGCCACTGAAACGTCGTGTTCGTCGAGTAATTGAATTAGGTCAGATTTGTTAGCGAAGAGGCTTCTACTGTTCCACTGAAGAATTTTGTTCAGTTTCGAAGTCATTGGGGAGGCAAGATAATAAAGATTTAATGTAATCGGCAGCGTTGGACGGTACAGTATTGTTGTTTGTAAGGATAGAAATTAAAAGGGTAATTAAAGTTTGTATAAAAGAATTATTATTCAATATTTCGGGGAGAGCAGGAGGGGATGTATTACTATTAATGGCACACCCATTGGGGGTCCGAGATTTGGCATTCCCATTCGGGCTGGTCAAAATATTATTCAATTGTTTTTTATCAAGGTAAGGAGTATATTTTGGGTTGGGTTTGACTGGCTTGAGAATGGTTTCTCTGTGAGAAGATGACGTTGAATTTAAAAAGGTGGTTGATTGGAAAGGAGCTGAGGACGATGTCATCTCTGCGAAAGATTTTTTCGCAGGAGAGAATAACTTTGAGGCCTGGAAGTACGAAATGTTGTCGGTAGCCATTTTATGTTTTATGTTCCTCTGTCTTGTCAATTCCGGACAGGCTAGACTGACCGCGGTATGTGCACCCGAACAGTTAATGCAAATGGGATTATTGGAAGATTTTGGACATTGATCAAATGGGTGATTTTCTCCGCAAAAGTAACAACGTGGAGGGGAGCGGCATACGGATTTTGTATGTCCAAACCGGCAGCAATTGAAGCATTGAACAGTTGGAAATTTATAAACTTCGACGGGAAGCGAGGTATAATAAATAAACACACGAGACGGAAGGGATTGTCCCTCAAATGTAACAACAACAGATTGGGAAGGTTTCCAGATCTTGTTTCCATCAGTAGAATCCTTGTAGTTCAGTCGACGTGCTTTTATTACTTTCGGGGTTCCTTGGGAATTATTCAAAGCATCAACAATTTCAGCCTCTGGGATATCCGTGGGAATTCCTCGAACAAGACCCATTCTCGTAAGGTTAAATGACGGGATGAACGATTTATATTTATGTTTTGAGAGCGAGTCAATTTTTTTTACAAATCCATTTGCGGAAGCGGCAGTATTAAACTCGATAGATAATTTATATCGCCCTTCCGGTTTAATTGAACCATTAACAATACCAAGGTTATTATTTTTTGAGTCAAATAAGAATTTTCCAAAATCTAAAGGATGAATAAGTTTTCCTTGTTCAGTTCTCTGAACAATTACGATAAAAGGACCGGAAGCGGAAGCAGGATAAAGTAAGTCAGTACTTTTTGTATTATCGCTAGCTAAAGTACTTGTCTGGGTGTTACTATTGGGGTTAAGGTCGTTAGAGGTCGAGGTTTGTTGAATCGGCGGTATAGATTTAACTTTCGATGGGATGTGAAGGCTATGCGATGGTCGTCGTTTACGAGATGGAAGCGTAATAGAAGCCTGGCTAGTGTTAGATTCCGAATCAGAAAAATCTAATATCGATCCTGGGTCGGGAGGTCTATCTTCGTCTTCCTCCATTATATAAAAAAAAAAACTTAACTTTTAAAAATTAAACTGAAAAAATAATACGCAGTCTATTTCATTGACTGTACAAACAAAAACGGATTAGCCGTAAGTAGGAATGCAAACAAATAAGTATACGATAAACAGAATTAAATAAAATGTAACAATAATCTCTTATCTGTATGAGGCACGGGAACGGGCGAACGGCACTAAGCAATAGGTAAGGTACACACAACCACTGTTGACCGCGGCTCGAATCGGACTCTAATGATTTTTTGATATTATTGTTTATTTTTAATGCCTGTATAATGTACTATGACTGTAATTAAATATACACAAGCTTGTTAAAGGCACTTTGTGCCGTAAATTTTAAATAAATAAATATATTGCAAAAAAAATATTAAATAAGAGAAGAGCTAAATTGGATTCCAATAAAAAGGTGACTGCTATTTAATGTGTTGATTTTTATACGTAAAATTATTATAAACCAAATGCCAAACTTTTAGGATGAAATTGTTTTTAATAAAAATATACGTAGTTATGAAACCAGAAATTAAACCGTCGCATAAAATAATAATAATAAAACATTTATTCATCAATAATTTTTTTACAATATTGTTCTTTTATCGTTTATTCTTTCGATGAAAAGGTCACTGCTCCGCTACAATTCAGGATTTCTCCTGAAATGCAGATGGTTTTCAGCAGTGCCTCTAAAATAAAACAAATAAAAAAATATGAGAGAATCTATCACAGAACTGCGTAATGCATAAAGAATTAAGAATGTATGATGAAAAGCCTGAAAGCCTGAAGAATGAAGGAAGAATATGTAATGTAATAACGTAATGTAAAAAAGGTTGTTCTGCTTTTTTGCGTTTTAGTTTATATTCGAATGTAGTATGTATTAAGTAACTTGATAAATAATAAAAAATACAAATTTTCAACATAATATGAACTATTTATTACTGTTCACTAACCTGTTGATATTGAAATTATATCCCTTAACCCTTAATGTGTCGAGAAATCGAAAAAAAGAAAAGAAAGAAGAAAAAAAATCCATCGTGGATTCGCTAGTGGTTCATCGTGCTTTCCCCGTTTTTGTTGTGTTTTATTTGTGATTTTATTTGTATGTGTGACATAATGGCGCACTAAAATATTTTTTTAATTACCTGGCTAGGAAATGCTTCATAATATTTTTCTAGATTTTCTTTTCGCCAAATACATGTATTATATAATTTATTAGTTTTAATTTCGACGTTATGTATTTGTGAAAATCAAATATTATTCCTATTTTCAAATCCATTCGTTACTTTTTGATATAATATATAATACATACTATGTATAATATTATCTGGTAAGAAGGCACAATTAAGAAAAACATCATTTTGCAAAAAAACTAGTAAATTATTAAGAAAATAGTGTCAGCCGGCGAATGGCGGGCGATTAGCATTTTACCCAAGGAGTGCAAGGTCGCGGTCTGCTTTCCAAAGATTAGTTTGTAATAAGCTAAAAAATGGCGCTAATCCATGTCTGGTGAGAAAATAACGTTAATTTCTTGATTTCATAAATTTTAAATGAAAAATAAACGGATAAAATATTTTGGAGGCCTTGTATAATTGTTACAACGTTAGTCGTGGGAAAAACCCGCCAAAAAACCATAAATAGATGCATTTTATGGATGCAAATATTGACAATAGTTTCTATAATTAGCATTCTTCCTAATCGTAACCATTGAAGCGTTGTGTTTTTTGTTTGTCGTTATAATATTTCCGCCACCGTCAAATCAAATCAATGTAGACAGTAAATAATGTTATTATTAGCAACGCATATCGCGGAAAGCGATTTGCCCAACGATTTTTGACAACTGTATAAACAAACAATCAAATGTACATAATTATTCGAGCGTGGTACTTATTTTTAATACTCTTGACTTTGACACGTTTGATTTATTTCTGTTTTTCCGCAATAATAATAATTATAACATTGGGAGGGATTGAATTATTAATTATTATTAATTTTTATTTTAAATTAAATCCTCGAATTGTAATATTTAATCACTGAAGACAATATTAGCGACTCTCAATCGAAAATTTGAAACAGAAAAATCAGAAAAAAAAATCGGTCGGATCTAGGAATTAAACCCAGGATCTTAAACTTGCCGGGGCGCTGCTCTACCACTCTATCCCCTTTGGTCATATTTAACTATAAATACTTCCACTAAGAACTACCAATGTTATCTTAATTTTCTTAACATATATTTGTTGCTGTATTTATATATGGTTGCAAGATTCTTCTCGAACTAAATGCTATCTAGATAGTGTCTTGGATAAATTTATCCATTTTTATTTAATGAGCGACATCTACTGACTTCTGCAAGTCTAAGTAGAGCAGTGCGGTTGCCTTTAAAATCGGTCCTATTTTGGAGGGGAACACAAAACCCCGATTTTGACGATTTTATTTAAAACATTAAAATGCACCAAGGAAACACTATATAATGTAATACCAAAAAAAACGACACTATAAAATAAATTCGTTTGATATCTAATTCCAACTAATTGTTGAAGGTATTTTTGAAGGCTTTGAAACTCGTAAATAATTAATAAAAAATTATATTTTTATAATAATTATAATTTCAGGGGGCTACTGTCAGGTCACCAATATTTCTAATACCGATTGGTCTGTAAACATAGGATCTAATCTTCTGTTTATAACCAAATTTTCCACTAACATTGTAAGTAGGTACATTAAATACCCACTTTCTTAATTATACAGCAGTTATTTTATGTAAAAAATTTTTTCAAAGAATAAAATTTATGCAACGTGTCCAAAAAAACAACACTATCTCAACGACAATTATTTTTTCAAGCTTTTTTTTGGCAGGTAGGTACCATAATTTTGAAAAAATGCGAATAAGAAAGTTGAAATGAAACGACGATTTCACACTTGAAAAAATGATCTTTACTGAACCAAAATCTAAGTTAGCCATCTAGTCAAAGTAAGGCTTGCTTGATTAATAGAACGAAAACGAAGCGCACAAACACATTTACAGATGGACGAAATGCAAAACGGTTGAGTTAAAACCATACTTGGTGAAGCTCAATCAGTCAAAATGAACGTTTTATGCACGCAGAGTATTTTGAAACATGTGCAAGACGAGTGACTTTATTTCCTGTTTTCCTAGACTCCAATAAGGAACTCCAGTGAAAAATATTATGGCTTTAAAAAAATATGTTCGTATAGACCAATAAACGCTGATTCTGAATATATAAGTTGTATTAAATAATATTTAACGTAGAGTTTTTAAAAAAATACTAAAAAGTCCATTTTAAAACAGTTCATTAAAACACCCTGTCAAGTTGGTATTATTGAATTTGTGAGGCGTGACGTCACCGCGTCCATAAAACGCTCCAATGCTGAAATTCAAAATGGCCGACGACGATCAGCTGATTCCACAAAATTCATACTTCGGTTGGTCATGATGACGTCACACTAGATTCGGTGGTTTTCGGGGGATCTTGAAAAATTGAAACTTTGACATTTATTTTAACTTTTAAAACTAACTATAAAAATAAATATGCAGTTATTTAAGTTAGAAGGTCATTCATTAAAAAAAAAAAAAAAAATGGACTGGAGTTCCTTATTGGAACCTATTCGGGATTTATGTATTCAATTTATTCTAATAAAAAAATGTCGATGGATTTATTATTTGTATTTTTTAATCTAGTCTTTTAATCTAGTGACGTTTTTTCTCCTTCGCGTTACTCCAATCACGGCCACGTCCGGTCAGGTAAGGCCAAAGTCGCGTGGCGCACGTCCGCACCAAGGACCTAACAAAACATGTACCATTTTCCGCAGAAACCATGTTTTTTTAATACTTTATAACAGTAAAAGATTGCTATAATATTACACAATGTGTGAAATAAAAATTAACTGAAAATGAATTTCCAGAATTAAATTAACCAAACTAAATTAATTAATGAACTAAACTATTAATTAAGGATTAAATTAATGTTAACTATGATTAACTAAATTGAATATATATATATATATATATTAATAATAATATATACTGATTAACTAAATATAAACTTATATTGAATAATAATATATACTGATTAACTAAATTGAATATATTTAAAAAATTATAAAAATATTTTTTTTAAATTAACTTTTAATTTAATTGACTTTTAATTAAATTAACTGTTAATACAATTAACATTGAATTAAGTTCAATTTTAATTAAATCTACTTTTAATGAAAGTCACTGTAATTTACATTTCAATAAATTATTTTTTTTAATTTAGTGTACTTACAGAATTATTTTTTAATAATATTATCTAAATATGTATTATGTGTTTATTAATAAAAACTACTAATTATTATTATAGACGAATTGCAAGCACCTGGTGAGAAACTCGACGAACAAGGGTGGAGGGAACCACCCTTGTTTGTTAACTTTTCCCGCTTCGTAACGATACGAGCAGTTCCACTGGATGTAGTCAGCATACATGTGGTTCAAATTTATTCATCATCATCATCAACACTCTTGGCTCCAGAAGAGTCTTTCTCCACTCATCTCGGTTTTGTGCCAGCTCTCTCCAGTTTAGAAGCTGAAATGTAATGTAATGAAATTTGGTGCTTGATGCTCGGTCATTCTTCCACATGACCCAGCCACCGAAGCCTTCCCAGTTTTATAAATTTTGTGACGTTTAGCTCCTTAATCAGAGTATATAGCTCATTATTGTAACGTCTGCGCCAAAATCCATTTTCTGAACCGGTCCGAAGATACGCCTCAAAATTTTCCTTTCAAAAACATAAAGTACTCGATCATTACCCACGTCTCAGCTGCTTACGTGAGCACTGTTCTAATATGTGGTTTGTACACTAATATCTTGGTGTTTCCGGACAGCAGTCTGGATTTTATTTGGTTTTGTGGGCGGAAATAACAGCGATTTGCGATCACTCTGCGCTTCTGGATTTCCTCTGTGGTATTATTATTGTCTGTTATCAGGGAGCCTGAGTATGTGAATCTTCGTACCGTTTCAGATCAGATTTATTAACATGCATTATATAGGATTTACGGTTCCCATCGAGTTGACATTTCGCAGTGGTGGCAAACATAACTATTATAGTTTTACAAAAAACGCGCGTTACGTTGTTAAAATATGTGCCCACCTTTGGCATAGTTGCAAATTGCAGTATATCCTATGTAAATCGAACAAAAATAGAAATAAAATAATTAAAAGCGTGTTTTTTTAAGAACTTGGAGGTTGCTTTTACCCCAAGAAGGTCAAAATTTGAGGAAAATATTATAATAATTTGTCAAGTGTCTGGAGGCTAGAGTAAGAGACCTTTTAATACTCGTAAACACGTTTTCAGATACATTAAAAACAAATCGAAAAATTAAGCTTATCTTACGTTTCCTTAAAATTAAAACAGAAGTTGAAAAAGTAGTTTTTAATTTGAAAAATTTACATTAAAAATAAACGCCATCCTCTTAAAAAATGCGGTTGTGATTCTGAAATCTTTTCATTGATTCTCTAATTTTAGTATTTTAAATAACATTTAAAAAATTGCACAGCATTTCCAGAAATTCTAACTGTGGATATACGATTCCGGTGTTAAGTGAAATATTCAAAAACTGTATTGTACATTTTATTTTATTCGGGAATCATTTGGTTGTGCAAACATTTCGACATACCTACTGAATGTAAGATTTGCATTAATGTATTTGTTTTTGGCTTGAAAATCAGATGGCTTACAAATATTAAATGCGAAGCTTTAACATTAAATACTGCGAGTAAGAACACATGAAGTAATCCAGTATTTTTTATCAATCTTTTTTTATGTGTCAGGCCTATAAAAACTGCTATAAAGTTCAAAATCTTCTACTTATAAACTTCTTTTCAGTTATGGTTTTATTGTATAATGTGAAAAAATAAATTCTTTAAATAATGATTGTAATTCGAACAGTTACGGTAACGAATAAAGTGGTTGAATTTCAGAACCCAGTTTCGAGTGCATGTTGACGCCACGCCGTACGCGTCGCGCCACAATTAACATCTATGTACGTGGAATTCCAAACAAAGCTACTGTTGTAATTCGGTTTTGAATTCAAGAAGTCGTCACAAGATGTCTCCACTTTCGTCAGCAAGTCGGATGGGAACGTGTCCTCCCTAAGTGTAACTGTCACGAATTTGTTAAAAAGTAGTATCTCTCCGGAAATGGAAAGATTGACAATAATGCATAGTTGCATCAAACGGCTATATATTACATATGACGTCATTGCCTCTCTCGCTTACTTTGTACCGGTGACTATCACTCGATGACAGTGGATCCGGGGAAAAGGCTATTTTTGAAACCAGTTCCTATCGGAATAAAATGGTCAAACACTAACTGGGCGAAGCCGAACAAAAAGCCGCCCACAGTTAAAATTTTTGTATTCAAACATTTGTTCCAGAACTTCGCAAAAAAAGTAAAACACGCCTTTTTTCGATGTTTTTTTCTTGAATAAATCAAAGCAGGCGGCTGGTGCTAAACGCGAATTTAAAACCTTATCACTTATCACCATCTACATAAAGAGTGTTATTGTTAGCGCCCTTTTCGCGAATTTAATACGACGTGGTGCATCGCATTGACCAGTAAAGTTGCCGCAGTAGTATTTGTTGTTTGAAACATTTACTGGGGGTTAACAATTATTGCATTAATGAAGTTGCCATTGGTATTGGTGATTAGATATCACAATAAGTAAAATGTTCACAGTTTGCGTAAACCAAGGTTTAGTTGTTACTAAGTGGAGATGCTACCAGTGAAATAACATAAATAATAATAAGTAAAATAAAATACAAAACCTAGCAGGTAAATAAATAGTACAGAGAAAGAGAAGATAGAATACAGATTTGTTGATTTGTTGTAAACTATGTTGGTAGTGAATTGAATCTAGAATCTCTTTGTATAGACAAGTATATTGTCTACAAGTATACTAAAGTCTTCGCGGTGAGCTAAATTTTACAATGTTTTTAGTATATGTGTGATGATTGATTTTAGGTCGTTGTAGAAAAACCACATTAGATACGCGCCATCTATGTTGGTTTTATTATATTGAATTCACCTATGCGACATTGAGATTCAGTGTATTCATGTAATTTTTTACCTCTGTGAAGCAGGCAATTACTTCCGACGTGAGTGTTAGTGAAAGCCAAGAGATGTCAGTCCAGTCAAATCATATTACAATAATTCACATGACTGAATTATTGTCGTATCTAAGATTTGATTCTGGCACGTATTAGTAATTTGCAAATTTATATTCATTGTTTGAACTTCCTTCCTGTGATACACATGTTGACATTGTGCACTTACCGCCTTGGCAAAGAATCATTAGTTTGAATGAAAACTAGTGTCGTTTTGTGCTGGACTTCGGGCAAGAGCTGCATTCTCTGAGTGAGTATTGTTTTGTTTTCACTTAGGATTTTGGAATTGCTGTGTAAACTGTTTTTGTGTCACATAGGGAAGAATTCAACCTTCCTTAATTTACATAGGGTAATATTCCCTCGTGTCTGGGGCTATTTACACGCCCCGACACACATTTTACAAAATGACCGTTAATCAGGCGCAAAGAATGTGTCGTAAAATTCTTATTAGGTGCCTTTTTAAAAATAAATAATAGGAATTGTGAAAAGGGTATTTGAAAGTGGTTCTTTAAAGTGGTCACCAACCTTTTATCGCCACGGACCGGTCAACGTTTGACAATTTTACCGTGGCCCGCTAAGGGGGGGGAGGGGGGGGGTTATATTTAGTGTTAGTACCTACGTTACGTATTCTTAATAAAACGATTCCACTTGCATTTGGGCAAGCAGAATATAAAAGCGGTTACTCACGTCGTTGCGAGAGCTCGAGTGACAGCTCTTTACGTTGAGTGTACAAGATGGAAGGTATTATGTCGTCGGCAACTTGGCGTGAAGGCGTTTTCACCTGAATAATTATTTTTTGTCGATAATTATTTATTTTTTTATCGGGTGTATTCGATTTTTTTACGTAATTTTGATTTTTAAGGACCTTGGACGGCCCGGTTCTATTTGATCCACGGACCGGGGGTTGGGGACCACTGCTTTAAAAGATTTTCGTTTTGTCTCCCGTACAGTCGAGTTAAAAATAATGACAATGTGGTTATAATCGTTAAATGAATTTGTGGAACTACAGATAAAGGCCTCCATGAGGAGTACAGCGATCTATTGTTTGTCAAGGTCTATTCTGCTTCTTTTTTTTAACATTAACTCCACACGTCCACACAGGAGGCCCTGAGAAAAGAAGTCCCTCAGTAATCCCTGTCATCTTTGAGGATACTGTGAGTGTCTTCCATAAAGGGTCTCTTTATTGGAGAATCTCTATAGTTCTCTCTGGGTCTCAACTGTCAAAAATATATTCAATGGCTCTCTAAAACTATAAGTAGTTTATATGACTCCGTACTAAAATTCGAAGGTGTGATTTTTTTAATGAGGGCGGGAAAATCCAAACCGAACGCTTAAAAATTTGGCAGCGCTCAAGACTGAAATTGATCATATTGCTAAACACTCCAGTGGTTGGCTTAAGATACTTTAGGCCGCATTGGACGTGGTGAGGTCCAAATTATATCCAATCGTTGCGTCGCCAAGAATTGCTATGCAAGATGTGCTATGCAAAAAGAAGTGCTATTGCAAGAAGTGCTATTCAAAAAGAAATGCTTTTGCAAGAAGTGCTATGCAAAAAGAAGTGCTATTGCAAGAAGTGCTATGCAAAAAGAAATGCAATGGCAAGAACTGCTTGCAAAAAGTCATACTCTTTTTATGACCCCCAATTTTTCAAATTTACACATCGACCGTCCGGTTGATTAGTCGTTAATTTTAATCTAGCTATTTAAGCTGTTTAAGGTCATCTTTGCTGTAAGCTTTTAGAAATTACGATAATCTCACATTTAAATCTAATCAGAGCATTATTGACATTCATCAGCAATTTTAGCCGTACTTAAGGATAATTTTATGTTATTTTTTGGCATTGGCACTTTGAGGTATTATTCCACGAATTTCTAGCGCTATGTAAATCAATAAATAAGTATTCTTAAGTCGTTTCCTCATTGCTGGTGTGACCCCTACTCCAATTTCCTTGGTGGACATGGCCCCTCCTCGCGGTTCTGTGCTGCATGGAGAGCTGTGGACTTATTGGACGCTAGTGATACTCAGTCACTTCAGCGCATTGGCGACCTCCTATTTCTTCTGTCTTTCTCTTTGCCAGTAACCATGAGTTTTCTCCAGTGACTATGAGTTTTCTCCAGTGACTATGAGTTTTCTCCTCAGTTTGGCGAGCAACATGTCCAAAGTATCTTAAAATATGTTGTAGGCAGATAGTTGAAAGCCTGTTGTGGATGCCTGTCTCTTCCAGAATGGACACAATTGTGCGTCCAGCTGTCCATGGAATTCTGTGCATTTTCTTTAGCACGACATTTCGAGGCGTCTTTCCAGTTTCGCTGACTCCATGTCCATGTTTCCACACCGTAAAAAATAATAATAATTATTAATAAATATTATCTGAAGCAACAATAGATAAGGGGGTCCTTTGAACTGAACTTTTAGGCACAATTCCTAATCGCTAGTCTTTTCTGGACATTCTGGTATGGTTTGAATACTGTTTTAACTATGGACGACCCTATTATTTCACCTTGGTGAACAACAAATCACAATAAACCATGCACAATGCATGTACATTGTATGCGTTAGATGGATTCGTTAGTTTCCATTATGTGTCTTTCCATTTCAACTCTAGTTGACTCAGTTTGGATTCGTTCTGCCAATGCATTATGTCCCATTGAACCAATGAACGCTTAATATTTGATCCAATGTAGCTTGATCCCAGGAAACGATACTTATAGATAGATAGTCAGATACTGCGAATATGTTTTTTCGGTTCCATGACAACTCAGAATCAACTCAATTCAACTCCTACTTTGGAAAGTCATTAAAAGTTATGAAAAAAAATTGAAAAATAACCCATAACCTAACCTGAAGCAACCTATTCAACCACGTTTTTATTTTTTTTCTGATTTTCAAAGCATAGTTGAATTAATTCTGAGTTGGTCACCGTTTTTTAAAATGTGAATATCTCACGAGAGTCCCAATTGCTCTTAACCGCCCGGAGCCAGTCAGACTATGCCATCTCCGATTGGCGTATTCTGTGAGGCTAGTAGGGAGGGGAATGAGATTGGAAAGAGGATGTTGGAAGTACTTGGCTATTCAGACCTTGTCAACGATTATGGCTAAAGTCATTTCAAGCAACGTTTCAATACTGAATGAAGGTTTACATAAGGCAATTCTGAGAATATCTTCCACTCTGGAATGTGCCGCAAATATACCTCATATTATTTTTAATTATTAAATTGTGAAATAAAATGTACTTGCTCACGCCGGGATTCGAATGATATTCTCAGTGTCGCGATGTTGCCTTGGTAAGACCACCAATCATAATTGATATGTTACTTTAACCGTGTTTTTTAGCCAGATTATTCCCGACTTTCATCCTCCGCATCTCCTTCCTCTCCCTCTCACTTCAACCTCATAATATACCCAGTGTTGGGGTGCCATAGTTCCACTGGCTCTGGGCAGTTGGGACTCTTGTGCGGTGTTGAAGGAATTTATTGTAAACCTTTTTTATAAAAATACTCGGTTGAAATTACGGTACACATTATTGTCTTCTCGTAAAAGGTGATTTAATTTATCATCATACATATATAATTTATCATAAATAGTTACTTTGTAATAAATTAAAATTATTATAATATTTAATCATCGCAGACAATATTAGAGACGTTAAAGACAATATTATAAAAGTACAAATTAATATTCATCGTAAACTTGTAAACTTGGCCGAAGGACGTCAATTCGCACATTAAAATAAAAATGGAAATATTTATCCAAGAAACTTTGTAGATTGCATTTAGTTCGGGAATAATCTCGTAATCAATATATTATATTACTAGCTTTTCCCCGCGGCTTCGCTCGCATGTTATTACTAGTAGGGAGGTCCTGGGTTCGAGTCCCAGAGGTGCCAATATCTTTTTCTGATTTTTCTGTTTCCAGATTTTCGATTGAGTTTCGCTCATAATGTCTTCATTTAATTAAATATTACAGTTTGAGGTTTTACTCATAAAGTTAAAATAATAAATAATAATATTCATCCCAGACTTGCAGAAGAGTCAATAGATGTCGTACATTAAATAAAATGGATAATAATTTATCCAGACACCATCTAGATTGCATTTAGTTCGAGTTGAATCTTGCAATCATTCATAAAGATGGCAGCCAATAAAAATATGCGTTAAGAAAAATGAAGATAATATGGGTGGTTCTTAGTCGAAGTATGGTACAGTTAAAAGTGACCGAATTGGATATCGACACCTTAGCTCAGTGGATAAGAGCGCCCAACCCGGAAAGTAGGGAGGTCCTGGGTTCGAGTCCCAGAGGTGCCAATATCTTTTTCTGATTTTTCTGTTTCCAGATTTTCGATTGAGTTTCGCTCATAATGTCTTCATTTAATTAAATATTACAGTTTGAGGTTTTACTCATAAAGTTAAAATAATAAATAATAAATTATATTCTATTATAAAAGAAAGTGAATGGAAGTGTGCGTCCCGCTAAAACCCAGAATCGAGTCCCAGTACAATTGAGGGAGTTGTATGGTGTGGTAGCACTCCACCCCCTATCCACGAAGACGGTTCCCATTTTTACCTGAAGAGCGTGCCTTTGAAGAGTTGAAAGTTTCACCCTCTAGAAATTTCTAGAACAATCCAGAACATTCAAGAGTATTCGAAAGCATTCCATAACATTCCAGAACATCCCGAAACATTCTGAAATGTTGTGGAATGTTCGGGAATAGTCTGGAACGTTCGGAATCATCCCGGAACATCCCAGATCCTTGTGGAACATTCCAGAACAATCTTGAATGATGTGAAATGTTTTTAAACATTGTGGACCATTCGAAGCCTTATTTGTGTGAGTGAGGCTACCCATTGGTAGGGTTATATAAAGCAAGATCCGTCGTGGGTTCGAACAACAGTTCAATCTCATCTCAACTCACTGAGCGAAACCGGGTACACCAGCTAGTCATACATAAAAATAGCAGCCAATAAAAATATGCTTTAAGAAAATGAAGATAATGTCGGTAGTTCTTGGTCAAAGTATGATACAGTTAAATATGACTGGAGGGGACATGGGTCGAACTAGCTCAGTGGACAGAGCAGGGCCCCGGTAAGACTAAGATTCAATCCCTAGATGCGACAGAATCTTTTCCTAATTTTTCTGTTTCAAAATTTCGTTTGAGAATCCCTAATATTGTCTTCGATTATTAAAGAAACACATTGTTCATGAATGCTTATGCATAATACCAACTGCACGTTTTTCAGAGGATTTCCCCGATATATTCCAAGACGTGGGGTTTTTGTACGATCGATTTGCACACGGTTATTCATAAGGAAAATTACTAATTATTACCTATCTGCTTAGCAATTTACCATGAATAATAATTAGAATGATACATAGAATCTCTCGGTATCACCGTGGTAAATTGAAAGTGATGACTTGTGATCAGATCCGAATAGCCAGGTACCCACTTCCCACCTTCCTCTTCGCTTCTCCACTTTCCTCAGCCTCACAACATACCCAGATTAAAAATGCCATATTCCCACTGGCTCAGGGATGTTGGAACTGTGTGTTTAATATTATTACAAAAAAATATTTTAAAAATTAAACGTTTTTATAAGTTTCTCAGACTGAAAAAACCCCGTAAACGAAATCGCGACAAAAAATAAATACATATGCCTAATTCATTGTAATAATAATAATATAAATAAATTATTAAGTAAGTTATTAGTTCTACAAAATAAACAATAAACATTGTACATAACGGTGACCGGACAACTCGGAATGAAACCAACTCAGAACCATCTCAGATAAGCCATTTAGAGTGATAAAAAAATTGATAAATATGTTACGTTAGGTTAGGGTTATCGGCTAATTTAAAAATATTTTTTCGTAGCTTTTAATGTCTTTTCAAGGAGGTATTGAGTTGACTTTATTCTCAGTTGGCATGGAACCGTACATAACAACTCTACAATTATGTTTGTATTTTAACTTATTTTATTTTATGGAAGAAATAACAGTGTTGTACATTTTTGCGTATTATGTTGAAAAGTTAAAAAAAAAACAATAAGCAGGTAGGTAGGTACTCGAATTAATGCGAAAATCGACAATTTTTCAATCTTAACCAAACTTTTATCATGATTCATTTTTGGGGTATTATAGCGGGTTGCGCTACCTCTCTTTTTAGCCAACGTTTCAGATAACATTACAGTGTTCATCATCAGGGCAGATGTGTTATTACTAGGAGGCGGAATGCGGAAGCAAAAACATTGGGAATGTATGGGGAGCGATATGCTGAAATAGGCCAAAACCAAATGATTTTTTTTTATATTTTATAGCCAAGTTGGCCCCATAAAACAAATTAGAACGTCAAATAACGATAGTTCAATTGTTTTGCCTTTAATAATTAGCGGCTCCGGAATTTTCGTTTTGCCTCCGCATTCTGCTTCCTAGTTATTACACATTTGCCACGTGATTACACATCTGCCCTGACGATGGACACTGTAATGCTGTCCAAAACGTTGACTTAAGAAGGAGGTAGCGCAATACGGCGTAATACCTCAAAAACAAATCACGATAAGGCTTTAGGACGTGAAAATTTCAAACCATTTCTATCCGGTGCATAGTCGGGAAACACGCCAAACGAGTGCCCAACATAATTATATGTACACGGTTGACATTGTCAGATGAGAACGGTTTGCTTCTTCAACTCGTTCTTATGTTCAACAGCTGGGCTTGAAACAATTTGCCGGCCTCTAAAATACCCTCCACACAGCATCTCAGATGACATAGGCCCCGAGGGAAATTATTTTCCTCAGGGCTTCCTGTGCGGAGTTAATGTAAAAAAAAAAACAAAATTGATTATTCAGATGTATTATATTGCTTTTTAAACCCATAAGCAACTTCCAACAGATGTAAAAATATTCTAATTTTTTTACTTTTCCATCATTATTTGTTGTATACACACTTTTTTCAGAAGTACATTTTAATATACGTAAGATTTAATTGATTATTTTTTAATTGCATCCATTTCCAAACACGTAATTAAACTCAAATCATAGAATATAATGTAATTTGAATAAATAACGTACCTTAAGAAATCAAAAATAAATGTTCATTAATTTAGATTTTAAAACCAAAAACAACAGCAGTTAACAGGAACCAAAAAATGTTATTTTGCACCTCACTATATCACTTAAAAAACTGCATTCAATAGCTCCCTTTTATTCACTTTTCATTTGCATTAAAATATTATTTTTTATTGAACTTTCGAATAGGTATCACATTTTTTTTAAATTTGGAACATCGCACACTAAAAAAATATACAGCGTTTGTTTTTATTATTATTAGAACTTTAAATCATTTGAAAAACCATCGACAAATAATAACTTTTCTTTTTTGTTTAATAGTTTTGAAAATCTAATTCACGTCTATGGTGGTGTTCCGCGCCAATTTTCGCGCTCGACTCGACGGAAGTCAAACGTCAACTGGCTTATATAGGATTTTTCTTTTGTAAATAATCGCCTAAGCCTGGGTACATTGCGATGTGGTGCGTATGAATTTATATAGAAAAGGGAAAACTGGTCAATTTAAAACATTACTTTGTCTGTGGCAAAGGATTTTAAGATTTATTTATTTATTCATGCCTTAAAGACTTTTACATGTGTAAGGCTTTTACATGCTTTTACATTCTTAAATATTATAATATACATAAACGTTGGGCAAAGAAGTTTAATAAATGTATAATAATTAAATCTATAAGTATGTGTGTATTTACATTAATCATAGGAAGTTAAACATTAGTAGTTAAGAGGAATATAAACGCTAGAAATATTTCGATTCTCATGCCGTACAAAATTTAAAATCGCGCGTCGTATTTGCACGAGGCAAGTAAGCGAAAAAGTGGTTTTTATTTATTTTGTGCATAATTTTATAATCATGAAAAAAATTAAGAACATGCAAAACCTCAAAAATAGTCTTAGCCATAAAGGGGTATTTTTAAAAATTGTTTTTTAAATTACTTCTGAGTAAGTCATGAAAAAACATTTTTATTAGTGGTTTACGCTTATATTTTTTGTTATGTAAATAATATTTTTATTGTAATTCCAATACAATGAAAAGCTAGCAAAAGCTTCAATTTATTCGTAGCATATTTTTTGATGTTCATATTGAAAATCGATTCGTCGTAAAGATGAATCTAAATAGTATCTAAATAGGATTTCACGTATAGCTTCATCTTACTACGTAAGCAGTGAGATCGCAATGTGCAGTAAATTTGTTATTGTTATTATTTTTTAAATTTACTTGAACATTAAAAAACAATTCTATTTATTTTTAAAAAGAAAGACATTCCCGTGTTACGAATAACCCAACAATGTTTGAAAGACTCCTACGACCACCACAGTAAGCAGAAAATGTTGCTTATGTCGTGGGGACTTAGTCAACCGAGGAACGAACACGCGACGCTCGGGTGGGACCCAAACGCGATGCCAACTGAGCCGTTGACCGGTCAATGTTTTTAACAAAATAAGGATGGGCATATACCGCGACGCAGGCCGCGCAAAATGTGCAGAGCAGAGCAGGGTAGATTTTGCAATATATATTTTGTGGCAGGCACGTGCCGCGCAGAAACGCGCTTGCACTGCACTGCGTCGAGTTGTGGCCGCGGCACAGATTCTGCGCGATACGTGCGCAGGCGGAGAGTATTTCCCATGAGAATCTCGCTTTTCAGGTATTTGCGCTTTGAAAGACTATAAATCAATATTAAATTATCAATATTTTAAAGTCAGAGTTAAATTAAGGGTTTGGTTCAGTTTAAAGTAAGGGCTCGGAACTCGAAATTCTCATGAAAGGTTCAGTGCCAACTGAGAATAAAGTCAACTCAACACCTCTTTGAAAATTCATTAAAAGCAATGAAAAAAATATTTTAAAACAGCCCATAACCCTAACCTGAAGTAACGTATTTAAACAATTTTTAATATATTTTTTTCATCACTCTAAATGATTTTCCTGAGGTAGTTCTGAGTTAGTTTCATTCTGAGTTGTCGGGTCACCCTCATGAACGACCACCAAGTGAGTGTTTTATCAATTTGGGAGGAGGGTATGGGTACCGCTGACTAATCAGAAAGCTGAAACCCGCATTCTTTCTATGTGTACGCAAATGTTAGTACTGATTTCTACGTTGTCTATCATGCGGCGACATTTCTGCTCTGCACTGCATAACTGCATATTCTGCGCAACCAGCGTCTCAGTATACCCACCTACACCTTTGTCATACACGCTAGATGAGGTGTTTTACAAAAATAATACAACGATAAAGGACGCACGACAAAAAAAATTGTACACAAAGATTCTGATTTTTAGTTTGGACAGTGTCGTATTCGACTGAACCATGATTGAACAATGTTAATTCCTATTACAAAGTCTGTGCAGCCTTTCTGTAGGACCTATAGATGAATACCCCCTTGTACCACTGTTAATAAGGAACTCCAGTGAAAAATATTATGGCTTTGAAAAAATATGTTCATATAGACCAATATACGCTGATTCTGAATATATAAGTTTTATTACATAATATTTAACGTAGAGTTTTTAAAAAAATATTAAAAAGTCCATTTTAAAACGTGTCATTAAAACACCCTATTGCTGGATTTTGGCGGCGTGACGTCACCGCGCCGCGTCACCTGGGTCAAAGTTGTATAGAAATCAATAGAAATGAAGACGCAAGCCGTTCGGCATTCCGTGTTTTTGGTTTATAGAGAATTGGACATATAATAGTTTTTGTTTTTATTGAAACATTATTTAGGCCTAAATAATTCAATATCAAAAATAAAGTATCTCTATTAGTTTATCTATATTATTTAAAATATTCAAAAACTTTAACTGTACAAAAACGATCGTATTGCCCAGTAATGTCTATGAAAACGCTCCAATACTGAAATTCAAAATGGCGGGAGTCGAACAGCTGATTCCAGTTTCATACAAAATTCATACTTCGGTTAGTCATGATGACGTCACGCTAGATTCGGTGGTTTTCGGGGGATCTTGAAAAATTAAAACTTTGACATTTATTTTTACTATTAAAACTAACTATAAAAATAAAAATAAATATGCACTTATTTAAATTAGAAGGTCATTATTCATAAAAAAAAATTTAAAAAATTGGACTGGAATTCTCTGTTACCCCCCTGTGTACCACTGTATAAATATTCACTTGAATGTAAAAGCCATTTTATGGCGTTCAAATAAATAAATAAATAAATATCGAAGAAAATAATTTTCCTTAGGGCTTATGACGTTTTTCGGGTCTGTCTGTGAGGGTCTTTGTGACGCCCTGGCGGTAGTTGTTCGTTACGAACAATGTATCGCATTCCAAGAGGTATAGGCTTTCAATGTAATTGTTTATGATTTTAAAAGCTTTTACTGTAAGGGTCCCATTCCTTCTAGATTGGAGACTTTCGTAGCGCGTTTCAGAGAGCAAATCCAGGTGATGCGTAAATCGCGGGTATTCACTTTTTGAAATCAGTAAATAATGCACAAAAAATAATAATTTTATGTTAAATATCATTTCGGATGGTCAACTGTCGGCAGATCAACTGTTGGGACACCCTTCAGAATTATTTACCGGCACTTAGCTACGACTTACACAAATGACACTAATTAACAAGAAAAAAAGGAAACATGGTTTCGACTCGATTTATTTTTTTGATTACCATTGTTAAATGCAGATCACAAAGAAAATAACGACAATGATAATTATATTTCTTCAACCGTGACTGCGAAAATATCCTTTTGGCAATTAAAAATCAAAAATGTTGTGTTTTTAGGTTTATACATAATTGGATCACGTACGAAAAGTTTTCTAAGTTATAATTTTGGCCAATTGCTTTATTTTCAACAATGATGGTGACGCTATTTTCCGGAGATTTAAAAGAGAGATAAATCCCACTTACGTATAACTACTTAATAATGAATCATTAAGTCGTGTAATAAATAGGCTTATTATGTCACTTTAATAATAATCAATTCTCCCAACGTGTGTCGTGTGGATTAAATATCTATCCACTTATTGCAATTTGGTAAAACTATTTAATAATATTTAGACGTTTGTCTCGATCTACTTATAGAAACAAATCAATTACAACCACAGAATTAATATTATTAAAACTCATATCTTGGCCTTAGAAACAATCAAGTATTTTTTTAATAAGTCTTTTTGTAAAAAAATAAAGTATTAGGCCTATAAAAAATGCTTTCAAGTGTCAAAATCTCTTACTAATGAATTTATTTTCTGATAAAGTTTTATTTTATAATGTGGCAAATTAAGTTCTTTACAAAATAATCGAAAAACATTTTTGTGTTTGTGCCTGAATTTCACAAAATTACACAAAACAATTCAATTTCGCGCTGTTCTTTTCGGCATGAATCAAAATAGGCAGCGTTCAACGAACTTGGATTTTAGAATGAAACCTTATGCCGCTCAAAGACTACAAGCACATTTGGTATTAATTAACGCTCTGCCACGGGTGCGTATGGATGTCCCTGGACTGTATGTCGCTTGGTTCCTTGCGATCGATTTTAAATTTCCTTTTTATTATAATAAACAATGCGTAAAAAAAGGAGTTAATGTTTTTTACAAGTCTTTGCAAAATCAAACTGTAAAAAACAACTCTCAAATACCTTCTCCAACCTTTCCAGAAAAATCTACTCAAGTATTTTTAAATTCCTTCCAAAAGAGGCGGGGATTCCGATTTCGAACTTTTCAAGGACTAGGGAATCACCTTAATGATATTATTTTAATTGCTCTTTCTAACAACATTCTCTTTCCCCCTTCATTGACCGGGATCCCCTTTCCCCTCTTATGAGTGCTGTAGTGACGCCATTGAAGTAATCCAAAACAAAAGCTCAAATCAAAAAAATAATTGTACCTCAAAATCGAATCCCAATATGATGTAGATTCACAAGTTTCCCGCTTGTACCTCAAATTTCCGGTGTGTATATACAAGTGCATTTACATAAAATAATAATGGAAAACCTGCCTCATTGTCGGACCAGTTTTAAAAACTTAAACGGTGTAAATAGCAAAAGTCACGATATTCTAGATAACCACTTACCTTAAAAAAATATATGGAAAATTACTTCCGAACTTGCAAGGTTAGCGCCTATTTGCTTTTTTTTATCGGAAAATGCTAATCATTTTCTTGAGGAAAAAAGCATCTGACCATCTAGTTCCGGTCGGAAGTAGTGATCTTATTTTACGGATGTAATTAACTGCGCTGATGTCTCTATTTACAAAAGCTTAAAAAGGAAGCAAATTTAACAACAAACAAATAAACAAACAAACAAAAACGCAGGCAAATAAAGAAGGATAAAATTGACAATTAAGGAAAAGAGAAAAAACTATAAATGGGCAAGGTTATTTAAAAATCTGTACTCAACATGAATATTTTTTAAGGTAATGTATTTTTATATCAAGTACTAGTAACTTGTACAGTTTAGTAAATAGTTTCTTGATGCATTTTATAGAATACTGGCTGGTTGCCGGCATGCGTTGCAATGCCATGTTCAAAGAAATAAATTGTTTATTCCTGCATGACCTTTCCCGTGCGTCTCCGTTCCCCTTCCGCATTTCCCTTTCACCTTTTCCGTCTTCCCTCTCCCCTCTTCCGCTCCCCCGTCCCGCCAACCACCCTTCCGCGTTACACGTTCAGTCCCAGTACATTCAGTTTTCAAATAGCTCGCTTGCCACCTATTACAATTTTTTTATTAAAATTAAAAAATTTCGTACGTTACAAATATTAATTTTTGTATATTATAAGAACGATCAATCAAATTTGGTAAAACCTAACCTAACATAGGTAACTATTTAAAATATCTGTAATTCTTGATTCGATTCAAAGAATTATACGAGTACTTCAAATAAATTCGTTAATTTAAAGAGTTTCGAAAATTGAATTTTGATTTTATTTATTTATTTTTATTTTATTTTATTGATAAACAGAAACAAACAGTACATTAGTTACAATGGTGAAACAATTTACAATTATTAAGTACATTTCATGATGGGTACCTATGACATGTTTCTTTGTAGTGTCTATGTATATTAAGTAAATTACCGGGTGATGTGCGTAGTGGGTAGGTATGTGTGAGTATGTGTGTATGTGTGAGTATGTATGTATGTATGCGCATTGAACAATTTATATCATTGACATGATGCTCTTTTTAAATTTGGGCAGTGAATCGAAGAAAATGTCGATGTTAGAATTTAGACAGACAGTATTAAACGTATGAAGAGCACGATTGATTGGCGAATTAGCTGCTGCATTTGTCTTGTAATTGAGCGTGTGAAATAGTTCTGTATGGCGTGTGCGTCTTACTGGTATATTAAAATTAACTAGGGAAAGAAGTTCAGTACAGTCAATGTTATTATTTAAAATTTTGTGTATGAATGTCAAGTCAGCTATTGCTCGTCTTTGTTGTAAAGTTTGAAATGTGCAGTCGAAGTTATTGTTGAATTTGAGGGTTAGATATTTTATAAATTTGTTTTGAATTTGTTCTATGCTATCTATGTATACTTTGTACTGCGGGTTCAAAATCATTGTCAATAACAATCATTGTCTTGCAAAATGTCATTCTCGAATTTTGACATTCTTGACAGTTTCGCGAGAGTTTTTGTAATGATTAAAAAGCTTTTCAAATGTGTTGATGTGTGGTTGTAATAATCTAGAAACCTACGCGGGGGCTTAAGGAAGATATTTTAAAAGTTTCAAACATTTCCTATGCTTAATATAGCAATACATAGACAACTCCTAACTCATATATGTATATATCCCCAAGCAAGCACATTTTGATTTTAAATATTATATATGTAGAAAACAAATATTCTGAAAACCATATTTTATTCTAATGCAGGATGACATTCAAAATCATCAAAAATGCTAAATATTAATTTCAATCGTCTTTTAATGAATTCAAAATCGCTTTGAATTTAAGTGTTATTTTCAAAATAGGAACTCACTTGTGAAGAATTCGGATAAGCCATAAAGAACTTACCTATAATGTAATATTTTAAAGATAATTATTTTAGTTGCGAAAATTTTCAAAATTGGAACCGATTTATCAAAAATTCAGACTATGTTATACAAGTTTTAAAATAAAAGGTAAATAAAATATTTTCTCACGATAATTGAATATTTTTTAAAACTATTTACAATATGTTGCAGAATAGCGGAATGTTATTTATAAAAAAAAAATTGATACGTAATTTTATTATATTAACCATTTTTTTCAAGTTTTTTTTATACGAATACCTTACAAGAGTCCAAGCTGCTCCCGTCTGAAGCCAGAGACCATGGCATCCCCACTTGGGGTATGTTGTGAAGCTGAAGGTATTGGGGAGGGGAAGGAGATGGGAAAGAGGAAGGTGAGGAAGCCATTTCAAGCAACGTTTCAATTCTGAATGGTGGTCTTACACCAGGGCGATACTGATAGTATCTTCCACTCTGGAACGTGCCGCAAATATACTATAATTAAATTAATTAATTGTGATCTGATGATTAGTTTGAATACTTCTGAGATTCAATCTCGCAATCTTCGTATTCCGATTCAAGAGCCTTATTCCTAGACTACGGAGGCCGTGTAGTACGTAATAAGTACCTGGTATTTATTTTTCCTATATTTCCATGCTTTATAAGTATTTTTGGGATATTTGCAAAGGCAAAAGTAAGTGCGATCGTCTTACACGTATTTACCTAAAGTGCTTTGATTAGTTAAGCACGATTTGAGAGTATTTATAGATCATAATAATTATTATGATATCATTGTCACCTTTGAAAATAGCAGATACGTGTTAATGTCAATCTTGAGTGGGGATTTCTACGAATATCGGACACCGACCAATCACAATGAATACAACACATCAACAATATAATAGTCAACTTTAGCTTTTGACTCGAGAATACATTAGAGAGACACCTAGGCGATAGAGCTGGGTCGATCGATTATTTTACACGATCCGGGCCAATCACGACCCACCAGCGAAGTGATCGGGCCGAGAGTACCCGCTCTTTAGTGGGGTAGGTACCATTACACAAGGGAAGTCCGTCGCCTGCCCCCGTAAGTCGAAATTACCCGTTGTAACCGAGTTCCCACCCTCCACCCGATTATTATAATATTAGGTAGGTAATAATTGGTAAAAGCTAGCCTGTTTTAGATTTCAGGGATAACAACAAACTCTATTATTTGTTTGTGGTGTGAACGAGATTGGGGATGCCCGGTCTAAAAAAATTATACGTCTACGGTCACTCGTTACACCAGCACCTATCACGGGACATGGATGCTACGATCCATTTTTTTTAAAGTAAACTGATCACTCATTGGTAGTTCGTGAGCGGGTTATAATGATAATAATAATAATAATAATAATTGGATAATTTGTAGAGCGCCGTTTTTGTGAAAAATCACCTCAAGGGCGCTGAATGACCGGGTAGTTAAGCCGCCATCCGAATTTCTACCAATTTCTTACATATCTCCCTTAAACATTTGAAGTTTTTAAGCTCTTAAAAAAAAATATATTATTTTTGAAGATAATATCCAGATACGTTCCACACCGAAACGCAAATTATATGAAATTCCCTCTATAGAAAAAAAAAATCGCTAAGTATGCTCCGAAAATTATTTAAAACAAGTCTATTTCTATTATTTTACAAGTTATATTTGTGAAAAATGTTTCTTTAAATGATACTTAAGATACCTTCCACGAAATTTTGGCTCTATTTTAAATAAGTCATGTTTTATTAAGCATTTTCATAATTTTCGCTTCGATTTTATCATTGAAAATATTAGCGCGCTCTGTCCAACATTCGTAATTACATATCTCTCCATCTTCTTCTTTTTGAGCCGGGAGCGTCGCCTTAATGATCGACCAAGACGATTCCAGTTCTGCTTATGGTTAAGGAATTGTCCTTAACCTTAAAATTAACGACTTTTTCGCCGTTATCCGAGAGAACGGTAGGCGCATTATCGTTATTTATCCTTAGCCAAGGAATATCCCCATCATTTTAGCTTTGGCATAAACCAAAACGAGTGAGATAGTCGAGTGGCCACGCAGCTATTTTAATCTAAAGACGTATTCCTTAGTTAAGGATAAATAAACGAAATCCGCGAAAGGAATAGCAGAAAATCCTTAGCTGAATTGTGGCATCCATACAAAATAATTATTCCAAGAGGAGCAGTGAACTTTTTAAAAAGAACACATTTTGAAGTAACTAATACTGCTATCTTTGGCCGTTGCCAAAAACTTCTTCCAAAATTGAATAACATCATATTTGCCGACATTTTCGTAATTCATTTAGATTTTTAAAAATGGCTGTTAGAGAAAATAGTTACCTGAACTGAAATAATTGGGAATACTTAATTTGTAAAGTTGGATTATATCTTTCAGAACTGCGAAACTGCTTCCAAAACTTCCATAAAAAAAATTCCACTGCCTCTGTTTTCACATTGTTTTTAATCATTATTAACCATAATGTCTATTTTCAAATTTAAAAAAAGGTATTGGAGCAGTATGGTATAAATCACATTAAATAATATGACAAAAAATTGGAACTAAACAAAAAAGGCAAAAGTTCTGCTAAGGGTTAACGAAGAGCCATTAACCAGCGGCCGAGAATTTAAATTTCGTCGGACGATGATCTTGCGATCGTACCCTTGCAACTGTACAGGGCGGTTCCGATTATAAAGATTAATTATTCTCCATACCAGCATTTTAACATAATAACTCAATATCGATTTTATTTCATTCAAAATTTGCTTTAATACCTACATTCAAAAATGGGTCAAACTCGTGATGATAAAACTATTAAAATTATGTACTTTTTGTAATTATATTTTGATCATAAGTATTTATAATTTTTCAAAAATGTCTAAGCAAAATAAGAATGTTAATTTTTTTTTAAATATATTTGTTTGTAAGACCGTAAATAAATAGACAAACTACTGAAGTATTTTCGTCACAAAACAAGGGCGCGGATCTTTTTTTATGATTTTATTTGAACTTAAATTAAAATTCTGAAAAGTAGCTTTCCCCAATAATTAATTGATTTTTTTTATTGTATGATTATATGATTTGAAACGTATGTTTTATAATACAAAATTTCGTTTGAAAATTTAACAAATCTGCCAACGGCCAACGGTAAAACCTTATTGTACTAAAAATAAACATATTTTCTCAACATTAAAAAAAAATTTACCAGATAAAAGAACAGTCTTTCGAAATCAATTTATATTTTTTTGTGGAAAAGAGTAAATACGTCTAAAATTTGATTTAAAAATGACATATTTCCGGATTTGTCTGGTGATTCCCCCCTCAGGCGCTACGTATTAGGGTGTGATTTGACCTCCTCCATAAATAATGCTATCCACTGACTTTTTCTTCGGCTTCATCTCCAGTCTTCAAACCTTTCCATCCTACAATAGGTATTATTAATTTCTTCTTTGGTACGCATCTGGATTGCTTCCACTGGGCACCAAACGGACCATGATTTTTGGTGTCCTGTCATCTGGCATACCTAATTCCATTGTCAGACTCCGCCCATCCCATTATTTGGAGGCAACAGCGTCTTACAATATATTCATGCTCAATTAGAGCTTATGGTTCATTTGCATTATTTGTATGATCTATTATCTGGAGTAAGTAGGTCGAACAATTTTTCGGTTCAAAGCGTTTTATGTTCAGACTTCGTTTTGGGTTTGGTTAGGCTATCTCAAATTAATATTAATGCGTTAGTATTGGAGGAACAATAAGAAATATTTCCTCTTAGATTAATACCTTGTAAGTAGGTACTTATTATTTGTTGTTAGTACCTACTTATCACTTGTTTTTTTTTTTTTTTTTTTTTTTTTATTAGCAACTATATAGAATAATTGTACACACAAAATAAAATGATGAATTTAACGTTAAATATTGCAATTCTTAGTCCTCCTCACTAGGGGGTCCTGTGCCGAGGCGGACTAAAATTATTTAAATATATTTCATTTGTCTTCTATGTCGTTTTTAGTGTTTCCATTAGGGTTTTTTCATTGATCTCTTTCAGCCATATTTTTATTCTTGATTTATATACATTAGAATTTTTTATTAGTTTTATGTCTTGGGGAAGGATGTTATGAAGTTTAGTTGCAAAGTATGTGTAGTTTCTTTGTCCGAATGTGGTTTTGTAACTTGGAATGTTTTTTACATCATTTTTATTCGACCTAGTGTTATGCATGCATGGTCTAGTGGAAGATTCAGTATTTTTGAAAAGCTTTAATAATATATTTTTGGCATATATTTGTTGCACATTTGGTACATCAAAGCTATTGAAAATTTCAATTGAAGGCGTTCTAATGGGTACTTTCAATATGGTCTTTATGATTCCTTTTTGAATCGTATTAAGGTTATGTATGTACTTATGTGTAGCAGATCCCCATCCTATAATTCCATATTCAATTCGAGAATGACACAAAGCGTAGTAGACCTTTCTCATATCCTTTTTATTTACGACGTTTCTTAGATTTTTGAAGAAATATATGAGGCTTGTTAGTTTTTCGGTAATTCCTTTGATGTGTAGGTCCCATCTAAGATTTTCATCAATTATCACTCCGAGATATTTTATATTTTGTGTTTTTTCGATGATGGGGCAGTAACATTGTATATTATTTCCATGGCATTCGTGTAATTTTAGTTTTAGTGATTTTATTGGTTGGCTTCTTGAGTTCATTGAGAATGTTATATATTTAGTTTTGCTTATATTAAGGGTAAGCGAGTTGATTTTAAGCCAATTTTGAAGTGCGCTAAGCCCTTGTTCAGCCACATTAAATGTATCCGTCCAATTTTCTTCATGAAATAATAAAACAGTATCATCAGCAAAACTGATTATGTTTCCTTTAATGGTAAGGTTAGTTAAATCGTTGATATAGATAATGAATAGAATCGGACCCAGTACACTTCCTTGAGGGACTCCATAGTTTAAAGATAGTAGTTTGCTCTTTTGTTTGCCAATTTGTACTTGTTGTTCTCGCCCTGTTATATATGACTCCAATAAGTTCATTGTTGTTTCGGCCATTCCTATTTTTTTTAGCTTTGATATTAATATTTTATGGTCAATCGTGTCAAAAGCTTTTTGAAGATCTATGAATAAAGCCAAACATTTTTTCCCATCATCTATGTTTTTTATGGCTTTGCTTATTAGATTTTCTATGGCATCATTGGTGCTTAGATTTTCCCTAAAGCCATATTGGGATGGTGATAGTAATTTGTTTTGTTCAAGAAATTGAACAATCTGCTTTTTCATTACAGTTTCCAAGATTTTTGAAAAGGAGCTTAAAAGACTTATGGGTCGGTAGTTAAAAATATCCTTTTTACTACCACTTTTATGTATAGGTATAACTGTAGCTTTTTTAAGGCATGAAGGGAAGACACTTGTAGATATTGACAGATTGACCAGGTATGTCAAAGGGAAGGTCAGTTCATTTTGTAATTGTTTTATAGTTTTGTTTGAAATTATGTCATTTCCCGATGTTTTATTAGCATCAAGGGTTGCAAATGCGTTTTTTATTTCAGTATTGGTTACAACAGTTAACTTTAACTTATCTATCTGGTTCGTATTTTCCTTTTCTTCTGGTAAAATGCTAGTTATTTGTTGTCTGATTTTCTTTGCTAATTGTGACCCTATATTAATAAAACATTCGTTTACATATTCGAGAATTTTGTCTGGATGCTTTGCGAAAGAGATTTGGGCATTTTCAATTGTTAATTCATCAATGCTCGTGTATTGGGATGATTTTCCATGGGTAATTTCATTAATGATCTTCCATAATTTGCGCGGGTCATTGTTACATTCGTCTATTTTCTTTTTATAATAATTTTCTTTGACATTACGTACAACATTTTTGCAAATATTTCTGTATCTTTTGTAGTATCGTTGTATAAAAATATCACAAGGATTTAATTTAACTTTCCTGTGTAGTTCATCTCTTTTCCTAATGCAGTTTATAACGCTTTGAGTTATCCATGGTTTCAGATGTTGGTTTTTATGTGAAATCTTTTTTTCTATTGTTTTGGTATTTGACATGATGGTATGAGTTGTATATTCAATGAATTTACTCCAGGCATTATTTGCATCAAGGTTCTCCAGTAGGCTTATCCAGTTAGTATTAAGTAATTTTTGTTTAACTTCGTTCCATTCGGTTTCTGTCTTCCGTAAGATAATTGGGTAGGGCTGCGATCTCTGTATTTTCTTTTTTGTAATGGATAATATTGTTGTATAGTGGTCGGTTATAGTAGAGGTGAATATGATAGAGTAAGTTGTTTTAATAGTCTTACTGAAAATGTGGTCGATGCAAGATTTGCTGTCATTAGTTACACGCGTAGGTTCATTTATCATATTTTTAAGTCCATGGGAAGCCAGTGTTAGTAGATATTCAGTTCTATTGGGATGACCGTTTTCCAATATGTCAATATTTATGTCTCCGATAAGGAAGACATTTTTTGTGCTTTTTAGAAGATTGAGTTCATTAGAAAGTGTTTCAAGAAACTGATTAATATTAGTTGTAGCTGGTGATCGATACAGAGCTAATATGGTGGTCTCATCACCTACTTTGATTTTCAAACAGTTTGCATTAGGGAATTTTATTTCATTGACTTCAGTTTTAATGTCATCTTTAATGTACACTATCACACCATCATTTTTTGTGTAATTCAAGTTGGTTGCATAGGAGATGTAATTATTTATATGTAAGGGTGAATATTTTTCCTTTATCCAGCATTCAGTGAGGATAATTATATCTAGATTTATTTTTAGATTCTTAATTAATATTTGAAGTTCATCGAAGTTTTTATTGATACTTCGTATGTTTTTATTTAATATATTAAAATTATTTTTTAGAGTTGAGAGTTTATCTGGTTCGTTTGTAATTATTGTTTTCTTATCCATGTTCGCAGTACTTCAGTTTGGTTTGTTCAAGTAAAAGTTTTGTTAAAATAATTTATTGAGGTCGTCCAGGTGATTTATGTACAGGATTTTTTGATCATGACCTTTACGAACCATTATTTTCCCATTTTTAATCCAAACAAATTCATAATTCTTTTCTTTCGCTAATTGTTTTGCTTTCCAAAGCAACTCTTTTCTGTAGGGACTAATAACTTCACCGATGTATACTTTTTCTTGTGTCAAATCCTTTAATAAATCCAGATCTAGTTCTCTTTTTTTGGATAGAAGGATGTCTTTTTGTTTAGTGTCCGTAAATTTTACGAGGATTTTTGGTGGAGCATTAAACCTTCGGTCTGTAGTTCTGGTTGCATTGCTGATATCAGCGTGATTGATTTGTATTCCTGCTGCAGATGCGACTTTTTTAATAATTTCCACCAGCTGTTCTCCATTTTTTTGTGGGATTCCTGCAATTTCCAGGTAGTTGACATTTGATTTATATTCAATTTCATCTAGTCTAAGTTCCATTTTCTTTATTGTAGCATTTTTTTCCATTTGTTCTTTTTTTATATTCTCGAGTTCATTTTGAATTAATTTATTTTGGCTGTTATACATATCCAATTTTTTAATTATATCGTCGTATTGAGCACTTATGTATTCAATACTTTTCATGGATTCTGTAGTCTGGCATTCTATTTTATTAATTATATCCTTTTTCAATGAATCAAACTTTTTATCAATGTATTCGAAAATTTTTTCCATATTTTGCTTGTCCTCTTTATCGAGGTTTGATTTGTTGCTACGTGTTTGAGTATTAGACATTTTGCAGTTCACAAAAATTCGTGTTCAAAAATTCGTGTTCAAAAATTCCCCACTATAGAGAATTAAAAATAATGCTTCTTTTTGCAGAAACAGCCTGAACAATAATTCAGAAAATTATTGTCTATGACTTCAAATGTCACTTGTCATGCCAATTTCAAAGTTTTGTTTTTATCTTCACAGTTACAACAGATGTGTTTTCACTACGGTTATTTATTAATTGGAAAAACAATCTTCTTTTTAATGTGATACACTTTGTTTGTGAAAGAAAAGCTCAATGAGGATAACAATTTTTAAAACTTTTTGTAGAACGAAAATATTTGCTTGCTTATTTCAAAAACTCCATAGAAAAAATGCGTAAAATAAAATGTTACCTTTATTATACCTATACTAACTGGTCCCCGGCATGCGTTGCAAATCCATTCAAAGAAATAAATTTATTCTCCCTGCATTTGTTCTTTCCCATGCGTCCCCGTTCCCTTCCACCATACCCACCTTCCCCTCCCTCGTATCTCGTACCATTGTATATAGCCTATATGTTATTCTAATGATTATGAGCTATATTATTGTAAAGTTTCATTAAAATCCATTCAGTAGTTTTTGCGTGAAAGAGTAACAAACACACATACATCCATACAAACTTTCGCGTTTATAATATTAGTAAGATTAGTTAATTATCTTCAATTTGCACTTTTATCACAATATTTTCTCAGCATTACTCTCCAACCGATTTCAAACGTTTCTTAACCTCAAACCACACTGTTTTATGTACCCGCAGCTGATTTTCATGTATCATTCTCCACCAGTACGGTCCCGTTAAACTGGAAAAATTCTAGGAAATCCTACGCTAGTTCCTAGGAGCATCTCTCATTGAAATACTGGCAGAACAAGGACAGCATTCCCACCTAGCGCAGTGCTCTAAAATTTGCAATTCGTGAAATTGAAATTGAAATTCAAGAAATGAAAAAGTTTATTTTTTAAAGTATTTGTTTGACTAACACGACTTCCTCGGGCGTTTCCGACTTTTTCTACCATTCTACTGTGACCCCCGGACAAAAAACTATATTTTATCTACAATTTATCTCGTATGTACGTACAAAACACAAGTGCAAGGATATTAACTTAGATTTACCAAAAAAATAAATTATTTACTTAGTAAAAAGTGTCAGAGATCGTTCCTATCGGACTCTGAGCTACGTCACGTGCTTGCAAGCGGCCCGGTGTGTTTTTTTTCGAAAGTGCCTGTATGAGCGAGTCTTGTGTATAAAATTTCTACGAACCTTGGATAAACTGATTTCGTTCACTATTATAATCCTCCCACAAGAAAGCCCAGCGCCCTTGGGGTGACTTTTCACGAAAACGGCGCTATATAAATCAGCCAAATATTATTATTATTATTACTAGAGGGAAGTACCTACCCTCCGTTTTCGTTACGCTAATATTTCTTAAGATGAAAGCAAATATAGTATAAGAATTTGCCTGGCTAGGTAGGCACCTGAGTACCTACCCAATTTCATTTAAATAATATGAAAACAAATATTGCCAGATAGCACATAGGTAAGTAGTTACCTTACCTGTCAGATTCCTTGACAATTAATTAATAAGTAGATAACTGTACCATATTGCTTGGTTTTTCTTATAGCGATGCAACTACTGGCATGACATTGAACGAGTGTGTGATAATAATTAATTGTATACATTATTATACCCCCATAATCGTGGTTTTTCCACTTTACTGTTAGTTCACATAGAAAATATACTATGCACGTGAGGCAGATGGTTTCAGACAATTTTCCGATTGAAATTAAATACTATACGAACTATTATTTTAATACTTAAGACAATATTATTACAACAATTATAATAAGCATTTATCCTTTTATTGCTTCCTGCTTGAACCTAAAATATTTTTATAATTTGTGGCTCATATTTTTTTAACTTCGTTGTTGGATTGATTAATTTGTTATTGTCCTGTTACTAATTTTAACCATTTTTTTAATATATAGGGCAGGTGCCTGGCAATATTTTCGTTACAAGAATTCTCTTTATAATTATCATTATTGGTGATATAAACTGGTTTGCATTTATGCATTTTGCATTCTTATGGATGTTATAATTATTACGATGGGAAACCCAGTGGCGGATTTGCAGTCTTGGCCGCTCTAGGCCCCAAGCCACACACACACACACACACACACACGAAGAGCAATATCTACGTTCGGGTAAATGATTTGAAGACCTTCAGTTCGTAACCATTTCAACAAATTGACAGCACTGTTTCGATCCTCATTTTATACACTGCTGTGAGCACGAAAATGGAGACATTCTTCCAAAAAAATTGTCTTCTACGTCAGTAGAATAAATCATTTGCAATACTTTGAACTTTTCTTCGACTTCAGACGCGCTTAGTTTTGTCAAGTTAGTAATGAAATTAAATTATTGTAACGTAATTTATAAGCATACTGTCGTTTTATGAGTTCTTCTGACAATGTATCAATTATTACCAAAAAAGTAGTGATTCTGAAATTTTTGCGACCATTCTTTTTCATCTCTTGTTATCCATCAGTGACTTTTTTGTCACGATTGGCCGCCCCTAATATCTGGCCGCCCTAGGCACGGGCCTACTTGGCCTTAGGGCAAATCCGCAACTGTGGAAACCTGAGAATAAAACATGATTGAATTATATCAAAAGTAATTTACGCGTTTTATTAGCAAAGTAGCTAGGTACTATATACCTTATATTTCATATATCAATACTTCACGTATGGTTAATTGACTTATCAATAAGATATAATAATTATTTGATTTTACAAGGAATCCAAGTACCTAATAACCCTTTCTGGAAAAAAACCGGTAAAAACAATAACTACATATTGGTCGATGTATCGTAGGTAGGTACTCGTATATACTGTGTTTGTTGCAATGATTAGCAACTGTGATTAGTGCGGCTATGTACGGTGTCCGAAAACTCGTGGTACAGGTGGGGAAAGCGGGATACTTTTTTTTTTACATTAACTCCACACAGGAGGCCCTGAGGAAAATAAATTGCCTCAGGGCCTATGTCATCTTTGAAGATGATGTGTGGAGGGTGTTTTTGAGGCTCAAACAAAAAAGTTATGCCACAAAATCGACTGCAAATGTGATGTAGATTCACTATTTCCCACATACCACTAGTTTCCGGACACCATGTATAATAAAAATGACGGCTGATGGAGAGATATTAAATTATATGCAATGAAATCATAAAAACAACAATTAAGAAATCTTTTCAAAACATGTGATGGATAGGAACTACGAACACGAGAATAACGTAGGAACTCTCTAATGAATGTCGTTAAAATTGAAGGATATTTTTCTTTTGTCTGTATTTTACTAACTTTATTTTTGTTATCTTAACTTTTTTTTTTACATGAGCTCCACACAGGAGGCAGAATTTTCCTCAGGGCCTATGTCATCTTTGGGGATGCTGTGTGGAGGGTATTTTTAAGGAAAAGAAGGGAAGGAGAGTTCTGGGAAGGAAAAAGTTTAAGGGGTGGGTAGGAATCTGGGTCTCAGTGTGTCCTGGTCATCCGCCTCCAATACCTAGACCAACTTCACCCCATGAACCCGGGCACCCCTGCTAAATCACCAAACGTAGCGAACCACTTGGGGTGACCTATGTGCAGAGGTGTTGGTTATCCAATAACGGTTCCCGGGGCGGCGGTACCCATTATCATTCGGCATTTGTATATTTACATGCACCGCATGGTGCATATTTGAGCCCTTTAGTTAGAGTATATTTGAGCATTTTTGTTTGATAGGTAGTGTATATTTGAGCATTTATGGTCGTTAGTGCATATCTGATCCCTTTTCCGTAATTAATGCCTATTTTACTCATAAATGAGCTATTCAAATAAGAAATGGGTTAATGTTTTTGTCTTTTCTAAGGAACCGGTTTTTTAGGAATGAGATTTTTTTAAATCAAAAAATGAGGAATGAAATATTTTTGAAGAATAATAATATTTCCTCGATAATTTCGCTGGCTATCTTCCTCACACCCCTTCTCTTCGAAAATTTCTTAAGGACTAGTTCCAAAAAATAATCTATTCCAGATTCCTGTCAGCTTTATTCTGATTTAAGGCATGAGAAACGGGGATAAGGGCGGATTTTCACAATCTCATGTCGACAGTGACCTTCCTCTTGTTTTGAATGTCAAGTATGCAAAATTTCATCAATCTCGGAATAAAACTGTAGATTTGTATAAAAATCAAACAAATGCCGCCCGCCCGGTTTCCGCTCTCCCGCCACACACACTCTTTTTATAACTACATGGATAGATAGATATAATATATTGTACGTTTTAACCATAATAATAAATATGTAGTAGGTATTTATAATTTGAATATAGCACGTTCAAGCCCTTCACCTTTTCTACGAAATTCTAAACAATAACTTGTTTTGTTCAATACTGTGAAAATGTACGATTATGAATTTGCCATTTATTTTTAAACAGCATAGAAGGGCGCCATTATGACAACTATGCTAATAATAATGCAATAATAGTGAAGCAAATCCAATGAACACTCGAAACAAACCATTATTTCGCCATTGTTGGATGATTAGCTGCGCTTTTTGCACCACTGGCAATACTGGCTATTTAATAATGCTGGCAATGACAATGATCGAGCGCAATGGCGGCTGGCAATGACAATGATGGCGATGTGCAACACTGCGTTGTGGTATTGAAAAGTCGCAAGGTGAGACGGTTATTAGCAGATGAATGACTGCTGACAATTTGCGTAACAACTGGTTTCCAACTATAAATTATTCCAATATTTGCACACTTTAGGAACCCACTACTAAAGAATAATGAATACAACTCTAGATGTGCCTTCTGTACAAATTTGAATGTAAACAAATAAATTTTCCATTTAACCCAACCCGCAGCTTTCCGTCTCACTTACACTCACCTGAAATCACAAATCTCTATCCCATTTGGATTTCGAAAGCACAGTTTTGAATAGTATTTATTATAGGCAAAAATTGGTTGTCTGTAAAGTCGGTTTACGGACGATAATTTTACGTGATAACGTCATATATTAACAATGGAGTGGAAGAGAGATAGATGCGTCACAAGCCAAACGCTTGTTCCGCGCTCTCGCTTGCATGCTCGGCTCAGGCGGAACGTGACAATGAGTCATGCTTTTACGTGAATGCAGCCGGCGTTCATCGATTTATAAGACGTTATCACGTCAAAAATTGAGCCTACAATTAATATAATGCCCGCAAGGCACTTCTCGTTTATTTTTTATGTTAATCTTTATATATGCCCACTATCCATTTTAAGCAATTAGGCATTTATTGAACTTTTATAAGACATTTTGTAAGACAGAAATTTAAAATATAATTTATATATTAAATATATATATATATATATATATATATATTTAAAGTGGGTTGGAATTTTTTTTAAGTCACAGGAAATATATTAGATAGGTACCTACTAGCTGAAGTCCCTAGCACGGTTGTGAGGGCTCTATGCAGAATTTTTCAAAATCATATGCAGACAGTCATTTTTCTCTCAAAATTTCATCGAGAAGCATTGAAATTCTGGGCGGGAAAGGGGGATGGGATGGTTTTCGAAACCTCATGTAGACAGGGCGTTTATCTTATTTTGAAGGTCAAAGTGTGCAAAATTTCATCAATCTCGGAAAACAACAATAGACATTCTTCGTTACATTATAAATATATTATACCTACATCCACATAGTGATCAAAAATATATGCAATGAACTGTGATAGGTTTTCAACGTAGAATAAATAAGAATACAAAGAATGCAACTTACGTAGGTATGTTTTGTGATTCAAAAGTCTGGTTGTGAATAACTAATTGAATCATTACAAGATTTTGTGGGTCCCAAGATTGCGATCTGCTAGTCATGTTGAAAGAATGCCAGAGGGTGCTTCAGTAGAAATGATCCAGAAGTAGACCGAAGAAGAGATGAATAAAAGATGTAAAAGAGGATTGAAACAGGATAGGAAGGAAGAAATACTGGGAGCGACCGGCAAGGGTTTGCAGCCGGAAGGAAGCATGTGTAGGCCAAATCCAACACATTTAAAAAATCGAAAGATTACTACAAATTTAAGTTTGTGGTCTTTGTCGATCAGATGGATTTAAAAAACCGATTTCCAAAATAAAAAGGTTTCCGGAAATCTTATTTTTAAACTTGGGAATCTATGATTTTTTTGAAATATTTGCAATCAATTAAGTAGATATGAATAGGTTGGAACTAGCCAAGGTAAATAAGGGCCATAAAATATTATACATCAAGCTACTTAGCGGTAAATGATGACTTGCATCTTTTTTCTTGGAGGTCATTCAATATCCCATTAGAAGCATAGAAGTTTTTTTTTCATAAATAAAGTATACAGGCACCTACCTTCTTGCCAGTAGTTTAAACCCGGCTTCATCGGAAATTTCAAGACTCTTTTTTCGAAATATTTCCACGAAACAAACAAATTAATGGTGTTTGGTCTAATTTTTTGATGGTTTAATGGTTATTTCAAAGCTCGTAGTTCACAACTGAAATTATGCTGCGATCTGATTCCAGACAATAAAACGTGCATGTTTCACTACAAAAGAGCTCAGTTTTCCAGAGATTTGCTGAGTGCTCAAATGCGTCGGGTTCCCAACCAGGCGTAGCGGATTCAATTTTCTGCTAGCCAAGTCATCCATCATATATTCAATTTATCTGAAAAATTTTGAAAGATTAAACGCATCAATGTAATATTTAATCATTGAAGAAGAAGATAGTATTAATATAACGAAACGAAACATGAAACAGAAGAAGACTTAGAAAATAAAAAGGTAGCACAGTGGTTAGAGTGTTGTCCCGGTAAGACAAAGGTCCTGGGTTCGATCCCCAGTTGCGACCGTTACCTTTTTTATTTTCTGTGTTATTTATTATCCCTTATTCTGCTTATGATTATAATGGTAGACATTCAAATATTTATTATTCAAATAAGCTTATTTATATCACGGTAAAATTTGCATATATATTTTTTTAATGTTAATGCAATAAGGTCACACTTCCAAAATAGAGTAGAAACCTATTGTTATTAATGAACAGTAGGTACTTATGTACTGAAAAGTGTGTGGGAATAAATGCTACATACAGGATGTATCAGCCGTGGACCTAATAAGCCCTGGACGGAGCTATTCGAGAAAAAATTAAGCTATTGGATAAGGGGCCATCCATAAATGGGGGGGAGGGGGGGAGTAGAGAAGTGTGACATTGTGTGACAAGGGGGGGGGGGGTCATCAGCTCTGTGACGTCACGTGTAAAAATCTACTGTTTTGATTATTTTTAGACGTAAAATTGCAAAACATGTGACGTCACAAGGGGGGAGGGGTTCCCACAAATGTGACGATGTGTGACAGGGACGGGGGGTGGGCTCAAAAAATCATGAAATTTGTGTGACATAATTTATGGATGGCCCCTAAGGGGGAAGACGGATGACAAATATTTTAAGCCTGCTTAAATTTTGTAATGACATTTCCCATTCCCTGTCTCATCAAATACTCCACAAAAAAATAATCTGTTATATTTGCATTAACAATACACAAATAAAATAAAAATCGTTAATTACGTACCCCAAGTGGTTGGCTACGTTTGGTGATTTTGCGGTGGTGCCCGGGTTCATGGGGGTGATGTTTGTCTAGCTTCTGGCGGCGGATGTGTCTGCCCACCCACTGCGTGGCGGGCCGAATCGAGAGATGCTGCTAGAGGGAGGCCTTTTGACCTCTCCAACCGGACTTTCTCGTACCATTGCCTTGCACCCACCGCATTTGGAAGGATGGATTCTTACGTCACTTCTGGATACAGTGACCCCCAGATTCCTACCCACCCCTCAAACTATTTCCCTTACCAGAACTTCCTTTCCTTCTTAACCTAAAAAGACCCTCCACGCAGCATCCCTACTTAAGATGACATACGCCTTGTGGGAAATTATTTTTCTCTGGGTCTACTGTACGGAGATAATGTTAAACAATTATACCAAGTCAGTGGACATCTTCAATTTATCTTTGAATAAATTTAAAATATTGTTATTGAGGCAGTTCAGTTATGTACAATAAAATGTTTTTTCTATGCTATATATGTAAAAGCCCCGAAAAAGGGCGTTTATTTATAAATAAATAAATAAAAAAATGCTTACAAATCATTACAAAAGTTTGTCATACCTACAAGATGTCCGCCAGGCAATTTCCCCTCACCCTAGATTTGGCTTCAATGCCAGTCGTACAAATTCACACTAATGCTCTGTCCATGGCTTTTTACGTTCATGGTATCAGTAAGTATCCAAAAGATTTTATCAGTTATTCCCGAGCATATTTGCGGTCAAAATTTAGAAGTCATTTTGCTGTCGATGACAGTTTTTTCGATTAAACCAACGTCACCACTGGGTAGGTACAAATTAGCGCATCAAGTGATACGCACTCCGTCTCATTCCAGCAGCGCCGTACAGGCGATATAAAGAGCGTATCGCGTGATGTGTTGCGACGCGCGATAGAAAAATGTGTTTTTGTTTGTTCATACCATCGGACAGCAACGACATCTAAATTTTTACTGCAAATGTAGGTAGGTACCTACTCAGGAATCGCTGGTTTAATGTCTGTCGGGTTCATGCTAATACACCCTTTATATTTTCTTTATTGTGTTAATCATCTATCAAGGTCTATATACTTCTCGCCTGCTGTTCTCCTAATGGCTCTACCAACATTCAAATGGTAATTTCGCAACATATTCCGAGTGCTTTATGAGCTGTGAAAAACAGGACATTGATATCAAATTAGTTTGTCCATCTTAGAGACACATGTCGGGTAATTGAACTGTCGCTGCGGAAAGTCACCACGGCCGATTTACGTAAAGAATTATTAATTCAATACAGGAAGAGAATAATACCTAATCATGTTTTATATTCGAAACTACTAAACATAGACAATAGAGAATTCCAGTCCAATTTTTTTTATGAATAATGACCTTCTAACTTAAATAACTGCATATTTATTTTTATTTTTAGAGTTAGTTTTAATAGTTAAAATAAATGTCAAAGTTTTAACTTTTTAAGATCCCCCGAAAACCACCGAATCTAGTGTGAGGTCATCATGACTAACCGAAGTATGAATCTTGTGGGGAACTGGAATCAGCTGTTCGACTCCCGCCATTTTGAATTTCAGAATTGGAGCGTTTTCATAGACATTACTGGGCAATACGATCGTTTTTTGTACAGTTAAAGTTTTTGAATATTTTAAATAATATAGATAAACTAATAGAGATTCTTTATTTTTGATACTGAATTATTTAGGCCTAAATAATGTTTCAATAAAAACAAAAACTATATGTCCAATTCTCTATAAACCAATAACTGGGAATGCTGAACGGCTTGCTTCTTCATTTCTATTGATTTCTATACAACTTTGACCCAGGTGACGCGGCGCGGTGACGTCACGCCGCCAAAATCCAGCAATAGGGTGTTTTAATTACACGTTTTAAAATGGACTTTTTAATGTTTTTTTTTAAACTCTACGTTAAATATTATGTAATAAAACTTATATATTCAGAATCAGCGTATATTGGTCTATATGAACATATTTTTTTAAAGCCATAATATTTTTCACTGGAGTTCCTTATTATAGTCAGCATGACAGCTACCTAGCATGAAGATTTGGCTGGCGTTTTTGATGTTGTTGTAAGAGTAGGTACACAATAGTCTCAGCTGCCCGGAGCCTGTGAGACTACGGCAACCCTAGTTGGGGTATGTTGGAAGCTGAAGTGTGCAGGGATAAATAATTTAACCGTTTGCGGCTTCTGGTGACCCTGAAGGTCAAGCTAAAGTATACGGCCGGCGTGGTCTAGCGGCAAGGCTCTTGACTCGCATTCCGAATAAATTTCATTTGATAAATTTGTGTTATTTCACAATTAAATCATTTAAAATAATATATAATATATTTGCGGCACGTTCCAGAGTGGAAGATACTCTTAGAATCGCTCTGGTGTAAGACCACCACTCAGAATTGAAACATTGCTTGAAATGGCTTTAGCCGTGTTTGGTGATCAGTTCTGAATAGCCAGGTACTTCCCCTTCTTCCTCCCCACTACCATCACCCTCACAACATACCCCAATTGGGAATGCCATAGTCTCACTAGCTCTAGACGGGAGCATTTGGGACTCTTGTGCGTTATTCATATACATATATTTTTTTAAATACAACATTGTTGATAAAACTACATTACCTCGACTTACTCAATCCTGTATCTTATTCCAGTGTTGAAATGGTGCACGATGAATATGAAACATTACACAAATACATTGGGGTGGAGCGGTCTTGTATGGAGATTTGTTTTCGTAATTTCGATTTCGGCATATGCGGGAATGGTGCTCATGTAATTATTTCAAATAAAAATATTAAAAATATATATTGATAGTATTCCCTCAACAACTTTGAATTTTGATAAAAATATTGAAATTACAAATAATGAGATTGAGTACAAAAACAAATTAACTGAAGCCGTTTCTTCGTGCAGTTTAAATTTCCGAATCTAAGGGGGTATTCTAGTCTAGAAAAACCTTTTTTTTTTTTCATATTTCCATAGTTTAGATATTCAAAAATATCTCTAAAAATGGATTTTTCGAAATTCGCATTATTTTAAAAGTTATAACCATTTTAGTGTCGCGGTTTAGGCGGAATCTAACTAGAATCTAAATAGAATAAAATTTTAAACGCATCTTTCTCAAAACTACTTTTTGAGACGGTTGACACGATATCTTAAGTTCTACGGAACCAATTTACTTGAAATTTGGAGCCTTTTCTACACATTACTCTAACGTCCCTACCAGAATTTCAATTTTTACTATTTTTAAAAAATTCCGAAAAGTCAAAAAACTTGTAAAAAAATATCTTTTTATTTCAGACAGCCGCCATTGTGCGAAAAAAAGTTACGAAGATTAAGAATTAATTTGGGTTTTTTTCTGTTTACTAGGAGGGTTGCAATCAACCAGGGCGCGCCATTTTTTTGAGACCCCCACTTCAATACCCTGTAACTTTTTGGATTTACAAATTTTTTCGTTTGATTTTTTTTATATGTATTCTTTAATGTTTATTAAATATTTGGTAAAGTAATGGCTATTAAAAATACCATTTGTTTTTTTTATTGCACCTGAAAAAATACCTACAATTCAAGCTTCTGGACTAGAATACCCCCTTAAAACGTCAGAAAAATGTAATTTACTGAAACACGCAAATGCTCAAAAAATAAATTATGCTGAATATTTCTACGACTCGTTCTTGAATTCAACAGCTCGGCTGTGAAACGATTTGCCAGATTCTGTTTTTTCTCCCTCCTAAAAAAAGGCTTATAGAGATATTCATTCTTCTTTTTTTTACATTAGATCCACACGGGAGGCCCGGAGGAAAATAATTTTCCTCAAGGCCTATGAAAGAGTTTGGAGATGCTGAGTGGAGGGTCTTTTTAGGAAAGAAAGGAGAGGAAGTTCTGGGAAGGAAAAAGGTAGGAATCTGGGGGTCAATTTGTCCAGGAGTGACAGACGTATTTTTTTTTATTTATTGCTTCTTCACAATATAAATACATTTTTAGCAAGTAATTATTAACCCCACTAGGGTTTGCCTGTATCGGGCTTATGAATATCTCTCCCACTGCGGTGCAAGGTGATGATGAGTCCTGCTGGAAAGGTCAAAACGTCTCTCTCAACCGATCTTTCCCGATCCGGTCTGCCACGCAGTTGTTGGGTGGACACATCCACCACTAAGAACCGGACAAACCTCACCCCTATGAACCCGGGCACCCCTACTAAGTCATCAAACGTAGCAAACCACTTGGGGTGACCTATGGCAGAGTGTTGGTTATCGTAAATAATCAACGGTCATAGAAAATAATCAACAGCGTATCTAATTTTGAACATCTTGTCCCCCACCTGAGTATTATCACAAAAGTGAAATCACCAAACACAGCGAACCACTCGGGGTGACCAATAGGAGGGGTGTTGGTTTTTCAATAAATGGTTCTCGGGGTGGCGGTACCCACATTCCCAAATTAATCCCTTAGACAAGGACCTTCCTCTAATTTTGACAGACAAGTGTGCAAAATTACTCCAAATTTCGGAATAAAACTGTGTGGATTTGTACGCCGCCCTCCGCCAACGGTCTCAGACACTCTCATAGTCATGACGAAAGACGATCATTCAAAATTTAAATGTTTCTTGAAATGGGTTTAACCGTGTTTAATGACCAGATCTGAATAGCCAGGCACTTCCCAACAATCCTCTTCATTGTCTTCTTTCCCTTCCCACTTCCTTCAGCCTCACAATACACACCATTTTGGTGACGTCGTATTCCCACTAGCCGCGGACAGTGGGGATTCTTGTGCGGTAAAAATGTTAAGAATATAGATGCGCTTCGCATATGAGGGAAAAAAAAACAAAAATTTATTTGGCACAATGGCAACATTAAGATTTAATTATACATACTCGAATTTATTTAGAAGTACAATTCCTTAAGAAAAAAATGTTCAAACACTGCCTGTTTTCTTCATCAACTGTATCTCACTTATCACAGACATAGTGGAATACGAAATATCAACATGGTTATAATATACTACAAAGCTAAAAATAAGAAAATAATAGAATAACAAACAAAAAAAATAGCAGATATTTTAATTAGAGCTATGATTAAACATAATTAGCAAAGATAATGAAATACAAGAGATGTGCTGTGATGGCTGCCTGACCGTCGGCTGACTACCGTCTAACGAGAATAGTTTGAATACATAAAGAATTCGTTAATTTAGTTGATTTTTTTAAGGTGTGCAGTAGTATTGGTTAACAATATTGGCGACGCCAGGAAACTCAGTCCCACCCAGTAAAAACTGCCGATAGCATAGCTCTTATATTTCAATATCTTTGATAATCAGCCTAACTAATAAAAGTCGGGAATATTTTATACAATTGATAAACGACCGTGTATGCGAAAATCTTACTAATATAGAAAATGACGAAATATAGTTCATGGAAAGATATTCACATATATACATTGCTTATCCAGCCAAAGAGGGGTCTGTTGTGTATAATGTTATAATAATTTCTCATTGAATTTCATAATTTTTTCAAGGTATTGTAAACGTCTTGTATATTTCTTATTTTTGAAGATGTCGTTAAAACAAATACGACTTTCGAAAATAGATAAAATTACATTTTAGATTTTCATATTTGAAAAATATTTTATTATGTAAAAATCGCAATATGTTTTATTTCAAACATGTAAAAAGTTGAAAAAAAGGCTTACCACAAACATTTTTAATTAAATGTCCAAAAAAAATTTAAAAAATTTGAAAACAGTTCTTTTATTTACTTATTTTTATCTCGTTTATACAAAAAAAATCTTTTAATACCCAAAAAATAACAATAAAAAAATGACATTTCGAATGCGTGGCTTGCACATCTTAAAACAGTTTATTTCTTTGATACCTCTTTACCAACACATGTATTAGATATTTATATTATAAAAAACATCACTTTCACAAAATTCTTATAAAATTAAGATCATAAAATTCAATTTGAATATTGGTTTAACTGTATAACCCCATTTTCTGCCATAACACCAAAGTTCAATTTGCAACATGCAATTATTGTATAATTACTTGACTAAAACTGACGAAAAATAATACAAATATGTTGCAATTATATTGAATTAAACGAATTTAACAGTAAATTGACCATTTTCCAAACACAAGCATGATTTATAGATTTTAGAGATTACAAGACATAAATATTTGTCACCAAATACTGCGAAGGCGAATTTGGCGCGCAGTAAAAAATAATTACAATTACGCATGCGTGGGGTGCAAAATGCAGTGTTGCCGAATTTGAAAAATAGAGTTACAGATTTTTCTTCATTAGTACCAAATTGAATCTAAAATTGTACGGTCTTTAGACTATGTGTTGGGAGTTGAGAAGTGATTTTTTATTACTAAGGATGAATAATTACAGTATGTTTAGGTATATTTTTCAATACTATGTAGTAATGGTCACAATACTGGAAAATTTAACTTTTATCTCATTGATAATTAATTGTTATTGAGATTTTAACTAAATTTTAAGGAAAAAGGGTTAAAATGTTCTTTCAGAATGCTTGTTTATTTTTATTTATTGTTCTCATAATGGAAAAAGTTGAAACAATAGTAATATAAACGTTAAATTCAAAATAAATATTTTTTATACAGAACCGTTCCAATAATACCCACAACCGTTTTACCGACAGTTCATTATTATGCAATGCATTATGTACAAGCGCATTACAAAGATTATTGGATACAAACATTTTTTTAAATAACATAATATCAAAATATTTAATCAACAAAAATGTGTTAATATTTTACTCAATATGACACAATCATAACAATCTTAACGTTTATCATATTTGGAATTACTTTAATAATAAAAAATGTACAAAAAAATCATTAATTCTCCTACTTGTATAATTTAAAACTAATAATGATGTACGTAATCTACTGCATACACACGTTAGAAAAAGCGCAAGCTGAACCATGTATTATGGGAAAAGTACGAAGCTGCGGCATCATTCCTTTTCCATAATTCATGGTTTGACTCGCGCTTTTTTCTCACGTGTGTACGCAGCATTACAACAAGAATAATATCACAGTTTAAAAATAGCAAATTATATTTTAATTGCATAATATTATTTTTTGGTGTTCTTCATTGGATGTTCACATTCTACTAACAATTAATTCATTACAAAAGACAAACTTAAATTTTTGTATTATTATGTACATATAAATTGACACACATGCAGTCTACAATACTCTCATAAGCATTAAGCCCATAACTCATTGTGCTGTATCTCCATACATTTATTTAACCAAATACATACATACCTTTATATCAAGTGAAAATTTATCTACAAAAAAAAAAACAAACAAATAATTCTAGGCTTGACAAAAAGACTATTCAGCTCGCCGACACACACAAGATTTCAGAAGGATGACTTTGCATCTTTTGCGACAGCCTAATTGTGTTAAATCAGCTGTATATAAGACACATTTGGCAGTTTTCATAAGTACTGTATTCCGTATCGTGCTACTAGCTAAATACTGCGTGTTAATACACCAACTCTTAAAAGTAGTTAGTATCTCTTAAGAGATGTTAGTCGCGGAAAAATTTGGGAATCGAATGACATCACGAACAAACATTAAAATAATGCGGCAGTCATTTACGAACGCCTATTAAGTTTATAAGTAAGTAGTTCTAATCTTAATATATATATTTCTTCTGTCCGTGTGTATGTCACTGAACTCCTAAACGGCTGGACCGATTTTGATGAAATTTTTTGTGTGGGTTCAAGGGGATTCGAGAATGGTTTAGATTCACAATTTGGTCCACTGGAAAATGTTCTTTTAATTAATTTTTTTATTTCTAAGGAGTTGTTGATTTTGGAATGTTTTACATTGGATCCGACAGACTGCGCTACCATCGCAGTATCGAATATTCAATATTATTCTATTTTAATTTTAGTTTGTCCCGACAGTTGTGTACAGGACAACGTCTGTTGGGTCCGCTATAAATAAATAAAATAAATTGTGGAACATTCCCGAACACTCTTGAATGTTGTCCTGAGCGAAGCCGGGTAACCCAGTTAGTAACTAATAAATAGAAACTTTAATTAGGTAATTAATTTACACTAACTGACAGGCATGGACAAGCCATTGAAAGCTATAGAAAAATCCCAAAAATTTGACAGCCGATAATGCACGATGGACGCCTTCCAACATCCAATGGATTTGGCCTTTTTGTCTTAATTGTCTCGTAACGCCGACTTAACACAAAAGATAACGCAAAAGATACAGAAATACCCTTCAGATATGACGACATGCCTTAAGTTTATCTTAAGATTCTCAAAGCCCGGCGGAAAATATCATCAAATAACTAATGTTTTGGAAATAAGAAATTACAAAATAAAATAAGTTTAGGATTAAATAAATATAATAGTTTCCCTACAATAATTTCCCTTGCAAGTTTTATTATTTAGTAGAGCATTTGTTTGTATGGATTATCAGAGAGATGGATTCTTACGCCCGTCACTCCTGGACACACTGACCCCCAGATTCCTACCCACCTTTTATATCGTTTTCTTCCCAGAATATTCTCACCTGCATTTCCCTAATAAACCATTCACACAGCATCCCCAAAAATGACATACGCCCTAAGGAGACTTTTTTTCCCCAAGGTCTCTCGTATGGAGCTAATGTAAGAAAATGGCGCCCTTGAGGTTTTTACTAGCACCAGGTGCCTTTTGGCTCAGGGCCGGCCCTGAAGACTTCCCTTACATAACTTCTGTACGCAACAAAATTGACTAGGCATCAGTCAATATTGCTATAGGTTCTGCTGTACCAGCATCTGCAATAAAAAATACCAATATTAGAAAATTAAATGTAATAAGTTTTTCAGAAAATCATGTTAACCTATCTTTTTATCTTCCTATTGTGACAGCATCTTTTTTTGATTTTTCTGTTTCAGATTTCCGATCGAGTTTCGCTAATATTGTCTTCATTGAAAAATGTATCGCTGAAATTCAACAAGAAGTTATTTGAAATTGTAAAGGAGCAGCTTATAAGAACAGAATTGAAACTCAAACAATGGAAAAACTAGCAGATATTTTTGGAAACAAAGATATGCTGACATTGGAAAAAAAAAGTCTTGGTGTGTATTTATTTCTAAATTATGTATTCAAAAGAAATTAACCCCAATAACATCCATTTTATTAGTGATGAGATAACGCAGTTTCTATTACCACTGTCTGCGCCAAGTGGTTCAACAGCGGCTCACCACCATGGTGTCCAGCGTTCGTTTCAACCACGTCAGGCGGCAGGCTGCTTAGCCAAACTGCCCAAGTGGCTGACCGCTAGTACGCAAGAGCCCTAACAGCCTCTGCCCGACATCATGCCTCCCCTCATTCCGGTTGGTCATTTCAGTTGCATTCAACGAGTCATTTGTGGGGGGAGAGAGCCACAAACAATAGCTCTGATAAATGTATATCTCCTCAAGTGCACAGAATTTATGGTACAGTGTAAGTGACAATTGCCTATGACTAGGTCGGTACTCACATTTGACTATTTCTTCCAGCTCCTCTTGGAATACAAACATTTTGGAGCTATCCTTATAGACTCCGGTCAGTATTTCCTGCACAGAAGTCTTGAACCTCCATAGGAAGACCTTCTGCTCCCTGGACTTCAGCGTTTGCAAGAGGATCTTAAAGCTCTGAAAATGATTTTAAAATACATAATGAATTTTTTTTTATGTCCCAATTACTGTCTACAGTATCCCCACTTGGGGTAAGTTGTGAGGCAGAAGGCAGTGGGGAGGGAAAGGAGATGGAGAAGAGGAAGGTGGAAAATTACCTAGTTATTCAGATCTAGTCATCAAATACGGCTAAAACCATTTCAAGCACTGTTCAATTCTGAATGGTGGTCGAAACGTGTCACAAATATTTATTTTAAAATGTTTAAATTGTAAAACAACACAAATCAATCAAATAAAATTTACTTGCGGCTGCCGGGATTTGGACCCGTAACCTTCAGATTGTTAGTCGAGAACCTTACCCCTCGACCATGGAGGCTAGCAGGCAAAAACTGGCTGTGGAAGGTATTTTGCTGCTTAACTTTTTTAAGAATTGATGGTATGTTTTTATTGTCAATTCAAATATTTTGGTTTTTGGTATTTTTTATTTGTCAATTCAAATAAAAAACTACCATCCTTTCTTTTTTTTTGTCAATTTCTGTATCAAATCGAAAAATTCAAACATGCAAAATATCATCAAATTTGCCCTTTAGACAATTCTTTATCCAATCGGACGAATCCAATAGACAAAATTTCATCAAATTTATTTTTGGACAATTATTTGTGTTGTAAGCATGAAAGGCAAATATTAACAATAATACTAACTGATACCTCAAAAGAAAGTTTTTAATTTATAAGATTGCTAAAACTGTATTAATGTATGAGGTAAACTACCTTGGCCACCGTAACATCCAGATTCCTAATACTTCTGCCATCAATGATGATGATCAGGGAGGTATTGTTGATGTGCTCCTTGGAGAAGGCCTTCTTCATCACCGCCTTGGAGAAATGGTCAGCAGAGCAGTACAACAGGCTGTCGTTTGGAGACACCACCAGCACGTCTTGGGAGTTCACCTACAGAACATTACATGGTCAGCATTGTATATTTAAACAATGGAATGCTTCTGCGAAAGATATCAGCTGTTAAGGATATTCTTAAAATCTGTCACGGTTATTCTTAAAATCAAAGATGGCAAAGTACATTCAAATTTACAACAAATAGGCAATCTAAATTTACAACAAGTTAAAACAAGCTTCTTTAAAAACTACTTCAGAATTTCAAAAGATTTCTAATTACATGGTAGAAAAATATTTTTTAAAATATGTAATAAGTCTGAATAGAAAATAGCAATGCTGAGATATATTATAAGTAAAGTTGATTGAAATATCAATAGCTTAGAGTTAAAATATTGTATCTCCAATTTAGGTTGAAAATTAATTAATAATGTACTAAATATAGTCTATATTTTTGGTTTCAAATATTGCATCTCCTAAACATACCGTCCCAAAAATATGAACAATCTCCTTGACAATAATTTTTTTTTTTCTAAACAAACGTCCACAACAAAAGATTGTATTTAAATATTACATTTACTACAGATACTATACTATGGAATCAAAAATTATTTTAACCCAAAATATAATATTTTGATGTTTGCAAGCTTTCAATCTCAGTTATCTCAATATTTTGATTTACGGAGATACAATACTTTAACTCTAAGCTAAGGATATTAGCAAACACATTGAAAGTCAACTAATAAGAAGTACATGTAAGTAAAAATGAGCAGAAATTAATTAAATTATAAAAAAAAAAACTAGAAGCTAACCTGCCAAAACCAAAATGTAATAAATCTGAAATTTAAAAATCTTTATTTTCTTATCAAATTTGCAAATAACTGAAGGACTTCTAATGGAAATAAAATTTATTAACTCTATTACAAATCAATAATAGGCCCTACATATGAACCGACGTGCAGAACCCGACATGTCGAACCGTTGATTGAATTATTATTATTCCGAAAGTCCGACAAGGGACTAATAATGTAGGTAAAGGTAGCAACAAAAGGTGGTGGAGTGTGGTCGTAGCGATGTAGTCAGTGCTTGATGTGTTAGGCCGGAGACTCAACTGGATCTCAAACGGCAGATGCAGCAAAGGGCCAGCGACTCGAGTGTCGCAAGTTGCGGTGAGTTGTTGAGTACTTGAAGCTTCTAGGCGGTAATGCGCGTGGCATGTACTAGAAATCTTAAAGTTCTAGATAGCGCTGGAATGGCTACAGTCAATACAAAAATCGGTTTTGCCTACACACATGTTGGGTTCTGCAAATTGGTTTGTGTGTAGAGCCTATTTGTCTACATAAATAAAAAAGAATATATAGTGCTCCAAATTCAACTTATTCCTATTTTTTTTAACAATGTTTCTTGAGATAGATTAGTTAAATTCAGAGCAGTCAATTAATATAAATTTTCAGACAATACCTTTCGAACTGTATTGTTACAAAACATGTTCTTGCATCTGAAATAGATGACAAATAATAAGTTTCAGATGAACTGTTCGTATAATTGCAATAATCATATAAATGTATGGATCTAACAAAAAATAAAATGATACAACTAAATAAAGAATAGCCAATGTACCTTCAACATTTCAGTATGAATTTTGGGTCTGGCCGTGGTTGCAAGTATCATGAGGACATTGAGGCAGATTCCAACCACAATGCCGATCTCCAGACCAATTAATAGACAGGCAATAACTGTACCGAAGAATGGAAGAAGTTCTATTTCTGTAAAATGAAAGCAATAGCAAATGTTTAATTCTACATACATACAAATAGCCTTAAATTGGTTACAGATAATGAAACTTAAGAGGATTAAAAGATACATTAAAAATTATCTGTGAAGATTCCATTACAGTTGATCCCCCTGATAGTTGGCCCCCTGGCATCCAATATGCAGTTGGTTTAGGGAAAATAGATACATAGATAGATTTGATATACATACCGACATATTAATAAAAGAATTTTTTAAGTCGATTTTAGGTTTGAAATTGGTAAATAATGCACAAAGAATTATAATTTTATAATAACTATAGTTTCGGGGGGCCAAACGTCGGGGATCAACTGTCAGGACACCGAATAAAACAATTCAGCTGCTTTACGATTCGATTATTGACATTTTGAACACCAAATGCAGACAGTCTAGCAACCATCTCCAACTCCTACCATGACACTTCGTGGAGAGCAGTTATCAGTTATGTAGCTGCTTTATTGTCATACCCTTTCTCTCTTTCTTTTTTCTCTTTCTCTGCAGGTTATGTATTATATTTGACACTACTATGTTTTGTATTTAATTTTGATTATCATTATTTCTGTTATCACTATGAGCATTTCCGTCTAGTAACAACTAAACATTGATTACTCATGCTGTGAACATTTCTAATTGGAGTGTTAATATCTATGTACATCCCAACGGCAATTCTATTATTGTAATAATTGTTAACACTCTGTAAATGTTTCAAACAATAAATAAATAAAAATCTTTTGAGGAATGTTAAAAAATAGCTAGTAAACTATCTTTATGACGGTTGCCAACTGAGAATAAAGTCAACTCAACACCTCCTTGAAAAGTCAATAAAAGCTATGAAAAAAATAATTTTAAATTAGCCGATAACCCTAACCTAACGTAACCTATTTAACCAATTTTTTATTTATATTTTTTTATCGCTCTAAATGACTTATCTGAGATGGTTCTGAGTTGGTTTCATTCTGAGTTATCCGGTCACCCTTTATGACGCCTTCCTTTTCATAAAAATGTAAGTTTAAAATTATTCGCTATACGAGGGGGTGCCCGGATTCATGGGGTGAGATTTGTCGAGGTCCACCAACTGTGTGGCGGGCCAGACCGAGAGAGGTCGGTTGAGTTGAGACATTTTGATCTCTCCAGTTGGACTCTATCTATCCATTGGCATAGCAGTGCGGGGATGAATTCATACTTCCATCACTGACCCATCCCTTAAACATATTTCCTTCCCAGAACTTCAACTTCTTTCTTTAATTAAAATGACCCTCCACATGGCGTCCCCATATATTGTCCCCAATGACACAGGTCCCGAGGGAAATTATTTTGGTCAGAGCCTCCTAGAGTTAGTTGGACATAATATTAAAAATAAAACTATATATTTTGACCAATGAAATCACATAAAATAATTGTGGCCAGAACTTAGTAAGTAATCCAAGAAATGGAAAAATTAGATTATGAATGATGACAAAAAAGACTGTTAAATTTTGTCCAATCAGCATTAAACTAACAGCAAATTAGGCTGCTTCCTTGCAGATATTCTTCGTTTGATAATGCTTACTTCTAGTCCTCCAAAAGAGCGGAATAACCTCAAACTCCACCATAAAGATCATAGCAGAGATGATGAGGCCGGCCAGCACCGCCTTGGGGATGTAGTAGAAAGAGGAGGTCAGGTAGCTGAGAGCCAGAAGAACCAGAGCTCCTGCAATCATCGTAACACACAAATAATAATGTTAAAAAAATCATTATACAGAACAGTTGCAACAATTGAAGAAAAATATAATAGTCGTTAACTGAATCTTTTCAGAGTCCAACCAGCATAAAAATAACATAAGTATATAATAAATTCCCACGTTTTCTAAGTTTTGAAATGGATAATCAAGCAATTTTACTGAACTACAACACTCTTTTAAATTTAAAATAATTAAAACAAACATTTTGTATTTAAACCACAAATTTATTATTTTTTTTATATATCTACCGGTTTCGCTTTGACCAAGCTTCATCAGGATATAATAATAACTAAATACTATGTCAGAGTTATAAGTTGAGAGACAGAGGGAGAAAGAATATTACAAAATAACATAATTAGACAGAGGCAAATTAATTTGAAAGGGCTACAAAGGGTAATCAATTAGTGGGAGGGAGACAACAATGTACATCTATACAGAAAAGGATTAATAATATTACAAAAGAACATAATTAGACAGAGGCAAATTAATTTGACAGAGGTGCGATGAATATCAATTAGTGGGAAGGAGACAACAGTGTATATCTGATCACAAGTAAATGTATTTTATATTTTAACATAAAGGACACTATTTAGATATATGTACAATAATATTAATAATTAAGGACCTCAGAATAACACAGCACAAACATAATATCATGGAGTGGGATAAAAAAATACACTTATAGCCCTATTTTTAACTTGTTTCCTGCAATCTATCCCACTTTTAATTTAAAAAATCAGTATATCTCATAATAGGAGCACTTCTTTGATTTGTTGATTTTTCCTTTTTTTCTTTTCAGAGGTATATGCAAAAAACGAAAATTTGTGACCTTTGACCTCGGATAAAAAACAACGCACAAGCGGGATCGATGGAGGCTTTTGATGTAGTATTTGTAATAACGTATTCAAGATCTGTACAAAAATCCAGCTTATTATGAATACATGCAAACTCAGCACTTTTTTTTTCATCTATTCTGTCTGGACTAATGGTGCATGGCGTTTGTTTTTAAAGTAAAACTTCATCACCCACTAGCACACACAAGAAACAGTTGTACCAAATAATTAATTTTGAGGTTACAAGGTGGGGAGTCTCAGTTAGAAACATCTGATGTGTACCTGTGAATATTCCACCCATGGGCGTCTGAACTCCCGAGGTGTTGTTGATGACAGTCCTGGTGAAGGAACCAGTGGTGGGCATGCTCCTAAAAAAGGATCCCACAATGTTGCACATCCCCAGAGCGCACATTTCTTGCGTCGAGTCCAATATCTTTCCATTGGCTGAAACATTGGAAAACTTATCTTTAGTAAACCATGTTAAGTAAGGTGTAGGAATCAGACTAAGGTTGTGGCTCCGTACTACGCTTTAGTAGCTGGCTGGCTTTATTTAATATACTTTCAGTAGCCGGCTGGCTACCTCGTCAGCCTTTCCAGGGCATACAGAAACATTATGACAACACATCGATTACATAGAGTGAATTTAAGACAATAATATCAATTGCTTCGCTTTTAATCACATAAGCTAAAACAGCGCTTTGTAAAGAAACAATTCCCCATCCAAATATTATTGCTGACGTGTTTTGTCCTCTATCGAACTCCAATATTGCACCATAGAATATAGTGAATCTAATCCAAACTTCATCACCCTCCGTTGAACTCGAAAGTGGTTTTGGGAATTTCCTCCATTCAGATGATAGGCAGCCGCTAGTCGTCACCCAGTGAATTCTATAAATCAGCGTATTGTAATCAGCGTATTTATAATATAAATAAATAATAATTTTTAGATTGGTTTGATTATGTACCTGTACCTCTCCGATGAGTGACGAGGTCTGGCGAGACCACTTTGATTTTAAGAGTTGTGTAACTTTTTTCTGACTTGTTAGAATGAAACGTTTTCATTACTTCTTTAAAGTCGGTCCGGTGAACGCAACCATGCTCGATTTCATTTATTTTGCAGTGGAATTTTTTTTTCAAAACCTGTTTCGTGTAGAAACAGTGTTAAAAATTGACATACTACCGGCATCTATGGGTTGCTGGAGCAAACACCTATGGTTTTTCTACCTGAACAAATGGTGCGAACCTTGGCTAGTGGCTTTGGCCGGTTTGATCAAGTAGCAATCTGTTTTGACCACCACTTCATACAAACGTCAGATATTAAAGGTTATGTTTATAGTGTGTCAATGTGTGTGTTTTTTTACTCTTATAAAAAGGCTAGATTTTATGGTTCACCGCTTTTCTTTTCTTCGCAAGTTCCGTTAGTAAAACAACTGCCAGATGTTGGCCCGGTGTATTCAATATTATCACCGTTATTTACATATTTAAAACATGTTACCTGTGATTTTAAAATACAAGTGAAAATTCTAGCAAAAAGAGTTTTGTTAAGGATCCTAACAATTTTAACAAACAGTACTAAGTCTGTGCAGACCTAAATAATATTTTCAGGTAATTGGTGTGTGTTCTCATGGATACTTGTTAGAATGTGTTTTCAAGGTGGTTTTTTTGTCACATATAAAATTGAATTGAGTTTAGTTTGGCAGTTCCAAGCGTAAGATAGAGAAGAGACTTTCATTCATAGTCTGCTGGCTCGACAGTTGGTAATTCCACACACGGTAGAACGGACCACCAATCCAAAGGTATGCGCAAATAAATGGCTGATTTCAATGTTCTGATAAGTATTCGAAATATACACAAGTATCTCACAAATACCAAATACAAATCATATTTTTGTGCTAATTAAATTATACATAAGGTCTTGAGACCTTGTTGAATTACTTACTGCCTCCCGGATTTTTTTTTTTTATATGAAATACCGCACAAGAGTCCCAACTGCTGCCGTCTGGAGCCAGTGAGACTACGGCATCCCCAATCGGGGTATGTTGTGAGGCTGAAGGTAGTGGGGAGGGGAAGGAGATAGGGAAGAGGAAGGTGAGGAAGCACCTGGATATTCAGATCTGGTCACTAAACACGGCTAAAGCCATTTTAAGTAAAGTTTTAATTCTGAATGGTGGTCTTACACCAGGGCGATACTGATAGTATCTTCCACTCTGGAACGTGCTGCAAATATACTATATATTTTTTTAAATGAATAAATTGTGAAATAACAAAAATTAATCGAATAAAATTTATTTGCGCACGCCCGGTTCGAACCCGCGACCTTCGGATTGTGAGTCAAGAGTCTTACCTCGAGGTCACGGAGGATGTCGCTTACCGGAAGGATATTGAGTAAACTTTGGAGTTACATACATATATCTTTAAATACTAATTATTTTCCATGCGCGAAAAGGTCTGAACAAAATAAATTATAATGTTTAGATTTTGCTCATTAACTAACAACTAATATTGTCAACAGATGTCTCTGTGGTTCCAATATTAGTAGATTCCTGTTTTACCACGGTAACATTCTCTTTATTTATGAATAGAACAATATTATGTATAAATTTCTGTTTTATCACAGTAAGCATTTTCCTTCACATAACAGAGCCAAATCTGTAGATTTCTGTTTTATCATCTCCACCATTTTACCTTATTTTTTCTACATTGAATTTTCTCTCTTCAAATTTGCAAACTCATCAAACAACAGCTTGTGACCGAAGCGTCTTACTGTTTTTGATATTATAAAAGAAAAGGATTTGATAATATATGTGATTGACCTGCCAAACAGAGCCCTTCAATTTTAACAAATGTAGTGATCAAATCTCGGGATTGCCAGAGATGTTATAAGACATGTACAACTGAAAAACCTTGAGGATATTGATGTCATTACTTACAGAAAGCTTTAGCGATGGCCACAGCCTCCAAGATGGAAATTAGTGCCAGGGTGACGATGCTGGAATTGAGATGCTGCACCATCTCGGGGAAGTTGTAGGTGATATTGTTCACTGTGGTGGAGAATGGGGGCGGTGCAACGGGGGGCAGGCCTTGTTCCACCGTACCTGAAAATTAACATTCTCATAACATAGCATTAAAATGGCTTAAAACAACACTGCAATATGTATTTATTTCATTCTGTTAACCTCGAAATGGCCTCAAAAAAACGAGCGCAGCAAGGCTGTGCTAAAAGCCTCACAGTGCCGATCTGCCACAGGAGATTTTATGTAAGATACTAGCGAAGACCTGTGAAATGTAAAATACATAGGTACTTTATCGATTTGTCACTTTATTACAATCAGTTTTCTATTTGGGGGGCGCGTATGAGTACCGCCGCCCTCGGAAGCATTTATTGGATAACCTACTAAAGATGGGGAAGTTCTGCATTTTGTCGGAAGCCTCTGAGTGGTGCTTCTTTTTAAAAGCGCTCGGGAGCAGGTCCCAGGTCCGAGTTCTTGGGTGCGGACTGGGTACTGGGTGCTGTTGCAGCTACCAGGATGCACAGGTTCGACCGGAGCCATACCTCGAAGCCGGACCCGCACGAGAATTCAAACCTAGACAAGAACCCTCACGACTTGCGAGTGGCTTGGACCCCAAACACGGGGACGCCGGTAGAGGCATTGGGGTACCGGCTCCGAGTTCCGGGTTTGGTCTGAGTCCTGGACCGGATTCTCCGGAAGTAGTCAATTTGAAAAAGAAGTAGGAGTAGGATCCGCTTCCCGCGAAGAACCCGAGTTCAAGAGCCCGCTCCAGCTGAACCTACACATAGCTATAAACTACACCGCTGCCATAGGTTACCCCAAGTGGTTCGTTATATTTGGTGACTTAGCAGTGGTGTCCGGGCTCATTGGTTGAGGTTTGTCCGAATCTTGGTGGTAGATGCGTCTGCCTGAAACTGGTTGGGGAGACCTTTTGACCTCTCCAGCAGGACTCTCTCGGAACATCGCCTTGCGCCGCAGTCGGAGGGATAGATTCATGCATCCGTCACTTCTGGACAAAGTGACCCCGGATTCCTATTCACCGCTCATACCTTTTCTTTCCCAGAACTTCAAAGATGACGTAGACCCTAAGAAAATTTATTTTTCTTTGCCGTGTGAGGCTAATCTAAAAAAATAAAAATAATAAGGTCTTACCTGTGAGTGTGAAGGGGGTTAAGTCATATTTCTCAAAGATCCAGGCGATCAGGCAACCTATGATGATGACAATGGCGTTACGGGCCAAAGATATCAACCAGTTTAGTTTTTGCAGAGCGCTTTTGAAGAAAGATACTTCCGGTCCAGCTGTGCGGCTCCCCCATCTCCGCAATTCCTAAAACAAAGAGAATTATTGATTAATGATTAATGATTTTTGATTAATCACCATTTGTCATGATATTTGTTTAGATGTTCAATAGATGGCAGCCTATAATACATAGTTTTAAATGACTTAAAAATAAATATTATATTATCAGAAAACTACTACAGAGCTTGTAGTGGAACTAAGAAAACATAATAAGTTGTAATATCTAATTAAGTGCTTAATCCATTTTTAAAACTGAAAAGACTCCTGTAATAACAAGAATTTATCTTAATATTTTAAAGCATAACTTACGTTTAAATTTTTTTTTCATAAAATAATTAAATTAGCGTCTCTATGAAAGAGCACATCATGAATTTTTTTAAGTACAGTCACACTCGAGGGATGGACTAAATTACTCGTTATTTACTTAATAGATTTTTAAAAAGTCGTGTGTATCTACCTACATGTCTCTACTATCAATATATGTATTCGTGTATGTACAGAATATTTCCAAAAGTTGGGGTATGTTGTAAGGCTGAAGATAGTAGGGAAGGGAAAGAGATGGGAAAGAGGAAGGTGAGGTAGTACCTGGCTATTCAGATCTGGTCACAAAACATGCCTAAAGCCATTTCAAGCAACGTTTCAATTCTGAATGGTGGTCTTACACCAGAGTGATACTGAGAGTATCTTCCATTCTGGAACGTGCCGCAAATTTACTAAGAATGTATTATTTTTAATTTATTAATTGAAATACACAAATTAATCAAACAAAATTTATTTGCGCACGCCGGGTTCGAACCCGCAACCTTTGGATTGTGAGTCGACAGTTTTTCCCCTCGACCACGGAAGCTGTCAATTATTAATTATTAAAAAAATATATTAGAAAAATACACTTCAAGATTTTCAATTTCCTCCTCAAAACAGTCGATGCCTTTTAACTATCAATACTTGATTCGGGGCTTCCAAGAAAAATATCACTAAATTGTATATCTTACTATCACTAGCTTGTGTGTACTGTACAGCTTGTAAGATCTCACTTGTCATAAATAACTAGCTTGCGGATTGTCATGGTTTTCGGCTGAAAATTTTTACTTGTCACAAACCTGTGACGTACAACCTGTGGTCCGATTTGTACAATCCCATGTCAATTTCGTACGGCCCACTTGGCTATAGGCAAAAATCAAAATTTTTGGGGCAATTCTTGAAAACCCTGGGAAATTTTTTTTACAGAGGTTTGATTAATTTACACTGTATGTCCTAAATGAAATTAAATTTGAAGAACCGGTTGGCAGAACACAAAATTCAAAAAAATCAATAAGTCTTGAATTTCGATGTCAATCCTCTCTTCCTCAATGAAAAAATATCCAACTATAGGTCACGGGTCGTTTTATAAATAGGCAAAGCGCCCCTCTGGTGAAAAGGTTGTGCATCACTATCATAAATTTACCGGTGAAGGGATGTAGGTACTCGTACCAAGGTGCCTTCAAAAACATTTCTATTGGTTTAAAACTGAATTGACGATGAGTTGTAAAACAAAAGAAGACGCAAAAAGGGAACAAATTTGCAAAGCTCAAATTTCGCATGATCTTTGCAGATTTTATGACAATTTTATGCAGTGTACGATAGATGTTTCGCATAGCCGATAATCTTATACAGGTAATGCCATAAAAATACGGAAATTCCCATCAACCGTCGCTGAGCGCCGAGCACCGGGCGGCTAACCACCGTGCTATGCCTCCCCTTTGCTTGTTTTTATTAACTTCGAAAATAATTCTTGAATAATTTCCAATCGTAGGTTTTTTAGAAATATTTATGTATTTATTTATTTGCACGGTATGTCAGTAAAGCATCCTCGCTATAACAGCCAACAATTATATGAAGATAAACCCGAACTAAAATACCATTTGATAATTGCTCATTACAGTTCTGAACTCGCTATTGCCATGATCGTTATAACCAAGTACGACAATATACCTATGCTTAAGGAATGCCTCAATGGCCGACCTCGACTAGTAATGATAAGAGGAACTTTGATAATAATTACCTTCAGCAGGAGCAGAAATAAAATTGTGCAGACTCCTAAAAGAGAATCCCAAAGTTTCACCGTGTTCACATTCTTCACAAAGTTGATACACACCTCCAGAAAAGTATTGGATTTACCTGCAAACAAAACCATTGTCTTCATTTTCAATGACAAGAATAAAGCAATCAGGATGTTTTTCAAATCATGTGACTTCAACTAGTTTAATTCAGTATTGTTATAGCACAGATGCAGAACTGTTTCATGATCATTTAATTGATCATTGTTTTTAACATATCAAATACGCACAATCATTTTAAACAGCCTTAAAAACAAGGAATTGAAACAATCAGATATTTAAGGCTTCAAGAAATAATTAGTGGCAAACCAAAATAATTTTAATAGCAGGCCAATTTTAATAAAATATAATTAGATGTCTCAAGGACATAAAATTAGTAATTCAATGATTCTAAGCAATTCTATTCTATTCTAACTAGAGCTATTTCGATGTCTCAAGGATATAAAATTAGTAATTTAATGATTTATTTTATTTTATTTGAATACCACACAAGAGTCCCAAATTCTCCCTGGAGCCAATGAGACTATGGCATCCCCAGTTGAGATGTTGTGAGGCTGAAGGTAAGTGGGGAGGGGAAGGAGATAGTTGCAACCATTACCATTTTATTTTTCTGGGTCTTGTTCTTTTTCACATTTTCGTTTAGATTTATTAGTATTATCTTCATCTTCAATGATTATACATTCGTTACAAAGTGTTATTTTTCACAATTAACAAGTGAACGACATTTAGATAATAGCACAAGTGCAAAAATTACTTCTATTAAAAAGTTATTAATTAGCTGTAATCGAGTAAAAGTACATTTTCAAGCTTTGCTTTAATTTTTTCATATCATAAATTAATAATTGTTTATTTTCAATTAGTGTATTACGACTTTTTAATCAGTAACTGTTTGATTATGATTTTTAATAACAAATGAAAGAAAATATTAAAATACACAATTTCTTTTCTGAAATAAAAAAGGGGTACCTAAATAATAAAATTATTTCCTTCTGTATTTATAATAATATTTTGTAAAACTGAGATCTTAATTTTGAAAATAAAGTTGATATCTTCGGAAAAGCATAATACTGAACAGTAGAATGTTTCAAAAACCCAATCATGTCTAATTATGTCTAAAAGGGATCGAAATGAAAATCTACTCTCCTTCAACGGAAGCAATCTTCTGAACAGGCCTTCCTTGGTATATGCTTGGTGCAACCCTAAGTGACCAGCTCAGGTATGGGGGCTCCATCGAAGCCAGAGTTAAGTAAGCCTCTCAGAAGCTGGGTGTATTGTACAGGGCCTGCCGATACTTTAATGGTAAGCAACTGCTAACCTTGTACAAATCGCAAGTATGTCCCGGAGTTGAATTTGGCAGCCACCTCTTTTCTGAAGTCCCAAAATACCTACAAAAAACCCTTGAATCTGTACAGAAATGGGCAGACCATTTGATAGATTCACATGTCTCAATAACAAACAGATTGCATTCTTTCGAGCACATGCTAATTTATTCACTTTGCAAGGAAATAATGTATCTTAACCTCCCCAGGAGTTTGGCCGAAAAGGTTCGGCAAAGCGAAAAAATGCTCAGAGAGTATGGCCGAAACGTTTCGTCCGCGGCTATTATTCAAGCACTGTCATATTTAATGAAAATATTTGACTTATAGTGGCATCTATGGACATCTGCGCATAGTTTGTCGAAATTTTGGAACACATACCTACAACACCGACTTTACAGTTTTAGTTTAAAAATTATTTTTGCATCACTGGTCGTCAGAGGAAGGAAGCAGTTTTTTTGTATGCACATGTTTTTTTTCGATTTTTGTTTATTTTTGTAGATTTATGTAGATGACGTTTTAATTTCAAATACAATATTATTTTTAGTTAATCTATGATAATTTATAAAAAAAAAATTTAAAACGAACCAAAAAAAAACTCACTCCTCACATACAGTTTTGTTTGCCAAAACTCACTCGCGGAGTGGTTTATATTATTCTAGCTTGTCGTCACTTGCAAACACTTATTTTATCAGTTAAAATTCCGTGTCAAATTTTTTCCGATTTTCAAAAGTTGTAGTACTGTATATATATTTACAGGAAAGTCTGATTTTTATTGTGAAAAATGATTATTGCGCTGGAAAGGATAATAAAACTCAAGAATATATTTGTACTGCCTACCCTACCACATTTTTTACTCGCATACCAATACATTTATGTATAAACTTACTAAAAGTAATCAAAAATATTAACTACTGCGTCGCGCGTACAGACCGCATACAAACCGTACACTATATCACGTCAAAAGAAGAAACTAAGCATGCCAAATGTCACTCACGTCAGAGTATTCAATGTTTACTATATACTACACAAAATATGTACATATGTCCGTGTGTCATTCAAGAGATGACCCTTTTGTGTTAGTGTTTAAATAGGCATCTTGATAGTATCGCGATGGCTAGCAAATATAGCATCGGTACCTGTATTATTTGATGCGATTTTAATAAATGAAAATAAAATATTTTGGCTTTCTTTCAAAATATTGTCTGTGTTTATTCAGAGGAAAAAATATGGAGCTTTTATGTGTCCACATCCAATAATAGGCTTGTAATATGTACAGATCAATAATTATTTGGCTTATGAAATCAAAACCAAACAAAGGAGAGACTGATTGAGATAGACCTAACCTAAACTTCTCCAGCCGGACTCTCTCGACCCATCGCCTTGCATCGCAACGGGAGGGATGGATTTGTAGTCCGTCACTCCAGGACACATTATTCATCCCCCATACCCTTTTCCTTCCCAGAACTTTTTCTCCTTTCTTTCCCTAAAAAGACCCACTAAACAGCATCCCCAAAGATAACATAGGCCGTGAGAGAATGTTTTTCCTCAGGGCTTCCAATTTGGACCTATTGTAACATAACTAAACTACCTCAATATTTAACCTTTTTACGACGATGCCGTTAAAATATATTCACGCTTTGGGCTCTATGAATACATATAATATGAACAGGAAGGAAAAAACATCCTATGAAATGCTGTACACTTGAAAATGCGACTCGGTCGATAATCTCAGAGATCATGCATCGGCTAGCCAGGGTGGGGAAAACGCCCCACCTTGCCCTGCTGTGCCTATGCCCATGCCATACACCATAAACTTATTACACTGTACACTAATTATACACTTTTTGTACAACTGTTTAGACAAAATTTAATTATGAGTTAACTGTTTTTGCTTTATATGCCCACTGTTTTCTTTCTAGGCATAATAATAAAATTTATATAACTATATTACCCATGCACAGGCTGCGCCTTAGTGGGTTCCCATTACTCATATGATTGTATATATTAAATGTCAAAATTGGGAAAAAACGGAAAAAAATATATAAAAACACAAAATTTTAAAAAATAATTAAAATAACCTTACCTGCAAAACCAAGAAGGGAGTGCAGTTGTGTAAATCCTATAGTAATAGCTGCGGCTGTTGTAAAACCTGTTGTTACTGGCATTGATATGAATTCTATTAAAAAACCTGGAAATAATAAAAACAAAGATTAATTCAAGTGGATAAGGCTCAAAAAAAAATAATTTGAACAGCTTAGAGACGTTTTTTTAGATATAAATAAAAATTAACACTCATAAATATATATATTTTCCATTGAAGAAAAATTTGCTTTAGATGAGTGTCACATTGTAACGAAATACGTACGTAAATAAACTTAATATGTTTTTGCAGTTGTTCATCACAAACCTAAATTAAAGAGTCCTAAGAGTAAAATGACACAGCCGCTGAGGAAGGTGAGCAGCACGGCAAAGTCGGCTCCGTACCCTGATACGTACTTCTGCGTCATCAGCGCCAGGATGGCCGTGGGACCAATGGTCAGGTCCTTGCAGCTGCCCAGCACCAGGTACACGAAGCACCCCACGAAGCCGGAGTACAGGCCGTACTGGAATTCATCAGATCAGTTAGTAAACAATCTAAAAGCAGGTACTTCCCAAGCTTTCTCTTTACCATCACTTTCCCTTCGCCACTACCTTCAGCCTCACAACATACCTCAATGGGAAAAGCCATATGCCATTTGTACATGAAGATACTTACAAGCGACTCGAGTTTTGTATGCATAGCATACCGATTGTCCAGTTGATCAGTCAGACATCTCCGAAAAGTCGGAATTTGAAAAATATGAAGTTAAATGTAAAAGTGTACCTTTTATCTGGTACAATACTCAGATTACTCATAAACACCACCCAATCAATTATAATGCACAAAAACTTGTAGTGAAATAAACAAATGTTTACTGGGGTACTAATAGGAAATTTCAAAATATCATACTACTGTACCGGACCGTTATGCTTTCTTTCTTTGGTGTTATTTTATGAATAATATGAATAACACATACACAGGTAAGTAATATTTGATTTATAGCGAGCATTTGAATATTGCTTTCCTCATTATCTAAAACTTAGTATTTGGAGATGTTTGACCAATCAACTGGACGATCGAAATATGCTCGTGAGTATCTGCCATACTATTTTGCTAGTGATTGCACACAACGTGATGCGTCAGCTATGAGTTTGACATCAGTTGCACGCCGCTGACAGTGCTGATAGCATACTATGCTAGTTGCATACTCATCTACCACTCGTTACGGTATTCGAGAATGATTTTAATGTTAAATATGTTCTAGAGGTGGGAAAATATTCACGTTTATGTAACTATAATGTACCAGAATGCATAAGAAAGAATTTATCAGAGAAGGCATGGATTGACTTTGGAAAAAAAGTCAATTTGAAAATTGTGCTTATGTAATTAGTTCCTTGATGATAATTGAGGGTATTCGTCGCTATCAAGGAGCTACATGCATTTCTTTACCTATACAACCAAATAAATAACCAAATAAATATAATTTAAAGTAATTACAAGAGAAATAATTTAATAACAGAAAAAAAGATAAATTAAATACCTGTAGAGGTAAACCGGCAACTCCCGCATAAGCTATTCCTTGAGGAATTGCTGTCAGTCCAACACTGATACCTGAAAATATTTATATACAAATACATTTTTTTACAGTAGCAACACTCAAGAGGCCTTAAAGAAAAAAATTCCACTCACGGCCTGTCATTTTTGGAAATGCTGTGTGTTTGTTTTTAGGAAAGGAAGTTCTGGGAAGGAAAAAGGTACGAGGGATGAGTAGGAATCTGGGGGTTAGTAAGTTCAGGAGTGACGGACTGCAAGTCCAGGACTTACGAATCTATCCCTCCCGCTGCGGTAAGGCGATGTTCCGAGAGTCTTGCTGGAAGGATCAAAAGGACTCCCTCAACCAGACTTTCCCAATCTGGCCTACCACACAGTTGGTGGGCAGACCCTCCATCTAGTACAATGCTCTATTCGTAAGCGGGTACCCTCTGTCTAGTACAATGCTCAAATTACTCATAAACACCACCAAATCTCCCACCTTAACAAACGGATTGCAATCTTTAGAGCACAGGCATCGGGTGAGAATGCTATCCCTGTTCTACCTTTATTTCAATGAAGGAAACCAGCATCATTGATCCCATCAGGCACCGGTGCATAGTCGGGAGACACGCCAAACGTGCGCCCAACATATGTACACGGTTGACATTTGTCACATGAGAACGGGTTGTTTTTTTGACTCGTTCTTGAGTTCAACAGTTTGGCTATGGAACGATTTGCCAGCCTCTGTGTTTCCTCCCTCCTACTTCATGGGTCTCTTGTTCCAGTGTTCAAAAACCAATGTTCATTCCTTCCTCTCCTCAAAAAGACCCTCCACACAGCATCCCAGATGAAATAGGCTCATAGGAAAATTATTTTCCTCAGGGCTTCCTGTGTGGAGTTAATGTAAAAAAAAATCAATTATAATGCAAGAATAACTTGTATTGACAAAAACAAAAAATGTATGTTTTCTGGGTTATTAGCAGGAAATCTTAAAATGTCTTATATACTAATATACTGGACCGTTACGCTTCCCGATACTTGATTTATGGTGAGCATTTGAATATTGCTTTCCTCGTTATCTCAAAACTTAGTATTTGGAGATGTCGAACTAATCAACTGGACAATATTTATATATGTTTTTTTTTTACCTGCTATTATATCTTGCAGGAAGAGATCCAGTCTGTATTTGGGGAGCCATTCGGTGATAGGAATTCGTTTTCGTAATGTTTTCAAAGTGCAAAAGTTCCTGGCACTTTTCCTCAACATCTCGCCCACGGGACGCATTGCTGATTCGCTTCCTTCTTCTCCTGAATAAAACAAAGAAATTAAAAAATTGTTATCAGATTAATCACTCACTTAAATATACTAGGATACCTGATAGCAACAGAATTCACTTAAGTCACAAATCATCTACAGTGAATATTGAGATTTATTTGATGCACGTTAAGTGATAGGAAGATGACAGATCAATTTTTGGCACATCACATATCGGGGATTATAAAATATTGTAATGTCAGAGAGGACAAACAATGATTGATGGGTTATCTGTGATATCTTTGAAGCCAGAAAAATATAATCCTAAAGTGGCAAAAATATCAAAGGGCAATCATTGAAGATTTTAAAATAAAAACGACCGGCAAATTTTATTAAGCAAGCATTCTTTTGTGCATTTTAGATCTACATCTTTGTATATCTTTTGTTATACTCCAACACCAATAATGATTGCATATTGCAAAGGGGTATTGTACAAAATTTTAAAACGTTGTTTGATAATGACTTCAAAGTTTAAGATAGCTGACACTGCCATAATCACACTAGCAGAACCAAACGATTAGTTCTGTGAACAGTAGACCCTTGTGTCTTAAAAAAAATTGTTTCTAATTTTCTTTTATTTAATAAATCAAAACCAAAATTTCCTCTGAAATAATAAGATTCGTAGCGTTATACCTAGTTACTTAATTATAAACCATATTTTTTTATGTAACTTTTTTTATTTCAAATAAGGAATTATGCAATTTTTTCAAAGAAACGTCGCTATTTCAATGACAATTCTTTTTCCAAACCTTCAGGCAGATAGGTACCACATATATATATATATATATATATTACATTGAAAAAAAAAGTCTATAAAAATACAATGATTTCACATTTGAAAAAATAATCTTTTTTGAACCATTAAACCACAACACGAAATGCAAAACGGTTAAGTGAAAACAGGACTTTGCTGCACTCAGTCAATGATTATTTGACTTATTATAAGGCCATCCGCTCACGGAGAAACTGAAAAAAAACCATTTGGCGACGCAATCGCTATCCACAGGAAAAGAACTTGTGAATTTCACATATTGAGCCACTATCACGGCAACCTGTCAACAAGGCAACTGAACTAGCAGTGTTGGTCGCCGCGGCTGTCGTGTTTCAGTTGCCTTGTTGACAGAGAAACTGAAAAAAAACCATTTGGCGACGCAATCGCTATCCACAGGAAAAGAACTTGTGAATTTCACACATTGAGCCACTATCACGGCAACCTGTCAACAAGGCAACTGAACTAGCAGTGTTGGTCGCCGCGGCTGTCGTGTTTCAGTTGCCTTGTTGACAGGTTGCCATGGTAGCGGCTCACGACCTGTCAAGTTTTCGAGTAATCTGCGATACATCAGATCAGAAAAATATCAATTTTGTTTAGGAGGTTGATTGCGATTGCGTCGCCAACTGGTTTTTTTTCAATTTCTCCATGAGCGGATGGCCTAAGAGTAGATTTTCTTATAAAATCAACAAAGCCCATATTACAAAACAATTCAAAAGAGAATAATTAAAACACTCCAAAATTAAAATATTAACCAAAAAAAAATCAAATATGAACCAATGTATTTTGTACGATATTTTATTTCACCGTCCAATTTATTTATGACACTAAATTGAATTGATTTGGAATCTTTGACACCAGATCTGAAGGTTTTACAAGTAGAAGATATAAACTTTTAAAATTTGGTGGTTGACAAACAAACTTCATAAATATAAATAAACAAATTTATATTTCTTAAGCTACCCCCAGAAGGCAATTGTTCATTATTTATCTAATTAATAATTGTGTATTATTACAAAAAAAACAAAATTAAAATTTTAAGACTCCCGCCTACTGACCGGCTAAACCAATGAACAGTTGTCAACTATTCAATTAGCAATCACTCCCTAATGTAGTAGGCACAGATAGGGATAAGTGTAGATCAGGCATGCCCAACCAGCGGCCCTCGGGCCGCATGCGCCGAATCGAAGATTGTTTACAGCCCAAAATGAAGTTTTCATACTGGTTAGGCATCATAATAGTACCCTTTATACACAGAGTTCGGAGCGGGACGTGCCCCGCGCCACTTCAGGCCGCCGCGCAGAAAAGTAAAGACCGAAAGTAAGATAACGGCTTACAGCACAGTTCACTGTGAGACTTTCCTGCGCGGCGGCCTGAAGTGGCGCGGGGCACGTCCCGCTCCGATCTCTGTCTAAAGGGTACTAATATGTTTTAGCTTTTTATCTCGATTATAAATTAAACTATTTGTATCACAAAGTGGTTGTTTGGCAGTCTCTATGTGCTTCCAGGGATATTAAGTTGTTTTGTGCTCATGAACTGCGGGATGACGACAACTGATCAGCTTGATGGCCTGATCGGTGTCCGTCATAACGAATTATCACATGTGTGCTATTTTCTAACGTATGAAAAAATAACCAAAGGGCTGCCTATGATGACAGACGACATTCTATAAGGTTAGTGTCTCTTCACTTCACTCATGTATACATTTAGACCAGTGCTGATTGCCATTTTGTTGATATATTTTTGTCCGCGAGTAGATTAATCAATCACATAATTTTTAGGGTTTCATACTCAGCGAGTTTGGGGTTATTTACATACCCCAGTCTCACATATTATGATTCACAAAAAAAAAATCCTTCTGGTAAATTTATCACAAATGAATTATATTTTGTGTAGTGTAAATTTATCACATAATGTATTATATTTTGTGAAATGAGAACTTTTTTGTTATAAGACCTAAATGACAGGCGCATAGCCGCACCAGGAATTTATTTTAGCAATCAATTCCATAGTATATTTTTCCCGTACATTCTCGAAAGATCAAATGCAACTGATTTTAATAAATGGAGGGTAAGTGCAAAGGACACACGTAAGTGCTTGTATAGTCAGTTTTTGCTTTCTAGCATTGAAGGTCGCGGTTTCACAATAATAGCAGTTTTGAACACCCACCAAACGATTTGAGTTGGGCATCCCTTGGATAGATAGGCACAGATTGTAAAATATCCATAATCTGGCATATTGCGTCAATATTCAGATAAAAAAAAAATCACTTAGCAATCCAAACACAAGTAGTGATATTAAATTTTACAGGCATTAGCACTTAGAATTAAAATAATATACCAATTACATACGTACCTACATTTTACAAAAAAATATAATCATATCATAAATACACAAAATACAAATAATTGAAAAATCTTGTAAAAAATTAAATCTGTTTGTCCTTATATCTTTGGTCATACTAAAAATATAATTTACCTACATAGATACTAATCAATAAGGCCAAAACAAAACTAATGTTGATCAATAGGGCAAAAACCTTTGTAATGCCTTGATCACATGTAACAAGTAGACAGGCGAGACAGTGCTCTCGGCTGAGTGCTCGGTACGTGTAAACACATCACCGAGTGCTCGGACGAGTTAAAGGGTGAGACAGTCGCTCGGATGACCCTGTTCTATTTATCGAATGCCCACCCCCCATGCTTTCTCGCACTGACTCGCTTAACCACTTGGCAGGTATAAACATGCACTTGGTGCGCACTCGCCACCCAGCACACTCACGTCGCTCGCAGCACGCTACCATTTTCCGCGATTTGTTATTGTTTGCTACCATGGTTAATAATATGAAATGGGAAGTTGAAGCAATGTTAAAATCCAAAAATATATTTAAATCTCACCCATGTTTATAGGACTTTCGGTCTACAGACTATAGATTTAAACCACCTTTGCATGAAAATAATTGTGTAACTATGGGTACTATATGTCATCTTTGAAGATGCGTAGAAACGACCCATTCTCATGTGATTAATGTCAACCATGTACAAATGTTGAGCGCGTGTTTGGCATGTTTCCCGACTATGCACCGGTGCTGAGGGAATCAATGACGCAAGTTCCTCGGAGCATCTTCGATTGTAATACCGGTAGAACAAGGACAGCATTCCCACCTGACGCCTGTGCTCTAAAGATTGCAATCCATTTGTTAAGTTAGGAGAATCTATCAAACGGACCGCACGTTTCTGCACAAAGTCGAGGGTTTTTTTCAGGTATTTTGGGGCTCCAGACCAGAGGTGGCTGCCAAATTCAACCGTGGGGCGCACTTGCGATTTGTACAGGGTTAGCAGTTGTGTACTATTAAAGTATCTGCGGGCCCTGTACAGTACGCCCAGCTTCTGAGAGGCTAACTTAACTCTGGCCTCGATGGAGCCCCCGAACCTGAGCTGGTCACTTAGAGTTACACCAAGCATATCAATGGAAGGCCTGTTCGGGAGATTGCTTCCGTTGAAGGAGACTAGATTATCATTTCGATCCCTTTTAGACGTAATCAGACATGATTGGGTCTTTGAAACATTAAATTCGACGAGGTTATTCTTACCCCAAGAGAAAATACTTTCGAGGTGACTGTCCATTCTTTGTTTCAAAGCCCTCCGAGCCATTGGTGTTTGAGTGCCCTTTTGGGGCTCGTCAAACAAAAAGCTATCATGGACTGTACTGTCATCCGCATAACAATGAATTGCATGCTTGGCGGTGTCCTGGGAACTGAATAACCTTATGTAGACGAATGTCGGCGGTCGGCGAACAGCCAACCCGGGCGAAGTCTACCGAATTACAACCAAATGAACTTGGAAATTCATAACAAAAATTTGTTTACTGAGACTCGTATTGCATTAACTTCAGATCGAAATTTGTCCCAATTAAACGGAATGGTGTCCCAGGTAACAGAAGTGAATTAGTATTAGTTTCTTTGTTTGATTTCTGTTTTGTTTTGGAAGAAGGAACTTCGTAAAATAATAAGGCAGCTTCAGGAAACTTTCAAAGGACTCGTGACATTTTATTTTGCTTTATTCCCAATTACATTGTGAATAATTTCAGAGACCCAAACTACCCAAGACAGACCAAGGATTTTACTTTTACTTATTTAAGAAGGCTGGCTGTTGAGAAGAGAAGAGAAGATAAAACCTAAACCTAGGTCTTTTATAGCGGTCTTGTCTGAAGGGAGTTTGCGTCTCCTGACATCTATTGATAATTTCTTTTGTTAATTAATTAACTTTACACAAACCAACAAATCGAAATGTCTGGAGAGGTGTGAGCCCTAGCTAATTTAAATTATACAATTTCTATTCCTCGAGTTTCCGCCCTAATAACTGGCTGTCCCGATAAATCGGTGTATCAATTAAGCATAATCGACTTATTTAATATTATTTAAAATGAAGTTGCTAGTAAACAGTATGATAAGTGATAAGGTGCAAATCATTTTAACTTCTAATCTTTCATTGTTCACACAGGAGACAATAATGATTATAAAAAAAGATTGTTGAATTGTGGTGGAAAGTATGCTAGATTATAAATCAGTACTTTTAATCATTCGTCCTTGGCATAAGCAGTCGAGGGTTAACCCGATTTTCAATATCAATAAATTCTTTAAACTGGGTCATATCAGAGTGACTTATAGAATAACAACTTACCGTTTTATTGACAATAATAACAATAAGATATAAGAAGTACAAGCATTGACTAATTTTAACGAATTTAGTTAACTGACATTTACAGAAACATATACATGTATAAATAATAAAATAAATATAAACGTACAAACGTATTATGTATACAGGGTGTAACAGAACACACCCAAAGGATTTTAACCATCGATTCCTGAGCATATTTAGAGTACAGAAAGTAGATGTCGTTATGGTAAAAAATTATATATTTTTAAATAAAAGAAATATGTATTATTGGTGACGTGTGATTTATAAATATATATCACAAGTCGCCACTGGTCACACTCCTACGGAATCACTTGATACGCACGCTTTTTCCTGTGTCATCATGCTGCTGGAACGAGAAAGAGTGCGTATCATGTGATAAGATCCGCTTGACTATACCCGACTCTGAGTTGCAACGTGTGATGGAAAAATATTTTTATTGTTTTTAATTGAAAAAAAAACATCCTCGGACAGCAGAATGACATCTACCTTTTTTAATCCAAATATACCCAGGAATCGCCGGTTGAAATTTGTGATTTTCTTCAAAATCTGAATTTCTTCGAAATTGTTAATTAGCTTTGCTACATTGTGCAGGTTTAAATCAAAATATTATAGGTTTTGTCGGGTCATTTTGGATTTGTCGGTGTTCAAAAAGTAATTGTGTTTTTAAAATTAGTTATTGCCCACTGTGGTGTAAAAATTAGGCTATGGGTTTGAAACTTGACTGAACCCTTGCAATTTCTGTTTATATGGTAAAGAAGAGAGGTACCTCAAGGCTCAGCCAAAAACACAGTTTGTTAGGCGTGGACCACACATTAAATATTTATCACGATTCATATTGGATCCATCAATATGGAGCAGAGTGCTACCCTAGATATTTACGGTGATATTTATTGATTATGTAGTTAGAGTATCGTCAGATTACAATATGGATCACAGATGTCTAGATTTCTGAATTCCTTATCGTGAACCCGGATTAAACATTTATTGTGATTTGTCAATATTTATCACAATGCGTGGGTTCTCCATACGGAATTCAGGACTGTCATTGAATTAAGTCACTGACTGTAAAGGTGAAAGGTTTTTGAATTTATTGATACGATTGTCTGAAAATATGAATCTTACGTATAACTATAAATTCTGTCGAGTCCGTGATCATTCATGCAGGAGTTTATTCCAGGTTTTAAGTCCTGACACTCTGAAAGCAAGCTCACTGAACTTAGTCATTACATAGTGAAACTTGCTTAAGAAAAATGAGTTTTCATGTTTAAGAAGTGTGATTTTTTCAGTCCCTGAAAACCTGAATGGCCCAATTTATCCCACATATAAGGTAATCAAGCCTGAGAAGTTTTTTTCGTTCCCTTAGAAAACTTCTTAAGTGAGTTTCACTGAACGTTCCAAACCATGAAAAACACCATAATCTCCCAACTGACCAATCAGAACAATAAATAAATTTAGAAAAATAAATTAATATGTAACTTCGAAATCAGGATAAAAGAACATATGAAATGTTTAAACAATAATAGTTTCTCGGAGTTTGCCAACCATTTGTTGGAGACCAGTCACACTTTTGACTTTAATAGTGGAATCGAATTATTACATTGTAATTTTAATGGCGTTCAGTTGGATAAATTGGATAATAATAGAAATTAGAAAGAGCGTACATTCAAATGGGCTCAACTGCCCTGATGATGGACACTGTAACGCTGTCCGAAACGTTGGCTAAAGAAGGAGGTAGCGAAACACGGCATAACACCCCAAAAATAAATAACAAAAATACTTTTGGCCGTGAAAACCTAAAAACATACCAGCGTAAATTCAAATTTAAATATTATAAATAACCAGAATTTTTTTTTAAATGACCCAATATTGAACTTGTTCTCTTTGTAAATTGTGTATTACCCCCTTCCCTCCTCCTACCTTTCCATTAACACTGTTAAGAGGAATATAAACGCTAGAAATATTTCGATTCTCATGCCATACAAAATTTAAAATCGCCCGTCGTATTTGCACGAGGCAAGTAAACGAAAAAGTGGTTTTTATGTATTTTGTGCATAATTTTATAAGAATGAAAAAAGTTAGAACATACAAAACCTCAAAAATAGTCTTAGCCTAAAGGGGTATTTTTTAAAAATTGTTTCTTATATATTACTTCATAGTTAAGTCATGAAAAAATATTTTTTTTAGTGGTTTACGCTTATATTTTTTGTTATGTAAATAATAATTTTATTGTAATTCCAATACATAGAAAAGCTAGTAAAAGCTTCAATTTAGCATATTCTTGATGTTCATAATGTAAACCGATTCGTCGTAAAGATGAATCTAAATAGGATTTCACGTATAGCTTTGTCTTAAGTCTACTGTTATAATTAGTTTTTAGTAAACCTTGAGGAAGTGAGCATCGTTCTCGAAACATGTCGGTTTTATAATCATAATAAAAGTGGTTAAAGCCAATAATTCTTTTGATTTTGAATCAAAATGGTGCCACAATATGAATTTGTTGTGTTTGAATAAAAAATTAATATGTATTATACGTAAATACTTGACACAAAACATTTATAAATAAAAGCAAAATAAATATCATGTCCCAAACAAATTGAAAATCGTGGCTACCTTATCAGACACAAGAGCTACTCTATTCTGATAAGGTGTACAACATGACTTACAATGCCCTTTAAAAAATATTTTATAAAATAAAATAATATGTATAAAACAATAATATATTTTTACTACAATAATAAAATAAAAAATTGAAGACAGTGCAAAAGATAATAAATTATTTTAATATCAAGCAGCTTTTGGAAAGTTTTATACAATAACTAGCTTCTATCCGCGGCTTTGCTGCATGGCATTAGGGGGAAATTACTGTAGTGCACTTATCAATTATCCCCCCCCCCTCCCGCATTCCATACATTCATTCCTGGTACATTCAGTTTTCAAACAGCTCGCGTGCCACCTAATTTCATAATGCCAGAGCACACCAGTAGTAAAAAAAAGAATTATCCAATTTCGTGAAGTCGTTTTTATTTATATAGGTAGACATTAACTACGACGCCTGTAATAATTTTCCCGCAAATATATCAACATCGTTTCCACGGCAAAGATTTGTTTTCTGACATTAGCAATAACTCGCTTTTGTTAGCGGCAGAAAACGTATAATAAACATAATATATTAATATTTATAATTTCATAACGCTAGAGCTTGCCATTATATACAGCTTATATTACTCGCATATAGTGTAGCTTTATACTGGTGAAAGAATTTTAAAAATCTGTTTATTGGTTTATGCGTGAAAGCGTAACAAACAAACACAAGCGGTTTCGCATTTATAATATTAGTATGGATTAATATAATTTATCACTAACAAGCACTGCACAACACTAATTTTTATTACTAATTTCATACCCAGTTAATTTGACACAACTTTTCACTACTATATTCAAAGAATAATTTGCAGAAATTCTCTCCTACAATAGCTGTACAACTGTCGGTACAGTTGCCACTGAGGAACAGAACTGATTAGTTCACTGCAGAATGTGAAAAGTACTTCCTGCGTCCTTCATTGTCTACATTCAGTTTAATATGGGTGTGACGACTCTTTAAGCCAGTGATGGTCATGAACACAATACAAAATCAACCGGTGCTTAAAAGGTAAACTCACGTGCTTGTGATTACGGTCTCTACTAAATAAGTACTTAAACAATTCAGACTACTTATTGTAATAGCCTAGCAACTATTTTTAACAGTGGTAACACCAAGGAATTATACAAAGCTAAACATTTTAAAGATATCATAATCAGATAATTTTAATGACATGTACATATATTGTCATTACACACCGGTAATATCTTTTAACCTCTTCTTTTCCAGAGAACCTGGAGTGTTTTGGCCACATTCCGGCCAATTTGCAAACACACGCTAGCGCCCGCTGGCCAAAATGTAGCCAATTTGAGGAGATATTTTAAATCATTTTTTTTTAAATTACCGCTGCGATCTTTGGATAATCACAAGGCTAACTAATTAGTTTAACAAGAGATTTCTCAAATCACTTCATAATTATTGGTTATTAGCTTTTTGTCTGCGGCTTCGCTCGCATGGTATTAGAAGTAAATTACTGTAGCACTTGCACTTATCAATTATCCTCCCCCTCCCGCATTCTATACATTCATTCTCGGTACATTCAGTTTTCAAAAAGCTCGCATGCCACCTAAATTTCATAATGCCAGCAGTAAAAAAAAGAATTATCCAATTTGGTTCAGACGTTCGGAAGTTACGCGCGTAGGTACCAACATTTCGAAGATTCATTTTATTTACATAGATAGATATTAACTACGACGCCTGAAATAAAAAAATATATCAACATCATTTCCACGGCAACGATTTGTTTTCTGATGTTAGCAATAACTCACTCCTAGCAACAGAAAACGTGTAAGAAATATAATATATTAATATTTATAATTTCATAAAGCCAGAGCTTACCATCATATACAACCATCTCATATACAATCGTCTTCGCATATAATTTAGCTTTCTATTGGTGAAAGAATTTTTAAAATCGTTTTATTGTTTTATGCGGGGAAAGCGTAATAAACAAACTCGAGCAGTTTCGCATTTATAATATTAGTATAGATTGATCCACTACATTCCACCATATCTATTACAGAAAGTCAATAAACAAGAACAAAAGAAACATTAATTTAATGATGTCGAAGACTGGGGTTTACCGCAAAACAGGATTTCAAAAGATTGGTAAAACATTCAATATATCAAGCTAAATTATTATTTTTGTTTTATACGCTAGAGAAAATTGTTGTTTATCTCTGGTCCACTATTTTACCTATTATAAACTATACATCCAGCGGCTTATCAATGTAAACAAAGAGATTCACTTAGCCACATATTGTTTAAAATTTATTAAGTACTAGCAAGTACCTGGCATGCATTGCAATGCAACTCAAAGAAAGAAATTGTTTCTTCCTGCGTGTTCTTTCTCATGCGTCCCCGTTCCTCCTCCATCCCTCCCATGAACCCCCCTTACTTCGTTCCCCTTTCCATCTCCTGGATTCCCTCCCCTTCCCTTCTTGCCGCTAAACTGCGCCCCATGGTTGAATTTGGCAGCCACCCGGTCTGGAGCTATAAAATACCGAAATACCAAAAAATGCCAAAAAAAAAACCCTTGACTCTGTGCAGAATGCAATGGTAGGTCAGTTTGATATATTCTCCTAACTTAACAAACGGATTGCAATCTTTAGAGCACAGGTGGGAATGCTGTCCTTTTTCTACCGGTATTACAATGGAAGATGCTCCAAGGAACTAGCATCACTGTTCCCCTCGGCACTGGTGCAGTCAGGAAACATGCGCCCAACATTTGTACACGGTTGACATCAGTCACATGAGAATGTTAACATCAGTCAGTCACATGGTTGACATCAGTCACGTTTCTACGATTCATTCTTGAGTTCAACAGCTTGGCTGTGGATAGATTTGCCGGCCTCTGTGTTTCCTCCCTCCTACAACATGGGTCTCTTCAAGACCCATGTTCACTCCTTCCGCTCCTCAAAAAGACCCTCCGCACAGCATCTTCAAAGATGACATGGGCCCTGAGGGAAATTATTTTCCTCAGGGCCTCCTATGTGGATTTAAAGTAAAAAAAAAAACTATGAAATTCAAACAATTCGCATGCCACCTAATGTAAGTTTTTATACAAATTTCATAAAGCCAGAACTCATCATTATATATAGAAACCTTAGCGGGCGTGCTTACAACATTCAACAACGTGCTTACAAATCACCAAAGTTTCATGGCACTCGGATGCATGGTATAGGAACGCATACGGAACGAAAAATAAAGAAACATTCATTTTTATACATAAAGATAATAAAATGGAATAAAGATATGTGTAATGCATAGTTAAGCTTATAAATACATAGTAATAGATCATTAGTTTCTTACTTTCATTAGGCAGAAGATTAATACTAGATCCCTGCTCCATGATGCTGCGTGTGTTGTGAACTAATATATTTGCACGTACAATGGTTTGTATAATCAAACATAATCCTTCTCCACGGGTATGATCACCACTCTATCACCATCTGTCTGACGCTAGTTACACAAATTAAAAGACCGTCTGTCGGAATATAAACTAAGTCAACTGATTTAATTATCGTATCATCACAATTATGATACTCCAGAGATAACTGCATAACAATTATTACTCATTACAAGCGTGCATATATTATGTATTATCCACATAACATAGTTTAAAAATCAAAGCAATTAGCTATGTTGACATAGTATGCAATTTAACGCCAGATATCTCATTTCTGTCTATGTAATGCTTGAATAATATTATCATCTAGAATTGTAAACATAAAGGCAGCAATAAAACATCTGAATACTAATGGCTGGTGCAAGATTCAAATAAAAGATTTTTAATTTTTTTTTACATCAGCACCACACAGGAAGCCCTGCAGAAAATAATTATTTTCAGGGCCAATATCATCTTTGGGGATGCTGTGTGAAGGAGATGAAGTTCTGGGAAGGAAAAAGGTATAAGGGGGGTTAGACAGCCGGCGTAGTGCAGCGGTAAGGCTCTTGACTCGCATTCCGAAGGTCGCGGGATCAAATCCCGGCGTGGCACATAAATTTTATTTGATTAATTTATGTAATTTCACAATTTATTCATTTAAAATAATATATAGTATATTTGCGGCACGTTCCAGGGTGGAAGATACTACCAGTATCGCCCTGGTGTAAGACCACCGTTCAGAATTGAAACGTTGCTTGAAATGGCTTTAGCCGTGTTTGGTGACCAGATCTGAACAGCCAGGTACTTCCCACCTTCCTCTTCCCCATCTCATTCCCCTCCCCACTACCTTCAGCCTCACAACATACCCCAATTGGGGATGCCATGGTCTCACTGGCTTCAGACGGGAGCAGTTGGGACTCTCGTGCGGTACTCAAATTAAAAAAAAAAAAAAAAGATTCTGGGGGTCAGTGTCTCCAGGAGTGGCGGACGAATGAATCCATCCATCCCACTGTTCCGAGAGAGTCCTGCTGGAGAGGTCAAAAGGTCTTTTTCAACCAGTCTCTCGCAATCAGCGCTGCCACGCACTAGGGCAGATTCATCCACCGCAAGGACCAGGAAAACCTCACCCCATGACCCCGGACACTAAATCACCAAACGTAGCAAACCACTTAAGGTGACCTGTGGCAGAGGTGTTGATTATCCAGTAAATGGTTCCCAGGGCGGCGGCACCCAAATCAAATTGGTCAAATTGATAACAATGAAAAAATCATTCACAATAGAGTCAAACTGTTTGTTGAACAAAAAATGAATTTCTTTATAATAATCGATTATTTGTGCAATTTTTTTACAGAAGTAAACAAATACTTTGCAATGATTTATTGACAGAACTATTAGTCAAGCACAGATATTTATATACATATTATGTTACCACTGTAATCAGAATAATTTTTATGCAATATATTAAGTTCAACTATAATTTTTATCTATTAATCTATCACCAGAAAACTACGCAGAAACACGAAAAGGAATTACAAACTCGACTTTTTCGTATAGTTTTAACTCATTACACCGTAATGAATAATAACAAATTGGCCTTTTCTATTCTGTCAAAACATCGCACTATAATTTTAAAACATATAAGAAGAATGGCGAAATTCACGGCGGGGAGGTACTGCGAAATACACATATTACATTTATCTGCTATTCGTTGAAAAATGTTTTTGTAATTTAAAACTAGAGCACATCGCAGGCATTAATATAAATTGACAGCTAGAACAACATCACGACTATTTTAAATACAGCAATTTAACAAAGCAATGAGATGCCGATATTACAATAAAAACAAAACAAACATTATTTGAACGGAACTTCGAATCAGCTGTTTAAAAACGTCAGTTGACAGCGGTGGTCAATGTTGTCATTGGATTTCTTCTTCTTTTTACCAAGTTTAATGCTATATAATGAAAGAGTTCGCGGCCTTGCGTATGTTGAGAATATAGTACCTACTTACGAGTTAACTACAGGCGATACCTAATACTATTTATCATTGTTGGAATAAAATCTAATAAATTCATGAATCCCAAAGGCCCTCGTACCAGTACCAGGGGCGTGTCGAAAAATATATTGGATGGTCATTAATTTATAAAGATGAGTTTAGTTTTAGCAGCATCATCCTACGATAGCTACGACGATGTCGGAAATACCGAATATAAGTAATAATTTAAGTAATTCGCCAAAGATACACATACATTTAATTCTACTATGCATTAGGGTTTTTTTTATTTGTCAAATTAAATTAGTATTTAGCTTCTTTCGTTCATTATATTTATTTGCCTTGATGCTTTTATTGGGTAGATACCCACTGATTGTGTCAAATTGAACGGTACCTGCCTACCTTAGTTTTAGCAAGATATTTATTTGGTAGGTATGTAATTTATTTATTTATTTATTTACGGACAAATAGTCCATTAATAACACAAAAATAACACGAATAAAAAAGAGATGACAATGAAAGTAAAGTACATATAAATGTAGAGCATTGACAAATTATAATATGAAGAACATAATATGGAAGACTACAAGTCAAAGCTTGAAGATGGATTTATAAGGATGGGTTGTTTCAAAAAATTTGACGAATTCGTCAAATATTTGACGTTAATTTTCACGTTCTGTGTAAGTTCTATTCAAGTTCTGTGATGATTTCAGTTTTGTGAAGCAGCTGGCCTATGATGATAAAATAACAGAACTCGAATAGAACTTACACAGAACGTGAAAATTAACTTCAAATATTTGATGAACTCATCAAATTTTTTGAAACAACCAGTCTTAAAAATTACACTTTCGAATCGACTGCCGAAAGTCATTTAGGCTAACACCAAAAAATTCAATGCTTTGACCTGCGTTAACAAGTAAGGTATGAAAGAATCCAAAATTTTAAGCACATAATTTGGCATTTAATACGTAAAAATTTCTAGAGATAAAGTTTTATTTAACAACTAGCGAGCTCCTGGCATGCGTTGCAATGCCACAATAAATAAATTGTTTCTCCCTGCGTGTCCTTTTCCATTCTTTCAGTTCCCCTTCCATCTCCCCTTCCTCTCCTGCGTCCCCTTCCCCTCACACGTTCCCACTCCTCCTTCTCAACCTTCCCTCTCCTCACTCCTCTCTCCCGCTTCCCCCCTCCCGCGTTCCCCTCCCCCTCCCGCGTTCCATTCATTCAGTCCCGGTTCATTCAATGTTCAATCAGCTCGCGTGCACCCTATTGCATTATTTTATACAAATTTTAAAATGCCAGAGCTCACCAGTATATATAGAAACCTTCGCGGGCATGCTCACAACAACTCACCAAAGATTCATCGCAATCGTTGCATAATTTCATGACGCCAGAGCTCACTATTATAAATAGAAACCATAACGGGCATGCGTACAACAAATCCCCAAAGTTTCATCGCGATCGGATGAACGGTTTAGCAAAGCATAATTTCAGACGCCAAAGCTCACTATTATATACATAAACTATCGCGGGCACGCGCACATCAAATCCCCAACGTTACATCGCAATCAGATGAATGGTTTGGCCACTTGTAAGAAACATACATACATACGTACAAGCAAGCAAACATAAATATTGATTTTTATATACCTATATGGATGTACACTAACTTATTACCTGCTTATTTTTTTATAATTCGCTACCGGTTTCGACACGTCCCTATCATTCACTAGCGTTTTTTAAACTAATTTAATTATATGCATTATGCATACAGAAATAATTACATATTGTTTGGTGGGGGCAGTCATGGTTAAGATTTGGAGGGGGGAGAGAGGGAGGAGTCAAAATAAGGAAACATGTTTAGCAAAGGTGATACAGGGTGATATTATTTTGTTTAGTGTAGATACGTTATAAAAAATATTCAAAAATAATAATAAAAACATTGAACTATAAATACTATCTTAATTTGGCTTGTGGTAAATGCCAGCAAAATTTCAGCAATCACGATTTACCAATAATAATTAAACAGTAAACAAGCCATATAAAAATTTAGTTCCCGCTGTACAATTTGACTCTGTTATTTCATCAATATTTTCTGAAGCATAATGTTTTTCTGACGTAGGTAATAATATTAACATACGTATTATGCGATTTTCATCTTCAAATTAAATATTTTTTATCTTGTGCAAAGATTTATGTGACGCAATGACATAAATATTAATTGCGATTGTATCCTGACCACTTTCTTTTCTCGTGACTGGTCATGTAATGTGTCTGAATTCTACGAATGCTCTTGTGCAAATTGATGCAGAGTCCTGCTTTCTCTAATAACAAATATTATTAGTAATTTATATTAAATAATTATAATAAATTGAACCTGTATGTGATACAATCTAAATTGTTCGCAATTACAAAATCTTAAACAAATTTCGGCACCAAAGTAAATACTAGTCTAAATGAAAGTTAAACCTAAAAGTAAAACAAAGTTTATACCTAAATAACTACCAGAGCATCAGGAATGTGTTTTATTGGAATTTTTTTTATTTGGACAATTTTCCAAGCTACGAGGAATTTGGAAACCTACGTGTAATATTATATTTGGAGAGAGCGATATTTTTTACGGCGCATCTATAGGAACTTAAGATGAAGCCATAGTAAATAATGCAAAATCACACAAAATCATGTGTTTTTGTTTTGAAAATTTGATCGCTTAGAAATAATATAGATGCTTCAATTAAATACTGCGCGTAGAACATATCTTGGCCCTTAAAAATATCGGTCATTTTTTTTATAAGTCTTTTAATAGCCTAGAAAAAAATAAAGTAATAGGTCTATAAAATAACACTTTCAAGTGCAAACTCTCCTATTTATGAACATCTTTTCGGATATGGTTTTATTGTTTATTGTAGTAAATTTAATTTCTTTTATGATAATCGCAAAATAAATTGATATTGACGCCCGATATTCACAAAATAAAATAAAATATTAATTTTTGCGTTGTTATTTTACAATACGGCCGGCAGCCGACGAATTAGGATTTTCTAAGTGACCCTTATGTCGTTCACCGAAGGACTACTGGCTTGCCACACCCTACTTTTTTTCAGAACTCCCCTGGCCGGAGCAGGGAACAGACGTGTGACTCCACGTCGCTCGGTTCCGTGAAATCAATTTTGAATTTCCTTGTTATTACAATAAACAATGTGTAAAAAAGGAGTTAATGTTTTTTTTAGGCCTTTACGAAATCAACCTGTAAAAAAAAATTCTCAAATAACTTTTTCAACCATTCCAAAAGGTTTTTCTCAAATATTTTTAAACTCCTCCCTCAAAGGGCGTGAATTCCGATTTCGATTTTTCCCTGGACTATTGGATCCCCAACATAAATATATAAGAGCAAATTGTTATAAACTTTAAAAAAAAATACACAATTTACTTGATTTTGTGATGTGTGCACAGTTAGAAATGAAAAACTTTTTTTAGAACAAAAATTCGAAGTGCAATATCAAGATGATAAAATCATAGATAAATAATAAAATATAACACTAGAAGTGCCTTCACACAAATTTGAATTTTTTTTTTTTTTACAGTTAATACCGCACAAGAGTCCCAACTGCTCCCGTCTGGAGCCAGTGAGACTATGGCATCCCCAATCGGGGTATGTTGTGAGGCTGAAGGTAGTGGGGAGGGAAAGGAGATAGGGAAGAGGAAGGTTGGGAAGTACCTGGCTATTCAGATCTGGTCACTAAACACGGCTAAAGCCATTTTAAGCAACGTTTCAATTCTGAATGGTGGTCTTACACCAGGGCGATACTGATAGTATCTTCCACTCTGGAACGTGCCGCAAATATACTATATATTATTTTAAATGAATAAATTGTGAAATAACACAAATTAATCAAATAAAATTTATTTGCGCACGCCGGGTTCGAACCCGCGACCTTCGGATTGTGAGTCGAGAGTCTTGCCTCGGGACCACGGAGGCCGTCAAAAATGGAAACAAATGTACCATTTAGTTCAATAGTACCCTTTACACACAGAGTTCGGAGCGGGACGTGCCCCGCGCCACTTCAGGCCGCCGCGCAGAAAAGTAAAGACCGAAAGTAAGATAACGGTTTACAGTGCAGTTCACTGTGAGACTTTTCAGCGCGGCGGCCTGAAGTGCCGCGGGGCATGTCCCGCTCCGAACTCTGTGTGTAAAGGGTACTAATCGCCCAGCGGGATTGGTATATTTATGCGCCCAGCGTACCACACTAGTCTGAAATCGTAGATCTCCATCCCATTTGAATTTCGAAAACATAGTTTTGTGTGGAAATATAGGTCCAAATTGGGCCTGTTTTGGATCCCGAAACACGCCCCCGAAGCATTTCTTGTGTTATTATTTATTCATTATTAATGGTGTGAAAATATCAGAAAATGGTATGGGCTTGTGGGTAGTAGGTACCTCCACACTGCCGTTACTTTTTTGCTTGAAAACGTCTTTCGTTGGTCACTTTACATAATTTATGAGAAAAATGAAAGTCGCATTTCCATGAATGTATTTATATTGTTTTGGCGAATCTTACAATAAAATAAAATTAAATATGTGTTAGTAAAATATAATTAAATTATCTGAAATAAGCAATTTTATAACCTCTTGTAAAATGAAACCCGGCCCAATTTTTCAATTAACAACTTTAATATTTTTCCAGCTCACCTACTTTTTAGAGCACCTCAAGATGAACAGGACGACTAGAACTAGCAATGGACAACTATCTATTTTTAGAATAAAAACAATACTTTGCGCCACAACCCATGGGCCACAAGAAATATTTAAACATTTGGCGACACCAATGCGTTTCATCTCTAACTCCGGCAGGACCTTTGTACGGGAGCCTTTTTAAAAACATTTTCGCATTAAAACAAACAATTGAATGTGAAAAATAACGGTACGCCGCCACTGAGAGCTCCTCTAATGTGAGTTCGCTTAATATGCACCGCCTGTTCTTACGGAGAAGCACCGTGATGTTTACTTTAAATTCTGCTCCACTCCAAAAACTAACCTTCTCAGTTTCGGCCTGTTGAGCACGAATCGGAGACCATTACACTTATATGTAAAAATTAAACCTTCGGGCCAAGGGCAAATAGTAGATATAGTTTAGGGGTCACCAATGCTATATCACACATCTCAATGTCTCACGAACTCCTGATCTAAAGGATTCAAATCCGCTGTATTGATAGACACCACTGAAGAGGAAATCAGCAGAAGTGTTGTGGGCGCGTCCGTGTCCCCGAAAGTGGCATTTTGTGATTATTGTTTTTATTTTTTTTTTATCGGCAAAGTTTTTTTGATGCATACAGGTTCACACACAATAACGGTAACAAAAAAATTCAACATAACGGCGAAGCCTGTGCGTGTATTACAGCTATATAAAACAGTTAAATAAATTTAAAAAATCAGTACCTGCAGATAGATTATTGCGATGATAATGATTTTAGAGGAGTTTTTGCGATTTTTTTACATATAGATCATAGGTTCTCAACGCGGGCAATATCGTCCCCTTTTGGCGCTTGAAACTGTCAAGGGGGCAGTAGAAGACCCAGAGAAAATTAGGGGGTGTTGAGATGGCACAGTGAGGGCGTGAACAGGTAAAATAAATGGTCTAAAAAGACAAAAACACCCTAATCACGTGCTGGTAAAGCAAATTAAACTTTAATATTGATTAATTTTTGTTATTGTATGTACTGTAATCATTTTTATAACGTGTGCGTAAATTAATATTCGGTAGTTCTGGAAGTGGATGAAAAGATTCCATTTCATTCAGATCTACATTAGAGTGATTTCAACTGAAAGATTCCATTACATTCAGATATACATTAGAGTCGCTGATATGAATTTTATTTTAAATTATATTATATTAGTATCATCTAAAGTGTATTATTATTAAGACATTACATCATGAATACAAGAAGGAATGAGATAGCAACCCGGTACTTAAAATACAAAAGAATTGCTTTTTTAACTTGCTAAACAAAAAGACACAACAAATAATTTAATATATTTTTAATCGAATTATTGATTCCGTGACACTTAAGTCCCCTTTTATATTTTTTCTGTAGTTTGATTCAATCTATACACAGTGTCCGGAAAAACGTAGTAAAAGCGAGAATAAATCATGTCAAACAAGCGATGAAGTATGTAGCTACCTACCAAAGTTATATCTTTAATTAATATTTTTTTTATTTTAAAAGTGTATTCGTTTTTAAATTTTTGAAAGACTCACCTGGCAGTTCAATTTTTCAAAAACACACTAGACAGTTTGAGTTTGGAGAAGATCGACTTCATTGTACGCAGATTACCGTCTACATTAAAAACACTGGACAATCTGATTTATAGTTGCTATTTTTTCTTAGATTACTATAGATTTATGATTAAATTTATTAGATCTCTCTAATATGATTTATTTTTAAAGATAATTATTATCGATCTAGTTTATATGAACAAATAACATATTATCAGGCCAATGCAAAGCTATTAGGTACCTATATCTACCAAGGTGAATTTATCGTAATTTTTATAACGAAAATGTACTCAGACAATTTTAATCGATATCTTCATCTGATCACTTTATATTGTGGAAATTTGATTTATAATTGGTTTACTGACGTTCGAAGTTGTCTTTATATTATATCATAATTAATAAACATACGTTCCTTATCACAATAAGCTCTTTCAAAATATGAGATACACAATGTGCGTAGGCCTGTTTCCTCAAAAGGAAAATGTAATAATTTGCTTGCATCTATCTCATACACCGCACCACACGTAGACCCCCTGAAGTACTACTAATCTTGACGACAATTTTGAAAGTATGGAATATAGTTACAAGGATAATATTGAAGTATGGAATATAGTTACAAGGATAATATTGAAGTATGGAATATAGTTACAAGGATAATATTGAATTATGGAATATAGTTACAAGGATAATATTGAAGTATGGAATATAGTTACAAGGATAATATTGAAGTATGGAATATAGTTACAAGGATAATATTGAAGTATGGAATATAGTTACAAGGATAATATTGAAATATGGAATATAGTTACAAGGATAATATTGAAGTATGGAATATAGTTACAAGGATAATATTGAAGTATGGAATATAGTTACAATGATAATATTAAAGTGTGAGTGAATTTCAAAAATTCAAAAACGTCAAATGTAAATGCATTGATGGTTTTGCTTTTGTTCTTAGAGTGTATTCACACACAGCTATAAAAGATGTAGCTTGGCTTATTTTAACATTTCCATAATATGCTTGGTGTAACTCTAAGCGACCAGCTCAGGTACGGGGGCTCCATCGAGGCCAGAGTTAAGTTAGCCTCTCAGAAACTGGGCATACTGTACAGGGCACGCAGATACTTTAATAGTACACAACTGCCAACCCTGTACAAATCGCAAGTGCGCCCCACGGTTGAATTTGGCAGCCACCTCTGGTCTGGAGCCCCAAAATACCTGAAAAAACCCTTGACTCTGTGCAGAAACGGGCAGTCCGTTTGATAGACTCTCCTAATCTAACAAACGGATTGCAATCTTTAGAACACAGGCGCCAGGTGGGAATGCTGTCCTTGTTCTACTGGTATTAAAATGGAAGATGCTCCTAGGAACTAGCGTCATTGATCCCCTCGGCACCGGTGCGTAGTCGGGAAACACGCCAAACACGCGCTCAACATTTGTACACGGTTGACATTAGCCACATGAGAACGGGTCGTTTCTACGACTCGTTCTTGAGTTCGACAGCCCGGCTGTGGAACGATTTGCCGGCCTCTGTGTTTCCTCTCTCTTACAACATGGGTCTCTTCAAGACCCATGTTCACTCTTTCCTCTCCTCAAAAACACCCTCCACACAGCATCTTCAAAGATGACATAGGCCCTGAGGGAAATTATTTTCCTCAGAGCCTCCTGTGTGGAGTTAATGTAAAAAAAAAAAAGTTGCATCTTTTATAGGGGGGGGGGGGGGGGGGGGGGTGAACACGCTCTTTAGCCGCCGCTACCCGAATTTATACCGATTTCTTACATATCTCCCTTTGAAGTTATTAAGCTCTTAAAAAAATATATGTTAATTTTGAAGATAAGTTCCACGCCGAAACGCAAATTATATGAAATTCCCTCGATAGAAAAAAATCGCAAAGTATGCTCCGAAAATTATTTAAAACAAGTCTATTTCTATTTCTTTACAAGTTATATTTGTGAAAAAATTCACAATGTTTCTTTAAATGATACTTAAGGTACCTTCCGCGAGATTTTTTGCTCTATTTTAAACGAGTCATGTCCCAATTTTCGCATCAATTTTGTCATTGAAAATATTAACGCGCTCTGTCCAACATTCGTAATTACATATCTCTCCACCTTCTTCTTTTTTGGCCGGGAAGCGTCGCCTTAAACGTATAATGCTGCAGCTCTTTCTTACATACTAATAACAACTGTCGAAAATGAGAGAAACGGTGAACGCATGTCTGCACCCCCCAAAGGAAACATACAATTATTATCATACATCTCCCTCAATCGTATAAAAAACGTCACGGTACCGCAAACGTGGATCTTCACGGTAATAGTAAAAGTGGTTATTGACGTCAGTTTCTCAATTAGTACTCAATATTTCATAGTATCTCAGGCAAGTAGAGTTGCCTGAGGTACTGTGTTGGACCGAAGACCTTTCAATATATATAGACGCGCTATAGAAATCTCAAAGTGGCAAGTCAAAAATAAGTCAATTGTAGTGTTTTCAATTTCGTAGTTTTAGTACTAAACTGCCACACGTCGCGTAAGGTCGTGTGCTACCGCTAAGTAGATTGCATTAAAAAAGTATCATAAAGCCCTCGTTTGTGATGAGAAAATGTTTTCCTTACTCAGCAAACACTAGTAAAAGCTAATGAATAACAATTTCATTTCTAAACGCACGTAAATTACTTATTATTATCGATTATTATAAATAATATGATTGTTTTCCGCACGAAGATTTTACGCGTTATTATAAAATGCAGGGCCTGCCAGAGTACAGTGTCTGGGCGAGCAACAGCCAAATTACAAAGTAAGTGCTGCCGTTAAGTAAACTTTTCTGTCGAAAATAGTTTTCACTCTGTTCATACGCTTGCGGTCAAACAATGCACAAATCAGTGGCAACAACGAATACAACAACGACAAACAACGACATCGTTGGTTTAAAAGCTTGATCAATTGACACCTCAAAATCGCCAAGGCCTCCTTCTCTAGTGCCTTGAGGAAGTATTATTTGACGAAACACTAGAATACATAATCGCCGGTCGGTCCTACCGTTTATTTCGTTCATACGCGCACATTCTTTGAATGTCTATCTTTGTCATACATGAACAATTGTAGTGGAAATATAAGAGTGTTTCTTACTTGCCACATTTCATGTCGAGTTTGTGAGACAATAGCAAGTCTAGATGTATTGTAACGTCATTTGGTTAGACTATGAACGTTGACATTGAATATAAAAAAGATCACTTTTAATTTATTTATAAAACAATGGCTTAAAATGCATTTGTCTATTACATATTTATATTTAATTGGTTGGTATTATCATTTTTCGAAAGTACATGGCCTTCGTGGTAGAGCGGTAAAATGTAAATAATTAAAATGTAGAGGTTTCGGACAAAATTTTTAAAAATCTGATACTCCAGAGTGGAATATACTATCAGTATCGCCCTGGTGTAAGACCACCATTCAGAATTGAAACGTTGCTTGAAACGGCTTTAGCCGTGTTTAGTGACCAGATCTGAATAGCCAGGTACTTCCCCACCTTCCTCTTCCCTATCTCCTTCCCCTCCCCACTACCTTCAGCCTCACAACATACCCCGATTAGGGATGCCATAGTCTCACTGGCTCCACACGGGAGCAGTTGGGACTCTTGTGCGGTATTAACTGTAAAAAAAAAAAACTCTCTAGGCAAAGGCGTTTGGCCATGTAGAATGTAGATTAAGGTGGTCCAAAAATTTTTTTTTTATATTTTTCATTTGGCCATCCCATGAATTTGTTACATGTATTTATAGTAATAACATGGTAAATTTTCAGCGATATTGCTCAAGTAGAAAAGGATGCTCAATCGAGTGTAGTTTTTAAATTTTTTATGTAAAAAGCTAAATTTTAACTTTTTTTTACATGACAGTTTCGTGTGTTAAACTATTAAATAAATATTAAAATAAACTACTGAAGAGTTTTATAGACAAATTTAAGCAGTTTTGATACTTATTTAGTAGACTGTGAAGTGAATCAGTGTAATAAAATGTGTTCATCTACTCGAAAAAAAGACGAAATTTTTCTACTTGGAGTTCGAGATATTGAGCCATCGATGAGGCTAAACCAACTTCCTTCTCTTGGGCAAATTTTACTCCGTTACCACCACATATTGAATGAATCCAAAAATATGAAAGATACCGCGCATGTACTTATTCAAGAACTGATAGAAGTTTGGACTAAATCTAGTATTACGACCAGACAGCAAAATCACTGCATTGAATAACTGATTAAGTTTCATAAGAACTGGCTGCTATTGAAAAAAAATAGAGGTAGAAATTCTTATTCACAAAAAAGAGAGTATTTGTTTACAAAAGAACTGGACAAACTTTTTGATTTTGCCCATGCAAGCGCTTTGAATTTGATAAAATTGCGGAAATTCACAGCGTTTCTTATCGATCAAAGAGGAGAACGTAAGAAAATTCTAAGACATACTCAATCGACAAGAAACCAGAAAAGGTCAAAGAACGTTCTCTAAAACGGAAACAAAGATCTGAAGATGCGAGAGAAATGGCTGCTAAAAGTAATGCCTCATCTTCAGTGGTGTCGAGTCAAGAGTTACAACTTAGTGCAGCTTCAGTAGCACTTCTAGTAATGCTAGCATATTAGAGGATGAGTCCAAAGATGAGTTTGTAGTGGCTGTACCAAAAAAGATTAAGAGTGCTTCTGTTCCTGTGGCGTTGAGCCGTCTACCAGTGGTATATTTACATAACACATTGCCAGTGCGCTTGATCGTAACAAGATCACCGATCGAGAAGCAATGCGGCTGATTATTCCATTGTCTGCTGCCGTCGGTTGCAATCCTGCTTCACTCCCGATCTCTCGCAGTAGTATTCGACGCGCAAGAAAAACAATCCCTTTATTATATATTGGTAAAAGAAAAATTTGATATTGATTCTCCATTAGTAATTCATTGGGACGTCAAACTAATGCCCGACATAACTGGCAATAAGAAAGTAGAGCACCTTCCGATTCTTGTCTCTGGTAATGGTTGTGAAAAACTATTAGGAGTATCTAAACTTACTGCAGGAACGGGGGAACAAATATCTGATGCTGTTTTTGACACAATGCAACATTGGAATGTCACAAATAAATCCCCCCAGAATTAAATATTAAGACATGCAAAATGTCCTGCATCGGTTCATTAATAACTAAATGGTTGATTGACTTGGGTAGAATGGAGTCTGAAAAACTAATAAATAATGTAACTTAAAGTTTTACATGGTTACCTAAAATTGGCACAATAAATATAAACTTAGTACATATTTTATTAGAAAAAATAAATAAAAACAACATTTTATTACAAAATACATGTCTGACTTTTTCATCAGCAATTGGTTCCTTAGAACAGGCAATCTGCCTAGCTAGGAACTATGTTGACCTACAAGACATAATAACACTTGTACACATTTTTAATATTTACAGTTATCTTGAAATATATTATTATGTTATTTTGCTATTTAATTGTATATAATGTAATATAATAAATAAAATAAAATAAATAAATAAAGTCCGGGCTATGCGTCTTGCCACCACTGCTTCTCACACCGGTGCCAAAAAGGGAGCTTGCACTATTTTAGAAGAAAAGACAGGACGTGATCTTTTGTGGCTTGCTTGTCATCGTCACGTATTTGAAATAATGCTTTCAAAAATATTTACTCTGTGTTTTGGGCCATCAAACTCTCCTCGAATCCCACTTTTCAAAAGATTCAGCGATATTTGGGAAACATTACCGAAGGAGCACATCGATTGTCTTGACCTCGATAAGAACGCAGAACAGTTCGCTGAAAATACTCTTGAGAGTCTTACAACCGCTCAATCTGGAGAGAATCAAGTTCGTGATGACAACGAAGAGCTAATAAAGCTCACCATGATTGTTTTGAACGAACCACCTGCGAAGATACATTGGATACATAAGAATGAGGAGGAAAGGCAATTTTTACATTTTTGTTGAACAAAACAGAAAAATCGTTTCAACTGAAACATCCAAAAAGGAATTAACAAACATGGTTTTTGAAAGATTGCGACTAATATTATGTTAATTATTGCTTTGTTACCAAATTTTGTTCACATTCAAATACTTTGTATACTTATTTGATTAAAATACTCGTAATATTAATAAACCATAAATTGCGCGTTTTACTTGAAATCCTGAACTTTTTGTCAGAAACTTCGAATTCAATGAGCACCCTTTTGTATATAAGATAGGGGATTGAAATTTTTTACACATAATAGGAATGGTAGGTGTAACAAATCAAGGGGGTGGCCACACCTATATTTGAAATTATTGTTTTTACTATGGGGGCCTGGACCACCCTAATGTAGATATTAACAAAATATCCTTATTTTGACCAAGCGAGATTTAAATTCCGCCTTTTTTGTATTATACTTCAAGAATCTCTTAATGTAGGTATCACGTAATATAACATGATACCTATTTATAAGTTAATTAGTAATTCTGTGAACAGTACACTAGTATATGTAGATTCAACTGGAGCCGGTTCTTGAACTCAGGTTCTTCGCGGGAAGCGAAGAACCCGAGTTCACTACTACTCCTTTTTCAAATCGACTACTCCCAGAGAACCCGGCCCAAAACTCGAACCCAAACCCGAAACTTGGAGCCGGACCCGGAGCCGAATGCCTCCACTGGGATCCCCGTGTCCTCGTGCGGGCAAGGTGGTACAAATTCTGGCAGATGAACACAAAGTTCAGTTCAAGCATTGAAGGATACAATATAATTAATCCAATATAATTAAATACCCATCCCGCCGTTTCCCCGCTGGGATAGGCAGAGAGGGCGGACTGCCGAACAACTCGATCTTGGCACATATTCTTTGCCTCATTCACATGCATACAACGTCTCTCTTTTGATTGCATTTTTAATCGTTCATTCGTTCGTGCTACGGCTTCCTCAGGCGTCCCCGACTTCTTCCCCATACAAGGCAAAACAAACGTAAATCCCGGTTTTACAAAGAACGAAAACAATACATGTTAAATGATTTACTAAATAATGCATCAATTAGTAATTTAAACCTAAATATTATTCTTATATCGTATTTACCATACGTGAAAGTACTTACCTACTTACAACGATAAAAGCACTAATTATTAAAATTTAATTCTCAAAATAACCCTTCACGAAAACAATACACACAGTAATTTAATACGTACTTACAACGTAAACATACTTACAACGAATACATAAAAACGTATACATACTAACAACGAAAGACGCACTAGTAATTTCTCAAAATAACTTTTTATTAAAACAGTACAGTAGATAGTAACTTAACACTTCACAAATTAAAAACCGTATTAATTACTCGCTATTAAATACTAACTCCTGACGTCACTTTATAAACCGATACATTTAGGCACAAAGTATCATTTTTTCTATCAATAATCATTAATTATATTGATTTAGGAACCAGTAATATTATTTTAGTCGATGAACGATGTACACGAATAGGTGTTATATTGCTTTTAAATCGGACCCGGCGAGTGAACGTTGCAGGTAAAATTAATTAGGCGACTGATGACTGATTGTATTCTTTATAATAATTGATAATTTATTATCATCGGCGTCCTTAGAGCTGATTGAATGAAGGTAATGTTAATCTTATATTTATCAGGGGTGGATTCGTAAGACAGTTCAAATTAATTAATTAATCAATAACTTTCTGAAAAATTAATTCATTTGCTAAACCATCATGTACGCGAAAATTTTACCAATTAAAAACTGACAAAAAAATTGTTCATGGGAAAATATGTTATCTACACTGCTTATACAGCCAAATAGGGTAGTTTATCCGTTATATATACTGTTTTTTTTAATAATTTCTCATCGAATTTTGATTTTTTTCCGAAGGTGTTTTAAATGTCCTATATATTTCTTATTTTTTGAAGTGTCGTAAAAACAAATATCATTTTAGAAACTAGATAAAACTACCATTTAGATTTTTGTATTTGAAATATATTTTAGTGTTTAAAAATTGCAGTATTTTAAGCTTCAAACATGAAAAAAATTAAATTAAGCTTACCCCAAACATTTTCTATTAAAACGTCGAAAAAATTAGTATTTAAAAAACGCTGTCCTTTTATTTAAAGAATTGCAACAAAACTTTCACTTCACTTTTTATCTCGTTCATAAATTGAAAATTATAAAAAAATATGGTAAGAATCTGACTTTTGGTATTAATTTTAATACAATTTAAACATTGATTTCTTGTTTTTGTATTTATTATACACTCGTAAGGATGTATTATTGTTAAATAACATTACTTTCATGGAAGTTTTGTTATTTAATAAAAAGCTAAGTTATTTCTGAACCATTATTTTTTAAATGACTTTTCCTTTGTGAATTTATTAAAAATTCCATGAAAGTGATTCTGTAAAACGAGTATTTATAAGAAATAAACTTCCCTCTTTGGCTGAATAAGCGTTGTATTCGATTAAATATTTCCATGAACTATTTTTAGCTTGATAGCTTTTTTTTTTAAATAATTTGCGGAGCATTATTGTTTTTTTATTTCTTGCCGGGGCAATCCCGATGAGTTACAGAACTCATTTTAGGACGGGAGGAACATACAATTCATAGGTGGGAGGAAATAACAATTTTATATAGGAGCTTAATTAGCTAAATTGAGTTGAGAACTTACGCTTCAATTCAAAGCAAATTTGAGTTAATTAAACCAGACAGGACAATGCAAGACACAACCGAAATTAGTATTTTTGATATTTGTCCGAAAAAATAAAGCTGTTGAAGAATTCTTGGAGTCTTTTAACTTCTTAATAATGTAGCGGGAGCAGTTTCCTCGGAAATAATGATTGAATCGTTATCAATTAAATTGTATTTCTTCGGTAGCGACTTATTTCCATACTGTAAAGATAAACACGAATGGGTATCTTAAAAAATAAAGTGTGCCATCGGAATTGCTGCAAATGCTAGTGAAGTTAGATTAACCCCAATTTACTTGTATAATGTTCGGCATTAACCTATAGCTAACCGTCAAGTCGCTGGGAATTTATGTTTTACAATGGTGTCCACTAAAATGGTTCCGATGAAATTTTGGGTATTTTATGTGCGCATGCCCGCGGTGGTTTCTATATATATAAATGAGCTCTGGCGTTACATACTATTCATCCGATTGCGATGAAACTTTGGAAAGTTGTTGTGCGCCCGCCCGCGAAGGTTTTTGTATAATACTGGTGAGCTCTGGCGTTATTGAAATTGTACAATAGGAGGTGCGCGAGTAGTTTGAAGAAAGTGTGTATTTCGTGTGGTTATTTTTTTTACATGAATACCACACAAGAGTCCCAACTGTTCCTGTCTGGAGCCAGTGAGACTATGCCATCCCCAATTGAGGTATGTTGTGAGGCTGAATATAGTGGGGAGGGGAAGGAGATGAGGAAGAGGAAGGTGGGAAGTACCTGGCTATTCAGATCTGGTCACCAAACACGGCTAAAGCCATTTCAAGCAACGTTTCAATTCTGAATGGTCTTAGACCAGGGCGATACTGAGAGAATCTTCCACTCTGGAACGTGCCGCAAATATACTATACATTATTTTAAATGATTAATTGTGAAATAACACAAATTAATCAAATAAAAATTATTTTCCACGCCGGGATTCGATCCCGCGACCTTCGGAATGCAAGTCAAGAGCCTTACCGCTGGAATACGCCGGCCGTCGTTTAACGGCAGGGAGGGAAAACGGGAGGGGGGATGTAAGAAGTGAGGTTCGCGGGAGGGGGATCGAGGGAGGGGGAGGGAAAAGCCTGAGAGGGAGGGGGAGGCGGGGACGGTGAAGAGGAAGAACGGGAGGGTAAGGGGATGCGTGAGAGGAAAGGAAGGTGGAAGGGAAACGGGGACGAATGGGTAAGGTCACGTAGGGAGAAACAATTTATTTATTTAAGTGGCATTGCAACGCATGCCAGGAACTCGCTAATTCAATAATAAAATGAAAAAATTAAACTACCGAAGAAAGCAATATCTTTGTAGTTTGATATAATTAATTATTTTTTTTTTAAATATTCGCTTTTTCCCCAATATAACCCATAATATTTTCGTCCATGGTTATTATTATCAAAAACCGCACATTCCGAAATGGTTCCAACTGGCTACAACGTCATAATGACGTAGAAACCGAGACTGGCTGGTAACATGATTGTCACCAAAGTTGCCTGGCGTGACGTCAACTCCGCCGATTTCATGAATAAAAACGAACGTGTCGTTTTGGCGACATTTTTAACGCATTGGCGGCGTATGGTTAAAAGATCCTATTGGGGATGCCATAGTCTTACTGGCTCCAGATGATTAGGAGCAGTAGCGCGGAATTCATATAATTTATTATTTTTGGAAAAGGTGGAGGAAGTACTTCGCTATTGAGATCTGATCACCAAACACGGCTAAAGCTATTTAAAGCAACATGTCATTTCTCCATGGAGGTCTTTCACCAGTCGATATTGAGAGTATCTTCCACACAGGAACGTGCCGGAATATTATACATGTTTTAAATGAATTAATTATGAAACAACATAAAATAAATACATATACATAATTTACTTACGCAACCTCCGGATTCATAGTCGAGAGCCTTACCCCTCGACCACAGAGACCGTCAAAAATTAAAAATATTTCCCAATATAAAGGTGGGTATTAAAATTTGTACATATTTTTAGATTATAATTTTTATAGAACTCACCGTAAAATTTACTTGTCATTTTGATTCGTAGTGTTGGCAGTCAAAAACACAGTTAAACAATATGTTCAACAAAAATAACTAAATAAAATGCTAAAAATTAAATTAAATATAAAATGTCGATTAACAGCTCTACCCTACTGCAAAACAAAGAGCTCTAACACTAGTGATGTAACTCAAGACTGGTCTCTTTCGATATTTTGCAAGGACTGAGCCGCGCTAGAAACAAATAGCAGAAATTATGATTTTTTGCTAGTTGCCTTTGGAAGAAGTAATGGAAAATTATATTACTGTAACGATTAACTAGTTGGAATTATTGCTAATTAGTTCGGGGCCCGCATATATTTTGCATTTAATTAATAAATACGAAAATGCCGATAGCCAATAATCACTAAACACATTTTACTTGATTAAATAAATTATTATTTACCTACTTAATTTTGTTAAAGAATTTTTAAAATGGTTGTGAGTGTTATTATCGTTGTGTTGACGGATGAATTGTTGATGAAAAATTGATTTTACTAAATTTATTTTGTATTTGTATATATCGTCTGAAAGTGGCCTAACGTAACGACGTTTGATAATGCCTTCAGGGTCTACTATTCGTATTTCGACCGATTTCTTACATATCTCCCTTAAACATTTGAAGTTTTTAAGCTCTTAAAAAAATATGTTATTTTTGAAGATAATATCTAGATACGTTCCACGCCGAAACGCAAATTATATGAAATTCCCTCGATAGAAAAAAATCGCAAAGTATGCTCTGAAAATTATTTAAAACAAGTCTATTTCTTTTATTTTACAAGTTATATTTGTGAAAAAATTCACAATGTTTCTTTAAATGATACGATAAGATATTAAGATAAGTTCCACGAGATTTTTGCTCTATTTTAAACGAGTCATGTTTTATTAAGCTTTTTCGCAGTTTTCGCTGCTATTACACGACTTACAATATTAGCGCGCTCTGTCCAACATTCGTAATTACATATCTCTCCATCTTCTTCTTTTTCAGCGTCGTGCGTTTCAAGATTGCCGCCTTCAGAAAGTGAAACTGCTGACACGCGTAGTAATAATTAAATAGCAGGACTTGTTTACAAATAAACTGTTAAATTGAATGTACATTTTTTTTAAAATATGTAATTTGTATTTATTTAGTACAGGATATGCATATTACGGTTCCATGCCAACTGAGAATAAAGTCAACTCAACACCTCTTTGAAAAGTCATTAAAAGTTATAAAAAAATACTTTAAAATAGCCCATAACTCTAACCTAACATAACCTATTTAACCAATTTTTAATATATTTTTTCATCACTCTTAATGACTTTTCTGAAGTGGTTCTGAGTTGTTTTCATTCTGAGTTGTCCGGTCACCGCATATTTCACATTTGTAATTATTTTTTTTGTGAATATCTTACAAGAGTTACAGCTGCTCCCATCTGGAGTCAGTAACACTATGGCATCCCCATTGGGGTATGTTGTGAGGCTGAAGGTAAAAGGGACTGGAAGGAGATGGAGGAGCGGAAGGTAGGAAAGTACCTGGCTCACCAAAACACGACTAAATTTAAACACCATTTCAAGTAACGTTTCACTTCTGAACGGTGGTTTTACACCAGGGCTATACTGAGAGTATCTTGCACTCTGGAACGTGCCGCAAATATACCATATATTATTTTTAATGAAATAATTGTGAAATAACACAAATTATTCGGATTCGATTCCGCGACCTTCAGATTGCGTGCCAAGAGCCTTACCCCCCGACCACGGAGTTGTCAATGTTTTGACTGTCCAACTAGGAGGAATTCCCATTTTGGGAAAGTCAATTTTTTGTGAATTAAATTTACAAATTTTGTACAACAGAAAAATATATTACAATAATAGGTAGGTACATATACTTAATATATACATATGTACTTATAAATACTGTTTTAAACTAACGCTTTTAGTTTCTTTTGCATTATTTGTCGATGATCAATAATGTTTTTGGTATTTTTAAAAATGTGTGTATTTTACGTAGTTCAGCTGCAGGGACGGAAGGCGGGAAGGACCGGGAATTCAGGAGGGGATGAGAGGAACGAAGGAGGGGGCACGAGGGAGAGGAGTAGGCGGGGAATGTGAAAGGGGAAGGTGAAAGAGGGTGAGAAACGCGGGAGGGACAGGGTTCGTGGGACGGGGGAGACGCGGCAGGTTGGGAAGGCAGGGAAGGTGGATGGGAAACGCGGGAAAGGGCGGGTCCCGAGAGGGAACGGAGGAGGGAACAGGTACGCATGGGAAAGGACATGCAAGAAGAAACTTTTTTTTCTTTAAGTGACATTGCAACGCATATGTTAATTATCGATAAAACCTTTATTAATCAACAGTACTAGATACCCTTGGAATCTTTAAAGATAATCAACCAGTGGTAGAAACATAATGGTAGCATTGATAGCACCGGTTTTCACGCCTTTTAGCATTGCTAGCAAATTAAATACGAACATTAGTTTTTATAAATGGGTGTATTATTATATATCATTATGCTAAATATTTTGCTGTTTTAAAATAAGTAATTAGTATAAAATTATTTACACGTTAAACCAAAGTGAATATGAATTTAAATATAAATTATTCAATTAAATCACCGCATAATTTTGTCACAAGATCCACACCTCTGTCCAGCCTCATCTGTCAATAAAAACTATAATTTTTTTTCGCTATTTCTAGTGTTGTATTTTGGTGTAAATAATTCCTACAGCGAAGGCCATTTAATTGGCAAAATAATCACTTTCATGGTTTCTTGAATAAATTAAAACATTATTAATAATGAGTGCCAAATGAACGTAAAATAAATGCACATTTTAAACATGCACCTATCATTTGCAAGGTTACAGCTTGACATACTTAACTTTTCAGTTAGGCTAATTTAGAGTTATTTATTTCTATCATTTTTAACAAATGAATATAATTCAAACATTATTCCATTTAGGTTATGCAATAAAAATCTTCATTGATATATTATCATTAAGGGGGGAGTCAGGTCCAGCTGATTAAAAAAATCGCCTTTTGGCTAAAAATCTTCCTCTACACGTGGAGAATACATTCCCAAAGTTATAGTATCAAATTCGACTTTTAAATATAGTTAGGATGGTGCGCGCCAAGCAGGTAGACCGGAAAACGGAGCGGCCAGATTACAAGCAAAAACAATAAACGATTTAGTCTCAAAACAACGTTTTTCAAGTTGTCTGGAATCGTAGCTCATCGAATTTTCATTTGATTCACTGCATTCAAAGTTTAAATTAAAGAAAATTGAATTTATACGCGGATGAACCTCGACTTTTTGACGCCTTTGAACCTCGATACCTTTGAAAGGAAGGTACTTCGAAGAATCCTAGGGGCAGTGCGAGAGGGAGAGGCATGGAGAATCCGCCACAATAATGAACTCTACGACATTTACCAAGCTCCCAGACTCTCTATCCATTTAAGGCTCCAAAGACTAAGATGGGCCGGACATGTGCACCGAATGCCAAGCACACGAGTACCGAAGAAGGTTCCAACAGGACACCCGGGAGGTAAACGGAAGGCGGGCAGACCTAGGCTGAGATGGGAGGATGATGTCAGGAAGGATGCCAGGGGACTACTTCATGTTGCAGACTGGAAGACGACGGCCGAGGACAACGGGCGGGGGAGGCTTATCCTGAAGGGGGCCAATGCTCGAAATGAGCTGTAGCACCATTGAAGAAGAGAAGAACCTTGACTTATTTATTTATTAATAAACGCCCTTTTTCGGGGCTTTTACATATATAGCATAGTTAGAAAAATACATTTTATTGTAGACAACTGAACTGCCTCAATAACAATATTTTATATTTATTCAAAGATAAATTAAAGATGTCCACTGACTTGGTATAATTGTTTCCCTCCATTAGTATTCTGGGCAAAGAGGAATACATATGGTAGTTAGTCCCAGAATTTCTGCACTGAAATAAATTCTGACTTCTAGTATTACGAAGTGGAATTCGGAAGCTTATCAATTCAAGTAATACCGGACTATCAACTAAATTATTTAGAATTTTATATAAAAATACCAAGTCAGTGAAAATTCTTCTGTCTGACAATTTAAGTATATTCATATCGTTTAAAATAGTGTTGTAGTTTAACATATTTGCTGGAATACCCATTTTAAAGTTTAGAAAACGTAAGAATTTGTTTTGTATTCTTTCAACAGCTTGTACGTGCATATTATAATGAGGATTCCAGACAGGAGAATTGTACTCAAGTTGGCTTCTAACATAAGCAAAATATAACAGTTTAATACACTTTATATTGTTAAAGTTTCTAGTTAGCCTAGTTATAAACCCCAACATGTTTAAGCCCTTATTACAGATTTCTGTTATGTGGTTAACAAATGAAAGATTTGATTGAAAAGTGATGCCCAAGTCTTTAATTTGCATTAATGTCTGAAGAGCATTGTTATCAATGTTGTAATTAAATATCACTGGATTTTTTATTCTAGAAAATCTAACAATTTGACATATTGAGATATTTAAATAAAGTCTATTTTCCATACACCAAATTAACAATTTGTTGATATTATCTTGAAGAATGTTGCAATGATAAATATTTTCAATAATTGAAAAATTATTATAACAAGATTATTATTGTTGCACAATTAAGGCCGATTTTTTTCGTCAATTTTTATTTTATGTCAGCCATTTTTGCGATCAACATTCTTTTGCGTTCATGCGCATTTTTGCAATCAACATTTCAACATGCGTTCATGCGTATTCTACATTCGTACTACATCGAAAATTTTTTGAATTTCATGTTTCCGATAATTTCCAAGGACTCCCGGATTCCAGCCGATTTGGTCGGACCCTCCGCTTGCAGTCGATGCGAAGCCTTAATACCTGAGCTCGACGCTGAGATAAACGTGGTACGTTACTGTGAGTGTATTACTAGTTTCAGAGACGATCCACGTTTCTTAGATCTCTGTATGTACAGCCTCCAGCAGTCTTAATTGCTGTGACGTGCGTGCTGACATTTGGCAGCCATATAACACCAATTTATAGTTCGTTTTCAAATAACTTCAGTGCGTTTCGTGTCTAAATTTAGCACACATTATAAACTGCGTATCTCTGACGTCAATGGAGATATTTCTATGTTAATCGAATAGATCATATTTTACAGATTGTCAAATTATATCCAATGCGAGAGACAAAGGAGAAGAGAAGGAATGCAGGAATAATTAATAGTTATGCTAAAAAAAAAAACCATAAAATACATTTTTTTACGATAAAGTCCAAGATGTTCTGTAGACCCCGGAGCTTTTTATTAATAATTTAAGACAACCCCAGAGTTACAACGAACTGACGCAGTCGATTTAAAGAATTTAGAAAGCAATCCGTGGCAGTGTACGAAAACAAGCAGTGTTCTAAGTTTCGGGAAGTTACGGCATAACAAATTGTCTGAAATAATTCAAATTGTCTAGAAATAGCGTAGATTCCACGTAACCCGCCGCAGCAAAGCCACTAGTGAGAGGATCATCCATTCAGAGAAACGAGATTCCGGTTCGCCCGCCACAGAGATCGTGAAACCCGTGAAGAGCCGCAGGGCAGGCGGGTATGGGTACCGCCGCCCCGGAAATTATTTATTGGATGACCAATTCCTTTGCTATAGGTCACCCTAAGTGGTTTGCTACGTTTGGTGAGTTAGCAGGAATTCCCGGGTTCATGGGGTGAGGTTTGTCCAGGTCTTGGCGGTGAATGAGTTTGCCAACCTACTGCGTGGCAGAGAGATACTGGTTGAGGGAGACCTAACCTAGACCTCTTCCCGACCCATCGCCTTCATTTACCCTACCTTTACATTTTCCCTTCACAGAACTTCCTTTCACTAAAAATATCCTTCACATAGCATCCCCAAAAATGAAACAGGCCCTGAGGTATATTTTTCCTCACGGCCTCGCGTGTGTAGCCAAAAAAACGTTAAAAACTGCTTTTGTAACATTTTATTCGTGCTTGCCTCAGAAAATGTTGATATCGTCCATTTACTCCATAAAAATATTTGTCAGGCAAAAAGCATAGTACGCATGTAGTGTTATTTGTATGTAACCAGGAGCATCACCCCACAAGAAAAAATCATGATTACTGCACGAAAAACATGAATAAATATATTTTTAGTTTTCTTCACCATTTGAAATAACATTATCGACTTTAGATTTACTCAAATGCAATTTTCTAGAAATGGTTGGGATTTCCCTAATTTAAGCAATTTTACTAATTTAAGCAAAAATTTTTGAAGTTTTTTCGTTCTGTTTACAATATTATCACCACACAAACATGAACAGTAATGGATACGTGAATTTCATCGGGGTATTGAAAACGTCAACCGATTCGAATGAAATGATATTAATAATTATTAATTTCAGATAGGCATCAAATTATTACCGGTATTGTAAAATAATTAGTAATGGGAAATATCAAAAAATCAAATTAACTAAAGTGTGAAGCTGAACTATCTGTCAATAAGGATGTTTGGTTCCATGCCAACTCAGAATCAAGTCAACTCAACACCTCTTTAAAAATTCATTAATATCAGTTAAAAAAAATAATTAAAAATAGCCCTTAATCTAACACCTAACATGACCCATTTAAGAGGGAATAACCAGACAAAACCGGAAATATGTCATTTTTAAATCAACTTTTAGACGCATTGACTCTTTTCCACAAAAAATATAAATTGATTTTGAAAGAATATTATTTTATCTAGTGAAGCTATTTTTTAAATTTTGAGAAAATATGTTCATTTTTAATACAATAAGGGTTTACCGTAGGTCGTTGACAGATTTGTTAAATTTTCAAACAAAATTTTGTATTATACAACATACATTTCAAATCATATAATCATGCAGTAAAATAAATCAATAAATTATTTGGGAAACCTGATTTTGAGAATTTTAATTTTAGTTCAAATAACATCATTAAAAAAAAGATCCGTGCCCTTGTTTTATGACGAAAATACTTCAGTTCATCTATTTATTTACGGTCTTAAAAACTAATATATTAAAAAAAATTACATTCTTATTTTGTTTAGATATTATTGAAAAAATATAAATTCTTATGATCAAACAATAATTAAATAAAGTACATAATTTTAATTGTTTTATCATCACGAGTTTGAGCATTTTTGAATGTGGGTATTTATCAAAGCAAATTTGGAATGAAATAAAATTGATGTTGAGTAATTATGTAAAAATGCTAGTATGGAGAATAATTAATCTTTCTCATCGGAACCTTTCAAGAGTACAATCGCAAGATCATCGTTCGACGAAATTTAAATTATCGGTCGCTGGTTAATGGCTGTTAACTAATTTTGTACATATTTTTTCATCACTTTCAATGACCTTTTCAAAGGAGGTGTTGAGTTGAATTCATTCTGAGTTTTTTGCTCACCGGATTTTTCAGTCCAGTCCAGCCGTCCTATGGGACTTTGGTACAATTGCTGTATGTTGTACAGTGAAGGGGGTGGGAAGCCAGATGGGGAGATTAAAGTGGGGAAGTATCTGATATAATCTGATCACCATAAACGTCTGAGCCGTTTCAAGGAACTTTTCGATTCTGAATGGTGGTCTTTCACAAGGGCTCTAGCACAGTGAAATCGATAACTTTACAATATAAGATCGATAGATTATATATTGATATCCCGAGCACGGTTGCACTAATGACAGCCGAAACGATATTGAAAGGAAATAAATAAGAAATTGATACACGCTGGCAAGACTCGCGGGTCTGTCTTTGGATTTACGTTCCTAAACCCCAAAAAATAAATTAACAAATTCAAATTAACTTTAATATAAATTGGCACTTCGCATGTACTTTTTAACACTGAACGGGAGTTAATTAGTTAATAAGGTCTTTAGCCATATTTAATCCACTTTCGTTTCTCCAAGATGGAATAAATTGATCGCTTCTTAGATAATAATAATAAAAAAAAAAATTATTTCGTAAAATATTTACACATTTATGTACATAATTTGTGAAATATTTTGACTATCCAACTAGGATGATTCCCGTTTTAGGACAGTCAAATAAGGATAAGTGTGATTATACATGGACCATGATTTATAAAGGGAACTGGTGTTTGCATTTCATAAAAAAATTACTACTAATGAGAACTATAAAGACAACAGAAACAATAAAATAAAATAAACAATTAATGTATGATTATTACTGTTGTTTTCTTGCATAGTTATCAAAATAATAATAAAATAAGTTTACTTATAAATGACGTTTGCATACCAAAATAATAAGCTTACATATATATTTTGTATAAATATGAAATAAAAAAGAGAAGTGAGAGAATAAAATAAAATATCCAATTAAGACATAAGATTATCTGGTGCCTGGTAGAATTCTAATTTAAAAGTAATAGGTTAAGTACATACATACACATAATATTAACGATTAGAGCATAAAGGTATCTTTAATACAGTTTATTTTTGTTGGAATTTTTGTTATTGTTTTTGGTTTGTGTTTGATTTCATTTTTTGTGTAGTAAAAGTTCACACTCCTTTCTCCCTAATTGAATTAATTAATGAATTAATTAAATCTAAGGATTCCGTGTACGATTTCTTTCAATTCTAAGAGCTTCGTCAGTTCACATCCATTCATCAATAAGCCAATTATTTTAAGATTATTAGACACTCAGGATGCCGTGTTAAAATTGAAGGCTTTTGTCAATCTGCTTTTGGAATCATTTGTCGACCGTGCTTGCATAAAATGCCAACTAACCGTAAATAACGAATTTAGTCCAATAGAGTGTTGACATAGGGTTTTATCGATTGATCGTGCTAGACTACCATGTCAATAGTGAAAGCATTCTACCCGTGCTGAGGCCTGTGACGATATCCCTTTATGTTTATAAAAGTAATTGAATTATTATAATTGATTGAACCAATTTATACAACATTAGATATATTTAATTATTCAAAACCTTAAAACTTTTATTTTTATTTTTTATGAGAATACCGCACAAGAGTCCCAACTGCTCCCGACAAGTGAGACTATGGTATTCCCAACTGGGGTGTGTGGTGAGGCTGAAGGAAGCGAGGAAGGAAAGGAGTTGGGAAAGAAGGTTGTTGGGAAGTACCTGACTATTCAGATCTGGTCACCAAACACGGTTTAAGCCATTTTAAGGAACGTTTCAATTCTGAATGGTGGTTCAATTCTGAATTCTACACCAGGGCGATACTGATAGTACCTTCTACTCTGGAACGTGCCGATCTTGTCTGCCAATGCCTATCTTAATATATAAATATGAATGATTCTATGTTTGCCCCTTAAGCGTTTCTAAACCATTCACCCGATTCGATGAAATTTTGATGATTTGTCGTGCGCTTGCGCGGGATGGTTTCTATATATAATAGTGAGTTCTGGTGTTATGAAATTATTTCCTAAACTATTCTTCTAAAGAAAAAAGTTTGGAAGAGGTGAGTTGTTGTGCGTACGTTCACGAAAGTTTCTATATATACTGGCTGAGCTCTGGCGTAATGAAATTTACAATAGGTGGCGCGCGAGTTTGAAAAGAGAGCGTATTTCATATATTTAGCGGCAGGGAGGGAAGGAAGGAGGAGGAGGGGAATCCGGACGGGTGGAAGCGGAAGGGGGAAGGCGCGGAAGGTGGAGGGGGAACGAGGGAGGGGAAGGGAGGCTTAAGGGGAACGGGGATGAATGGGAAAGGACACGCAGGAACAAACATTTTAATTATTTAAGTGACCTTGCAACCCATGCTGGGAACTTTCTACTATACTATAAATTATTTTAATTTAAAATTGTGAAGTTAAGAATATTAAAATAAGAAATCTTGAGGAACGTAATCGATGTAATCTGTATTACAATCCATACTTCCATACTTTAATATTATAAATGCGAAACTGCTCGAGTTTGTTTATGACCTTTTCACGCATAACACAATATAAAGACTTTAATAATTCTTTCACCAATATAAAGCTAAATTATATGCGCAGACTACAGGTTGTATATGATGGTAAGCTCTGGCGTTATGAAATTATAAATATTAATATATTATATTAACACAAGCGATTTTTTGCTAACATCAGAAAAAAATCTTTTCCATGGAAACAATGTTGATACATTTTTGGGCTCTATGCTGGTAGGTACTCAGTCTACTGGTCAGCTACTACTGCAGAAAATTCAAATATTAGAATTCGTTTTTTTTTTTTGGACAAGCTTGGAATAAATGTCAGATTTGAGTTCCTATATTAAAAATATAATTCGTAACGATTATAAAGACTGAATGATAAATAGAGTATTTTTTTTATTATATTAACGAACTTCCAAATATTTAAATAAAAATTAACATCCGAAATGTTTGTAAGCGCATAAATTCCGAACGAATGAACAAAATTGGATAAGTAATTCTTTTTTTCTTTGAGCTATAGCATTATGAAATTTAGGTGGTAGGCGAGATGTTTGAAAACTGAATGTAAGGGAATGAATATATGGAATGCGGGAGGGGATGGGGGTGGGGTGGGGTGGGGGGGGGGAGATAATTGATAAGTGCAAGCGCTACAGTAATTTCCCGTAATACCATGCGATCGAAGCCGCGAGGAAAAGCTAGTAATTTAAATAAATTTAAAATTAAATTAAATCAAGTAATCAAAATGTGCGCACGTGTTATTTTTCCAATGAAGATTGCTGCGGTATTTTTTATCATTACAATGATTAAAATACTTTAATTTAAATATTATTTGCCTAATTAGTAACTATACGTTACGTGCGTCATGAAATTGGATTCCGATAAGCATATATTTCCTTTGAGATCATAATTATAACAGTAATTTTAACTTAGCTTATAAATCGTCTGTAAAATTTTCTGAGGGAGTACATGAATCACGCTTCCTAAATGGATCAATGAATCAGCGCTTTTATTAATGACAAGACGATCCACGATTACGGTACTGTGACGGCATAAAAAAGCATAAAACGTACGTTCTTTATCGTAACAATGCTGCAGCTCTTTCCTGCACATTAAATAATGGTGAGACAAAAGATGAGACACACAATATACGTATGTCTGTTTATTTTTGTTATTTATTTTTGGGGTGTTATGCCGTGTTTCGCTACCTCCTTCTTTAGCCAACGTTTCGGACAGCGTTACAGTGTCCATCATCAGGACAGATGAGACCGTATGTCTGTTTACTTCAAAGCGCTACTTGTTTCCTTTGGAGGAAATATCTTATTACGGTTCAGTTACGGTGGCGGGAATGGCATTTCATTTTCTTTATACGTGTGAGGGAGATGTTCGATATGTTTCCTTCGGAGGGGTGCAGACATACGTTCACCGTTTGTCTCATTTTCAACGATTGTTTTTTAGTGTGTTAGAAAGAGACGCAGCAATAATTTACTTTTTAATTTTTTTTAAAGAGAGACAAACATTCCCGGGTTAAAATGTTTGAAAATGTTTGAAAATCTCCTACTTCCACCACAGAAAGCCGAAAATGTTACTTGAGTCGTGATTGAGGACTTAGCCAGCCGATAAATCGAATATGCGATGCCCTGGTGGGACCCAAACGCGATGCCCACTCAGCCACTGACCGGTCAGCAATATATGTTTAAGAACAAAAGCAAAACGATCAACACATTGAAGTTTGAGTTTTTGAATTTTTGGAATTCACTCATACTTTCAAAATTATCGTCACGGCTAGTAGTATTGTACGGGTCTACGGAGACGTCACGGTGCGGTGTGTGAGAGAGATGCAAGAAAATGATTACATTTTTCCTTTGGAGCAAACAGACCTACGTACATTATGTGTCTCGTCTTTTGAAAGAGCTGCAGCATTATTGTGATAAGGAACGTATGTTTATCGCCTTTTTATGCCGACACGGTACCGTAATCGTGGATCGTCACGGTAATAATAAAAGTGCCCTTTAGGTCACAGAACTCCTTTTACAAATATTCCACCAAAGTCCATGAAAAACTACAATTAAGGGGTTAAATACAATTAGAATTTTCAAGAAATCGATTTTTTATTATTTCATTCTCGTAATGTACATATATTTAAACACACACAAAAAAAAATGTCAAGTCAATCCGGCGATTATTTTCGAAGTTGCATGCATATTTGTAAAGACGTGTCAGAGCATTTGAAAGTAGGAGGCAAACTTTAAAGGCGTTTTTCTCAAAACCGTTTTTTTAAAGTCGGTGACCAAGATTACTCGGAAACGGCTGAACCGATCAGCCTCAAATTTTAATACAAGCTTCTTAAGTATATTTTACAGTTATTAATCGAACATCTTTTTTTATAAACAATATAAGGCCAACATTTTGGTAAATATTTTGCTCTGTCCTTCGATTAATTAGAGGAATATTTATTTTTAAAACGAAATCAGTTTGGTTTTTGCATTTTAAATGATCCAGTCCAGAGATATGATGGTCACCGCAAGATGTTTTTATTGAGAGGAGCTTCTCGAGATCAGCTATAGCAGCTTTCAAAGTTTTTATTTTTACAAATAAAAATTCTTAAAATACTGTTAAAAGTTACCATAATATGTGTACAAATTTTTAGTTTAATAAATTTAAAAGTCTTCTTAGGAAAAATTCTTGAAAAATCCTTTTTTGAGACTTCTGACTGTATATAATCCCTTAAATTTGGAATTGAACCTTATTTCTTTAATTTTTTCTTAAAATAAACTGAATAAACATAAAGAATGGAATATTCTATACCTACAATCTGCAAATCAGCAACAAAATATTGGGTTTTGTCATACACAATTCAAAGGAGTTAGTTGACCAACCTTGCAGTTTATTACGCTGCTTTTCTTTGGCGTAGTGTGTATCTGATGTAGTGGGTATGTGCAGCCTTAGTTTTATGAGAAATATTGCATTACTACTGATGGCTTGTAAGTTAATAAACGGTTTCAAATCTATACAAAACATTTTTTTATTTATTTTTTTTTTTAAAGAAAGTCAAACATTCCCGGGTTACGAATAACCCAACAATGTTTGATGTTGCTTGTGTTGTGATGGAGGACTTGGCCAGCCGAGGAATCGAACACGGGACGCCCGGGTGGGACCCAAACGCGATGCCCACTCAACCACTGACCAGTCAGTCACTGTCATATATTAATAACGGTGACCGGCCAACTCGGAATGAAACCTACTCAGATAAGTCATTTAGAGTGATAAAAAAATTTATATAAAAAATTGGTTAAATAGGTTATGTTAAGTTAGGGTTATCGGCTAATTTAAAATTATTTTTTTCATAGATTTTAATGACTTTTCAAGGAGGTGTTGAGTTGACATTATTCCCAGTTGGCATGGAACCATTAATAACACTAGCTGACCCGGCCATTAAATCGAAACACAGCGCCATCTACTGGATGGTTACTCAACCTACTCGTAGATAACCAAGTGTTGAGTCGATAAATTAACTCACACCGCAATCTTTTAGAAACTTGTGGAACTTATAAATAATTACAAAGCATTAATCGAGATAAAAACTATCCGATCTTTTAAGTTGGACCTAATTGCGCACAGTAAGCCAAATTTAGTGAAAATCGGTTAAGTAGTGTCTGAGTTTATTTCTAACAAACATCGTGACGAGAGATTTTTATGCATAAAGATAATAATAATATTTGCATGATTTGTTTAGCGCCGTTTTTGTCAATATTACAGCGCCCTTGAGGTGATTTTTCTATTTAAAATTAATACCATATTCACTATCCATCCTCAGACCATAAATTTAGTAAGAATACAATATTTAAATAGGTTCGGCACCATAGAGCTTGAGAAAATGTTTTCAAGTTCGACCCCAAGCCTTTCATTTTGCCACGCAAGAATGATAATTTTTTTTCATAAATGCTACTTTTTGCAGATTTTGAAAATGATTTCTTCTTAGACCATAATTTTTAGTAAGAATACAAAATTTCAAACGGTTTGGCGTTCATTCAGTATTTAAAAACAAAGCTCGACACCAAACCTTGCGTTTCGCCCAGTAAGAATGTTGGTTTTTCCACAAATGCTACTTTTTACAGATTTCGCCAAATTTCGTCAAATCGGTTCTCTTGACACCAAAATTTTCAGTAACAATTCAAAATTTCAGTCGGTTCCTCACCATAGAGCCTGAGAAAACGGTTTTCAAAGTTCGACCCCAAGCCTTACATTTCACTCCGTAAGAATAATGGAAATTACACTTTTTACAGATCTTGTCAATGATTCCTCTTCAGGCCATAGTTTTTGGTAAGAATACAAAATTTCGGTCAGTTCAGCACCATTGAGCCTGAGAAAACGGCTTTCAAAAGTTAGGCCTTGCGTTTCACCCCGTAAGTAAAATGATTTTTTTTACGTATGCTATTTTTCACAAATTTTCTTATTGATTCCTTTTTCGATCACAGTTTTTAGAGACCAAGGGTGGGTTTCTTCATTTACCTTTACTTTTAGCCGTGCAGTTTACAGTTACTTTAGCAGTACATTTGACATTTATGGAAAAAATAAGTATTTTCACGAAAAAAACAAGCTTTTAGCTAAAGTAAAGGTAAACAGGGATGGGTGACCGGACAACTCGGAATGAAACCAACTCAGAACCATCTCAGATAGGTCGTTTAGAGTGATAAAAAATATATATAAAAATTGGTTAAATATGTTACGTTAGGTTAGGGTTATCGGCTAATATAACATTATTTTTTTCATAGCTTTTAATGACTTTTCAAGGAGGTGTTGAGTTGACTTTATTCTCAGTTGGCATGGAACCACAGGGATGACAGTATGATAACTCATCTAATTCCCACACTTTCGTATTGGGAACTGTTATATTTTTTTCATGGACAACTCGCATAATAAATGTCAAATTTCACATTATTTTCCAACATTTAAGCGTCACTTCTAGGCATTGATCTGAAATTTTTGTTGTGTGATGCTATGGCCTTTGACACATGACTGTACTTTGGTGTGTATTTGCAATACATCCAAGTACTCTTTGCATTTCCCCAGTCGCATAAAACCGCAAAGTCAATAACAACTGCTCAGAGGTTTGACAGCATTATTTCTAACAGAGGAGAGAAACTAATTATAGAAGCTTCATTTTATTTACGTCATGTCATTTGAATAAATTTTTGTAATTACACTCTATCAATCTTTACTTACGTATCATATAATTAATTATAGGTTCATCGTCAGAACTTGACGAATTGTCACTTGTTGTGAACATAATGATGATAATGATAATATAATAGCAAATACTTTCAAATAGATAGCAAGAAAATAACCCTTAATCTCTGAACTGTCACTAGAGTGGCATTTAGACAACGGCCGCCATTTCGATTTTTTTTTTACATTAACTCTACACAGGAGGCCCTGAGGAAAATAATTTCCCTCAGGGCCTATGTCATCTTTGATGATGCTGTGTGGAAGGTGTTTTTGAGGAGAGGAAGGAGTGAACATGGGTCTTGAAGAGACCGAAGAGACGAGTCGTAGAAACGACCCGTTCTCATGTGACTAATGTCAACCTAACTAATGTGTACAAATGTTGGGCGCGTGGTTTGGCGTATTTCCCGACTATGCACCGGTGCCGAGGGGATTAATGACGCTAGTTCATGGAGCATCTTCGGTAGAAAATGGACAGCATTTCCACCTGACGCCTGTGCTCTAAAGATTTCAATCCGTTTGTTAAGTTAGGAGAATCTATCAAACGGACCGCCCGTTTCTGCACAGAGTCGAGTTTTGTTTTAGGTATTTAGGGGCACCAGACCAGAGGTGGCTGCCAAATTCAACCGTGGGTCGCACTTGCGATTTGTACAGGGTTAGCAGTTATGTACTATTAAATTATCTGCGGGCCTTGAACGGTACGCCCAGTTTTTGAGAGGCTAACTTAACTCTGCTTTCGATGGAGACCCCGTACCTGAACTGGTCACTTAGAGTTATACCAAGCATATCAACGGAAGGCCTATTCAGGAGATTGCTTCCGTTGAAGGAGACTAGATTTTCATTTCGACCCCTTTTAGACGTAATGAGACACGATTGGGTCTTTGATGCATTAAATTCGACGAGGTTATTCTTACCCCAAGAGAAAACACTTTCGAGGTAACCGTCCATTATTTGCTTCAAAGCCCTCCGAGCCATTGGTGTTTGTGTGTCATTTGGGGGCTTGTCAATCAAAAAGCTATCTGATTACCTTTAGTATTTGCAGCACCATTGTGGTTTGTCAAACAAAAAGCTATATGATTACCTTTACTTTGGCACTTGCAGCACCATTGTGGGCCTGTAAGATTGTAGGTAAAAGTCAACGGTAAATGTCAAATGAAAAAACTCATTTCTATGACTTTTACTATAAACTTTTACAATTAGCATTGCATTTAGCATTCTCGGTAAATGAAAAAACCCACTCTAAGAAAACGGCTTTCGAAATTCGGCAAATGCTACTTTTTGGAGATTTTATCAATGATTTCCGTCGCTTTTTTTAATTTTTAATTTAATTTAATAGATCAGTTGCTTCGGTGTAATAGAAATTGAGAAAATGGCCTAGTGGCGGATACGGAAAAAAAACTCAATGGAGGGGGGGGGGCGCTAAAGATATCTTGAGCTACCTTTACTTTTGTCGTAACAAAAAAATAATCAAGTCAAATGCAAAGTTAAAAAAAGTTTTATTAAAACTGATTACACACCTATACAAGACAATGCCATCTTATGATATAGAAAAGTTACAATTGTGGGTCTCCTCCTTAACGAATGCCAGACAGAATAACGTATCGAGATTACTAGAATGACCGCGACTTTTCTCGTATGTTAGCTATCTACGTGCCAGACAGAAACGTATAAACTACGATGACGCGGACGCGCGCGCCTGCTACATAAGAAAGTACAACTACTTGATAACTCGACTCAGCGTCGAATGACGAAAGAAACGAACGAATAGCGTACGCGGGAGGCGCGCGCCCCCCATATGTATCCGCCACTGAAACGGCCTTCAAACTTCGACCCCAAGCCTTGCTTGCCCAGTAAGAATGATGATTTGTCAACAAATTCCACCTTTGCAGATTTTGTCAAAATGGTCATAATTTTTATAGTAGGGGAGGCACAGCAGGGATTTTGGGATTTACTCAAGCGCGTCAGAATAACTAAGGGGAGATACCTTGCACCCTGTTATGAACGACCACCATTTATGAACTCTTAATATTGGTGGGTGCGTCTAGGACAACCGATCAGATTAGTAAAAAAAAATCGATCCCCTAAGTTACTCGAGCGCGTCAGATTAACGTAAGGTGAGTTAATTACATCCAGAAAAGTTTAAATTTCAATAATCTGACGATTTGAACGAGACGTAAGAAAATTGGCGAGTCACAAAGTTGCAAAAAAAAAAACGTCACGTGGATTTACTCTAGCGCGGTTCATTTTTTTTTTTATTTTGAAGGAAATCATGTAAGGATCACGAAAATAATATAATCTGACGATTTCCACAGGCCGAAGTAGCTAAAATCATCACTAAAGTGTGGTGCGTGCAGCTGCTGAGAACTTTGTATTACCCGCCCCGCGCCATTCTTCCCTTCTTACTCTTTCTTTATATCTCACTCTTCCGCACCGTCCGGTCCCCACCACGGTCGTATGTAGGTTTTACGCGATCTCTTTTTTCAGCCCGATTCCAGTATAGAGACCGGTTCCATGCCAACTGAGAATAAAGTCAACTCAACACCTCCTTTAAAAGTTATGTAAAAAAATCATTTTAAATTAGCCGATAACCCTAACCTAACGTAACCTATTTAACCAAAATTTTATATAGGTATATATTTTTTTAATCTAAATGACTTATCTAAGATGGTCCTGATTTGGTTTCATTTCGAGTTGTCCGGTCACCATAGAGACCAAAGACAAAAATTTTCGCTTTACGCGGTCGTTTTTTTTTCGTCGCGTAATTTTCTTCTCTATTTTCATTTCTACGATTTTTATTTAACTGAAATCGTAGATATGCAAATTGAGATAAAAATAGGGATCAAGTAAAGAGAAAAATTTTGTCTTTGGTCTCTATACGGGAATCGGGCTGAAAAAGAGATCGTGTAAAACCTACATTATACACAAGTGTCCAGCCTAAGAGCCTCTGCATGGGTTCAGTCGCCATTTGCCAGTCGCTATAAATGTATTAAGATAATGCAAGTTATGTAGACGTCATCACAGTACTCACACAGATGCAAAACTTTCATACAGCGTGTTTCGTTTTAGGCTTTTTTTTCGCTTAGCGATTTTCTTAGAAATACATTATAAAATTTTACGTTTATATTTACTTTTTTATCATTATAAATTATTTTTTGTTCATTGTAATTCTATTCAGTAATAAAAAAATTAAAACTTTTTTTTTTAAACGGTCAGATTAAGAAAATTCCTCCACATAATTGTCAGATTATGGGTCAGCACGACAAGGACATCAAGCTGAACCGTCTGTATAAAAATCTGTTGAGCTCGAGTATGTCAAGGTCACGATTTTTTTTTTACATTTTTAAAAATCAGCCATGAGTTTAGGTTACGTCCAAATCGTCAGTCTTTTGAATATGGCATATTTTAAGGTTCAATTAACATCCCTACTGAATATCTGACGAGCTAGAATAATTTTTTTTTTCAATTTTCTACCTCTTCGTACGGCCACCCCCACCAAGCAAGTCGTCAGATTAATATCTCTCCATAACTAGAAACACGTAGGGCGTATACGCTATTAAAATCTGACGCGCTCGAGTATGTCAATGTGACTATTTTTTTTACATTTTTGAAAATTTATACTCGCTCCCCCCACCACTGAAAGGGCATACATCATTTAAACTTTTTTTCTTTTTAGCTTCTAATCTTCGCAATCCAATAGGTCCCCACGACGCTCGAGTAACTACCCATTTAGCCACAAATGCTCCCCTACTATAGTAAGATTATAAAATTTCAATCGGTTCGGCGCCCATTGAGTCTGAGAAAGCCAGGTCTCAACCTTCCCACCATCTCCTTCTCCTCCCCACTCTCTCCAGCCCATCTACATACCCAATTGGAGATGTCTTAGTCTCACTGGCTTCGGAAAGCTGGGACTCTTGTCTTGTGAAAATAGTTTAAGTTTCGCACTGTCAAGGGAGTCGTTTAAATTTTTAAGCTGCGCCGGAAATCGGATCCTTTAATTATCCTGTGAACGTTATGGAATTATTTATATTTTTAATTGGCCAGCGTTCCTTAGTGATTAAATGTACATTTATAGGAAAAACTTGAAGGTGATTACGTAATCTCATCTTCCAAGCAAATTGCCAGTTTCCTATTTGGTCGGTGGCTTCCTATTTCTTGAGATACGACGAGAGGAAAACCTTTGAAATTAATCTCGTTTTCCTCGTTTTTGCCCTTATCTTCTGTATCCAACCTCTCAGGCTCTTTATCGTATCCTGATTACTGCCAATTAAAATTTATGGTAGATACGAGTACTTAAATATCCTAATTTGATAACACTCAAATTAGCTGTTTACACTTACTTTCCAATATTATTGAAAATATAATTAAAAGCATTGTTTTACGAACCTAATTGATTCAAACCTCATTCTAGAGTTATGTTCCTGTTAGGACAGTTACAATACACTACCTACCATATTATCGAAACAATTCTTCTTCAACACGCCAAGTACTTCCCCATCTTCCTTTTCCCATCGCCACTACCGTCAGCCTCACAACATACCCCAATAGGGGATGCCATAGTCTCACTGGCTCCAGACGGGAGCAGTTGGGACTCTTGTGCGGTATTCATATAAAAAAACATTTAAAAAAAAAATTCTATGTCTATGAGACGAATCCAAAATTTTAGAAACATATATTTCGATGTTGTAGATATTTTTAGTTTAGTTGTTATGATGCAGTACAAATCCTTATTCCTTTAAATATAATTATTAATATCTTTATCATTTTTACTGCATCCTGACGTCTCTACCCGTCGAAATCGTCATTAGGTAGGAACTAGCTTATTATTTATTAGAGTGCCAGCTCTGATTTTGTCTACGACCGGAGGCGACACCTGGATCAGTTCCGCGGCAATACGACACTTTTTGCGTGGGTAGATTTCGGAGAGGTTGACCCCGGGATCTACACATTTATTTGCGTGTTTTAATTTTGCTTTGCTTTTGAAGAATTTTAATTTTCAATGTACATTTGTTACTTTTAAATTTTAAGCTATCTGCTACCGGTTTCGACAGATCCGTGTCATTCACTACTAGCAAACTAAAAACTAACTTAAAAATTCTACATAAGTACAAAAATGATTAGGTTCAATTAGGGGTAGTGGGAGAGGTGATTTTGGGGGAGGGGAAGAACGGTGGGAGTCAACAATGCATGGGAAGATTGTTAATAAGGGTGATTTGCAAGGTGCTATTATTTTACCAACTAAATTATTTTGTTGATTTAATTTTTTAATTTTATTTCTAAGGTTTATAAAGCGCACAAATTAATATAAGAATTTATATTGGAATGTTTAAACTTGTTTTTTTCTTTGTTGAAGCTATGACCTGTCTCTATTAAATGGTTAGCAAAAATAGTAGTAGTTGGACAATTGAAGGCGGCGTAAGAGGTCGGGTAGTTATTCGACTGAGTGACCATTGACAAAATTCATTTAATTATATGAACATAGTACTAGTAACATAGTACTTAATTAAATATTGTGCAATAAGGAAAAACATGTTGAAAATTAAGATTAAAAAACTGTGCTCTCTTAATGCCCGGTAAATATGTAAATACGAGTGTTAGAGGGAGTGCGCTTATATTCAAACCGATAATAATTAAGAGTGACGTATGCGCGGCCCATTTCGGCCAGTTTCATACAAATCTTAAATTTGGGTTTGAGATCAAAATACCCAACCAAACTGAGTAATTATTTTGTAATCAAAAGGTATATCAAATATATAGTACGGATGTGAGCTACTTTATTTATTTTTGCTTTAAATTATAAGATATATTCCATTTATAAAATAACAGAAAAAAACGTGTTTATACAAATTTTCGAGGGAATTTCATATCATTACCATTTCGGAGGGGTGAATGATAGATATTATCTTCAAGAATGATGTGTACTTTTTTAGGTGTTTAAATTTTTTTAAAGGAAAGTGTGTTATAAATTAGTAGAAATTTTGGATGCCGAGTCTGAAGCGATAAGTGATAACATTTTATTGGGAATGACAATTCATCGGCACATATAATCGTATCATTAAAATATTCATTATTACTTTCGTTCGTGCCAAATAATATAAAAGTAGGTGTAAGCTAAAACCAATTAAAATTTTAAAAGGCGACATTCCTTCTTAATCTTTAAAAATGCTGACCTTTTTTCCCCCACAGATTAAATGGTTTGCTTCCTTCGTAAGATTGATTGGAGTTTTTCCTCGTGGAAACGCCTTATCAACTTCATTTAGTCCCACGCACTGGGCCAAAAGCGATGTGGGAAGTTTGTGTACCTTCATTGAGCACCTACCTCAAATACTTGACACACACACACACACACACACGCACACACACACACACACACACACACACACACACACACACACACACACACACACACACACACACCTCACACACCTCACACACCTCACACACCTCACACACCTCACACACCTCACACACCTCACACACCTCACACACCTCACACACCTCACACACCTCACACACCTCACACACCTCACACACCTCACACACCTCACACACCTCACACACCTCACACACCTCACACACCTCACACACCTCACACACACCCCTATCCTTCAATAATTTACTAACTTACTAACTAACTTTGTAACTATTTTCTACTATGTAATTATGTACTGTTTGTGTCTGTAAAATAAATAAAAATAAAATTTTATTAAAAATAAAGTTTGGTTTGTGAAAGAATGTTGTATAATGCCATTTATCGAAATCACGGTGCATAGTTTAATTTGTGGGAATAAATGGAGAAAACAAACTTCTTACGGCTTCAACTAGAAATTCTTCAAAGCCAAGAAGCTGAAGAATGCAGGAAGTAGAAAAAATATTATTAAGCCTGCTTTTAAGCCGTTGAAACAGTTTTGTGGAATAATGTTGTATGTTGATCTCAAGATAATGTCTAGCACATATGGTAACATTTATTCAAATCGTTTTTTTGCTTTTTAAGCTCAAATACATCAATGAAAAGTGCACATTTATGTTAGAAGAGTATGTTGCTTTCTGTAAGGTAGGAAGCGTAAAAAAACATTTTGTGGAATAACGTTGTGTATGAAATATTTATATACAGCGTTATTCCACAAATTCGCATTCATTCTAGTAATAAACTCTAATTTAATTGATTTTCTAGACTAATTTTCACTTAAAACTCTTAAGAATTGTATGTTTTATGTATTTTAAAAATAAAATAAGTGGTGGCGTTTTTTCAATTAAGGGTATTGTTGGATGCAACATTCTTCCGGGCAAGGGCGCAATTATTGACAATATTGTAATTTCCACCTCAAAACTACATCCAGTTTACTAGAATTCAAAACCTCAAAACTTTACTCCATACTATTCATAACCCTGGGAACTTCTGCCAACCCTCTAAAAATTTTAGAAAAAAAACAGCCTTTGAAACATTGATATAAATTAATATTAGAGCTACGTATTGTTGCCTCATATTGTGGTGTACCTTAAAATTTTGTTAATATTGTTAAGAGGAACGTACGCGCGGCCCATTTCGGCCAGTTTCATAAAAATCTTAAATTTGAATTTGAGATCAAAATACCGAACCAAACTGAAATAATTTTTTTTTAATCAAAAGGTATATCAAATATCTAGTACGGATGTGAGCTACTTTATTTATTTTTGCTTTAAATTATAAGATATAGGCAATTAAAGATTTTAGTGTTTCATGATTTTAGAGACAACTTGGGCAATTATTTGTGAGTAAATTGAAAACAGTAAAAAAATAATTTTACTTTATTTAACATAGAAATATAATGAAATATAAGATAAAAAATTTAAATTAAAAAAAAAAAAAATCATTTTGATATGTGTAAATTTGAAATACAAATTATCTGTTTACGGCGGAACAAAAATTTGTCGTTTAAACATTAAAATTACTTCCCAAAAAATGTATTTTTAACAATATTTTATTCTTTATTTTATTTTATTGTATTTTTAAAATAAAACATTAAAATTATTTTTTTAATGATTTTCATTTACTCACAAATAATTGTCCAAGTTGCCTCTAAAATCATGAAACACTAAAATCTTTAATGGCCTATATCTTATAATTTAAAGCAAAAATAAATAAAGTAGCTCACATCCGTACTAGAGATTGTCGATCGAGTGGCACTAAATGATTCACACCCTGTGATATTATGATATTATGAAATGTCAAAGGATATTTAACTATCGTGTTTCAGGACCATGACTGGTTCGATGACAAATAGGAAATAAGGTTTTATGATTCACGAGGGTGCAATTTCTAATAGGAAACAGATTCGATTGATTTCCGTTACAAATCGTTATGTTATTATATACATTACCTAGATATTAAAGTAAATAACTGATATTTTATTTCATTTTATTTTTATTTGTTTACCTTAAAAATTGTACATATTATAGTATTACTGATCTTCCATTAAAAGCATTTGCTTGTGGATGGAAGAAGAGCTTACATTTTATGTATACATTTAAACAGTCACGTGTTTCACGTGTATAATGAGTATATGAATATAAACACATCGTAATCAAGACCCTTTAACAGAACAAGACATCCATGAATTCCGTAAGAGTAAAAACAGGTATAATTTTTAGTGTTACATTCATGTGGAAATAGGGGAAGCAGTCTTCCCGTTCATGATTTCTTTAAAAAGATTTTTGATAGAGTTTGATAATTGTGTTTTGTCGTTAATGATTCTGATTTCTATCGGTAGGTTGTTAAAGAAGTATTTTCCTCGGTATTGAAAATGATGTTGGGCAAAAGAAATGTTTAGTTTCGGGCATACAAATACATGTTTGAGTCTGGTACGACTTTCAGTTATGAATAAGTGTTTTTCTTTTTCTTTTTTAAAGTAAATAATGGATATTAAAATAAATACTAGACTAGCAGTAGATATTCAATTAAATATATATTTTTAGTTAGTTCGTAAGTTAATTGGAAGAACGAAAATAAAATAATCCAGAATAGCTTCGTGTCTAGGATGAACGAAGTATGTATGAAGAATGAGTTAATGATGAATGTAAGTAAGTCTAAAGTAATGGTATTTGAAAGAGAGAGTACGAAAACAATGTGCAACATAGTTGTGAACGATGAATACTTGGAGCAGGTGGATGAGTTTGCTTACGAACTCGTAAACATACTTTGGGAAGTATGTTTACGAGAGATAGGAAGACTGAGAGACATCGAAAGAAGGGTAAATGCCGGTAACTCCATTAACGGAGGACCGAACGCCGTTGGCGCCAACAAAAAACTGTCAAAAGAAGCCAAGCTAGCCGTCTATAATGGAGTGCTGATAGCTACCCTGATGGCAGGGAGGCATGTAACTGGCACAGGAAGGATGAATGTAGACTGAATGCTGTAGAAATGAGATCCCTGAGACGTATGTGTGGTAAAATCATGTATGATCGTGGGAGATCCGCAAAGAGTGCAAGGCTGATGTAAGCGAAATGAATAAGATTAAGAATGGGACGTTGGTTTGGGCATGATTTTCTGATTTTACTGTTTCCAGATTTTCGATTGAGTTTCGCTCATAGTATCTTCATTTAATTAAATATTACAATTTGAGTTTTTACTCATAAAAATTAAAATAAAAAATAATTATAACTATATTTATGTTTAAAATTTAAGAAAATGTCTTTAATTGTTGGACGACCCTCGTAGGCCTCGTATGTAGTAAAAAGTGTAAGTTCCTTACATATAATAACTTTATACACTTATATAATAACTAGCGAGTACCCGGCATGCGTTGCAATGCCATATAAAGAAATAAATCGTATATTTATTTTTATTTTTAAGTTGAGTAGAACCTAATTAGCGAAACTCAATCGAAAATCTGAAAACAGAAAATCATATAAGGATACGGTCACATCTGGGACTCGGACCCAGGACCTTCGCCTTGCCGGGGAGCAGCTCTACCAACTGAGCTAATGTGTCCCTATCCGATTCGGTCATATTTAATTCTATGATACTTCGACTAAGAACTACCAATATTACCTTCATTTTCTTAACTTATCTATTTTATTATTTAGTTTCGCTAATATTGAAATCGAATTTGGAGAAGTATCTTTCACAAGAATGGAAGATACTTCTTCAAATTTCCCTCCCCACTACCTTCAGCCTCACAACATACCCCAATTGGGGATGTCATAGTCTCACTGGCTCCAGACGTGATGTTTAGACAGTCGATGAATTATTATCGCCAGATAATTAAGTGGAACGTCCGTGCGACCGGTTTCGGCCCATTTCTTACAAATCTTAATTTTGGATTTGGGATCAAAATACCCAACCAAACTGAAAAATTATTTGGCTAATCAAAAGATATATCAAATATCTAGTAGAGATGTGAGCTACTTTATTTATTTTTGCTTTAAATTATAAGATGTAGGCCATTAAAAATTTTGAAGTTTCATGATTTTGGAGTCAACTTGGGCAATTATTTTTGAGTAATAGAAAAACATTTAAAAACATAATGTAACTATAATTATTATACAAATATGATCAAATATAAAATAAAAAATTATTAAAGATGTTTTTTGGGGAACTAATTTAAAAAAAATATAAAAACGACAAAATTTTTGTTCCGACGTAAAAAGTTAATTTGTAATTTACACCCATCAAAATGATTTCTATAATTAATTTTTATTTTATATTTCATTATACTTTTATAATAATAATATAGTAAAATTACTTATTAAATCTTTTTCATTTTCTTACAAATAATTGCCCAAATTTTCTCTAAAATCAAAAAAAAATTAAAATCTTGAATGGCCTTTATCTTACAATTTAAAGCAAAAATAAATAAAATAGCTCACATACAAATTAGATATTTGATTTACCTTTTGATTACAAAAATAATTTTTCAGTTTGATTGGGTATTTTGATCACAAATCCAAAATTAAGATTCGTACGAAACGGGACAGGCAAGTTTCTCTTAAAAAATAAACATACCTATCTACACATTTGTTACTGAGACTTTCAAAGTTAAACTTTTTTATTATTGTTTTAGTTAAAATAACGTAGATAATATGATTTTCACAGATGTTTTTACTTACGTAAGAACAATCCCGTTCTTAAAAAACTCAGTTAATACACAAATGCATACAATTACATAAATCTAATCAGACAAAGAATGCATTTGCATATTTAAATCAGAAAAAAACAAAACAAATAAACAAACAAATTTTTAAATTACATAAAAGTTCACTCAAATAACAAATACCTCTTTCAAAAAGAAGCAAGAGACACGAGAGACAAATTATGGAGAAACAAGAGAAAGTTTTAATCGGGAGAGAGGAAAATAATTTATTTTCCTCAGGAGGCCCTGAGGAAAATAATTTCTCTCGGGGCCTATGTCATATTTAAAGATGCTGTGTGGAGGGTGTTTTTGAGGAGAGGAAGGAGTGAAGAGACCCATGTTGTAGGAGGGATGAAATACAGAGGCCGGCAAATCATTCCACAGCAGAGCTGTTGAATTCAAGAACGAGTCGTAGAAACGACCCGTTCTCATGTGATTTTTTTAAAGTTAATAACACACAAGAGTCCTAACTGCTCCCGTCTGGAGCCAGTGAGACTATGGCATCCCCAATCGGGGTATGTTGTGAGGCTGAAGGTAGTGGGGAGGGGAAGGAGATAGGGAAGAGGAAGGTTGGGAAGTACCTGGCTATACAGATCTGGTCACTAAACACGGCTAAAGTCATTTCAAGCAACGTTTCAATTCTGAATGGTGGTCTTACACCAGGGCGATACTGATAGTATCTTCCACTCCGGAACGTGCCGCAAATATACTTCATATTATTTTAAATGAATAAATTGTGAAATAACACAAATTAATCAAATAAAATTTATTTGCGCACGCCGGGTTCGAACCCGCGACCTTCGGATTGTGAGTCGAGAGTCTTGCCTCGGGACCACGTAGGCCGTCTAATGTCCACCGTGTACAAATGTTGGGCGCGTGTTTGGCGTGTTTCCCGACTGTGCACCGGTGCCGAGGGGATCAATGACGCTAGTTCTTCGGAGCATCTTCCATTGTAATACCGGTAGAACAAGGACAGCATTCCCACCTGACGCCTGTGTTCTAAAGATTGCAATCCTTTTGTTAAGTTAGGAGAATCTATCAAACGGACCGCCCGTTTCAGCACAGGGTCGAGTCCCAATTTTAGTGTCGCTATTTTTCGTTTCATCGAGTTTCAAATCACAACGGTGCTAAAGAAATAACAATATTGATACATTATACTAGAGTGAACATGTAGTTTGACCATGTGTTGATATTTGATTTTAAATAATATATTATTAAAGAGCTAAAAAATATGTATAGGTACCTAAATAGGTATAAAAAGGACAAAGATGAAAAAATATATAAATTGTTAGTTTGAGTATCTTCAAATATACTAAAAATAATTATTATGTGTGTTCTTAAAAAGATTACATTGAGAAAGATTCATTTTGAAATCTTTATTTATATATTATATATTGATAAACTTTTTAAATTTATTCTTAATGATCAATGTAAAGTAAAATTATTATTCCGTCACGAAACATTAGAAATAAGTAAGTACTTAATTACTAATAATTTAAAACTATTATTCCACCATAAAAATCTATTACAAATGTAACGAAATAGTTTTCGACTAGATTTTCCTTATTTTGCCAGTTCAAGAACTTGAGCAAAATAGTAGTGTACACACCGAATAAAAACACAGCAAAGCTCATTCGCTGTCAAACGAAACTGTCTCTTATTGGCATCGACTTTTATCTTAAAGTGGCTTTGTAATAAGCTTGACCTACAGTCGAAAATCGAATACATCAGGCGGGGGAAGCAGTATTGAAAATACAAACGACGCATGCGCCGAATGGCGGCGTTTCCCGCGCGCCGTTTTGGCATTGAAAACAAGATGGCGCCCCACCCACGAGATCTGATTGGTCGCTCTCAGGGTTTTTCCCGAGAAATAATTCTGAGAAACCAGATTGCTAAATGATAAATATGACGCAGTTAACCGCAATACCAGGCATTAAAGATATGACACATGAATAAGAGAATAAGTAAAAAGCGCTTAAACTAATCACAGTATTAAAATTTTTGCGGAACAAACGTTGCTACCCTTTTTAAGTTTGTTTGCAAAAACAATTGACAATGAACTCGCCGAGTTGTACGTGATCCTACGTGAGTTAAATACGAAATTGTCGCCTATACAAAAGGTCAAATCATTTGCTCAATGCAAAAAAACAAAATGTCTAATAACTTTACTATTTATTATACTTTTGCTTATAACTTTTAATTTAATTGTTATTACGGTAGCCATTCGAGATGTATAATTAAAAATTGCGCAAACATTTTAAATTTAGTTCCATGAATCATATATTAGCGTTATCTTAACTATTGGTTTTATCTGATATTTTCTGAACTTGTAAAAATGGAAATAAGTGGAATTCGCGCGGGGTTATTATATTAATGTTATTCCTATTATTTTTGCATATTTTGAGTGACACAGATTGCCAATTGCCGAATTCCGAATGTCGTGCGTGCGAATGCCAAAAGCCGTGCCGAATGTTGAATGCTGAATGCCAAATTACGAATTTCGAATGGCGAATGCCGAATTTCGAATGTCGAATTTCGAATGCCGAATTTCGAATGCCGAATTTCGAATGCCGAATTTCGAATGCCGAATTTCGAATGCCTAATTTTGAATGCCGAATCTTGAATGCCGAATCTTGAATGCCGAATCTTGAATGCCGAATCTTGAATGCCGAATCTTGAATGCCGTAACTTGAATGCCGAATTCCAATTGCCGAATTTCGAATGCCGAATGCCGAATTCCGAATGTCGAATTCCGAATTCCGAATGCCGAATTTCGATTGCCGAATGTCTGATTCTGAATGGCGAATGCAAATCTTCCTTTCTAAAAACGTCCTCTCTTTAATTTTTTTTAATTCAATGGAATTTTTATTAAGTATTAAAAAGTTTGGTTTTATTAAAACATATTGACGTCAATTTTTAAAACGCTTTTTTATAAATTGATTTAAGGCACCGTACCCGAGTTCGAAAAGAAGAAGATGGAGAGATATGAAATTACGAATGTTGGAGAGAGCGCGCTAATATTTCAAGCGATAAAATTGAAGTGAAAATTGTGAAAATGTTTAATAAAACACGACGTGTTTAGAATAGAGCAAATATCTCGTGGGGTTGTCTAAAACAACGTTCAAAGAAACGCTGTGAATTTTTTCATACATATAACTTGTTAAATAATAGAATCAGGCTTGAAAATAAAAAAATTCGGGGCATATTTTGCGATTTTTTTCAAGGGAGATATGCTAGAAATCGGTAGAAATTCGGGTAGCGGCGGCTTAATATACCGTCATTATAATACATGGTTTAAAAAAATAGAATTTTACATAGAAGAAGTAAAAAAAATATATATATGTGTAGGTACATACTTACTATATACTATCAGCAATAAAGCTTACCGTTTAAAGGCAGATTCATTGATGCTAAATATATCGATATCTGAATTGATTATATTCAACAAGTTTTCCCCACCGGCATGACCATTGGCAAGTTAGTCCGAAGGCCAGGAGATAAAACAGTCTATGCTGACAGCGTCCGGTGACAGAGATCCTGGAGAGACCCAGGAGAATCATCGGGAAAATAGAAACGAATGTTCTCCGTGATGGGAGTTTTTCAAACCATTCACGAAACAGTCTAAAGAAATGTTTAGCAACGTCCACACACCCTTCTGACCCGATCATTTCGAAATAAGAGCATATCCAAGAATCCATAGCAATTAAATATTAAATAGCAAATCCAGTGAGATAGCCATACTTCCTGGGATAGAGACTTCCTTTACGACATTGCCCAAATGAGAATACAACGATTCCTCCGGCTCTGAGTAGTTGGGACTCTTGTGCGGTAATCACATTAAAAATAAAACAGTGGGAAAAGAACCTAATGCTAATAATAACGCGGAAAGAGCATATTGTACCTAAAAAAAAACTTTAATTTTTATTAGAACAACTCACTTTTTTTAACTTTTGACGTTTATTTCCATCAATGTAATATATCATTAATGAAGAAAAAAGCATTAATAAGGTAAACGAAAATATGAAAAAGAATAAGACGTATATGGAAAAAATTAGTCGAAGATAATATTGTTAAAAGGAATATAAACGCTAGAAATATTTCGATTCTCATGCCTACAAAATTTAAAATCACGCGTCTTATTTGCACGAGGCAAGTAAGCGAAAAAGTGGTTTTTATTTATTTTGTGCGCAATTTTATAAGAATGAAAAAAATTTAGAACATACAAAACCTCAAAAATAGTCTTAGCCATAATGGGGTATTTAAAAATAATTGTTTCTTATATTCCATAGCTAAGTCATGAAAAAACATTTTTTTTAGTGGTTTACGCTTATATTTTTTGTTACGTAAATAATAATTTTATTGTAATTTCAATACAAAGAAAAGCTAGTAAAAGCTTCAATTTATCCGTCGCATATTTTTTGATTTTCATATTGTAAACCGATTCGTCGTAAAGATGAATCTAAATAGGATTTCACGTATAAATTCATCTTAATTCTGAAATTTGAAATATGAATTGGTAGAGGCGTTTGTCCCAGTACGACGAGAGGTTTTGGGTTCGAGTCCCAGTACGACGAGAGGTTTTGGGTTCGAGTCCCAGTACGACGAGAGGTTTTGGGTTCGAGTCCCAGTACGACGAGAGGTTTTGGGTTCGAGTCCCAGTACGACGAGAGGTTTTGGGTTCGAGTCCCAGTACGACGAGAGGTTTTGGGTTCGAGTCCCAGTACGACGAGAGGTTTTGGGTTCGAGTCCCAGTACGACGAGAGGTTTTGGGTTCGAGTCCCAGTAGCGACCATTATCTTTTCGTATAGATTATTAGTGTTATCTTCCTAATTAATAAAAAATAACTTGTTTCTAAAATAAAAACAGTAATATGTAACTGGTTCAAGGTGACTCAGCGCGAATCGGTATTCACGATAAGATGACAAAAACCCAATCAAAATACTCGCTAGCAGAAGTCTCTTGGAAAACCCGAACAGGTCTTAAAATACTCACAATAATTGTATCTACGCGCTGAGTGATCTATAAATAGTTTCTGTTTTTACCGTCGCCACCGGCAAAAGACTCCTAACAAGATTAGGAAGCAGCCTTATGATACGTGTATATACATATAAATATTTATTTATTTTTTATTGTAATAAAGGGTCTTCCAATAGGGACTTCCGAACTTAGAAAGTTGATAGCGGCATAATTGTTAAAGCGACATCTGTCAAATTGGCTGTCATTTATTCAGTCTGTTTTGCCGAATTGCCAAGGACAGATATAGCATTCAATAACTCGTGCGAATGATAAAATTGTGAGGTGATGTGAACTTGCCACTGAGATCGTGCGATTTGACCCCGTTAGATTTTTCTTGAGGGGTTTTCTTAAGTCGCATGTCTATGCGAATAAGCCACAAACCACAGCGGCCCTCAAAGCCAACGTAACCCATCCCATCAAATTCAGCCTGATTTATGCGCCAGAGTCATGGAAAATTGTACATTTCGCCACCCAGAGAAGCCACGGCGGACATTTGAACGATGTTATATTCCATTCATAATGGCATCGATAGACCTTTCAAACGAATAAAAAATTTCGATGATATTTCGCACAGACTTTGTTTTCTTTAAATTTAAAGATAGGAAGCGCTTAATGAAAGACCCTTTATAAAGAATATGAGTTACATTTATACACATATATTTTACAAAATATTATATATATATATGGTCATCGTTGGTCATGTATACCTTATCAGAAATGAGGAGCTCATGTGCCTGATAAGGGAGCCACGATTCTTAATTAGGTTATATGTAATAAGTTTAGCATAAAATATTTACTTTTAAATATAAGTTTTTTTTTAATGATAAATTGTTCAATTTTATTTATTTGTTCCGATTGGTTGATAATACAGTGCAATTCAAAAGGGAGGTTAATATAGGTTTTTTTTATGGCTTGGCAAATATAAAGGTTTTTCCGAGTTGTTTTAAAATTTGGCGGAATAAATTGGTTTCCATTTCTCATTAGTTTTTAAACTTCCTGATATTCTTTGTTATTTTTTTCTTTACACATTTTTATAATGGAAACTTGTATATATCATCGACTTTTTATACTGGAAACAACTTAAAAAATGATTCTGTTGAGAAGGTAATTTTTTTTTTTTTAGTTTTACTCTAATGATGATTATTTGGGAAACTTTTAATGAATTTAGATTGTTTTTTTAAGATACTCCCCAACCTTTAATTCCGTAGATAAGCAAAGAGTCATCAAGGGCTTAGTACAAATTAGATATTTATAAATTCTAGGCAGATTAGGGTGCTTCTTTTCTTAAATTTTATTTGGCTCCTGCATTTGAGCGATAACTTTGTGCATTGTTTTAATTTGTAAGAAAGCCTGCGTGTAAAGATTTTTGATTTCGGTATTCGATGGGGAGTTCTGTTATAAGATCACTTATAGGTGGTGTCGCTTTTCGTTTGATATTAAATAACCAAGGGGCTATATAATTTATTTTTAGGACTACCGGTCATCGAAATTTAAAAATTTTGAAAGTTTTATCTTTCAACGGTTTTTTCAATCTCTCATCATATATTCCAATCCAAAAGTAAACCACAAAATAATTAAAATGTTCACCTTTATGAAACCAAAGTTTCCGACCGCAAATCGAAAAAAAAAATTAGAAACTTTGTGAATTTTTCAAGTATTATTTTTACATGAAACGACAAAATGAGACGACAATAACGTTTATAATTTATTTGTCCAATAACATACGTAAATGCTTTTATATTTTTTTTCAGTAATTTTAGTTATTTAAAACGCAAAGTGAGCCATTTTTAAAACTTTTTAAAGTTTGCTTAACAAAATGTATTTAAAAAAATCACGTTGTTATTTCTAATAATAAAATTTGAAAGCGTATTTCATCGCCTTTCGAAAACAGTTTTTAGTTTTTGGATACAATCTCAAATATCCAATTTATTTGATTTTATTGCACAGTGGAAATATTTTTACCCACTGACAAAATACGCTGAATTTTTGATATATGATTTTGAAATAATATGTTTAATATTTTTGTTATTCGGTGGTACATCTATCTCTCTTTGGAGACACTTGGTTATATTTGTGTAAGTAGGTACCATATACATTCCCTAAACCGACTGCATATTGTGTAAAGTATGACGAGAAGTCAACGAAGACGAGGGATCATCAGTCATCATTTTGATACACATTTATACGATTAATATATGTTACTCATTGCTTAGGCCAAGGCGTTACTATTGCCCGCTGCGGTGATCAAATCATATATGATTTGCACATCTTTGGGACATGTTTTGGTGACATTTTGTCTCTCCCTCACTAATTGAATCATTCAATAATGAGGTCACGATAGCAGGATGTTGAGGTATTATCTAAAAAACTAATGGAATTTAATTAAAATTAAATCTAAATCGACCGGGCATGAGCAAGGAGCTTAGTGAAGTTAAAACCCACACCGTCGGATCCGGTCAGGGGCTCCTCACCCTAACGTGCAATAAGTGCAGTGCACGAGGGCGGCCGGACCCAGGTGCAGCCTTTTGCAATTTCCTATCTATAACAAACGCCGCTTCCAGTCTTCTGTGAAATTCTGGTGTGGTGAGAAATATTCAGTCAAAATAGAAATGATTTGAGCTGCGTTAATTTAGCAGATCAGTATTTTTTTTACATTAGCTCCACGCAGGAAGCCTTAGGGAAAATGATTCCCCTCGGGGCCGAAGTCATCTTTGGTGGAAGACAGTGTCGAAGATTTTTAGGAAAGGAAGAAGAGAAAGTTCTGAAAAGGCGTGGGTAGGAATCTGGAGGTCAGTGTGCCAGGAGTGATGGACGTATAAATCTCTCCCTCCCACTGCGGTGCAAGGTGATGTTCCGAGAGAGTTCAAAACGTCTCCGTCAACCAGTCTCTCCCGATCCAGCATTCCACGTAGTTGGGGGGCAGATGCATTCGCCGCCAAGATCCAATTAAATCTCTTTCCATGAACCCGGGCACCCTTGCTAGGTCCACCAAACGTGTCAAACAATTCGGGGTGACTTATAAATAATAACAGATTTTGACTCTTACAGTAGTTTCAGATAATTTTTTAATTGCTGAAATTCATGAATATTTTCGATAATTTTTAGATTGGAAAGTCGTTAAAGTAAGTTATACCTAGACGGAGATATGTATTTTGAATGTACTTGGTATCAATTTTGGAAATTTAATTATTCTGATTTGCTGATATATAGAATTGTGAGTTATTTAACGATATTTCTTTTAAGATTTGAACAAAATTAATTTTGATAATTCGATGTATATTGGTAGACTCTTTAAAAATATTTAATTCGCGTCATAATAGTTCATTTGCTTAATTTAAGTTTTACTTTTATAACGATAACACATTGCACTAAACACCCAGTTCTGCTGGAATAAATATATATTCCAGCACTTTTGCATTTCTGTCAAAATGCATGTTTAATTTTATTTTGAGACGTCCAAAATAAAGTCCAAAGCAAATATTAACGTGTTTTCCAATCTTAATCTAAAAAACTTAATTGGCCCCATTTTATAATAAAACCATATTCAAAAGGTTCGAACGTTTGCTCGGCCCCTTTCGGCCTGTTTCATACAAATCTTAAATTTGGATCGGAGATCAAAATACCCAACCAAACTGTCAATTATTTTTGTAATCAAAGGTATATCAAATATCTAGTTCGTATGTGACCTACTTTATTTATTTTTGCTTTAATTTATAAGATATATGCCATTAAAGATTTTAGTGTTTTATGATTTTTGAGGCAACTTGGGCAATTGAGGCAATTTGTGAGTAAATGAAAACATTTATAAAAGAAAGACAAACATTCCCGGGTTACGATTAACCCAACAATATTTAAAAATCTCCTACTAATGGAGGACTTAGCCAGCCGAGAAATCGAACACCCGACGGTGTCTGGTGACACCGTCGGGTGTTCGAGTGACTGGTCAATTTAGTATCTACTCCCCGAGGCGGCCCTGCGCCCGATAGCCGTGGTTTAGTCTCATCGGTCAAATTAATGTAGGTAGAAGACGCGTTCCTGTGGTCAAATATGACAAATGTCCTTTTAGCTTGCGTATCCTTATCAATAAGCGATATTTAAATATCATCTATAAGCTTTTTGCTAAAACACAATCGCTAACCAAATTTATTTTGTTATCTCTGCGCCTACCACGAATTGTTATTTTTACTAAAACCACTACTATATAATAATTTTGAAATGACAAAACACTCATCACATTTAAAAAAAAAAAAATACTATCAATTTTTTGGTATAATTTTACAATGCAAGCTTTTTATATAAACAGTTTAAAAAAGTAGAGAATAATACAATTAACAGATTAACCAAAAAAAATCCCACATAGGCATCGCCAGTTCGTGGGTATACTTGAGTGTTTTTAAGACAGTTAAAATTTTACTCATCAACGTATGTTATCTTTGTAGAAGATTAAAAAATAAAATTAAATATATAAAAAATAAATTCAGTCTTAACTGAAATATAATTCAAAGGACATTTTCATAAAGATTAATAAAAATTTGTTAAGTTACAGCAGGTCAGATGTTACACCAAGTAAATTTTTGTATCAATGGTATTTATCCAAGACTTTTTAATACATTTTTATACTTGCTGTAGGTGGATATATTTTTACAATCGATTTCTGCAGCCTTATAGAGAGCATTATATATTTTTGGGGTAATAAAATATGCATGTCTTTGCGCAAGCCTAGTTTCATACAGTGGAACTTCAAATACATTATTTAACCTATTACTAAATCGCTTTTCATTTTTTGTAAAAATAATATTACGTGTAAATATATATTTTAAACAATGTATACAGTAAATTTTTCTTATATCTAACAATTTAACTTCATGGAACAATTGCACGGAGGGGTAGTTCATATCTTTACATCATTCCCAAAGATGACATTGGACCTGAAGGAAATTTTTTTCCTCCGGGCCTCCTAATGTAAAAAAAACGATTTATGTGCTGAAGACATTGCTGAAGGAAAATTACGCTAAAACTTGGGTGATCTTGTTCTTTAACTACTAGTTACATACCTAAGACTTGGTTCATTTTATGAATTAATTGTTAGTGTAAAATTAATAAGATGAATTCAAAACATTTCAACAATTCATCAAATATTTGATGTTAATTTTCACGTAATGTGTAAATTTTATTTAAGTTCTGTGATTATTTAAGTTTTATGAAGCAACTGGCTGATAATGATATAATAACAAAACTTGAATAGGACTTAGACAGAACGTGAAAATTAACTTCAAATATTTGATGAATTGTTCATTTTTTTAAACAACCCATCCTAAGTAAAGGGAGTTAAACAGAATAAAAAATTCAAAGAAAATTCTTTTAAAAAATTATCGAGATTATGGTAAAATATATGTAATTCGGCTATGACGTCAATTTTCTTCTTGTGTAGGGGATCGAATCAATCGAAAGTTAAGATTTCATTCTAAGAATAACGACCTCCGTGGTTGAGATCCTCAGCTACGAATACCCTAAGATTGCGTGTTCAAATTCCGACGTGCGCAAGTAAATTTTATTGTATCAATTTGTGTTATTATTACGGCCGGCGCGGTTGAAGGGTAAGGCTCCTGACTCACAATCCGAAGGTCGCGGGATCGAATCCCAGCATGGGCAAATAAATTTTATTAGATTACTTTGTGTTATTTCACAATTAATTAATTAAAAATTGTAGTATATTTGCGGCACATTCCAGAGTGGAAGATACTCTTAGTATTGCCCTGGTGTGAGACCACCATTCAGAATTGAAGAGTTGCTTGAAATGACTTTAGCAGTGTTTGGTGACCAGATCTGAATAGCCAGGTACTTCCCACCTTCCTCTTCCCCATCTCCTTCCCCTCCCAACTACCTTCAGCCTCACAACATATCCAAATTGGGATGCCATAGTCTCACTGGCTCCAGACGGGAGCAGCTGGGACTCTTGTGAAGCATTCACATAAAAAAAAATAGAAATAATGTTAGGTATATTTCCGGCACGTTATAACTTCAGCATCAACCTGGTGATAGACCACCATTCAAAATTCAAAATTTGCTTAAAAAGACTTTAGTCATGTTTGGTGAGCAGATCTGAACAGTCAGACACTTCCCACCTATTTCTTTCCAACCTCTTTCTTTCCCCACTATATCTCTCTAGCTCCAGATGATAGGGAGCAGCTGGGACCCTTGTGCGGTACTAACATTTAATAAATGATGGATTGATCTTAATTACTTACAAACTCGACTCGAATACAGAGGAGTTTTTTTACTAATAATATGTTTTCGTACAATGTCGTAGCGTTTCGTAAACAGCAATAAAAAAGTGTTTTGACTTTGGTTAATAGATAAATTCGGGGAACTTGTTCTATGAACGCATAATAACTATTTTTACGTGTAATGCATGAGACATCAAAACATGTTTGTTTGCTTGTCGACATTTGGTACCTAACATAGGTACCTATTTATTTATTAATTAACGCCCTTTTTCAGGGCTTTTGCGTTTTACATACACATTCTCGTCCCGTGCCACTGGAGGAAACTCGAAAATTTCGCGATGTTTTGACTTTGACGTAATATTTTATGGGTTTATTTTATGCTATCGTAACACATTCCTTGAACAATAAACTATGTCTAAAATCACATTACTTGCGTTTATTTGATGAATTCGTATGTTTACGATCTTTTTTACGAGAATGACGCAACCGAACTGACAGTTGAAATGCTCCGAAAAAAACTTGGCCGTAGATCCATAAAGAATTCACAGAAATTATTCGGGTTCCATAAATTTGTTCAAAGCATTCTATACCTTAAGAACAAGAATGCCCCAAGCGATTCTGACCTTATCCTTCATACGTTTTCTTTATAATTAAGGTCTAAAATCGCATTTCAAAAAATAATTTTTAGACTTTAATTTGGCGCGCGCCGTTGCGTACTCGGCAAGCAACGAGCTTAATAAATATTTTTTTGGTTAGATTCAAAGTACTTGATTTTGGTTAGTACGATAGGTTAGTACTTAAATGAATTCATTAATTTAAAGAGTTTCGAAAATTGAATTTTGATTGAACAATATCATTGTTTTGCAAAATGTCATTCTCAAATTGTGAAATTTTTGACAGTTTCGTAAGAATTTTTAAAATTGAATTAAAACAACTTTTCAGGGTAGCTATTCCCGAGCAACGATCAATCGTTAATCGCCATGCGCCAGCTGCGAGCGAAAAATTCCTCGTCGTCGCGACCAACTTTTTCGAATGTTTCATATTAACGTATTCTTGAACGGCGAGCGGTCGCAAGGATGATTATATTGGTAGCCCTGTAAATGTTGTCTATGTTCCTGATGTTTTTGAGATTTCTATGGTGTAACTTTGAAATGTCAAACGTCAAACAGTGAAACGGTAAGTTTGTTGGGTCGGTTGAAAATTTTCGAAATGGCCATATAACTAATAATCAAAAGCAACTGCTCATAGAACTAGTTAGTTCTGATCAACAATAATGAGCGGAAAATTAGCCATTGTAATATGTAACCTTAAAACGACTTTATAACAATATTCGACGTCTTGCGGATGCGAAAGTTCGCGCGGTAAAACGATAATACTAGATGTTGACAGCCAATTGCATAGACACGCAAATAAACAACCACTCGCTTCTCCGTTTCTACTGGTCTACCCCATTCGTTGTTGCGGCGAATGACTTTTGGCGTTTGGCGTCTAAAAACGTTCCGTCGACTGGCTCAAGAATAACCACGTCGACCAATGCACGTACTTTCGACGGCGATTGCGAGCGACGAGGGCTTGGAGAATGCTACCCCAGATCTATTGTCACGTGGTTATAATAATCCAGAAACCTTCACGAGGATGGAAAGAAGTTATTTTGAAAGTTTCAAACATTTCCTATGCTTAATGTAGCAATTCGTAGACAACTCATAACTTATATGTCCCCGAGCAAGCATATGTAATTTTACTTAGTAAATTTATGTTTTAAATTTTGAAATAATATGTTTATTTTTAGAATTCTTATTATATATTAAATTTATTATAATACTGTTGGTCGTTAGCAGATTTGTTAAATTTTCAAAAAAAAACCTTGTATGTTACAAAACACATTCAAAATCGTATAATTATGCAGTAAAATAAATCCACTCCTTCTAGGAAATCCACATTTTCTAGGAAAGCTACTTTTCAGAATTTTAATTTTGGCTGAAATAAAATCATTAAAAAAAATCCGCGCCAGTGTTTTGTGACGAAAATACTTCAGCTCATTTTTTTTATTTGCGTTCTTACAAACTATCATATTTCACCTTTTTTTGCACACTTATTTCGCTTAGACAGTATTGAAAAATTATAAATACTTATGATCAAAAAATAATTACAAAGGTGCATAATTTTATCATTCCGCATTTGAGCATTTTTACTGCTAACTTGAATGTATGTATTAAAGCGAATTTTGAATGAAATAAAATCGGTATTGCGTTATTAATTAAAAATGCTGGTACGGAGAATAATCGGAACCGACCTGTACAGTTGCAAGAGTTTTAGTTTTGCAAATATAATGCTAAAGCGTTCTCGTCCCTAAACCGTTCATCCCCATAACATAAAATTTCATCAGTTTCGGATAAAACTGTAGTAGACTTGTATAAAAAACAAAGTCTGCATTAGACACTCTTTTTATACATATGTAGGTTTATTAAATAGATAGAGACAGAAAATATCTCTTCAACATTCTTCCACTTCGAATTCCACCACGAATTAAAAATTAAATGTTTTAAAAATTAATAGAAATAATTAAACAGTTTTCATTATTACTTTATCAAAATGGTTATTGCTTTCTTCTTATTTCATCTCTGACCTCTGACCTCTCTGTTCGGTGTTGTAAGGAAAAATATAAATTGAATTAATTATTATAAAGCATGGTACGGATTAGTTAAGTATTTTGCAAAGGGCAATGGAACTTAGAGATCAAACCACAGGTCGGGGGAGTTTCAAGGCTTGCACCGGGGATTTCTCGGAAGGAGGCAATGAATCATTTATAAATGTTTTTATAAAGTCTGACGGTACAACGCACCCACATTTACATATAATGATACTACTTTGTAGTTGACTTACCATTTGAACACAATCTTAAACTAAGCGTTCAAAAAAAAGAAGAAGGGGAGATACGTAGATACGAATGTTAAAGGGAGCGCGCTCATATTAAACTAACTTTATCTATGGAATTATAGGTTGGGGAGGATCTTACAAAAACAATCTAAACTCAGTAAAAGTTTCGCAAAGAATTATCAAAAAAGTAATATTAAAAAAAAATCTACCTTCTCAACAGAATCACTTTTTAAATTGTTTCCAGTACCAAATGTCGATGACATATTCAAGCAAGCTTCCATTTTAAAAATGTGTAAAAAATAACAAAGAATATCAAGAATTTTACAAACTAACGAGTAATGGAAACCAATTTATTACACCTAATTTTAAAATAACTCAAATGCAAAATCATTATATTTACCAAGCCATAAAAAACTACAATAACCTCCCTTGTGAATTGCGCTGTATCATCAACCAATCAGAACAAATAAATAAAATTAAACAATTTTTCAAAAAAACTTACAGTAAAAAGTAAATATTTTATACAAAACATGCTATAACTTACAACCTAATTAAGAATCGTGGCTCCCTTATCAGGCACAAGAGCTCCTCTTTTCTGATAAGGTATACACATGACCAAAAACGACCTTTATTATAGTGTTTTGTAAAACGTATGTGTATGTAACCCATGTTTTTTATATTACAATAAAAAATTAAAAAAGCTAACCATCACGTTGTTTCCCCGCAGAGGTAGACAGAGAGGACACACCGCCAAACAACTTGGTCTTGGCACACACTCATTCACATTTATACATCGTCTCCTACATGCTCTTTGTTATTCTGACTCTTGACATGGCCCGACTCAAGTATCTGATTCACTTTGTCGTGCTATGTCTTCCTCGGAATTCCCCGACTTCTTCTACCATTCAAATTTGCGTACATACTCTCCTTATACTCCTTTCCTCGTTCATTCGCCCCACAGGCCCAAATCCAAACTTTATTAATCTTACTCATTCTTGCATTCTTTGCGGATCTCTGCATTTCTCATACGAACGTACACGGTTTTACCACACATACGCTTCAGGGATCTCATTCCTACGGGAGCCAGAGTTAAGATAGCCTCTCAAAAGCTGGGCGTACTGTAAGGGCCCGCAGATATGAGGGAGAGGTTGATTCAGGCGATTGCTAATGGTTTCACCCCTTCCTCGCATTCAATAAATGCTGGCGTCCCACAGGGATCGGTTCTGTCTCGGACTTTGTTTTTGTTGCACATCAATGACCTCTTGCCATGTGCACCGATTCATTGTTACGCGGATGACAGTACAGTCCATGATAGCTTTTTGTTTGACAACTGTTTGACTTGGTGTAACTCTAAGTGACCAGCTCAGGTACGGGGGCTTCATCGAAGCCAGAGTTAAGTTAGCCTCAGAAATTGGGCGTACTGTACAGGGCCCGCAGATACTTTAATAGTAGGTACACAACTGCTAACCTTTGCAAATCACAAGTGCGCCCCACGGTTAAATTTGGCAACCACCTCTGGTCTGGAGTCCCGAAATACCTGGAAAAAACCCTCGACTCTGTGCAGAAACGGGCGGTCCGTTTGATAGATTCTTCTAACTTAACACTCTTTAGAGCACGGGCGTCGGGCGGAATGTTATTCTTGTTCTACCGGTATTTCAATGGAAGATGCTTCGAGGAACTAGTGTCATTGATCCCTTTGGCACCAGTGCATAGTCGGGATACACGCCAAACGCGTGCCATTTATCACATGAGAACGGGTCGCTTCTTCGACTCAGCTGTAGAGTGATTTGCCGGCCTTTGTGTTTCCTCCTTCCTACAACATGGGTCTCTTGAAGACCGACGTTCATCCCTTCCTCTTCTCAAAAAGACCCTCCACACAGCATCTTAGATGATACAGGTCCTGGGGGAAATTATCTTCCTCAGGCCCTTCTTTGTGGAGTTAATATAAAAAAATATAAATTCAGCATACTTTCATTCTTCCTGTCAGTTCCATGACTCACTGCCAAACATCAGGGTAGGTGCCAGCACTCCATTGTTAAGAGCTAGCTTCGCATCTTTGAACAGTTTTTTGTTGGCGCTAACGGCGTTCAGTTCTCCATTAATATTAATACCGAAAATATAAAAATCGATAATAATTAAGTGAAATTTAATAATATAATGAAACACATAAAACTTACTTCCACTTAATTTATTTGTAATCGTAACCGGTTTTAGTTTGTTAAAACCATCTTCAGACTGATACAAATGTTTTTTTAATCTACAGTTTATATACATGACATATGGGGGAGAGGGAGGGGGGTAGTCTGGACGGATTTCATTCTGTTTATATGGATTTTCCATATTTGTTCCTACCTTTGAGGATTGGATTTCTAGTTATTTGGCTATGAGCAGTAGACATATGGGTGAATATACAAAAGTTGGTCAACTTTTAGCCCTACTTTGTTAATTTAGTTTTTAACTGTAATTTATATATTTTTTGGTTTGAGTACATATTAAAATATATACCATCAATATACTATCTTATGTCAGGCCAGTCACATTTTTAAATATCAAGACAATTTTAATTTCAAGCTGCAATTTAAGACAACGGACTGACGACAGAGTATTGATGAATAGGATATTAATTTGAAGTTTGTAACATATCTATTTTGCCAGTAGGTACTGGCGACTTTTTCTTAATTTAATTCGATTTTAAATTTTATCTTGGTGTGGTTGGTCAAACTGTCAACCGGAGATAGGAAAAAAAACGAAAATTCGGGAATGATGGCGGCAGGTGTGAGTTTGCGTCTTTGACCGGAGAGGTCAATTTTTTTGAGCCTTGAAGGCGAGTTTGATTTTCGTTAAGTGCTGAAAGCCTTAAATATTTTTATTTTGGATCACGAGTTGGTGATGCCGTGTAGTGGCGAAGGAGCCAGTGATTTCGCGTCGAGCTGTCGGCAGATGCCTGGAGATTTTGTTGTTGCGTTTTGCTAATGGCGCGTGGTTTTCGGCTGTTGAAGCCGTGAAATTTTAACAATCTGCCGACCGATAATAATTGTGTGACTGCCGACCGATATTAGAGAGGTGGCTTTATCGTATTCTGGGCACGCTAGGCTGATGGAGCCTCTTTCCTGTTGATGAAGGAAGACCGCTTGGACACACGGATGGCATGCCGAGATTCCTGCTTTTGGCCACCTGGTTGGGAGCCTCGAGCCTCTTTACTGTTGATGAAGGAAGACCGTTTGACACGCGGATGGCCTGTCGAGATTCCTGCTTTTTGGCCCCCCTGGTTCGAGCCTCGAGCCTCTTCTCTGGTGGCCATTCTACCCGCGACGACATTCCGTAACGGCGTACCTTTAATTAACGGCCTAAACAATCTATTTTTCTTTCCGTATCTCAACCTATTTGAATAATGCAGGTATTTATATTTTATACAACTATTTGTTTGCCAATTTCAAGTAATAAATTAAGTTGTTCTTATATCTCCAACTACTCTTTTACTTAAACTTTCGATTTGGGCCGCAGCCTTTTCCCCACTATCTTGAGATGGTAGTCGATTGCTCTAATTTTTGGTTTCTGACAAGAATATATGTTACAAGTTATACTTGAAATGAATATTTCTATCCTAGATTTAATTATTAAAATGATATATTTTTACAACACGCATGTAATCATTCATAAATTTAAACAAAACATGGGTAATAGACGAAATAAAGACTCACCAGAGTACTGAGCATTTGACTGACCAGCATACAAACACGCGGTTACAGCGACGCTAGCACTGGCCTCGTAATGGCTGTGATCAATATGGCACTATCTTCATCTAACTACACTACCAACATTCAAAACTACAAACGCGTTGATCATATTTTGGCAATGTGTGCGAGAATTTCAAATTTTAATTTGAAACCAATGACTGATGTGTAAAACTTATGGCAAGGTTTGTTAATTTTTTATACAAGATTTTTTACGGATTCTGTGAATAAATCTGTAAAATATGTTATTTAATTTATTACAGAGTACATAAAAATAATAAGATTAACAATTAATATGGAATATTTTATTAAACAACCACTTCATTAAGCGTTTTTATGATTGTGACATGCCAGGGAATTGATGTTTTGAGGATTTAATGAGTTATTTTACGTATTCGCTTTTGGAGTATGTGATTTAAATTGAGTGGACACCTAAAGAGGTATTAGGAGTTTCATAATATATTATCACATAACAAATTGCATAAAAATTGTCATATTTATTGACTGATGACAACGAGTTGGACAAATTTTGTATATTCACCCATAATTATCTTGTGAAAATGTTAAATAAAATACGACCCGTTCAAAATAGAGCAAAAATCTTGTGGGAATTGTCAAGAGCATTTAAATCAATTTTGTGAATCATTTCATATATATAAATTGTAAAGTAGCAGAAAAAACGTGTTTGTAATAATTTTTGGAGCAAACTTTACGATTTTTTTTCTACGAGTATAAGGGAATTTCATGTTCAAGAATAACATATATGGGTTGTTCTTCTTTTTAACCTTCATAACTTTTACCACTCTGTCACAATTTGTTTTTACTATAAATAAATTCTCTCTGGGGATGTCAGAGGGGAAATTGTAGCAAGGGGAGAAGGAGGCTTAAAATGCCTATTAGGGGTGAAAAACACGAGCAAAAGTGTTCAGAATTAACGTGCGACATAAAAGTTGTAGGAGGCAAGTTTTTGAGATTTAAAAAAAAAAATTTATTAAACATTATTAAAAATAATAATCGCTGTTACTTGATTTACCTTTTGGAATTTAAAAATAGTTTTATATTTCGTCATATCATTTTTTTCTAACATTATAGAATACACGCAAGTCGAGGTGGCAGAAGACAACTGTGATTTGTATGTAGTACACTTCTATCACGAGGAGTTACAACTCTGTAACGTAATTTCTACTACAAAAAATACAAACAATTTTTTTTTTTAACACACATTCGTTACGTCTTGAGTACAATAGATTTTAAAGTAATTATTAAATAATAATATTGGTAATTCTGTTGAATTTTTTTCCACTAACTGGTGGAGACAACTTTATGTAGGTTTAAAAGATGAACGACCCAAATATTTTTTTAAGAGCTTAAAAAGTAAAAGTATGTTGTAAATTGGTAGAAATTCGGGAAGCCGAGTCTTAGTGCGTAGTAGAAGGTATCGATATTCTAGGCACTTTTTAAACTCCTTTGGTGATCCTGTCACAGCGGAAAAACAAAAACGAAAATCGTGATTAATTTTTGAGTCACGGTATGATACCTTTGGGTCATGGTATGGTACTTTTGGGCCACGATATGATACTTTTGGGTCACCGTATGATACTTTTGGGTCACGGTATGACACTTTTGGTCACGGTATGATACTTTTGGGTCACGGTGTGATACTTATGGGTCACGGTATGATACTTTTAGGTCACGGTATGATACTTATGGGTCACGGTATGATACCTTTGGGTCACGATATGAAATTATTGGAAAATGAAAACTTTGTTTAAACCTCCATTTTAGTAAAAATTACCTAGATATTTCGAAAGGACCGTTCCTTCGTAAAGGTACAAATTTATACTGAAAGTTAAGAATGTTATAATTTAAAAAAATATGTATAATCATCTAAAGTCATTATTATGCTAATTTCTGTGTTTTTTACATTAGCTGCGCACAGGAGGCCCTGAGTAAAAACAATTTTCAATGTCATCTTTGGGAATGGGAAGAGTCTTTTTATGGAAAGCTAGAAGAGGAAGTTCTGAGAGGGGACAAGGTGTGAGGATCAATGTGTCCAGGAGTGACGGACGTCTGAATCCATCCCTCCCACTGCGGTACAAGGCGATGGGTCGAGAGAGTCCGGCTGGAGAAGTAAAAAGATTTCCCTCAACCCGCCTCTCCCGATCCAGCCTCGCAGTTGGACGGCAATGTGCCGCCAAGACGCACAGGGAGGGGAACGGGGACGCACGGGAAAGGACGTGCAGGGAGAAATAATTTATTTATTTGAATATAGCATTGCAACGCATGCAGGAAACAAGCTAGTAAGAAATAAATTCACAGAGCTGTATAAATTTTAGCATGGTATCCATACATTTAAATATTTCTTCAACAGTCAATTCTAGAGGCGCGTATGGATACTGGATACCGCTGCCCTGGGATGCTTATAGTATAACCAACACCCCTGTCATAGGTCACCCCAAGTGGTTCGCTACGTTTGGTGAATTAGCAGGGGTGCCTCTGGGTTCATGGGATGAGATTTGTCTAGATTTCGGTGCAAAAGCGTTTGCCCACCTACTGCTTGGCGGGCCGGATCAGGAGAGACTGGTTGATGGAGACATTTTACTTCTCCAGCCCGACTCTCGACCCATCACCTTGTACCGCAGTTGGAGGGATGGATTGATACTTCCATCACTCCTGGACACATCAACCCCCAGATTCCTACCCACCCTACCTTTCACCAAAAATACCTTGCATACAGTCTCTCCAAAGATGACACAGGCCCTGAGGGGAATTATTTTCCTCGGGAACTCCCCTGTGGAAAAAAAATCGACCAACTTGATACATTGTCATCGTTGCTAACACGCGTTATCGTTGGGTCAATAAATAAAGATGTTTTTTACACGCGCGTGTCGAAGGTACGAACACGTGAAAGATCGTGAGGCCTTAAACGATCAATCTCAAATAACTGGTTTACTTGGTAGCGGCATGTCCTCTTCCTTCGTCATCGCGCAAATTCCTTGCGCATAATGGTTTCCACAAACAATCCGAGATCGCCCTTGATGTGCGTTCTCCAAAAATATATTTTGAAAACTATTTGCCACGTGTTAAGTACAGAATCGGCCTTCGAATAATTCAATCATCAATATTCAAGTTTAACCTCTTTTATTACGCCAATCTTAGAAAAAATGTAAAATTTTGTCAAAATAATTTATTTTCTTATTGATAAATTTATGTTCTTTTTGTTATTATATAATTTATCCATATACCTTTAGCTTCACACAGTCGTAAAACTGGTCATTTACGATTCAAACACCAACGATAAAATCAGTAGGCCGTAAACGTAAATGACGCATATCATAGTATTTTATCAAATGAAACAAGCACTTCGTTTAAGCCCCTACTACCCGAATTTCTACTGATTTCTTGCAAATCTCCCTTGAACATTTGAAGTTTTTAAGCTCTTAAAAAAATATATGCTATTTTTGAAGTTAATATCTATACAACCCCCACGCCCAAACGCAAACTTTATGAAATTCCCTAGATAGAAAAAATCGCAAAATATGCTCCGAAAATTTTTATTGTCAAGCCTGTCTCTATTATTTAACAAGTTATATGTATGAAAAAAATCACAGTGTTTCTTTGAACGTTGTTTTAGACAACCCCCACGAGATTTTTGCTCTATTTTAAAGGAGTCATGTTTTATTAAGCATTTTTACAATTTTCGCTTCAATTTTTCGCTCTGTCCAACATTCGTAATTTCATATCTCTCGCCTTAAAGCCGCCAATTTAATTAAATTTCCATAAAATTTGAAAATTGAAAATTTCAGACATGTTACAACTAAAAACACCTTTCAGAAAGAGTTATCCCCATAATAAAGACAAATATGCCAAGCGCTGATCGTACAAAATATCAGATTCAATTAAGGAGGTATTCTAGTCTAGAAGCATGAATTGTTGGTGTTTTTTCAGGTTAAATAAAAAAAAAACAATAATATTTTGGCAGCCATTATTTTACCAAATATTTATTAAACATTAAAGAATACATAAAAAAAAATCAAACGAAAAAACAAAAAAATTAAAAGTTGTGTGTTGAAGTGGGGGGTCTCAAAAATATGGCGCGCATAGTTTCGAACAGTATAAACATCTAACATTGAGTTTATTACGATATGTGAAAAGGTTATCTCTGTGTGAATTTTTTTTTTTAAGAAGTGAATGATATATACCCTGTGAATTGGTGAATAAATGATAGAACGATTTTTAAAATATGTGTTTTTATGTCAAAACGTTACTGCAATAAAAAAATATCTCATAAAAAAATATATTAAAGTATGATTAGATCATTTTTTCAAAATTATAATTCTGACCAAAATTAATCTGATGTAATAATGTGAAAGGCTATTCCCTAAGATTTGTGATAAGAGATCGTTCTCCCGCGAGAAGTGCTGTCAGATTTGTGTTATTTTCTACGGCTGTTATTTGCTTTTTCTATCGGCCGATGTCAAAAATTCAGGGGTGAGCTGTCACGTATTTCAGTTTGGGTCGTTTTAAACACGAATATTTGCAAGTTTGCATGATTATTATTACTCATTTAACAGCTGTAGAAAATCACCAAATATGACAGCACTTCTCGCGGGACAACGATCTCATATCACAAATCTTAAGGAATAGCCTTTCTGATGTCTTTTGCAGTTCTACAACACATGTAACAGAAAAAAGAAACTATAAATTATGCTGTATTTTTATATGTTTAAGGCTGTTCTGATATCTATAAACATCACTTAGTTTCTAGTTTATAAAAAAGTATTTTAGTTTTGTAGGAAAAGGGGGATTTTTTAAAAATATTTCTGCTTTTAAAAAACTATGGATAGTGTAGAATCCTTCCCGAACCGAAAAAAACATCATGTAAGTGGCTCATTGACAATAATTGTGTCCATTTTGTACAAATTAGGGTCATTGAACTAGAAATGATGTTTGGATTTAAGATCACTGTGATTTACTGCCAAAATATTTCATTAATAATGATAAAGTCAACGCCTTCGTTTAGGAAAATATATGTAGATACAATATATCAACATTACCTACACAGGTAGAATCCTCCAGGCGACGACCTCTATTACACTTCTGCACACAAATCTCTCATTTGGGACGGTTATTTTGTTTTGTACTCTGCCCTTTATGTGGGCTTGATATTATGGTAAGCAAATTCTTGGATAATTTTATTGTGGGTCCATTTCAATGCAGACATAAACGCTACAAGTTATTTCGCTTCAACTTTTGTGTTTTTTGGTGGCCATGTTATTTTGTATCATTTTTGTGGACGTTTTTGTGGATAGGTTACGGTAGATACCAATACATTATACATTGGTACATGGTACATGGTACTCAAAAAATGAATCTTAAAGTTATGTTAAAAAGTTTTGCATTAAACATTATTTTTTTATCATTGATATCCAAATTGATAGACTTGCACTAACATACAAATCTGGGAATTTTACTTTCGAGGACCGAATAGTGATATTCTATAGTAATATTATAAATGCGAAACTGTGTGTGTTTGTTTGTTACGCTTTCACGCATAAACCAATAAACCGGTTGTAAAAATTCTTTCACCAATAGAAAGCTACATTATATGCGAGTAATATAGGCTGTATATAATGGTAAGCTCTGGCGTTATGAAATTATGAATATTAATATATTATATTTATTATAGGTTTTCTGTCGCTAACAAGAGCGAGTTATTTCTAACGTCAGAAAACAAATTGTTGCCGTGGAAACGATTTTGATATTTCAGGCGTCGTAGTTAATATCCATCTAAGTTAACTTATTATTATCCTGACGAAGAAAACATAGTTTTTGAAACATGTCGTTATTGTTAATTAAATAGTGGTGTACACAAAGTTATTTGTTTTAATTAAATTAATAATGACGCCACAAAGTGAATTTGCGAAGTTTGAAGACAAACTTTTTAATCAAAAAACACCAAACTGTGTTTATCGGAGGTGACCTGCCAGGTAAGTGAGTAAATAATATATAGCGCCGTTTTTGTGAAAAATTACCCCAAGCGCGCTGTATAAACTTGTAATTTATTTCTACAATCTTACTCCAACTACAAACTAGACAAACAAATTGCTAAAAATTGCATCCACCGGTTCATTGATCACTGATACTTAACTATATGTACAACGTTTGACCAATGATCGCGATACTACGTAAAAATGTACATATATCGTTATATTTATACTCTGTGTAAGCAAAAAATATACAGTACCATACTTACCTGCGAGGTCACTTAAGATTGACGCGGTTTATTGTTTATTTAAAGAAACTTAGGAACAATTCGCACGCAGAGGACATTATTAGGAACATTTATTATTTAATCTTCATATTTATTTTAACAATAATATAGGTATAATATTTTCTTTAATGAGCGTATTTTGGAAAGTAAAACCAAATTTTTATCATGGCCGGTACGTTTTAGCTAAGTATGTTTTCTGTATCGGACATTAGAAAAACGCAGACCACAAGTTTAGTAAGTAACATTGATTACCTCCAATTAATATATCCATGAGGAGTATTTCATAACATACTTAATTCGTACTTGAATTGTATAATGTAAAAAAAAATATTGTTTTTATTTTCAACTGTTGTATTATCTAAACAAAAACCTGGATTACAGCCACCGTATAAATTGCCATCTCAACACAGGCGTTTCACACCTAGTGAGATGGGCAATACGTCATTACGTAACCAATGTAATATTAAAATAATGAAATAAATAATCTGATCTGTAAATACTAACATTAGATAGAGCGCAGCGCCTTTGAGGTTTTTTCACAAAAACGCGCTCTACAAATTACCCAACTATTATTATTATACCAAGTTAGTAACGACGCGAAGTGGAGAATCCCACTTGCAAGTACCTAACTGCTAAAGTGCTAACTGTGTAGGTAATGCATGACTGTAGCCGTAGCCGATACACGAAGCACCACTACACTCTACACTGCTAGTGGCGAGAGTAGCTCAGTGGCTGGTGGCTGGATGCCGTCCGACTGCCCGAGGTGATAAGACGAGTGTGCGGCGCTCAACCGGCCAGTCGCTTTTTGCTCCTTGTCGCGAACAGTCTCATGACAATACTCGAGTGCCGCTAAAACTCATCCACAACACAACGCCGTGGTTACTACGGACTACGCCGGCTACCAAACGTCACTCAGTGCAAACAAAACAAAGCGGAAAAACTGTGGAAGTAAAACCATCGAAGTGAAAAGTTGGACTAAACATTGACAGTATTTAGATTTCCAAGTGTCGCATTTATGTATATCGGTTTATCTAACGGAGAATTAATGCCAGTACTACAATATTACAGCGATATGGACGGCGGCTACAACAATGACTCGGTGGATGTCATCAGCGATATCAGCGATAGGATACTCAACACCTCACTCCTGCCCGTGCCCGAGCCCTGGGACTATGGCGAGGAGCTGATGCCTACCGAGGAACATTGCCCCATCGAACCCCCGCACTACCAGCAAGCCGTGGACCCCCGCGAAGCCTACTACCCGCAACAGAAGTTATCCTTTCACGAACTGATCACATTCCCCGTGCCCGCATCGGAGTGGACCCATAAGAACATATACCACTGGACACCGCAAGATTCACAAGATTTCATCATGCAGACGGCGCAAGCCAAAAACCTAAAGCTTGGTCAAATTCCCATCTTCAAATTTGACCGTATCACAGGTATGGATCTGATTAGTATGAACTATGCTGACTTCATAGAAAAGCTCAATACAGAAGGAAACCATTCCGTGTCGTCTTATATTGGGACGGTGATCTACGACGAGCTGCAGAAGATCAAATGCGATTGCGCGGTGACTGACAAGTCGTTCAACAAATTGGAAGATGATCACTATGGGTATTGCTCCGACGGTGAGAAGAAATTTACTAACTTAGATATGCCCAACTATGAGACGGACTGCAGACGATCAAGTAGTAGTGATTCAGACTCTAGCTGCCCGGGAGACTACAAGCCTGCTGGTATGGGGTCATACTCCTCGATGACAGACTCCTCCGCGGAGAGACCAGACTCGTCCAACACCGTGGTGAAACGCGCGCCGGGAAGGCCAAAGGGAAGCGGGAAGAAACAGAATAAGAAGTTAAAGAATGTGTCCGTTCCGGAGTTCCTGAGAGATCTTCTTCTCAACAAAGATCATTGCCCTTCAATCATCAAGTGGGAAAATTATGATTCCGGAACGTTCAGGTAAGCTCAGTTGTTTATTGTTGTTTCTTTATAGGCGTCACAAATTAACTTTTATTAACTAAAGTCTTATTATTGTAGAAAGCAATCACTTTGTGGTTTGACATATTTAATAAAATAAAATACTTTTTTGTTTAAAACCACGAGATTTATTAATTTTTGAACCGACCGGTTTCGCTTAACTTAAGCATCATCAGGGTACAAATTAATACTAAACAAGAAGTACATAATGTGTGCTTATATATAACAAAATATAGAGGGAGACAACGTGATACAAATATTACAAACAAATAAACGGTCATAAAATACATTAACATAAGTACTCAAGTAATGGGAAAAACAGAAAGATAATTATGTAGACTAATGGGTTATAATAATAAATTTGGAGAAACAAAGCATTAACTGGCATGGTGATAAGGAGCGCTGGGAATTTTTATTTTTAAGGGTTTATTGGAAACAGACCTAATATAGGACTGCTTGATATGTCTAATTGATTATTAAGTATATGACTTTTGGTTTTTACAGCTTTTTTTATTTCTAGCGCCTCTAGATTGTTTAGTCTGTTACCATGCCCGTTTTTATGTAAGATGTTAGCACCGGTGCTATGACAGAACGTATGATCTTTATCGATCAAATGATTTGCGAATTCTGAAAAACCGTTATTATTGAGGCAACGGAGATGTTCCTTTATCCTAATATTGACACTACGTGTTGTCTTACCGATATAGAAAGCCGAACAATTATTGCAATTTAATTTATAAATTCCCGAATGATTTAATTTGTCGTCCTTATCTTTCGAATTAATTAGAAATTTACCTAGATTGTTATTAGTATAAAAGGCCGGTCTGACTTCAGAAGGGAGGTTTTTTACACTTAAGGTAGAAAAATTATTAATGAATAAAATTCTGTTACAAAAGTGCTGAAACTTTACAAAAAATAATACCTAAATTTAAACCTAACCCAAATCCTGAGTTGAAAATAATGAAGAATATTCGTGCCAAACTAGCTGATGAAGATTTAATCCTCACGAAAGCGGACAAGGGGAATACAGTAATTATAATTCCTCGAACTGAATACAATACAAAAGTGGCGGACTTCATCGACACTGACAATTTCACAATACTGACGAAAGATCCAACCATTAAGTTCCAAGAAAATGTGAAACAAACTCTTCAAGCATGTAAAACTAAAATATTTCAAGATGAATCGTATCACAAAGTAAAATTTTTAAATAAAAATCCCAAAACTCCTAAATTATATGGGTTCCTCAAAATACATAAGAATCATTGCCCCATCAGACCTGTAGTTTCGTGTTGTAATGCCCCAAATTTTAAAATATCATCAGTTATTACTAATGTGTTTCAAAATACCAATGTTTTTTCACCTAAACATACCCTTAAAAACTCTTTTTCATTGGTAGAAGAATTAAAAGATATGATTCTCCCTAGTAATTCTAAACTAATTTCTTTTGACGTTGTAAATTTGTTTCCCAATGTTCCCATAGAAGAGAGTAAATGTTTAATTTCTGATTTGCTAAATAGCTCTGATCTCTCTACAGATTTAATAAAAGATTTAACTTCCTTGTTTAATATGTGCCTGAATCAAAATTATTTTCAATTTAATAATGTTATATATCAGCAACGGGACGGCCTGGCTATGGGCAGCCCTACCAGTCCTCTGATTGCTGATATATTCATGGATAGCCTAGAGAATAAAATTTTATCTAGTACCTCACCTCTTATTAAAAACGTTCTGTACTGGAAAAGATATGTTGATGATGTTTTGTGTATATGGTCAGGGACTGAACGTCAACTTAATTCCTTCCTCAATCTTATAAACTCTTTTCATAATCAGATTAAATTCACGTTAGAGATAGGCAACAATTCAACCTTAAATTATTTAGACCTTACCTTATCGATCGTTAATAACAAAATTGATTTTAACATATTTCGTAAACCCTCTTATACTGACATTGTCATACACAGCACCTCCAATCACCCTATTTCACATAAGCACTCCGCATTCCATTCAATGGTCCATCGTTTGGTCACAATTCCAATGTCCGATAATAATTTTGCTAATGAACTAAAAATAATTAAAAAAATAGCGGTAAATAATGGCTATGAATCACATTTTATAGATTTAATCTTAAATAAAAAACTAAAACAAATAGCCGTTAATCGCTTCTTATTTGCTAGTCCTTGTCCTCAAATCAATGATAATAATATTAATCATCAATGGCGGCGAATTTTATTCATTAATAATTTTTCTACCTTAAGTGTAAAAAACCTCCCTTCTGAAGTCAGACCGGCCTTTTATACTAATAACAATCTAGGTAAATTTCTAATTAATTCGAAAGATAAGGACGACAAATTAAATCATTCGGGAATTTATAAATTAAATTGCAATAATTGTTCGGCTTTCTATATCGGTAAGACAACACGTAGTGTCAATATTAGGATAAAGGAACATCTCCGTTGCCTCAATAATAACGGTTTTTCAGAATTCGCAAATCATTTGATCGATAAAGATCATACGTTCTGTCATAGCACCGGTGCTAACATCTTACATAAAAACGGGCATGGTAACAGACTAAACAATCTAGAGGCGCTAGAAATAAAAAAAGCTGTAAAAACCAAAAGTCATATACTTAATAATCAATTAGACATATCAAGCAGTCCTATATTAGGTCTGTTTCCAATAAACCCTTAAAAATAAAAATTCCCAGCGCTCCTTATCACCATGCCAGTTAATGCTTTGTTTCTCCAAATTTATTATTATAACCCATTAGTCTACATAATTATCTTTCTGTTTTTCCCATTACTTGAGTACTTATGTTAATGTATTTTATGACCGTTTATTTGTTTGTAATATTTGTATCACGTTGTCTCCCTCTATATTTTGTTATATATAAGCACACATTATGTACTTCTTGTTTAGTATTAATTTGTACCCTGATGATGCTTAAGTTAAGCGAAACCGGTCGGTTCAAAAATTAATAAATCTCGTGGTTTTAAACAAAAAAGTATTTTATTTTATTAACTAAAGTCTTTTCCATAAAATGATAAACAGTTTTGGGGGTCGTAGATGAGTACTGCCGCCCCAAGAACCATATATTGACAACCAACACCTCTGCCATAGGTCATCCCTAGTGGTTCGCTACGTTTGGCGATTTAACGGTGTTCATGGGGTGAAGTTTGTCTAGGTCTTGACGGCAGATACGTCTGAATCGGGAGAAACTGGTTGAGGGAGACATTTTCACCTCTCCGGCAGGACTCTCTTGACTCATCGACATCACCGCAGTGAGAGTGATGGATTCATACTTCCGTCACTCTTTGACACGCTGACCCCCCATTCCTACCCACCCGTCATACATTTTTCATTGTCAGAACATTCTCTCCTTCATTTTCATAAAAAATCCTCTACACAGCATCCTCAAAGATGACACATAGGCCCTGAGGAAAATCAGGGCATACTGTTTGGAATTAATGTTAAAAAACTATCCCAGAATTCTCACTGCCAGTTCCAACAGACATGTTCTTTTAGCTCTTGAATTTATTTATTAATTTTAAAAACATTATATCCTGTGTCTTTATGGGCCGGTATACCAGTATTTTTTAGTACAGGGCCTCCTCCTTGAGCAAATTGACTGACGTAAATCTCTCTCGTAGCGAGCAGAAAAAGCAACTGATGATATACCGGCCCTAGAGTATTTTAGACAATATATCCCTCAAGTTAGTTGGAACCTTTTCACAACCCTCTATAGAAACCAAATATTTAGGCACTTTTATCGTGTTATATAATATTCTTGTCAGAGTATAACTCTACGTTATGGTCTCCCTTTTTCAATTTTAATTCCGACAACATTGAAAAGATTCAACATAAGTTCCTGAGGTAAATAAACTATAAATTGCGTATTCCTGTACAAAAAATTGATTATAATTACCTCCTGGATAAAATGACCCTATTGAAACTTTCAGAAAGATGAATAAGTACAGATTTATTACTACTAGCTTTGCCTGTTGCAGAGGCAACCAAGGGGTTAAACACTACGCGATTTGACGTGTGAACGCGGATGAAGCGGAGAGTGTGTGTTAAATAAAATAGGTAGAGAAAAAAACGTCATTTGAATGTGGATAAAGCGAGGAGTGTCCGTCTACAAAGGGCACAGATAGTTGACAGCCCAATTGCGTACGCCTGCTCTCTGGCCGCTTCGGTCACCCGGTTCAAGGCGTTCGGTACGGGCCTTTTCTCGCAAAAGCAGGCCAAGTAGCTTCCTGCTCAAATTTTCACTGCGCCATTTGGGCTGTGCAGATCGATACGCGTAATTTGTTACCCGAAACGTATAGTTTACTGTCTTAAAGACTCTTCCCACAGTGCCACATTGGTCGTCGACACTTTTAAAACGGCCCAGGAGCTTACCGCTCAATTCAGTACTGAACCAATCCAGCCGCCCGACTCAGGGCGTTCAGTTTTTCATTTAATTTAAATTAGAAAAACCAATAGAGCCTAAAAGGGTCCTCGGATTTTATCGTTCAATTTTTTCAGTCAGCCCTTTGGATTGTGTAGGTCGAGACGCGTAATTTGATATCCATCTCGGGTACTGTAGGGTGTAATTTAAAAAAAAAAAATTTTGGATTTTGGAAATTTTTGAATTTTAAATAAAAAAAAATTTTGGATTTTGTAAATCTTTGAATTTTCAAAAAAAAATTTTTTGAGTTTTGGAAATTTTTTAATTTTGGAAAAAAAAAACTTTTTTGGATTCTGAAAATTTTTTAATTTTGGAAAAAAAAAATTTGGATTCTGGAAATTTTTTAATTTTGAAAAAAAACTTTTTTGGTTTCTGGAAATTTTTGAATTTTGAAAAAAAAAATTTTGGTTTCTGGAAATTTTTTAAATTTGGAAAAAAAAAATTTCGGATTCTGTAAATTTTTTTAATTTTGAAAAAAAAATTTTTTGGTTTCCGGAAATTTTTGAATTTTGAAAAAAAAAATTTTCGGTTTCTTGAAATTTTTTAATTGTGAAAAAAAAATTTTTTGGTTTGTGGAAATTTTTCAATTTTGGAAAAAAAAATTATTGGATTCTGGAAATTTTTTAATTTTGGAAAAAAAAAATTGTTGGATCTCGGAAATTTTTGAACTTATAACTGAAAGTAATTTTTCAAAAAACGGCGCTATAAAAATGTATTATTCAGAAATTTTAGAGACTTAAACTAAACCCAACTGGGGATGCCGTAGTCTCACTGACTCCAGACGGCAGTAGTTGAGACTCTTGTGCGGTATTCACATTGAAATTTAATTTAAAATGTATGAACCCGTACAGTATTCAAAAGGTACCTACAATATTTGGCAAAAAAAAATTGGACGATCTTTATTTAAATTTACTCATTTCATTAAAAATGTTCAGAATAAATAGTATCCGAGTAGGACGTTGTCAAAAAAAAATTCGAGTGCAGCTTACCGTAGTTTTTCAAAAAACGGCGCTATAAAAATTTATTATTCAGAATTTTTCAGAAACTAAAACTAAACCCAACTGGGGACGCCGTAGTCGCACTGACTCCGGACGGCAGTAATCGGGACTCTTGTGCGGTTTTCACATTGAAATTAAATGTAAAATGTACGAACGATTAGTTCCCGTACAGTATTCAAAAGGTACCTACACCATTTCGCAAAAAAAAAATGGACCATCTTTATTTAAATTTACTCATTTTATTAGAAATGTTCAGAATATATAGTGTCCGAGTACGTTGTCAAAAAAAATTCGAGTGCAGTTTACACGCGGTAGAAGTGAAACTTTTCCAAAACAATCTCAACTAATACTTGAAAAGTGAGGTCTGAGTAGCCCAGTAAATAAATGTACCCTCTGTAATATTTTACTCCTGCGTATTATGAGCTCCTGGTAGATTTTCAATATTGTACGTCACCCTTTTTGTCATTTTTTACAAAAACGGTCCTATAAAAATATAATTATCAAAATTATTGTGTACCTATTTTTATGAGGTGTTGCTCATCCAACGAATGGCTCCCTGAGCGGCAGTGCCAATGCCCGCCTCTAACGTTGAATAATTATCATAAAGAAGCAAAATACAAAAATAAGCGTTATGTAACTTTAATATTTAAAAAAAATAAATCCTTTAAATATCTAGGCTAAAGACGAAGGTAGCGCAACACGGCATAACAGCCCAAAAAATTATTACAAAATAAATTATCCTTTCAACTTCAAATAATTTCATTACAAATTTCCAAAAAAAAAACATATGCAATTCTTATTTGATGATTCCGAATTGTTATGTGCAGGTACCTACCTACTCAAAATAGGCATTTCAAAACCGAGCGCCTAGCAACACTCGATACGGAGATCTTTTTTCGTGAATTGAGCAAATTTCTTTCGATACAGACGAACCTGCCGATTTGAACGGATTGAAATAGAACTACAGGCGTGTTCGACAGACATTTGATTTTGTATTGCGTGAACGATCCGTGCTTATATTCCGCACCGCTAGATGTCTCTGGATTGAAATCTTTAGTTGGCGGAGAGCTTTGCCCTACCGCCATTTGTAAAATTTCAGAATCCAGTGTTACCAGGTGTGAGAAAATTTACCCAACCTGAATTTATTTGTAAGAAAATTAGGTGTTCTACTGGCCAGATAAATTATGCACCCTCGAGAAAAATGCGAGTTTTGCGAAACGTCAGAAAATATCATTTTTCCGCGCGCTATTGTGTAACATTTTGAATGGTGACCGACATATTTGTCGATTTTAAAAGCTTCCTTAACTTCTATTCTTCGTATTTATTGAAAAACATTTCCGCCATAATGCGACTTTTCGACGATAACTCGTACCGCGTGTCGTACCTTTAAAGTGTCATTTTTTAGCAGAATTGCCTTTAAAATAATATGAGTAAATTTCCAGCAAATTCGTTTTGTATGAGAATAGTGCTTAATTTTTCTCCGACTTTTTCGAAATGCGAACCTGTCGGCGGGAAATATAACCGGGCCGATTTCTTCGTCGATGAGAGATTCAGTCGGAGGTTCCAGTTATCGCCGCTGATTTTGCATCAGTTTTTACCGTTAATTTTTCGCGTTTCGGTTTCGTGAGTTTTTTTTAGCTTCCTGTCTAGCGATTGTGGTCTCTGCGGTCGGTCAAACTCGAAGAGCGGAGAGGTCATTTTGGCGTGGGAGGCCCTGGACTGAATCGCATTTCAAGCGAAAGCGATCCTTAGGGTGGGCGAACTTAAGGGGCGGCAAGGTCGTTTTTTGACTGTATGACCCATGTGAGTTTTTCGAAAAACTGTGTATTATCAAGCGAAAGCGATCCTTAGGGTGGGCGAACTTAAGGGGCGGCAAGGTCGTTTTTTGACTGTATGACCCATGTGAGTTTTTCGAAAAACTGTGTATTAATATATAAATTGCATAAAATACTGCATTAGAAAATTGACTATCATGAATTGCTTCAGTTAATCGACATCCAGGTAGGTGGGTTTCAAGACAACTCAACCAAGCGGCATTTCAACACCCCTCTGAATACCTTCAACACCTCATTAAAAGTTATGAAAAAAAAATTTGCAAATAGCCCATAACCTAACAATGAAATATAATTCATCTTAAAAATAATCTATATAAATGCTGTTTATTCCAATACTGTTATTTATCTAGACACAAAAATGGACGTATATACTTTCTAATATTTTTTATTATATTGAATATCTATTTATGTAAGATTCTTCTAAGTCTCTGTTCACATTTTTACCTACGTATTTTATTCTTTTGTTGTTACATTTTTTCATTACGTTATATTTTCTTTATTATTTTATTTTTAAGTATTTACAAAAACAGTGATACAAACAAATAGAATGTAAAAGCCCGTTAGGGCATGTAATAAATAAATAAGTTTGATGAGGCTAGTATCAACAATACTCATAGATAAAAGCTGGCATTCGGTAGTAATAATAAGATTCTATTAAACACCAATACACATTCTTACTCCAGCAATAATTAATCTTCCTATCAAAAAGTCATTTTGATACTGTTTTTCTTATCCACTAACGAGGTCATAAACTTTAAAAGTCATTGACGCCAGGTACCGAAGTTGTAGAATTCAATGCAGGCGGAATGCATTATACAGATAGTCATTTATATTAGACAATATAATTTAGCCTCGCTGGTCTGCAAACATATTGATATGTAGGGGTAAACCAAACCTGCAAAACGCGGAAAAACTTTAGTGTTTTCTACACTATCTAAACCAGTGATGAGCAACCCGCGGCCCGCGAGCCGTTTTGTAAAGCCCACTTGGCTAAATAATACATTTAAAAAATGCTGTAAAAAATATTCTACTGTGGAAAACTCCAGTTTTTATTCAAAGTTTTGAATCAGCCGCTCAAAATAGATTTTTTTCTATGTACCTACTCTTAAAATGACAAAAATTTCGCCTTCGTAGCGCAACGTTTTTTTGTTAGATCCATGATAAAGTTTTCATTTTAAGTTTTCTTCACTAAACTTTATTTAACTCAAACGATAAACATCAACCAAAAATTGCAAGTTGGTGTTTGTTTTACATGTTCTTTAATATATCTGAATTATATCGACAGTACTTATTGGTTTGGTTCACATTACAACACCGCGTATCTCATCTTACACAGGTTTTCAGGAGGAACAAAAAACCATTTAAATAAAAGTAGCACATCTATGAAAATAAGGGTCAACGAATATTTAAGGATCAGTTATTTGGAGAAGTATTTTTTTCTTAAAAACATACTGTTAGTTTTTTTTTAAATGACATTCGCGGTGTAACACACAAAAAAGGCTGAGCTATAATAATATGTGCTTTATGTTCAAAAATAATTATGCGAGCATTAAGAAATTATAATTATTTTATTCTTATTACTAAATAAACTTTTGTATTAACGTTTACTGCTAATCTTAAATAAGAACCAATTATTTTGTTAAAACTTTTAATAAAGGGAGCGGTGATTGATCAAAACATTTGGTGATTTAGCAGGGGTGCCCGGGTTCATGGGGTGAGATTTGTCTAGGTCTTGGAGGTGGATGACCAGGATACACTGAACCCCAGATTCCTACCCACCCCTTAATTCCTAACCCTTTTCCTTCCTCTCTTAACTCTTTTATTCCTAACTCTCTTCCCCTTCTTTTCCTTAAAAAAAACCCTCCACACAGCATCCGCAAAGATGAAATAGGCCCTGTGGGAAATTATTTTTCTCAGGGCCTCCTGTGTGGAGCTCATGTAAAAAAAAATTTGTTTGGCGATTCAAACTAAGGCACATGCGTGGTTTTAAAATAAATTCGAAAAAAAGTCGTATTTTTTGGAATACGCGGTGTTACAATGTAAGCGATATATAAAATTTTCTCCTGAGGCGCTTTGCTTTTTCCGTTGTTTTATTAAAAAAATTATCGTTTTCGGAAATGCGACCAGGATTGCTACACCACCGACTGCAAATTTATCAATATAAAAATACCCCGCGAAAAAATTGAAAATTGGTATAAATTGGCCCCCGGGCAAAAAACATTAATCATCACTGATCTAAAACAAACGCCATTTCCCGCAGGTGTGGAAAAGATGATGCAACACTTATCAATTTTTCTAACACTTCATATACACATACATTCATTCAATCAAGAAAACAAAAGCTGATTTCAAATTATGTATTAAAAATTGTAACAAAATGAAAAATCACGTAATTCACAGAGGAAATCAATAATGTTATAAACTTACACAAACAAGGATTGTTTTCCGTAAAAGGTACGTGTTCACAAGAGTTTTAAGTCCTTTGAACTTAAAACTCGGCTTCGATGTAAAACCGCAGGCCTTGTGTACTTAGAACCTTGGATACATTATTCCCAGAAAACAGACACTGAGCGTCGGCGTCGCGAGCCATATCCTTTTGAATATTGCAAATTGCGTTGACCTAGCCTTGACTACAGCTAGCTATAAACATACACTAATTTTTTTTTTTAATAATCATGACCTGTTGAACATCATGATGACCTGTTGTTGATTCTGTTCGCCAGTGATTTTGGAGGGCGGAACAGTTACCATTACTTAATAGTTTATTCTAGAATAAATAATTGACTGTTTTGAGCTCTAATTATTATAACCTAAGAAGCCAACTAAAGTTTAAATCGTATGTTATTGTGGTTGTGTCCATGTTCTGAAGTAGGCTTAATTTTCCCTTACTTTTTAACACTGCTAAAATTGATCAAATATTATCAAATCGGGTTGAAAGAAATTTTCGCTAATTTACATTAGACCATCGACTCTCCTAGCCCCGGCTCAAAGAAAGAAAGTGTTTGTGTTCGGATTCCCCTCACCCTCCCTTCCTCCCTCCCTGCCACTAAACTATATCGATAATGGAAATTTTAAATGTCGTTAAGGCCCCGTATCCGAGCGCGAAAAGAAGAAGATGGAGAGATATGTAATTACGAATGTTGGAGAGAGCGCGCTAATATTTAAAACGATAAAAGTGAAGCGAAAATTGTGAAAATGTTTAATAAAACACTACTCGTTTAGAATAAAGCAAAAATCTCATGGGGGGGGTTGTCTTAAACAACGTTCAAAGAAACACTGTGAATGTTTTCGTATATATAACTTGTTAAATAATAGAGACAGCGATTTTTTTAGCGACACTTTGCGATTTTTTTCTACGAGGGAATTTCATATAATTTGCGTTTCGGCGTCGGGATTGTATAGATATTATCTTGAAAAATAACATATACTTTTTTTAAGAGCTTAAAAACTTCAAATGTTCAAGGGAGATATGTAAGAAATCGGTAGAAATTCGGATAGCGGCGGCTTAACGGCAAAATGTTAATTGTTCAGGGAAGCGAAAATAAAGTTTTTTTTTTATTTTTTCAAAAAATCATGCCTCCTGTTTTTGTAAACCTACAAATATGATTTTTTTATTATAAAATAACATTGACCTATAGTATGAAAACTTAATATTTTTTTGTAAATTTCTTAACAGCATTTAATTTATTTTTAATTTTTCAGAAAAAAATCCTCTTAAAATGCGCCGTAAAAGACGCACTTATTTTCCAAGAAATATTTCGACGACGCAGATCGAAAGAGAAAAAACGGAAATAAATAACATATTTTTCATAACGCCAGAGCCATGCGTTAAAAAAATCAGGATAATGTTGGCGTTTCTTAGTCCAAGTATGATGTGACCGAAGAGGATAGAGTCGAATTAGGTCAGTGGTTAGAGCAGAGCCCCGGCAAGGCCAAGGTAATGGGTTCAATTCCAAGGCTAATATTGTCTTTAGTGATCAAATATTACATTTTGAGATTTTACTCATTTTATCAAAAATACTTATTGGTCTCTAGAGAACTACCAGTTCTCGACGTGTCTTGTTACTAGAGACGATGTGATACCGCCGGGAGACGACGTACACATCATTTAGAATAAATATTTGCCAGCAAATAAAAACATACATATATATATGTATGTTTTTAAAAACATACATCTTGAAGGGCAAAACAATATTTTTCATGCATCATTTTCATTTATTTACCTACTGCAAATGGTTGCCAATCACCTATTTCTAGTATCTTCTTTATAAAGGATGCTGTATATATAAGTATATTGACAGGTCAGTGCTGAGTTGGCATCGCGTTCCCACCCAGGAGTCGTCTTGAGTTAAATTCCTCGACTGGCCGAGTCCCCATTAAGACACAAGCAATGTTTTCCGCTTACTTTGATTGTAAAAGGAGATAATCAAAAATATGTATAAAAAAAGGAAATTGGAAACAATATGGTATTAAAAACCCACATTATTTTATAAACTCTTGTGTACCTTATTTTTCTTGTTAAATTAAAATTGTTAAAATCAAAAAGTATTTTAAAAAACTTCGCCACTGAAAATATCTACCATGTTGAATTATGGAAAACAAGAAAACCCTTTGAAAACATGAAGATATTAAAGCATAGGACTAAGAAAATATTCTGTATGAATTTTTAATATTTATTTTCTAAATTCATAAAAATTTAAAATTTGCAATTAATATTAAAAAAATAATCTTTAATAATTAATTATACAGTTAAATGAACAAATTTCATCAATGAAAGCTAAAATTATTTATCTTTTTCATTTAATTTAACACAAAGTTATTACTTTCGAAAGAGATTTTTTATTAAATGTCGACTGTGGTATGCGATATATTATTACACACTAATTGAAACGGGTGTTGATTGTGTTCATAAAAAAATTATTGGGTTTTATTGGGTAATTAAGTAGGCAAACCGTATTTTACCTAAACCGACTGTAAGTAAATACGCCGGGGGGCCAACTGTCGGGGAATCATGTGGAATCGCTGATCACTGACCTAGTCAATCGATATTGTACGTATAACTAGATAAGACAAGGAAAAGGTTTTATTTAATTATTACGAGTAACAACATGACTATGCGTTGGTCTGCCTCGACGGAGGAGATTAAATTAGAAATAAATAAATTAAATAAAACAAGTCGCATTTGTAACACTCGACCATCGACCAATTGATATAATATATATATCGATGACTAAAACACTTGTAATACAATTGAAACAGTTAACTGACCTTCTTCTTCTTCTTCGTGTGCCCTATCAGGTCCCCCCGACGTTGGCGATCACTCTAGAAAATGTCTCTCTACATTGTGCTGCCCGGAATAGCTCCTCCGCACTTCTAATGCCGGTCCACTCTCGTATATTTCGTAGCCAAGACATTTGTCTCCTACCAGGCCCTCGGCGACCTTCTATTTTTCCTTTCAATATTAATTGGAGCAAGTGATACTTTTCCCCTCGAAGTACGTGACCCAGATATGAAATTTTCCTGACTTTTATTGATGTGAGCAGTTCTCTATCGGCTCTAGCCCGCCTGAGAATTTCTATGTTAGTGATCATGTCGGTCCATGGAACCTTAAGCATTCTCCGGTGAAGCCACATTTCAAAAGCCTCTAACCTGTTCATGGTATTTACTTTCAAGGTCCATGTCTCACATCCATACAGCAAGACTGACCACACATAACACTTTAACATTCTCTGCCTTAGTTTTAAATTGAGGTTATCATAGCAGAAGAGGGATTTCATTTTCGTGAATGCAGTTCTTGCTGCCTCAATTCTGCACTTAACCTCTACATCTGGGTCAAGAGTCTCCGTGAGAATGCTGCCGAGGTATCTAAATCTTGCCACCTTTTCGACATTGCAACCATTTAATTGTATCACTAATCCAGAGTGATCTAGTCGCCCAAATGTCATCCATTTTGTTTTATTGACATTGATTGTTAGGGTTAACTGACCTAATCTAATAATAATATGTAAACAGGTAAAACTTGACAAAAATACATGAGATTTGGCAATGATAATACTATAATATGTACGTTTGAGTAATTGTAACAAACAAAAATGATCCAAGTGTATTATTTATACAATGTAGCATTCTTGTTGTTCTTGGTGGACAAATCTTTTACAAATTTTAAACTTTTTATTTTCGTTTTTTTTTCAAAGACTTTATTTAGAACAGTCCAATTATAAAAACTCAGTTAACATACAGATAGGTAAAAACAATTACATACATCTAATCAGAAAAATTATACATTGACGTACATCTAAATAAATAATTAAAAAAAAAAAAAAAAAAAAGTTAGAAAATTATATTAAAGTTCACTCATATGTCTAATAATACAAGAGACACGAGAGACACAAATGGAGACACGAATGATATATAACATAATAGTTGATAACTTAGGAATTCTTTGGTAAATTTAATACACTACATCGACAAATTTACTAAATAATCTCTTCCTATCATATGAATGCATCTTAGTTATTAAATGTATGATGCATAGTAATTTTTTTGTTATTGTTTTTGGGGTGTTATGCCGTGTTTCGCTACCTCCTTCTTTAGCCAACGTTTCGGACAGCGTTACAGTGTCCATCATCAGGGCAGATGAGTGAACTCATCTGGCTAAAGAAGGAGGTAGCGAAACACGGCATAACACCCCAAAAACAATAACAAAAATACTTTTTGGCCGTGAAAACCTTAAAACATACCTGATGCATAGTAATTTTATAAACCATCATAATCTAAAACTTTTTTTTCTGTTATCATTTACCAACTTCCAAATAATGGTAACTACTTACAAAAGTGGCTATTTTTTTGTTGTTCACAGATTTTCTTAATTTTATTGTTTCATTGGAAATAAGGCTTATTTCTTGTAATGTGTAGACATCTTCTCAACTTGAAACATATTTTACTAATTATTTACCTACCATTAAACATTTTCAACGCCTCTTTATGTTAGGTTATTTACATATATTATATAAATATATATTTTCATTGCAACATTGTAACATTGTAACATTTAAATATTGTAGTTTTTATTTTTTTTATTTATTACCTGCACAACTACAGATTATGTCTTTCTCAGTTTATGTTTTCTATTTCTTGCTGTTTCACAAGCTCTGTTCTAGAGCTGCCTTTTTCATGATACAGTTATACCTGACACTATGTTATATTATGTAAAAGCCGAAAGGCGTTAATATTATAAACAAATAAATAATTTTCACTACATATTTTTGGCAACAGCAAAATATTTTTCCTGAATCCATATAGATTATCGACGAAAATATCTACTTTAGTTCACTCTATCTTATTACGCAGTGGACAAATTTAGGTCAGAGGGCTAAAAAGGTTGTTGAAATTATATAAAATTATTAAGCTATGGCGTATTAAACAATGGGTATTGGGAACATTTATTTCAATATTGCCAAGACATAATGTAGTATCAAGATGGTCGCCAAACAGTAAAAAGATATCGGCATAAAGTTATAAAAAGAATACCGCAACAATCAACTAACCCAGAGCAGGGGTAGAGGGTTCGTAATTAGTAATTAACTTATTGATTTTTGGCTCCAGTAAGCTTTCAATGTGAAGAAGAAGGTGAAAGATGATTGAAAACGAGATATGTAACAGAACAGAACAAAATATACTTTTAATCATTTTCGAAGAGTGGTTTGCGATTTTTTTGTATTGTGGAAATTTCTTATAATTACCGTTTCGGATATTATCTTCCAAAACAACATAAAATTTTTTAGGAACTCAAAAACTTTAAGTATCCAAGATAAAGATATTATAAATCGGTAGAAATTCGGAACGCCAAAGCTTAATGAATGTGGTTAGGTCGCCATTGCCTACCAAGCCTGTGGTAAACCCCATATCAACATTGACGTACATCAATAAAAAATAATCATAATAACAGTAAGTAAATGCATACCTCCATTTAGCCATCCACGTCTATTTGGTGATTCAGCTCCCACCGGTTACTGGCTTGCTTATGCTGGTCTGATATATATAATAATAGCGTATGGTGAATGCTATCGCGCTGGTTGTTACTGGTATTTCCCAACGCGGACCCAACCGTGATGTCCCCTTAGTCACTGCTTTTATTTCAGTGCGTGAACCAAACGAAGATCTGATTACTCAGATATTTCTTATGTTATTGTGTTCAGACCGTAGACATCCAGCCATCAGGAAGCAGGGAAATTTAGTCCTCAAAAATAAAATCTTCCAACGAATTACTAGTCCTTTTAACAGTGAGCGCAAATTGCTGGCTGCGTAAAAAACTTTACTGAAATCGGGTAAACAAAAGTTAGGGCTTATTACAAAGATCAAATATTTTGTTAGATACTTTTACAAATGTGTTAATTTACTCACCTCACTTTGTATGCGGTTCGGTTTGTAGGCGCCGTATCCGAGCTCGAAAAGAAGAAGATGGAGAGATATGTAATTACGAATGTTGGAGAGAGCGCGCTAATATTTCAAACGATAAAATTGAAGCGAAAATTTTGAAAATGTTTATTAAAACACGACTCTTTTAGAATAGAGCACAAATCTCGTGGAAGGCATCTTAAGTATCATTTAAAGAAACATTGTGAATTTTTTCACAAATATAACTTGTAAAATAATAGAAATAGACTTGTTTTAATAATTTTCGGAGCATACTTTGCGATTTTTTTCTAACGAGGGAATTTCATATAATTTGCGTTTCGGCGAGGGGATTGTATAAATATTATCTTCAAAATAACATTTATTTTTTAAGAGCTTAAAAACTTCAAATGTTCAAGGGAGATATGCAAGAAATCGGTAGAATTCGGGAAGACCCTACACAGAAAAGTCTCCCAATGGACTGCGCTGCAAACTGTTGCTTTACTTTAGCAAACTCTACTTTGCTGCGCAGGGTCTGGTTATTTCAATGTATTCTTCTATGGTCAACGTACCATTTTGTCGGAGCTTATTCAAATCATTTTCGTACTCTTCTGTTGCCAAAAATATGGTCTCTATTGCCTCCAGTTCGTCTAAATGATACCCAGATTTTGTGTTAGGGCAAGTCTTTCAATTTGGATGTTTGCTTCAGACCCAACTGTAGACGTAAGTCAGTTGAATATTCATTAGGATTGGTTCGTTAATCGTTTTTGAGATAATATTGAAATACTTTCCCAACGTAGATTTAGAGTATCGGTGATTTTATCCAATTTTGTATTTGTATGCCTTTCCCCATCAGAAATTTGGCGTATTTTTCAGATAGTCAAAATATTTCCACTTTACAATAAAATGCAAAAAAAAGTAAAAACCGTTTTGGAAAGGTGATGAAATACGTTTTCAAATTCTATAATTCGAAATAAATATATAACTTTTTAAAAAATTATGCATGCAAACATAAAAAAGTTTTAAAAATGGCTGTTTCTAACTAAAATTACTGATAACGAAAAAAATATATACATATTTTATTTGACAAAAGTTTAAAACATCATTGTCACCTCACTTTTTGGTCGTTCTATGTGAAAATAATTAATAAAAAATTCCCCAAATTTCAAATTGCGATTAAAAATTTTGGTTTCATAAATGTGTACATTTTACTTTTTGGTGATCTTTTTTTTATTTGAGTATAAAGCGTAGTGTTTTGTCTTTCTATCACCGTTTACATATTTCTCACTATGATAGTTAGGGAATAGTTGGGACAAATTTGGTCTACTGTGTTTCCTGGGTTTAAAGAATTGAATTTGTTTACGGACGAAACCTTTTATTCATATTCATATTAAGATGAAGCCATAGTAAATAATGCAAAATCACACAAAATCATGTGTTTTTGTTTTGAAAATTTGATCGCTTAGAAATATTATAAATGCTTCAATTAAATACTGCGTGTAGAACATATCTTGGCCCTTAAAAATATCGGTCATTTTTTTTATAAGTCTTTTAATAAGCCTAGAAAAAAATAAAGTAACAGGTCTTTAAAAAAACACTTTCAAGTGCAAACTCTCCTACTTACGAACATCTTTTCGGATATGGTTTTATTGCTTATTGTAGCAAATTTAGTTTCTTTTATGATAATTGCAAAAAAAATATGATATTTACGCCCGATATTCACAAAATAAAGTAAAATATGCATATTTGCGTTGTTATTTCACAATACGGCTGGCAGCCGACGAATGCGGGTTTTCAAATTGACCCTTATGTCGTTCACCGAAGGACTACTGGCTTGCCACACCCTACTTTCTTTCAAAACTCCCCTGGCCGGAGCAGGGAGCGGACGTGTGACTCCACGTCGCTCGGTTCCGTGAAATCAATTTTAAATTTCCTTGTTATTACAATAAACAATGTGTAAAAAAGGAGTTAATGTTTTTTTTAGGTCTTTACGAAATCAACCTGTAAAAAAAAATTCTCAAATACCTTTTTCAACCGTTCCAAAAGCTTTTTCTCAAATATTTTTAAACTCCTCCCACAGTGGGCGTGAATTCCGACTTCGATTTTTCCCTGGACTATTGGATCCCCTTAAGGGCTTTTCCTTAATATAATTATACTAGCGCTGGCAAAGAAAGAGCAGATAATGAATTCTTTTAATTATCACTTTAACCATTACATGCTGGGAACTCGTTTTTTAATTTTATCTACATTATAATCATTACCATAATACTCATGTGTACCATCACGGTATTGTGATTGCAGGGAAATCCAGTATAAGGGACTACTATTATGTAAGTGCAAATTAAAAATACCATAACAAAACGCACAAACATATTTGTAAACATGTTCGTTAAATTCAGTGGAGTAGCAATGACATAGCGTCATCACAAGCCTTTGAATCAGATATCACCTTCCAATTCCCCATCTTCTTCCCCTCCCCCCTATCTTAAGTCTTAAAACATTCCCCAATTGGGGATGCCGTATGTGGTAATGACTCTTTTGTGGGGATGGGGGTGACTCTTTTGTGATGGGTACTCCCAAAATTTCAGCAATTACAGCAAAATATCTATAATCATAACATTTATGATTTTGAGATTTTCAATGCCAAAACTATTATTGTTGATAGTTTTTTTGGATCCTTTAGTCAACGTTTCGGACATTGCTGACAACGTCTGCCCTGATGAAGGTCACTATAACGCGTCCGAAATGTTGGCTAAAGAGGGAGGTAGAGCAATGCTCATAATAACTCAAAAAATAATCGCAATAATTCTTGTCTAAGCCCAAGTACTGTTTTATCTTTCATCTGTCTGTACGTTCCGTTTCCGTTTGAAGATGGTGTCCGTTTTTATGGACCAGTAAAGATTCTTCTTTCAAATCGTCGTGTTTATTTGATCCTTTTTATTCGCAGTATCTTTTTAATATAACGATCCATATCTGCCTGAAGAAAGTTTGGAAATTGTGTCATTAAGTTAATGATTCGGAAAAATTGTATAATTCTATATTTGAAATTAAAAAAAAATTACAAAATATAATATGGTTTATAATTAAGTAGGTGGGTATTTAAGTACCTACTTATAAAGCTTATATAAAAACGTAATGATTTAAATATGAAAGAAAATTTCAAACTTGCTTTTTTGGACGTCATGTCTACCACTGTTCACAAAAATACTAGTAATACCTTTGATCGTGTTCATTGAGCGTGCATTCAATCCAATCTGTTGCACTGGGCCATTTGACATCATTATACAACTTGTGGCCAGTTACAAGATACAATACAAGGAAAACATCTTGAATTAAATCTTCTCTGGTCTTATTCTCGTCTGGTTTTCACGGTTCAAGCTTTAGTTCAATCATTTTATAAACAGTGTGATTACCTCGTTGGAGGCTTTATTGTAAAAACCCAGGGGCTCGACGTTACCTTCCAACGCCACTGATTGCCTTAATTACTATTTACAGTCAGGTATTTATATTTTCTGCAGGCAAAGCCAGTCTCGTCAAGTCTGGACAAGTTTTCTCGGAATTCCGCTGGGGTTCCCGGTCGTATGTTGATCAGAATCTGTGTTTTCCTATTTATAACTCGCATCACATATTATAGTTCTTGCATATTAACATATTTAATGGGCGTGCCAAAAGGCTTGATATTCTAATGACAGTAAAAAAACACAAACATTTTTTGACTCATAGGAAGTTTTGTAGACGCACGAAGCGGTATAAAAAAACTGGTTTGATGGGTTTTGGCTGTGTTTGGTTCAATATCAATACAGGCAAATACGGCCCCATTCAAGACAGATAGTGTTTCAAGATGTATCTAAGATTATAAATAGAAACATCTATGATTTTTTTTTCCTTTGGAATATTATCATAATTGGTGTTTACGTTTTACGCTACTGAAGAGGAATTCTAAAATGTTCAATAATATTTATCACTAACGCAGACATTATAATTTATTTTAGGATTGATTGAACTTTGTTTGAACGGTTGTTATTCCCAACTTTTCGACCGATCAATCTGAGTCTCCGATCAGCCAAGTGATTTGTTTAGTAACACTCGATTTGCCTGTTGGTCGGAGAGTTGCGTTGGGAATAGCGTATTTGTGCGTTTGAGAAGTGTTGAGCCAAAATTTCGGCTCAACAGTTGATCAGTAGGATTGGGAACAACGGCCGTAAGAAGGGTTTGTTTAACAGAATTCATCAAATTTCGAAGTTAAAATTCGAGTTCTGTAAAAGTTCTATGCAATTTTTCTTATTATTTCATCATAGGCCGATTATTTCACAAAATAGAATTTTAAAAAATTTCTGATAAAAAATTATTATATTACAGGTAGGTACTTTATGGCTTGTCTTAACTCTGGACAAAGCAGTTCCAAATTTGAAAAATTAAAATAATTTTAATGTTATTTTACTTTATCGCTTATTTGAATGCTTTACACAATCAGTTCCAATTTTTGAAAATGACATTTAAATTCCGAACAAATTTGATTTCTTTGAGAGCCAGAGATACATAGCTGAAAATAGTACCTATGGTACAATTTCAGATATGGGAGAAATATTAAAGTTTCTGTAATTGGGCAAGATTCTATCATTTTTTGGGTATTCTTAAATGTCTTTATGATGGTGGTCTTGTCTGAAATTAGAAAAAGTGTTAATAGTAAATTAAATATTATAAATAACCAAACGTTTTTTAAAAATAGCCATCTTTTAAATTTATTTTCGTATTAATACTTATATTTATAATAATTTATTTTGTTATTTAGACTTCTTGTTTTGTTTTTAAAAAAAAAAAAAAATTATTATGTTAATGTAATTTTTTACAGATTCTAAAATAATGTTTATATTTTATTTTATATAATTGTTTTTTATGATATATTTTAGGTAATTAATCACCTATCCTTTCTAATATTTTGTCTATGTTCTAATTAGTCTATACTTGTGTGTCTTTTGTTATTTTTTATTAACTTATTATCCTGACGAAGAAAACATAGTTTTCGAAACATGTTGATATTGTTAATTAAATAGTGGTTGTTACACAAAGTTATTGTTTTTCATTATTAAATGATGACGCCACAAAGTAAATTTGCCTATTTTGAAGAAATAGACTATAAAAATAAGCAGAACGTACAGACGTAGAATAGTAAAGATGGCAACGATGATGATGACCAACCGGAAGAGACTTATCCGACTTTCAGTGTGTCTAAAGCTCCGAAGGCTGCGGAAACGCTCAATGTGTTTCTTCAAACTAACTTTGACGATTTTATGAAAACTATGATGTAGCGTATTCACAATTCTGTGCGAAATTCTTACTACCGAACAATAATTGGCCAAAAACAAACTCAAATTACAGACTTTCTACGTCAGTAACTACAAATTTTACTTGCATAGAATTACATACATTGCGTCTTTTGAATTTCAGTACATTATGTATGTTTGTTTGTGGGATGTTTAAGAACCATTAAATTTATAATTTGTATTAAATGTTTTATTTACCTAAACAGAAATTAATCTATCTCTACTATTTCATATTTCATAACAATAATTACACCCAACATAATACTAAAAAAAAAAAAAAATCTTTTTGCTTACTGCTACTGAAAATTTACGTTTTGTACTCCTATGTAAACCTCTGTAATCAATTGTAAAATTGTGTATTCAAGAATAGACATAAATAAAATTTAAAAAAAAGACCATAGCTTCAACAAAGAAAAAACTAAACATTTAAACATTCCAATATAAATACATAGTTTAATTTGGGCAACTTAGAAATCTTAGAGGTAAACAAAAAAATTAAATCAAATAACATTAATATGTATCACAATAATAAGCTTAAATTATCCGTCCGTTTTGTGCGTCGTCCGCTTAGTAAGACTGTTTCGCCGGTCCCTTGAGGGTCGTTTTATCCGGATTCTACTGTATTTTCAATTAGTTGGTAAAAAAAATCTTAAAAATCTGTCTAGTTTTAGAGGGGAAATAGAGAAAATAAAACCTCGATGTTGACGATGTAGTTAGTCCCTTTCGCTCAGTATTCGGGGGGCTAATAGTGGCAGTGATAGCAACAGTTTAGTAAAATACCTATTATTCTGTGTTTGACATATCTTACTGGGTGTCGTGTTTTAAAGACATCACATAAACACTAAAAGTTTAGCAGCTAACACAGAAACCTTCATGTTTCTCCAGTGTCAACTCTTGTGACATTTCAACTAACAACAAGCCAGTTATACTTCCTGATCTCGCAATAATAACGATGCGCAATAGGACGTCTATACCTACTTCTTAACCTCTTGGTCCAACACTAACTGATGCGCAATTATTCTAATATGCACTCGGCTTCGTCTCACGATCACAAAACTTAACACATTTGATTGTTTCCTAATGACATCAAAGAAATTTTATTTATCCGTTATGGCGGCATTTTTATATCATTATAATTAATTTATTTACCAAAATTGCAAATGGCAAAAATTAACACATTCATAGTATTATTTACAAATTTCATCACACGGCTCTTCCGAGAGAGGTGAATGTTTAAATAATAATACACCTAGATCACAGCATCAAACAAGGATTGCCGATCTACTTCCATTACAATACTACCAACTAAAAGTCACATTCTGATGTACTTTTTATTTTAATAGATAAAAGATCTCGTATATCAGAATGTGACTTTAAGTTGGTAGTATTGTAATAGTCACATTCTGATATACTTTTTATTATAATAGTGAATGGTCTCGTATATCGGAATGTGATTATTACAATACTACCAACTTAAAGTCACATTCTGATGTACTTTATATTATAATAGACGAAAGGTCTCGTATATTAGAATGTGACTTTTACAATACTACCAAATAAAAGCCACATTTTGATGTATTTTTTTATGAAAATAGGTGAAAGATCTGGTATATCAGAATGTGACTATTACAATACTACCAACTAAAAGTCACATTTTGATGTACTAGCCTCACATAATCATCAAGTCAGATCAAAGCAAATAGACTAGCTAAAATATGTTTAAGTGACAAAGCTTTTAGCTGTCAATCTATATGACAAGCTAAAAATGTCTAAGTGAAATTCTACCTTTCGACAAAGCTTTTAGCTGTAAAGTTGTAAGATAAAGTTATTTGACTAGCTAAAATATGTTTATTATTAACAATGAAATGAGTAAATATGTTTATTATTAACAATGCAATGAGTATTAAACTAGAAAAAGGGTACACTTTTACATTTAACTGCATACTTAAGGGTCTACTATTCGTATTTCGACCGATTTCTTACATATCTCCCTTAAACATTTGAAGTTTTTAAGCTCTTAAAAAAATATATGTTATTTTTGAAGATAATATCTAGCTAGGTTCCACGCCGAAACGCAAATTATATGAAATTCCCTCGATAGAAAAAAATCGCAAAGTATGCTCCGAAAATTATTTTAAACAAGTCTATTTCTTTTATTTTACAAGTTATATTTGTGAAAAAATTCACATGTTTCTTTGAACGATACTTAAGATACGTTCCACGCGATTTATGCTCTATTTTAAAAGAGTCATGCTTTATTAAGCTTTTTCGCAATTTTCGCTGCTATTCTACGACTAACCATATTAGCGCGCTCTGTCCAACACTCGTAATTACATATCTCTCCATCTTCTTCTTTTTCAGAGCTGTGTTCAAGAATAGTAGACCCTTAACTCAAATTTAGATTTTTCGGAGATGTCGGACTAACCAAATGGACGATCGATATGTCAACAACATCCTTATAATCTTTACCCAAATTTTGTATACGGCGAACGGGAGTATACTTATAATTGTGATTACGTGTTGGAGTTGTCGCAATAAAACGGTAGATAAAGAAATATCCAGTACAAAACAAAAAAGTCTTCAAAAAAACTGTATTTTATACACAACACTTCTACAACTAATGAGTCGGACTTCGAGGACTCTTGAATATTATGTTGTTTTGGCTGCGTTTTTTTATATGATAGGTACTGCGTATAAACAATTTTATTTTCGCTGAAAAATTTCGACCATAACACGACTAACCATTTTGCACCTAAGGTCACCTAGTACGTGTACAAATAAACGTCAATTCAGACAAAATTCTTTTTATGGTTATTGTCCTAATATATATGAATGAAGCTTACTGAAGAGCTGATAAGACGACTTGAGCCATTCGAGATGAAGAACACTCAAAATAAGCTGGATGTAGGTATAGAGTTACGAATGAAAATGTTATGGTTCGGATGAATAAAGAAAAAGAAGTTATTAAAACAATAAAAATCCAAAGACTTCAATATCTAGGACATGTGATGAGACATCCAGAAAAGGGTGACCGGACAACTCGGAATGAAACCAACTCAGAACCATCTCAGATAAATCATTTAGAGTGATAAAAAATCATATACAAAAAAATGTTAAATCGGTTACGTTAGGTTAGGTTAGGGTTATCGGCTAATTTAAAATGATTTTTTAAAAGCTTTTAATTACTTTTCAAGGAGGTGTTGAGTTGACTTTGTTCTCAGTTGGCATGGAACCCCAGAAAAGTACGAGGGTAAAAGAAGAGAGGAAACACAGAGGCCGGCAAATCGTTCCACAGCTGTTGAAGTCAAGAACGAATCGTAGAAACGACTCGTTCTCATGTGAATAATGTCAACCGTGTACAAATGTTGGGCGCGTGTTTGGCGTGTTTCCCGACTACGCACCGGTGCCGAGGGGATCAATGACGCTAGTTTCTCGGAGCAACTTCCATTGTAATACCGGTAGAACGAGGACATCATTTCCACCTGACGCCTGTGCTCTAAAGATTGCAATCCGTTTGACCACCCGTTTCTGCACAGAGTCGAGGGTTTTTTTTAGGTATTTAGGGGCTCCGGACCCAGAGGTTAAAGAGCTGCCAAATTTAACCGTGGGGCGCACTTGCGATTTGTACAGGGTTAGCAGTTGTAAACTAATAAAGTATCTGCGTGGCTAATCCGATTGCAATGAAACTTTGATGATTCGTTGTGTGCACACTCGCGAAGGTTTCTATGCAATTGTGAGCCCTGGATTGATGAATTTTGCATACAAATTTTACAATAGGTGGCGCGCGAGTTGTTTGTAAAAGGAAATGTATTTCATAAATTTAGCGATAGAGAGGGAAACCGGGAAAGGGTGAGGAATACGGGAGGTGAGGGGGGTTGAAGAAGTCACAATAATAAAATCGCGTGTTGTTTGGATGTGGTTATGATGAATCCTTTTCAATAGAAATATAATTGCTGAGCATTTATTCAATAAGCCTGACCTGTCGCAACATTCTTCGCTGTGCACTACACACAACCGTGTGGCGCGGAAACTGCACGGATAAATATTTATACTGTTGGCCTTGATGCATCTCATGTTTATACTGCAAGTGTTTACCATGCGCAGTAATAATCCTGTCTTCCACTGAACTACGAAGTATAAAGAATAATTACCTGCAGCAGACCAGCAGTCTCAAAACCCGATAAGTAATTTTACAATAATCATTTTTATTTTTAACTTAATGAAATGGGTTAAACCTCAAATTGTTATATTACATTAATGAATACAATATTAGCGAAACTCAATCGAAAACCTGAAACAAAATATAAAAAACCATAAAAAAAATATTAAAAAAATATAATTAAATAAACTTTGTTTCGAGACAGAAAATATTACCACAATATCCGTGATTATACCATTGGCGCGTGGTCCATAGAAAAATATATCTATCGTTTATCAAGACAATTATTTATCTTACTCATAATCTAGATTCTAAGAACAACTGTATATATAGATCCCCACCGAAACTAATCTTTTAATTTATGTGTATGATACTGCCGCCATGGGTCGACCCACAGTGCCCTTCTTGACAATATCAAGGAGGATACGGTGTTTCTACTTAGGTTGACAGAATAGCACTTAATCCCAAACATGGGAACACCTCAGCACAGGTTCGCCTATTGAGGTGTTCACAAAATACTACGACTAACCTATTTACATACAGTTACGGATCATTAACATTTTTTTCTTATTACTAAACCTATTATCTATGTAAACTATGTAATAATGTGTAAAGTGTATGAACAAGAATAGAAATAAATAAATAAACAAAAAAAAAACAAAAAAATCAGAAAAATATACGGTCACATCAAGGACTCGAACCCAGGACCTATGACTTATCTATACTAAAAATACGAGTGTGCCTCAGACCACACGACTGAAGTAAAACTTCTATGAGCGGAATAAAGAAAGAAAATGTGCGCGCCCATCGCTCTCTCTTGCTCCTACAGTGTGATACAGACAATAGGCCTGCACTGTGTCTTAGATATACGAAACGCAATCTTTGGCTATGAGAGAAAGAAAGAAAATGTGTGCTCATACCTCTCTCTCTTGCCCCTACGTACTCTCTTTCTATCTTCACTAACTTATATCTCCCTCTCAACTTCCGTTCGCCTCGCCTGACACTTTTCGTAACGCTCTCGTCACGCATTCACCAGCTTACTCCCCAAGTCAAGCGTGCGTAAAGAAGTTTTACTTCAAAATATTATAAATGCAAAACTGCATGTGTTTGTTTGTTACGCTTTCACTCATAAAACAATAAAACGATTTTAAAAATTCTTTCACCAATAGAAAGCTAAATTATATGCGAGTACTATAGGCTGTATATAATGGTAAGCTCGGGCGTTATGAAATTATAAATATTAATATATTATATTTATCATACGTTTCTGAACCTAAAAAAAGCGAGTTATTACTAAGCAAAACAAATCGTTGCCGTGGAAACGATGTTGATATATTTGCGGTAAATTTTATAACAGAAAACAATAAAATTTCTTTATCAAATGGCATAGGGCATAGCAAAGCACGCCGGGTACCAGCTAGTAAATAAATAAATAAAATATTTAAAAAAAACTTTGTACGTTTTTGTTCTAGCCTATTTGGCATGATGAAACACAGTTCTGTTTTTGAAATTTAGGTAAAGAATGGTCAGACTTTTGAATGACGAAACACGCCCACTCGGCATTTCTTGTGTTCTTTTCTATTCTATGATTAACACTTTTACACCATCACGTTTATAATTAGATACTTTGATTACAATTATTTCATGACGTTGTAATTGCAATACTAACCGCACTAGTCTGGAGGTTCTTCCGGCTAGGATGTTTCTTGTCTATCGACACTTGGTTCCCTACAAGTTTACCTCGAACGTACAGTTATTATTTAATATCTTTTAAACATGATCTAATACAGTGTTCCGCAAAGTGCGTGCCGCGGCACACTGGTGTACCGTGGAAGTTAGTTGATGTGCCTAACCGCAATGTTACATTGCGACGCTGCGCCCGCTTAGTCTTCCAAGCGGTCCCAATTTTTAGAGACCCAGGGTTCAGATTTTGCTTTTCTGTTTAAAAAAGAAGAATGGGTGGCAAAATTTGAGTGTATGGCGGACATATTCGCTCATTTAAATCAACAAAAAAATGCAAGACAGGATTCTAATACGCCATTGGACAAGATTGAAAGCTTTCGGGCTAAGTTGGTATTATGGGTCAACCACGCTATCAATGGTAGTAATTTATTTATTTATTTATTTATTTAAACGCCCATAGGGCTTTTACATATAGTGCAGTACATGTGTTTGGAAAAATATAAGAAATAACATAATATAATATAAACATAATATAAATATAAGAAACAAAATAAAGATAACATAAGATATACAAAATATAGATAACACCAAGTATAATAGTTGACACAAAGCAGGTAACATAGAATATATGGTAAGTAAATTAATGTGAGATTGTTATTTTAATTAAAGAGGGAAATACGATAGGATTGTCAATACTTATGTTTGTAATTAGCAAACTTTTTTAAAGTATTTATTACGTGTTTATCGAAACATAGCTACCATAATATTTCGATTAAGGTGCTATATAGTGCATGATATTAATAGATTTATTTTAATTGTTCTAATACACTGAGTTTAAATTTTGACATCGATTGATGACGGTAAACGTCTATAGAGGAATATTTGTTACCGAGTATATGGAGTCTTTGCAGAGGAGAGTTAACAAAATAATTACTAGCAGAATTAGTTACAAGGTAAATCGCATTAGAGCGAGTATCGCGCGTGGGTGAATATGTAATGTATGTAGTAATGAACATTTCATTTGAGAACACTTCCCAAATGTCATTGCTGCCGATTTAGAAAAAAAGTGCAGGCTTTGATTTGAAACACTTGGAGCTATTAGCAGAAAAAATGAACTCATAATTTCCTATGTGTACCTGCATCCTATGGACTGGGTAAAAAATCCATTCCCAGATAGCATTTCCCTTGGACACTCACCGATAAATGAGCAGGAAGAATTCATTAGCAATTCTCTTAGCATTTGTCTTGTCCTAGCAGGGCCTCGAAGGGCCTAGCAGTAAAAATCCTCAGGGCGGGTTTTTAACCGCTCGTTATCAACGTTTACTCCAAATTGCCTGTGCTCAGTTAAGCAGGCTCACATTTCTCATTAAACATATTTTCATACTATATTGATTGCCTAAAACAAATATTAAATAAACATTGGTTTTTTTCTTTGGTGTACCTCTAAAATTTCTGAATTAGTAGGTGTACCTTGAACACAAAAAGTTTGCGGAACACTGATCTAATACATACATCTTATAATACAAGCATAAAACAAGGGATAGATGTAAAATAAGCAACCCGAACAAACAATAATAAATTTAGAACACCTTTATATAGAGGGCAGCGATTGAATGAATATAGGGAGCTATAAAGAAATTAAATTTGAGATTGTGAGAAACGACTGCGCGGCCTTTTTCAAACAAAACTTAATTTTAGATTTGAGGCCAAAATACTCGATCGGAATTTCGGCATAAAATTCAAAATTAAGTTTAATATGATAAAGGCCGCGAAGCCGTTCCCATATTAGGTGATATTAAATTAGAAGAAGGTGGTGTGAAATGGAGATATGTAAATACTAATGTCAGAGGGAGCGCGCTAATATTAAAAACGATACTAATTAAGCGAAAATTGTGAAAATATTTAATAAAACACGGCTCGTTTTAAATAGAACAAAAATCTCTCAACAAATACTTATGTTGAAAATAAAAATTCACTGAGAATTTTTTCGTACTCATTATATGTTAAGCCGCCGCAACCCGAATTTCTACCGATTTCCTACATATCTCCCTTAAACATTTGAAGTTTTTGAGCTCTAAAAAAAATAAATGTTATTTTTGAAGATAATACCTAGACGCGTTCTACGCCGAAGCGCAAATTATATGAAATTCCCTCGTTAGAAAAAAATCGCAAAGTATGCTCCAAAAATTATTAATAACACGTCTGTTTCTATTATTTTGCAAGTTATAGTTGTGAAAAAAATCACAATGATTCTTTAAATGATACTTAAGACGCCTTCCACGAGATTTTTGCTCTATTTTAAGCGAGTCATGTTTTATTAAACAATTTCACAATTTTCGCTTCAATTTTATCATTTAAAATATTAGCGCGCTCTGTCCAACATTCGATATTACATAACTCTCCATCTTCTTCTTTTTTAGCGGGGAAGCGGCGCCTTAAATAACATAAATAAATGTGTTTTTAATAACTTTCGGAGCATACTTTGCAATTTTTTTCTAACAAATTTCACATAAATATCGTTTCGGCACTACAATCTATAAATATAATATATTAAAAAAAAAACATTTATTTTTTAACAAAATTAAAAACTTGTGTTCAAGAGAAATATGTTATAAATCGGTAGAAATTCGGAATGCGGGGACTTAAGTTAAGACACATTGTGGATACTTTTTCTTCCCAGAACTTCCTCTCCTTACTTTCCCTAAAAAGACCCTCCACACAGCATCGCCAAAGATGACGAAGGCCCTAAGGGATTTTTTTCCTGTGCGGAGTTAAGTTTAAACAAAAATGTCTATGGATAATTATTGGTCTATGGATAATTATTATTGATCATCTCGGCCCACTCGTGCCTGACCCTAGGTTCATATGCATTAGTTATTGTCAGTAATACCAACCTGTTAATTAACGAATCGAAGAGTAGGTACCGGCCCTGATTGTTTATAATATAATTGATTGCACTGGTAACTCTGAAATTAGCATTTTTATGTGCAGCTCAAGTGATTTCTCGCAGAAAATCGTGTATTTTCCCAGTTAACTCGTTGGACAGTGTTACCAGGAAGTCGAGCGGGTTTCCCGAACCGATTTAATAATTAGCATGTAAGAGGTATTTCTCTCGATACGTGGAAGGTGATTTTCCAATGTTTGTGATAAAAAAGCAAGGTACTTTATTGTTTGGATTTCATCCTTATATCCACCGAGAAGGCAAGAAATGAAAAAATACAACAATCAAATTCAAAATCAGCAAGAAAACTAAACAATTCACCCGAATCGCTACGACATACTGATTTTCGAGGATGGGTCTTTAGTAACGTTGACGTTTAGAAAAAGTTGATGACCTCGGAGATCGAGGGTTAAGACTCTTAGCTCCCAATCTGTAAGGTCGCGGGATCGAATCCCGGCAAGCGCAAATAAATCTTATTTGATTAATTTGTGTTATTTCACAATAAATTAATTCATTAAAAATAATATGTATTACATTTGTGGCACGTTCCAGAGTGGAAGATACTCTCAGTATCGCCCTGGTGTAAGATCGCCATTCAGAATTGAAACTTTGCTTGAAATGGCGTTTGCCTTGTTTGGTGACCAGATCTGGATAGCGAGGTATTTTCCTACCTGTCTCTTCCCCATCTCATTTTCCTTCCCGCTACCTTCAGCCTCTCAACATACCCCAATTGGGGATGCCGTAGTCTCACTGACTCCAGACTGGAGCAGCAGCAGCATGAAAAATAAAAATAAAAGTAAGATACCAATCCAAAAAGAGTATTGGGAAGCGTCTTGATATCCCCAATGATGACATCTCCAATTGGGATATGTTGTGAGACTGCGAGACTAACGTAGTGGGGAGGGGGAGATGGGTTGGTATCTGGCTAATCAGACCCGATCCCTAAACACGACTAAAGCTATTACAAGCAAATTTTCAATTCTGAATAGTGATCTTTCTCCAGGGCTATACTGAGATTATGTACTCTGGAACGGGCCTTAAATTTAGGTACCTACTAAATATAGGCTACGATAGCGGAAATTTAAAATGCTGTAAAGGACAATAAATCCAAAAATGAGTTAAATGTGTCTTTTGGGGCGTGCAATTTAAGATTTTTTTTCCGAAAAATTAAAAATAAATTAAATACCATTATCAAAGAAATTTACAAAAAATTTTTAAGTTTTCTGAAACATCCATTCAATGTTATTTTTTAATTAAAATTCATGGATCGACAAAATCAGCAAAAGCGATTTTTTTTAATAAAACAGTTTCTTTACGCTCCCATGAACAATTTACATTTTATTTTTTTCAGAATTTTAAATTTTTGTGATCGGTATTTATTTTTAATTAATTGAATTCTCTTGTGCACGCCGGGATTCGAACCCGCGACCTTCGGATTCGTAGTCGAGAGCCTTATTCCACGATCACAGAAGCAGTTAGTTACTAAATAATAGTTATTTAGGTACATAATAGGCAAATTTGTGTACAGTTTGTGGTCATTTTGTAGGCTGTTATATAATCTTCAAAGTCATGCTCTTTTCAGGCGATCGTAATATCTTGCATAATTTTACCATTCATGACTTTTGTGCTAATATCTCCTGCATAAATATTTCGCATTAATTTTTTAATAAGCCTGTCAATTAATTTTTTAATGCCCCTGGTAATTTTTTAATAACAGCTAATTAATTTCCTAAGGCATAGAAAAATACAATCGTGTGAAGATTAAAAAAAAATAGTTGGCACGTGTCGTACTTACTTACATGCCTACCTGTTAAGGTAACCTCAAAGAATCTACGTACTTTTTTACAGCCGTTGTTCCCAACTTTTCGGTGGATCAATCTGAGTCTCCGATCAGTTAAGTGATTTGTTTAGTAGAGTAGGCGGAGTGTTGCGTTTCACGGCTCAACAAATTGATCAGTAGGATTGGGAATAACGGCCGTTGATATCACAAATAATCTTGTTGGACAATTTGGGAGATATTTTTCACAGACAACAAACAACCGTAGCGTCTTTTTCGGAGATGTGTATGTACATACCAGCCTGACACGGTCTCATAAAAGTAATGCTATCTCATTTGGTATTATGGTTAGCAATATGATTTAAACAGTGTTAGAAAGAGAGAATACCGCGTTTTCAGATTGCGTTAAAAAATTACTACAAACACAATAGCTTGGCAAACGGAGTCTAAAGCCTCGATGACATTCAGCGAGTTTACAAGCTAGTATCTGGGAAATTCACTATCGTTAGTAAACTAAATAGTAATCGTATTACTAGCTAACTAGCAGATTGTGGACAATCTACGAAAAAAGTTGAAAGGTGGTCAACTTTACTCGCTACTCGCTTAAGATAGCGGCCTACCAACAGCTGATTTCGTATCTGTCAGAATTGGTTCGCGCGGGAGCCGTAATTCTCGCTAATGGCTAGCGTTCGGCGCTAGCTGCGAGCTCTAGTTTTTTACAAAATGTCGATCGAATTGGTTCGCGCGAGGGTCACTATTTTAGCTGCTACTGTCGCTATTGAGCGAGTAGACAGTTTTGTGCGTCATCATGACAATCTCACTCGCCAATTCAACTGCTTTTAAACTCACCGGCTAGTGGCTTGTAAACTCGCTCAATGTAATCGAGACTTAAGATCACGATTTCAAGCGCAAAAGTAGCTTTATTTATTTTCTGGATATTTTTTTAAGAAATAAAAAAGTTAATCGATGGTTCTGCCACAGATGATTTTAACCATAAAATTGTACTTTTTAAAATTAATTAACAATTTTATTTTAATTCTACCTTATCGTGTACTTGATGTATCTAAGAAAACGATAGGAAAAACTTCTATTTAAACAAAGCATATACTTTAGTATTTATAATGTAAACCTATTTTTAGTAAAAATTAATCTAAAATAGTGATTTAGCTTTAATCTTCGCCTTAAAAAGACACTGCACAGCGTACTCGGAATTGACAGAAATAACCAGACGTATTATAAAATATCTTAGTGCTTTAAAAAAGAGTAATTCAATAAATTAGTAAAAATAACCCATGCTGTGATTTTATATTTATGTAAACAATAAACTGCATTTTCAATTTTAAATCATTTTGGAGAATCAGCGCATGTACATAACAATCATTTCTATTTTAAAGACTAGCAGCGGTCGGCAATTTGTTTTTGGTGGCGGGCCGTATGAATATATAAATTTACTAGCAGACCTGGCCACAAGTTGCTGCCGCTAACGAAAAACAACACCATTACCCAACCTTTATAACCAACGCCATCTGTTAATTTGCATACATATCAAATCCTTGCCTGAATTGAATCTTTGAATTTCTCGGCTTTTCTCTACTATAATGTACATGTATTATACATATATACCTTATATACCTTCCTCTTGAATTATTCTATCTATTGGTGAAAACTGCACGAAAATACGTTGCGTAGTTTAAAAGATCCTAAGCGTACAGACAGCGAGAGCGACTTCGTTTTATACTTTATAAAGATATGGATGGCCACATGACGGTCGACGTCACTCGTGCGCGTGCGAGCCTGCTCAATCAGTGCGCTTGTGACTGTCCGTCTGATCGCCCGTTGTCATCCTACCGAGCAGCTAGAAGCATCATATAGCGCAAAGATTCCCAACCAGAATTTATCTAAGTACGCTTTTCTTCAACGCCTTTCCGTTTAAAAAAGTAGACATAAAACTCGGAAAAACCACGTGAAAATTAAATTTTTGGTGTATCACGATTAGTTGGTAGCGTGGTAATTAATTATTGGTTCCCACTCGGGTATTGCTGGTTCGATTCTCTACTTAGTTAGTCCCCCATCATTGTAGAAGCCACATTTTCCACGCATAATGATGGAAGTGAGTAGATTTTAAACGTCCTGAGATTGTGCACACATACAAGTATGAGAATACGCACGAAAAAAGCGCCACAGTGGTCATTTCGTGTTTTGAAATATCATGACCAACCTGTTAGTAACGTTGTATATAGTTGTTGAATCCCAACACTAACATTTCACAAGAACAAATGAAAAAGTCGTCTTCTGCGTTTTATAAATTTTAAATTAAATATCCCAGTAGAAGACTTAAAATACGATTTCTTATTAAATACTCTAAAAATACATACATTAGAAGACAGGCGTAAAATAAACGACTTAACATTTTTATTCAAAATTCTTAACTCTAAATTCGACTGTTGTGAACTCTTGCAACTCATTAACTTACGAACATCCACAGTAACAACACGACAAAATACAATATTCTACAGCAGCACTCATAAGCGTAACTACATTGCCCACTCTCCGATACAGCGACTTCACACCATGGGAAATAAGTACATGGGTGATGTTGACATATTCAATACCAACTTGTCGAGTTTTGTGGATCACCTAAAACATTTATTTCAACACTATTACTAAACACATCTTGTAAACCTATAAAATAGCTGTATTTTTCTGATTTTGTTTCTGTGTTTGTATGACTTTTATCTAATGTAATTTTATTTTTATTATTTCCTAAGTTTCAAAGTATTTTTCAAATTAAAATTTCACTACAAATCATGTAAAAGCCCGCTGGGCGTTAAATAAATAAATAAATGAAAATATATATACGACCGATGGGGCGCCAAGTGTGGTAGGAAGGAATAAGAGGCATCACCACATCTGGCCCGCAAGCCACCAGTTGCGGATCGCTGGACCACAGCGTTAAAATTCAAACATTTTGATGAAAATCTACCATATATATATATGCGAGTATAATATTAAATTTCGCTGCAATTTAGAATTATATACTTGTATAATTAATTTTAAAACACCTGGTGGATTTCACACATTAATCGGATGTTTTGGGATTTGAATTAACTGTAATGTCTTTTGCCACATTAACGCCTACCCATTAAAACTTGTGACGCACTTTGTGATCTTTAGAAACCAGTTTATGCAGAAATTTAATCTCGCCTCGGGAATTAAAATAATTTGACAATTTGTATGGTTCGAATTCGCAAAATAATATGTACTAATACAGATACGTATAACGCCATAAACAATGGTAATTTTTAATAAAACGTTTAATAAAATATGTTTAGTGTTTATTGATTTTAGAGTCACAAATGACTAAAACATTATAATAAACAGTAAAAAATCGCAAATATTTTTATATTATTATTAAACATACTAATTTCGGTTGTTAGTGCATGGGTGCTCAAAATTAGAACGGATCATATCAGTATGTACCACAACTATTTTTTTTTTTTTTTTAATTTTTTTTTTTAAATGTGTATTTCTTTTGTTTAAATGTTTGACAGATGATTAAAGATGTAGTAATTTTTCAAGATTACTAACCAAATATTCAATATTCATACAGATGCTTTGCGTGTACTTGATGTATCGTAAAATTGGGTGACTTTGGTCAATTTTCAACTTTGGATCTAATAACGTTTTTATAAATATATTTGTGTCGGAAAATTATGAGTCATATTTTTGCACGTGTTTAAACTATCGAAATATATATTTTTAAATTGAATATGTGTTTAGGGAGTCAAAAAACATGATGGTTAAAGTCACCCTCCGGCGTACGGCGACTTTATTTTTTTATGAGATGATTTATACATACATATTTTGTTTGCAAGCTTATTACAATGAAACGATAATCCCAAAATAATTTGTAATGATATAATACTGGCTTGAATGTTCAACTAGATACATGATAGTCACTAATATATTTTACAATATAAATGACACGAAATTATTATAATCGTTAAGGAATTTATAAAATTACTAGCTTTTCCCCGCGGCTTCGCTCGCATGGTATTACGGGAAATTACTGTAGCGCTTGCACTTATCAATTATTTCCCCCCCCCCCACCCCACCCCCATCCCCTCCCGCATTGCATATATTCATTCCCTTACATTCAGTTTTCAAACATCGCGCCTACCACCTAAATTTCATAATGCTATAGCTCAAAGAAAAAAAGAATTACTTATCCAATTTTGTTCATTCGTTCGGAATTTATGCGCTTACAAACATTTCGGATGTTTACTTTTAATTAAATATTTGAAAGTTTGTGAATATAATAAAAAATTACACTATTTATTCAGTTCATTTATTCAGTCTTTATAATCGTTACGAATTATATTTTTAATGTAGGAACTGACATTTATTCCAAAACAGAAGCTTGTCCAAAAAAATAAAACATATTCTAATATTTGAATTTTCTGAAGCAGTAGCAATCGTTTCCATGGAAACGATTTTTTTCTGACGTTAGCAAAAATTTGCTTTAGTTAGCGACAGAAAACGTTTAACAAATATAATACATTAATATTTATAATTTCATTACGCCAGAGCTTACCATCATATACAAAATATAGTCTGCGCATATAATTTAGCTTTCTATTGGTGAATGAATTTTTAAAGTCTTTTTATTGGTTAATGCCTGAAAAGGTCATAAACAAACTCGAGCAGTTTCGCATTTATAATATTAGTATGGATGTATCTTGTGCATTTCTCTACGTCTGAAAATATCTCTTAGCGAGTAATTTCTGAGTGATAGAGAGAATTATGCAGATATTCGTGAAGATCTAAGTCGTCCCCCGATCCAAAATTCGCTCCGTATTACGATACCTTCGCACGTTCTCACTTAGCATTAATTTGGTAGAATTGGTGTTCGTATCCCACCGCAGTGCAAAAACATTTTGAGATAATTTTTCCTGTTCATCATTGCTGTTTCCTCTGATGTGCAATAATCAACTCCGATAATCGGGAGTTTCAATAATATTTCGGTTCGTTTAGATTACCAGTCTTGTTTATTCTGTTATATATATAGTTTGTTGGTTCCTCACAAGCCAATGGCGATCCCTCAACATTTCCACATAGTCACCGTCTGCTGGAACAAATTAAGAGGAACCATTCTGTTCCAGATTGCTGAAGACATAACAGCTTAGTTAAATGCTTATTTGATTTATACGCAATCCATCCAATTCATAATATCCATAATTCCTTCACTTGCTAAGTCTTCAATCAAAAGATTTTCCGGTAATTATTGTTAATTTAAAAAAATAAATAAATATCATTAGGTTATTTTTAATTTCGAAAAAATAATACTTCATTTAGGACGTAGTTAAAAGCAAAGAGGTCTCGCGATCTCAATTTTCCACCATTCAATTGACGTTGTTTGTTTGCCAAAGGTACAACATCTTGTCAACAATAACCACATCATTTTCACACTAAAGACAAACGGTCTCATTGTCGAAGAATATATTTTTTAAATTGACTCTGAATATAATATAAACAGCCTCGAATGTTTTTTGGGTGACCAAAGTTCACTGTTTTCGATGTATAAACATTATTGTCAAGACGCAGTAACATTATTACCTAAATCTATTATCTCAGCTTTGAATATTTGATTATCAAATCGATAATAGTACATTTGTATGCAGCTTATCGAATATGTAGCCAATAAATAGAGGTCAGTGGCTGCGTGGGTAGAAGTTCCTGCCTAGGATTATGTGTCTGCTCCAAAATAAAATATGCTAATTACTTTATATCTAAATTGAGCTAAATACAAACAAAAAAATCTTTTGTAGCTAACTTGGCACATCTTCTACATCTTTTGTAGCTAACTTGGCACATCTTCTACATCTTTTGTAGCTAACTTGGCACATCTTCTACATCTTTTGTAGCTAACTTGGCACATCTTCTACATCTTTTGTAGCTAACTTGGCACATCTTCTACATATTTTGCATGTGGGTTCGATGAGGTACTTTTTTGTTGCTTATAATAATTCAAAGCAGGGCCGGCTTTGTACAGGCGCAATAACGAACTCCAGTGAAAAATATTATCGCTTTAAAAAAATATGTTCATATAGACCAATATACGCTGATTCTGAATATATAAGTTTTATTACATAATATTTAACGTAGAGTTTTTAAAAAAATATTAAAAAGTCCATTTTAAAACGTGTCATTAAAACACCCTATTGCTGGATTTTGGCGGCGTGACTTCACCGCGCCGCGTCACCTAGGTCAAAGTTGTAAAGAGTTCGGCATTCCGTTTTATTGGTTTATAGAGAATTGGACATATAACAGTTTTTGTTTTTATTGAAACATTATTTAGGCCTAAATAATTCAGTATCAAAAATAAAGTATCTCTATTAGTTTATCTATATTATTTAAAATATTCAAAAACTTTAACTGTACAAAAAACGATCGTACTGCCCAGTAATGTCTATGAAAACGCTCCAATGCTGAAATTCAAAACGGCGGGAGTCGAAAAGCTGATTCCAGTTCCCTACAAGATTCATACTTCGGTTAGTCATGATGACGTCACACTAGATTCGGTGGTTTTCGGGGATCTTGAAAAATTAAAACTTTGACATTTATTTTAACTATTAAAACCAACTATAAAAATAAAAATAAATATCCAGTTATTTAAGTTAGAAGGTCATTCATTATTCATATAAAAAATTAAAAAAATTGGACTGGAATTCTCTATTGGAGCAGATCGCTCCAGGCGTTGACTTGCCAAGGCGCCATGTAACCAAGGAACCAAGGCGCAGCGCTGACACCTAATATAGGTTCTTCCTAGCGCCAAGCGCCGTTTGATTCAGGCCCAGATTCAAAGAGCCCCTTCCTGGCAATAGGTATATTTATGTTAAAAACATGTTGTTATCATATTTTGGCGAGTTCTGGTTGAATCTTTAATTTATCTTTGCGACGTTTATCTTGAACAAATTTACACAAAGACGGATTATGTACTTTCATATGTATTTATGACGTTTGTTTACGCACTATTTCATTTGACGCTGTATCAATGTTTTCCTTAAGGGGATCCAATAGTCCAGGGAAAAATCGAAGTCGGAATTCACGCCCATTGTGGGAGGAGTTTAAAAATATTTGAGAAAAAGCTTTTGGAACGGTTGAAAAAGGTATTTGAGAATTTTTTTTACAGGTTGATTTCGTAAAGACCTAAAAAAAAACATTAACTCCTTTTTTACACATTGTTTATTGTAATAACAAGGAAATTTAAAATTGATTTCACGGAACCGAGCGACGTGGAGTCACACGTCCGCTCCCTGCTCCGGCCAGGGGAGTTTTGAAAGAAAGTAGGGTGTGGCAAGCCAGTAGTCCTTCGGTGAACGACATAAGGGTCAATTTGAAAACCCGCATTCGTCGGCTGCCAGCCGTATTGTGAAATAACAACGCAAATATGCATATTTTATTTTATTTTGTGAATATCTGGCGTAAATATCATATTTTTTTTGCGATTATCATAAAAGAAACTAAATTTGCTACAATAAGCAATAAAACCATATCCGAAAAGATGTTCGTAAGTAGGAGAGTTTGCACTTGAAAGTGTTTTTTTAAAGACCTGTTACTTTATTTTTTTCTAGGCTTATTAAAAGACTTATAAAAAAATGACCGATATTTTTAAGGGCCAAGATATGTTCTACACGCATTATTTAATTGAAGCATTTATAATATTTCTAAGCGACCAAATTTTCAAAACAAAAACACATGATTTTGTGTGATTTTGCATTATTTACTATGGCTTCATCTTAAACACCACATTTCAAAAATAAATGTTTATGTAAGTGTCCGCCTATTGTGCCGGTTGTGCGCCAGCGCACACGCCATAATTTTCAAAAAAATATATTTTTGAATGCGATTTTAACCCTTATGTATAAAAAAAACGTATAAAAAACAAGGTTAGAATCGCTTGAGGCATTCTTGTTCTTAAGGTATAAAATACCGTAAACACACCTAGCTACTCGGAATAATTTGTATTAAATTCTCTATGGCGTCCGGGTGTAATTTTTCCCGGGATTTCAGCTGTCAAACTAGCTAGCGTCGTTCTCGTGAAAAATATCGTAAAACATATAAATTCATCAAATAAACGCAAGTAATGTTGTTAAATATAATATACGATAGCACAAAATAAACCCACAAAATATTACGTCAAAGTCAAAACATCGCGATTTTACGCCTCTTCCTCCCTAGCATTTAACAGATTTTAACAAAAAATATATATACACGAACACTTCAACACTGGTTCCCCTAGTGAGGTGCTGGATTAACACCATAATATTCTTTAAAAATCATTGACAGTAACCATGCATAATCGATCTTTATCTTTTTTGTATTTCTTAAAATATCTCATAAAATTCTTAAACCTAATAATATAATGAATGCATAGACCTGAACATTACACAGCATTGTATCTTTCAATACATCTTATATTGCCGACGTATCCTCAAATATTAATAAGTATCTATTTTAAAATAATATATCGATTGGTAACATGATATTGTATCGGTCCGAGATTTCAATACAAACCCATCAAAGTTGTGTCATATTTTAAACAACGCTTGTATTATGTAAAATCAATAGGCATAAATTTATAATTTTTCTATTGAAGTCAATAACAGATACCCACCAAAACATTACGCTCCATTAAAAAAACAATATCATAACAAAAACATGGAACATAACAAAAAAATGTTCTTATTGAAAAAGAAACAAAACACTCTACTGATATTTTATGGCTCTTATGACTTTATCCATACCAAGAAAGTGATTTTTTAGTTTTATCAAAGTTATGTTATTGCTATCAAAGGTCGCAAATACCAAAAATTGTGAATGGATTCAGAAAAAACCGGTTTTATTTAATACTAGCTGGTTCCTGGCATGCGTTGCTAAGCCATTCAAAGAAATAAATTGACTCTCCATTCTCATCCTTTTCCGTGCGTCCCCGTTCCCTTCCACCTTCCCCGCCTTCCCCCACCCTCGTCTCTTCCGTCTCCACGAACCCCACCTTCCCCCTTTTCACTTTTCACTCTTTACTTTTCCTCCCTCCTGCAAAAATATAAGAAATACATACATTTTCATTTATACAAATTTCATAACGCCATAGCTTACCATTATATACAGCCTATGTTACTCGCTGATAATGTAGCTTTCTATTGGTGAAAGAATTTTTAAAATCGGTTCAGTAGTTTCGGAGCTTATTCAATGCAAACAAACAAACAAACAGTCAAATCTTTCCTTTTTATAATATTAGGATAGATGTAGTCGCTATAAAAGTACAGCAGGATTGCATTATAAATGTTTGGCTGTATAAAACAACATTTACCCTTTCATTCAAATTCGTGTTTCATTTAGTTGTGTTTTTGATATCGGTCTGTCAGTCATTACGAGTGATGTAAAAAATATTTTATTAAATTGGTTAAGTAGGATACGTAAGGTTACGGTATGGGCTATTTAAAACTTTTTTTCATAGCTTTTTGTGTGGAACCGTTTTATTTAGCGTCAGGAAGAACAATTTTAGATCCGCTTATGAAGGACCAGAAATCCATAACTAGTCACTACGCGTAATTCCTGTAGGTACTCTAACGATGAGCTAGAATTGAATATACTACATGTTCGTCATAACTGCAGAAAAAAAGTTATTATCATAAAAATCTATAAAATATTAATAAAATTTGTCTTAAATATATTTATTACAAGACCTCACACTAGAAAGGATCTCATGGACCCAAGGAGCAAAACGACAAAGTATTAAAAGACATGTAAATTTCTGGGACTGAAATTATAAAATAAAATCCCCCCAGAATTAAACTGTAAAACATCTAAATTGTCCTACATCGGTCCAATAATAACTAAATGGTTAATTCTTGGGTAAGGGGAGTCTGAAAACTGTTCAATATTGTTAATTGAAATTTTATACATAGTTAGTTACCTAAAAATGACGCACTTAGTAAAAACTAAGTAGATAGTTTTAATAATAAAAACAATATTTTTTACAGCAAACTTCATTTGGTATTTTCTCGAGCATTTGGTTTCTTAGAACATGCAATCTGCCTAGCAAGGAACAAATATCGATCTGACTGGAAAATCTAGACATAATAACATTTGTTTTAATTAAAACAAATAAAATAGAAATTTTATTGTTATTATTGCCTCTAACAAATATGATAATTTGATATGTTTTGTTCTCAATATCCTGCATTTTGAGAATGGCATTTGATAAATTGTTTTTTACTAATTTTAATTTTATTAATTATTATTATTTCATGAACGGTAAGCTGTTTATCTCTGAACCCAAAGATCGCGGGATCGAAACGCGGTGTGGGTAAATAATATTTTCGATATGGGAAATTTCAAAAATATACATATTGATTTACATCTCGTACCAAGTTTTCAAATTACCATAAAAGACAACCATCGAAATTTAGAGTAGTCACGAGAATGTTTAGTGACCAGATCTGAATAGCCAGATATTCCGCAAACAATAGTTCACATTTCGCTTACTCTTCCCATCTTCTGTCACGAATTTCCCAATTTTCTCTGAATTATTACGACAGACAGAAATTATTATTATTTAATTATGACTCTGTTTCTCATGAGCTTCCAAGTAGCATTCAATGTATGGTTTTGAGTCGAACAGTGAGCCAGGAAAAAAAAAATTAAATAAAGTAATATTATTGCATCCGAATCTGCTTATGAATTACAACCTCAGATGCACTTGGAAATGAACTGTAAATATTAAAAATGAAACGAGGCAAAATGGTGTTCGCTGGAATTGGGTGATAGTATGTGTAGGAAAAACTAGGGTTGGAAGGAAAACGGATAACCAATCAGTTACTTAATTATCGCCACGACAAAACGAGGAACTACCTAACTACATTGTTTACTTTCGATATAGTCAAATACCTTATTTTTATTTTCGTTATTTATTATTGGGTTGTTAAGCCGTGTTGCACTCCCTCTTTAGCTAACGTTTCAGTTCTTATTTTTAGTTAAAAAATCGAGATTATGTACACGAAAAACACCAACACTTTCTTCAAAGGTAGTCCCAATTCTTCTTCTGTTTTTCAAAAACAAATGCACTCGAATTTGCTATTTTTCTTGTCATTCTTCCAAATTTCAAACACTCTTGCAGCAAGGTGATGGTTTGGGAGAGGTAGGTACTGGATAAATGATAACCCGGTAGGAACCATCCATATTCTCATTTCAAAATCAAACAAATATAATCTCGTCAAAACTATAATTATTACAATATCTATATTACCTTGTCTTTTCTTTCTACATTTCTAATATTATTCTCTTAGTAGGGTTAACCTACACATCCTATTGCCTTTATTATTGTTTTTATTTGAAGATTATTCTAACAGATAAATAAATAAATGAGTGCTTCTGAAAATTAATGTTTTATTAGGCATTTTGTGGTTTGCTTGCATTTTCATTATTACTCATTTCACGCCACTCGTCCGTCAGCGGTCGGTCTTTTATTAATCGATTTTGTTATGAAAGGAATCGATCGAGCTTCAGCAGAATTGGAAGGGAATTCCTGATGCAACTTGTTCGGAGTGGTGACAATTTCAGCGGGGATTCCCAGCCCATTCGTCGGTAGGAAAAAAACCACGTATGCTCCCACTACTGATGATTTATTGTGACTTTAAATGGTAGTAATGAAATGTTGGGCAGTATTGTGCAATGTAATTGATATATGTAAGCGGTGTACAAATGTTGGTAATCATTGCACGTGATTCCATGCAGTGATGCCATGTTCCAAAAATAAATTTAAAAAAAACCCTATTTCAGGGGTAAAAAAGACAATTGTTTATTTTTAAAAACCCTGTTTTTGAAGCTATAAATACGATTGTATTGGCCAGGAGCACTCCTGTACCGGAGGTACACCGAGGGGCAGTGATCTGTTAGGAACACGTGCTCTGAGGATGGGAAGGAGGTTGGAGTTTAATCGATCGGTATACATGGCAACCTAATAAGCCATATTGGAATTTGGATGGGCAGGAATAAAGGACTGGATTCCGCGTTCAGACATTTTTTTCCTTTTTTTATACCTTATTTCTTCTTGTCTTTTCTTGCTTCTTTTTGGATCTTCTCGGCCTTTCTTGTCACTTCTTGTCTCTTCTTGCTTCTTCTTATCTCTTCTGCGATCTTATCGTCTCTTTTTAGCTCTTCTTACTTCTTCTTGGATCTTCTTGCCACTTCTTTACTTTACCTGTACTTGTATCTTCTCGCCCCTTCTTGGCTCTTCTTGAATCTTCCAAGTGCTTACCTATCCTTCTTGTCTATTTTTGTCTTTTTTAGTCTATTCTTGGCTCTTCTTGATTCGTCTTGTCTCGTCTTGTGACTTCTCGTATCATATAGTCTCTACTTGTCTCATCTTGGCTCAAATTGGCTCTTACCTGAAACGACCATTCGGGGATCTAAGTCTAGATTGAGCTTTTTGCGCCAAAAAAATCGATAAACAGTTTTCATTTCTGAGCCATTTACAAATTACCCAGACACTTAGAGCATTAAGTTCCAGAAATATAAGTGGAAAATATTATGTTAAGTAGAGTGGAGAGGCAAAGAAATATGTTATGTAGCTGTGTCTTTATTATGCAGACAATTGTGTGCATGATTACGATGGGATGCATAACACGTAGATCACATCACGGTGGGATGTGATCTGTGCTCGACGCGGGGCGCGTGCTAGAAATCTCGAAGGTTCTAGGCAGCACTGCGAATGCAAAAAATATCAAAAAATAGCTAAGAAAGAAAATTATTGTGGAGTGGATTGTTGGGGAATCAATTCTCATATTTGAAAGGCGATAAAGCTATCGTCTCAAATGTTAATAATAAAAATCTACATTAAGGAATTTGAAAGATCTCAACCGAACCAGTCTAAAAAAACCCAAAGTGTAATCTTACTGTGGTTTCTTTGCTGCCAGACCTTCAAGAATTATCACACACCCACACACGCAACCCTTTGCAACAGAATTTATAATTCAGAGAGGTCCATCCAATGCCCTCGTATACCTGCGTAATTTTACTCGGGCCTGGTTCAATCACCTGGGATCAAGGACCACACTACCAGCTTCAAAGTAATTGTGTACCTTTTCGAACACACTTACAAATATAACCGTCCGCACAAAAGGCCCAGACAGTGACAGCTAAAATGGTCGCCGATCTTGTTCAAACATTATTTTTTTCTCACGAGGTGGATATTAATTATTAAATCAATTTTTTCTCAAGAAAGACAAATAAAAAATAGTGATGTAAGTAAAGTTGAAGATTTTATGAGCACCAAGCGAGCGCCATCCTAAGTGCAAATTCCCAAGTTTTGGCCAATCAGCAACAAAAAATCATTGTGTGCCACTATTTCCCTCAATCAAGCATCAAACAGATGTATTAAATTTGGTTGCAGGTCCATCTGTGAGTGATTGTGACTCTGTTTTAATGAACTCGGATTTGTGTTGAATATAATATTTGTTTAAACAAATTCAGTCAAGCGACTAAGTTGGTACCTACCTGTAATCTGTGTATTTTTTACCAGAAAATTTACACTTTTCACTTTTTTCATGCATTCAAACAAATTTGAAACAAGTGAAGCCAGGTTTTGTCATTTTTAAGGGGTCTACACTTATTTTTTCAAGATAGCATTATTTACGAACCAAATAGATTTACTAACATGATATCCCGTGATTTTAGTTATTGTAATAAAATAACTAACAACTTTTCGTTTTCTTGTTCACAGGTTCGTCAACGCAACAGAGGTGGCCAGACTCTGGGGTGTATTGAAGAGAAACAAGAAGATGAACTTTGAAAAATTCAGCAGGGCGATGCGGTACCACTATAAGCAAAAGGTTCTGGTATCCTCAGTCCCCAGGCTGGTCTATCAGTTCGGTACTGCACCCAACACGCCCACCTACTATACCAGTAACCCTAATTTTGACAGGTCCACGTGACCTGTTCAACAAGTGCTGGCATTGACGTCTGCCATTGGATCACAGGACAACGCGAAACATCGTATCAAATAAACAAAATATCATGATCAAAATATTGGATCAAGAAACCATGCTTCAATGAAGCTCAAGGTGTCTACCACGGTCGAACGATAAAGCCCTACCTATATCAATGCGATATTGACTTAATCCGTTATCTATGATCAATTTGGCGATTATCGCGCGCACAGATTACTGGCTTATTAATGAACCGAGCTGAACTGACGAAGCTCTTATAATTGAAAGTTGTTGCAAGCACGGTTGAATCGGTTTGAGATTGGAGACAAGTAATGGCTAAAGACCCTGATGGCTAATTAAATCCCTCTTCAGTGGCAAAAAGTAGATATGAACTGCCAGTGAATATTTCGTGGCATTAGCGGTTTGGCTATCGACAGCGCAACCGTACTCGGTATATTGAAACATATCGATAAGATATTTTTAAGTTGTCAATTTGACCATGCTAGACCCCCTGAAGAGGAAACATATTCTCCAAATGAACCAATTTCTGCCTTTTTAAGTAAACACTGTCTTATTGTCTTTTATTTATTTTTTTTGGTATTCGTTGTTTGTATTATGGAAACCCTTGGACAAATCTCTCGAAATACCAAATTTCCACAGGTTCAGTTTACCTATTGAATCTAGTAAAGGTATTATACAAAATTAAAAGGCATTATACATTACACAAAAACAATATTACAAGACAAACTTTAAAAAAATCTCCTGGTCAACGTATGTCCTGAAGATGCACTCTCAGATTAACTTCGCCGTCAGCAGCATTGCACCACGGGTATTACGGATTCAAGAAAGTATCTTTGGATTTTAAAAATAGTCCGTTCGTGTTATGGAGTTCCTCTTTTGGCCGCCTGAAAAGTCAACTGTGTTAAGCTGTATACAGCTAGCCTTGTGAGCCAAATTTCATAGATTTGATAGGTTAAGTTAGCATAAACGATTGTCATTGAATGCAATCATAATATTTATCAAAAATGCTGGATCAATTTACCATATACATCACAACAACTTCGCATCATCAGATGATATGATACAATATGTACTATTCTTATTAAACATTACTTTTCAGTATAAGTTTTTATTTATTAATTGACTCATGAAATGAATAATACAATTTGATAGGTTAACCTAGTAATAAATTATTGTCGTTATAAAAAAGTGGGAACCGACACTGCATAATTCCTTTGTGACATATTTCATGGAAAGCTTATTCGGAAAGGGGGAACACCAATAAATTCGTACTTTGAATATTAATAACGATTTCCTATGTATATCGTGTACGCAGTACAATGCACTATGAATTGACAATGATAATATTAATGTATTCATGAAATAAAAACAACTTAAACCCACAGAAGTGACAATTGGTAGACAAAACAATTATGGTTCCATTAGAAGTCATGCCTTCTAGATTTAGACCATTTCTTCTATTTAAATAATCAAAAAAATGTATATAGAATAATTATAAAAGCTTCACCACAAAGTGCCTTAAATTTTGTTTATTGAACCCTCTAAAGCAAATTATTGATTTTTAAGATTTTTTCTCTATGAACAACGATGTTATTAAAATTATTAGATTTAAGTTTATAATTTATATATCTAGTCTTCTTTTTTAAAAGGTTTACATCTGAAATGTTTTGAATAGCAGGGTATACTCTTGATTACTTTAAAATGTCTCAAAATAGTCTAAGAGAATGCAATATTAATAGTTTATTTTAGTAACTACATCTTAAATTCTTGCTAAATTTAGATCTCCGATTTGAAAAAAGACATAATTGTATGTTTTTAATTTTCATGAAAATAGTGGCAAAAAAGACGGATTGGGAGATATTTATGTTTTAAGCGTTATTGTTTTACTTATAAAAATACGTCATTGAATGGGCACATATTTATTTTTGCAAAAGACCTTGGTTTTGTTCAATGTTTGGTCACCGAGTGAAATTTCATAAACATATTACTAAGAAATACAATACAACATTGTACCTTTGTTAAAACCACATATTTTTTGTATCTTAAAGCCAACCGGTTTCGGAGCAATCACTCCTTGATATCAGCCAATTGAAGCAATATAAAATATACTATTCATTTCATAAACATACGAATAACGACCTGGATAACTACAATAGACACTCAACATAATAATAATTTTAAACGATTAAAATTCAAATATGTAAATGGAATATTTCGAAAACTAAAAACAGTTTTAGAAAGGTGATGTAATAAACTTTCAAATGTTTTTTTATTAGAAATAAACAAATGATATTTCAAAAATAAAATTTTAGAATGTAAACATAAAAAAGTTTTAAAAATGGGTCACTTTACGTTTTTTTTTCTATCAGTAATTTTACTGATAACGAAAACAAATAAAAGCACACATATATGTAATTAGACAACTATATTTACTTGTATAAACGTTATCGTCACCTCTCTTTTTGGTCGTTTCATAAAAAAATCACGAAGTTTCATTTAAAATTGTCCTCAAATTGCGGTCAGATATTTTGGTATCATTGAGGTGCACATTGTAGTTTTTCTGTGGTTAACTTCTAGTTTCAAATGTAAAGCGTGTTTTTTCTCTTTGTAACACCGTTTAGATCACGTTTCTAACCTTAACATTTAGGGAGATACAAGGATTTCTTGAGACCTATGTCAGCTATTCCCAAAAGCGAACAAATTAACCTGCGAAGTTAATTTTTCAGAAACAATGGACACAATTTTAAAATCAGCCTATTTTTATTTGAGTTTACTAGAAGGTAGATCTTACCAGCATGATTTATTGAAATCATTGTTTTTTATTGTGTTTTTAAACTGTATTTTGTATCTTTGACAATGCATCCAAAAAATCTGTTAAAAATTTACATTACATGAATATAATCATTAAAATGTTGATCGTCCAGATAATTAGTCAGACATCTCTGAAATTTTTTTAATTTCAGTTGAGTTTGCAGTTATATATTGTAAAAGTGTACCTATACATCTATCTGGTACAATACTCAGATTACTCTTAAACATGACCAAATCAATTATAATGCTGAAAAACTTGTAATAAATTAAACAAAATATTGATGTTTTCTGGGTCACTAGTAGCATATTTCAAAATTTCGTACTAATGTACCGGACCATTATGCCTCCCGGTGTTATTTTATTGCACATTTAATATGTAAAACGCAGACACGTGTAAATAATATTTGATTTATGTTTCTTTACTTATTATCTCAAAACGTAGTATTTTGAGACGTCTGCCTAATCAACTGAACAATCGACGTGTCGAATTTCAATAAAAACAATTTGACAAAATTTTTTTTAACTAAATAATAATTTATAATCATTCAACAAAATCTACAGTGTATTTTTTAAACTAGGAATTTTTGTTACGTTTTCTTTCGACATATAAAATAAAATCGTAAATTTATTGCTTATACTAAAAATAATGACTCGAATTGAACCTTTGGCACCATAAGCAAGCATATAGTATTATTATGTAAATTTAAACAGGCTCTGGATCTATTTTGATTTGGATGTAACATTGATATAGGCCACGTAGTGTTTTTGCGCGTAGCCATTTTATGGTCACTTTATAATCGCAAAGTTACCATTTTAGTTTATATTATAGATGTAATAATAGATATGCTGTTTTGTTTTATTTTACAATAATATGGCCATGTTCCTAGCTCTAAATAACATGTTTTAAGTGTAGTTTATAAAACATTTAATTTAAGTTTTAATACAACATATCGTTTAACATATCCATCACGGAAATTTAAAAAAGCTGTAAACGACAATAAATCCGAAAATAAGTTGAATATGTCATTTTTCTCTGCTTGTTTTCGCTTTCGTTCTGCGTCGTCGAATTTTTTTTAGAAAAAGAAGTTGTGCATTTTAAGAACGTTTTTTGGCGTGATGACGACTTATAAATCGATGAACGCCGGCTGCACTCACAAAAAAGCATGACTCATTGTCACGTTCCGCATGAGCCGAGCGTACAAGCGAGAGCGCGGAACAATCGTTCGGCCTAAACGTTCGGCTTGTGACGCATATCTCTCTTCCACTCCATCGTTATTATATGACGTTATCACGTAAAATTATCGTCCATAAACCGACTTTGCAGACAACCAATTTTTTTCTGAAAAATTAAAAATAAATTAATTGTTGTTGTTATTAAAAGAAATTTACAAAAAATGTTAAAACAGAAATGCGATTTTTGAAAAAATAAAAAACTTTTTTTAGCTCTCCTAAACAATTAACATTTTGTCCTTTACAGCATTTTAAATTTCCGTTATTGATGTGATTTGACATTTTCACAGCCAAAAGTATATTTATTTTTGGGGTATAGGTACCTCCTTGTTTAGCCAACGTTTCAGACAGCATTACATTGTTTATGGTGATGATGGACACTGTAATGCTTTTCGAAACGTTGGCTAAATAAGGAGATAGCGCAACACGGCATAATACCACAAAAATAAACAAAGATAATCGTGAAATAGTAGTTCAAGTATGAAATTACCTACTCAATTAAATAATCGTTAAAACAAGTGCCATCATTGTGAATCACTCAAGGAAAAAGGGTGATATAATACGATAAGCAATATCTTTTGTAATTTTTATAACATTACATTATTAATGTGATTTTTCCTTAAATGTTGGTTTACTTTAAGCTATGTTACGTGGGTTTAGCTATATGTAGCTATGGTACCTAGATAATGTCTTATCTGTCCGTAGCAGTGATTTACAAAGTTTGCGATGTATTTAAAAATATATATTTCATATCATTATGAGACGCTCCGAAGCTTGTACATTTATTTAAATTTAATTTCACATAATTTGAAACGTTTTGGTCAGTTTTATGGGAAATACTTTAATATTGTTAAAATAGTATAGAATGTGAATTTCGATGTATTTATCGGTCTTAAGTATAAGTAAAACTGTGTTGTTTTAAAGTTTAAGTTATTATTGAAATCATCCAAAATGAGTGATAAAGTTTTATTACAATGTTAATTATAAGAAAATAATCTTAACTACTGTAACTATTTTTACCATAACTATTATTAAAACACAATTAATAAAATATATTCAATAAAGGATCTAAATGATACATAAAAAGAAAATAATAATGAATAAATAAATTCAGAAAAACACCTTCACATTTTCATGTTAATCGTTTTTCCTAAGTGCTTCGCTAAGTTTGGTGACTTAGCAGGGGAGCTCGGGTTCATGGGGTGAGGTTTGACTAGGTCTTGACGGCGAATGCATTTACCCACCTCTTGCGTGGATCGGGATAGACTGGTTGAGCGAGTCCTAACCTAGACCTCTCCAGCCAGACTCTCTCGATCCATCGCTTTGCACCGCATTGGGAGGGACGGATTACGGATGTACGTCCGTCACTTCTGGATACATCGATCCACACCTTTTTTCTTCCCAGAACTTCCGTCTCCTTCCTTCCCCTAAAATGACCCTCTACACAGCTTCCCCAAAGATGACATAGAATTTATTTACCTCGGGGCTTCCTGTGTGGAGCTTATCTAAAAAAAAACAAAAATCACACCCTTTCAGCACAGATAAATTTGTACAGCCGCACTTATCTACTCTGTCGGAAAATAAAAACTAAAAAAATAGTAAATTTATTTTACTGCTGAAATATAATATATTTTTCTATTTAATTTATGCATTTACGATGAAGCAAGTAATTATCTTTATAAGATATTTTTGATTGTGATACTATTTTGACAACATGTAGACCGGTTTTAAAATATGTGTGAATTTTTACTTGGCAGAATAATAATTTATCATATAACTACAAGATGTGGAATTAATTATGATAAATGTATTTTTTTATCTAATTATTTACGGATATTCACAAATGTCCTGATATATTTACATGGGAACCTCGTATTTATGAATTTACTGAGCTATTGAAACCATTTGCTTTTGTAATGAAATTTATTCAAAATGACTTAATTTGAGACAACTTCTTAATGCTAAAACATCCAATTATTCATATTTATGGTTGACTTATTTATTTACTATAATAGAAACCCATTTAATCTTTAATTTGTTTATGTTGTCAATATTTTTTTAAATTCAAATAACACATGGCTTTTGGGTTAGGATCGAATTGTTTGGCGATGTCATGTCGTTGAACGAATCGATGATTTTCTCGCAATAAATTAATTAATATATCTCTTATTTTAAATATAAAACAACTGTATAAAATGCTATTTGTAAGTTTTTGTGATGTCTATTTTTAAATTGTATCAAAAATGATTAATTTATGTACATATTTTTAAAGTTTAATAAATTTGTTTTTATATTACAAAACCTAAGTTTTTATTTTTAAAAAATCACCCTTACTTTCCCTATTTGTCTATTGTCGTCTAAAAGTCGGCAAACCAATTTTTTGCTTACAACTTTAAGTCCCGGTGACCCGAAAGCTGAGCCCCTCCGAAATTATAAGTATTTTAAAATTATAATTTTTTGTGTGTTATTTACCAATTCGAAACCTAAAATGGACTTCAAAAATACCTTTACTAATAAGTTAGTGTGAATTTTAAAATAATTTATTTACATTGTTGATTATTTGCTGGTATATACAATATATTGAAAAGTAGTTTTTTCCTTGTTGCATTTTAATGAAAATATATTTTATACTTTTGTAATTCAGCGGCATCCTCTCTGCACACAGTTAGTTATATTTGTGTAAGTAGGTATACCGTGTTTTCCCTAAAAACTGCATATTATATATAAGTATGCCGAGGGAGCAACTGTCGGGGGTTCAACTGTGATGGACCCTTAATAGAGAATTCCAGTCCAATTTTTTTTATTTTTTTATGAATAATAATGACCTTCTAACTTAAATAACTGCATATTTATTTTTATTTCTATAGTTAATTTTAATAGTTAAAATAAATGTCAAAGTTTTAATTTTTCAAGATCCCCCGAAAACCACCGAATCTAGTGTGACGTCATCATGACTAACCGAAGTATAAATCTTGTATGGAACTGGAATCAGCTGTTCGACTCCCGCCATTTTGAATTTCAGCATTGGAGCGATTTCATAGACATTACTGGGCAGTACGATCGTTTTTTGTACAGTTAAAGTTTTTGAATATTTTAAATAATATAGATAAAATAATAGAGATACTTTATTTTTGATACTGAATTATTAAGGCCTAAATAATGTTTCAATAAAAACAAAAACTATTATATGTCCAATTCTCTATAAACCAATAAAACGGAATGCCGAACGGCTTGCGTCTTACATTTCTATTGATTTCTTTACAACTTTGACCCAGGTGACGCGGCGCGGTGACGTCACGCCGCCAAAATCCAGCAATAGGGTGTTTTAATGACACGTTTTAAAATGGACTTTTTAATATTTTTTTAAAAACTCTACGTTAAATATTATGTAATAAAACTTATATATTCAGAATCAGCGTATATTGGTCTATATGAACATATTTTTTTAAAGCCATAATATTTTTCACTGGAGTTCCTTATTCCAACATGATCCATAACCTTTAGCAATCAAAATTGGCAAGGAAAAATGCCTTTTAAAAAAGACGAAAAAGAAATGGTATTACGAATTTTTCAAAAAAAGACAGAAATTTGAAAATAAAGCTTAAGATAAAAAAATCTAAACAAAATTCGGGTTTTGTAGTGGAAGTATAGATTTTTAGGTATATTTAATTATTTTCAAAACATTGAAATATAGTACACATTCAACTTCAGTGTACATTTGAATGGAAACCAGTGTCGTCGCTTTTTAACCATATTTATATATACATTTTTTTAAATTATTTCATATAAATATCAATCACATTACAATAGGTATTAGATTATCACGATTACCATTCTAGCCCGTATCGTGGCAGACGTATAGGATTTATTACAATATAAAAATAAAAATTGTCAATATAGATACAAAAATAAACATTCAGAAAACAAATTATCCTGTATAAACAATAATAAAAATCAAATCTTTAATTCAACTGAATGATAAAATAGACATTTAAAAAAAAGGAATAAAATACTTACATAATTTTAAATAGCAATATTAAAAAAAACACGCTAGTTTGTATTATAAGACCTCCGTTTTTGAAAGAAGTCAAAATCACAGAACCCTTTACAACTGTATTAGATCAAGACAGCCAATCAATATAATTTAACGTATTTCTCTTGAGCAAGTTTTTAAGTTTCTAAAAAAATGTGTTATTATGTTATTTTTAAGTCTAAAATGTTATTTTTTAAGATAATATCTATACATTTGCCGTGCCGAAACGGTAATTTTATGAAACTCCTCGATAGAAAAAATCACAAAGTACGCTCCGAAAATTATTATAAACACGTTTTTCTGTTATTTTATGAATTATATGTATGAAAAAATTCTGCGTTTCGTTTTTTTTTACATGAGCTCCACACCCTGATGACAAAGGCCCTGAGGAAAATAATTTTCCTGGGGTTATCCCATTTTCCTTTGTCATCATTGAGGATGCTGTGTGGAGGATTTTTTTAAGGAAAGGAGGGAGAGGAGAGTTCTGGGAAGGAACGGTTTAAGGGGTGGGTAGGAATCTAGGGTTCAGTGTGTCCTAATCATCCGCCTCCAAGACCTAGACAAACTTCACCCCATGAACCCGGGCACCCCTTCTAAATCACCAAACGTAGCGGACCACTTGGGGTGACCTATGGCAGAGGTTATTTAAGACATTTCCCACGAGAACTTTGTTCTATTTTAAACGAGTCGTGTTTTATTAAACATTTTCACAATTTTCGCTTAAATATTATCGTTTTTAATATTAGCGTGCTCTTCTAACACGCGTATTTACATATTTCCCCTTCTTCTTCTTTTTGGAATAGTCTGACATGAAAAACTGAACACGGCAACACCGTATTTCTTTATGCTACGTTTCAAAAGAATTATTCTTCTCTTATCCGGTGGTTAGACATCGTTATTTTTTACGATTTTTTAAGTATTCTTCAGTTCATAGTGGTTCTTGATGAGCTTTAGGCAAACATACACTATGTTTAACGATTTGTTTATAATCGGAATATTTATTTAATTATCACTATTACTTATTTATTGGTTTTGGAAATTAGGCAAATTGGCAGATAGGTATTTAACATAAAGCAAGAAAAATAAACACTTAGTCAAATGTCAAACATTATTGGGAATTTCGATTAACGTTTTATTAAATTTATAGCCAAAATTAAGAAAAAATAAATTACGAGTCTTTAAGTTTGTGACTCCAATTTTGTATATTATTTTTACTTGAAAAAGAGATCAAAGACAATTGATTAGTCGGACATCTCTGAAAAATCGAAATTTCAGTTGAGTATGCAGTTATATGTAAAAGTGTACCCCCTCCCCTGTCTGGTAGAATACTCTGGTAGATTTTTTTACATTTACTTCACACTGGAGCCCCTGAGGAAAAAAAATCCCTCAGGGCCTATCTCTTCAGAGACGCTGTTTGGAGGGTCATTTTGAGGAGAGGAAGGAATGAACTTTGGTCTTGAAGAGACCCATGTTGTAGGAAGGAGGAAATATAGAGAACGGCAAATCGTTCCACAGCCGAGCTGTTGAACTCAAGAAACAGTCATAGAAACGACCTGTTCTCATGTGACTAATGTCAACCGTGTACAAATGTTGGGCGCGTGTTTGGCGTGTTTCCCGACTATGCACCGGTGCCGAAGGGATCAATGACGCTAGTTCCTCGGAGCATCTTCCATTGAAATACTGGTAGAACAAGGATAGCATTCCCACCCGACGCATGTGCTCTAAAGATTGCCATCCGTCTGTTAAGATGGGAGAATCTGTCGAACGGACAGCCCGTTTCTGCACAGAGTCGAGGGTATTTTTCAGGTATTTGGAGCTCCATACCAGAGGTGGCTACCAAATTCAACCGTGGAGCGCACTATTACACATTACTCATAAACACCACTAAATCAATTATAATGCAGGTTTTCCTTATATATGTATCTTTGCAATCCTACATATTCTATCTATCCACGTAAACTTCCCGAGCTGACGACAATACCCTGACTAGTTTAAACAAAAACGACAATGACAATATGTCAGTCTACTACTGTTATGTACATACAATGGTCAATATTAACCTCTCTAAAGAAGTCTATTATTAATTGGTACAAACAGCTATTAAATATATCGACAAGAACTCTCTTGTTTTCTCAAGTTTTTGTAGTAATAACCGCTGGAGGTGTCCCTCAGGCTGTGAGATCGACCAGAGGAAGGATTTGTCATCACAGCCGAATGACGTTTGGTAAGCCAGATTCTGCCTAATTCTATTTTATCAAGTATATTTTTTGTGTCAGCATTAAAGTTCACCAAAATAAATTTAATTACAGTCTACTATTTGAATCGCAGTGAATTTGGGAAACATTACTTATATTTGCGATTACAGCAGGAAAACCTGTAGTGAATTAAACAAAATATTGATGTTTCCTGGGTCACTAGGAGGATGGGGGTCATCCATTAATTACGTGAGCTGTTTTTTTTTCAATTTAGACCCCCCCCCCCTTGGTGAAATTAAGTGATATTTGGTGGAACCCCCCATCCCTCACTTGAGACTTACACTACACTCATTAAACGTATCCTCAAAAAAATTATTTTTGTAATCAAAAGGTATATCAAATATCTAGAACGGATGTGAGCTACTTTATTTATTTTTGCTTTAAATTATAAGATATAGGCCATTAAACATTTTAGTGTTTCATGATTTTAGAGGCAACTTGGGCAATTGTTTGTGAGTAAATGAAAAACATTAAAAAAAATATTTTACAATGTTTATTTTACAAATACAATGAAAAATAAAACATTGTTAAAAATTAATTTTTTTGGGTAGTAATTTTAATGCACAAGCGACAAATTTTTGTTCCGCCGTAAATAAGTAATTTGTATTTTAAATTTACACATATCAAAATGATTTTTTTACTTAATTTTAATTTTATTATATTATTTTTGATATTCCTTTTGATTACACAAATAATTTTTCAGTTTGGTTGGGTATTTCGATCTCAAATCCAAATTTAAGATTTGTGTGAAACGGGCCGAAAAGGGACGAAAAGGGCCGCGCAAACGTTCCACGTAAATTACTATATTTATTTTCATAAAGATAATAGCCATTAGATTTTATCAGCCGGCAAAATGAGACACTTCAAAAGAAGTGAAACTTTTTTTTTTGTTATTGTTTTTGGGGTGTTATGCCGTGTTTCGCTACCTCCTTCTTTATCCAACGTTTCGGACAGCGTTACAGTGTCCATCATCAGGGCAGATGACCAAATGATATTGCACCAAAGCTAAACGCAAAAAACCATGCTGAATTTTTTCTAACACCAGCTCGTAGATAAATGGAGCTGGCAGCACGGTAGAGTAAACACTCTCACCAATATCATTTGGTCATCTGCCCTGATGATGGACACTGTAAAGGTGCGATTCCGAGCAACGCGGCAGTCGGCAGACGGCAACGGCAGACGTCGACTGCAGTGCGGCCGACGTCAGACGGCACTACTTGACTGTATGAACTTGTATTGGACCGTTTCCGACACACCACTGCAAGTGCCGCGCGGCACATGCAGTCGACGACTGCCGCGTAGTGGCAGACGGCACTCGAGTGCAGACATAGTACTGCCGACAGTTTCCGACGTTTTTGGAGCAAGATTATTAGAAATTAAAGAGATTACAAAATTAAACTGATTTTTATTTACACGGCAATAACTTCTGAAATCGTCTTCACTCTCATTTAGGTGCATTTTTTATCAAAGTTTCATAAGCGCATTCTTCCAGTCTATTTAAGTTGTTTGTTTTAGTTTTTTTTATGATTAAGTTATATACATATATATGCAATATATTCATGAGTAAATACATTTTCAGCTTACAATCGGATTTAATACAAATCATTAAATAATAACATGCAACATTGATCAGAAACTGTATAAACATATATTGTAAGTACACATTGGCAGGATAGGCTTTCTACTTGAGTAATAATACAATAATAAATCATAGTCATCTTCTTCTTCTTAAATAACGCTTGCAGCATTTTATTATTCATAATTTTATATGGAAGACACAACCTTCGGCAACATAAATGAACTAATACCGTCGGCAGTAATGCAGCGTACGCAACTGCAGTGCCGTCACTGCCGTCGACTTCGGAACCTACCCGACAGTGCCGTCTGACGTCGGCGGCACTGCAGTCGACGTCTGCCGCTGCCGTCTGCCGACTGCCGCGTTGCTCGGAATCGCACCTTAACGCTGTCCGAAACGTTGGCTAAAGAAGGAGGTAGCGAAACACGGCATAACACCCCAAAAACAATAACAAAAATACTTTTTGGCCGTGAAAACCTAAAAACATTTTTTTTTGATTTGGTGAGATTTTACTGGACCCCTCCCATTTATGCCTCCTCGTTATGCCTCCCGGTGTTATTTTATAGCATATTTAGTTTGTGAAACACATACACGTGTAAATAAAATTTAATTTATGGTGAACATTCGAATATTGCTTTCCTCATTTTTTAAAAACTTACGTGTTTTTACTTACTCGTAGTTTTTTATTATTATTTATATTCAGCTGATAATAATTTTATTACGGACCTTACACACACGGTGTAGGTTCTAGATTCTAACATTTTGTCAAATTTTTGAAAAAACCGTTAGGTCTTCTATTTTCAATATTAACAATACATTTGCCTACCTCCGTGACCAAACGATTGTGATCCTCGACTTCGAATCCAGATGATCAAATCCCGATGTGCCCAAATAAATTATATCTGTTACTCCAAATCGGCCTAATTGAGATGAGGCGCTCTGCGAACAAAACATGATCACAGAACATTCGTTCGAAACGCACGCTCCTCACTGCTCCAACGCAAGTAAACTGTGTCGGGACAAAACTTTATAGTTCCGCCTCTCGAACGAGATCACTAGCGCTCCGCTACGACATCAACCAACTGAATGGCGCGCATTGTAAGACGACAATATACCCTAAAATATATTCAGAATCTTAACGACGTAAGTAGAGAAGCCGTGTATACACATTGCGACTCGCGACCCTTGTATTGGACGGACCTACTGTGGAATTTGCCCTATCAAAGAAAAGAAGAACAAGGCAAATAATGTGGGAATCTTAACGACGTAAGTGAAGAAAGCGTGTAAACAAATATACACGCGCGGCTTGGCGTATCAGACGAACGCATGGTCGAATTCACCGTAGCGGGCCTGGAGGTTCGATCGTTTGGCCGCGTTCATTTTAATTAATTCTGAAGAACGTGTTACAAATATTTAAGATGTGTCTAAATGAATACCTCCCGAAATTATGAATTCATCGTCTAGAAAAATAAAATCTGGTGCTTACCGCAAACTTAATAGTTGAAAAACTGGTGTTAAAGTTTTAAAATAGTTGTACGTAAAACATATTAGTGGTATGGTATTGTTTTTATTCATTTTAAATATGAAGAACTTACATCCCCAGGTATCGGTTGGAGTAAAAAAGTTATTATAGTTACGAATTCGCCAGAAATTATTAAAATTAAGGTGAAAATGGGCACAATAGACCTTTACGTACAGGAGAGATAATTTATTTACTAGCTTTTATGCTAATTTAACTAGACATCGCAAAAATTCACGTAGACCAGAAAATTTATTGCATTCCAATTGAGATTGACCGAGACCTTTAAAAAGAAGGAAGAGCATAAAAATGTTTAAAAAAATATGGACTTTATGTGCGTTTCAACACAAACGTCTGTTTTACAAATATTATTATTTTAGAGGCTTACCAGTTTTTTGGGGCATCTGAATATTAATTGTTAATTAATTATTCTCAAAATTGTTTGCCATTTCCTGGTAAAAGTTTTTTTAAATCTTATGTTTTATAAATGCCTGTCAATAAACAATAAATTATTATCGCCTAATTCAGTTGAGATGCGCAATCAATGCATCGCCTACGGTCAAATAAATGTTATATGAAATTCTCAATGCACTAACCTACTAAGAATACAAGCTAAATGTCGAAAATGGCAACAAGATGACCTTCTTTCCAAGGCTTCAATTAATTATAAAAACTTGATGTTTCGTCTCAAATTTGAAAATTTTATTTGAGAATTTATTGTTGGAATTAGTAAAGCTGCGTGGGAACAAAAATCATAGAATAATAATAATAATAAAAAAATAAATTAAAAAAATAACTTATATCATTGATGTCGCTATTCCAAATTCCTGTAATATTCAAAAATCTGTTTCTGAAAAAATCAGAAAATATACAGATTTAGGAAATGAGATTAAAAGAATTTGGCATTCTCGGACTATAAAAATATTACCATTTGTTATTTCGGCTACTGGCATTATACCTAGCTCTCTAATTAAAAAATTAGGCTTATTAGATTTGTCAAAGAATCTTTAAATAAAAATGCAAAAATCAGTCATATTAAATACATGTAGGATTACGAAAGATTTTTTAAATATTTATATTGAGGGATCGGTAGGATTTATCGGTTCAGTTAGGAGTTCTATGGAGCCGAACCCTCTGATATGAAAATATCTGGAGTCGGTGAAGTACTTTCCCATATGGTCTCTGGTAGGTTGACGTGTTGTTCTTGTATAGTTTTGTATTTAGTATACTTATACAATGCAATTACATCGCGTGAATTGACTAGATTAGCATTTGTGGAAAAGTGTGTGGAAGGATTAAGTTTTTCCTGTGAGGAAGATTTAACCCGGACATAAAATCTAGAGAACAAAAAAAAAAAAAAATTGGATAATTTGTAGAGCGCCGTTTTTGTGAAAAATCACCTCAAGGGCGCTGTACAGATTATTATTAATTCCTAGGTTCTATCTAATTTAACTATTTACAAACAGATACAGAAACATACTTACCTGGCAGGTCACTTCCGAGAAATTAGAAAGTTAATAGATACGTTAAGATAGTTGCAGAAGACACGGTCTTGCACGCGGCGGGCATTATATTTAAAACACTTTAAGACATTCGGTATGTTTTTTTTTTTTTTTTAGGTTTTCACGGCCAAAAAGTATTTTTGTTATTGTTTTTGGGGTGTTATGCCGTGTAAATCCATAAAAACCCCATCAATATTAACAGAGACGACGGAGCTAAGCTCAATAGTTCTTGGTATCCAGTAATTGACGGCTACACCAAAGCTAAACGCAAAAAAACATGCTGAATTTTTTCTAACACCAGCTCGTAGAGAAATGGAGCTGGCAGCACGGTATCGCTTCGACACACATAAGTAAACACTCTCACCAATATCATTTACTCATCTGCCCTGATGATGGACACTGTAACGCTGTCCGAAACGTTGGCTAAAGAAGGAGGTAGCGAAACACGGCATAACACCCCAAAAACAATAACAAAAAAACTTTGAGACATTGCATGAATTTACATTAAAAGATTAGTGGCAAAAGTAGAGTTGTATTTATTTTGAGAGACTGGAGAATTTAGGAGTCTTTAGGGAATCTTCATGAAATGACCCTTACATAACGCTTACAACTGAGTTTTTTTTTTTTAACAAATGAGTTATTTTTACAATGTCGCGGGCATTGAAGGTTAAGGTGAAAGGTTTTTGAATTTAAGGGTATGACTGTCTGAAAAGGTGGGTTTTAAGTTTAGTTCTAAATTCCGCTGAATTTGTGATCATCCTTAAGTCGTGTGGCAGTCCATTCCAGGCTTTAGACACTCCGAAAGCGAGCTCACCGAACTTAGTATCTGGTGAACGCTTTGGTTCCTTAAGAAATACTTTAGCAGTAAGGAGATATACCTACGGAAGTTTAATGTGTACCTGAAGTATGCTCAATTTCTCTCTTCTGTCGAAATTGATAGAACATTTTTAAAGATCAACCAAATCTGGAGCCTAGGAGTCAAAAACAGGGCCAGCCCCATGCCAAACGGCGCCTTGCGCGGGTAAAATTTTGGCGTCCTTGTCAAAACCAACAGACGCTTAGGTCGGTGTTCACTGTAACTAATAATATTTGGATGATTTTGTATGTATCATTGAAGAAGAAGATAACACTTTTAAATCTAAATGAAAATATGAAAGAAAACAAGACACAGAAAAAGACAATGGTCGCAACTGGGACTCGAACCCAGACCTCTCGTCTAACCGGGACGGCGCGTTTTCCAATTTCGCTATTGCCACCTTCTGTCAAACCGTCATATTTGTCAATCTCATATTTCAAATATTTAGAATCATTAATATTATCTTCAACTAGTTCTTTTTCCATATTATAGGCAACTACTCTTTTTATTGGAAACAATCATTCAAAGAATTGGTTTGTAACCTGAATAGCGTCTCGGATAAATGTATCCGAATTTATTCATATGGAACTATTGACTTTATGAAAGTCTAAATGAATATATCTTTATTATTATTAGAATTATCTTCTTCTTCAATGATATATTACGTTGATGGGAATAACCTTCAAAAAGTTATAAAAAGAGAGTTTTTCTCGTAAAAAATTGAATATTCATTTAGACTTTCATAAAGTCAATAGTTCCATATGAATAAATTCGGATACATTTATCCGAGACGCTATTCAGGTTACAAACCAATTCTTTGAATGATTGTTTCCAATAAAAAGAGTAGTTGCCTATAATATGGAAAAAGAACTAGTTGAAGATAATATTAATGATTCTAAATATTTGAAATATGAGATTGACAAATATGACGGTTTGACAGAAGGTGGCAATAGCGAAATTGGAAAACGCGCCGTCCCGGTTAAACGAGAGGTCTGGGTTCGAGTCCCAGTTGCGACCATTGTCTTTTTCTGTTTTTCTGTGTCTTGTTTTCTTTCATATTTTCATTTAGATTTAAAAGTGTTATCTTCTTCTTCAATGATATATTACGTTGATGGGAATAACCTTCAAAAAGTTATAAAAAGAGAGTTTTTCTCGTAAAAAATTGGATTTTGTATGTTTTTGTAGAGCCATTTTAAGAAAAATAAATTCAACTCAAGGGTGATGTGTTGTTAGGTGTTTGATATTATCAGCGCCTTGGCAATTCGAGGCAGGGCCGGCCCAGGTCAAAAGAGAAAGTAGTTGTGTTAACCGGCGACATCTATTTGCTTTCATATCGAGATAAAAGGTAACGCGTTTCACTGTCAGCCAAGATGGCCACCGATCTTTATCAAACATTATCAATCTACCAATTCAGTATGTAAATAGGTATCTTAATTTACAAATTATTAACACTAATGAAATCGTGAAGTGTCAGAATTCATCAAAATTATTACAGGTAGGCTCCTACATTAGCTATAAGTAAAATTTACAAAATTTTAAGAAACCTCCGACACAAAAAAGGCTGATAACCTTGAAACGCCTGAACAGATTTTCATGAATTGTAGCTAAGAACCATCTCTATTACGTCAGCTTTCAAACAAAAAAATTGTATCACAATCGGTCCATTCGTTTAGGAGCTACGATGCCACAGACAGACAAACAGACACACAGACACGTCAAACTTATAACACCGCTCCTTGCGTCGGGGGTTAAAAATCAAAAAATTGGAAACAATTTTTTTTTACGATGGTTCTACAAAGGAGGCCTGGAGGAAAACAATTTCCCTTAGGGCGTAGATCAGTATTTCTTGTAACGTTTCTTAAACGTATTGAAAGAATCGCCCCCTTTACCACAGTAAAATTATCCAGCACCCCATTCGTTTTGAAAACAAAAGAAGTTTTGAAATTACCTTGGAAGCAAGTTGTTGGTGCTTTTCGTGTTAATTATCTCATTGTTAAGTATGTGATGGTCCCACCCCGCTGTACGGTTTTTTCACCCCCCCCTTTCCTTTTCTCTCTTCGTCGTTGAGATCTCCGATCGGAAGGTTCAGCTACGCTGTTTTCCTGATCTCATTTTCCCAACCCCTGTGATGCAAAACACAGTAAAACAAGGTTGTTCTGGGAAATCTTACAATAAACCCTTTACTTCACGTTGTGATTGATTTTTGTTTCGAAGCCTCCAGATTATTTGGAGTAGGAATTTAATGTATTTACTATTTTTCGTGGTAACTTTCGACTCTTTAAAAGGCGTGGAAGAATTTTTTCTGTTGTCTTCTCAAACGCATGAAGGATACGCCCTGTCTAACTGCCCTACACTACCGATGCCTATGGCCCTAACTGTATACTCCCTGTAGAGTCCCCGTTCCCCGCTATAGTGATCCCTTTTGCACCTAGTCTATTAAGGCTGGGTAAGCTATCCTCTGGTCCTATTTTGCGCTAGTAAAATTTAACTGCACGTCTAAAGGTCAGTTAGTAAATCACGAAGAAGGAACCTAGCTCACGTAACGGTCGATCCTGTGGACAATTAAATGGCAATACAAGTTCATTATTTACTTTAATTTAAATGTACGTACCTAGAGGTGCCTCTCTACGGCCGAATAGGCTGCTCCCGCGTCTCCCAATCTGAAATACCTATCCTATGCATAACCGTTAGAAATATTGTTATTGTTAGTAGCACCAATTTACGGCAGGACTAAGGGGTTTTAAGGAAGTGATAAAAGGAAAGGAAGGAGAATTTCTTTGCAAACTAGTATTGGCTCCTCCGCTAACCAAGTTGACCGAGTGGGCAGTTCTCCGGACACAACTATCCCGCCAATGCATGTCTGAGCTATACCCCGGTATCTGGCGGATCTCTTGGACGATCACCCTGACATACCCGGACTCACTCATGCCAGAGGAAGAACAGCAGGCTTTCAAACCTTTCTCAGTCAACTCCAATACTCATTACGCCTCCAGATTCTACGTTACTGGCTCTAAAAGGGGTATTTCCATTTCGTCCCTTGTCATGACTCTATCCGCGGGCAAGTGGCGCGAAGCTGTGAGGCAGACCATTAAAGCCGACCGTCTTCGCCTTTCCACCTCCAATAGTTGACATAAGGCGCACTTTGTGGGCCTTACGTTTACTTTTGGGTTGACACAGATGAGAGAATGCAACAACGTTACAGAATTTTCCCGCAAGATACCTTGTTAACGGTCTCCTCCACTCAACCTTGCAGGCTTCCCGTGATGTCTAAAGTCAAACGCCTCCGTCAGCGAATCGTGCCCATGACATACAATTCGGCATCCCTGGTACATAACCTTTCGCGCCCGTTCGCTCGACACGATCCCGCGAAAGGGAATGACCTCCGACATAGCGCGTGACCCGCCCAGTCTGTGGCTGGTACCTCTCCCTCTTCGTAACTTGGTAATGTTGGAAAACCCTTACCATCTGACATACGTATTCCACTTACGTATAGTCTCAGTACCGTCGTCCACATTCCCCAAACGTGAAAATTTAATTCACGCAATACAACAGGTAGAAATTTCGCAGATAAACAGGTTGATATAATGTTATACATGCATAGAATCGTGAATCTGGTTCTCACGCCCTCCTCCTGTCGAAGTCTGCGCCAAACTGTCAGCCAACGCCTGCAATTGGGTAAGTTGTACTGCCAAAATTTCATCAATTCGATTGGGTGTACTATCGTAGTCTTATTGCCTCTGCGTTCCTAGGTACTTGTAAGAACCATTTTTTGCTGCTGTTCCGTTCCTAGCATCCAGCTGTTAGGCGACGGTTCGGGTGGCTGGACCCGAGTGATAACGGTGAAGAGAAAAAAAAACCCCTGACCGACACGCACACTTATAGTAAACAATAGTTCAATTGACTGCTTCGTTCTTGCGGTCAGCATGTCCTGTAATTTAAATTATGGAGTTGTAATTCGACTTACCGAGAGTGATTGATAACTGTACCCTTTATCCTAGCGGGAATACACGCTCGTTGTGATTTTGGACCTGCACCTGTTATAACCTGTGGGAAAACAAAGAAACCCTTTCCACCTCCCTACGACCATTCCCCCCCCCCTGTTATGTAATGTCCTGAAATCTATACTCTGTTCGATCATCTGTAGTTATCATTTTTTGTTATAGCTTCCGTCAAGCGGTATATTTATTATTAAAGCCCAAATTAATCTACGTAAAGTTTATACGATTTTTCCTGTAAAGTGAATTCCGTTATGGTTTGATTACTCCTTTCACCTCCCTAATAATGAGTCATTTCTTTATTTATTTTATTTATTTATAGTTGATTAATTTGATTATTACACGTAGAAAAGAAGAACACGTGATTTTATCCACTATCGTTTGACAATTTATCACCGCGATTATTGCAAACACAACTTATCACTGAATTTACGTTTTTTTTGCAGCTATTTGTCTATTATTAAGTTAGTTTACCTCTTCATATTTCCGCAAAATTAAAAAAAAAATTATATTAATAAACTCCGGACTCCCTTTTAATAAAATTACCACTATCTGTTTTCACTGAAGTTAATTAACCGTTGCTACGAGCTGGTTAGAACCAAAACTTCCAGACTTAACCGTATTCTTCCGCCGAATTCCACTGACTGATCTTCACTCACTGCCCTGTTATCAAAAAAAAACTGCCTATTTAAAACGAAAATCTCCCATCAATCAAAATAAGTTCACGCAATTTTGAGTCGTATTTACTAGCTTGCCACCCACCACTCTTGCTTCATGCCTCTTCCTGCCTTCTACTTTTGTCACAGTCCCAACCCTTGAAATCGGGGTCCCAACCATCTCGGTCTAGCAAAATAAAACAGGGGTGGACCACGCTCTCGACTCAAACTTGTCATAGGACATTTTCTCCCACTCAAAATAAATGTATTACATCGCACTACCCCTGCATACATTTTGGAATAATCCATTATTATTATCATTATTTTATAACCTAACGCGAAGGAATTTTATTCTACGCATTATTCTACGAACAATATGTATTCTCCCTTGTTTTTCCGTATTTGTGAGTGTTTAGGCCTTATACTCTGACAAACTCTCTCTTTAAACAAATAGCAACGCCCGTAAGGCTTTTCCCAGTATTAAACTCACATTTTTATTGATTTCGATTTTCATTTATGGCCATTTATCACCACCATGGCCTAATCTGTCCCTGTTATTTGCATCTCTACTAAGTAACCTCCCACATCTCATCGTCTCGTTCTCCCGAAAAAAGCTAATAACTGTCAAAATGTTTTATTGATCTCTTCAAAAATCACACTCGAATTTGTAAATAAATTTAGAATTAGACAGGCCGTTAAATTTTATGCATTTGGCTAATTACTTTTTCCACTATTTTGTACGTAACCTAGAGTGGTGATTTCGGCTTAATGACCTCTTCTAAGAGCCAAAATCGTGTTACCTGTCAATCTCTTAGAACGACACTTATGCACAAGAGATTGTAAACCTTCCCCATGTCGCTCCTAATAACTGAAACGCAAAAGTTCATAATTAACCCAAAATCTACTTCCTGAACGATCTTTTTCAAAATCTCAATAGAGTCTCGGTCCCGAATTTCAACAGTTATCAATTTCTTATTTTTGGTCATCATGAAGTGAGTTATGATCAAATTCATAAGGGTCTGCATTCCATACCATGGACTTCGTGAGAACTCTCGCTCCTTCAACCAGATAAACGCCTTTAGTTCCGCCTCTCTCTCGCTATTCGTTGTGTTCAAAATAATTGTTAATTTATCATTTCCAATTTGTCCAACGTTTTACATCTCCGATAGTCTAGCACCTCCCACGCGATAATTAACCCGTATTTTATTACAGACTCCTTCAATTTCGTTTTCAAACACACCCAACAGAGGTCAGTAATATGATCGAATTTAAATATTTAAAAAAAAAATTTCCTCGTCTACTTGTTCAAACAACACTGAACCATCACAAGTAAAAGGAGGGAATTCGACCATCTCGAAAGTACATAATATTGGCGATAATTACCTCGAGGTATCGCGGTGGAACTATTTTGTGATTGTTGTTCGGTTAAAGCGGTTCCTTCTTTAGAGTTCAAACACTGTTGATTTTTACGTCGAGTCATATTTTTACAGACGTTTTTAGACAACTGACAGTTGAATCACAACACTGGTAACATATTTAAGTTAAGTTAGATTACAGACAGGCCCCCCAGTCCTGATTTTACTAGGAAACCCTAGGTGTTTTTAACAAGATCCATTCCAGTAGAAAAGGAAGAAAGATTGTTACAAAGAAGGCGTTTTTATAGCAAAAAACGACTGTAACAAACTTGCCAATAACAATGATTGTTGATAAGGAAATATTGGTAACAGAGGCCTCTGACGGAAACCGATATCTCTGGTGGGTAATTAAACTATTTGAGTATTATATGAGTATTTTTCTTTTCATAAAATCTTTTCTCATCCAAACTTTACCAGTAAAATTTATACTTATTTTATTATATTTTTTCTGTTCTATTTGCAGTAATAAACAGATATGATTGTTTATTTATACCCTAATACTAACTAGCTCTTATACATTACACTTTGTTTTATTTCAGGTGTTATTATTAATAATATGTATAAATATTTTAAGTTGAATTGTATTAGTTTTTTTGTAAGTGCGACTCGTACTTTTTCATTTCTTTTAATTAATGTTATAATATTCTATACCTAATAACTTGATTGCACTCTTATTTATAATGTTTTATTGATTATGTAACACATGTAATTAATATTGTGAATATAAATTTCCGTATATTCATGTAAAAGGCCACTAGGGCGTTAATAAATATAAATAAATAAATTTTAAAAATAAAATAGAATAGTATTATAAAAAGACCAGTCAGTGGTTGAGTGGGCAAACGCGATTCTAAGTCCTCCGTCACAACACAAGCAACATTTTCGGCTTTCTGTGGTGGCAGTAGGAGATTTTCAAACATAGTTGGGTTATTCGTAACCCGGGAATGTTTGTCTTTCTTAAAAAAAAAAAAAGTTTCGTGTGCTTCTTCGCTGAGATACAGTGGTAAGTGATTGGTGATCCCTTTTCCTTGCATACCTTGTTTTTCCTACAGCCAATTTCAGCAAACACCATTTCTTCAAGTTTCGTTTATCGTCCATTACAAGTACATCTGAAGCTATAATTCGTAAGCAGTATTGGATGTAACACAATGCCTGTGGTGATAACATGATTAACTTATCTATAACAACAATGATTTGGTTTGACATTACATATTGTTAGAAACTTTTGTAGAAAAATGGTTCTATTTATATCATATATTTTTTTCATTTATAATATCCTGGCGACGTCCCCAACCGCATAAATAAATTGGAAGGTTTGTATCCTAATACAGAATGAGGGATTACTTTTGCCAAAATGAGATCCAAAAGGCGGTCACCGGACAACTCAGAATCATGCAACTTCAACACCTCCTTTGAAAATTCGATAAAAGTGATGAAAAAATATATTTTTTAAATTGGTTAAAGAGATAATGTTAGGTTCGGTTAAGGACTAATTTTTTTTTTTTAAATGGGTGTTGACTTTTCAAAGGGGTGTTGAAATTGCATGATTCTGAATTGTCATGGAACCCCAAAAGGTTTATCGGATGACTTTTATTATGTATTTATTATTATGCATTGTATAGAAGGTTCTCTACTTCGCTTTATCTAAAACTGCCGTAAAAACAGTCGAACCGGAAGACGGCCACATTGCGATCAGGTGTTTTTTTACACTAACCAGAATTGATCCCGAATTAATGTTTTTATCTTTAAGCTGTGAATGGGAACCGTTATTGTTATGATTAATCAATAACTGTTTTCAGACCAATCAGTATGGAAATTATAATCGTCTGGACGTTTCTCCAAAGGCCGAGGTTCTGGGTTTGATTCTTAAACGTTAAAATTCTCCAAGCTTAAACTTTCTTTATAAACTGTGTTAACCTGAATTCAATTCAATTTTTTTTTAAACATTTAAAACTGTACATTTTAGTTTGTTTTTAAAATATATCTGTAAAAGAGTATTACATAAAATAGAGCAGTTAGTATATCAACTACACTAGCATTAATAAAGCTTGTCGTTTAAAGGATACTGACGCTAAATATATCAATATCCGAATTGATTCTGTTCAACAGCAAGATTGCTCTCCCGTCTGGCATGACCATTGGCAAGTTGATCCTGCAGGCTGAGAGATGTATAGTATTCTGTCCGTGGCGGAGATATCCGTCAGGAACATAGAAATGAATATTCTCCTTGATTGCCGAATTTTCAAGCCATCCACTAATCAGTCTGAAGAAATGTGCTGCAATGTGTACATCCCTTCTGACCCGTAAATTGTTTTTTTTTTTTTTTATATGAATACCGCACACTAGTCCCAACTGCTCCCGTCTGGAGCCAGTGAGAATATGGCATCCCCAATTGGGGTATGTTGTGAGGCTGAAGGTAGTGGGGAGGGGAAGGAGATGGGGAAGAGGAAGGTGGGAAGTACCTGGCTATTCAGATCTGGTCACCAAACACGGCCAAAGCCATTTCAAGCAACTTTTCAATTCTGAATGGTGGTCTTACACCAGGGCGATACTGAGAATATCTTCCACTCTGGAAGGTGCCGCAAATATACTATATATTATTTTAAATGAATAAATTGTGAAAAACACAAATTAATCAAATACAATGTTTTTGCCACGCCGGGATTCGATTCCGCGACCTTCGGAATGCTGGTCAAGAGCCTTACAGCTGGACTACGCCAGCCGTCATTCCGAGCAAAAAAAATCATTCTGAGCAAAAAAATGGGATAGAGCCACGGGCTTTGCTCCATAGAGCCTTACTCCATCGTGCAGAGAAATCTCAGAAATTTCTTCTGAACTCTCTCCAACACGAGGGAATATTTTACTTATGGTATGGTATGGAATTCAAATCATCAAACCACTTTCAAGTCTACTTCTTACTAAGGAATTGAATAAAATTTTGAAACCCGGATATCTCTAAAATTCCTTGCTGTGCGTAGAACATGAAATGAGAGCATGAAATGTCAACTTACTAACGAACATGATTTCAAGATCCTCATGGTGGAGACTTCAGGCGTCCATTGCTTAGCGGTAATACCAGATATGACACGCCTTAGGCCCTGTTCATGTTGAATTTAAGCTCGGCTTGATTGGAATGTCAACCTTAGCACGGCTTGGAATATATTCCGTCTATAGGTTGCAAGTCTAGATCTCACCAGTATTAAGCGTATTGTCTAAGATTTTATTTGAGGAATTGTTTCCTTTTCTTTGAAAAACCAAACTACTGTCTACATGAGTGCTATATCCGTGCATTCTACGGTTATCGGAAGAACGCGATCTTTGAAAAAATTTACGACGACATTTTATTTCATGAACCTAAAATATTTTTAAGCGGGTTGATTTTTTACGAGTTTTGATAAAGTTCCCCACTTCAATCAGCAAGGTTCTACATGCGAGGTCATTAATTTTAAATAGTACTTGTTTGCCGGCGTCGAGCACTATTAATGAAATTAACCGCTGAAAACCAACTACTCTGATGCTGAAACTTTTAAAATCCTTTATCAGACTATTTTAGATTGATTACCTACCAATTAATAACATTGTCATTAATAACATTCCTCATCGCTCGATGAAAATAATAGTCCGTACTTATAAAATTAGGCAACATACAACAATTTCCGTGGGAAATATTCAATATTGTTTACGTAGATGTCTGATTTGGCATGCGACTACTAGCGCTTCAGTTTCTAAAATAAGAACTATTTTAAATCTGCTACTCGAAGCTTTAGCCCGCTTAAGGCAGTATTCTAGTCTAGAAAAAAAAAACTTTTTTTTTCTTCATATTTCCAAAGTTTAAATATTCAAAAATATCTCCTAAAAAGGATTTTTCGAAATTCGCATTTATTTTAAAAGTTACAGTCATTTTAATATCGCGGTTTAGATGAAATCTAACCAGAATCTGAATAGAACAAAATTTTAAACGCATTTTTCTCAAAATCACTTTTTTCGAGACGGTTGACACGATATCTCAAGTTCTACTAAACCAATTTGCTTGAAATTTTGTGTGAGCCTTCTCTATACATTACTTTATGGCGGGAACCTAAACTATAACAAAATTTCAATTTTCACTATTTAAAAAAAAATTGGGAAAGTCAAAAAACTGTTAATAAAATGTCTTTTTTATATCAGATAGCCGCCATTTCGCGAAAAATAATTTTTTTGACCTTTTCTTAGTTCGGGCCATAGCCGCATTTGTTTGGATTAAGAAATATTTTATTTTTTAGATTACTAGGAGGGTTGCAATCGTGTCAACCAGGGCACGCCATTTTTTTTAGACCCCCTACTTCAACACCCTGTAACTTTTTGAATTTTTTAGATTGATTTTTTTGTGTATTCTTTAATGTTTAATCAATATTTGGTAACATAATGGCTTGTAAAAATATTGTCGTTTTTTTATAGCACCTGAAAAAATACCTACAATTCATGCTTCTATACTAGAATACCCCCTTAAGTTTAAGCGAGGAATGTCGCACATAGCGAGGATACGGACTGGCTGATACACCGGGCCTTACTGAATGACAAAATGCCAGATAGTTATGTTAATGTTTTTCATACCGTTTGTACGTATTTTTTGATTTAAAATAAAACGTCTCAATACAAATCCGATTAATAAAATTATTAAATTGATTGGTTGTTATTATTTAAATTAATTAACCCAGCTTCGCTTAGCAAAACCTTGAGAAATTTATCTCAATTTTCGATCAATGAGTAATATAAAATTACATTTAGTCAATATCGTTAGCGGTTTATAAAAAGTTGGGTGAGTCATGCTACAAGTGGCTAAGTACACAAGTCAAGTCAGGTGGGTCGACGTCAGTCCTGTGAATCACGAGCAAGTTAGAGGACAGTGGACAAGACCTGCGTACAACGAAGGAAAATGATTTGTGCGCAGGCCGTGTTGGGGTTAGCGAACCTTCTTGTAAACATTATGGCGGTACCTGAAAGACCTGTGCATTTCCGCAACGATGTCGCGTATTATGACTCGCAGGTTGAAGGATTCAATTTTATATTCTATTGAAGTACGTGTGGATGAAGAACATTAAAGGAGGCTTTTAAAAAATGAAAGGATTTGTAATGGGCGTGTTATACGTCGTCGTTTCATACACGACGGATTCGGGATTAAGGCGCCGTATCTGAGCTCGAAAAGAAGAAAATAGAGAGATATGTAATTACGAATGTTGGAGAGAGCGCGTCAATATTTCAAACGATAAAATTGAAGCGAAAATTGTGAAAATGTTTAATAAAACACGACTCGTTTAGAATAGAGCAAAAATCTCGTGGGGGTTAACAAAACAATGTTAAAAGAAACACTGTGAATTTTTTCACATTTTTCAATTTTTCAATTTTTTTTTTCAAAAACTGTAAATTTTTTCACATTTTTCAATTTTTTAATTTTTTAACTTGTTAAATAATATAGACAGGCTTGAAAATAAAAAATTTCAGAGCATACTTTGCGATTTTTTTCTATCAAAGGAATTTAATTTATTTTGCGTTCCGGCATGGATCGCGTCTAGATATTATCGTCAAAAATAGCATTAAGGGCTTAAAATTTTCAAATGTTTAAAGGAGATATGTAAGAAATCGGTAAAAATTCGGGTAGCGGCGGATATTATTTGACATTTTTTCATCATGTGTCATTACATTATGAAACTAAATTATTAACATTATTATCATAACTAGCAGTTAAAAACTCGCTCCGCAGGGCGGCTTTTGGTTCAGCTTCGCCCAGTTAGTGTTTGTATTTGACCATTTTATAAATCCAATAGGAACTGGTTTCAAAAATAGTCTGTTCCTCGGATCCACTGTTATCGAGTGATAGTTACCGGTACAAAGTAACCAAGAGAGGCAACGACGTAATATGTAATTTATAGCCGCTTGATACAACTATGTATTACCGTCAGTCTTTTCATATCCGGAGATACACCACTTTTCAATAAATTCGTGGCAGTTATACCTAGGGGGGACACGTTCCCGTCCGACTTGCTGACGAAAGTGGCGACATCTTGTGACGAATTCTTGAATTCAAAACCGAATTACAACGGCAGTTTTGTTTGAAATTCCACGTACACCGATTATATTTGTGGCGCGACGCGTACGGCGTGGCGTCAACATGCACTCGAAACTGGGTTCTGAAATTCGACCACGCAGACGTTACCGTATTAATACTATTCGATTAGTTTTATTTTTGAAATGTTTAGTTATTTATTTATTTATTCATTTTATTTTAGTAATCTGCACATTAAAGTTTACAAATTGCTAATTAATTTTAACATTACATATTGCATACCTACTATATTTTTTCCAGTTTGATGTAGTTCCTACAATACATCTTGAACCTAATAAAGTTTCTGGGAGCGTCTTATAAAACTTTCTGGTAGCGTGTTATGAAACTTTCTGGTAGCATGTTATAAAAGTTTTTCTGGTAACGTGTTATAACTTTCTGGTAGCGTGTTATAAAACTTTCTGGTAGAGTGTTATGAAACTTTCTGGTAGAATGTTATAAAAGTTTTTTCTGGTAACGTGTTATAAAACTTTCTAGTAGCGTGTTACTAAACTTTCTGGTAGCGTATTATCAATTCAGCGTATTCGCCTTGTCCTTTTTTGTAGCCTGAGTTCCTTGCACATCCTTGTTATGTTTTTAACCTGTGAATGTTCCCATTAAAAAAATAAAACTAAAAATAAAAATCACGTGGAAATGTTGCGTGTTTATTTTATTTTATATTTTAAATGTTGATTTAAAGACCTACGGGGGTAAGGCTCCCGACTAGCGTTCCGGAGATCGCGGGTTCAAATCCAGTCATGCGCAAATAAATTTTATTTGATTGATTAGGAATATTTTGCAATTTATTGATTTAAAAATAGAGTACGGTATATTTGCGGCACGTTCCAGAGAGGAAGATACTCTCAGTACCGCCCTGGTAAAGACCACCATTCAGAATTGAAGTTGTGTTTGAAACGTCTTTAGCCGTGCTTAGTGACTAGGTCTGAATAGCCAAGTACTTACCCACTTTTCTTTTCCCATCTCTTTCCCCTTCCCGCTATCTTCAGCCTCACAACATTGGGAATCTAGTGCGGTATTAACTAAAAAATAAAAACAAAAAATAACAACAAATTTTCTCCCCTGAAATGATTCTTGTGCTAGCATGAGAGGTAAAAATCTATAGAAAACTGACATTATTTGAAAAATGTCCGAGAGCCACAAGTAATTTATTTTTATTTTTACATGGATTAGGAAAAGGCTCTCTTCCATAACATGGACTTTTCTTTGCGAGAAAAACTGACACAAAGTAGGGGGAGCCATAGTCTCTGACTCCAGGCGCTTGGGAGCAATTGGGACTCTTGTGCGGTATTCACATAAAAAAAGATGTTTTATTTTAATATAGGTTTATTGTATGACAATTTAGAACCGTCCCAAAATATTATTTCTTATCTATCAGCCACCTGTATGAAAACATAAGTATGAAAATAATGTAAAGAAAAGATTTTTCATATGGGACCCGATACGTGCAGTTTATATTTATGAGAATTGGTATGAAAAAAGCATAATGTAAAATGCCCATTAGGCTATAGGTGCTAAAGAAAACATTCTGCAAATCAATGTAATCCATAAAAATTCAATTGATAGGCTTGCGCTAACATGAAATCTAGGTAACATTTCGACGAGCTGGAGACAGACCACGTGACAACATTTTTGGCACCACGAGGATTCGAGAATACTTTGAATAATCTACGACATCAGTCGTGCGTTGAACGCCGAAGAGCGCACATTAAAATAACCAGACCCTGAAGAGTAAAGTTCGCATAAAGTAAGGCAACAGTTTGCAGTGCAGTCCATTGTGGGACTTTTCTGCGCAGGATCGGAATGTTCGTAAAAATGGTCCAAAAACAGATCCAAATCGACTCTAAAATGAATGAGTTTGGTAAATTATAACACTTGTAAAATTTTCTGTCCAAAGAGTGTAACAAAATATTCAATTTTGGAAACAAGCCAGAACTCTTGTTCAACCGTTGCGGATAATGTAGTTATTTTTTTATTTATTTTTGTTATAAGGCGGCGCTCAAAAAGAAGAAGATGGAGAGATATGTAATTACGAATGTTGGACAGAGCGCGCTAATATTTTAAGCGATAAAATTGAAGCGAAAATTGCGAAAATGCTTAATAAAACATGACTCGTTTAAAATAAAGCAAAAATCTCGCGAAACGTATCTTAAGTATCATTTAAAGAAACATTGTGAATTTTTTCACAAATATAACTCGAAAAACAATATAAATAGACATGTTTTTAATAATTTTCGGAGCATACTTTGCGATTTTTTTCTATTGAGGGAATTTCATATAATTTGCGTTTCGGCGTGGAACATATCTAGATATTATCTTCAAAAACAGCATATTTTTTTAAGAGCTTAAAAACTTCAAATGTTTAAGGGAGATATGTAAGAAATCGTTAGAAATTCGGATAGCGGCGGCTTAGCAGATTTTATTTTCGGGCACTACATAGTTTTTTTTTTATTTTTTTATCAATAATGACGCCTCAAAGTGTATTTGAGAAGTTTTTCATTTAAATTGCTTTGAAGGTTTCATAATTTGTGGAATTTTCGACCACCATGCCCGTGTTATAGTGATATTACAACACGAAGTGCTTGTATTCTATCAGATTCATTTATTGACAAATCACTGAAAGGGACACTCCGTCGCCACACGTTGGTCCCCCTCGCCCGGTGGGCAGCTCTGTTTCTTCCTTATTCTGTGATGCATTCTTTTTAATGTCTTTTAAAATGTGTCGAAGCATTGACTAGGCTCCAAAAGATTTTAGTTAGAAAAAAAAGTTTAAAAAAAAATCGATAGCTCAGACCGAAAAAATGGTCACCTAGGAACTACTCGTAATTTGATTTTAAATACTGGCAATTTTCATTTAGTTGCCACACTGTAACGCACGCGCGTTGGACCGCGCTTCTAAATGACAGAGAAGTTTTGAAACCAACCGTTATTTTGTTTAGAGCAGTGATTCCCAAAGTGGTCCAGGTGGAATTCAGAATTGAATCGTAGCTTGAAATGGCTTTAGCCATGTTTAGTGACCAGATCTGAATAGCCAGGTACTTCCCCACCTTCCTCTTCCCCACCTCTTTCCCCTCCCCACTACCTTCGGCCTCACAACATACCCCGATTGGGGATGCCACAGTCCCACTGGCTCCAGACGGGAGCAGTTGGGACTCTTGTGCGGTATTCATATAAAAAAGGGTGGACCCCTAGGGGTCCACGGGAGACCAGACGGGGGTTCACGTAGGGGCGATAAAGAAATGGGGGTCCACAAGTTGTAAGTGGGGGTCCACTGGTTGCGATTGAGACCCATCCCGTGCCCCATATCCTATCCCATACCACCCCCCGTCTCATATCCCATTACGCCCCCTCCATAACAGAGCGACTGGCGTACAGCGCACGTTGTTGTGCCGGTTATGCATGAGATCTTAAAACACCCAGTTAGGCAAGGGAGGGGGCGTAATGGGATATGGGTGTACTGTACTGGGATGGGAACGTACCCATACCCCCCCCCGTCCCATATCCTATTACGCCCCGTCCGTCATGGCAAATATAATCTCGAATACTGACCCATTTTGCCCCCGTTTGAAAAAGTCGTAGATCCGGTACCGTTCCTTTGTGACAGATCACAGCTCGCCATTCAATATTCAGTACAACGCGTGTCGAGTTTTGAGTTTTGGGAATATGGTAGAAATGTTTCAGCAGGGGGTCCACCATGACCATTAAAATTTTGAAAGTTTCCGAACATATATGAACTTTTTTTATTTTTTATTAAAACGATACATAAAATATGAACTCTTCAATCAACAACATAATGTTAGCAATACGCCAATAACTAAATAATCCATTGATTTTATGTATGTTTAAATGTATTTCCACTTGTTTGTACCTCACGTATGTAGCGTATGACGTATTCTTCCTTTACGTCAGTGGCACTACCAGTCACAAAGAGGTGACGATAGGTACCTCCCCGTGTGACGTTGACCTAACTTGATGCGATCAATGTGATGTATAATTTTCACCTATTGTTCTGCAAATTATTATTGAAATTGGACCACTTATGTTTAATAATTTCACTAGAATTTCACCCTTGGTATCGTTGGCACAAAGAACACATTTTTATTAACTTTGCGGCTCACTTTGTACGGAACGAATTCAGATATGTTTATACAGAGTGTACATTTTTTAAACCAATTTTAAAAATTAGCACTACCTAATAATACAAAATGATTTTTTTTAGAATAAAAGAAAAACAGAATGCTTTGTTTGGAAAAATGCCTTTTTTGTGAACGTTCAGAATTGAATTTGGACCAGTCAGAATTCGTACAAGACAATGCTTGTTTGTGAATGTGTGAATGAAGCAAAGGAGGTGAACCAGGAAAAATCCTTGTGGCGTTTAAACTTTTATTAATTTAGTTTAAAAACGCTTTGGGAATTTCGCATTTTATGTAGAGATTGAATTATTTGCTAATTCTGTACAAATCGCAAGTGCGCCCCACGGTTGAATTTGACAGCCACCTCTTGTCTGTAACCCCAAAATATTTTGAAAACAACCTATGCATAAACGGGCTGCCCGTTTGATAGATTCTGCTATCTTAACAAAGGAACTGCAATCGTTAGAGCACAGACGTCGAGTGGGAATGCTGTCCTTGTTTTACCGGTAATTTAATGGAAGACGCTCCGAGGAACTGGCATCATTGATCCCCTCGGCACCGGTGCATAGTTGGGAATCACGGCATATACGCACCCAACGGTGACCGGACAACTCGGAATGAAACCAACTCAGAACGATCTCAGATAAGTAATTTAAAGTGATTAAAAAAAATTGGTTAAGTAGGTTACGTTAGGTTAGGGTTTTCGGCTAATTTAAAATATTTTTTTTCAAAGCTTTTAATGACTTTTCAAGGAGGTGATGAGTTGACTTTATTCTCAGTTGGCATGGAACCGCGCCCAACATATAAATGTACACGGTTTACATTTGTCACATAAGAATGGGTCATTTCTACGACTCGTTCTTGAGTTCAACAGCTCGGCTGTGGAACTGTTTGCCGGCCTCTGTCGCCTCCCTCGTACATCATGGGTCTCTTTCAAACCCATGTTGAAGGAAGTATCAAGTAAGGTTAACATCACCCAACCATAAAGACTGTCGAGATAATGTAAAAAAAAATACATTTTTTTAATTTTACCAATATTATGTCTCCTCCCTAGAAAACTATGTAGGGCGTGCAGCCGAGTTATAAAAATTGGTTTTCATAAAATCATACTTAGCATACCAGCAGCATTCATATCTGCATAGGTACTTATAAAAAATTCGTTTTCATAAAATCTTTGATGTTAGATCTGTCTTTACTAAATTAATTTAATAATGCGTACATATTTATGCACCATCACGCGCATTGGTGACAAATTGGACATTAAGTTTTATGTTATCGACTGTTGGGTTGGTGGATGCAATCTGTGCCATTATAAATTGTTGTAAAAATTATCTAAGTAGGATAGAGCATTGAGCCTTGGACAAAAATGTGCATCAACCTTGGGGTAATTTTTCACAAAAACGACGTTAAGAAAACGATCCAATTATTGTTATTATAAAAGCCACTAAGCGCCCTTTTGCTCCCAAAAGTGATAAAATAATATAACATTTGTAAAACGTATTTCTGATGTTTCCAGAGGTGAATTGAATACAATTTCTTTAAGAAGTCTAGGTCTCCCAACAATCTTTGTGAACAGTCCTTCAGACTTAAGAGATAAATAAGTCTAGGTCTCCCAACAATCTCTGTCAACAGCCCTTCAGACTTGAGAGATAAACAAGTCTAGGTCTCCCAACAATCTTTTTCAACAGTCCTTCAGACTTAAGAGATAAACAAGTCTAGGTCTCCCAAATATCCTTGTCAACAGTCCTTCAGAATTAAGAGATAAACAAGTCTAGGTCTTCCAACAATTCTTGTCAACAGTCCTTCAGACAATAGATAAACAAGTCTAGGTCTCCCAACAATCTTTGTGAACAGTCCTTCAGACTTAAGAGATAAATAAGTCTAGGTCTCCCAACAATCTCTGTCAACAGCCCTTCAGACTTGAGAGATAAACTAGTTTAGGTCTCTCAACAATCTTTGTCCACAGTCCTTCAGACTTGAGAGATAAACTAGTTTAGGTCTCCCAGCAATCCTTGTCAACAGTCCTTTAGACTGAACATTTTACATACAAAAGTCAATATTTGGATTTGAGGCCAAAATACAAGACCAAACTGAATAATATTTTTTAATCAAAAGGTTTTGCAAACATCTAGCAGGGATATGTAGGAACTATTTTATTGAATTTTTTTTTAAATTATAAAAGATAGGCAAATAAAAAAAATCAATTTTTTCCTGAATTTAGAGGCGACTACTGGGTTAATATAATGAAAAATAAATAATTCATTGAAATTGTAATTTATGCACGACAATTTGTGTTAACATAAAATTATTTTTTTAAATATTATCATTGACTCACAAAAATGCCAAAGTTAAATTATCATTGACTCACAAAAATGCCAAAGTTGCCTCTAAATTCAGATATATTTAAATTTATTTTTAATTTATCTTTATTTTATAATTTAAAACATAATTAAATAAAGTAGCACACATCAGTACTAGATATTTGCTATATATTTTGATGAAAATAATAAATTCCTTCCCAGAATTTACTCTCCTTGTCCTAAGGACCTTCCACACAGCATCCCTTAAGATGACGTACGACCTCAGGGAAATTATTTTCCTCATGACCCCCTGTGTAGACCTGATGAAAAAATATATATAGTATGTTTGCGGCACGTTCCAGAGTGAAAGATACTCTCAGCATAGACCTGGTATAATACCACCATTCAGAATTAAAAAATTGGCTCGAAATGGCTGACGAGATTTGAGGAGCCAGATACTCCCCCGCCTTCGTATTCATCCACTCCCCACTACCTTCAGCCTCACAACACACCCGAGTTGGGGATGCCACAGTCTCACTGGCTGCAGACGGTTGGTAGCAGTTGGGACTCCTGTGGTATTGACATAAAAAAGTTGCATTTTATGCAAGCACTGAATATGGCGATTTTTTCCTAAGCCAACTGCATATTTAAGTTTATCGTATTTTGTTATTAATTTAATATATTGAACACTTAGGACGGGTTGTTTCAAAAAATTTGATGAGTTCATCAAATTTTTGAAGTTAATTTTCAGGTTCTGTCTAAGTTCTTTTCGAGTTCTGTTTTTTTATCATCATAGGCCAGCTGCTTCACAAAACTGAAATCATCACAGAACTTGAATAGAACTTACACAGAACGTGAAAATTAACGTCAAATATTTGACGAATTCGTCTAATTTTTTGGAACAACCCATCCTTAGTCATTGTAAACTGTTACTTATTCCTTGGCAATCTGCGGTCATCCTAGTGAACGACGAGAAGTTAGGGATCGTCCATTAATCACGTGATGTTTTTTAGCAACTTTTTAACCCCTCCCCCCTGATGATATGTGGTGAGGTTTTAGACTAACCCCCCCCCCCCCCCCCCCCCGCCGTACCGAAATCTCGTACAAAGTATATTGAAATTTTCAGAATATTTTTTTAAGGCAAAAAATACGCGGCAACGATTTACGCATGTATTCGGCGTCGAAATCACAGACTTACTGACGACTGGTGAACCGAGCGCTTGTCGCAACGCGCGGGGAAATCGTTGCCTGGCAACGGTGAGTCAAGGCTACGTGCTGCTGTTTGGTTTAGAAATCGTGCGTTCAACGAAAAATAAATACACGTGATAACTCATTATATCCCCCTCTCCTGGTGATATTTCGTGATTTTTTTCCGAACCCCCCCCCCCCCCCCCCTCCTTTCTGAGCCTCACGTGATTAATGGACGACCCCTTACCGAAAATTATCCTACCAATCCTTACCAAACGACTAAGCTGGGAGGATTGTGACGTCCTGTATGTGGCGTCCAAACTGTTCTAATGATACGGTTGGTTTCCTCAGGTCCGAGGGACTGAGGACTGACTCACCCGGCCTGGCTGACGTCTAACTTGACTCGGGCGCTCGGGCTGTCTCACTGACTCACCTCCCCGCTGCACTGGTGTGTGTGAGCGTGTGTATACAGGGTGTGTGTCTGTGGGTGTGTGCGGTGGACACCGGAGGAATGCTCCGCCATCTTGCGCCGGAAATGCCGATACGTCTGCTTTATTACAATAACAGAGGCAGCAAACCTGTGGTACGCTGACTTTTTTTTTAAACACGGTCAATGAATAAGAATCGCGATGTCATCTTTGGGGATGCTTTATAGAGGGTCTTTTCAGGAAAGGAAGGAGAGAAAGTTCTGGGAAGGAAAGGGTATGAGAAGTGGGTAGGAATCTGGGGGTCAGTATGTCCAAGAATGAAGGACGTATGAATCCGTCGTTCTCACTGCGGTGCAAGGCGACATTCCGAGAGAGTACGGCTGGAAAAGTCAAAGGGGCTACCTCAACTACCGCAGATGCTTTCGCCACCAAGACCCAGACAAACCTCAACCCACGAACCCGGGCACCCCTGCTAAGTCACCAAAAGTAGCGAACCACTTGGGTTGACCTATGGCAGAAGTGTTGAATCCGCCTTCAAGCACCCCTGCTAAGTCACCAAAAGTAGCGAACCACTAGCGAACCACCACGGGGTGACCTATGGCAGAAGTGTTGAGCCTTGAAAAGTGTGCTCACAATCAAAGCGGCCAATGCGGTAAGGTTTCATTCTATCTCATTCTCTCGCAGGCTAAGTCCTAAATTCTGTTTGTCTCTTTTTAGTGTCGTTTCCGTTTCATCGAGTTTCAAATCTCAACGGTGCTAAAGAAGTTTCACTTCAAAAAGTTTCCTAGAAACATGAAAAAGTATGCTCGTTTGTAATATCGCTTTCCTAAGACTACCTTAATAAAAGGTTAAATTTTCGGGTTATTTATATAAGCGAATATTTTTTAAAGAAATTGGTTGACTATCCCTGTCCTACGCCAACTCCCATCAAAATGAGTAGAGCTTGGACAACCAGAGATTCCAACGGGCGGACCCTGAATTCTGGCCTTGATAGATAGGTGCACCACGCAAAAGATTTTATAAAACAGCTAGAATTGCAGACATAAAACATAAAATCTATCTTTCTGTCCCTACAAAGCTCTCAACTTTATTCCTTACTTTTCAACCTGAAATTTCTTGGAGGAAACTCAATTATTTGCAAATTGCATCGATTTCCATCGGGAGCAATGGGGCTTTGAAACAGAGAATACACCATTATGATTGTTCCAGATCTTTCAATAAAAATGTGCTTTTTGACACTAAAGAGGTTGTTAATTAGTTAATGTTAGATATGTGAGTTAGTTAAAAGCTTCTAAGATTCGCACATAGATGGCGGTGCTAAACCCTTTCCCAAAAGTCCGCAAGATGGCGGCTGGATTAGTTATGTGTTAGTGCTCCAGAGGGCCGAGGGCCGAGGTCCAGGAAACACGGCGGTAATCAGATCTATTTCAGCTAGCTCCTAGTTAGGTTGGATCCCAGATGAACTAAAAAGAACTCTATTCTTTCCCAAGAAGTAATCTCCTTCCAAGACGAGTTGGAGAACCTGATTGTGTGAACACAGCAGTTGATGAGGTCTTTAATCATACGTTGTCATAATAACTAGTGATTTTCGTTTCTCCAAGCTGGAAAGGAATCAATTCAAAGGATCGCGTGTTTGATTTATTTCAATTCTAGGAGCTTCTCCTTCTTTCAATAAGCCAGTTATTTGCATAAGGTACGACATTATTAAAAAAGCTTAGTATATTGATATTGATTGGATAACCAACACTTCTGCCATTGGTCACACTAAGTGGTTCTCTACGTTTGGTAACTTAGAAGGGGTGCCCGAGTTTATGGGATGAGGTTTGTCCAGGTCTTGGCGGCGGATGCATCTGACTACCAATTGCGAGGCAGACCAGATCGGTAAAGACTGGTTGAAGGAGACCTTTTAACCTCTCTAGAAAGGCCCTCTCGGAATATGTCACTGCACAGTAGTGGGAGGGATTGATTCATTCGTCCGTCACTCCTGGACACACATACCCCCATATTCCTGCCCACCCCTCATACCTTTATTGTTCCCAGACATTGACCTAATATACCCTAGACAAGCCGTCTCATAGTAAAAATCAGAAAAAAATAACCCCAAGTATCAGTAATTTCGCAATACAACTCTCCTTCGAATTCCGCCGTCTAGCATGCGAACTCTCGGCAATATAAAACTGGGCACCGCCGAATCCCATTGTGTGATTTGTCGAACTAACACTTCCATAGGTGTTCACGTTTTGCATGCGTGACGTTTCGGCAAGCTGTGTTGTATATAAATGGTTTTCAAAGTGGGGATCGCGAGACGTTCATAAATTTAATTAGACAAAAAAAATTTTTTACTTTATTATGACAAGCGATTCAATTTCGGAGGCGAGTATGGGTACCGCCGCCTCGGGAACCATTTTTTGGTAACCAACGCCTCTGCCATAGGTCACCCCAAGTGGTTCGCTACGTTTGGTGACTATGCAGGGGTGCCCGGGTTCATGGATTGAGGTTTGTCCGGGTCTTGGCGGCGGATGCGTCTGATAATTTTTAAATTTTACTTTTCTGATGAACCGTATGGCTCGTTGTCAACCACCAAGCAGCAATTTCGTCGAAGTGTCCTGTTGAAAGCGGTGTACACTGCAAACCATACTTTAGATTCGTGTACAAAAACTTGTACACAGTCCCGTATATGTATATATTGATCATGAGTTTTAAAATAAAAAAAATCCATTCATCGTTTGCTTAAAAATAATTACGAAAAATTGACCCTTTTACCGCCCACGCACCGTGGGCTGCCCAGGTTGGCCGCTTATCATTAACTCAGTAATGAGCAACCAGCAGCCCGCAAGCCCTTTTACTGCTTTCTGGACTTTTGGCTTTTTTTTTTTTTTTTATGTGAAATACCGCACAAGAGTCCCAACTGCTCCCGTCTGGAGCCAGTGAGACTATGGCATCCCCAAATGGGGTATGTTGTGAGGCTGAAGGTAGTGGGGAGGGGATGGAGATAGGGAAGAGGAAGATGGGGAAGTAGTACCTGGCTATTCAGATCTGGTCACTAAACACGGCTAAAGCCATTTCAAGCAACGTTTCAATTCTGAATGGTGGTCTTACACCAGGGCGATACTGATAGTATCTTCCACTCTGGAACGTGCCGCAAATATACTATATATTATTTTAAATGAATAAATTGTGAAATAACACAAATTAATCAAATAAAATTTATTTGCGCACGCCGGGTTCGAACCCGCGACCTTCGGATTGTGAGTCGAGAGTCTTGCCTCGGGACCACGGAGGCCGTCGACCGTTGACTACAAAAAATATCAAAAAAATTGCGCTAAAAAATATTCAAAGACTTCTGTTCTGTTTTGCAAAATGTCTTAGCCGAAAACTATAATCTTTCTTAAAAGTTTTGAATCAGCTGCTCAATCATTAAGTTTTTTTTGTGTATAGGTAATAATTAAAAAATGACAGAAATTCGTAGTTAATTAAAGCCCGTTAGTAAGCGCTCAAAAAGAAGAGGAAGATGAGATATGTAAATACGAATGTTAGAGGGAGCGCGAAAACGATAATATTTAAGCTAAATTGTGAAAATGTTTAATAAAACATGACTCGTTTAAACTATTTTAAAATAGAACCAAAATCTCGCGGGAAATGTCATAGCTTTAAAGAAAAAAATTAATTATGATTTTTTTCATATATATACATAACTTGTAATGTAACAATAATAATAATTTTCGAAATATAAAATTATACGATTTTCTTCTATCGGAAGAATTTCATTCAATTACCGTTTCGGCGTGGCAAATGTATAGATATTATCGTCAAAAACAACATATATTTTTTTAGAAACTTAAAAACTTTAAGTGTTTTAGAGAAATATGTTGTAAAACGGTAGAAATTCGGAATGCTATGGCTTAAGATAGGTTAACTTTCGACCTTAATTGAAGAATAGTGCAGCGGTTTTTTGTTAAGATCTGCGTTTAATGTATTTTAAAGGTTTCCGTTTTATACAAACCGGGTCGCGTTTTTAAAAAGTTTAAAAACCACTGCCATTTCGTGCCGCAAGCCCTTCGTCTATGTGTTAGTATCGGTGTGTGGTGACGTCACAAGCATTTGGGTGATAAAGTGACGTCAGAAACTTTGCTTGCCAAAAAAATAATACGTCAATATTATTACATTTATTAAAACGCTGCCTTAAAGCTATCTGTAAGGCATAATTTTTTTTATGTATTCAGATAGCGGGTTACATTATCCAAAAAAAAGTCCGCGGACTGTACCTTGTACAATATTCGGAAGTAGGATATTTTTGTGTTTGAAAAAATTAATTCCTTCAGGACGGCTGGGACAGCAATTAGTTTCAGTGTGGACCGATAAAAGGTAAAACACAAAGCACTATGCGATCCAAATAGTACGAAACAATGCTCGCACTTTTTCATAAATGGGCCTTGAGCCAGTTTTATTTGGTTTCTGGCGTCATTTTTAATTTCACAGGGCATGTCTTGATATACTTGGTCGAAGTTCCCAGAACTTCCTCTCATTCCTTTCCTAAAAATATCCTCCACACAGCGTCTCCAAAGAAGACACAGGGCCCGAGGGGAATTATTTTCTTTAGGGCCTCCTGTGTGGAGCTTACGTAAAAAATATATCGACAGTTAACCGACTCTACACAGCATCCTCTACGATGACATTATTTTTCTCAGGGCCCGATGTAAATTATATACAGTATATTTGTGGCACGTTCCAGAGTGAAAGATACTCTCAGCATAACCCCGGTGTAAGACCACCATTCAGAATTGAAACGTTGCTTGAAATGACTTTAAGCGTGTTTAGTGACCAGATCTGAATAGCCAGGTACTTCCCCACCTTCCTCTTTCCCATTTTCTTTCCTTCCCCACTATCTCTTACAACATACCCTAATTGGGGATGCCATAGTCTCACTGACTCCAGAAGGCAGCAGTTGAGACTTTTATGCTGTATTTACATAAAAAAGGCTAACAGTAAATTGCTTGTTTGTAAAACCTAGCTTAATTAAACCCAGCTTATCTAGCAGTGGATAGATTGGTGCGTCGGCTGTGCACGGAATTATAAGCATATTCTTGTAATTTCGCGCTTGTTTTGGAAAAATTCTAAATGAATCCATGATACAAGCGCTTTTCACGATTTGAGATCCTGCGCTATAATACTTAAATACATTAATTGAACAACATAATTTGTGCAATTTTTGTTTGTTTTTAAGTTTACATTCGTAATAATTTAACGCGTGGGCTTAATTTTAGACTCTAGGTATATAATATCACAAACCTGCGTAGGTTTACCGAACCTGCGTCATCATAATTGTAATGCAATAACACGCACTTACGTATTGAAATCATAAAAGTGAAACATGATTCATAATATCGTATTTCTAGTCAAAATATAGGCATATTTCCATCGCGATACTGATATTTTATGAAATTTAATTAACTGTCGTTAATATTTACTGCATATATCCATTTCCAATGTTTTAATATGTTAAAAATAATATATTGTTTATGGTTTAAAATGTTAATTGGTAATTAAATATTATAGCTTTATAGGTGTGTATCACAAGTAGAACTTATTTATGAATAGTTCAAAGTAAACCAATCCGACACACCCATCTACTATTAATTTGAGACAAACTGATACCTAGGAACCAAAAATCAATGACTTTAAGAAGGTAGGAAAGAAAATCTCCCCAAACCTAAGCGGGCAGTAGACCTCGCATCCAAAAAAGTGTGTTTCTAATCCAACAAATCCAAACCAAATTTTTCTCTGAAATCGTAAGATTTACCACGAAAAAAATTTCAATTAGGATTGAGGAACTCCAGTAAAAAATATTATGGCTTTAAACAATATATTACATATAGATCAACCAACACTGATTCGGAATAAATAAATTTTAATTTATGATTATCATCATCACTCTTGGCTCTACAACCCCTGGTGGGTCTTGGCCCCCTCAAGAGTCGTCCTCCACTCATCTCGGTTTTGTGCCAGTTCTCTCCAGTTTAGAAGCTCCAAGGTAGATATGTCTTTGAGGACGTTGTCGCTCCATATTAATCTTGGCCTTCCCAGGCTCCTTCGCCCTATCGGTCTTGAGTTCAGCCGGGACTTTGGTGCTTGATGCTCGGTCATTCTATCACGTGACAACACATGACCCAGCCACCGAATTCTTCCCAGTTTTATAAATTTTGTGACGTATAGCTCCTTAAGCAGAACTCCTTATATACGTAGAATTTATAAATCGTCATTTAAAAACGAATAAAACACTCCACTTTAAAACACACTGTTTCGTTAATTTATGATTTTTTTATATGAATACCGCACAAGAGTCCCAACTGCTCCCGTCTGGAGCCAGTGAGACTATGGCATCCCCAATTGGGGTATGTTGTGAGGCTGAAAGTATTGGGGAGGGGAAGGAGATGGGGAAGAAGAAGGTGGGAAAGTGCCTGGCTATTCAGATCTGGTCACCAAACACGGCTAAAGCCATTTCAAGCAAAGTTTCAATTCTGAATGGTGGTCTTACACCAGAGGGCGTTACTGAGAGTATCTTCTACTCTGGAACGTGCCACAAATATAATACATATTATTTTTAATGAATTAATTATTGTGAAATAATACAAATTAATCAAATAACCGGGTTCATGGTGGGAGGTTTTCTAGGTGGATGACCAGGACATACTGAAGCCCAGATTCCTACCCACTCCTAACACCCTTTTCCTTCCCAGAACTCTCCCTCTCCTTCCTTTCCTCAAAAAAACCCTCCACACAGCATCCTCAAAGATGACATAGGCCCTGAGGGAAATTATTTTTCTCAGGGCCTCCTGTGTGGAGCTCATGTAAAAAAAAATTATTTGCCACGCCGGGATTCGATCCCGTGATCTTCGGATTGCGAGTCAAAAGCCGCTAGACCACGCTGACCGCCAGTTAAAATTAAGTATTTAGAGTTCAGCTTTAAAATATTTTTCGATGCCGAATTGGGTTGAAAAGGAGATAAGAATTTAAATGGATAAATGTCCGCTAAACGTATGTTTAATTTATTTTAAGTAAAACCACCTACATAATAAACGGAAAATGTCGCTTGAACAATGATGGAGGGTTCGTCTAACAGAGAAAGTGTCCGCGAAACATTTATGCATTCATCTACCGATCAATTCACACCGGTCACTGAACAACTTTTTTTTATTCGTGTTACTTGTTATATTCTTGGAAGTGTTTTAGAATATTTTAGTACCTACCCACCAATGTTGACATTTTCCAATTTCGTGATTTCTGGTTTATTAGGTAATGAAATTTATTTCGAAAAATTTACTGTCGAATGGGTTTCTAATTAAAATAAATGACGTTGTTTATATACCAAACACGGTATACTACTGATAACTACATGTTTTCAATCACATTAATAATATCATCATCATCATCATCAATATATTAATACGTGAAGCCAAAACTTTGTACCCCTTTTTACGAAAATTGCGCGGACGGAGGAGTATGAAATTTCGCACACTTATAGTTTATATAGAGGAGGAGTGCAGAATGCTAATATTTTTTAAAAATCATGCATAAAAATAGATTAAATCAAAAACAAAAACATTACACACACTACCATGTATTTGACACACACACTCGCGTCTTTACTCTATTGTTTATTGTTAAAGTCTATGGTCAAATTGAGAATAGATTAATATTGTTTGTCTTTAATATTATTTGTCTATGGTCTTACTGAATGTCAAACATAAAAAAACATTACAATTATGGTCGAATTTCGACCATTGGGCGACCACTAGTTCGTAATAAATTTGCCAATGATTTATGATTGCATTAATATATACCTAAATAAATTTAAAAAATAAAAGAAAAGTAAGTGGTCGATTTGACGGATGGATTGGATATATAAAGGGGGGTAAAATAAAGAGCGAGGTGTCTTAGGAGAAAATCTAAGATAAAACTACAAAAGGTAAAATTAAGCGATAGACTCTTCTTAAACTACAATAAAACATTTTACCTAACTTTTTATAAAAAGCAGTAAAAACAAACTCCCCAATAACCTTAAAATTATAATTCATAATGCTAACTGTAGGTAATCAAGTAACGTGCTCTTCTTGCTTTTAACTCGGAAAAGTTGAAAATATTTGGGTATTTATATTGATAAAAATTTTAATTGGCAATCACAAATTAATAATACCGTTTCTAAATTAAGATACATTACGTACGTATTTTACAGAAGTGCTCAATATTGACAAATCGAAAATGATTTATTTGTCCCTGGTAGAATTTTCACTCATGTACGGAATAATAGGATGGGGTGGTGCGCTTGATGCATTTATAAAACCTTTACAAATAACTCAATATTATATTATCAAAGTTATGTATAATAGAAACAGACTATTTTTGACAGATGCATTATACAAAGAAGCTAAACTATTCAGTCTCCGTAAACTATTTATACTACAAACTATGAAGTACGTCTTTAAGAACTCGAAAAAAATGAAAACAGAATCAACATTAGAAATAATAATGGTTTTATTACCCCCCAAACGAATACCAAACCGTTTCATTGGACCTCTACATTCAATATTTTACCGAAAAATATTCAAGTGACAACTAAACTTCAATACATAAAATAGTTAAAATTATGACTTAACAATGCAGATGTTGGAACATTATTTATTTATTTTATGTCACTTTATGTTTCTCACAAACATTACACTTATTATTACACTGTACACATTTTGTACAAAGTGTTTAGACAAATTTTAATCATGTTTTTCCTTTATATGCCCACTGTTTGTTCTTTCTAGGTACAATAATAAAATATATTTAACTATACTACTATATACTATTATTACGCGTAGGCTGCGCCTTAGTGGGTTCCCATTATTCTTATTATTTTCATAATATTGTATATGTTAAATGTAAAATTTGGGAAAAATAAAGGGAAAAAAAGTGTCGCAAAGAATCACCGCTAAAGTAATACTTTAAAAAATCTACCTTCTCAACAGAATCACTTTTTAAATTGTTTCCAGTGCCAAATGTCGATGACATATTTAAGTAAGCTTCCATTATAAAGAAAAAATAACAAAGAATTTTACAAACTAATGAGAAATAGAAACCAATTTATTTTACCTAATTTTAGAACAACTCAAATGCAAAACCGCTGTATTTGCCTAGCGTTAAAAAACTATAACAACATCCCTTCTGTATTGCGCTGTATCATCAACCAATCAGAACAAATAATAAAATTAAACGTTTTTTCAAAAAAAACTTACTTTAAAAAGTAAATATTTCATACGAAACTTCATAAACAAAATTTCATATTATTATAAACAACCAAAGTAAGAATCGTGGCTCCCTTGTCAGGCGCAAGAGCCCCTCTTTTCCGATGAGGTGTACATGACTAATGATGATCTTAAATAAAATATACATGCATGTATAAAATGTAACTCGTATTATTTATACTACAATAAAAAAATAAAGAAAGTTAAAATTAAGAAAAATCCTACGTATAACTATGTTAAAAGTATGGTAAAACTAAGTTAACGAAAAATAATATTAATCCAAGGTATGTTTTAAGGTTTTCATGGCCAAAAAGTATTTTTGTTATTGTTTTTGGGGTGTTATGCCGTGTTTCGCTACCTCCTTCTTTAGCCAACGTTTCGGACAGCGTTACAGTGTCCATCATCAGGGCAGATGAGTGGTGATCACTCATCTGCCCTTATGATGGACACTGTAACGCTGTCCGAAACGTTGGCTAAAGAAGGAGGTAGCGAAAAACGGCATAACACCCCAAAAACAATAACAAAAATATTAATCCAAGGTTAAATTAAGACTAAACTAAGGTAAATATAAGGTTTTGATTTAAGCTATATATAAGGTTATATTAAGAGTAAACTAAAGTTAAAATAAGTTTAATCTAAGTCTAAACTGAAGTTTAACTTAAGTTAAACTAAGTTTAAATTAAGATTAAACTATGGTTAAACTAAGGTAAAACTAGAGTAAAACTTAAATATTGCTTAAATAAAACTAGGGTTAAACTATGAACAATATTTTAATATTTCTATTTTTGAAACTGATAATTCATGGTGGAATTCCATTATAATATATTATAATAAAAACAAATATAAAACTTTTTTCCACTTTAAGTTTAATGACCGTAACCGGTTTCAGCTCGCTAGAGCCATCTTCAGACTGGTACAAAATATTCTTAATCTACGGTTTATATACATAACATTTGAGGGAGGGGAAGCGGGGTGGTCTTAAGGGTTTTAATCAATTATACTAATTACATTTGTTACTAAGTAGTTTTAGACTGTTGAATTTCTAAATATTTTGGTTATTCCAGTGAGTTAATTACCTTGGGTATGTAGCTCACTTCAATATTGTTTAGGAAAAACCTTACAAGTGGTATGAATTATTAAAGACCTAATTTTATTGTCAAATCGTTATTACATTTATGATGCATGGGATTTTTTAATAGCTTTTTGAAGGGATGCATGTTTACATTGGAGTAGGAATGGTCATTTTATTAGCTAATAAAATTAACTAACTAATAAATAATAAAATTAACTAACTAATAAAATGACCATTCCTACTCCAATGTAAACATGCATCCCTTCAAAAAGCTATTAAAAAATCCCATGCATCATAAATGTAATAACGATTTGACAATAAAATTAGGTCTTTAATAATTCATACCACTTGTAAGGTTTTTCCTAAACAATATTGAAGTGAGCTACAAACCCAAGGTAATTAACTCACTGGAATAACCAAAATATTTAGAAATTCAACAGTCTAAAACTACTTAGTAACAAATGTAATTAGTATAATTGATTAAAACCCTTAAGACCACCCCGCTTCCCCTCCCTCAAATGTTATGTATATAAACCGTAGATTAAGAATATTTTGTACCAGTCTGAAGATGGCTCTGGCGAGCTGAAACCGGTTACGGTCATTAAACTTAAAGTGGAAAAAAGTTTTATATTTGTTTTTATTATAATATATTATGAACAATATGGTAAAATAAGTTTAAATTAAGGTCTAACTAAGATTAAACTACGGTTAAACTAAGGTTAAACTGGGGTAAATCTACGGTTTTAAACTAAAATTAAATAGACTAAGGTAAAACTACGGTTAAACTAATGTCAATCTCGAGAGTTTGGTTAGGGAACGTGATTTAGGTGGAAAAGAATGGAAGGGAGGAAGGAAGGAAGAATTAGAGGTAGTTTTTGAGAGGAAAAAGAAAAGCAATATATAGAAAGGTTTCCGGTAGGATAAAGTTGGAGAACGGATCTGTGTTTTCTAAATCGATATTATTGAAAGGATAATTTTTTAAATTATTATTCGTGGTATTTTAGAAAATATTCAGTTTCTTTATTTTTGTTAAACGGAATAAAATGAAGTTCTAAAATTAAATCATGCAAGCCCAAAACTATTATTATAGTAATAATAATAATATTTAATAAATTAATTAAAACCTTTATCAGGTTTTGTTCTAGATATAGTACAGTATAGTATAGTACAGATAGATATAGTACAGTAACCCATTATGTACACATCTGTCTCTTTCTCCCTATTACTATGTAAGATCTTAATTTCATAGTTTCTCAATGTTCCTTTATTTTATATTTTGTCTCTGTACGTATATGTAGATACATTAGCTCACACAATGTATTTTTAACAGTTTAATTTTATACCCTGAAGATGGTTGTGTTAAGCGAAGCCGGTCGGTGTTATAAAAATTAAATAAATAAATCGTGGTCACAAATAACGTCCATTTTACATGTTGTTTTTGAGCTGAGCTATTTTTTTCCACAGCACGTGGGTATAATATTCAAATTCAAATTCAAACCCATTTAGATGACTTTTTACTTTTACTTCCTTACTACATATTATAAAATACTCATTAAAGCTCGTTTTCCTTAAAATATTTATGTCTTACATAGATCAAAGTTTATTATTCATATAATATACCAACATCATCGATTATCATAATACGGGCATGTGCCTAGCTTGCTAGTCGAAAAGTGTAATATAATGTAAAGAAAACAAACGACGGAAGCTCTAAAAACACATTTTATGGAATTTTTTCTGCCTGCAGATTCCAGATAATGTCTGCAATCCTTCTCTTCTCCTTCATCTCTCGTATTGGATATAATTTGACTATGTAAAAGATCATCTGTTCGATTAACATAGAAATCTCCCCATTGACGTCAGAAATATGCGGTTTATAGTGTGTGCTAAATTTAGACGCGAAATGTGCTGAAGTTATTTGAAAACTATAAATTGGTGTTATATGACTGCCAAATGTCAGCACGCACGTCACAGCAGTTAAGGCTGCTGGAGGCTGTATACGCAGAGATCTAGGAAACGATGGACCGTCTCTGACACTAGTAAAGCAACTACCGAGAGCTTGCCACTTCCCTCAGCGACGAGCTCAGACATTAGGGCTTCGCAACAACTGCTGAATTTTTTTCATACAAAAGTGGCGATTTAGATACTGCGAATCGGTTTATATTTATTTAAAGCCATAAAATGGCTTCAGTGAAATATGAGATTATAAGTATAAAGCGGTACACACGATGGTATCAGTATAAGAACAAAATAAGAAGGTATGAAAATAATACCGGTGAAGTGATACAGTTGTTATAAAAAGTACAATGAGATATATTGGAAGAAAATAAAGAAATGTGTACTCGTGTAATACTTAAAAAATACTAGGTTTATATAACATAAAACAAAGTATGATGTACGTACGATAAAAGATAGTATTTACGTATAGGATACAATTATTTAATGTGTGTTACAACAACAAAAAAAGAATGTTATAATAACAGAGAACATTTTATTTACCAGAATAAAAATATGTAAAAAAGGTGAAGCGAGTAGAATCGAGCAAAATTGTCAAAATCATGCGAATAAGCCACAAACCACAGCGGCCCTCAAAGCCAACATTACCCACGCCATCGGCCAAATTCAGCCTGATTTATGCGCCAGTGTCATGGAAGATTGGACATTTCGGATGCGCGCTACCCAGAGAAGCCGCGGCGGAATTTGAACGATTATATTCCGTACTGGCATCAATAGGCCTTTCAAATGAATAAAAAATTTCGATGATATCTCACAAACACTTTGTTTTATTTTAATTTAAAGATAGGAAGCGCTTAATCAAAGACCCTTACATCTATTAGCCAATACTTTCCTGATAGTTAAGATATTTGAAGTAAGTGGTTTAGAATCTGTAGTAAAATATGATATAGTAGCCATGCAGAAGAATAGTATTATGCTTGATTATTGTGATGCTATTATTGATTATTGTGATTGAGGAATGTTATTGTTATTATTGTAAATACTAATCTTGTAATATCAACGTGGCATTCGCGGTCTGGGGAAAAATCGTAAATTATCGTAGTTATCTGTGTGAGAACTCAGTTTGTTAGGCCAAACCGCAAAGCACATCGCTTTCACGTACTTGACTTATCTTTGCTTGCAGAGTGCTGAGATTTTCCTGTCCCCCACTTTAGCACTGCCTAGTATTTGTTTATCGTTATCTTTGCCGGAAATTATGTTAATATGGCGACACTTATATTACTACCTATATAATTACTATTAAAGCATTCAGCGATTCCCACATTATCAAATCTTGATAAGAAAATTAAAAATGAAGTTTTTTTACGAAATAAGTAAATTTAAATAAAATTTTACTTTTGATAATCCCCGTATTTCTATGTCGTTGTGGAAACATGGATACTTGGAGCCAGCGAAAGAAAGCTGATAGTCGTTCTCTAAATGAAGCCTCTGAGGTGAAGGAGCCAAAGGAAATTCATGCTCAGAATTCCATGGATAACTAGACGCACAAATGTCTCCATTCTTGAAGAGCTTGGCATCCATAGTAGGTTTTCAGCTATCTGCTTACAACGCGTTTTAAAACACTTTGCAGGTGTAGCTCACCAAAAACTCATGGTCATTGGCAAAGTGGAAGGCAGAAGAAGGCCATTAAGAAGGACTGGCGTCTGTACGTCGATGTCCGCAGTTCTCCATGCAGCGCAGAACTACTAGGAGTGGAAGAGCCTTGTTGTCCACCAAGGAAATTGGAGTAGGGTTCACGATCCTCAGCAATGATGAAACGACTTAAGAAGAAAAAAAAAGATATGCTAATACTTATAAGAACAAAAATGATTGCATTTAAAGGAAGCCTGGTTCCCAAGAAATTTGAACAAAATGGCTTTTACCAAACTGTTGCAGTACTAACTGTTGCTCTTACTCCTCCGACTACTAAGCGAAAGAGACAACAAAAATATTTGCACTAGTGTCAAATCCAAAGAGGAAATTTGTATGGACAAAGCGCCGCCTTATATCCTCTTAATTGAAAACTAATGTCAATTAATCCGTAAATAAACGACTTTTATTATTTTATTACCTGTCCCGGCTGGGCCGTAATTTGCGAGTTTTTTTAAATATATTTTATTTAGCTATAAAATGTCTAGATCATGTGTTTACGAGAAGTATTTTAATGTGTTCCATAATTCTACTTATACTTCACTGAAAAACAAACCTTTCTGTAGATTTCGTCACTCTTTTATTTATAATTGGAACATTGACAAGTCGGCGTCTATTTCTTCTTTACAGGGCGGGCCTCAAAAGCACCCTGCGGTCGACCTAAATACTAGAGATGGGTAAGTTCTGAATTTTGCCGGAGGGCTCCGAAACGTGCTTCCTTTTAAAAGAACTTGAGTTCTTGGAGCAGGTCCCGGGAGCCACTCTCGATTTGAGAATGGCTCGGACCGAGACGCACCGTTACGATCGGAGCCGGGGCTAGCAAAAAACTCCAACGCGCGACCTGCCCCCGACTCGCGAGTAGCTCGGACCGATACGCGCGGGTTCCACAGGAGCCGGAGCCCGCAAAAGAACTCGAACGCGCGACCTGCTCCCGACTCACTCGGACCGAGACGCACGGGTTTGACCTGCGCCGGTGAACCTGCGACTCGAGTGCGAGTGTCTCGGACCGCGCCGGCCGTGACTGCCGCGCCGCCGCACCCTACTCATCCGCTTCCCGCGAAGAACCCGAGTTCAAGAGCCCACTCCTGCTGATCCTATACATCGCTACCAAATCCTACATATCGCTATCTACAGAACGTGGAAAATAGTCGTCCTTGGCTTTATCTTAACTTCGACTTTGGATTTTCAATTACAGTACGAAACGTGGGTAAGTCGCCTGGAATCTTTCTCAGAGGAATCGTATCAATTAGTTCAGCACCAGCAGTATCCGTCTTGATATCGCCTCTGTGGTCTAACCCGAGGGGAATTGAACCGAATTATTAGAAAAAATAATAAACCTTATTTTATTTATTTATCATGTGAAACCACACCAGAGTCGCAATTGCTCCCAGTTGTCCAGAGCCGTGGGACTAAGGCCCGGTATACCAGTTGATTATAAGCTTGGCTTGGTTGGAATATCGACTTCAGCACAGCATGGAACATTATCGCTATTTTCATCTCTATTTTCATATCTACAACATCACAGCAAATAACATGGTTCATGTGTTGTTTGCACTGATGTCAATTGAAATCGTAAATATGAAAATAGAGATGGAAAAAGCGACCGTGTAAACCGAAAAAATTTGTCTTTGGTCTCTATACGGGAATCGGGCTGAAAAAAAGAGATGGTGTAAAACCTGCATTACAGTAGTTTTAGGTAATTTTTCAATTTAATTTGGAATTCATGTTTATTTTCGATAATTTTTAGTTTTAAAGGGAGGTTGTTGAAATAATTTATACCTAGAAACAGATAGGTATTTTGAAAATGCTTGGTATTAAATTTTGGGATTTTAATATTGTTTTGATATCTTGCTGATATATTGCATTGTAAATTATTTTACTGTATTTCTTTGAAAGTTTGTAGAATTGAATATTTTTTTCAATATATTGTCTATTGTAGGTACTTTGAACATTGAAAAGATTTTTTCAGTAGAAAATGCAGATGTTTTTTTCAGGATAATCTTAATTATCAATCTTTGAACTATTTTGAGAGGCTTTAAAATAACATCATATGTTCCTCCCCATCCTATAATACCGTATTGTAATGTAGATTGAACGATAGCGGTCGAAAGGTTGATAGATGGCGGTCGAAGTGTAAGTCGAAAGCCTTGATATCACAAATATTACGTGTATTGTCTATGAATTTAAAAAAGAAATGTGTTTATTTTTCCTTTGAAATACTAATTTTAAGTTGATTTTTTTGCTGGAGTCGTTCACTACTATTGATATTAACCGCTGAAAATAAGCTGTCCTGATGTTGAAACTTTTACAATCCCATATTAAACTATTTTAAATTGATTAGCAATTACTAACATCGTCATTTCCCATCGCTCGGTGAGTATAGTAGTAGTAGATTCTTACAAAATCAGGCAATTTGCGTAAATTTCAATCCGACGATTAACAACGATTGTTCCAACTGTTTTTATGGCACGGTATACACCGTGCCATAAATATGCCATGCCATGATATGGATTGGCTGATATCAGCCAATCCATATCCTCTTTATAAAAAAAATATTATTAAATCGTAAACATCTACTTAATTTATTTATTTATTTATTTCTATTCTTGTACATACACTTTACAAATAATTACATAGTTTACATAGATAATAGGTTATTAATAAGAAGAAAAAAACACATGTTAAAGATCCGTAACTGTTACTAACAAACTGTCAATTACTTACAAATAAGGGAAAATTTGCCAAAATTGGCAGCAAAGCAATCCAAGGTATTTTAAATAGTGCCACATTGTGGCAAAAATTATTTTGTTAATTTTTATCTTTTTATTTATTCATATGTAATTAATATTCATATATAATAACATATGTAATTATACCCTATATGGGATGTGTGGGATTGCACTCCCCTCCCCACATCCTGGAATAAAGACCTTATTATTATTATTATTAAAAGCGCTCCAGTGGTTATGGACAAAACTATATATTCATATTGCGTATGTACGAGCGCAAACAATTAATTAATCTTAACATTTTAAAGCATATCTTGTAAAAAGCGTTTTTCCGTAAAATAATGAAACTCATACAATTTATAAAAGATTAGATTATGAAATGTTTTAAGTTTAACCTCAAAATTCCAGTTCGTTTTCATATAGAACAAATGCTTACAGTCTAAGAAAATGCATAAGTTTTCACTGGAAAACTTATGCATTTTCCTATCTGTCTGTATAAAATTTATAGATGGGTACATCATTCGAAGAATTATTTAGAAAACTACACAATGTGTACTTTAAGTGCTGACCGATAAGTTTAAAACACTGCAGCTCGAAGAAGTTTACAATTATACAGATTTTTTTAATATGATATCATAAAATTTCAATATTTAATTTACAATGATCAAATAATTCATCTGACTTTATTTCCATAAAGACTAGGAGCCGAGAATGACAAACCCTACGTCATCAAACACGGATGAAACTACTTTGTTGTGAAAATGGACATTTAGTAAGCCTTAAGAAAGCTGGTCTGCCGGTGCGCTTCTTGGCAGGTTCCACGCAATCATGGAAATAGTGAGCGATTTTTTTCGAAAAAATTAGGTCATCGAAAACACGAGTTCTACAAATTAAACTGGGTAAAAATAAATAATGAAAAAAAAATAATAAATTATATTGTTATGTTACAATATTCAGTTTAAAATATTATTGTCATCTAGCGATATTACCTCGAAGCTTCGTGATTTACGCAATAAACCCACAAGCGATACTGAGATGTTCACCGACTCACCATGTTTAGTACTTATAATTAAATTACACAGATGGCGTTAGTCATAGCTATTTCTAAAAGCATTTTTTCAGAAAAGAATAATATTGTCTTTCTGAGATATGTTTTATAATCCATATCCATACTAATATTATAAATGCGAAACTGCTCGAGTTTGTTTATGACCTTTTCGCGCATAACACAATATAAAGACTTTAATATTTCTTTCACCAATATAATGCTAAATTATATGCGCAGACTACAGGTTGTATATGATGGTAAGCTCTGACGTTATGAAATTATAAATATTAATCTATTATATTTGTTATACGTTTTCTGTCGCTATCAAAAGCGAGTTTTTGCTAACGTCAGAAAAAAATCTTTTCCATGGAAACAATGTTGATATATTTTTGGGCTCTATGCTCAGTAGGTAGGTTCTCAGTCTACTGGTCAGCTACTACTGCAGAAAATTCAAATATTAGAATTAGTTTTTTTTTTGGACAAGCTTGGAATAAATGTCAGATGAGAGTTCCTATATTAAAAATATAATTCGTAAGATTATAAAGACTGAATGATAGAGTATTTTTTAATTATATTAACGAACTTCCAAATATTTAAATAAAAATAAACATCCGAAATGTTTGTAAGCGCATAAATTCCGAACGAATGAACAAAATTGGATAAGTAATCCTTTTTTTCTTTGAGCTATAGCATTATGAAATTTAGGTGGTAGGCGAGATGTTTTAAAACTGAATGTAAGGGAATGAATATATGGAATGCGGGAGGGGATGGGGGTGCGGTGGGGGGGAGATAATTGATAAGTGCAAGCGCTACAGTAATTTCCCGTAATACCATGCGAGCGAAGCCGCGGGGAAAAGCTAGTATATTATATTTTAATTACGCAGGAAGTAGCTACTGTAAAGTAGCCATTACGAAACTCGTAAGCAACATTGGTCCACCCCCATGATAATATATTTACTCCACAATATTAGGTTACAAGACGCACATAAGGTTTTTTATCCAGTAACGATTTTTTCCTTATGATGACATTAACGTTAACGTAAATTCAGTCATTGAAATACAACCTTCAGAAGGTGATAGTAAAAAGGCCAAGCGAGCCGTAGTACTAGTTAGTTAGAATCATGAAAGGGTATTGTTATAAGCCCTAGCTAGTTAGAGGATTACGAAAGAATCCGTAAAATCAAAAAAAAAAAAAAGTTACAAGCCGCATAATATATGCCGCTTTATCACGTCACACTGCATAAGGGGCCATCCATAAATTACGTCACACCTTAAGGGGCGGGGGGGGGGGAGAGAAGTGTGACAAGCGGTATGGGGGGGTCTAAAAATCATTAAATTCTAGGGGGGAGGGGGTCTCACAAATGTGACAGAGAGGGGGTCAAAGAGTCATGAAATTCGTGTGACGTAATTTATGGATGGCCCCTAATGAATAGAATTTTTAGGCCTAGTTTTCACATAACACTTTATTTTATTTATTATTTATTAATCGGGTCAGCTCAAATCATTGTGCTTGCTAAAAAAACAAACACATAACATTGACATTTTATTTTGCAAACATATTTTCTAATATTTTTAAAAAGTACCTACTTACAATATTCGAACGCAAAATCAAGATCAACCGTTCATTAAATAAGCCAGTAATTTAACGAACGCCATTATTAAAAAAAATGTGTGTGTATATTCACAAATAACCGAAACTTATGTGGAGACCGCGCTAAAATTTACCAATCGTCGGTCGGAATATCTGTAGTTGATTGTGCTCGCAAATATTGATAACCAACCATAGATGACGAATTTGGTCAATATCGTATTGATGGGGGGGGGGGGGGGGCTTAACTGTCACAGATTATACCTTCGTTATTATTACATATTATACCTGTGTCATTTTTTATACACTCTTGTTTAGGAAGTTAAAAAAGCAATTATTTCGTTTTAAGTATCGGGATTCTTCCTTCTTGTATTCATTATATACTATCTCAACGCCTCTTAATTTTCTTTGGGTCTTCTACCGCCCCCCTGAAAGTCTGAAACTCTCCCTAATTTTCTCAGGTCTTCTACCGCCCCCTGAAAGCCTGAAACGCCCCCTAATTTTCTCAGGTCTTCTACCGCCCCCTTGAAAGTCTTAAACGCCCCCTAATTTTCTCAGGTCTTCTACCGACCCCTGAAAGTTTGAAACGCCCCCTAATTTTCTCAGGTCTTCTACCGCCCCCTGAAAGTCTGAAACGCCTTCAAAGGGGCGTTATCGCCCACGTTGAGAACCCGTGATGTAAGGTTTTATCGATCGTCCATTTTAGACATCCAGAAACTTTTTGACTTCAAATGTGAACGGGTGAATTATTTCAATATTATCTTTAAAATTAATTTGAAAATGACATGTTTTGTTTTTTATTTTAAGTTTCCTGAAATCATTTATAATATGACTGCCATCAAACTCTGCAATACCGAAGTATTATTCTAAAAATCTATTTATTTTGTAACTAAAAGATCGTTGTGAATTGCAGTGAAGTGTTATCGAGAATGGCGAGCCCCTGGGCCCTGGTAATCCTTGGTTTTTTATTTTCTCGCCGCATTATCGCTAATTTTACGTGACGTAAAAACTAAAAAAGTACTTGGGTTACCTTGTAGTTAGCCACACTAATTAATTAAAGATTTTATCTGACGGAATTAATTCCTTGCAAATTATATTCGGTGTCCAAAAAAATTTATTTCTGGAAAATTAAAACATTAATTTATTAAAATGTATGCTTCTTTGTTTGTCCCTTATGCGGTACCTAAACCATTCATCCGATTGCGATGTAACTTTGGTGATTTGTCGTGCGCATGCCGCGAAGATTTCTATACATACTGGTGAGCTCTGGCGTTATGAAATTTGTAAAAAATCAAAAGATGGCAGACAAGCTGTTTTGGAACTGAATGTACCCGGACAGAATGTATGGAAGCGGGAAAAGGGTGGGAAACCCGTGGTTCGCGGGACGGGAATGGGAAGGAAGTGTGAAGACGGGAACGGGAGGTGTGAAGGAAGGCGGGGAAGGTGGAGGGAAGTTACCCGTTTTTCTACAGTAGCTCCATTAAGGAGACCTGGGGGTGAATATGTCCAGCAGTGAATGAATCCATCCTTCCCACTGCGGTGCAAGGCAATGGGTCGAGAGAGTCTGGCTGGAGAGTACGTAATTGTGACATTTACATAAAGTAGATATATTAAATCACCATACTAGGCGGCTGCCTGTTTCATGGTGACCAATGTGGTATAGTTACTTCGTATGAAATATGAAGTCTAGTGTAAACATGGATTTAGTACAATTGATGCTAAAAATTAAAAATAATATAATAAAAAGTAGAAATTATAATAAGGAGTAAAAAATAAAGAAGAGAAAAGAAGTAAATTAGATTATAAAAATGTACATAAATTTCTTTTTTTATGTGTGCATGCAAGCACACATGCATATATAGGTGCACACATTTACACTTATATATACACATACATACATACATACATATGTCTTCAGAATTTCAGGAAATAGATTAAATTAACATTAAATATGCATTGTACAATAAATGTTTCTAGTTTAAATAATCATTATTCCCGGAAAAAAATTATAATTTCCAATGGCGGTAATTTCCGTGAATTAGGCTCATTATTTATTTTTGTTTATTTGTTATTTCTTGCATTCTTTAACAAAGGCAAAGGATTATTAGCATTACACGTTAGAAAAGACACTTGTTTTCGTATTTTACCCCCCCCCCCCCCCCCCCTCCCTCCGACCTCCCCCACCAAACTAGCATGCTCGCAAGATCTAAACAAGTCGATAGCAGTCACGTCATTAATAAATAACTAGCTTTGCCTGTTGCAGAGGCAACCAAGGGGTTAAACACTACGCGATTTGACGTGTGAACGCGGATGAAGCGAAGAGTGTGTGTTTAATAAAATAGGTGAAGAAAAAAACGATGTTTGTAATTTGTTACCCGTAACGTATAATAAAGTGTTGCAAAGACTCCTACCATTGTGCCACTTTGGTCGCCGACACTTTTAAAACGTCCCAGGAGCTTACCGCTCAATTCAGTACTGAAACAATCCAGCCGCCCGACTTAGGGCGTTCAGTATTTCATTTAATTTAAATTAGAAAAACCAATAGAGCCTAAAAGGGTCTTCGGAGTTTATCGTTCAATTTTTTCAGTCAGCCCTTCGGATTGTATAGGTCGAGACGCGTAATTTGATATCCATTTCGGGTACTGTAGGGTGTAATTTAAAAAAAAAAATTTTGGATTTTGAAAAAAAAAATTTTTTAGACTTTGGAAATTTTTGAATTTTCAAAAAAAAAATTTTGGATTTTGTAAATTTTTGATTTTTCAAAAAAAAATTTTTTGATTTTTGGAAATTTTTTTATTTTGAAAAAAAACTTTTTTGGTTTCTGGAAATTTTTTAATTTTGGAAAAAAAAAATTTCGGATTCTGGAAATTTTTTAATTTTGAAAAAAATTTTTTTTGGTTTCCGGAAATTTTTGAATTTTGAAAAAAAAAAATTTTGGTTTCTGGAAACTTTTTAATTTAAAAAAAAAAATTTTTTGGTTTCTGGAAATTTTTTAATTTTGGAAAAAATATTATTGGATTCTGGAAATTTTTTAATTTTAAAAAAAAAAATTGTTGGATCTCGGAAATTTTTGAACTTTTAATTGAAAGTAATTTTTCAAAAAACGGCGCTATAAAAATGTATTATTCAGAAATTTTAGAGACTTAAACTAAACCCAACTGGGGATGCCGTAGTCTCACTGACTCCAGACGGCAGTAGTTGGGACTCTTGTGCGGTATTCACATTGAATTAAATTTAAAATGTATGAACCCGCACAGTATTCAAAAGGTACCTACACCATTTGCAAAAAAAAATTGGACCATCTTTATTTAAATTTACTCATTTTATTAGAAATGTTCAGAATAAATAGTATCCGAGTAGGACGTTGTCAAAATAAATTCGAGTGCAGCTTACTGTAGTTTTTCAAAAAACGGCGCTATAAAAATGTATTATTCAGAATTTTTCAGAAACTAAAACTAAACCCAACTGGGGACGCCGTAGTCGCACTGACTCCGGACGGCAGTAATTGGGACTCTTGTGCAATTTTGACATTGGACTTTTACAGCCATTGTAATTGAACGATATATTTTTCTGCGAGTTTTGTATCATTTGTTGAAATAGTTTGAAATGTGTAAGAAAACACAGTTTTTTTTTCTCCGGACGTGAAAAATTAAGAAAGCATATTGTATTAATTAATCTTATCTTTCTTTTTATTTAAATTCATAATTTTTGTCAATGAAAGGATCGCTTTAACTCGAACAATTTAATTGCAGTAAAAAATTACAGAAAAATATATTCTTTCAAAGAATGGTTGTAGGTACTTATTTAATAATGTCCAAAGAAATCGAATCCTTACTAAACAATCATAAAAGAAAAGTGTTTAGCATTGTATTTGGACCCATCTTACTTCAAAAACGTTCCGATTTATTTAGTACTAATTTCCTTCATAACTACAAAAGTCTACATACCTGAAATAATGCATTTTGGCAAAAATTGCGACCATCCCGAGTGATTTCTTTTATTTCAAATCATTAATTTTTTATTTGATATCTGAAGGAAAGAACCGATGCGTAAGCCGGTACCTACCCGGTTCTTACGCAGACAAACAATATTGATGTAGGTACCTAAGCATTTCCTTAAAAAAATCCGTTCATCTTACGAACAAATTTGTAATAATTCAACGGAAAAGTACCTACCCTGTAATTAAACGTGTTCTTTTTATATGGCCAGCAATATATTCTCTTCTGTGGGATTTTCAAAGCACGTTATTTTTCTCAAACGTCATATTTTCCGTAGCGTATAGTGAAATATTTTTAATGGTTTGCGTATGTTACGACCGTTGAAAATGTTTTTTTAATCTCTCGACCTCGATAATATTCAAAAACATTACAGCCAGAATCGGTTTTCGAGCCGCAGAGGCGTTTTCAAATTGTCGACTCCGAAACAGGCTTGAAGCCGTTATTTTATACGGCTAAATCATAATTTTCTCCTAACTGACGTGTCTTGAAACTCAAGATTGTTTTTTATTATCAATTATTAGTCAATTTAATCGAATTTAAGTACCTACTCGACGACTTATTCTACTGGTCGCCAAATTTTTCACTTTCGACGGTAGTGAAATCTTAGCAAATGTCAAAAATAATGCAAGGTATTATGCAATATTGCAGAACATTTTGGATGAAATGCGTTACATGTCGCGGTTTTAAAATCTTAATAATACTCTCTACTACGAATCTGTCGTAAAACATCTCCGGCGGAAGGGTTATTTTTGACGCAATCTCGAATTCCGTGACGCACCTATAAAATGCCATTTTTCCCCAGCAACGCCGTAATATTTTTAAGAATAAATCCCTAGCAAATTGCACTTTGTATGAGAAAAAAGTCTTAAAAAGTCTTAAAATATCTTAAAAATCTTAATTTCTTGTCTCGCCAAAATGGTCTCTGCTGTCGGTGAAACTGGATAGGCAGGGTGGTCGATTTTTGCTTGAGGGGGGGGGGTGTACTGAATCGCATTTCAAGCGAAAGCGATCCTTAGGGTGGGCGAACTTGAGGGGCGGCAAGGTCGTCTTTTGACTGTATGACCCATGTGAGTTTTTCGAAAAACTGTGCATTAATATATATACTAGCTTTGCCTGTTGCAGAGGCAACCAAGGGGTTAAACACTACGCGATTTGACGTGTGAACGCGGATGAAGCGAAGAGTGTGTGTTTAATAAAATAGGTGAAGAAAAAAACGATGTTTGTAATTTGTTACCCGTAACGTATAATAAAGTGTTGCAAAGACTCCTACCATTGTGCCACTTTGGTCGCCGACACTTTTAAAACGTCCCAGGAGCTTACCGCTCAATTCAGTACTGAAACAATCCAGCCGCCCGACTTAGGGCGTTCAGTATTTCATTTAATTTAAATTAGAAAAACCAATAGAGCCTAAAAGGGTCTTCGGAGTTTATCGTTCAATTTTTTCAGTCAGCCCTTCGGATTGTATAGGTCGAGACGCGTAATTTGATATCCATTTCGGGTACTGTAGGGTGTAATTTAAAAAAAAAAATTTTGGATTTTGAAAAAAAAAATTTTTTAGACTTTGGAAATTTTTGAATTTTCAAAAAAAAAATTTTGGATTTTGTAAATTTTTGATTTTTCAAAAAAAAATTTTTTGATTTTCGGAAATTTTTTTATTTTGAAAAAAAACTTTTTTGGTTTCTGGAAATTTTTTTATTTTGGAAAAAAAAAATTTCGGATTCTGGAAATTTTTTAATTTTGAAAAAAATTTTTTTTGGTTTCCGGAAATTTTTGAATTTTGAAAAAAAAAAAATTTGGTTTCTGGAAACTTTTTAATTTAAAAAAAAAAATTTTTTGGTTTCTGGAAATTTTTTAATTTTGGAAAAAATATTATTGGATTCTGGAAATTTTTTAATTTTAAAAAAAAAAATTGTTGGATCTCGGAAATTTTTGAACTTTTAATTGAAAGTAATTTTTCAAAAAACGGCGCTATAAAAATGTATTATTCAGAAATTTTAGAGACTTAAACTAAACCCAACTGGGGATGCCGTAGTCTCACTGACTCCAGACGGCAGTAGTTGGGACTCTTGTGCGGTATTCACATTGAATTAAATTTAAAATGTATGAACCCGCACAGTATTCAAAAGGTACCTACACCATTTGCAAAAAAAAATTGGACCATCTTTATTTAAATTTACTCATTTTATTAGAAATGTTCAGAATAAATAGTATCCGAGTAGGACGTTGTCAAAATAAATTCGAGTGCAGCTTACTGTAGTTTTTCAAAAAACGGCGCTATAAAAATGTATTATTCAGAATTTTTCAGAAACTAAAACTAAACCCAACTGGGGACGCCGTAGTCGCACTGACTCCGGACGGCAGTAATTGGGACTCTTGTGCAATTTTGACATTGGACTTTTACAGCCATTGTAATTGAACGATATATTTTTCTGCGAGTTTTGTATCATTTGTTGAAATAGTTTGAAATGTGTAAGAAAACACAGTTTTTTTTTCTCCGGACGTGAAAAATTAAGAAAGCATATTGTATTAATTAATCTTATCTTTCTTTTTATTTAAATTCATAATTTTTGTCAATGAAAGGATCGCTTTAACTCGAACAATTTAATTGCAGTAAAAAATTACAGAAAAATATATTCTTTCAAAGAATGGTTGTAGGTACTTATTTAATAATGTCCAAAGAAATCGAATCCTTACTAAACAATCATAAAAGAAAAGTGTTTAGCATTGTATTTGGACCCATCTTACTTCAAAAACGTTCCGATTTATTTAGTACTAATTTCCTTCATAACTACAAAAGTCTACATACCTGAAATAATGCATTTTGGCAAAAATTGCGACCATCCCGAGTGATTTCTTTTATTTCAAATCATTAATTTTTTATTTGATATCTGAAGGAAAGAACCGATGCGTAAGCCGGTACCTACCCGGTTCTTACGCAGACAAACAATATTGATGTAGGTACCTAAGCATTTCCTTAAAAAAATCCGTTCATCTTACGAACAAATTTGTAATAATTCAACGGAAAAGTACCTACCCTGTAATTAAACGTGTTCTTTTTATATGGCCAGCAATATATTCTCTTCTGTGGGATTTTCAAAGCACGTTATTTTTCTCAAACGTCATATTTTCCGTAGCGTATAGTGAAATATTTTTAATGGTTTGCGTATGTTACGACCGTTGAAAATGTTTTTTTAATCTCTCGACCTCGATAATATTCAAAAACATTACAGCCAGAATCGGTTTTCGAGCCGCAGAGGCGTTTTCAAATTGTCGACTCCGAAACAGGCTTGAAGCCGTTATTTTATACGGCTAAATCATAATTTTCTCCTAACTGACGTGTCTTGAAACTCAAGATTGTTTTTTATTATCAATTATTAGTCAATTTAATCGAATTTAAGTACCTACTCGACGACTTATTCTACTGGCCGCCAAATTTTTCACTTTCGACGGTAGTGAAATCTTAGCAAATGTCAAAAATAATGCAAGGTATTATGCAATATTGCAGAACATTTTGGATGAAATGCGTTACATGTCGCGGTTTTAAAATCTTAATAATACTCTCTACTACGAATCTGTCGTAAAACATCTCCGGCGGAAGGGTTATTTTTGACGCAATCTCGAATTCCGTGACGCACCTATAAAATGCCATTTTTCCCCAGCAACGCCGTAATATTTTTAAGAATAAATCCCTAGCAAATTGCACTTTGTATGAGAAAAAAGTCTTAAAAAGTCTTAAAATATCTTAAAAATCTTAATTTCTTGTCTCGCCAAAATGGTCTCTGCTGTCGGTGAAACTGGATAGGCAGGGTGGTCGATTTTTGCTTGAGGGGGGGGGGTGTACTGAATCGCATTTCAAGCGAAAGCGATCCTTAGGGTGGGCGAACTTGAGGGGCGGCAAGGTCGTCTTTTGACTGTATGACCCATGTGAGTTTTTCGAAAAACTGTGCATTAATATATATACTAGCTTTGCCTGTTGCAGAGGCAACCAAGGGGTTAAACACTACGCGATTTGACGTGTGAACGCGGATGAAGCGAAGAGTGTGTGTTAAATAAAATATGTAGAGAAAAAAACGTCATTTGAATGTGGATAAAGCGAGGAGTGTCCGTCTACAAAGGGCACAGATAGTTGACAGCCCAATTGCGTACGCCTGCTCTCTGGCCGCTTCGGTCACCCGGTTCAAGGCGTTCGGTACGGGCCTTTTCTCGCAAAAGCAGGCCAAGTAGCTTCCTGCTCAAATTTTCACTGCGCCATTTGGGCTGTGCAGATCGATACGCGTAATTTGTTACCCGAAACGTATAGTTTACTGTCTTAAAGACTCTTCCCACAGTGCCACATTGGTCGTCGACACTTTTAAAACGGCCCAGGAGCTTACCGCTCAATTCAGTACTGAACCAATCCAGCCGCCCGACTCAGGGCGTTCAGTTTTTCATTTAATTTAAATTAGAAAAACCAATAGAGCCTAAAAGGGTCCTCGGATTTTATCGTTCAATTTTTTCAGTCAGCCCTTTGGATTGTGTAGGTCGAGACGCGTAATTTGATATCCATCTCGGGTACTGTAGGGTGTAATTTAAAAAAAAAAAATTTTGGATTTTGGAAATTTTTGAATTTTAAATTAAAAAAAATTTGGATTTTGTAAATCTTTGAATTTTCAAAAAAAAAATTTTTGAGTTTTGGAAATTTTTTAATTTTGGAAAAAAAAAACTTTTTTGGATTCTGAAAATTTTTTAATTTTGGAAAAAAAAAATTTGGATTCTGGAAATTTTTTAATTTTGAAAAAAAACTTTTTTGGTTTCTGGAAATTTTTGAATTTTGAAAAAAAAATTTTTGGTTTTTGGAAATTTTTTAAATTTGGAAAAAAAAATTTTCGGATTCTGGAAATTTTTTAATTATGAAAAAAAAATTTTTTGCTTTCCGGAAATTTTTGAATTTTGAAAAAAAAAATTTTCTGTTTCTTGAAATTTTTTAATTGTGAAAAAAAAATTTTTTGGTTTCTGGAAATTTTTTAATTTTGGAAAAAAAATTATTGGATTCTGGAAATTTTTTAATTTTGGAAAAAAAAAATTGTTGGATCTCGGAAATTTTTGAACTTATAACTGAAAGTAATTTTTCTAAAAACGGCGCTATAAAAATGTATTATTCAGAAATTTTAGAGACTTAAACTAAACCCAACTGGGGATGCCGTAGTCTCACTGACTCCAGACGGCAGTAGTTGAGACTCTTGTGCGGTATTCACATTGAAATTAAATTTAAAATGTATGAACCCGTACAATATTCAAAAGGTACCTACAACATTTGGCAAAAAAAAATTGGACGATCTTTATTTAAATTTACTCATTTCATTAAAAATGTTCAGAATAAATAGTATCCGAGTAGGACGTTGTCAAAAAAAAATTCGAGTGCAGCTTACCGTAGTTTTTCAAAAAACGGCGCTATAAAAATTTATTATTCAGAATTTTTCAGAAACTAAAACTAAACCCAACTGGGGACGCCGTAGTCGCACTGACTCCGGACGGCAGTAATTGGGACTCTTGTGCGGTTTTCACATTGAAATTAAATGTAAAATGTACGAACGATTAGTTCCCGTACAGTATTCAAAAGGTACCTACACCATTTCGCAAAAAAAAATGGACCATCTTTATTTAAATTTACTCATTTTATTAGAAATGTTCAGAATATATAGTGTCCGAGTACGTTGTCAAAAAAAATTCGAGTGCAGTTTACACGCGGTAGAAGTGAAACTTTTCCAAAACAATCTCAACTAATACTTGAAAAGTGAGGTCTGAGTAGCCCAGTAAATAAATGTACCCTCTGTAATATTTTACTCCTGCGTATTATGAGCTCCTGGTAGATTTTCAATATTGTACGTCACCCTTTTTGTCATTTTTTACAAAAACGGTCCTATAAAAATATAATTATCAAAATTATTGTGTACCTATTTTTATGAGGTGTTGCTCATCCAACGAATGGCTCCCTGAGCGGCAGTGCCAATGCCCGCCTCTAACGTTGAATAATTATCATAAAGAAGCAAAATACAAAAATAAGCGTTATGTAACTTTAATATTTAAAAAAAATAAATCCCTTAAATATCTAGGCTAAAGACGAAGGTAGCGCAACACGGCATAACAGCCCAAAAAATTATTACAAAAGAAATTATCCTTTCAACTTCAAATAATTTCATTACAAATTTCCAAAAAAAAAACATATGCAATTCTTATTTGATGATTCCGAATTGTTATGTGCAGGTACCTACCTACTCAAAATAGGCATTCCAAAACCGAGCGCCTAGCAACACTCGATACGGAGATCTTTTTTCGTGAATTGAGCAAATTTCTTTCGATACAGACGAACCTGCCGATTTGAACGGATTGAAATAGAACTACAGGCGTGTTCGACAGACATTTGATTTTGTTTTGTGTGAACGATCCGTACTTGTATTCCGCGCCGCTAGATGTCTCTGGATTGAAATCTTTAGTTGGCGGAGAGTGTTGCCTTCCGCCATTTGTAAAATTTCAGAATCCAGTGTGCCCAGGTGTGAGAAAATTTACCCAACCTGAATTTATATGTAAGAAAATCAGGTATTCTACTGGCCAGCTAAATCATGCACCCTCGAGCAAAGTGCGATTTTGCGAAACGTCAGAAAATATCATTTTTCCGCGCGCTATCGTGTAACATTTTGAATGGTGACCGACACATTTGTCGATTTTAAAAGTTTCCTTAACTTCTATTCTTCATATTTATCGAAAGACATCTTCGCCAGAATGCGACTTTTCGACGATATCTCGTACCGCGTGTCGTACCTATAAAGTGTCATTTTTTAGCAGCATCGCCATTAAAATAAAAGAATAAATTTCTAGCAAATTCGTTTCGCGTAAAGGAAATAGTGATTAAGATTTCTTATCTTTTTTGCAAATGCGAACCTGTCGGCGGGAAATATAACCAGGCCGATTTCTTCGTCGATGAGAGATTCAGCCGGAGGTTCCAGTTATCGCCGCTGATTTTGTATCAGTTTTTTCCGTTGACTTTTGGCGTTTCTAAAATAAGAATTTCGTGTGAGTTTCCTGTCTTGCGATAGTGGTCTCTGAGGTCGGTCAAACTCGAAGAGCGGAGAGGTCATTTTGGCGTGGGAGGCCTGCACTGAAAAAAAAAGCCCTGTGTTTCGAGCGAAACTGAACCTCGAAACGGGTAAAACTTAAGGGGCGGCAAGGTCGTCTTTTGCCTAAATGACGAAAAAAAAGTGAGTTTTCGAAAACTGTGCATTAATATATATACTAGCTTTGCCTGTTGCAGAGGCAACCAAGGGGTTAAACACTACGCGATTTGACGTGTGAACGCGGATGAAGCGAGGAGTGTGTGTTTAATAAAATAGATGAAGAAAAAAACGATGTTTGTAATTTGTTACCCGTAACGTATAATTTACTGTTGCAAAGACTCCTACCACTGTGCCTCTTTGGTCGCCGACACTTTTAAAACGTCCCAGGAGCTTACCGCTCAATTCAGTACTGAACCAATCCAGCCGCAACGACCAGGGCGTTCAGTTTTTCATTTAATTTAAATTAGAAAAACCAATAGAGCCTAAAAGGGTCCTCGGATGTAATCGTTCAATTTTTTCAGTCAGCCCTTTGGATTGTGTAGGTCGAGACGCGTAATTTGATATCCATCTCGGGTACTGTAGGGTGTAATTTAAAAAAAAAAAAATTTTTGGATTTTCGAAATTTTTGAATTTTAAAAAAAAAATTTTTGGATTTTGTAAATCTTTGAATTTTCAAAAAAAAATTTTTTGAGTTTTGGAAATTTTTTAATTTTGGAAAAAAAAATTTTGTTTTCTGGAAATTTTTTGTTTTTGAAAAAAAAAATTTTTGGATTCTGAAAATTTTTTAATTTTGGAAAAAAAAAATTTGGATTCTGGAAATTTTTTAATTTTGAAAAAAAACTTTTTTGGTTTCTGGAAATTTTTGAATTTTGAAAAAAAAATTTTTGGTTTCTGGAATTTTTTTAAATTTGGAAAAAAAAAATTTCGGATTTTCGGTTTCTTGAAATTTTTTAATTGTGAAAAAAAAATTTTTTGGTTTCTGCAAATTTTTTAATTTTGGAAAAAAAAATTATTGGATTCTGGAAATTTTTTAATTTTGGAAAAAAAAAAAATTGTTGGATCTCGGAAATTTTTGAACTTATAACTGAAAGTAATTTTTCAAAAAACGGCGCTATAAAAATGTATTATTCAGAAATTTTAGAGACTTAAACTAAACCCAACTGGGGATGCCGTAGTCTCACTGACTCCAGACGGCAGTAGTTGAGACTCTTGTGCGGTATTCACATTGAAATTTAATTTAAAATGTATGAACCCGTACAGTATTCAAAAGGTACCTACAACATTTGGCAAAAAAAATTGGACCATCTTTATTTAAATTTACTCATTTCATTAAAAATGTTCAGAATAAATAGTATCCGAGTAGGACGTTGTCAAAAAAAAATTCGAGTGCAGCTTACCGTAGTTTTTCAAAAAACGGCGCTATAAAAATTTATTATTCAGAATTTTTCAGAAACTAAAACTAAACCCAACTGGGGACGCCGTAGTCGCACTGACTCCGGACGTCAGTAATTGGGACTCTTGTGCGGTTTTCACATTGAAATTTAACGTAAAATGTACGAACGATTAGTTCCCGTACAGTATTCAAAAGGTACCTACACCATTTCGCAAAAAAAAAATGGACCATCTTTATTTAAATTTACTCATTTTATTAGAAATGTTCAGAATATATAGTGTCTGAGTACGTTGTCAAAAAAAATTCGAGTGCAGTTTACACGCGGTAGAAGTGAAACTTTTCCAAAGTGAGGTCTGAGTAGCCCAGTAAATAAATGTACCCTCTGTAATATTTTACTCCTGCGTATTATGAGCTCCTGGTAGATTTTCAATATTGTACGTCACCCTTTTTGTCATTTTTTACAAAAACGGTCCTATAAAAATATAATTATCAAAATTATTGTGTACCTATTTTTATGAGGTGTTGCTCATCCAACGAATGGCTCCCTGAGCGGCAGTGCCAATGCCCGCCTCTAACGTTGAATAATTATCATAAAGAAGCAAAATACAAAAAAAGCGTTACGTAACTTTAATATTTAAAAAAAATAAATCCCTTAAATATCTAGGCTAAAGACGAAGGTAGCGCAACACGGCATAACAGCCCAAAAAATTATTACAAAAGAAATTATCCTTTCAACTTCAAATAATTTCATTACAAATTTCCAAAAAAAAAAACATATGCAATTCTTATTTGATGATTCCGTGTTGTTATGTGCAGGTACCTACCTACTCAAAATAGGCATTCCAAAACCGAGCGTCTAGCAACACTCGATACGGAGATCTTTTTTCGTGAATTGAGCAAATTTCTTTCGATACAGACGAACCTGCCGATTTGAACGGATTGAAATAGAACTACAGGCGTGTTCGACAGACATTTGATTTTGTTTTGTGTGAACGATCCGTACTTGTATTCCGCACCGCTAGATGTCTCTGGATTGAAATCTTTAGTTGGCGGAGAGTGTTGCCTTCCGCCATTTGTAAAATTTCAGAATCCAGTGTTACCAGGTGTGAGAAAATTTACCCAACCTGAATTTATTTGTAAGAAAATTAGGTGTTCTACTGGCCAGATAAATTATGCACCCTCGAGAAAAATGCGAGTATTGCAAAACGTCAGAAAATATCATTTTTCCGCGCGCTATTGTGTAACATTTTGAATGGTGACCGACATATTTGTCGATTTTAAAAGCTTCCTTAATTTCTATTCCTCCTATTTATTAAAAAACATCTCCACCAGAACGCGCTTTTTTGACGATATCTCGTACCGCGTGTCGTACCTATAAAATGTCATTTTTTAGCAGCATCGCCATTAAAATAAAAGAATAAATTTCTAGCAAATTCGTTTCGCGTAAAGGAAATAGTGATTAAGATTTCTTATCTTTTTTGCAAATGCGAACCTGTCGGCGGGAAATATAACCAGGCCGATTTCTTCGTCGATGAGAGATTCAGCCGGAGGTTCCAGTTATCGCCGCTGATTTTGTATCAGTTTTTTCCGTTGACTTTTGGCGTTTCTAAAATAAGAATTTCGTGTGAGTTTCCTGTCTTGCGATAGTGGTCTCTGAGGTCGGTCAAACTCGAAGAGCGGAGAGGTCATTTTGGCGTGGGAGGCCTGCACTGAAAAAAAAAGCCCTGTGTTTCGAGCGAAACTGAACCTCGAAACGGGTAAAACTTAAGGGGCGGCAAGGTCGTCTTTTGCCTAAATGACGAAAAAAAAGTGAGTTTTCGAAAACTGTGCATTAATATATATATATATAAGAAAACATTACTATTTAATGTGGAGGACATAGATTTCAAAGTACCTACCCCACAGAATAGATATAAATATTGTCATAATTATTTTCCCTAGATTTCAAAGTACCTACCCCACAGAATAGATATAGGTAAATATTGTCACAATTATTTTCCCTAGATTTCAAAGTACCTACCCCACAGAATAGATATAAATATTGTCATAATTATTTTCCCTAGATTTCACAGTACCTACCCCACAGAATAGATATAGGTAAATATTGTCACAATTATTTTCCCTAGATTTCAAAGTACCTACCCCACAGAATAGATATAAATATTGTCATAATTATTTTCCCTAGATTTCAAAGTACCTACCCCACAGAATAGATATAAATATTGTCATAATTATTTTCCCTAGATTTCAAAGTACCTACCCCACAGAATAGATATAAATATTGTCACAATTACTTTCTCAGTAAATCGGTTTAACCGGTAATAAATCATCTTAGGTAACAGAAATTAAAATTGGGCGGGAGTAAATAAAATCATATAAATAAGTCGTCTTAACGTGGCCTAACCGTAGATTGAAAATGGCTTTGAACGCCAAAACAGAAATCACAATAAAAAATAAACTAAAATCTTGCATAACTTAATAATAAAATTATTAAAATTGAATGAAAACATATCGCTTTGTAAAACTTCACTTATTTTCAAAATTATCAACATGTCTCAAAACCAATGGTTCCTTCGTCAGGATAAATTAAAATTGTAATATTTTAATTTTGTCCTGACGAAAAAATTTAAGTTATTATAATAACATTAAAATTTTAAAAAATTAAATGGGGTTCACGAATTAAACACGTAAATAATTGAAAGGTTTTATTTCATTTATCATACTAGTCAATCAATGCAATGTATTGCATTGGAGTACTCTTGGAGGGTCTTTTTAAATAAATATACATATGGACGATGACATATAATTATATAATATAATGAAAGTTTTAGGAGGCGGATATGGGAACCGCCGCCCTGGGAACTATTTATTGGATAATCGACTGACGGATAACCTCTGCCTTAGGTCACCCCAAGTGGTTTGCTATGTTTGGTGACTTAGCAGGTGTGCCCGGGTTCATGGGGTGAAGTTTGTCAAGGTCTTGGCGACCGATGTATCTGCTGCGTACCGGACCGGATCGCACCGCAGTTGAAGGGATGGATTTATACATCCGTCACTCTTGGACACACTGACCCCCAGATTACTACCCACCCCTCATACCTATTTCCTTCCCAGAACTTCCTCTTCTTCATTTCCTTAAAAAAAAACCCACGCAGCATCCTCTGAGATGACGTGGGCCCTGAGAGAAATTATTTTCCTCAGGGCCTCCTATGTGTATCTAATGTTAAAAAAATATTATATTAAATTAAATCTTTTTAATTATAGCAATTTTTTTTTACCTTGTCATTATTTATTAACATGCATTTGAATTCAGTCCTGAAGATAAACACATTTGATTAAATAAACTCTATTTTGTTAACCTTCAGTATTTTAATAATAACAATGATAATATAATATAATTTGAAATGCTAAAATAAATTTTATTTATATTTATTTTTTTATATTAACTCCACACGGGAGACCCTGAGAAAAATAATTTCCCTAAGGTCCTATGTCATCCTTGAAGATGGTTGTGTGGAGGGTTCTTTTGAGGAGAAGAAGGAGTGAATGTGGGCCTTAAGAAACCCATGTTGTAGGAAGGAAAAAACACAGCGACCGGCCTCAAGAACGGTCGTAGTAACGACCCGTTCTCATGTGACTAATGTCAACCGTGTACAAATGTTGGGCGCGTGTTTCCCGACTATGCACCGGTGCCGAGGAGATCAATGACGCTAGTTCCTCAGAGCATCTTCCATTGTAATACCGGTAGAACAAGAACAGCATTCCCACCTGACGCCTGTCCTGTTTCTGCACAGAGTCGAGGGTATGACCGACTTCTACCAAAACCTCCTAGATCACAAGGTTTTACTTCAACCAAAACCTCCTAGATCACAAGGTTTTACTTCAACCAAAACATCCTAGATCACAAGATTTTACATCAACCAAAACATCCTAGATCACAAGATTTTACATCAACCAAAACCTCCTAGATCATAAGGTTTGATTTCAACCAAAACCTCCTAGATCACAAGATTTTACATTAACCAAAACCTCCTAGATCATAAGATTTTACTTCAACCAAAACCTCCTTGATCACAAGGTTTTACTTCAACCAAAACATCCTAGATCACAAGATTTAACTTCAACCAAAACCTCCTAGATCACAAGGTTTTATTCAACCAACACCTCCTAGATCACAGGAGGTTCTCGTACAAGTTAGAAGGCTGATTGGATTCAGGGTCCCGGCCATGTGATCTAGGAGGTTTTACTTCAACATGCGTAGGCTTTGAGCACTTAATTATGAAATAATCATGAATTGTTTTATTAAATAAAAACCTAAAATGAAATACGTTATATGTAAGTTTTTCATATATGTGAGAACTGTGATGAAGTCATCAGTAAGTAAGGACGATGGACCAACAACTAGGTATATTGCATACTAAATAGGTTATCGCCCTAGAAAATAAAAAGCCTGTGTGCTAAATTGATTCTCATTATTTCCCAAACTTCGGCATTGAATATAAACCTGTTGTGGATTCACCTGTTTTTGCCATAGCAGTTGATCCTGACCTGTATTTTACCAATTTTTTCCAAGAGGAATTCGTACCTAATCAGTCAAAGGCAATCCAGTTTTTATAGAAAGGAGCCCATTTACGAGCCAACCAACAAAATGCATAAATCAATACTAATTTCGTTTTCTAGAAATCCGCTGTCGTAGTAGTAATAAACAATTATTTTGTATTTGCCTACCAAACATTTTTCCGAAGTCAATCCGAACTAGAAGAAGAAGATAATATACTTGGAGGCGGCTATGGGTACCGCTGCCCAGGGAACCATTTATAATTAACCAAGTTTATTTTTTTTTATTTTTTTATTAATCTATAAACATAGGGTTTTACATGGGGTTTAATTGATGCCTGTCTCACTAGGATTTACCTGTGTTGAGACAGGCTTAGAGGTACATATTTAAAATTACAAGAATATTTTAAGTAACATACAAATTCAATTGAATACTATAAAAATGGAAAGGTGATTGGAAGTGTGGGTTCACTTTAAAGAGAGTTATGTAAATGTAGGAAGAGATGATGTACAGTAAATGATGATGTATAGTAAATTCTGTCAAATCTATTTATGGGATTGATTAATTAATTTGACATGATTCTATTTTTAAGTTATTTTACATGGATTAGGTCGTATGCAAATTGTTTACTGTCTATTAATGATTTACTTTACAGATGTTTGCAGTAGTGTGGCGTCCAATACTAACAATCCATTTCTTTACGTCTTGTTTGAATTTTGTCAAGGATTCAGTATGTCTGATTGTAGCTGGTAGTGTATTGTATAGTTTGCAAGCTATGTATTTGAAGTGTCTTTGTCCAAAGGTAGTTTTGGAAAAAGGAGTTTGGAAAAGTTCTTTGTTTTTGGCTCGGGTATTGTGCGTTGTTTGTGTTGTTTTGTATGATGTTTTGTTGTTTTTGTGTAAATTAACTAATATGGATCTTGCGTAGAGTTGTTTAATGTCCATAACGTTGAAAGTATTGAAGATCGTATCAGTGCTGGTAGTAAGAGGCAGTTTAAGAATAATTTTTATGATAAGTTTTTGTGCTTTAATGAGTGGTTCGCTACGACTGATAACATAGCAGGGGTGCCCGGATTCATATGTTAACTTTTGTCTAGATCTTGGTGGCGAATGCACTTGCCCGCCTACTGCATGTTAGGCGGAATCTGGAAAGACCTGGAGTCTGGAGTCTGGAGCCACTAAGACTATGGCATCCCCAATTGGGATATGTTGTGAGGCTGAATGTTGTGGGGCCATCGCCTTACGCCGCTGTGGGACTGATGGATTCATACTTCCGTCACTCCTGGACACACTGACCCCCAGATTCACACCCACCCCTCATACCTTTTTCCTTCCCATAACTTCCTTTCCCTAAAAAGACCCTCCGCACAGCATCCCCAAAGATGACCTACGCCCTGAGGGATTTTTTTCCTCGAGGCTTCCTGCATGGAGCTATTGTAAAAAATTCATAAATCTCACCAATCAAGAATCTTTTAAATCAAGAATTAAATTGTTTCACTTCTTTTGAAGTGTCCCATTTTGCCGGCTGAAAAAATCTAATGGCTATTATATTTATGAAAATAAATTAAGTCATTTAATAAGTGTACTGTAAATTTCACGTGAGGGGTCCCACCAAATATCACTTAATCTCACCAAGGGGTTGGGGTCTAAATTGAAAAAAAAAACAGCTCACGTAATTAATGGATGCCCCCTGAAACAATAAATCCTGGGTTCAAGTCCCAGTTGCGACCGTTACCTTTATAATTTTTTTGTGTATTGATATTTATTAGGTTTATCTTCTCCTTCAATTACATTGATAGATAAGTAAAACCTAAAAAAATAATTTTAAAAAGTTATTCCAATCAAAATTTAAAGAAAATCAAATTAATAATGGAACAATGGAAAAATTCTAAATTGTTTCTGACCACTCGTTTAAGTCTTTTTGTTTGAGACTTTAGTGAGAGCATTTTTCTATCGAATTATCAATTTCTTGATAATGTAATAAATGACCTCGGAATGGAGTTTACATTACCTATTAGCACCCTCCAAACGGACACTTCGGAGCGGCCGTGCCCCGCGTCACTCCAGGCCGCCGCCCAGAAAAGTAAAGACAGAAAGTAAGATAATGGTTTACGGCGCAGTTCATTGTGAGACTTTTCTGCGCAGCGGCCTGAAATTTCTGCGCAGCGGCGCGGGGCACAGTCGCTCTGGAGTGTACCCCCTATGTACACTGCTATTGTTTTGGTTGATTTATAGGATGTGAAACAGTATTTAATACCTCCTTATTTTCAATCAACACTTCGACTAGCTTTGCAGTGTCCACCATCAGGACATTTTTTACAATGCTCACAAATCAACATCAAAATTCTAAAAACATTGTACCTACAAATATTCAAAGCAATCGATTATTTTTATCTTCCAGATTAAATTCGAATTGAAAACATTTACTTTAATTTGGGAGGCGGGTATGGGTACCGCCGTTTTCTGGAAAACCACTGGATAAACACCTCTGTCATAGTTCACCCCCAAGTGATCTGCTACGCTTGGTGACTTAGCAGGGTTGCCCGAGTTCACGTGGTGAGGCTTTTCCCACTTCCCAGGTCTCCCCACCAACTGCGCGGCAAGCCGGATCGGGAGAGACTGGTTGAGGGAGATCTTTGACAGTAGGATTCAATCGGAACATCGCCTTGCACCGCAGCGAGGGGGATAGATTCATTCGTCCGTCACTCCTGGATACACTGACCCTTAGAATCCTACGCACCTCTCATACCTTTTTCTTTCCAGAACTTCTACTCCTTACTTTCCCTAAAAAGACCATCCACTCAGCATGACATAGGCCCCGAGAGGAATTTATTTCCTCAGGGACTCCTGCGTGAACTAATTTAAAAAAAGATTTACAAAAAAATATTACGGGGGTTTCCCGGCTGAGTCATCAAAATACTGGATTCTAATAAAAAAAACATTATTTTTTTATTGGCGACATAAAGTAATAATTATGATGACACACATGCTTGCGTGCACAATTACTTTTTTAACAATTACTAATGATAAATACCATTACAGAATGTCGCGTTGAGTCATTACCGGCGAATTACAAGCTCCTGATAGCTGCAAAAACACTTCCTATCATTGTTTCAGTGACAGTTTGACGAGTAAACATCTCCAGATGACCTCAGATTCAGAAAATTTTACAATGTTTTAGGTAAGTAATTATTTATTATGTATTTATTTTATATTGGGAAAACATAATCATATCGAACGCGATGAGTCAAAGTCAAAAAACAAGTTCTCACATTTTTACTTTGATAAAATCCTTAACATATCTCTGTATTGTTTATAATATGTGTACCGGACGGGACCACGATTATGACTTATTATATTTATGTTTTATTTTAACATAGCGTCGCTTAATGATTTTACTTGTTTAACTTAGCTTCATTTAGAGATTCAACGAAGAAGAGGATGAGTTTCTTGAAGGCCGTCCTCTTCTTCTAACCTAAAGGGGACTTGTTGGATGTTAAAATGAAGACGAAGACGGTACGTCTTCGTCTTCGTACATTGAGGTTTAATTTAGGGCGACTTAGCAGTCACCCATTCGTGGTATATTAATGTATAACTGATGTTTTATTAAGAAAGTTAATAAATTTGTGTTTTATGGGCTATCGGAGAGGTCGAATGCGAGGACAGGGTTTTGCTGTGCCCGGTCTCGTTTTCGATTTCTCCGTACGCCACTGTGGGCGAAACTTGGCCTTGCCACAGGACCAAGATGCCTGGCGGGGAGCGGGGGGCTCCCGCTCCCCTGTCCTTCCCCGCGTCCTACCTTCGGGCGGACCAATTAGAGCCCTCCTTCTGGGGGTTAGGTATTTTGGTCCTGTTTGATGCCTGGTGTAGCTCGCACTGTTTAATTGAATTACGGGAGTTTGGCATTATGAATTACGAAATAAATAATATGAATTGATATGCCAGACTCCCCTTACCATGTTTATGTAGGTTAACCTAGAGTAAGTTTAGTTTTAAGTTCAATAATTAAGATTCCCCCCAATAAGGTCGGTCCGGGGGGCCGATGATCTTTTTTGTATCTGGCATAAAAAATCGAAATAAATTATAAGGAGAGAGGTCGGGAGGTTCAGACGGAAGCACGGAGAGAGGCGAATGATTGCTACTATGGTGACCTCAGCTATGATGACCACAGCAGAGGTCACGACCCGCTAAAACTCAGACTGCTCGGAAAAGGAGACAGTTTGCCGTTTCCACCCCCGCTGGCGGCACGGTGGGGGTGCAAGCTATATATACGGGGCCGCTACCCCTATATCGTCACTTATCGTCACTTCTCTCGACCGGCGCGGACAGTAATCTTCGCCTCTCTGCCTGACCCGACTTCTCTCCGGACTTTTTGGAAATATTGGACTTATTTCTTCCCCTCTGGACACCTCCACCCCCCGGGACCCAGCGGCTACCAGGACTACCCAGCGCCTATCTACAGTCTTTGTGGGAGTAACCAGGACGTACCCTACAATATGATACTATCATATCACACCATACTATCAATCTTTATTATTCACCCTCCAACATGGAACTAATTAAATTATTTTTAATACATTTTCGGCTTTTCAAAACTATGTCCTTTGTTCAAGTCCTCGAGGATATAAAAATGATCACCTCTGTTAAAATAATTACCCCTTTTAAACACGTATGGGAAATTTAATGTACAATTTTGCCCAATAAATAGTGAAGTGACAAGCGTGTTTTCCTCATCCGTCAGTACACGGGAAAAGTAAGAGCCCATTCATTCTATTTCTATTTAACATAACCTTGATAATATAATTTTGAGTTATTAGTAAAGGTGTTATAAATGGATCAAGCGCATCACCCCATCCTATTATACCGTACATGATGATTGAAGATTGCATCAGAGAAAAATAAATCATTTTCAATTTGTCAATATTGAGAACTTCCTTAAGTCTGTAAAATATGTAAGATATCTTAATTAAGAAACGGAATTATAAATTTGAAAGATCAAATATATTGTTATATATTGATCTTTCAAATTTATAATTCCGTTTCTTAATTAAGATATCTTACATCAATTTTTTCAACTTTTCCAAGTTCAAAGCATGAAGAGCGTGTTATTTGATTACAGTTATCATTATGTATTCTAATTTCAAGGTTATCTGGGTTTGTTTGGATTTGCTTTTATAAAAAGTTAGGCGTTTAAGAAGAGTGTATTACATTTTAGACATGATGAGACATATGCATTTTGTTTTTGTCGCCATTAAAAAAGTTTCAAGCCAGGATTTTCCATTTACTATTATTGCCGTATCATCAGCGTAAGATACAATTTTACCAGGGATTACAACATTACATAAATCATTTATTTATATTAGAAACAGAATTGGGGGCAAGCACAGTTCCCTGTATAACTCCATTTTTATCCCTGTTTCTGTATTATAAAAATTTCCTATTTATGTTGTTTGTTATCTGTCTTTGAGGTAGTTAGTGAGAATTTTTAGTGTATCTTTTTTGAAACCTATTTGGTTAATTTTTTTTATAAGTAATTGTGATTTACCGTATCAAAGCTTTTCTTAAGTCTAAAAATATAGCCAGACTTTTTTTATTTTGATCAACAGATGTGTATGATTTTTGTGTCACATCGAATATTCCATCTTCTGAAGCCATATTGATTTTGGGACAGAATTTTGTTATGTTCCAGGTAATTTGTTACTCTATTTTTAATGCATTTTGAGAGGTTTGAAACTAAGGAGATAGGCTTTTAATTATCTAATATTTGCGTTTCATCCGATTTATGAATTGGTATTAGAGTTAAAACTTTAAGTTGTTTTGAAATAATAATAATAATTTATTTTCCAGTTTGCACTAGTGAAGGTCCTTAGCCGCTATCGAAATTGGTTAATTTTACGAATTAAATAATACGATTTAGATTAAATGAAAAATTAATAGAGATCGCCTCTACATGCATGAACCTTGAATGACGTAAATCACGGGACTAAAAATGATTCTCTCCGTTTTACTTCCTGCTATCAACACAATGGACATCATAATCGGTCAACAATATTATTAACGCCGCAACATCAATGGCAGGGTAAATCAATTTCAACTTCAGTTTAATTAGCAACGTTCCTACCTAGAGTACAGGTTCCACAAGTAAGTTTTGCAAGCTAATAATCAGTTTTTTTTTTCACCAGAAATCAATTTTCTGCGTAAAGTTTCGTTAGAGATGTCCCCGATATTGCCAAATATAATTTTTGACTTTATGTCCGGGTTAAATCTTCCCCACAGGAAAAACTAAACCCTTCCACACACTTTTCCACAAATGATCATCTAGTCAATCCTCGCTATGCAATTGAACTATATCCATACTTAATATTATAAATGCGAAACTGCTCGAGTTTGTTTATGACCTTTTCACGCATAACACAATATAAAGACTTTAATAATTCTTTCACCAATATAAAGCTAAATTATATGCGCAGACTACAGCTTGTATATGATGGTAAGCTCTGGCGTTATGAAATTATAAATATTAATATATTATATTTGTTGTACGTTTTCTGTCGCTAACAAAAGTGAATTTTTGCTAACGTCAGAAAAAAATCTTTTCCATGGAAACAATGTTGATATATTTTTGGGTTCTATGCTAAATATTAGAATTCGTTTTTTTTTTTTGGACAAGCTTTGAATAAATGTCAGATTTGAGTTCCTGTATTAAAAATATAATTCGTAACGATTATAAAGACTGAATGATAAATAGAGTATTTTTTTATTATATTAACGAAATTCCAAATATTTAAATAAAAATAAACATCCGAAATGTTTGTAAGCCCATAAATTCCGAACGAATGAACAAAATTGGATAAGTAATTCTTTTTTTCTTTGAGCTATAGCATTATGAAATTTAGGTGACAGGCGAGATGTTTGAAAACTGAATGTAAGGGAATGAATATATGGAATGCGGGAGGGGATGGGGGTGGGGGGGGGGAGATAATTGATAAGTGCAAGCGCTACAGTAATTTCCCGTAATACCATGCGAGCGAAGCCGCGGGGAAGTATAATAAATACAAATAATACAAGACCAACATGTCAACCTACCAGAGACCAAATGGGAAAATAATTCACCGACTCCAGATATTTTCATATCAGAGGGTTCGGCTCGATAGAACTCCTAACTGGACCGATAAATCCTACTGATCCCTCAATACATATATATAAAAAATCTTTCGTAATCCTACATGTATTTAAAATGACTGATTTTGCATTTTTATTATTGCCGACCATTATTAGACTTCCAGACATTATTGCCGACCATTATTAGACTTCCAGACATTATTGCCGACCATTATTAGACTTCCAGACATTATTGCCGACCATTATTAGACTTCCAGACATTATTGCCGACCATTATTAGACTTCCAGACATTATTGCCGACCATTATTAGACTTCCCGACATTTTTTGTATATTGTTTTTTTTACATTAACTTCACACAGGAGGCCCTGAGGAAAATAATTTCCCTGTCATCTGAAATGCTGTGCGGAGGGTCTTGTTGAGGAGAGGAAGGAATGAACCTTGGTCTTGAAGAGACTCATGTTGTTGCAAGGAGGAAACACAGAGGCCTGCAAATCGTTCCACAGCTGTTGAACTCAAGAACGAGTCGAAGAAGCGACCCGTCCTCATGTGACAAATGTCAACCGTGTACACATGCTGGGCGCGCGTTTGGCGTGTTTCCCGACTATACACCGGTGCCGAAGGGATTAACGACGCTATTTCCTCGGAGCATCTTCCTTTGAAATACCGGTAGAAAAGGATAGCATTTCCATAAAATTGACGTCTCTGCTCTAAAGATTGTAATCCGTTTCTTAAGAAGGCAGAATCTATCAAACGGACTGCCCGTTTCTGAACAGAACCGAGGGTTTTTTCAGGTATTTTGGAGCTCCAGACCAGAGGCTGCCAAATTCAACCGTGGGGCTCACTTGTGATTTGTACAGGGTTAGCAGTTGTGTACTATATGCGGGCCCTGTACAGTACGCCTAGTTTTTGGGAGGCTAATTTAACCCTGGCCTCAATGGAGCCCCCATACCTACATGCATGGCAATGGAACTGAAATAAAGGGGAAAGTGAAGAAGGACTGGAAAGAAACTTCTGGTAAAACAACAATAGTTATATCACAAAAACGTATATTTATTTATTTTTATTATTAAATTATTATTTTTTTTATATATTTTATTTTGCTTTACATTATTTCTGTTATTTCACTAGTAGAATCTCCACCAAGTAACAACTAAACCTTGATTTACGCAAGCTGTGAACATTTTTAATTGGAGTATTAATGTCTATGCACATCCCAATGCCATGTAATAATTGTTTACATTCTGTAAATGTTCCAAACAATAAATAAATTAATTAAAAACACTGTAATCGCAATGGTAGAAACTACGAAGTTATTTACTGCGGCAAATTTGAAGAAAAAAATTACGTTAGTGATGGTATTTTCATTTTATTTTTATGTTGACGAATAAATCAATCAGCCACCTCTGGTGTGGAGCCCCAAAACACCTGAAAAAACCCTCGACGCTGTGCAGAAACCGGCGGTCCGTTTGACAGATTGTCAAGTCTTTTTTTTTTTAAGGAAAGACGAACATTCCAGGATTACGAATAACCCTACAATATTTGAAAATCTCCTACTACCACCACAGTAAGCGGAAAATGTTGTTGTGACGTGACGGAGGACTTAGCCAGCCGAGGAATCGAACAAGGGCCTCTAACTGGTCTAACAAACGTATTGCAATCTTTAGAGCACAGGCGTCGGGTGTGAATGCTTTCCTTATTCTACCGGTATTTCAATGAAAGGTGCTCCGAGGAACTAGCGTCATCGATCCCCTTAGCATCAGTGCACAGCCGGGAAACACGCCAAACGCGCGCCCAACATATGTACACAGTTGACATTTGTCACATGAGAACGAGTCGCTCCTACGAGTCGTTCTTGAGTTCAACAGCTCGGCTGTGGAACGATTTGCCGGCTTCTGTGCTTCCTCCTTCCTACATCATCAACACCAATGTTTATTCCTTCCTCCTCAAAAAGACCCTCCACACAGCATCTCAGATGACGTAGGCCCTGGGGAAAATTATTTTCCTCAGAATCTCTTGTGTTGAGATAACCCCAAAAAAATGTCTATAAAGAACGACATGTTCGTTTTGGTTTTTAATAAGGCGTTGTTGACGTCACGCCAGCCAAATTCAACGCTAAAAAAATATACTAGGGTACCAAATTGCCGGAATGATACAAAGACGGCCTCCGTGGTCCCGAGGCAAGACTCTCGACTCACAATCCGAAGGTCGCGGGTTCGAACCCGGCGTGCGCAAATAAATTTTATTTGATTAATTTGTGTTATTTCACAATTTATTCATTTAAAATAATATAAAAAAAGTATATTCGCGGCACGTTCCAGAGTGGAAGATACTATCAGTATCGCCCTGGTGCAAGACCACCATTCAGAATTGAAACGTTGCTTGAAATGGCTTTAGCCGTGTTTAGTGACCAGATCTGAATAGCCAGGTACTTCCCAACCTTCCTCTTCCTTATCTCCTTCCCCTCCCCACTACCTTCAGCCTCACAACATACCCCGATTGGGGATGCCATAGTCTCACTGGCTCCAGACGGGAGCAGTTGGGACTCTTGTGCGGTATTAAGTGTAAAAAAAAAAAAAAAGGAATTAATTTCAAATTTCCATGACAACTCAACAAAGTGGCATATCAACGAAAAGTCGTTAAAAGTGATGAACAAAAAAATTAAAAATAGCCATAACCTAAACTAACCTATTTAACCAAGTTTTATATTAAATTATTTTCATCACTTTTAATTACTTTTCAAAAGAAGTGATAAAGTAGCATGTTGTTGAATTGTCCGGTCACCCAAAGGAATGAGATAAAACACGGGGCATGTGTTCTTACGGAAGCAATGCGAACAATTTTGGCATTAAAAAATATAATTACTGAAAAGTTTATATAATTCTTTCAGTGGTTATTTGTTTCTTAATACATTCACCATTCGCTAGAACAATGCTGCATTACCTTGCAATTAGCGCAGTTTTTTGTTAAGCGCAGCCGCAAGGCCAAACAGTCATTATTCAGACCCAGTCCCGGAAAGAGAATCCAACCTAGACCAAGCAGAGCTAACAGAAATTAACTACTTTTTATTTTAAATAATTAATTATCAATTAAACACAAATAATCCGATATTATTAATTCTGTCCTAAACAACCTTGAGAGCTTCCAGAAGTTAAACAAAATACTTCATTATTAATTTGATGTCCGCAATGTTTCAAAATCAAAAATTTAAAGGTTATACACAAAAACTGCGCAAATTAAAAAGGTTGACATTTTCAAGAACACATTTTGTGTAATTGATACTAACTGAACTACAATAAAAAAAATATTTTGTTTTGCCTAGAAGAAAATAATTCCCTTCAGAGCCTATATGTCATGGATGCTGTCGATGGTATTTTTAGGAAAGGAAGGAAATTAAGTTTTGGGTAGGAAAAATGTGGTGACCGGACAACTCGGAATGAAACCAACTCAAAACCATCTCAGATAAGTCATTTAGAGTGATAAAAAATTGGTTAAATAGATTACGTTAGGTTAGGGTTATTGGCTAATTTAAAATTATTTTTTTCATAGCTTGACTTCATGACTTTTCAAGGAGATGTTGAATTGACTTTATTCTCAGTTGGCATAGAACCGAAAAATGTATGTGGGCTGGGTGGGAATCAGGGGGTCAGTGTGTTCAGGAGTGACGGACGTATGAATACATCCCTCTCACTGCGGTGCAAGGCGATGTTCCGAGAGGATACGGCTGAAAAAGTGAAAGGGACTCCCTCAACCATTCTCCGATCCGGCCTTCCAGCTGGTGGGCAGACGCATCCGCCTCCAAAACCCGGACAAGCCTCACATCATGAACCCGGACACTCCTGCTAAGTCACCAAACGTAGCGAACGTCTTGGGGTGACCTATGGAAGAGTGTTGGTTATCTAATAAATTGTTGCTGGGGTGGCGGTACCCATATCCGCCTTCCAAATTGAAAATTTTTACTTTTGGTGTTGGTAAATTTACAGCAGGTTGATTAAAATAAGATGGCGTATCAGTATATATTTTAATAAAATTATGAACAATGCAATTTGTCCAAAGATACGTCACTATCTCAATGATAACTCTTTTTTGTATTTCTCCAGGCAGGTAGATAGGTACCACAGTATTAAAAAAAATGTGAATAAGAAAGTCCAAATTAATACGACGCGACGTGCTTACATTATTTGAAAAAAAATAATCTTTTCTAAACCATATTCAAGGTGGGCCATCTTGTCAAAATAAGGCATCCTTGAATAATAAGTTGATGGAGCACATTTTCGTGAACAGAAACGGAACGCACAAACAAATCTACGGACAGACGAAATGCAGTAGGGTCAAAGGGAAGACTAAAAACCCTTTTCTTTACTTAAAAACTAAGTGCCCACAACTGATATTCTAGATTCTGTAAGGACTTACCCCCAGCTGGTGAATCAATGTTTACAACACTCATGTTGCTGATGACACTTGGCCAGTTTTTTTTAAAGTTTTTAGTTTTGATAAAACGAAACTTCACATATATTAATCACAATAGCCCTAAATGCACATACACGTCTGGCTTGAAAAACTCACACCTTTTGACTGGCCACATGCAGATTAGGGCCCAATTTTAACGGAACTTAATATTCGGGTCATGTTTAGAAGGCTTTTTAGGGACCTATCCGATTGTCATGGAAAACATGGACATTAATTTTTACAGGTGTTTCAGACTTACGTGTACGAGAAGTTTTTATAACAAACCATAGATACTGAACACGCGTTGTGCGTTGTGCGTTCATTGACTTATTATTTATTATAAAACTAGCGAGTACCTGGCATGTGTTGCAAAGCCACTCAAAGAAAGAAAGTTTTTGTGTTTTCATTCTGTTTATTGAAGGGCTTTCGGAGATACAATATTATTTTGTTTTTCCGTCTGGTGCGTAGCAGGCCACATACAGTTGACCGTGTGAGGAGCATGGATTTTCCAAATTTACCTCCTGGTATCCCCTACCGCTACTACTTCTCCTTTTCGATTACGATTTTAATTACGAGCAAGAGCTCGACATTATATACATGGAAACCATGTGGGCGTGTACACTACTAAACACTAAAGTTTCATCGCAATCGGATGAATGGTATGAAGGAACGCATACGGGACAAACAAAGAAACATTAAATTTTATATATAAAGAAAATTGAATGACCCATTCAATACAAAACTAATGGACTCATATGGATGAGATTGAAAAATTGGATAATAACTACTTCTAGTCCTTTGTATAGAATTTTTTGGTTCAATTGCACCCTAAACTGGTTTGTACTGGTACTGGCCGTATAAAGAATATTGAGTTCCCTCGTGTAAATATCAATATGCGCCATCAGTAATTTCTGGGGGGTCCATTGCAGGAGATTCGCGGTAGCTCCGGTCACATTAATTTAATAACATCCCTAAATTATAATAGATATACCCTTCCATAACACAATAAAGATTTTTATAAACTTATACCATCGAAAACACAAACATAATAAATAAATATTATTATACGCAATAACAATGGTATATAATATGACAAATACAGTTTTTTCAAATATTTTCAATGAATGGTATTTTCGAAATCAAACGGTGCGTTTATTTCCATAAACAGATGTGGGATCATAATCATGAACACTAAAGTAACCAGCCAGGTAAGTATCGTCCTGTATATTTACGCAGCGCGTAGATGATTGGTGCTACATCGTACATATATAATGTGCAATGTGCATATGTAGTTTTTTAATGTCATTGATTGTCGAGCTGGTTTGTCTAGTTAGTACAAGGATAGAACCTTGGAAAAAAAATCAAAATCTCCTCAGTGCCCAGAAGATTTTCAAAGCATCCAAAAATTATTATAAAAAGCAAAAACAATAGCGGTCTCAAAAGAATCCCTTGGGGTATTCCAGAAAAAATCAAGAATTCACAAGTATCGGAACTGAAACATATTTGTAACACGTAAAACTTATAAGCTTAAGGAGGAAGAAAAAATGGCAGGTCAATACAGGTAATATAAATGGTACGATACGAATGCGCCACCCCAGCCAGGAACACTCCTATCCCGGGAAGGCCGATATACCAGGGGCACTGATTCGTGAGGACTTGGAACACGTGATCTGGAATGGGAAGGAGGTTGGAGTTTAATCGACTGGTATACATAGCAACCTAATAAGCCAATATTTGAATTTAGGATGGGCAGGAATAAAGGAATTGATTACGCTTTATTTTGCTTGTTTGTTTTTCCCCTTTCTTTGAGTCTTCTTTCTTTTTGCCTCTTCTTGGCTCTTCCTAGTGCTTCTGGTCTCTTCTTGTATTTTCTCGGTTCTTTTTGCTTCTTCTGGGTTCCTCTTTATTCTTCGTGCTTCTTTTCGCCTCTTCTTGACTCTCCTAGTTTCATCCCACATATTATTATCGAAATATTATCCTGGCCTCAGCATGGCCTTACAACAATCTACCAGAAACCCAAAAGCTGCTCTCACTTCTACACTACTTATTATATAGACAATTATATATAATGTAATTAATGGCTTCGACAGGTGCTTATTTAACATTCCGTGACAAATTTTAACAATCATGTAATGACGTACACATTCTGTTACTTAGAATGGATCTCGCAATTAGCCATTGTTTAACAGTTCACAAACGGATATTGTATAAGTTAGAATTTATTATATTTACTGTAGGCCGTCATGTGTTTGTGCAATCAAGTCGTAAAAACAGTTTTCATTCTAAGAATCTTCTTCAATGATGAAGAAAGATAATAATGGTTAACTTTAATGATTTCTGCACAATTTCTAATTATTCTGATTTCTGATCTAATCTGTGTACTGTATCATAATTGATGAGAGTAAACTGTATCAAAATTAGGGACTGTAAAGTGAATAGAGCTGTAAAATACATAGTTGAATTGAGAAATTGTCGCTAATCAGTGCGTGTTTTGATCGCTGATTTTATTAGTTCATTTTTTCTAACAAGTTTCAACAAAAAATAAAAACAAAAATATCGACATATATGAATATAAACCCTTTTGATTGTTCTTTTGATTTTATGTCCGGGTTAAATCTTCCCCACAGGAAAAACTTAACCCTTCCACACACTTTTCCACAAATGATCATCCAGTCAATCCACGCTGTGCAATTGCACTGTATAAGTATAATAAATACAAAACAATACACGAATAGCATGTCAACCTACCAGAGACCAAATGGGAAAATAATTCACCGACCATATATTTTCATATCAGAGGGTTCGGCTCGATAGAACTCGTGACTGGACCGATAAATCCTACTGATCCCTCATTATAAATATTTTACATGTATTTAATATGACTGATTTTTGCATTTTTATGTAAAGATTCTTTGACAAATCTAATAAGCCTAAATTTTGAATAAGAGAGCTAGGTATAATGCCAGTAGCCGAAATAACAAATGGTTATATTTTTATAGTCCGAGAATGCCAAATTATTTTAATCTCATTTTCTAAATCTGAATATTTTCAAATTTTTTCAGAAACAGATTTTTTAATATTACAGGAATTTGGAATAGCGACATCAATGATAATATGTGTTATTTTTTAAATGTTGTCATGTAAAACTATACCGGGTCTATTGTGACAATTTTTTCTGTCTGTCAGTACAGAAAAAATTAAAAAAGAACCCATTAAATAAAACCCAAGTATTATTAAAAAGTAAGTTTTAAACAAAACTAAGTTTTAAAATGGAATTCCAGCAATTTTGTTGAACCACAGCACTCTTTTAACTAACTAACTAACTAACCATCACGCCCGCGCCCGCGCCGTTTCTCCGCAGGGGTAGGCAGAGAGGACGGGCCGCCAAACGACTCGGTCTTGACACACACTCCTTGCCTCGTTTGCATTCTTACTTCGTCTCATAACTCTTCTATTATTCTGACTCTTGACATGGCCCGACTCAAGTATCTGATTCACTCGGTCGTGCCATGTCTTTCTTGGGCGTCCTCAACTTCTTCTACGACTCACATTTGCGTCATATATTCTCCTTGGTTCCATGCCAACTGAGAATAAAGTCAACTCAACACCTCAGTGAAAAGTCATTAAAAGCTATGAAAAAAATTATTTTAAAGTAGCCCATTACCATAACCTAACATAACCTGACTTTTCTGGGGTGGTTTTGAGATGATTTCATTTTGAGTTGTCTGGAAACCATGTCCAATCTTTTAAATGAAATGAATATGCTTAAATTGTCGGACAGAAGAATTTCCACATTCTATGCATTAGAATATGTACTCCTCATTATACCCTGAATACTAATGGGGGGAAATAATTATGCCGAGTCGGTGGACATCTTCAATTTGTCACTGAACAAGCACATAAGATGATAAATGAGGCAGTTCTGCAATGTATAATTTTTACTATTACGATCGTCCAGTTGATTAGTCAGACATCTACAAATACCAAGTTTTGAGATAATGAGGAAAGCAATATTCGAATGCTCGCCATAAATCAAATATGTTTTACACGTGTTTTACATATTAAATATGCTATAAAATAACACCAGGAGGCATAACGGTCCTTAGAAATATCCTACAAGTGGTCCATTTTGAAATATCCTACAAGTGACCCAGAAAACATCAACATTTCGTTTAAATTCACCATTTTAACTGATTTCATGGCGTTTATGAGTAATCTTAGATTGTATCTGATAGAGGGACACTTTTAAATACTCAGCTCAAATTTCGATTTTTTGGATATATCTCACTGATTAACTGGACGATCGACTTCTATGGATAATCACCTGAAAAGGGCGTTAGTAAAGTATTAAGTTAGTAAATAAACGAATAAATCAATAAAAAAATACAAAAGTGTTGTTAAATTACTGTTTGTCAATTAAATCTATATTTAAAAATCAAAATATGCTTGCTTGGGGATGTATACATGAGTTATGAGTTATCATTTATCATGTATTGCTGTATGCAAATGTTTTAAACTTTCAAAATACGTTCTTTCCATCCTCGCGAAGGTTTCTGGATTATTACAACCACATGAAAATAGATCTGAAAAGTTTTTTAATCTTTACAAAAACTCTTACGAAACTGTCAAAAATGTCACAATGTGAAAATGACATTTTGCAAAACAATATATTGTTCAATCAAAATTCAATTTTCAAAACTCTTTAAATTAATCAAATTTATTTGATGTGCTCACGTATGGTACTAACCATTATCGAATATTTTGAATCTAATCAAAAATTATTTTTTTACTTTTAATAGGTACCAAATTATATTGATTGCTCTTATAATATACAAAATGAATGGAGCTGTTTGAAAATCTGAATGTACCGGAACTGAATATATTGAACCCGGGAGAGGGGAGGGGATCGCGGGAGGGGGATTCGCGGGAGAGGGGAGTGGGAAGGCGGGGAAGGTGGAGGGGGAAAGCATGAGGGGAAAGGGAAATGGGAGAGGGAAGGGAGGCGGAAGGGGAACGGGATGAATGGGCAAAGAGACGCAGAGAGAAACAATTTCTTTATTAGTGGCATTGCAACGCATGCCGGGAACTCGCTAGTTTAGTTTAAATATCGGATATTGAAAATGCAAATAAGATGTATTTTTAGCTAAATACGAGTATCATCACGGACTTTCAGTCCGTACATAAAACGGATTAATTATGCTAAAATGTAATGGAATGGTTACTGCAGAGAACTGCATACATTTTTTTTCTCATTCGTCAAAAGTCGTCCAACAAAAAAGGAAATCAGCTGAATGAGAATAAACGGGTATGTAATATTATTACGCAAGGGGTTGCATTTGAATTGCATAATACCCCGGCATATCTTTTGTATTATTGCGTTGTGTTTTGTTCCCCGACAGGTGTGGTCATGATTCGCGTTCCAAGGCCAACGAATGTGCATCGATGCACCCAGCTGCTGCCCGTGCAGGCCGCTGCAGGGAACCACCGCTACAGGATGCTGCGCTTTCAAACAAAGAAGTTTTTATAGCACCTCTTTCCTTTCAAGCCTCGTAAACCTGAAAAATACGTCAATGCTATGGCTATTTATGCAAATTCTTTATGATGGAGATTATTTGTATAGATTTCTTACAGCGGACCTGTAAATCTTGTTTTCATAGAAAGGCAGTGGCGTTACCAATTTGCGTTAAAAAATTAATCTTGTTATATTTATTTATTTTTAATGTTGGTGCCTTATATAAAATAGTATCAGGTATAACTATATCATGAAAAGACAGCTCTAGTGAGCTTGTAAAACAGCAAGAAATAGAAAACAGAAGTTGAGAAAGACATGTGTACATGACAGATTATAAAACAAGTTTTGTCCACGAACAAGATAACAACGAGTATAAAACGAATGAATTCAAAATATTTACACGTTGAATTGGACGATATTAAATGCGTGTCATTTCATTGTCATGTTTTTTTGTAAATCAAATTAAATTTAACAATCAAAACACGTAATGTGACCATGAATAAAAAATGATGATCACTGATAAACGCATGCGTAAATCATTGAGTTATTTATCAACACTTTAATATGCTGGCCGAGCAGAAAAAAATAGGAATATGCATAATTATTCAATCATTTTTTTGTTTTTGTTTTATCGCAATAAATTCTAATACTGACATGTGACGTAAAAAAATATATCGTACATCTTTTACAAAGCATAATAATGTAAAATGGATCTTCTCCGTCTGGTGCCTTGTAGTACTAGAAGTTATATAAAAATATTTGTAACAAGATGTGTGCATCCTCTTATACACACTTTATTTGTGGTATCGGTTTGTGGCACCTCTAGTGCTTGCCCGTTGACATTTGGGCATCGGTTATATTGCGAGCCCTGCAATATTTTGGAATGCAACAGTTATTAATCTTGCGCAGATTCAAATCAGCAGATTTGAAAAGAAAGCCAGTCATTCTTTGAGGGGCAGCCGAGAGCTTTGGGGCGGTCCTCTCGACCGCAATACGACGGATCCTTTTTGAAGATCGCTACGATCGTGATCCGTGTACCGTGGTCATCATACTCGCTATCTTGAGAGCTGACTGGAAATCGTCCTGGAGGGATGATTGGCATCCAGAATCATCCACCTCTTCTGCTTCTGGAGGTTTCTTTTGTCTGGGAGCCAATTCTCTGGAGTCCTGCCCTTCTCACGATGTGAGATTCTTTTGACAAAAGAAGGTTTCATCATGCTTCAATTCAACTTACCACGGTATCAACATGAACTACTTAACCTAAGCGAGCCCTTTGCCAGACAGTCGTAGTTATTTAGGATGTCGTTTAACTTTAATATTTGTTTGTATTTATAATACCCGCTTTTCTTTGAAAAACATTAACATATTCCTTACATCTGGCATGCGAGTCAATCTGCTCATAATAATCTATCATATACATTGTTGCCACCGGTAACATGGAGTTTAGTCAAACAATTTCTTGCAAAGTCATCATATATATAATGTTTATCAATTTAAGTTGACTTCATCACAGTACCTACCCACACAGATCCATAACTAAATGGTGGTAGGCTTTTTTATTGCAGCCAAAGCTGGGTGCTGCCAACATGTAAGTATGGAATAAATAATAACGCAAGAAATGCCTTGTGGGCGTGTTTCGTGATCCAATCACAGGCCTAATTTAGGCCTATTTTCCTAATTTAGGCCTGTACACCTTTGCTTCACTAAGATTACAAAATTCAAATGGGATAGCGATACACAATTTCAGGCAAGCGTAAGAGAGACCGCGTTCTAAATTATCTATAAAGAAAACGTACCATGTCAGTGGCACTTTTGTTTCCATAGAATTGTATTGAATCCACTTCTAGTATTACATTCTTTACTATTATTTATCTACACAGAGTCAAACCCTTGACTCTGTGCAGAAACGGGCGTTCCGTTTGATAGATTGTCCTAATTTAACAAATGGATTGCAATCTTTAGAGCACAGTCGCCAGGTGGGAATGCTGTCCTTGTTCTACCGGTATTACAATGGAAGATGCTCCGAGGAACTAGCGTCATTGATCCCCTCGGCACCGGTGCATAGTCAGGAAACACGCCAAACACGCGCTCAACATTTGTACACGGTTGACATTAGTCACATGAGAACGGGTCGTTTCTACGACTCGTTCGCCGATTTGCCGGCTTCTGTATTTCCTCCCTCCTACAACATGGTCACTCCTTCCTCTCCTCAAAAACACCCTTCACACAGCATCTTCAAAGATGACATAGGCCCTGAGGGAAATTATTTTCCTCAGGGCCTCCTGTGTGTAGTTCATGTAAAAAAAAATCTATGCATAAAGGATATTATGATTATTTTTAAGACACACAGAGATATGTAAGTATCAGATACCCACGACGTGCACTCATGTCGCGGCTTCTGTGTTTCCTCCCTCCTACAACATGGGTCTCTTCAAGACCCATGTTCACTCCTTCCTCTCCTCAAAAAAAACCCTCCCCACAGCATCTTCAAAGATGACATAAGCCCTGAAGAAAATTATTTTCCTCAGGGCCTCCTGTGTGTAGTTAATGTAAAAAAAAAAATCTATGCATAAAGTATATTATGATTATTTTTAAGGCGCACAGAGTTATGTAAGTATCAGATACCTATGACGTGCACTCATGTCGCAAACAATTTCAGTAATATTGGATGAGTGAAGGGTTTTTAAAGTTCGACCCCATGCCTTGCACTTTGCTCACGAGGACAAAGTTTTTTTTCCAATGTTATTTTTTGCAGATTTTGTCACTCGTTCCTCGTCACTTTAGAGTAAGGAACTAAAATTTCAGTAGGTTCGGCCTAACAGAGCCTGCAAAAACAATTTGTAAAACTCGACCACAAACTCACATTTGGTCCCATAGCGCCTGATAAAGTGAGAAAAAGTTCGACATTTTGCCGTAAGGATAAAGTTTTTTTTTAAATAATATTTTTATTTTGATTTGTTTCTAAGTTTTAGAAGGAATCCAAAATATTAGTAGGTTCGACTACATAGGGCCTGATAAGAGGGTTTTTAATGTTCCACCCCAAGCCTCTTATTTTGCGCGTGTGTGTAAAGTTTTTTATGTTATTTTTTTGCAGATTTTGTCGTTGATCCTCTTTAGAGCATGGGTTTTACTCGGAATAATAAAAAATCAGTAGGTTCGACCCCAAAGATTCTGAGAAAAGGGTTTTTGAAGTTCGACCCCAAGCCTCGCATTTTGGCCCCATGGCGCCTGAGAAAACAGTTTTTAAGGGGATCCAATAGTCCAGGGAAAAATCGAAGTCGGAATTCACGCCCATTGTGGGAGGAGTTTAAAAATATTTGAGAAAAAGCTTTTGGAACGGTTGAAAAAGGTATTTGAGAATTTTTTTTACAGGTTGATTTCGTAAAGACCTAAAAAAAAACATTAACTCCTTTTTTACACATTGTTTATTGTAATAACAAGGAAATTTAAAATTGATTTCACGGAACCGAGCGACGTGGAGTCACACATCCGCTCCCTGCTCCGGCCAGGGGAGTTTTGAAAGAAAGTAGGGTGTGGCAAGCCAGTAGTCCTTCGGTGAACGACATAAGGGTCAATTTGAAAACCCGCATTCGTCGGCTGCCAGCCGTATTGTGAAATAACAACGCAAATATGCATATTTTATTTTATTTTGTGAATATCTGGCGTAAATATCATATTTTTTTTGCGATTATCATAAAAGAAACTAAATTTGCTACAATAAGCAATAAAACCATATCCGAAAAGATGTTCGTAAGTAGGAGAGTTTGCACTTGAAAGTGTTTTTTTAAAGACCTGTTACTTTATTTTTTTCTAGGCTTATTAAAAGACTTATAAAAAAAATGACCGATATTTTTAAGGGCCAAGATATGTTCTACACGCATTATTTAATTGAAGCATTTATAATATTTCTAAGCGACCAAATTTTCAAAACAAAAACACATGATTTTGTGTGATTTTGCATTATTTACTATGGCTTCATCTTAAAGTTTACATTCAAAAGTTCTGACGGTTCGGCGACGCCACTGTTATCAAAATACCTTTGTATTCTTCTCTATGGTGTAAATGGAAAAGAAAAAAAAGACGTACATGTCTTCATTCATTCGCAATACATAATAAATTGTTTTGAAAGATATTCTCTGGTAACAACATCAAGTCTAAACTTGTACTGAAATAATAATAATGACCGGCTTTGTTGTGTGGTTCTATTCACGAATAACCAGAACTAAACAGTAGACCAGTGTGAATAGGGTAGAACTTGTCACAAGGGTTGTAAATCACTTTAGTTTATTACTCAGTTCAGTAGTTTCCGAGTACCTCCCAGTAGAGCTTTATGCACTTCGGTAAATACGGTCAAGGGCAATCTCGCAATACAAAGGAACTGGCTTTGAAAGGGGTGATTTTTGTAATAGCCAGTGGATGAAAACCATAAAACATTAATTATAATAATAATTGGATAATTTGTAGAGCGTCGGTTTTGTGAAAAATCACCTCAAGGGCGCTGTGCAATTTATTATGAATTCTTAGGCTCTATCTAATTTTATAATTTACAAATAGATACAGAATACATACTTACCTTTATCAATTTGGGAGGCGGGAATGGGTACTGCCGCCCCGGGAACCTTTATTGGATAACCAACACCTCTGCCATAGGTCACCCCAAGTGGTTCGCTACGTTTGGTGATTTAGCAGCCCGTGCCCGTGTTCATAGAGTGAAGTTTGTCTAGGTCTTGGAGGCGGATGACCAGGACACACTGAACCCCAGATTCCTACCCACCCCTTAAACCTTTTTCCTTCCCAGAACTCTCCTTCCTTTCCTCAAAAAAACCCTCCACACAGCATCCCCAAAGATGACATAAGCCCTGAGGAAAATTATTTTTCTCAGGGCCTCCTGTGTGGAGCTCATGCAAAAAAAAAACCTGGTAAGTCATTTCCGAACAACACTTATGCTTGGAGAGGATATGGCTTTGCACCGGAGGAAATTATGCATATTAATAACACTGGAAATTGCATGATTTTCTACCCCCATCTGTTAGTATTACATTTATGTTTTTCTCGAATGTGTCATGGTTACATTCAATTCTATGTAATACAATTGAATGTAACCATGTAATACAATTGAATGGAAGAAATAGGATGTAGGTACCTATAAGTTATACCTTTTGTACTAAATGAAAATTCTGTACAATAAATGATTTTGATTTTGATTTTGATTTTGATCATATAATATCTACGTAAACAATCTCACATATTTCAAAAAACAAATGATCAAACTCTTACCATGACACTTCGTGGAGAACAGTTATGTAGCTGCTTTATTGTCATACCCTTTCTTTATTTCTTTTTTGTCTTTCTCTGCAGGTTATGTATTCTATTTGACACTACTATGTTTTATATTTCATTTTGATTAACGTTATTTATGTTATCACTACAAGCATTCCAACAATGGAAAACCGAGGAACTTAGTTGTCAAATTAACACGCAGGTACCTTAAGGATGAACTTATAGCTGCAATAAGAAAGAGGAAAGGGATGCTTGCCTCTGAATTACAACTTCCTGGAACCAGTAAAATATACATCAACGACCATCTAACCCCAAAAAATCAATTTCTGCTGAAACAATGCCGTGATATAAGAATAACTGGTAAAATTCGCTATTGTTGGGTAAGAAATTGTAAAATTTTCACTCGTATCAGCGATTCAACCCCCATAATATTAATTACTGATCAAGAGGATGTCAACAAGTTATCTACATTGAAGTCGACACAAAATGCACCTACCGCTTCTGCTGCCGTCCCTTTATGAATTTAAAATCACTAAAATTACTTAATTATTTCCCTCATACAAGCTACTTAATTGTTAACCTTTTGAAAACTTGGAATTACCTTTTTTATATGCACTCCATTGTAGTAATTAACGAATCATTAGAGTGTTTCAAATGTCGCATAAAACTGTCGCAAACTTTTCAACATAATTATTCTGTAAAACAACAACAAAATATGACTTTCACGATTTGTCATTATTCTCATGAACTATCACAATATGTTAATTACAAAAAACTATTGCAACCTGTTACTAATAATTGTATTACGATATTTTGTTTACGATATAACCTAATTCTGTCAACAATGACATGTAATACCACAGACAAAATTATGTACCACAAACAAACCAAAAAATATTATGATGTTCATAATTGCCCCCTTTCAGAGCATAATTATTTATTTTTTAATAATTTATTTCCACATCAATTTTACAATAAGATGTATTTAATAATACTTTATATACTTTCAAAATGTGTTCTAACAAATCGGCAATAACATTTTATTATCAAAATGTACGTGGTTTAAAAAGTAAACTAAATGATTTATACTGCGAAGTGCTCAGTTGCAATTATGATTTAATTTGTTTTACAGAAACATGGTTAGACTCTACAATCTATGACCGTGAAATAGTTGATGATCGTTATAATATATATAGACGTGATAGGGACATGTCGAGTTCTCTTAAAAAATCAGGGGGTGGAGTTTTAATAGCCATAAAGAAAGAAATGACATCTTTTTCAGTCTCAGCACACAGCTCTAAATCTATAGAAGATTTATGGATTAAATTTAAATTACATGAATCATCCAGACAATCCATCAACTTATGTTTGGCGTATTTGCCTCCAGATATACAAATTGAAAATTTCACAGATTTTTTCGAAAAGTGTCAAACGATATATAATAACTTTTCATCAGAGGATATAACGTTAATAATGGGTGATTTTAATGTGCCATCTATTCAACACTCGCCAAATGTCAATGTAACTCACACCAGACCAATCTTACAAAATAGCCAAAAGTCAATATCTCTATTAGACTCTCAAAATTTGACTGGACTTAATCAATTTAATCAAGTCTCTAACAACATAGATCGAATTTTAGATTTAGTGTTTTCCAACCATAACCTTAACATTCAAATTGCTTCACATGTGCTATCTAAAGTTGACTCCTATCATCCTCCCATTGAATTCGATCTTTTAATGTCCAAATACAGACTCCTACCCACCAATCCAGATCACATCAAATATAACTTCAAAAAAACGGATTACATTAAATGCAATGAAATGTTATCACTTACAAACTGGAATGATCTTAACACTCTGAATTGTAATGATTCCTTACTACATTTTTATAACTTGTTATGGCTATCAATTGAAAAACACACTCCGCGCTTAAGAATCAGGAATAATAAGTTTCCAATTTGGTTCAGCAGTGTTTTGATCCACCAAATCCGAGAAAAAGAAAAGTTTAGAAAAAAATGGAAAAAATACAGAAATCAATGTGACTATGACAGTTTTTCTATATTGAGGGCTAGAGTAAAAATATCCGTACGTACCTGTCTTAAAGCCCACATAGATTCAATAGAAAATTCTCTCCCTAACAGCATCAAAAATCTTTCAACCCTCATTAATTCGAAAAGAATTTCTAATTCTCTTCCTAAAATCATGCATCTACATGACAAATCAGCAACAAATGGTGAAGATATATGTGAACTCTTATCTACTTACTTCTCTTCTGTTTTTAGCTCACCATCTACTTCTAAAAGTGACTCTAAACTTTCTTCCCCACTCAATAATTATCCATTGTCTCATATCAAAATAACTTTAGACGAGGTCAAAGCTAAATTGAACACTCTTGACATCAATAAGGGTTCCGGCCCAGATGGAATTCCTCCACTATTTATTCGAAATTGTGCAGATCAACTTGCAGTACCATTACACAAAATATTCACTAAAAGTCTGAACGATGGAGTTTTTCCGGATCTGTGGAAGGTCGCCCACGTCATTCCGATCCACAAATCTGGCAGTAAAAATGATGTAACTAACTACCGTCCTATCAGCCTTTTATCTTGTTTTGGCAAAATATTCGAGTCCATTGTATACAAAACCATTTTTAATCACGTAACACATATACTTAGTCCTTTCCAACACGGCTTTGTATCTAAAAGATCCACAAATACTAATTTACTCGAGTATATGGACTTTCTGTGTAAATCGATGAATAAAAAAACACAAGTAGATTCCGTGTATACCGATTTCAGTAAGGCTTTCGACAAAGTTAGTCACCCTATTTTAATGAATAAACTGGATAAAATCGGCATTCACGGAAATCTGCTTCGTTGGTTAGAATCATATTTATCAAATAGAAGTCAATTAGTTACTGTTAACGGTTTTACCTCTTCCCCAATATCAGTTACGTCGGGTGTACCACAAGGATCGTACCTTGGACCTTTGCTTTTCTTGATCTTTATTAACGACCTTACATATAAACTCCGCTGTAATTTTTCTCTATATGCTGATGACCTCTATGCTGATGATTGTATAAAGCAATTAAATCTATGGACGATTGTGAACTCTTACAACAAGACCTTAACACAATATCTACCTGGTGTGTTGACAATGAAATGGAACTAAATATACCTAAGTGCAAAGTTATAAATTTCACCAAGAACACCAACAAAACTCTATATTCATACAGCATATGTGGTCACAATCTGGATACAGTTGAGTCGATAAAAGATTTAGGAATTATATTTGACAACAAACTAACGTTCAACCAACACATTGAATACATTGTGAGTAAGTCAAATAAATTACTTGGTTTCATTGTTAGATCAACCAAACTGTTTAAGAATATTAATAGCCTAATAATTCTCTTTAATTCATTAATCCGTAGTGTTCTTGAGTACGGGTCAATAGTCTGGAATCCACACTATATTTCACAGGTATCTAGACTTGAATCAGTCCAAAGGAAATTTACACGGATTTTGTCTTACCGGTCAGGTGTCTACCATCTTCTAGACACGTACGAACAAAGACTTACACATTTCAATTTAGAGAGTCTAGTTAAAAGACGTAATATAAATGACCTTTTAATGTTTTATAAAATTGTTAACAACCTAGTAAATAGTAACTTAGTCAATGAAATCAATTTATACGCCAGGCCCAAATCTACCAGAAAATTTGACATATTTTGGACCGAAATTTTTAGCAATAATACGGGATACTTTAATCCCATATCTAGAATGTCACGATCATACAACGATCTCACTAAATCACACTCTATAATAGATATTTTTGCGAATAATTTTACTTGTTTTAAGAAATATCTCCATGATTTGTGCAACTGAAAAAAAAAATAAAAATGTTTGAATGTTGTTTTATTATCTTTAATAAACATTTTAAATATTTTGTAGCTATCATGTATTTCAAATTTTCTATTCAAGTTTCTAAATTATGTGAAAAAAAAAAATACTTACATTGTTTTTCATGTGACTGTGAATACGCAAATGTTATTACTGTAGACACATTAGTCTAGGGATGTTTATATTTGTATCTTAATTTGTTATACATTAACCAAAATAATGCTCTGTAAATATCCTGTTTGTGTCTCAAATAAATAAATAAATAAAAAAACAACTAAACATTGATTACTCATGCTGTGAACATTTCTAATTGGAGTGTTAATATCTATCTACATCCCAACGGCAATTCTATTATTGTAATAATTGTTAACTCTGTAAATTTTACAATAAATAAATAAATAGTTTGTCTTACGTTTATGAGAAGATAAGTGGTAAAAGTAGAGTTGATATTTATTTTGAAAGACTGGAGAATTTAGGACTCTTTAGGGCTGAAGAATTTTTATGAAATTACCTTTACAAAAGCTTACAAATAAGATTTTTACGCAAAATTGTTATTTGCAATGCCGCGGGAAGTGAAGGTGGAGGAGAGAGTTTTTTGACTTTATGGATGCGTCCTGTAAGCTGGAGCTAGCAGGACGCAACAACGTAGCTAACAGCGTAACGTGTCTCATGCGGCTCTCGATAGGGCCCTGTCTAAATAAGTATCTTGTTTCAGAAGAAATCGTTTCGTCCACGCAAAGTCTACATAAACTTAACTTTATATTTAAACTTCTTGCTGAAATAGCTGTAATTCGTAGATAATTCAAAAGACTCAAACAATAGAATAAAGAAGATCCAAAAATAGATTGAATTTTTCTATGGAAAAAAAGTTTTTCGGAATTTTTCTTTGTTTTAAACAAACATCACCAGCGGAGCATGGAGTGACGTAAAATACTGCGAATTCGTAAAATTTCAAAGAACTTAAAATTTTCAAAATGTGTTGTGATTTTAGGAAGCAAGTGATAAAGAAGATACCAAAATAACTTTATTTTTTTATTTACAATGTGTATTTCTTTTGTTAAAATTTTCGACAGGTATCGTTTTTTTTCACAAGTTTACTAAAGGCGTTCATTTGAAAGGTAAATTTTTGAAATGTTCTCTCTAATTTGTCAACAAAAATATAAATACTTTTGGCTACACAAACCGTATAATTATAATATGCGGTGATTTTTCACGGGTTTGCGCTAGTGAAGTGTTTATATAATAGTGCTGCGTTTGTGTTATTCCTTGAATGTGCAATCTACATTTGAAATGCGTGATGTTCATATTACTTTCTAGAGAGCATATTTCGTAAAACTAAATCTAAACAATATCTCACGTAGTTCCCGAAATGAACCCACAGTTTTCGTGACGTGCTAAGTGAGAAAAGTACAATAAATAATTGTTGTCAGTTATTACAAAATCTAGTCGCTCTAATCAGATAGATCTCTGGGTAGCGATGGTGCGACTACTTTTTGGATTTTAAATTACAAAAAATCATAGACATATGAATATTAGTAGACCTGTCAAGTGATCAAAGCTTATTATTTCCCCCTCCCCGCACCGGTTCCATTTGGAGCCGGCTGGGCTCACATACGGCCTCGTGCGAATCTAGAAATTCTCGTTTAAACCAGCGTCGAGCTCTCATCGGTACATTTTACTAAATAACACGGCAAAAGAGGTGGCTTATTATACACATGTGTAGGCGTGTTTACTGGGGTAAGTAAATTATAAAACATTTGTAAAAATGTCTTAAGTAAATACGGCAAAGAATATTTGACCCTGAAAACAGGCGAACTTTACTTTGCCGTATTTGGACTTCGCAAATTTGTTCATAACGTGGCGAGCAATTCGCGCTTCCATGTAAAAAGGTCTATTCATTCAAAAGCAGATTTTACTTTTAAGAACTAAATGGTGATATTGCATCATACTTCGACCAAGAACCACCCACATTATCTCAATTTTCTTAACGCATAATTTATTGGCTGCCATTAGCAGAGAGAGAGTTATTCTAATTAAAAAAATCGAAAATTATTTTTTTAATGTTTGCTTTAAAATGTTTTGGACCCCTGAACATCGTCAAAACTTTCCATACGCCATTCAGAGATTCAATGCAGTTTATTGCGTTATATTATATCTGCGTAGAAGTGACGTGTTCCTTTTGAAGTTAGATGCATTTGAACAAAGTAAACCGTTGCAGTTTTGACTATATGTTGGTACCTCGATATAAAATTATACCTACAAGTATGTAGTATGGTCCTGCCGTTGTGAACTCCATTGTAACCTCTCCCTCCGTTACAAGCCTGGCTTACGAGAAAGAGGGAGAGGTTACAAGCAAGCTATCAGCAGTACGCCTATTATTTAAAATTCTGTGACACATAGGTACAGTTTTTCATATATCGGAGTAGAAAACATAGGAGGGCGCCACTGTTGTTGTCCAAATGGCAATACTAAAAATATAATTCATGGCGGAAATGTAAAGCTGTGTATGTACCTACATTTTTGAAAAAGAAAAAGGCATAAACCCACTGATCTCAAAATTAGAATTGCATGTAGGTATATTATACCTTTGCATTTTTTACTTGCATCCGCCAGGATTTTAAGTCGCCGCTATCCGAATTTCTACCGATTTCTTACATATCCCCCTTAAACATTTGAAGTTTTTAAGCTCTTGAAAAAATATATGTTATTTTTGAAGATAATATCTAGATGCGTTCTACGCCGAAACGCAAATTATATGAAATTCCCTCGATAGAAAAAAATCGCAAAGTATGCTCCGAAAATTATTTAAAACAAGTCTATTTCTATTATTTTAAATGTTATATTTGCGAAAAAATTCACAATGTTTCTTTAAATGATTTTTAAGATACGTTCCACGAGATTTTTGCTCTATTTTAAACGGGTCATGTTTTATTAAGCATTTTCCCAACATTCGCATCAATTTTGTCATTGAAAACATTGTCCAACATTCGTAATTACATATCTCTCCATCTTCTTCTTTTTGGGCGGGGAAGCGTCGCCTTAACTGACAGCCATCTGGCTGCAGGCCGTGGAACTTTCCGTCCCGAAAAAAATGGTACTGATAGTAATGATCACCGCTTTTTTCTGAACGGAAAGTTCAGAGGGACGAACTCGTTCCCCAAAAAATTCCATCAATTTAAACCGAGTGTTTTGGTGAATAACATTAAAACCGACCACACTGTAAATAGTGAATTAATTATTTTTTTACAGCCCACGCCCCAATATATCCCAAACACCCTATACTATGTCCAAAACAGACTATCAACTGTCAGCATTTTTAATGTGAGCCAGAGAAACTATAACATTCCTAATTAGGGTATATTGTGAGGCTGAAGGTAGTGGGGAGGGGAAGGAGATGTGAAAGAGGAAGGTGGGAAAGTTCCTGGCTACTCAAAACTGGTTACCATACACAGCTAAAACCATTTCAAGCAACGTTTCAATTCTAAATGGTGGTCTTTTACCAGGGTAGAGCATCTTCCTCTCTGGAACGTGCCGCAAATATACCATATTATTTTTTATTATAAAGTTGTGAAATAACACAAATCAAACAAATAAAATTTACTTGCGCCTTTCGGGATTTGAACCCTCGACCTTCGGTTTGCTAGTCGCGTGAGCCTTAGTCGCGAGAGCCTTACCCCGCGGAGGCAGTCCACATCTATGCGTTAGTTGTAATAATATCAATTATGACAAATAAAGCAGAGATGTACATTAGGAAGACAATGCCAAGTCAAAGCCTAAACGAGATTTTGATAGAGTTCGTGATTTATGGAAAATATCACTAAGTTTGTTTGTGCAACGACTGACAACAGTAATTTAGACTTGTTCCAAAGAAATTAACTTATTTTTTTACATCTACTCCACACAGAAAGCCCCGAGGAAAATATTTTCCTTCTATCATCTCTCATTTTTGTTATTATTATTATACGTCTTCTTTGGAGATGCTGTGTGGAGGGTCTTTTTGAGGAAAGGAAAGGGTGAACATGTGACTAATTTCAACCGTATACAAATGTTGATGATGTCTTCGCCATTTGGCCTCATGGAACAGAGAAATTGAACGATTTCCTGGGCCATCTTAATTCACCCCACAGCAAAATTAAGTTCACAGTGGAACTGGAAAAAAAATCCTGCCTTTTCTAGATGTGAAGGGATGCGAAAAGAGGATGGTAGCCTAGGACACACTATATACTATCTACACGCTGATTACACAATACTCACAGAGCATGCCTAATTACTGAGGCAATTAAAATTCACAAAACTCCCATTAATATTAATAGAGACGACGGAGCTAAGCTCAATAGATTTTGGTGTCCGTTAATTGACGGCCACACCAAAGCTAAACGCAGAAAACCATTTTGAATTATACTGTAATAATAACAGCTCGTAGAGAAGCGGAGCTGGTGACACGGCATAACATCCCAAAAATAAATACCGAAATTACTTTTGGCCGTGAAAATGTAAAATCTTTTCTAATATTAGTTTCTTTGTTTGGTTTCTGTTCCTTGGATTTTGTCACAAATAACCGTCTGTCCCGATAAATCCAATTACACGTCTATACAGCCTTGGCCATTATATAATCAGGAAACAGCAGCTGTCTTGTAATAACTTTCCTGGCCTTGGCTTTGATTCCAGCCTGTCAAGTAATAGTTTGATAAAGATTACTTGTAATCTACCTTTTATTATGTACTTATAAAATGTTGAGTTGTAGAGTAAAATGAAGACGAATGTAGAGTTCCAGGAGTAGGATAATTGTAGGGTTTATTTATTATAATAAGATTGTTACCAAGTTTAAAAATTATTTTACATTTTATTCTACGAAGTCCCGCACAAAGAGGACACCGATTAATCTATCTCATTCTCCCGCAGGCTAAGTCCTATGTAGCTATGTGTTTGTTTATTTTTAGTGTCGCTCGTTTCCATTTCATCGAGTTTGAAATCACAACGGGGCTAAAGAAGTTTTCACTTCAAAAGCTTTCGCTTACCAGCAATAAGTTAGTTTTTTACTGCTACAATATTTTTAAAGAAATGGTCAATGCAAATTGAACTGGCGTTTTTGGGTTAACAATCAAGTATTGATTTGAACAATTTACGAGTTATGATAAAGTAATAATTCTGTCAAAAAAGGAAGATTTAAAAATGGTTTGGATTGTAAGGCGATTGTTTCGCGAAAATAGTGTTAGAATAATATAATATGACGTAAAAGCGAATGGAGGAAGTCGTGGTCGCACAAATGAGGTGTTGTTTTCACGTGAAAGTCATCCAATATTCTTATTATGCAAAGTATCATGAAAACCCCATGTTGCTTTCAAGTGTTGTTTTCACGTGAAAGTCATCCAATATTCTTATTATGTAAAGTAACACGAAAACCCCATGTTGCTTTCAAGTGTTGTTTTCACGTGAAAGTCATCCAATATTCTTATTATGTAAAATAACACGAAAACCCCATGTTGCTTTCAAGTGTTGTTTTCACGTGAAAGTCATCCAATATTCTTATTATGTAAAGTAACACGAAAACCCCATGTTGCTTTCAAGTGTTGTTTTCACGTGAAAGTCATCCAATATTCTTATTATGTAAAGTAACACGAAAACCCCATGTTGCTTTCAAGTGTTGTTTTCACGTGAAAGTCATCCAATATTCTTATTATGTAAAGTAACACGAAAACTCCATGTTGCTTTCAAGTGTTGTTTTCACGTGAAAGTCATCCAATATTCTTATTGTGTAAAGTAACACGAAAACCCCATGTTGCTTTCAAGTGTTGTTTTCAAGTGAAAGTCATCCAATATTCTTTTTATGTAGAGTAACATGAAAACCCGGAATGGAGGATTACAAACTTCACGGTCGATGGCAAAAACACCTTATTTATTACGTAGTCTTTTAACTATTACTGGTAAAGGCTTAACCTTACGTAATTGGCGGGACGGTGTCCATTAAACTACCTTTTCCTGCAAAGAATTTCTCGCTTCCGTGAAATATTCATTCAATTCTGAATCGATGTTGTATAAAATTGATTAACCAAAAGTGTGAAGTCTGGAAAGGTATTCTGTACAATTATAATAAAAATATTTGGCTGATTTATGTAGCGTCATTTCGGGAAAAATCAACTTAAGGGCCCGATAGTTTCATAATAAAATAAAATTAATATGACTGACTTAAAACTAAGATTTATAATTATACTTAGTGACTTAAATGTAAGACTTATAGCTAGTGACTTACGACTAAGCATACACCATAGTCACAACTAGCGATTGTCGGTTTTACAGTACTTCATGTTGTTTGGTACATACCTGGTGTTTTTATATATATATATATATAATTGAATTTGGCAGCCACCTCTGGTCTGGAGCCCCAAAATACCTAAAAAAAACCCTCGACTCTGTGCAGAAACGGGCGGTCCGTTTGATAGATTCTCCTAACTTAACAAATGGACTGCAATGTTTAGAGCACAGGCGTCAGGTGGGAATGCTGTCCTTGTTCTACCGGTATTACAACGGAAATGCTCCGAGGAACTAGCGTCACTGATCCCCTCGGCACCGGTGCATAGTCGGGAAACACGCCAAACACGCGCTCAACATTTATACACGGTTGACATTAGAACATGTCGTTTCTACGACTCGTTCTTGAGTTCAACAGCCCGGCTGTGGAACGATTTGCCGGCTTCTGTGTTTCCTCCCTCCTACAACATGTTCACTCCTTCCTCTCCTATATATATATATATATATATATATAGGCCAATATATATATATAATATAGCTAACTGATTGGAGTCAGTCAGTATGATTATGACATCCGCAATTTAGGGTGTGTCGCTGAAGGGTGTAGCGATGGGAGAAAGAGAAGCCATGACCAGATCAGAATAGCCAGATACTTCCCTACTTCCCTCTCCCTCTCCTCCTTCCCCTCTCCAATACCTTCAGCCTCACGACATACCCCAAAGGGGAGCCATAGTCTCATTGTCTCCAGACGGGAGCAGCTGGGACTCTTGTGCGTTTTCAACATAAAAAAAACGTCCTAGTTAGAGTGAGAGACCGATATTTAGAATCGAAACGTTCCCTGAAATGACTAAAACTATATCTTATTCTACATTAACTCTACACAGGAGGCCTTGAGGCCCTATAGTACAGTAAGAAGAAGAAGAAGGAGGCTTCGATAGAGCCCCCGTGCCTTTTTTTTCAGATTTAAATTTTAAGCTACAAAAAAAAACCTTTCGTTATTGACTATTTAAATTCACAATTTAAACGTGGAAACACCTTTGTATACAGTCGTAAGATGGATATCTACACAATAATGAATGCCTCCGTGGTCGAGGGGCAAGGCTCTCGGCTAGCAATCCCGGCGTTAATACGTATATATAAATTGTATATATAAATTTTATAATAAACGTTTAAAAAATATATTTTTTATTTATTTTAAATCAAGACAAGAAAAGGGCTGGAATTAATTCTATTTTGTCAAAATATTGAAACCAGTATATAACGTATATAATATGAGAGTTTGTGTAAAAAAAATGTTTTCATTACCATATCGTCTTAGAATCCCGAAATTTAGGGCTTAGAAAATTATTGTTATTCATTGTAGCGTCTATTTTAGGCAAGTTGTCGGATTACGCCGTTAAAAATACTACTTTCAGTCATTACAACTGAACAATATTATATAAAACTGTAGAAACATAACACTATCATAAACAATCATCTTAAATATGAAATAAAACCGTCCATAACCCCGAACAAGTCTAGGATGTTTAGATTTTTGATAGTAACACGGTGATAAACCTCGGAACGGCGACTCTTGCGACGTCATGAATCGTACAAGCAGTTATGGGCCGTTTACGTTTCGTTCCGTTTACGCGTATTTTGAAATCAATTATTATGAATGAAAATATCAAAATTAAACATTTTTAATGCGATAATCATGTTCAGAAAAATAATCTTTAAATCTTCCACATGTTTTTAGCGGTATACCTGGTTTGTGGAAATACCCCATTGTCACAACATTTCCCAAACTAGGAACGCCACAATCACATTGGCTTCGGACAGTTGGACCCTGGTACTCTAAGATACTCTCACTTATGAACCTAAATGCATCGGACTCATTGCTTTTAGCGAAGAACTCGTAAATGTATTCAATTCTAAAGCCAATGCTATGCTAACGACATCGACAGTGCCTTTATAACATAAATATGCAGTAGATTAGTCGTGCTTCAGAGAGCTCGATGTGTCTATTGTCGCTTGTGAATACAGAACTGCGGAAATTGTAAACGAATTTAATGACTCTATTGCAAATTATACAATGGATTCAACCAATTTTCAAAAGCGGGTCGTTTTCCACTGGGGAAGGTCAGAAAGTGACGAGATCAATATAATTGGTCAGCTGAAGCCATCTAAAATATCGGTTCCGGTGATCCGCCCACAATTGCCCCCCGGCATACTCATATACAATATTCAGTTGGCTTAGGGAAAATACGGTATACATAATTACACAAAATATAACCAAGTGACGCCGAAGAGACATGCAGAGAGAATTTTTTGTTTTGTTTTTTTTTTTTACATTAATTCCACGAAGGAGGCCCTGAGGAAAATAATTTCCCTCAGGGCCCCTGTCATCTTTGAAGATGCTGTGAGGAGGGACTTTTTGATAAGAGGAAGGAGTGAACATGGGTCGTGAAGAGACCCACGTTGTAGAAGGGAGGAAACACAGAGGCCGGCAAATCGTTCCACAGCTGAGCCGTTCTCATGTGACTAATGCCAACTATGTACAAATGTTGGGTGCATGTTTGGCGTGTTTCCCGACTATGCCCGAGTGTGCCGGGGGATCAATGACCCTGGTTCCTCGGAGCATCTTCTATTGTAATACCGGTATTACCGGTAGAACAAGGACAGCATTCCCACCTGACGCCTGTGCTCTAAAGATTGCAATCCGTTTGATAAGTTAGGAGAATCTAACGAACAGCCCGTTTCTGTAAGGGTTTTTTAGGTATTTTGGAGCTCCAGACCAGAGGTGGCTGCCAAATTCAACCGTGGGGTGCAGTAGCGATTTGTACATGGTTAGCATTTGTGTACTATTAAAGTATCTGCGGGCTCTGTACAGTACGCCCAACAACCGCCGAATAGCGTACATAACATATTTTCATTCAAATACATCAAAGAAAAATCTAATTGTTTGCAAACTGCATATATCAGCGCATAAGTACACAAAATCGATACTGTATTGTTTGTTTGATATTCGTACCAACTTTTTTCTATGAGTATTTTTTAAGTCGATTTTATTTTTGAAATTGGTGTATGTTGTACAACAAATTATGATGTTATAATAAATAATATCATTTCGAGGGCCAATTGTCAGCGGAGTAACTGTCGGGTCTTCAAAATATTAACAAACAAATTACGAAAATGCTTATTTTTTGATAATTTAATTGGTAAATGATAGTTAATGAATTTATTAGACGAGAAATAATATCAACAAGCAAATTACGAAAATACTTTTTTTATAATTTACACGATAAATTATAGTAAAGCCTCGATTACATTGAGCGAGTTTACAAGCTACTAGCCGGCGAATTCACTATCTGCTAGTAAACTCGCTCAGTGTAATAATATTAACTAGCTAACCAGCAGATTTTACACTGAACAAGTTTACCAGCAGATAGTGAATTCGCCGACTAGTAGCTTGTAAACTCACTCAATGTAATCGGGGCTTTAGTGGATTTATTGGACGAGACATAAAGACTATCTAAATATCGCAACAAAATAATAATTTTGGTCCTTTATTTACCAATTTTAAACGTAAAATAAATTTAAAATATGGATAGCAAACGAATATATCTACAGTGCCGATTTTTTGTTCTTATACGCTGGTATGTGCAGTACACAGACAATTAGTTTTTTCCTGGATGCATTTGATGAAAATATGTTTTGTACTGTTTGTTCGGCGGTACATCCTCTACGCCCACCCCCTCGAGGTCACTTAATTATATTTTGTACACGAAGATACATCATATTTTTCCTAAACCAACTGCATACAGTGGCGGATACAGAAAAAAACTCAAGGGGGGGGGCGCTAGATATCTTGAACTACCTTTACGTTTATCGTAATAAACAAACAAATTGGATAATTACATCGTCAATAGGACAATCAATTCCAGGATGAGTGCTACATAAGAAAGTATAACTACTCGATCAAAAGTATAACCACAGAGTCGAATGACGAAAGAAACGAACGAATAGCGTGCGGGCTGGCGGCCTTGCAAGGGGGGCGCGCGTCCCCCGCGCCCCCATGTATGTATCCGCCACTGATTGCATATCGTACCGGGGTCCAACTGTAGTAAATAAAGAATGATAAGGGGAAGAGGAAGGTCGGGTAGAGTGGGTAGTGCCTGGCTATTATTTTTAAAATTATAAACAACAATGTAAATTCTTCTCTTTTGGCTGCAATAATAATGAACATCATACTGTCTTTTTTTAAATTAACTCCAGCTTGCTAGTCGAGACTCTTGAGTCCTCGTCAGACTCTCGACTCGAGAGCCTATCCCCTCTACCACGGAGGCCGTCAAGGAATAATAATTTTGTTAAATAAACTGTACTTTATGTCGAGAACCCTCTTGTGATACTTTACCTACATATTTTATGGTCGAGCTTGAACTTTAACCATTCAGATAGTTTCTGTTTGACTATAATCGCCTGTTTGCTGATTAATCTACGAGCACTATCTTGAACTGGTGTGTCCAATGGTTTATCGGGAAATTTTTCCAAGTGAATTATTCCATTCACCGACGGAGACTTTATTACGATTATCTTTGTTACGATTTTCCCGAAGGTTTTTTTCCTCCCGGTCTCCAGTTTAGAGTGTTGAACCGAATATATCTTTTCATTGCAGTGGTTTTTTTTACATGAATACCGCACAAGAGTCCCAACTGCTCCCGTCTGGAGCCAGGGAGACTATGGCATCCCCAATTGGGATATGTTGTGAGGCTGAAGGTAGTGAGGAGGGGAAGGAGATGGGGAAGAGGAAGATGGAAAGTACCTGGCTCTTCAGATCTGGTCACCAAACACGGCTAAAGCCGTTTCAAGCAACGTCTCAATTCTGAACGGTGGTCTTAACACCAAGGCGATACTGAAAGTATCTTCCACTCTGGAACGTGCTGCAAATATATTATATAATATTTTAAATGAATAAATTGTAAAATAACACAAATTTATCAAATAAAATTTATTCGCCACGCCGGGATTCGATCCCGCGACCTTCGGAATGCGAGTCAAGAGCCTTACCGCTAGACTACGCCGGCCGTCGAGTGTGGCCTGCATTGCCCATTGCTCATTCCCAAATCAGTTCTGTCAATACTTTTGACTAAAAATATTACAAATACTATCTATCGATCGTCCAGTTGATTAGTCAAACATCTCCAAATACTAAACTTTTAGATAATGAGGAAAGCAATATTGAAACGCTCAATATAAATCAAATATTATTTACACGTGTATGTGTTTTACATATTAAATATAATATATTACATATTATAATTTACTAGCTGGGTTACCCGGCTTCGCTCAGGACAACATTCGAGAGTGTTCTGGAATGTTCCACAATTTATTTTATTTATTTATAGCGGACCCGACAGACGTTGTCCTGTACACAACTGTCGGGACAAACTAAAATTAAAATAGAATAATATTGAATATTCGATACTGCGATGGTAGCGCAGTCTGCCGGATCCAATGTAAAACATTCCGAAATCAACAACTCCTTAGAAATAAAAAATTAATTAAAATAACATTTTCCAGTGGACCAAATTGTGAATCTAAACCATTCTCGAATCCCCTTGAACCCACACAAAAAAATTCATCAAAATCGGTCCAGCCGTTTAGGAGGAGTTCAGTGACATACACACGGACAGAAGAAATATATATTAAGATTAAATATAAATAAAACCGGAGGAATAACGGTCCAGAGTATCGGTACGTCATTTTGAAATGTCCTACTAGTGACCCAGAATACATAAAAAAAATTTAATTCACTACAAGTTTTGGTGCTTGTAATTGTTTTGGTGGTGTTTATGAGTAATCTGAGTATCGTACCAGATAGAGGGTTCACTTTCACTTACGATATAACTGCGTAGGAACCGTTCGAAGATGTCTGAATAATCAACTGGACGATCGATATCACTAATATTATCTTTCTTCTACTACAACTAATATAATAATAATTAAAACATTTATTCATCAATACATTTTTACAATTCTATACATTTTGATAATTTATCTTTGATTCTATTGACAAAAAGTCACTGCTCAGCTATACATTCAGGATTTCTCCCGGAATGTAGCTGGTTTTCAGCAGTACCTCTAATACAATTAATACCCAAAAAAAAATTAAAAATAAAATAAATACAATTAAATTATGTATTACATAAAAAAAATTAAATCAAATCTCTAATTAAATTTAATACACATGATATCATATAAATAATAGAATTTTAAAAAATTGTGTAAATCGGAATTCTATTCATAATCTCAATATCAAAATTCAAATATAAAATGTAATCAATTGAAATATAAAATATAATCAATTCAAATAAAAAATATAATCAATTCAAATATAAAATATTGTCAATTCACATTTATAATATATTCAATTCAAAAATAAAATATAATCAATTCAAATATAAAATATAGTCAATTTAAATATAAAATATAGTCAATTCAAAAATAAAATGTAATGTATTCAAATAAAAAATATAATCAATTCTAATTTAAAATATATTCAATTCAAATATAAAATATAGTCAATTCGAATATAAAATGTAATGTATTCAAATAAAAATTATTATCAATCAATTAATCAATTCAAATATAAAATACAGTCAATTCAAATATAAAATATATCAAATATAAAAAATTATCAATTCAAATATAAAATGAAATGTATTTAAATAAAAAATACAATCAACTCAAATATAAAATATAGTCAATTCGAATATAAAAAATATTCAATTCGAATGTAAAATGTAATGTATTCAAATAAAAAATACAATCAATTCGAATATAAAATGTAATGTTTTCAAATAAAAAATACAATCAATTCAAATATAAAATATAGTCAATTCAAATATAAAATATAGTCAATTCAAATATAAAATATTATCAATTCAAATATAAAATATAGTCAATTCAGATATAAAATAAAGTCAATTCAAATATAAAATGTAATGTATTCAAATAAAAAACATAATCAATTCAAATATAAAATAAAGTCAATTCAGATATAAAATATAGTCAATTCAAATATAAAATGTAATGTATTCAAATAAAAATTATAATCAATTCAAATATAAAATATAGTCAATTCAAATATAAAATATAATCAATTCAAATATAAAATAAAATCAATTCAAATATAAAAATAATCAATACAAATATAAAATATAATCAATTCAAATATGAAATATAATCAATTCAAATAAAAAATACAAGTCGCACAGTGGCTCAAATTGATGTTCTATAGAAACTCCTGGGTATTAACGATTGGACTTAGAAAAATAATCATTTTATTATTATTATAAATCTCATGAATATATTGATAATCTACATCCGTTTTGTATCTCTCAAAGCCTTGATAAAGTTGTGTATTTCATTCGCCATGCGGAAGCACGCGTTTCCCTAGTCATTAAATTGTTATAAATTATACACTTTCGTGCAAATTAAAACACGTCTAAGTTCATTTATATATCATTATTGTGACGATTAATGCGTCAATTTAGAAGACGCGTTACGCAAACAAATGTAATTTTTTTATCATTAAATCTAATTCTTTTTACAGAATTTGAACATTTTATCAAATTTCTAAGTTTTTTTTTTCTAAGGGTCAGTTCAAGTTTTGTTATTAAATAATTATTGGCCAATGATAACCGATGGTGATTTTATCAAAACCATGTTTGGCTTTGGCTGACATTACCTTTCGCCTGACATGTTAGTTATTGATCTATTCCTTGCGTGAGCTATCCTTATGCTTTGATCTCTGTTTTTTTTTTTTTTTTTTTTTTTTTTTAAATCTTGTAAAGATTATTGTTAACAAGGAAATAGTTTTAAATTAATAAATAACCATTATGTAAACTTTTTCGAATAGAATTAAAATGTTTAAAATAAGTATAATAAAAATCAAAATAAACAAATAAATATAAGATTAATAATTAAGTAATTATTACAGCCTAGTTTATGTGAAAAACCTCCCCAAGCGCGCTAAATAGAAAAAAAGCAGAGTGTACAATTCACACGCGGTGGAAGAAAACGAAAGTAGAGAGTAAAATAGTTTGGATCTCGTAGGATTCGATCCTCGGTCCACTGAATGTTTGCAGACGTTCGTCAGACTTTATACCACAGGAGATTTGCGTGGGACCGTGAATTTATCGAATTATATTGGAACCGAGTACTTACCCGTAAAAAAAAAATATTGCTATCTCATTTTCTCGCAGGCTAAATCCTATAGAGGTATGTTTGTCTCTTTTTAGTGTCGCTCGTTTCCGTTTCTTCGAGTTTCAAATCGCAACGGTGCTAAAGAAGTTTTCACTTCAATAACATAAGGTTTATTTTTTCGCCTCAATAAAATAATCCATGAAAAGAAATTTTCTACCACAGTCAAATAATACAGTTATCAAATTGGCACGTGACCATTCAAATCTTCATCGGTAGTAAGCGTTCAAAAAGAAGAAGGGGAGATATATAAATACGAATGTTAAAGAGAGCGCGTTAATATTAAAAACGATTATCTTTAAGCGAAAATCGTAGAAATGTACTTTTTTAAAATAGAGCCAAAATCTCATGGGAAATGACTTAAATAGCATTTAAAGAATCACTGTGAATTTTGTCACGACCCAAACGCGACGCCCACTCAACCACTGGTGTCCCGTGTTCGATTCCTCGGCTGGCCAAGTCCTCCATCACAACACAAGCAACATTTTCGGCTTTCTGTGGTGGTAGTAGGAGATTTTCAAACGTTGTTGGGTTATTCGTAACCCGGGAATGTTTGTCTTTCTTTTAAAAAAAGAAGAAAATTGAAAAACGTGTTTATAATAATTTTCGGAGCAGACGGCAATTTTTTCCTATCGAGAGAATTACAGTTTTGGCTTGGCAAATGTATAGAAATTATCTTCAAAAATGACATTTATTTTTTTAGAAACTTCAAAACTTAAAGTATTCAAGAGAAATATATTATAAAAGATTAGAGATATGGAAAGCCGCGGCTTAATTCAATTAAAAATAATAAGGTCGGTCGGAGTTACTTGTTGTAATTGGGCTGTTTACTTTGGAATTTCCAAAAAAATATTCCTGGTAAGTACGAGTCACTCATTGAAAAATTAAGACTCGTTAGCATGGGGGGTATTCCAAGAACATGGGATTTAACTCGTTGTCCCGTTAGCGTGTTCGAACAGACCTTTGTGCGGCTATCTAATACGGAAGCGATTTGCAATAGAACGGTTCTGCAACAAAACTGCAAGGGACTGAAATTATCTATGCGTCTCTGTCACACGCGCTACATCTCATTCAGGCTGTCACGATATATAATAATAACAGTAAAGTGCATTACAAAAAACATCAGCACATATATTTTATTAAAATGTGAATATACGGCAAAAAATATTGGAAGTAGATATCACGTTTCTAAAAGCATTTTCGAATAGAAAATGACGTTCATTGAAATAAATTAACTTTAAAAAAAATGTGCAAATCACACGCGGTAGAAGTGAAACCTTCAGAAAATTGAAGTAGAAAAGAGTGGGGAGGCTACGAAGCACCATGCAAAGAGGAGACCGATTATTCTACCTCATTCTTCGCAGGCTTAATCTTACAGATGTGTGTGTTTGTCACTTTTTAATGTCGCTTTTTCATTTTATCGAGTTTCAGATCACAACGGTGCTAAAGAAGTTTTCACTTAAAAAATTGTTTAAATACCACGGACGAGAATCGAACCCCGATCAACTTCTTGGAAAGCAATTATACTGAAAACTAGCTTTTCCCCGCGGCTTCGCTCGCATGGTATTACGGGAAATTACTGTAGCGGTTGAACTTATCAATTATCCCCTCCTCCCCACCCCCACCCCCTCCAGCATTCCATACATTCATTCCCTTACATTCAGTTTTCAAACATCTCGCCTACCACCTAAATTTCATTAAGCTATAGCTCAAAGAAAAAAAATAGTTATCCAATTTTGTTCATTCGTTCGGAATTTATGCGCTTACAAACATTTCGGATGTTTATTTTTAATTAAATATTTGGAAGTTTGTTAATATAATAAAAAATTACACTATTTATTATTCAGTCTTTACACCTAATCGTTACGAATTATACTTTTAATGTAGGAACTCTATCTGACATTTGTTCCAAAACAGAAGCTTGTCCAAAAAAAACAAAACATATTCTAATATTTGAATTTTCTGGAGCAGTAGCTGACCAGGGGGCTCAGTACCTACCAGCTTAGAGCCCACAAATATATCAACATGGTTTCCATGGAAACGATTTTTTTCTGACGTTAGCAAAAACTCGCTTTTGTTAGCGACAGAAAACGTATAACAAATAAAATATATTAATATTTATAATTTCATAACGCCAGAGCTTACCATCATATACAACATATAGTCAGCGCATATAATTTAGCTTTCTATTGGTGAATGAATTTTTAAAGTCTTTTTATTGGTTAATGCCTGAAAAGGTCATAAACAAACTCGAGCAGTTTCGCATTTTTATAATTATAATATTATAAGTATAAGTATAAAAGTATAAGTAAGTATGGATTACGAAGCCATTACACACACCACTGTAAGAACGGCGGCATAAATTCATTATTTCGTGTACTAAAAATAAACATGATGTATTTTTGAATTTTAGAATGTTACGAACTTCCAAACTTACGTTGTTTAAAAATATCGAAAATTTAAAAATACGGAACAAATAATTGTCATCTTGATTTGTTTTTATTGTCAAAGGAATATTCCAAATCTCCTTGGCTCATGATGAAATCGATATTGATAATAACCTAGAAATATTCCATATTTATAACAGATAGTATTTTTATTTCTATTGTTCCCAAATGGAAACTTCACAAAATGTTGCAATTAATTAAAGAGCAAGGTGATGAAATAACAACGTCTATTGCTATTTAATTAGATTGCATTCCTCAAAACGATCATTAGTGAATTGTTATGCAGACAAAACAACCTTGAGAATAAAGATTCACTCGTCACTGGCACGGCAGTAGCCAAGTTATCACGGAGCCCCTTTAGCAGTCATCAGAAATCACTGGTAATCAGTAATCGTCGGTTTGCATCGAACTTCGGGATGGCACATTTCTGCACTGCAAACTGCAACGATCTTTCGTTACATTTCAGAGGCTGGATAACTGTAGTGGCCTGCTGTTAGAAGTGTTGCTCACTCACCTTCTTTAGAGCTAGATTCAGCTCCAAAAAAAATGGTTTGTTTTCTTAGCTCTTTTTTCAGATAATCTAGCACCTCTTTTTATAGAAAATTCTTGAACGAAAATGACAATTTACGGTTTATTTATTTAGGAACCGATTGAAAACTTGGTTTGTACTTCAGAATTACTAGTCACTCCCCCCCCCCCCCCCCCCACCCCATCCCCTTTAAAACAAAAAAAAAACTTTTATTCTTCTCAGATATTCCCTAGCTACCTCCCCCCCAGGGGAGGGTAACTAATTGGTTACTAAACTCCAACTTGCCAGGATGGCAAGTTTGGTTACTTAATTGGTTCCAACATAGACTATACAAGATTTAAGCCGCCGCATCCCGAATTTCTACCGATTTCTTACATATCTCCCTTAAACATTTGAAGTTTTTAAGCTCCTAAAAAAGTATATGTTATTTTTGAAGTTAATATTCTATGCCTAAATAAGACGTATTCTATGCCTAAACGCAAATTATATGAAACTCCCTCGATAGAAAAAATCTCAAAGTGTGCTCCGTAAATTATTATAAACACGTTCATTTCACTTATTTTAGAAGTTATATGTGTGAAAAAATTCACAGTGTTCTTTAAATGCTATTGTAGATGTTCCTCGCGAGATTTTTGCACTATTTTAAGCGAGTCGTGTTTCATTAAACATTTTCACAATTTTCGCCTCAATTTTATCGTTTTAAATATTAGCGCTCTCTCTCTCCAACATTCGTAATTACATATCTCTCCATCCTCTTCTTTTTTAGCGGGGATACGGCGCCTTAAGCTCTTTTGTAGCTCCTTTTCGGGTATCGTATAGCTTTATTTTAAAATCGAGTTGACAACACTGGCAGGTCGTTATTCGTTATTCGTTATCCGTTACTCGTTCGGTTCCGTTCTACACTTACTGTTTCAGTTCTTCAGTATTGTATTTCAGAAGGTGTCGAGTGCTCGCGCGGGTCGCACGTATATTTCACGCCTTACGAAGAACGACTATTTTCGTTATTCGATCGCATAAATTCACGAAGACAATATTTACAATAATATTTCAACGATTTTATGCATTCCTGAAAAATAAATTCAGTTAAAATCGTGCGCTTGATATTAAAATTGTGTTTTATCGACATTTTACTGTCATTTAAAAAATATAAATTAACATTAAAGCATTTAACTTGATTAAAACTTGTTAAAAGTGACTTTCAGTGTAGTTTTACAAATAATAATAGCAAATATTGAAACTCGAAATACTTCAGAAATATCGTGCGTTTAGTTTTAATACCTGCCGTGACTGTTTTGATTCTTATATCGAAAGACTAGTGTTTTTGTTTTGTTTTAATTACTTTCGTGATCTATTGGTGTCGTTAATAGAGTTATCATGGCGAAATACAAACTCAATAATCAAGGTCATGATCAAGAAGATCAACAGATCGTCGTGAACCCGAATTACCTAGAAAACTCAAGCGATAAGTTCGCCCAGAAGAATTTTGACAGTGCGGAAGCCCCTGATATCAATGGAATTGTAAAGAAACTGGATGGAAAACAACTGGAATGTGGAATTGTGAATAAAAATAATTTGGAATCTGGAATTTTGGAGAATTTTGATAAATGTTCCTGTGAGAAAGTGGCGCTGGGGGGCTGGACCCATCCTGCGAACGGAGCGGATAATATCGGCCTGGTGAATGCCTGCTGCTTCAAGGCTTCCAAGGATAGTGTCTGCGGGAAGGTCGGGAGCAACTGCTTCGTCACACACACGCAGAGCTGCGTCAGCGGATCCGTGCCAAACGTCTTCCAGAAGTCCATTTGCATGGATGGATGCCTCAATAATAGCTATGGAACCAGTAAGTCATCTTTTCTGAATTTTAATTTCAATCGGCTTGCTTCTTAATAATGCAGACATTATTCAAATAATACTTCATTTCAACTCGATTACTTCAAAAAATAAGTATCTACATCGAAAATGCATTAAAGTTATTTGTTTCCAGTAAATATTTACCTAACCGAAGCACTTTTATTAGGCTAGGAAATTATACTTTGTTCCTTTCTTTTTTTTATAATAGCTCCATACAGGTGGCCCTGAGAGAAATATTTTCCCTCAGGGCCTGAGACATCTTTCGGGATGCTGATGGGAGGATCTTTTATAGCTCCATACCCTGAGAGAAATATTTTCCCTCAGGGCCTATGACATCTTTGGGGATGGGAGAGTCTTTTAAAGGAAAGGAAGGAGAGGAAGTTCTGGGTAGGATAAGGTATGATGGGTAGGAATCTCGGGGCCAGTGGGTCTAGGAGTGATGGACGTACGTGTCCATCCCTCCCATTGCGGGGCAAGACAATGTTCCAAAAGAGTTCTGCTTGAGAGGTCACAAGGTCTCCCTCAACCAGTGTCTCTCGATCCGGCCTGCCACGCACCTGGTGGGCAGACACATCCACCGCCAAGACCCGGACGTTGCGAACCACTTAGGGTGACCTATGGCATAGGTGTTGGTTATCCAATAAATGGTTCCCGGGGCGACGGCGTTTCAACTCAATTACTCCAAGAAACAACTATTTAAATACTTCATTGGTTAAGGATGCTTTAAAATTCCAATTTTATTCAAAGTTCAAAATGTCCCTCTTAAAATGATTCCGATAATTATTACACCAACATTTAGGCACAGATTATGGAAATTACAAGTCGTTTTAACAATTACTACAAGACACTATTTAAATGCACAATATATTCAATCAAAGTTCAATATTTCCCGCGGTTTGACGCGTTTGGTTCTTGCTAGTATGATGTGACGTTTGCCGAAAGGTTCCGCTTCAGTCTAAATACCCCAAAATTTATTTAAATAACCTGAACAAAAACTTTATAATCTAATTTTTGTGAAGGTTATTCCCTCTCCCCGACATAAATAATTGTTTCCTTATTTTAATAATTTGGGCATATTTATAAATAAGCGGAGAACAAAAATTTTACTTTAATCTTTGTCTAAATAAAACTCTACACGAAAGCGAAAATAAAACTTGAAGGACAAAATACAAAAGAACTGATTATAAAATTGTAAGTATTACTTACAATGAAACTGAATAATACTCAGATTTGTAAGACTTATGTAAAATGCAATTGTAAAAATACTACTGATAAAAATATTTAAAAAAACGTAGCAATAGGTCAGCTTTGAGTCTGTCATCTAACATATCGAAACTATATATTATTATGACATGTGAATAGAGATACAGTTCTGTAGTGATGTGTCAATTTACTTTGATTGATATATGTATATATTCAGGGCTGGGCAGTATTTGAATTACTTGTAATTATTTGTATTTCAATTACTTCCTAAAAATGTATTTTATAATTGGCATTTCAATTACCTGATGCTGAGGTATTTTGTAATTTGTATTTCAATTACTTATGGCTTCAAAATACATTTTCTAATACATTTAGCGATCTTAATAATGAACTGACATAGATAATACATAGAATAAAGACGCTAGAATCCAGAGCAATATATGTTAATATTTAGAGTTGGCAACACTGTACGTCAAATCAAGTATCTTTTCAACTATCGTTTTCATCGTTTCGCGGTATATATTCATGAAGATGTGAGTTAATTGATATTTGATAATGGATAATCAAATTCCGTCAAAACCACAAAACTTTACAAGTGGAGCGGAGATGAGATGTGTCTTCTGAGCAGTATGATTGATCAATTTTTGCACGTCTCTATTTCACTCTTCTCAGCTTTGCTTCTGTGGGAACGCACATTCTGTGGGATTTATTGCAACCAAAGGTTCTACCAAAACCAAATTTGTATTTAGTAATTTGTATTTGAAATTAAAAAATGATTGAAATAGTATATTTCGTATTTCAAATACACGACTTGAAAGTATTTTGTATCTCGTATTTTAAATACATGCGAAAAAGTATGTTGTAATTTGTATTTTAATTACACAAAGCATCATGTCTAGCCCTGTATATATTTTAGGTAACCGTGTGATTCTGAATGTAAATAGAAGTTATTATTTACTCTTTTATGTGACTATCACACGAGCTCCCAACTTTCAGATTATGGTATCCCTAATTAGAGTATGTTGTAAGGCTGAAAGTATTTATGTGGTGAAGGTTGGAAAAGTACCTGGCTATTTAGACCTGGTCACCAAACACGGTTAAAGCTATTTCAAGCAAAGTTTCAATTCTGAATGGTGATCTTTCACCAGGGCGATACTGAATGTATCTAACACTCTGGAACGTGCTTCATACTGCATACATGGGTTGTTCTTCTTTTTAACCTACATAACTTTTACCCCTCTGTCACATTTCACCACTCTGTCACATTTTGTTTTTACTATAAATGAATTCCCTCTGGATCTCAGAGGGGAATTTCTAGCAAGAGGGGGAAGGCGGCCTAAAATGGCTATTGGGGGTAACAAACACGAGCAGCGTGTATACCTATTTCGAATGACAACCCACGTGACAGAATTGTCGTACGACATAAAAATTGTAGGCGACAAGTTTTTGAGATTTTTAAAAATATTTTATTAAACATCATAAAAAATAATAATCGCTGTTACTTGATAGGTTATAACTTTTGGAGTTTAAAAATAGTTTATATTTTATGTTGTCATATCATTTTTTTGTAACATTATAGAATATATTCTAGTCGAGGTGGCAGAAGATAACTGTGATTTGTATGAAATACACTTCTATCACGAGGAGTTACAACTTTGTAACGTAATTTTTACTACAAAAATATAAACACATATTTTTTTTAAACGCACATAGTCGTTACGTCTTTAGTACAGTAGATTCGAAAGTAATTATGAATTTTTCTCCCCTAACTGGTGAAGACAACGTTATGTAGGTTAAAAAGAAGAACGACCCACATGTATTTTTTTGATCAATTGCGAAATAATATGAATTAATCTAATAATATTTACTTGAGCACGCAAGATTTTGAATCAGATTCGTAGCCAAGGATTGTAACAACTCAACCACGGAGGCCAAACAAACCCACTTTCTCCGTGGTTCTTATTGTTTTATGGGTTCTGCCCATTGACCTAGTATATTGGTCGAAAGTTCTGCCGCGTCACCCAGCAGGTTTTCCGGGGTTTTCGGAACCCCTGTGTTAAAAAATTAATTAAAAATTCCGGAAGCCTGTTTTTAAACGTGGTCATAAATGCACAAGCTTATAATGCACTAGGTTATATGTATGTTATAAGAAATACAGATAATGAGATACTTACATAAATCGTCACTTTGGTTGGACAGGGTTCTAACCTTACTTAACCTTGTTCCGAGGTATACGGTGTTAATGTTTGCAAAGACGACTTCTCATTTTCTATTTACCGATTTTTAATTTTGAGATTCAATCATGTGTAAAGTATTTTAGTTTATTATATTTTAAAGGAAAATATTTAAATATGATTTACTTACCATTTTAGAACACGTTAGCTAGGGTCACGTTCTAAATAAATATTTTCCTAATAAGCTTGATAAACTAAAATACTTACTTACTAAATACGTATATATGCGAACACCTAAGAACATGGTAAGGCAAAGTCAGAAACCTGTCCAACTAAATTGACGAACTATGCATGAATATGCGAACACCTCAGAATGAACTAAGCATATACATGCGAACACCTCACAAAGATCCAAGCATATACATATATGCGAACACCTTAGAACATGTTAAGGCAAAGTTAGAAACCTATCCAACTAAAGTGACGAATTATGCATGAATATGCGAACACCTCAGAATGAACTAAGCATATACATGCGAACACCTCACAACGAACCAAGCATATTATATATGCGAACACCTTAGAACATGGAAAGGCAAAGTTTGAAACCTATCCAATTAAAGTGACGAACTATGCATTTAAAAACTATCAACTGTCAGATACAAACAAAATAGTAATTGGAAAAGGTTCAAGTGATGTTAGAACCTTGTTAAATAAATAGAAGCTTTAAAAACTTGACGATAGAACTTCGTCATACAAGTATTTACGGAAATCCATCACAGATGGCTCTAAAATTATTTGGTTATAAAAATGAGCCAAAGAAATGGTTTTTGCATTCAAATGTTATTTTTGAAAAACAAATTGTCGGTAAGAACGTTGTCCAACTGAGGTGACACAGTGGCAAAAAAATATGAATGTAAATTCAATAGTAACGTGTTCTTCGGTATCAATGGGGGTTCTGAATGTTGGATGTTAAAACGTTAATTTATTACATTACCCACGAAACAATCAGCCGTAAATAAAATTGGAGTTAGTAAATAACATTGGAAAAAGATAACAAGCAATCATTTCAAGTGAAATGCAAGGGATATTCAGAAACATGTATTATGTATTGGATTGTACCTATGTATATGTATTGGAAGTTTATTGTTACGAAACCTACTTAATCGCTTGATTGAATTTTTTTACACAATCAATTCCGATTTTAAAACTGACACTTAAATTCAAAGCAAATCAGAGTCTAGAGTTCGTTAAACCAGAGTTACAGACACAACCAATTTTTTTTATTTATTTTTAAAGTGAAAACTTCTTTAGCACCGTTGTGATTTGAAACTCGATGAAACGAAAAGTAGCGACACTAAAAAGAGACAAACACGTACATCTAATAGGATTTAGCCTGCAAGAGAATGCGATATATTATACTATCCTCCTACTGGTCTCCTCTTTGTGCGGTGCTTCGTAGCCTCCCTACGCTTGTCTACTTTAGTTTTCTGAAAGTTTCACTTCTACCACGTATGAATTGCACTCTGATTTTTTTTTAATTTTGCGTGACTGTTGTTTGCCTTCCGGAGGCACTGGCAAACCGCTGTGGAGCCACTGACAGAAGTTAGAAAAAGAAAATGAATCAAATTTATTTTTATTTACAATACCCTTATTTACTACATCTAAATCTAAATGAATTTCCGGGTATTATTATGAATGGTATTTACCTTTCCCCACTTATTTAAGTTTCCCCACTTAGTGTACTGAATGGTTTAGAGTAAAATTTACTAAGGCAGTTTCCGCTTTTAAAGTTACCCGCACATAATGAATAATTAATAAGTCAATTCCTAAAATTCAACGATTTCCAAATAAAAATGCGAATGTAAAACTATATATACTGATGTTGATAATTTTGCTTGATTCTACTTGCTGACTAGTTAATTACCTTTTTTTATATATTTTTATTCTGTTTAAATAAAATGTTTTCTGTTATTATAATATATATAACATTCTATATCGTACTTCATTTTTTTTGTTGTAACACATGGTAATTAAAAACAAAAATATGTGTTTCCTTCAAACATTGCCACTGATCACATTAGTGGCGATAGGATCACGTGGGTACTCTTTTTCTCTCATCTGTTACCGCGATGCTGCAGCAGTGCGTATCACGTGACTCGTGCTGACTACACCTACTACTCAGTTGTGAGGTGTGATGGTAACTTTTTTTTTTTAATTGAAAAAAATATCCTCGGACAACAAATTGACATCTACATGTTTTACTCCAAATATTCTCAGGTAAGTACTGTTACATTCTGTATGAGTGTATGTTTCGTTTTTTTATTTATTTATTGTGGGTGATTTATGGGAAACTCTGGTAACTGGTTTATAATATGAATTTATTCATTCAGACTTTGACATTGGACTTGTCCATAAATAAACCAAATGGAATTGTTTCAGATCAGAAATAAACTACAGATAATCATATAATCATCGCTACCCACAGTAGTGATGTAACACATAACAATAGTGCTGTGACAACGTACACGACTTGTTAATAAAATTCTGTCAACGGTTTGGGACGGACTAAAACATCGTTTTAGCTGTCCTATATTTTTTATATTCACATTACACTTCTGTGCTTGACTAATTCGAATACCTCCGGACTAGTATTTGCCAAATTTTTGAATTCCAATTGCCAATCAATCATTTTAGAAACAAAGGAGCCCCCATAAAATACGCATTTAGTCAAACGAACTGTGTGGCTCACGACCTTTCCATTCATAGTTTGATAAAAACATCGTTACCACATGCAATTACGACATCAAATGATCCATTTGAAATAGATAGTGATTTAGGGCATCTACCTGAAGTTAGGTGTGCAGAAATTATCCGAAGACGTACGGCCCATAGAAAAAATAAATAACAGTTGTAGAAAATCACACAAATCTGACAGGAAATCTCGCCTGAGATCTATCACGATCTCACAATAGATAGGGAATAGCTAACGAGAGGAAATAGTATTTGCTGAAATTGGGTGATAGTATAATTTATTTATTGATTAAAGCCCTTTTTCGAGGTTTTTACATATTAATGGTAAGAAATATACAATATTTATTGTACATAACTGAACTGCCTCAGTAACAATATTTTATATTTGTTAGATAAACTGAAGATGTCCACTGACTTGGTATAATTGTTTCCCTCCATTAGTATTCTGGGCAAAGAGTATATATAAATAAATATGGTAGTTAGTCTCAGAATCTCTGCAGGAATTAATTCTGAATTAATGTAGGAAAGAACACGATATGAAAGGAAGAAGGAACGAACAAACACTTACCACTGTATCTTTGAAAGGAGCACACAATCAATACTGTTAAGTAATTCCACCGCGATACCTAGAGCTTCTAAGCGTAACAAAAAACGAATGAATACAGAACGATATTGTGTTCTTCCAAGATGGTCAAATTCTTTCTTTTTACTTTGAAACGAGATTATGTACTCGAAAACAATAATAACTCGCTTCCAAGGTAATCCGAATCTTTCTTATTTCAAAACAAATGCACTCGAATTAGCATTATTTTTCTTGTCGTTGTTCCAAATTTCAAATAGTTTTCCAACAAGGATAAAAGACATCCCGGTAGGAACTAAGCACATTCTCATTTCAAAACCAAAGATAAGGCGTAACCCTTATGTAAGCTCTACCTTAACCTTTCCTTCCGTTGAATCTATGAATAATCTTTTTGTTTAAATATACTGATCAGAGAGTTCATATTTCAGAAAGAGCGCATTGAGCGTGAATTATGACAGTGCTATCAAACTAGCGACATCGAAATTATAAACAAAATAGTGTAATTAATGTATGTACTGTAATCAATTTGAATGTGCATACCTACATGATGTTTATTACCTGTCATCTGTAAATTATGCGATCACGAAGCAGATTATGACAATTTGGTGACAAACGTGTATCTAATAAGAATAAAAAGTTTTTCGTTCTGTATTTTTGGGGTGTTATACCATGCTACCCCAAAACACAAAAAAAAAAAAATAACGAAAATACTTGAAAAAATTGCCGTGAAAATCTAAAATCAAATAATAATTTGTTTTTATTTTGCCAAGGTTTTCCGAAAACCTGATTTCATACAATGCTTGTCATCAAACGAGTTCTGTAGTATAGTTGTTTTGTTGCCAACAATAAATGTCGTTTTGTTGTTAGGTAATTCTTCATTCGGTGAATTTCCACGACCAGTACAGTAAAATCTTTTGCTCTGAGCTCAAAGATCGAGGATTTAAATCCTTGCGAGGGCAAATAATGAATATAACTACATATAAAATGATTTGATAATTTGATGAGATCAGCATTCAGAAGTGATACAGTGCTTGAAATGACTTTAGTCGTATTTAGTGATCAGTTCTGAACAGCCAACATTCTTACCCTTTTCTTCCCCTTTACCCGTCCCCTCCCTACTTCTGGGAATCCAATTTCCCGCTGGCTTATAGAACAGTTGGGACGTAGTGCGGTAACCACAGTGGAAAAAAATAATAATATATTCTTCAAAATAGGCATATTTACTTTGTGGCGTCATCATTAATTTAATGACAAACAAATACCTTTGTGTAACACCACTATTTTATTAACAATATCAACATGTTTCGAAAACTATGTTTTCTTCGTCAGGATAATAAGTCAATATATCCTATCTTTAATAAATTTTAAAACAGAATGAAATACAATTAAACAAATTGCAATAAATAACGGTTATTCTACACAATTAATAGATAATATGTTAAACAAAAAATATAAGAAAAAGTTTTTTAGATCTTTTGTTTATCCACACGTAGTTGACAAGAATAATAATTGGAGAAAAATTGTATTTTTAAATAATAACACTTCAAATTTGATAATTAAAAACATGCCAGATAATATCCAACCAGCTTTTTACGCCAATAACAAATTAAAAAATTATATATTAAATAACAAGGACAAAGGTGTGTTTTTGAACAAATCTGGGGTTTATAAATTAATTTGTAATGATTGTAACTTTTTTTATATTGGGAAGACTTCTAGAAATTTTAACATTAGAGTTAAGGAACATCTAAGATGTTTAAATAATAATAATTATTCAGAATTTGCAAACCACATTTTGGAAACAGGTCATTCTTTTGATATTAATAAAGGTTTAAAAATTTTACACACTAACACAACGGGTATACAATTAGATAATTTAGAAATTTTAGAAATTAGAAAAAGTGTTAATAGTAAATTAAATATTATAAATAACCAAACGTTTTTTAAAAATAGCCATCTTTTAAATTTATTTTCGTATTAATACTTATATTTATAATAATTTATTTTGTTATTTAGACTTCTTGTTTTCTTTTTAAAAGATTTTTTATTATGTTAATGTAATTTTTACCCATTCTAAAATAATTTTTATATTTTATTTTATATAATTGTTTTTTATGATATATTTTAGGTAATTAATCACCTCTCCTATCTAATATTTTGTCTATGTTCTAATTAGTCTATACTTGTTTGTCTTTTGTTATTTTTTTTATTGACTTATTATCCTGACGAAGAAAACATAGTTTTCGAAACATGTTGATATTGTTAATAAAATAGTGGTGTTACACAAAGGTATTTGTTTGTCATTAAATTAAAATAATATATTCTGTCAGAATCGTCCTGGTGAGCAAAAACTATTCAATTTCGAAAAGTTTCTTAAATACGGTGTATCCTTATATAGAATCTGTGTATTTAATTTAACCCAACCTTCCTCTTCCCTTTCTTCGCAATATTCAATGGTTGGGTTAGATTCTTCCTTGTTATCGCCTCCATCCAAAGCTCTAATAAAACCGTAACTATGATTTTGATTCCTGTATATTTTGGCATTGTGGGTAACGATAGTGCGCATTCCTTGGCAAAACAGGGAGTTTTCATAAACAGCATTCCCCTATTTGACATCTCTCTATCCTCGAAGATAGATCCCGCAATGCTTTGGCAAAGTATTGCCACATTACTAGTCGATATGTGGGAGCCTTCCTCAATCAACTATCCCAACAAAACGGTGTTTTCAACAAGTCCTCCATTTTTTTTCGTAAAAGTATTTTTTCACTTATTCGAATTACAATTGGACATTGTACGGTTTCTTCTCACATTTTTAAATTCACATCCTTGACTCCCCAGATTGTACTTTCTGTGATCTAGAAGTGGGAACCATTGATCACATATTTTTAGTTGTTCCTGTCTAAACAAATATCCTATCATATATCAAGCCTTATCTACAATTGCCTCCCCTCCGTTCAGCATCTCAAGTCTGAACTGGACTCCAATCTTCCGTAAATTTATGAAATTAGCCCATTTAAATAAAATTAACACATTAATTCACCTCCCCTCTCTCCACAACTTGATTTGATGGCCCAGAGAGAAGGGATAAAGAACAGAAAAAGTTTTGAAATGTTGAGATAATGTTTTTAAAATTATTGTTTACCTTTCACAAACAATCGTGACATATTTAACAGATGTTATTAATTTATGTATAAAATGACAGACATGGTATTATGCGTGCAGTAGATAATTTTTATACCTGCGATAACACGTATCATATAAATTCAAACACGCGCGAAGAATAAAGATGGCTCTCTCTCATATTAATAAAATGCTTTCTTTTAACTTAATGCAGTAAAATTGTAATTTGAAAAAAACTGTATCTCACAAATATAAATTTATTGTTTTGACTGTCACATGTTATTAAAAACGTTTGACATTTCATCTGTCAGAAAGTTTTTTTGTCCACCATCAACTTTATTATCCAAGAAAGCCTTGCTTTGACCAGATGCTAACTTTCACTAGGTAGCTAACATTGAATAGGTGGCTAACTTTGAATGGGTGGCTAACTTTGAATGGTGGCTAAATTTGAATGGGTGGCTAACTTTGAATGGGTGGCTAACTTTGAATGGGTGGCTAACTTTGAATAGGTGGCTAACTTTGAATGGGTGGCTAAATTTGAATGGGTGGCTAAATTTGAATGGGTGGTTAACTTTGAATGGGTGGCTAAATTGGTTCATAATGAAGTGATGGGTATTAAAGAATATACTTACAAATCTTGTGATTTCAGATACAATTTTGGTTTTGCTTTATTAAAAGAGAAAATTAGAAAATCCTATTTTGGGACGCGAGGTCTACTGTACACAAAACACAGAACTACTTGTTAATAGATTATGAAAGTGAGAAGATTAAAATTATCATATTCGTGTGATACTTCTACGAATTTAGAATTAAATTTAGCAATGATGCATTTTGTTCCGTGAACAAACATATCGTGATTGAGCGCGTTTATTATTACCGTGACTTTCTACGTTTACGGTGCTGTGACAGCGAAAAGGGCAATAAACATACGTTCCTTATCGCTGTTATGCTGCAGCTCTTTCTTACACGTTGCATAATGGCGAAACAAAAGATGAGACACACAAAATACGTGTGACTGTTTCCTTCAATTTGCTTTTTTTTTTTGGAGGAAACAGATATATCTTATTACGGCTCAGCCATGGCGACGGACAATGCGCTTCATTTTCTTTATACGTTTGAGGGAGATGTATGATAATGATTGTGTTTCCTTTAGAGGGGTGCAGACATACGTTCACCGTTTGTCTCATCTTCGACTGTTGTTATTTAGTGTATAAAAAAGAACTGCAGCATTATATGTTTAAGAACAAAAGCAAAACCATCAGCGCATTGACGTTTGACGTTTTTGAATTTTTGGAAATCACTCAAACTTCAATATTATCCTTATTACAGTATTAATAGCCTTCTGTCTGCGTGGTTGAATTTCAGAACCCGATTTCGATTACATGTCTGACGCCACGCCTTACGCTCCGCGCCACAAATAACATCTGTGTGCGTGGAATTTCAAACGAAGCTACCGTTGTAATTCGGTTTTAAATTGCAAAAATCGTCAAGATATCGCCACTTCCGTCGGCAGGTTGGTGTGAACGTGCCCCAGGCAAGTATAAGTACTACGATTTAGTGAACTAGCAGTATCCAGTATCTCTCCGAATATGGAATATTGACGGTAATACTCAGTTGTATCAAGCGGCTATATATTACGTGTGACGTCATTGCCTATCTCGTTTACGCTGTCCGGGTGACTATCACTGGATGACAGTGGATCGGAGGAACAGACTAATTTTGAAACCAATTACTATTGGATTTATAAAATGGTCACCAACACTAACTGGGCGAAGCCGAACCAAAAGCTGCCCGCAGGGCCTAGAATTAAAAACCTACGGAGCGGATATTTTACTTCTAGTCCTTATTACTATATTAAAATTAAAATTCAATTAAAATTCACACTTATTAAAATTATCGACACGGTTAGGAATATTGTAGTGATCTACGGAGACGTCACGGTGAGGCGTGTGAGAGAGATTCAAGAAAATTATAACTTTTTTCCTTTTCAGGAAACAGACCTACGTACATTGTGTTTCTCAGATATAATTTTAGATTTTCACGGCCAAAAGTATTTTCTTTATTTGTTTTTGGGGTGTTATGCCGTGTTGCGCCACTTCCTTATTTAGCCAACGTTTCCGACTCTGTAACGCTGTCCGAAACGTTGGCTAAAGAAGGGGTAGCGCAACACGGCATAACACACTCATCTTTTGAAAGAGCTGTAGCATTATTGCGATAAGGGACGTATTTTATTATTTTTATTATGCCGTCACGGTGCCGTAATCGTGAATCGTTACGGTAATAAAAAACCGCTCTATTGCGTTTTACCTGATACGAAGAAATTAATTTTACTCCACATTTTTAGTAGGTACCTACGTATTGCAAATGAGCTCGACCTTTTGACTTTGTTGACAAATTAAGTTTGATATCTTATAACGGCTGTGAAAGTGAAAGTATGTATTTATTTGAGCAAAATAGTGTTATTGCTTAGACGTAATTATTTTTTAAATAAATAATCTATAAGAAAACATAAACATATTTGATGTGATTAAAAACTCTAAATGGAAATAATGTCATTGTTGCATGATTAAAACTGACGAAGTTCATACTTTGTAAAATTCATTAAAATATTTCATGTGGCAACAAATTATTGATATTTTATTACAAGTGCGCCAAGGAGGAAACCACGTAAATTTCGCAAAGTTTTGACTTTGACGTAATATTATGTGGATTTATTTTGGGCTGTCGTAGGTATATTATCGTAGGTACATTCCTTGAACAATAAACTATGCATTAAAACAACATTACTTGCGTTCATTTGATAAAGTGATAGGTTTTTCGATGTTTTTCGCTACCTATCACGCTCGGAGTTTGACAGTTCAAATCGCGGCAAAAAATGACGCTCCGACGCCATAGATAATTTAGTACAAATTATTCCAAGTGGCGGCTAGGCGTATTTCGGGTTCCCGGTACGCCAAGAACGAGAATGGCCCAAGCGATTCTGACCTTGTTCTTCGTACAGTTTCTCTATACATAAGGGTTAAAATCGCATTAAAAAATAAAAATAATTGAAAACGTTTGCGTGTGCGCCGGCGCACACCCGGCCATTAACGGATGCTATTTATAACATAATTATTACCGCACACTATTCATTATAAAAATTCATGGGATATTATAATCGTAGGATTTGTAAAGCTGAAATTAAAAATAAAAGAAAAAATGTTTTAAAAAATAATATTAAAAAAATGCCACGGCTGAGAATTGAACCCCGATAAACTGCTAGGAAAACAACTATCTAAAGTATGCTTTTTATATGCTACTATTACACCACCAACTACATAAACGGTGACACTAATTCAATATTCGTGGTCGAGGGTAAGACTCTTGACTTGCAATCTGAAAGTCGCGGAATGAAATCCCCATGTGCGTAAAAAAAATTATTTTATTAATTTGTGTTATTTCACAATTCATTCATTTAAAATAATATACATTGTACATTTGCGGCACATTTCAGGGTGGAAGATACTCTCAGTATCGCCCTGGTGTAAGACCACCATTCAGAATTGAATTTGATGCTTCAAATGGTTTAAGTGTTTGGTGACCAGAATTGCCAGGTATTTTCCCACTTTCCTTCTTCCCATCTCCTTCCCCTCCCCACTTCCTTCAGCCTCGTAACATACCCCAATCGGGAATGGCATAGTCTCACTGGCTTCAGACGCAGCAGCTGGGGCTCTTGTGAGGTATTCACATTAAAAAAACAATAATAAAAATACGTACTTTAGGTACTGGAAATAATGAGTGATTATCATTATTTCTTAATTTTAGAATGTTATGTAGATTTTTTTTTTACATTAACTCCACACAGGAGACCCTGAGGAAAATAATTTCCCCCAGGGCCTATGTGATCTTTGAAGATGCTGAATGGAGGGTGTGTTTGAGGAGAGCAAGGATTGAACATGGGTCTTGAAGAAACCCATGTTGTAGGAGGGAGGAAATACAGAGGCCGGCAAATCGTTCCACAGCCGAGCTGTTGAACTCAAGAACGAGTCGTAGAAACGATCCGTTCTCATGTGACTAAGGGGCCATCCATAAATTACGCCACACGAATTTCATGGTTTTTTACCCCCCCCCCCCCCCGTCACATTTGTGAAACCCCCTCCCCCCCTAGAATTTCATGATTTTTGACCCCCCCCATACCCCTTGTCACACTTCTCTACTCCCCACCCCCCCCTTAAGGTGTGACGTAATTTATGGATGGCCCCTAATGTCAACCGTGTACAAATGTTGGGCGCGTGTTTGGCGTGTTTCCCGATTTTGCACCGGTGCCGAGGGGATCAATGATGCTAGAATGAAATGTTAGAAGGTTCGTAGAAAATATATTCAAATATAGTCAATTTTCTACGAACCTTTGGGTGCGTCCCTACTCACTTCACAACCGAAATTATATTGTTTAGTTATTATCTACCTATAAAACAATTCTACTAAAAATAAATGAACATTTACCTGCTTACCTGCAAGTACCTGCTTGCCTACAAGTATCTGCCTACTATATAGGTACTATTTTTTAAAGAATGACAAGTTCCCGGGATACGAATAACCTGATAATATATTTGAAAATCTCCCTTTACAACCACAGTAAGCGTAAAATGTTGCTTGTGTCGTGATGGAGGACTTATCATGGGTTATATATCTAAGCATATTATCATGGGTTGAAATCTATATATTTGTATTGCTCAGGTAAGTGACCAACCATTCAGAATCAAAACGTTGGGTGAAATTAACTGTGTTTGGTGATCAGATCTGAATAGCCAGCAATTTCTTAACCTCCCTTTCTCTCCTCTCCTTCCTTCAGCCTCACGCTTCCTTCTTTTCACAAAAACAACCTCTAGATAGCATTCCCGAAGGTGACAAACGGAAAGTATTATAATATAGTCAGTGTAAAAACACGTATTTTAACAACAATTATTTATAACAACAACTAGCTTTTACTCGCGGCTTCGCTCGCATGGTATTAGGTCACTCACTCACTTACTGACTCACTCACTCACTCACTCAACTAACTTACTCACTCAGCCATTAGAAAAGTGGCACTTCTCAATTTTCCAAATTTGTGATAAGTGCCGCTTTTCCAATGGCTCCAGCCAGTTGGGACTCTCGTGTGATAATTATTACAAAAAAAGCCTTTATGTAGTTATTTGTATGCACCTATTGGCAAAAACCAATCTCATTTTCTATTAAGGTCATACTAATAATATAAACCGATTTAGAAACAGGGGACGCCGTGCTTTCTCTTAAAAACATCTCAACATGAACACTTCTAAATGTTATGTGATTACCTTCACTAGAAATAAAATAAAATTTGACCATAACTACCTTATAGCGAACCAATCACTCAAAAGGGTTACTCAAATTCGTGATCTAGGTGTAAGTACTTGATAGTAAACTCACATTCGAGGCACATATTAACATGATTGTGAAGAAAGCCCTTAGAATGTTAGGATTCTTATTCCGTATTGGAAAAGAATTCAAGAACATTCAAACTCTTAAAATATTGTACTTTTCATATGTTCGCAGTCATCTTGAATTTGCTTCTCAGATATGGAATCCTCAATATAATATTTATATTAAATGCATTGAAGCCATACAAAGAAAATTTGTTTATCATTTAAATTTCAAGTTTAATATTGGTTATCGTGACATAAACAGCTCGTTGGACCTTTATGGACTTAAACCATTAAAAATTAGAAGAGACTCTGCAGATATAATATATCTTCATAAAATTATCAATGGTTTTATTGATTGTTCGCCCCTTTTGGCTGAGATTAATTTTAGAGTCCCAAGTGTTAGAACCAGAGAAAAATCACTTTTTCATCTTCAAAAATGTTCTACTAATCTCAGACAAAATGCTTTTATATTCAGAACATGCAATGTATTTGATAAGAATTTTAATAATGTAGACATATTCTCATGTAATATAAGTTCCTTAAAAAAGTATGTCATAGCCAACATTAAATAATTTTTTGACCGTGTTGCAAGTTACCATAATATTGCTGTGAATCCTTTCCAGTTGCATACTTGTCATTCGACTTAACTATTGAGTTGTAGGTGTGTACAATGTACATATTATTATTATTGCTGTTGTGGAGTGAGAATACTTCATGTTGAAATTTAGTAAGCAGGTTATTATAGTTTATATTGTGTTTTTGTATCTTTTTTTTTTTAATAATTTTTATATTTTTAAGTTCTTACGGGTACAGGACCCTTACTTTTTTGTTTTACTTTTTAATTATAATTTTAATTATGTGAAAATCTATCATTGGATATTATGTATATTATTAAGGTTATTATTATAAGTGTAATATATCGGTTGATTTTCCAAAATAAATAAAATAAAATAAAAAACTATATAACGGAAAACAGCCAACTAGTTTTATAATGAAACGATCATGGTTGGACCAGTAAACAAAGTTGATAATAAAAACCCAAAACTTTTGTTGCATTCAAAATTTTAATATTTTTGTTTGCCTAATGTAAACTCTGAAGAGAGTCTTTAGTCCGCTTTCAAAATTAGTATGTATTTTATTTCGGGATACGTTCAAAACAGCGAATCTATTTGAAATTGAATATCAAGTTGGAATAATTGAGAACATAATATTACTTTTTCTTGGCCCGAGGTGTTAAAACTAGTAATGCGCATTTTCATCCCGCGACAAATTTCCCCGACAAAATATCTTCCGACAAAATATCCTACGGATAAGTAAAATTTACAAAATTTTAAGAAACCCCCGACACAAAAAAGCTGATTACCTTGAAACGCCTGAACAGATTTTCATGAATTGTAACTAAGAACCATCTCTATTACGTCAGCTTTCAAACAAAAAAACTGCATCACAATCGGTCCATTCGTTTAGGAGCTACGATGCCACAGACAGACAGACAGACACACAGACACGTCAAACTTATAACACCGCTCCTTGCGTCGGGGGTTAACAAAACATTCCCCAACAAAATATTTACTAAAACTTAACCTAGCCTAAACTAATCCAACCCAACCTAACCTAAAAAAATGGGTTAAAAAAAATACATACATCTTGGTGTAAAGACAATAAATTATTGTTCAAAAATAGTAAAATGGGAAAAAAATACTACAGATAGTATTAATTTATTGTATTTTTTATAAGAAAAACTCTCTTTTTATAACTTTTGAAGGTTATTCCCATCAACGTAATATATCATTGAAGAAGAAGATAACACTTATAATCTAAATGAAAATATGAAAGAGAACAAGACACAGAAAAATAGAAAAAGACAATGGTCGCAACTGGGACTCGAACCCAGACCTGTCGTCTCGTCTTTAGTTGCGACTTGATAATTTACTGTCTTTACAGGATGTCTGTATTATTTTTGTCCCATTTTTTGTTAGGTTAGGTTTTAATAGATATTTTGTTGGAGGATGTTTTGTCGGTAGGATATTTTATCGGGGATATTTTGTTGCGGGAAGAAGTCGCGAAACCGTTAAAACCAGTTAAATTGTGGCTTATCATAATAATTAGATTAATTAAATCGAATGCATTTTCACATGGAATGGGTATTAGCATCGATAGCAACAGAATGTTTCTCTGTCATTAATTATTAATTTTAATAAGTTACAGATCACCATCAGTTCAGTAATTTACAGGTATTGCGATTCTCACGTCTGTTAAATTGATCCATGTCCCTTTTCAACAAACAACAATTCTTCGAAGAAGGGTTAAATTCTAGTCGACGGAACAATTCAACCGAAACTTTCCTGGGATTTTTCTCAGTGCCGTAGCGACAAAATTCCGGCGCTCCGGGCAAACCAGACAATTGGTTCTCACGCCCTCAAAACAAAACTGAAAACAATGAATACTATTAATGTTTTTTACCATGTAAAGCCCATAAATCTTTGTAAAATGGTATCTGCGCCGGGAGATAAAATTATACGTATCGTTAGCCCAGGCAATATATTATTATTATATTCCTCCCAATCAGAGAGAACTTTACTATCGTAATTGTATATTGCAGGATACACTGAGAGCTATCCCACGGTACCTTTCCCATACCCCTCGTAAAATTTTATTTCATAAATGGATAACTATGGATAAATAATGGATTGTCCAACACGCGATTTAGTGCCTAAAAGTTTAAGAAAAGCAATCACAATTATCTCGAGTTTTTAATTCAATGTAAAAAATAATAATGATTATAAAATCATTGCATAATCTTACATATTTAAGGATTGTATTGGGGAAATAAGTAACTTAAAACCTTATTTAAAAAAAAAAACATACACAAATAAATATAAAGTAAAGTCATATTTTAAATGAAAACAATTATTTTTTTATAACAGACTTGAGCATAGATCTTTAGATATATGTGCCTTAAAAGTCTAAAGGTTTATTTATTACTAAAAAAACTACGTACGTGCAGGGTGTGACAGTAATTAAGGATTAGGTTAAGGTTAAGGATTTTAACCAGTGTTTCTAAGCATTGAAGTAAAAAATGATTATGTAATTTTTTTCCATTAAACCAAAAAATATATTTTAGAATCGCACTCGCTACTGATTCAATCCCTGCTCGTCGTGATGGAACACGTGATATGTGCGCTGTTTCGTGTGTTACCGAGTGCTTATCACACGACCCGCTCGGCTATACCCAACTACTCAAATGCGACGTGTGATGGAAAAATATTTTATTGCTTTTTATTTATTTAACGCCGTAAAAAGGCTCTTACATTCCAATGATAAGATTATAAGTTACATAAAAATGAATGAACAAAAACAATATATAAGAGATAGGGTTGTTTTTTTTTACACTCATCAGTTGTTTTTTTACAAAAAATAGAAATATAAAAAGAAAGGTGTACTCGTGTAAAAAAATTACATCTACATTTTTCACTCCAAATATGCTCAGGAATCGCTGTTTAAAATCTCTCGGGTACATGCGTCGGGGACAGCACAGCCTGTCACACCGTATATATAAAGAAGAATGTGGGTGGGGGGCTTTGTTTTTTAATACAAATCCACAGTTTTATTCTGAAGATGAGATCTCGAAATTAATGACGTTTGTCGTCGGCCTGTAAGGGCTTCTTCAAAGCCCGGCCCCACGCGGTTACTCAGTTTGCCGGGTGGTAGCTAAGCCACTGGTTAATGTTATTATGGTTATGATTTTAATCGTAACTGAAAGGTTTACCTCAACGATTTACGATAAAGTGCTGTGAGGTTTTTTTTATAAAAATTGTTCACCCGTAATAATGGATGGTAATGGGAAACAATTGTATTATTTACTTGCTTAATTTGCCGGGAATTGCATGCGCGTAATAACTATCAATGGTTGTTAAAGGTAAGCAATAATGTTATTCTAAGAAATGCAATCAACAATAAGATTACCTCGCCCCAGTTGGACAAGGTTCTAGCTAACTTTTTTTTTTTTGAAAAATTGAACAAAAAACCCATTTATTTTAAAAGATTCTAACATCACTTTGAACCTTTTGCAATTGCCGTTGTTACCAGGGATGAGGTAGATTACTATGAGCAAAAATGACTCGCATGGCAGATGTAAAAAGTAGGTAAATGATTTTCAAGAAAAGGAGGTACATATTTTAAATGAAAAAATATATTTTAAAAAAATGTCATCCTAACAAAAACTAAGGATGTCTGGCGGAGGGCTTGCTTAGGTTTAAATAGTTTATGTTGATAAAGTGGTAAGTTGAAATGACGCATGATGAAATCTTCTTTTGTGAAAACGAATCTCACATCTTGAGCTGGGCAGGACCCCAGACTATGGGCTCCCAGCCAAAAGGACCCTCCAGAACGGATGATTATGATTCTCGATGCCAATCATCCCTCTAGGATGATTCAGTCAGCTTCCAAGATGGCGAGAATGATGATCAGAATCGTAGCGATCTTCAAAAAAAGGATCCGTCTTGTTGCGGTCGAGAGAACCGTCCAGAGCTCTCGGCTTAGCACAAAGAATGACTGGCTGTCTTTTCAAATCTCCTGATTTGAATCTGTGCAGGATTAAAAACTGTTGCATTCCAAAATATGGCAGGGCTCGCAATATAATCAATGCCCAAATGTCAATGGGCAAGCACTAGAGCTGCCACACACCGAGATCACAAATAAAGTGTGTATAAACAAAGCATGTATTTTGCCCAGCCCTGCTTATGGTGACTAGGGGAAAAGAGACATTAAGTTTATATGTTACATAAGAATATTCTAAGAGCGCATGCCTTGTCATTGTTTGTTCCTCGTTTGAATTCAGTCCTGAAGATTATCACATTCAAATAAACTGTATTTTAAAAAATCCTCCGCCATAGAATAAAGAACAACACAAGAACACAAAAATTGCGGACGCGTTTCGTGATATAAATGTTTGCCTAATTTGGGCCTATATTCCCTGCGTTTTAGAAATTCAAATGGGATGGAGATTTACGATTTCGCGAGATGAAACTTCTAGTGATATACAATATATTTGTTGTACCCTAATAACAATTAAATAAACAATATTTGGCATGCCAAAATACTCTCATATAACTGACTTCAACTCGCTTTGGCTGGAAACTTGAACGAATTGTGAAATAATCATGAATTGTTTTTATTTTGATTTAAGATGAAGCCATACGTGAAATCCTATTTAGATTCATCTTTACGACGAATCGGTTTACATTATGAACATCAAAAAATATGCTACGGATAAATTGAAGCTTTTACTAGCTTTTCTATGTATTGGAATTACAATAAAATTATTATTTACTTACCAAAAAATATAAGCGTAAACCACTAAAAAAATGTTTTTTCATGACTTAACTATGAAACAATTTTAAAAAATACCCCATTTATGGCTAAGACTATTTTTAAAGTTTTGTATGTTCTAACTTTTCCATTCTTATAAAATTATGCACAAAATAAATAAAAAACACTCTTTCGCTTACTTGCCTCGTGCAAATACGACGAGCGATTTTAAATTTTGTAGGCATGAGAATCAAAATATTTCTAGCGTTTGTATTCCTTAAGTCTAAAACAAAACATCATGAATGTAAGTTATGCATCTGTGTGAGTACTGTGATAAGATCAACTAAGATTGATAGACCTAAAAGACCTCCATGGCAGAGCCGTACGCTACTTGGCTCTGATCTCTGAGAGCGCGGGGAATAAAACCTGACATGTTGTAATTAACCTGATAGTGTAATGTATATTTTTAAATCTATCTTGCTTTGTAGTTGAATATATGTACCCTTAGCATATCGCTGGAGAAAATCAGAATCTTAATATCTGTTAGAGTGATTAATTTGGGAGGCGAGATAACCAACACCTCTGTCTTAGGGCACCTGAAGTTGTTGGCTACGTTTGGTGACGAAGCAGGATTACCCGGGTTCATGGCTGAGGATGTGTCTGTCCACCAACCGCGTGGCAGGCCATATCAGGAGAGACTGTTTAAGCCATATCAGGGAGACGTTTTCACCTCTCCGGCAGGACTCTTTCGGAACTTCGCCTTGCGCCGCAATGGGAGGAATGGATTCATACGTCCATCACTCCTGGACATTAAGACCTCAACCCACCCCTCTTACCTTTTTCCTTTCTAACTAACTTTCTTTCCTAACCTAACCTAACATAACATTCTAAAATTCAAATTAAAAATAGGTTAAATATAAAAAGTATTTATTTGTTTAAATTTTCCGGTGATTTTTGTCGGGTCTGCGCTACTCATATCTCGTATGTTATTTTGAAACCTTGCCAACCAGGCAATAAAATTAATACAAATAGTAGGTAAATTTATTGCTTTTTCATTACTTAACTACAAAAATAAATTATTGTTTCCATTTTGTTGTTTTTCAATTTTAATTTCACGCCAAGCAGCGCCAAGTGCGGGCTTGGAATGTAATCTGCAATAACTTTTATATTGACGCGCTATTGTTATTATTTATTTACAAATAAGTTAAAGTCCATCAATATGGATTATCGGTGTCAATTTCGACGTGGTCGAGGAGTAAGGCTCTCGACCAGCAATCCGAAAGTCGTGGGTTCGAATCCCGGCATACAGAAAATTATCACTTTTTCTTTGGCGGAAACAGACCTACGTGCATTGTGTATCTCATATTTTGAAAGAGCTCCAACATTATTTATTTATTTAAGGAACATAAACAGTCTTAGTAATATAATAAACATAAGATGATAAAAAACAGACCAATTATTAATGTTCACAGATAGGTATTTAGAAACAAGACTAACTGAATGTAAACTAGAATATTTAAGAAAAATGAAAGAAAAAAAAGCAGAATTAAGCAGCAATTAAAAAAAAAAATAATAGTACAAATCTGAATTCAACAAATGATAAACCAATACACAACAATAAAATAAGTGTGATTATAACTGAAATAGACTGCAAAATAGGTAAGGGGAGGAGATGGATAAGGGAAAGTTAAGGGAAAGTTGCTACGCAAGTAATATAAAAATATTAGATACAATTAATTTAATCGTCATGAATATGTGTTGTTCGCACCTAGAATGTTATATAGTGAAGTTCTGTAGCGACAGTAACTAGCAGTAAATACGTCAACACGTGTGTCTATATTTGCAAATTTATTGTTATAGTAGTTACATGTCCTTTGCATAAATTCATTTTGATTGTAAATGGTGTTGCATCTCTCAATATAGAAAAGGGTATTTTGTCTACTATATCGAATGGACGTGTTGAAATTTATTTTGTTTAGCAACTCCGGGCAGTTAACTTTTGAGTTAATAATTTTCTACAGGAGCTTCTGATCAGCGACAAGCCTCCTGTTGAGTAGTTTCGAAAATGTTTCTATTACGTTAATATACGTTCATTATTGTGATAAGGAAAGTATATTTATTGCCTTTTGCCGACACGGTACCGTAACTGTGACTCGTCACAAATATACGGTAATAAAAAAAGTATTCATTCCCAGAATAATAAAAAAAAACATGAAAGATGTGATCATTATTCTAGGACGGAGCAATTTTAAGAAAACTACATAAATAAATCACACGGCAGTTATTCGCAGCGTACTGAATATTGAACATGCAAATGATTAAACACAATCAAATGCAATTGTACTCTTGAGAAGATAAAATGTGCAGTAACAGAGGTAATCTTATCAGTTTCTACTTGTGCCAGGTACCAGGTACAGACTCCTAACCGCCACCGATGACATTAAACACTGACAAACTGAAAGAAGTGTTTCTTATTTTTATTTAGTAATTTTAATCGCACATGAAGGGCTTTTACAATATTGCTTATTTTACATGATTTACTGCATGACACAGATATGCAGGAGTTTACAATGTGTAGATAACATTTTTTTTTAATAAAAAACTTATTTTTTTAATTAACATAATACATGGTAGATATATGGTTGCATACAAATGTATCAAATCTTAATATTTAAAAATGAATGCTTCTTTGCTTGTCCCTTATGCGTTCCTAAACCAATCATCCGATTGAAGATTTGTTGTGCACACGCTCGCGATGGTTTCTGTAAATAACGGTGAGCTCTGGCGTTATAAAATTATTTCCTGCACCAATCATCCGATTGCGATAAACTTTGGTGAGTTGTTGCCCGTGAAGATTTGTACTTTCTACTTCTATTTCTAGAGCTCTGGCTTTATGATTTTTTTGTAAAAAAATTAAATGACGCGCAAGTTCTTTGAAAAAAGTTGGTGTTTTGTACATTTTAGTGGCAAGGAGGGATGGAGGGAGGGGGGAGGGGAATTAGGCAGGGGGATAATATAGCGAAATTTGAGGTAAGCATACACCTACCCCTCGATAGCGAGGTATCGATTTCTAAAAATCGGATGTGTGGGGCCGGCCTTAGTCGGAGTGAATAATTTTAAACAAAAAAGTAGTGTCTTTTATTTTTTTTCTATTTTCTTTGGATTGCATTCTAAGTGTATTTAGTAAGAATGTGCAGTTTATGTGTTGAATAGGTATGTGTAATTTGAAGTTAATAAGTCGTAAAAATGTGTACTGCACCCGTTTCATATTTATTTTATCGATTTGACAGTTTGGGGACCACACAATTGATTTGTATTCTAACAAACTGCGTACTAACGACAAATATATGTTTTTTTATAACTTAAAACGAAACTGGGTCTTTGGTAGTTTGAAGGGAGTTTGTAGGAAGCTCAATTTATTTTACCTTACTTTTGAAAAAAAGATCAAACGCTTGGAGGAAATCACACACGCACACACGAGAATACTAATTTCGGTTGAGTGCCTGTCTGCGATTGTAACTCTGGTTCAATAAAATCTGTTGTGTTTAGAATTTAAGTGTGATTTTTAATATTGGAACTGATTGTGTTAAGAATTCAGACAATCGCTATCCGGCGCTAATATTTTATAGATCAAACTTTTTCAAATACTGAAATTCTTTGTTGAACAGAAAGTCGATTCCGTTGGCGTGTTTGGTACCTGGGAGACAAACAGACTTACGTAAACTGGCGACAACTGTTTTCTTTCTAATCCAAAGATAATGATTAACCCAAGAATTTGTGGGCGCGTTTCGTAATCCAAATATTTGCCTAATCGAGGCTTTAATTTCCAATTCAAAATCAATTGAAATGGGATGGAGATCTACGATGTTATTTTTTTATTTATTTATTTACGCTCTTTTTAGAGGCTTTTACATTTTTACGAATAATAAAATATATACAGTATTTATTGTACATAATTGAATAGGCTCAGTAACAATTTTTTATTTGTTTAAAGATACATTGAAGATGTCCACTGACTTGGTATAGTTATTTCCTTCCATTAGTATTCTGGGCAGAGGAATACATATGGTAGTTAGTACCAGAATTTCTGCACTGAAATAAATCCTGAAAATGTTATGCGAGTGTGAGTGAGACGGAGCGCCGGCCTATTGGGCTAAACGGAGCATTTGTTTCTATTCAAATTTGTATGGAAAGCAATTCTAGTTTTCTTCTTTATTCTATGTTAAAATCGGTATATATTACACTTCTAGAGAATATCTGTTCAGTGTATCGGACTGACAGATGATGACGGAACGTGATCACCTGCAACTATGCAACGTGGCAACCCAATGCAGTTAATTATTTGTTGTTTAGTTTGCATTACGAATGACTTGATATTAAAAAAATATGTATTTATTATTAAATACTTTTTAAATAGAAAATATTGGTTGGAATGATTAAATACGAGAATTTTTATAAAGTATAGCTTTACCAAAAACGGTGCAATCCACTTTATTTTTGTTTCTGGCCAATCACGGCCATCTTCAGACTGGATCAGATCTTCAGACCAGTCTAAAGATGGCCGGGATAGGCTGAAACCGGTAACGGTGAGAAATAAAAAAATTAAATTGTTGTAATGTATTATCATCACGATGGAATTCCACCACGAGTTATTAGTATTAAAAATAGAAATATTAGAAACTGTAAGAACTAAGGTAGGTACCTACCCTCGTTGCGATTTTTGTGCTTATCTTTACATATTATAAATTAAAGTCCTCCGCCGCGTCTGTCTGTCTGTTCGCGATAAACTCAAAAACTACTGAACGGATTTTCATGCGGTTTTCACCAATAGATAGAGTGATTTATGAGGAAGGTTTAGGTATATAATTTATCAAGGCTTTGTGTAAATTGGTTGAAATATATAAAGGAGAATTTCTGTTTGTGGTGAACGAGTGGGTTGGCAAGCGGGCGGTGTGGATTTGACTTGTAGCAAATTAACTGATGGCGGTGGTAATAAAGGCTGGGTAACCATCCAGTAGATGGCGTTGTGATTCGTTATCCACAACGAATGTGTGTGATTATCGTTATCCACAACGTGCATAACAAGTGCTCGTTATCCACAACGAGCGTGGCCGGTCAACTAATATTAATCTAAACAAAAGAGTCGCAAAATAAAGGTATGAAAAAAATACCTATCTGGGTACAGAGTTTGATAAAAATGTTATAGATTGGTGGACGTTTAGAAAAAAACATTTGTTTTGGAAATGATCTTAAAGTTTGTGTAAAATAAACAGTAAAGATAAATAATTAAACCGATATTTTATTAGATTGCAGAAATGAATTTCCTCCACAGAAATCTTTAGTTAAAAGGTGGAAGATTTATTAATTTAATAATTGAAAAACGCATCCAGCGTTCGAGATTTCTGCGCGTCCGATTTCGAAATTTCTCGCCCTCATTGAAAAAAATCATACCTACGAATTTTAATACGGAGAAATATAAACTGCTCATAGCCATTGAATGCACCTATATTTTCCAATTTATCCCATATTTTTTGAAGTCATAAAAAAACTATAAAAAATTGAAATTGACACTATTGCTTTGCAGCATTTATTTCTAAAACCTAATTGTTGTTATGCATGTTCATATAATGCTCATTAGATGTAAAGTATTTTTTTTTTTTGTTTTAGGCAATTCACCCTGGAGAGAGTGCTTTGTGCCGGTAATATTTAAAATGGATAAGAAATTTCGGTTAATCTAATGGGAAAATAATAAAACAAATTAAATATTGGACTCATTTAGATCACTAAAACAAATTAAATATTGAATTCATTCAGGTTAATAATCTTACATAAAGCTGTATGAACACGAGAATTGTTAAGAGATAAAAGGTATGAAATATTAAGGGGGGACTGGTGTGTGATTTTAATAAGCCGGCGGTATATGTTCTTGAAAGATGAATGGTTTTTACAGTTAAAGAAAACGTGGTCGAGGGTTTCCTCTTCCACACCACACTGGCAGAACGGATCATCTAAAACTCTAATTCTAGACAAGTGAGATGCAATTGAACAGTGGCCAATTCTCATTCTCGAGATACATGAAATGAATCGTTTTGAAAGTTTTTTACCGTGAAACCATGGCTTAGCAGGGATATGGTTTTGAATTCCCGCATAGAAAGATCCAGTTCTTATTTTGGAGACTGCCCAATTTTCTTCCCAGGCACGAGTCATATTGGATTTAAGAATCGGAAAGACATCGGATATAGGAATTCTAAAATTTAGTGGAATAGTTCCGGAATCTGAACCAGATTTGGCGAGAAAATCGGCCATCTCATTACCCTCGATACCCAAATGGGCAGGGACCCAGGCCAATATCGTCTCAAACCCAGATTCACTAAGAGAATTGAGAAGATTTTTTATTTTACATATAATATTGTCTTCCGGATAACGTAAAATATTTGACCTAATTTTAGTTAGAGCACTTAGCGAATCAGTACATAGTAAGGCTCGATGAATGTTGAGAACCTGAATTTGATTTAGCGCTTGTTCAATTGCAAAACATTCGGCTGTAAATATGGAAGCTTCTTTCGGTAATTTATAAGTGAGATTGATGTTGAATTCTGGACTATATATAGATGCTCCACATCTTTTATTTTCAAATTTGGAACCATCCGTGAAAAGGATGGAAAATCCAGGGAATTTCGAAGCCACTATGCTTTTAAAGCAATCATCCACATTTTGAAATTTATTTGGGGAAGATAAAATATTCTTCCGAAAGACTGATGTTATTGTGTTCGGCATAAAAGTGATTGCCTTAAATGGAATATTGTATATAGGAAGATTGGGAACTTCTTGAAGATATTGGAGGGAAGATGATAGAGAATTATAGAGATGAAAACTTTTAATTAAGAGAGGAAAACATTGTTTTTCTCTCAATCTTTTGTTAGAATTCAAATTAACACTTAACCTATTAAGACTTTGTTTAATAGGATGATGTGATAACGATAAAGCCTTGAAAATATATTTATTGGCAAGGAATTGCCTTCTGAAATATAATGGAGGCTCCACACATTCCACCTGAAGCGCATTAATTGGAGAAGACTTCATAGCTCCAATAATCATTCTGAGGGCTTTTGATTGAATTCTTTCCATTTTCTTATCTAGATATTTAGGGAGTGGGTCAAAAAGAAATGAGCCATAATCCAAGTGGCTCCGAACTAGGGAATTATACATTAATTTAAGAGTGGTAGGATGAGATCCCCACCATACTCTGGAAACTGCTCGCATCATATTAAGTCCCTTTTCACACTTTGTAGAAATTATCTGAATGTGTGGAAGCCAGGAAAGTTTATGGTTCAAAAGAAGACCAAGGAATTTGATTTGAGTAGCGGTTTGTAGAGGCACATTATCAAAAGAAATTGAGAATTGGGGAATTTTTCTTTTGCGCGTGAAAGCCACGACCCTTGTTTTAGATGCCGCCAGATTCATCCCATTTAATGACAACCAGCTTTTAATATATTGTAAAGCCAAATTCATTTCCTTAGCTGCAAGAATAATATTTTTATGTAACAAATATATAAGGATATCATCCGCAAAGTAAAGACGCTTGATAGAAAAAGGAATTACTGAGTCTAGGTCGCTTATATAAATATTAAACAACAGAGGACTAATAACAGAACCCTGGGGCAAACCTCTCCATAGTTTGCGCCTTAAGCATTTAGAGGAAGACTCAATAATAATGGACCTATCTGAGAGCAAATTAATAATAAATTGGACTAATTTCGGGGGGATTTGTTTTTTAATTAGCTTTTCTTTCAAAACATTCAGTAAAACATCATCGTAAGCTGATGAAAGGTCAAGGAATGTGGCCAATGTATAAGAATTTAGGGATTGGGAAACTCGGATATCAGTTGTGAACAAACTTAAATTATCCATTGTAGATTTCTTTTTCCGAAAACCATACTGATTTGGTGAGATAATATCTTGACTTTCAACAAACCACTCTAATCTGTTCTTCATCAACCGCTCCGCTACTTTCATCAAACATGATGAAAGAGCAATAGGCCGATAAGACGAAATTTCAGATGGATTTTTTCCAGGTTTTAAAATGGGAATGATTTTTTGAGTTTTCCAATCATCCGGAATTAGTCCTGTTTCAAACATATTATTAATAAGAGATAAGAAATATTCAACCGCCATATCAGAAAATGATTTAATGAAACTATTAAGTATTCCATCGGGACCCGGAGCAGAGTCAGAAAGGGTTCTTATTACTAGTTTCATCTCATCAATGGAGAAAGGAGCATCTAGCCAGTTAGAGTGAGATGGATATGGCTTAATAGATGGCATTTCTTCACATCCGGCCACTGATGGGGGGGCTATTTTATCCGCAAATCCTATAAGAATTTCTTCTGATATATGCTTGGTTCTCGGCGGAGAATACGATGATCCGAATTTTTTTAAGCTAGACCAAACTGAAGATTGGGGAGTTTCCGGAGACAGGTTCTCACAGAACTTCCGCCATCCAGCGCGTTTTTTATTTTTCAAAATTCGTTTGGTTTCTGCCTGGGCTTTTTTAACTGATAAAAAATTTTCTAGTGACATACACTTACGAAAAGAGGAAATTGCTTTTTTACGAGAGTTGACGGAGCGAGTGCATTCCTCGTCCCACCACGGAGTAGAGTGTTTTATTTTAATGTTCGCATTGCGTTTCGGGATGGATTTTTCTGCTGCATTTATAACCATAGAGGGAAACGTCTCACTTTGCAATCTGATGTCTCCCGGGGACGATTTTTTTTTAAAATTAATAAGGTTATCTAGTTCAGAAGAGAAAGTGCTCCAATTCGCATCATTTATTCTAAATTTGAGATTATTTTTAACTGGTGGAGGATAAGTGTTAGATTGATGTTGGAATCGGATTATAATTGGAAAATGATCACTAGAGAGGGGATCGTTTAGGATGTCCCAAGAGCATTTAGATGCTAACGAATATGAACAAAGAGATAAATCAACAGCACTTTTCCGTTGATGAGGGGGGGTGAATCTGGTTGGAGATCCGTCATTTAAAAAACATAGGTTATGGGTATCAATAAAATCTAAAAGATTGCGGCCAGAACGATTTGTTATTTTGCTACCCCAAGAAGGGGAATGTGCATTAAAATCTCCAAGGATCATAAAAGGGGAACAAATCTGGGTTAAGATTGGTGCCCATTCATTTTCAATAAAAGTGGTAGAGGGAGGAATATATATTGATAATATTGTGATATCAGATAAGACAGCTGCTATTATCTGGATATCGTCGGAGGGAGTATGTATATTAATTTATTTAAACGGGATAGAATTATAGATTATCAGAGCCGTGCCGCCTTTACCATCCGGTCTGTCGTGTATGAGACAATAATAACCCGGAATTCTTAAGTGAAAGGAGGGTTTTAACCACGTTTCAGAAATGGCGGCCACTGAAACGTCGTGTTCGTCGAGTAACTGAATTAGGTCAGATTTGTTAGCGAAGAGGCTTCTACTGTTCCACTGAAGAATTTTTTTTCAGTTTCGAAGTCATTGGGGAGGCAAGATAATAAAGATTTAATGTAATCGGCAGCGTTGGACGGTACAGTTTTGTTGTTTGTAAGGATAGAAATTAAAAGGGTAATTAAAGTTTGTATAAAAGAATTATTATTCAATATTTCGGGGAGAGCAGGAGGGGATGTATTACTATTAATGGCACACCCATTGGGGGTCCGAGATTTGGCATTCCCATTCGGGCTGGTCAAAATATTATTCAATTGTTTTTTATCAAGGTAAGGAGTATATTTTGGGTTGGGTTTGACTGGCTTGAGAATGGTTTCTCTGTGAGAAGATGACGTTGAATTTAAAAAGGTGGTTGATTGGAAAGGAGCTGAGGACGATGTCATCTCTGCGAATGATTTTTTCGCAGGAGAGAATAACTTTGAGGCCTGGAAGTACGAAATGTTGTCGGTAGCCATTTTATGTTTTATGTTCCTCTGTCTTGTCAATTCCGGACAGGCTAGACTGACCGCGGTATGTGCACCCGAACAGTTAATGCAAATGGGATTATTGGAAGATTTTGGACATTGATCAAATGGGTGACCTTCTCCGCAAAAGTAACAACGTGGAGGGGAGCGGCATACGGATTTTGTATGTCCAAACCGGCAGCAATTGAAGCATTGAACAGTTGGAAATTTATAAACTTCGACGGGAAGCGAGGTTTAATAAATAAACACACGAGACGGAAGGGATTGTCCCTCAAATGTAACAACAACAGATTGGGAAGGTTTCCAGATCGTGTTCCCATCAGTAGAATCCTTGTAGTTCAGTCGACGTGCTTTTATTACTTTCGGGGTTCCTTGGGAATTATTCAAAGCATCAACAATTTCAGCCTCTGGGATATCCGTGGGTATTCCTCGAACAAGACCCATTCTCGTAAGGTTAAATGACGGGATGAACGATTTATATTTATGGTTTGAGAGCGAGTCAATTTTTTTTACAAATCCATTTGCGGAAGCGGCAGTATTAAACTCGATAGATAATTTATATCGCCCTTCCGGTTTAATTGAACCGTTAACAATACCAAGGTTATTATTTTTTGAGTCAAATAAGAATTTTCCAAAATCTAAAGGATGAATAAGTTTTCCTTGTTCAGTTCTCTGAACAATTACGATAAAAGGACCGGAAGCGGAAGCAGGATAAAGTAAGTCAGTACTTTTTGTATTATCGCTAGCTAAAGTACTTGTCTGGGTGTTACTATTGGGGTTAAGGTCGTTAGAGGTCGAGGTTTGTTGAATCGGCGGTATAGTTTTAATTTTCGATGGGATGTAAAGGCTATGCGATGGTCGTCGTTTACGAGATGGAAGCGTAATAGAAGCCTGGCTAGTGGTAGATTCCGAATCAGAAAAATCTAATATCGATCCTGGGTCGGGAGGTCTATCTTCGTCTTCCTCCATTGTATAAAAAAAAACTTAACTTTTAAAAATCAGTCCGATTCGAGCCGCGGTCAACAGTGGTTGTGTGTACCTTACGTATTGCTTAGTGCCGTTCGCCCGTTCCCGTGCCTCATACAGATAAGAGATTATTGTTACATTTTATTTAATTCTGTTTATCGTATACTTATTTGTTTGCATTCCTACTTACGGCTAATCCGTTTTTGTTTGTACAGTCAATGAAATAGACTGCGTATTATTTTTTCAGTTTAATTTTTAAAAGTTAAGTTTTTTTTTTTATATAATGGAGGAAGACGAAGATAGACCTCCCGACCCAGGATCGATATTAGATTTTTCTGATTCGGAATCTAACACTAGCCAGGCTTCTATTACGCTTCCATCTCGTAAACGACGACCATCGCATAGCCTTTACATCCCATCGAAAGTTAAATCTATACCGCCGATTCAACAAACCTCGACCTCTAACGACCTTAACCCCAATAGTAACACCCAGACAAGTACTTTAGCTAGCGATAATACAAAAAGTACTGACTTACTTTATCCTGCTTCCGCTTCCGGTCCTTTTATCGTAATTGTTCAGAGAACTGAACAAGGAAAACTTATTCATCCTTTAGATTTTGGAAAATTCTTATTTGACTCAAAAAATAATAACCTTGGTATTGTTAATGGTTCAATTAAACCGGAAGGGCGATATAAATTATCTATCGAGTTTAATACTGCCGCTTCCGCAAATGGATTTGTAAAAAAAATTGACTCGCTCTCAAAACATAAATATAAATCGTTCATCCCGTCATTTAACCTTACGAGAATGGGTCTTGTTCGAGGAATTCCCACGGATATCCCAGAGGCTGAAATTGTTGATGCTTTGAATAATTCCCAAGGAACCCCGAAAGTAATAAAAGCACGTCGACTGAACTACAAGGATTCTACTGATGGAAACAAGACCTGGAAACCTTCCCAATCTGTTGTTGTTACATTTGAGGGACAATCCCTTCCGTTTCGTGTGTTTATTTATTATACCTCGCTTCCCGTCGAAGTCGAAAATAAAACACTCTAATCCGTGGTGGGACGAGGAATGCACTCGCTCCGTCAACTCTCGTAAAAAAGCAATTTCCTCTTTTCGTAAGTGTATGACACTAGAAATTTTTTTATCAGTTAAAAAAGCCCAGGCAGAAACCAAACGAATTTTGAAAAATAAAAAACGCGCTGGATGGCGGAAGTTCTGTGAGAACCTGTCTCCGGAAACTCCCCAATCTTCAGTTTGGTCTAGCTTAAAAAAATTCGGATCATCGTATTCTCCGCCGAGTACCAAGCATATATCAGAAGAAATTCTTATAGGATTTGCGGATACAATAGCCCCCCCATCAGTGGCCGGATGTGAAGAAATGCCTTCTATTAAGCCATATCCATCTCACTCTAACTGGCTAGATGCTCCTTTCTCCATTGATGAGATGAAACTAGTAATAAGAACCCTTTCTGACTCTGCTCCGGGTCCCGATGGAATACTTAATAGTTTCATTAAATCATTTTCTGATATGGCGGTTGAATATTTCTTATCTCTTATTAATAATATGTTTGAAACAGGACTAATTCCGGATGATTGGAAAACTCAAAAAATCATTCCCATTTTAAAACCTGGAAAAAATCCATCTGAAATTTCGTCTTATCGGCCTATTGCTCTTTCATCATGTTTGATGAAAGTAGCGGAGCGTTTGATGAAGAACAGATTAGAGTGGTTTGTTGAAAGTCAAGATATTATCTCACCAAATCAGTATGGTTTTCGGAAAAAGAAATCTACAATGGATAATTTAAGTTTGTTCACAACTGATATCCGAGTTTCCCAATCCCTAAATTCTTATACATTGGCCACATTCCTTGACCTTTCATCAGCTTACGATGATGTTTTACTGAATGTTTTGAAAGAAAAGCTAATTAAAAAACAAATCCCCCCGAAATTAGTCCAATTTATTATTAATTTGCTCTCAGATAGGTCCATTATTATTGAGTCTTCCTCTAAATGCTTAAGGCGCAAACTATGGAGAGGTTTGCCCCAGGGTTCTGTTATTAGTCCTCTGTTGTTTAATATTTATATAAGCGACCTAGACTCAGTAATTCCTTTTTCTATCAAGCGTCTTTACTTTGCGGGTGATATCCTTATATATTTGTTACATAAAAATATTATTCTTGCAGCTAAGGAAATGAATTTGGCTTTACAATATATTAAAAGCTGGTTGTCAATAAATGGGATGAATCTGGCGGCATCTAAAACAAGGGTCGTGGCTTTCACGCGCAAAAGAAAAATTCCCCAATTCTCAATTTCTTTTGATAATGTGCCTCTACAAACCGCTACTCAAATCAAATTCCTTGGTCTTCTTTTGAACCATAAACTTTCCTGGCTTCCACACATTCAGATAATTTCTACAAAGTGTGAAAAGGGACTTAATATGATGCGAGCAGTTTCCAGAGTATGGTGGGGATCTCACCCTACCACTCTTAAATTAATGTATAATTCCCTAGTTCGGAGCCACTTGGATTATGGCTCATTCCTTTTTGACCCACTCCCTAAATATCTAGATAAGAAAATGGAAAGAATTCAATCAAAAGCCCTCAGAATGATTATTGGAGCTATGAAGTCTTCTCCAATTAATGCTCTTCAGGTGGAATGTGTGGAGCCTCCATTATATTTCAGAAGGCAATTCCTTGCCAATAAATATATTTTCAAGGCTTTATCGTTATCACATCATCCTATTAAACAAAGTCTTAATAGGTTAAGTGTTAATTTGAATTCTAACAAAAGATTGAGAGAAAAACAATGTTTTCCTCTCTTAATTAAAAGTTTTCATCTCTATAATTCTCTATCATCTTCCCTCCAATATCTTCAAGAAGTTCCCAATCTTCCTATATACAATATTCCATTTAAGGCAATCACTTTTATGCCGAACACAATAACATCAGTCTTTCGGAAGAATATTTTATCTTCCCCAAATAAATTTCAAAATGTGGATGATTGTTTTAAAAGCATAGTGGCTTCGAAATTCCCTGGATTTTCCATCCTTTTCACGGATGGTTCCAAATTTGAAAATAAAAGATGTGGAGCATCTATATATAGTCCAGAATTCAACATCAATCTCACTTATAAATTACCGAAAGAAGCTTCCATATTTACAGCCGAATGCTTTGCAATTGAACAAGCGCTAAATCAAATCCAGGTTCTCAACATTCATCGAGCCTTATTATGTACTGATTCGCTAAGTGCTCTAACTAAAATTAGGTCAAATATTTTACGTTATCCGGAAGACAATATTATATGTAAAATAAAAAATCTTCTCAATTCTCTTAGTGAATCTGGGTTTGAGACGATATTGGCCTGGGTCCCTGCCCATTTGGGTATCGAGGGTAATGAGATGGCCGATTTTCTCGCCAAATCTGGTTCAGATTCCGGAACTATCCCACTAAATTTTAGAATTCCTATATCCGATGTCTTTCCGATTCTTAAATCTAATATGACTCGTGCCTGGGAAGAAAATTGGGCAGTCTCCAAAATAAGAACTGGATCTTTCTATGCGGGAATTCAAAACCATATCCCTGCTAAGCCATGGTTTCACGTTAAAAAACTTTCAAAACGATTCATTTCATGTATCTCGAGAATGAGAATTGGCCACTGTTCAATTGCATCTCACTTGTCTAGAATTAGAGTTTTAGATGATCCGTTCTGCCAGTGTGGTGTGGAAGAGGAAACCCTCGACCACGTTTTCTTTAACTGTAAAAACCATTCATCTTTCAAGAACATATACCGCCGGCTTATTAAAATCACACACCAGTCCCCCCTTAACATTTCATACCTTTTATCTCTTAACAATTCTCGTGTTCATACAGCTTTATGTAAGTTTATTAACCTGAATGAATTCAATATTTAATTTGTTTTAGTGATCTAAATGAGTCCAATATTTAATTTGTTTTATTATTTTCCCATTAGATTAACCGAAATTTCTTATCCATTTTAAATATTACCGGCACAAAGCACTCTCTCCAGGGTGAATTGCCTAAAACCAAAAAAAAAAAAAAAACTTTTAAAAATTAAACTGAAAAAATAATGCGCAGTCTATTTCATTGACTGTACAAACAAAAACGGATTAGCCGTAAGTAGGAATGCAAACAAATAAGTATACGATAAACAGAATTAAATAAAATGTAACAATAATCTCTTATCTGTATGAGGCACGGGAACGGGCGAACGGCACTAAGCAATACGTAAGGTACACACAACCACTGTTGACCGCGGCTCGAATCGGACCTATGTAAAGTATTAATGCACCCATGAAACATAGTATGTTTTTTCTGAAATTTATAACTAATTTCTATTCTTCAAGTACCTACTGTTCATATTTATATTATTTTCTGTTTTTAACCTTTTGTACTTATCTAACTTATAAACCATTGTAAACATTAACACTAAACATGTACTTTTTTAGTTATAATCTTCCAAATTTCCTTCAATAAAGATTATTATTTTTCGACTTTATGTCCGGGTTAAATCTTCCCCACAGGAAAAACAACCCTTCCAGACTTTTCCACAAATTATCATCTATTTAATCCACGTTATGCAAGTGTATTGTACATAATAATAAATACAAAACAATACAAGAATAACATGTCAACCTACCAGAAACCAAATGGGAAAATAATTCACCGACTCCAGTTACTTTCACATCGGAAGGTTCGGCTCGGTAGAACTCCTAACTGGACCGATAATTAGTAGGAACCCTCCGATATGAACATGAAAATATTATTATTTATTTTTTTATTTTTTTTTTTATTTATTTATTTCTATGTATTACAGTATTTACCTATTAATTGACATTTTTACATAATAGATCAATTTTGAAAACATTTTTACATAATATATTTTGCAATTTTATTATGTTGGGTGTAAGGTAGGTTTGTGAAGGTGAAACTGTGGATAGGTATTGTTGTATGTTTCGTGAACACCTCACTAGGAGAACCTGTGCTGAGGTGTTTACGTGTTTATTTATGTTTATGTATGACAAGTATTTCTGTGTTGTAATAGAAAGTTTTAGATGTATTTTTTTTTTTTTAATTTAATAGTTATTGTACATTGGTTATTTAGAAGAGAAAAAAAAGTATTTATATATGTTAGAGGAATATAAAAAAAAAAAAATATATATATATATAAACATACACATACATACACATCCATATAAATACATGTACATGCACATATGCATATACATATATTATCCCGCTTTTGTCGTGATTCCCGTGGAACTTTAAAAGATTCATTTAGAATATTTAGATCCAAGATTGTAATCGTGTGTCTTATGTAGAATCTTCGCACTCGTGTAGGTAATTACTAATCACATGACAATAGTATAGTAGTGGTAACAACTATAAGAACGGTTAATTAAGTATACACGAAGGTACTCGGGCAAGTAACTCATCTTGGAATTAAAGCGATTGAATACGTAACGCGATTGACATCTAACTTCCCGTAGGTTTAAGACGCCATCTTTTAATTGCTGATTAAATGATCTCGGAATTCATAATTACCGGAAATGAACGAGGGAATTCAACGTAGATTCCGGAAATAGTTAACTGTAAGCCACATTAGTTATTTCAGAGTTTCAGATGGGGATACATACAATGTACAGTGCACATACGAATAGGTGATTAATAATGAATTATATTATTTTGCAAAATGACAGGGTTTTAATACAAAAGTTCTGTAGTCAAAGTTGAAACAAATTTACAATAAATGTGAAAGCGATCTGTAACTCTTTAATTAAATTCCTCATTAAAAATGTTTTTGCTGATGACACTTAAATAAAATCAAAATGAAATAAGTTCTTTGTTTAAAACCACTTCATTTTAATTTATATTCATCGACCGGTTTCGGTTGTACTCAACCTTCTTCAGGACTACTAAATTATAGTATAGAGGAAGATTAAGAGGTAATCATAATTTCATGTTTACATTATACCTGCAAAGCTACTGCAAGTAGCTTTGCAGGTATAATGTAAACATGAATAGAAAGAGAGAGCATATAATATGGAGTTAACATCAGAGACTGGTTGTTGGCAACATAAGCAGGTAAAATCGCGCATAACGTAAATTAAGGCGGTATATTGGAGGTTTGCTCAAGGCTCACATTTTAACAAATTCCGACGAATTCGTAAATATAATACCTTTTTCTTCAAACCGCGACCCGGGGATAAAAGTTATTTATATTTAAGATCAATAAAAACAATACCTCACCATTAATATATTTTACGTAGAACTGTTTAAAAAATTTATTTCCCCTTATATAACTATAAATTTAACGGTGAGCACCAGATTTTATTTTTCTAGACGAAGAATTAATAACTTCGGGAGGGATTCGATTTCTAAACATCTTAAATATTAGTAACACGTTCTTCAAGGTCGAATCTCCAGGCCTGCTAGGGCGAATATTTGTTTACACGCTTTCTTCACTTACATCATTAAGATTCTCACATTATTTGTCTTCTTATTCTTTTCTTTGATAGGGCAAATTCGACAGTAGATCCGTCCAATACACGGGTCGCGATTCGCAATTTGTATACACGACTTCTGATTCTGAATATATTTTAGGGTATATTGTCGTCTTAATACGACAATTCCGCAATTGTTAAACACAGCCAGTTTAAATTATGAATTTTTACTTTGCTGGATTCAATTTGATAGAAGCGCGCTTGTCTTCGATACTTGTTTGAATTTTAACTCGAATCCATCTGTTCTAGTATAGGATGATATAAGTTATAAGTCAAAAGCAAGTTAGAGTGATAATGAAACACAGGAAGATGGCTGGCATCTTCTCTATTGCGAACACAGTATTATCTACAGCTCATTAACCATAGTTAGTAACGAGCTAATTGCTTCTCCTCTGATTCATCTAATCAACCAGTCACGAGTTCTCGAACCTAAACAATAATAATATTATTACGTATTATGAGATTAGATACATATTTAGTCTCCAAGTTGTCTGGCATGTGCTATTTAGTTCTGATACTGCTCTTAACAATCTACAAACAATAATAAGCATGCTGTAATAACTAAATACACACATTTTTTCATGGTCATTACAATAAGAAACGGCCGCATTGTATTTTGCGGACGTGCATTTACTGCATTTTCCAACCATTTCCCATTTCAACATAGCTTGCTCATATATGGTAATGTGTATTTCTGTTGTTTTTTTTTTAAGTGTCAGATGTAAATATGTGTCAGATTATATCTATTTAGGGCAGATAATATCTCATAAAGATCAAACCACTAAAGAAATCGAGCGAAGAATAAATAGTAAATGGATGGAAGAAATACTGGTATTTGAAAGAAGTCTTGAAATCCAAGGAGCTAAGTATGCAAATAAAAAGGGAAGTCTTCAACACATGCATACTTTCAGTCATCACCTATGGATGTGAAACTTGGGCACTCACCAAACGCCACAGAGAAAAGTTGGAACGCTACCAGAGAGCATTGGAGAGAAGTTTTTCAGGAAAACGGACAGAATGAGATGTAGCATAATAAAGGGAAAAACTAAAGTTGCCGTTATAGTTACCCGAATAGACCAACAAAAGTGGAGATGAACAGTTTACATGATCCGCGATCCACAAGAGAAATGGTGCAAAAATGTCACTGACTGGTATCTCAGAGATGGCAAGAGAAGTAGAGGACGTCAACAAATAAGATGGGAAGATGACCTAAAACTCACGGCTGGACATCGCTGGAGAAGAGTAGCGCGTGAAGGTCTCAGTAGAAAAAAGGAGTTAGATGTTAGAGGAGGCCTATTACAAGGGACAAACTTGGGATATATTTTAAAATTATAACAAACAAGAACATGTCTAGTTTTCATACTTAACAGAAGTCCAGAATAAAAAGGCTTATTATTATTATTATTAATTCTGATTTAGAGGAGTAAAGAAAAAATTGTGGTAGAGGGATATCGAAAAAGGTTAATTTATTGCAACACTTGTAATTTTTTTAACTCCACATATGAGGCCCTGAGGAAAATAATTTCTTAATAATCTTTGTAGATGCAGTGTGGAGGGTTTTGATGAGGAGAGGAAGGAGTGAATGTTGTAGGAGGAAGGAAACACAGAGGCCTGCAAATCCTTCCACAGCCGAGCTGTTGAACTCATGAACGAGTCGTAGAAGCGAACCGTTCACGTGTGACTAATGTCTAACCGTGTACATATGTTGGGTGCGCATTCCTCGCTCCTAGAAAGAAGTTCCTAGAAACATCATATCAGTAGAATAAGGGTAGCATTCCCTACCAATGGCTGTGCTCTAAAGATTGCAAGGATTTTTTTTCACTCGTATATTCATGGTATTTTGGAATTCCAGACCAAAGGCCCAATTCAACCGTGGGGCGCACTTGCGATTTGTACAGGGTTAGCAGTTCGACCCTTTGGAATAACAAGGTTCCATCTGTCGCAATGAGGTCATGCGATAATGAACTCTAAAGTAGCTTACTATACGTAATATCGCATAAAGTTACCGCAACAGATGGAACCTTGTTATTCCAAAGGATCGAGTTGTGTACTATTAAAGTATATGCGGGCCCTGTACAGTAAGCCCAATTTCTGATATCTGGCTTAGATGGAAATATCACTTAGAGTTACACCAAGCAAATCAATGGGGGGGGGGTCTAATCGGAAGATTGCTGCCGTTGAAGGACACTAGATTTTCATTTCGATCCCTTTTATAAGTATGGGGGTATATGAATGTATGGATTGTGTATAAATCAAATAAACATTTGACACTGTACTTACAAGTTTATTATAACAATTTACATCCGAACCATAATTAAATATTTATAAAATATTAGTATATGAAATATATGCGAACAAGTAGCGATTTACAAATCTGTTATGTCTTCGGCAGTCTGGAACAGAATGGTTCCTTTTAATTTGTCCCCGCAGACGGTGACTATGTGGAAACGTTGAGGGATCGCTCTAGGCGTGTAAGGAACCAAAAGGAATGCTTCCGCGATTCAAAATAGCTGCATCGTTCGCTACCTCAGAAGTAATAGTTTGGTTTATTGTTAATCCAAGATTCCACCCAACAATATGATAATCCAAAACAAACCATTTACCTTTATTATAAGTAGTTTTAATTATTATCGTACAATACTTTTAATATCTTTATGGAAAAGATCCGCTTTGGAGCAAAAGATAACAGGTACTAACTTATTAAGATGTTTTAAATGACACGTTCATAGTAAAACTGACACACGCTTAGAACAATCACGGATCAAAGGGCGAAACGCTCTTCGGTTTGCCATCAATTTGTCTGCAGTAATCATAATTTATTTATTTGTTATGTGCATCTATATAAAAAGTTTTACATTTTTTTGTCCTTGCCTGTCTCACTAGGAAATCCTGTGTCGAGACAGACTACTTTACAAATATTTTATAAGTATTAATTAAAATACATTTTTCAATAAAGCAAAAATATTTGACAAAAATTTCAGGTTGGTATGTAGTGGTAACAATAATGAGATAGAGGTAACAATAATTATGTAGTGGTAACAATAATGAGATAGAGGTAACAATAATTATGTAGTGGTAACAATAATGAGATAGATATTTGGGTGAGGTGACTTATTATTGCACGACATTTTTCGATGATCCATTGTTTGATCAGGATTTTGTATTTGTTAACATTTTTCGATTGTCTTGTTTTGTCAGATAGGTTATTGTATATTTAGACGTGTTTGTATGAGTTCTTTGGTTTTGTGCCGCGTGCTTACAATATTTTGGATATTTTCATAAAATGTATGTGTTTTATTTTTAAACAGATGAGTTAAGATAGTTTTTGTGTAAATTGGTCGAATATCTAATACATGGAATTTGTTGTATATATCTACAGTACTTGTTATTATGGGAACTTAAAGAATAATTTTCATAATTAATTTTTGTGCCTTCGATAATGAATCCATAGCTGATAGTGTTGCGCCTCCCCATGCGATTATTCCACATTCAATGATTGATTAACAAAGAGAATAATAAACAATTTTCATTGATCTAGAGATAATATACTAGCATGTCTCCCAACTAATAATAGAATCCGATGCAAGAGATTTTCACGGTATTCCTGAGCACAGGTTTTAAATTTTAATTAACTGGAATCACTTTATGACCCAGCGTGCGTTGCGGAAGCGAATTATAAATTATTTTCGCTTGAGTAATATTTCTTGGATTTGCTTGTTTAGTACGTCTATTTAAGTAAGTTTAATATTCCCCAGCTGTATTATTAAACATTGCAACAAGAAAGTGGCAAATTTCCTTCTAAACCGGCCGAGTTAAGTGACCGCAGACCGAGTGAGGACAGGTTATCTGGACCTGATTTCTCAATGTGCTGTCACAAGTCACTGCTTCGTTCTGGCTCTGGTACAGTGATGACCAACATTTTTAGCCGGGTGGCCACTAACCAACTAACCAACTAACCATCCAGGACTAACTTGCCAATGGTCATGCCAGTCGGGAGAGCAATTTTACTGTTAAACAGAATTAATTCGGATATCGACATATTTAGCGTTAGTGAAGCTGCCTAGCTCTATTAATTCTTGTGTAGTTCCTATGCCTAAGTGTTCATTGTAATACTCTTGCAAATGTATTTTGAAAACGCATTAAAATGTAAAATTTTGTAATGTTTTTGAAATAATAAATTGAATTGAATTGAATCACGCCGTTTTCTGCAGGGGTAGGCAGAGGGGATGGACCGCAAAACAACTCGGTCTTGGCACACATATTAAGCCTCATTCACACTCATACATCGTCTCATACATAATCTTCTATTATTCTGACTCAACTTGACATGACGGGGACTCAAGCATCTTATTCATTTGATCGTGCCATGCTTCCTCGGGCGTTCCTGACTTCTTCTACCTTTACACGCCTTTCATGCCCAAACCATCTGAGAGACTCTTTCTTAAACTTACTCATTACACTTACATCAGCATTGTTTGTGGATCGCCACATTTTTCACACGATCTTACATGGTTTCACCATACATATGCCTCAAGGATCTCATTTCTACGGGACTTCTACTATCAAGCCTACTTTCATCCTTACTCTGCCATTTCCATGCCTCACTGCAATACATCATGAGGTACCAGCACTCCATTGTGGACGGCCAGCTTAGTTTCTTGGCCGGGTGGCCAATTTATCCATTTTAATTTTGTTCGCGGGCCGCGGGGGTAGGGTAACTTCAGCTCGATATAGTTAAATTTGAAGTCAGTGGAATCAAAAGATTTCTTTGTATTTTCTAAATCGGTGATTTTTTAATAAAACATTTATAGAAGCCAAAAAAAGGGCCGCAGGCGAAAATTGTATGTATCCAAAGTCAAACCAATAAAAACTGTGTTTATTATCATTCTGAAATATTCAAGAACATAAAAAAATTTGGCTGTCTGTAAAGTCGGTTTACGGACGATAATTTTACGCGATAACGTCACGAGCCGAACGCTTAGGCCGATCGTTTCTCTCTATCGCTTGTCCGCGCTCTCGCTGAACGCTTAGGCCGAACGCTTGTTCCACGCCCTCGCTTGTACTCAGGCGGACCGTGACAACATGACAACGTGACAATGAGTCATGCTTTTTCGTAAATGCGGCCGGCGTTCATCAATTTATAAGACGTTATCACGTCAAAAATATCTACTTCCAATTTTAGGCAACTTTTGATTATTGTTCAGAAAGGTAAACAAAATTTTGTCAAGAAAACTTTTGATATTTTATAAAACGGAAACCTTTAAAATGATCAAACGTAGATCCCGACAAAAAAGCACTGTGAGAAGGTGAACAGTTTTCTGCACTAAAGATGGAAGCAGGAAATTGTGTCTTTTTAAGGATTTTAAGGATTATGTAAGAAAAATCTTATTATTTCGAGCGGCTGATTCAAAATTTTGAAGAAAGGCTTTTTAAAACGTAATTTTCACTGCTAATCTTTTGCAGAACAGAATAGAACAGAAAACATTTAATAATCTTTTTTATGTTTTATTTAGCCAAGTGGCAGAACGAACAGGTTCGCGGCCAATACAAAATAGGCTCGGGGGCCGCACGTGACCCGCGTGCCACGGGTTGCTCATCACTGCTCTAGTAGAACATTGTTCTTGGAATCTAGATAAAGTGAAATGTGTTATCTGGTTTCTGGTACTTTGAAGCTTTTATTAAAATACCAAATAACTTTATGAAAGTTTGAGGAGAGCTTACTCTAAATATTGGCTTCTTCCTAGGCAGATTTTGTTCAGGTGGGAAATGTTTAGAATTAAAAATTGGCACTAATTTGGGTTGTGATTTTCTGCCTGTCATTCCGGTTGAATGAACTTTAGAACTTGAATTTGCTTTGAATTTAAGGGTTATTTAAAAATAAATTGGAACTGATTGTGCGAACAATCCAGACAAGCGATAAAGTAGGTACGAAAATTATTTTATTTCAATAATTAATTATTTACTAATTCTGTACTTGAAATATAAACATATTTCTTTTATTAAAATTTTGGACAGGCGTTGTAATTTTTCAAGTTTACTAACGGTGTTCATTCGAAAGTTAAATTTCTGATCGTCTCTAAAATAGACGATGTTTGTTTTTAAAAAACAATGGTCTGATACGTTTTTCAGCGTTACTAATTCTACAATTAATATTATATTGTAGTGGCGGTAATTAAAGAAATTGCACACATTTTTTATGTTAAATATAATGTCTTTATTTGGGGTAGGTTCTTTTAATTTGCAAGTATGGTACAAGTACTCAATAATCTTCTCAAAAATAAAAATCAATTTTTGTTTGTTTGTTTGTACGTATGTTATGCGCTGCCATACCGTTCATCCGATTGCGATGAAACTTTGGTGATTTGATGTGCACACGCCCTTGAAGGTTATAGGCTATATATAATGGTACGCTCTGGCGTTATGAAATTTATAAAAATAAAAATGAGTGTATTTTATACACTCGGAATAATTTATATTAAATTTTCTATGGCGTCCGGCTGAGATTTTTTCCGGTATTTGGGCTGTCAAATTGGCTAGCGTTGTTCTCGTGAAAAGATCGTAAAACATATAAATTCATCAAATAAATGCAAGTAATGTTGTTTTTAGGCATAGTTTATTGTTCAAGGAATGTGTTTCAGTAAATATAATATACGATAGCACAAAATAAACCCACAAAATATTACGTTAAAGTCAAAACATCGCAATTTTACGTCGTTTCCTCCCTAACATTTAAAAGGTTAATGAATCCATTGGATAAAGTAGGTAAGTGACCCTGACAAAAATTTGATAATTACGGGGAATAATAAGTACACAAAATAATATTAGCAGATGATTTGAGAATTCAACAAAGTTCAAACGACTTAAACTCGTGAATCGAGCCCAAAACGAATCAAAACTGTTTCAATCAAATGAATAGTAGACTCACCTTGCATGTAATTTGAATGCAGCGAACTAATTTTAAATATGTATTGTTATTTTAATCCGTATTTAATTCGACCGTCATTTTCCCCGGCTAGTATCATTGATTGAGGGATAATCTGTTTAATCCAATTTTAAACTTACACAGAATTGAGGTATTGGATACTAATCAATAGATACCATGAGTCTAGTTTTTGCACTGTTAATTCGTGGTGGAATTCCATTGTATTATAATTTGAAATTAAAACACTTTTGCATTTTTTTCCACTAATTTATTTACACCAGGACTGGTTTCATCCTACTACGGACATTTTCAGACTGGTCCAGTCTGAAAATGTCCGTAGTAGGATGAAACCGGTCCTGGTGTAAATAAATTAGTGGAAAAAAGTGCAAAAGTGTTTTAATTTCAAATTATAATAGATACCATATTTATGACAATGAGAATGAACAACCCTGACATCGAATTAAATATCTGACTATTTTTAATCACGGTAACCGTTGTGCGGTCCCTTGAAGGTTTCTCGTATGACTTCTTTCGTCTTCCAAAACATCGACCACCATATCACGGGCATGTGCCTAGCATGGAGGTCGAAAATTTCACAAATTATTCAACCTTCAATAAAGAAAAATTAAAAAAGGGGGTTGGTCGCACATTAATTTTGAGGTTATACTCGGAATAGAATATTTGTGTTAAATTACTGGTATATTGATTAATTTCCTCCAAAAAGTTCAGGTAAACTTACAATTAAGGTAAAACGATTTTAGATATTGACTGCTAGGCTTTTAGAAATGGTGTGATTGAGTTTTTGCAAGGAATTGATATTGGAAATGATTTGACACTTTTTCCTCTTGTGAAAGCATGGACAAAATGACACAAAGACAAAGTGTAAAAATTAATATTTAATTAAATGAAGATACTATGAGCGAAACTCAATCGAAAATCCGGAAACAGAAAAATCAGAAAAAGATATTGGCATCTCTGGGACTCGAACCCAGGACCTCTCTCTTTCCGGGCGAGCGCGCTGTCCACTGCGCCAAGGTGTCGATATCAAACTCGGTCACTTTTAACTGTATAAGAACCACCCGTATTATCTTCATTTTCTTAACGCATATTTTATTGGCTGCCATCTTTATGTATGGATCCATCAGAGGAAGGACAAAACTAGAATGAATGCTGTGGAAATGAGATCCTTAAGATCCACAATGGAAATCATAAATATTATGTCTCCTAATATATATAAAATAAATAATAAAGTCATACAAACACAGATATCATCAAAACGCCTCATGTACACAAACAAACATATATAACGTACATACACGATATAATGGCAAGCAATCCATTAGCTACGGGGTGGGATATTTAGACTATTGATAATATACTCCTGAAATTAAATGAAAAGATGATCATATAACAATATTATTTTGGTAAACATTCTACCTAGTTAATTTTGAAAATTTAATTTTCTTTTCTAGGAATCTGACATGTCAACAAAACCCTTAAGTACGATTTTTTATATAAGTTTTTATCACGACGCAGAAATAGCTGACACGCGCAATAAATAAAGTGTAAAACTTGTTTATGAATAAAGCTTATTTTTAATTAAAATTAAATAAAATATAAGAAAAAAAAATTGGAAATTCTACGAATTAAACTTGATAACAATAAATATAATAATACCATTATTGGTAAAGCTTGGTTTTAAAAAAAATCTGTTATACTAAATATGTCTATCTTGACTGGTGATCAAAGACTTGCGGCCGTTATTCCCAACTTTTCGGTCGATCAATCTGAGTCTCCGATCAGCTAAGTGATTTGTTTAGTAACGCTCGATTCGCCTGTTGGTCGGAGAGTTGCGTTGGGAAGTGCGTATTTGTGCATGTGAGGATACAATTTCAGCTCAACAGTTGATCAGTAGCATTGGAAACAACGACAATTGGTGTCCAGCTTATATTATTTAGCGTTATTTGTGTTCTGTCTAATGGCCAGTGGAAGAATCTCTTGATATCTTGAAATATTTCAATTCAGGATTTCCTAGCAACATCTCGTAATTACCACATTTTACATGTCGTATCTACCACTTTTTACATTACCTATGTACTAGTGATCAAAAAAATTATGAAATAAAAATTTGGAACAAATGTTGTTCTACAATTTCCGTAGTGGAAGAGAGACAGGTGCTGATTTAAGGAAAGGGGTTAGTCTTGGTGAAAGTGAAAGGGCTAATGAGAATACCTAAATCCGGATATTGGATTCAATTCAATTAATTCTGATTGATTTCCTCATACACCGCCGCCCCGGCGGATAGCTTGCCAAATAATTTAAATTTTCCGTAATAGCTCCTACACTTGATGATAATGAGTTTGGAGACCACTGGTCTAGAATCTACACTTAAAGAATACCACATTGTTTATGTGATGAGAAGTTATTTGGAAAGATAAAAAGACATATCAGCGAAGAATCCTCTAAAACTGTATACATGGTGTAAAGACTTACTCATTGCTAACTCACTTTGACCAGTGATTCCTGACTTCATTACGGAGTAAAAAGTGTAAATAAAATTTCAGTTTCCGATGACTAATCAGTTCTTACCTGTAAGAAAAATTAATTTAAATAATTACATACTTATACGTTATATTCCAAAGGAAATAATTATAAGGCTGGCTTTACATTCGTAATTTTTTTCCCGTAATTCGCTCGTGTAAGTGAATTATGGCCAAATTACCAATGTAAACGATACCAAAAGTCACTTAACGTAATTTAAAGCATGTTACAGAACTTCTTCTCCCGGAAGTTTTTTGACAGGTCTAATCGCGTCCGCGCGAAATTACAGCCTTCTCACAGCTTATAAAATCAATTTGATAAGCTGAGGGACTTTTTGTAAGAAATAGTACCAAAATGCGCCGTTGCGAAATGTCAAAAACCAAAAGACATTTGTTTTTATTGGATTTTTTTCCTATAAAACTAGTATTTATTTCCACTTATTTGAGTTTTCTGAAAATGAGCATCCTTCTATTCAATTATCGGTCCAAACCTTTCTAATCTCAATGTATCTGTTTTTTAAATTACGTATTTGAATACGAAGTCGGTTGCAGTCGGCAGCTGTCAGGTAGCTGTCATTCGAATAAAATGAAAGAAATCCATTAATTTTCGCCTTTGACGGCACAAAAGTGCGTGGAGAATTGTTTAATTAAAGCCAAAATCTATTTCAGCACTTTATTTGGTCCTTTTCGTCTTTATTGACAAAATTGCGTAAATTTGACAGTAGCATGTCGTTGTTGAAAGGAAGCCATCTTACCGCAAATACATTTACAGATGTAAACGGTCGCATGAGCAGTTACACAGGTCGAACTTCCGAAAAACTTCCGTGATCATTAATTGCCACAAGTCAGATTCATATGTAAACGCTCCTGGGAGTGACCTGTCAAAATATTACGTAATCCGTAATTTTTAATTACGAGTGTAAAGCTAGCCTAAGAAAATACAAAATTAAATTACGAAAGCAAGTGATTGATTCTTTCTAAACACGTTTTTTGAATAATGTATGCACATACTGAATACAATTGATAAACAACCTGGTATGTTTTTAGGTTTTCACGGCCAAAAGTATTTTTGTTATTTATTTTTGGGGTGTTATGCCGTGTTTCGCTACCTCCTTCTTTAGCCAACGTTTCGGCTCATCTGCCCTGATGATGGACACTGTAACGCTGTCCGAAACGTTGGCTAAAGAAGGAGGTAGCGAAACACGGCATAACAACCCAAAAATAAATAACAAAGATAAACAACCTTACTAATACAGAAACTGACAAAAAATGGTTTATGGAAAGATGTATAAATTGCCTACCCAGCCAAAGAGGGCTGTTTCTCCGTTGTACAATGTTAATTTTAATAATTTCTCATCGAATTTCGGAATTTTTTCAAGGTATTTTGAGTGTCGTATATATTTCTTAATTTTGACGATATCATAAACAAATATTATTTTAGAAACTAGATAAAATTGCGTTTTAGATATTTGTATTTAAAATAGACTATATATAGTGTTTAAAAATTGCAATATTTTAATCTACAAATACGGAAAAGTAGCAAAAAATGCTTACAACAAACTTTTATAATTAAAAAGTTGAAAAATTTCTGAAAATTCGAAATTACAAAACACAATTTTTTTATTTAAGGAATTTGCAACAAAATTGCCACCTCGTTTCTATCAGTTCATAGAAATAAAAATTATCATCATCATCAATCATCATCATCAATATATTAATACGTGGAGCCAAAACTTTGTACCCCTTTTTACGAAAATTGCGCGGACGGAGGAGTATGAAATTTCGCACACTTATAGTTTATATGGAGGAGGAGTGCAGAATGCTAATATTTTTTTAAAATTATGCATAAAAATAGATTAAATCTAAAACAAAAACATTACACACACTACCATGTATTTGACACACACTCGCGTCTTTACTCTATTGTTTATTGAGTCTATGGTCAAATTGAGAATAGATTAATATTGTTTGTCTTTAATATTATTTGTCTATGGTCTTACTGAATGTCAAATGTCAAACATAACCATAAAAATACCGCTCAATACGCACTCAATATAATATTAAATCAAATTATGAATAAAAAATACATAAAAACATTACAATTACGGTCGAATTTCGACCATTGGGCGAACACTAGTAATAATAATTCCCCGAGAATAACCATAAATATCTCACATTTTGGATTCATTGTTACTCGATATAAACGTTGATTTCTTGAAATTGTATTTACGAGTTTACACGTGCATAAGGCATTTACGTTATTAAAAAAACATCACGTTCATGGAAAAGTTATTAAATTCACGCAATAAAAGAAAAAATGTATCATAATTAATTTAGCTTTTTCTGATAACAAAACTGAATTCAAAACATGACATAATTACGGGCTTAAAACTGAAAAATTTCACAAATAATTGTAAATATATTAAATTATATTAGTATATTAGTCATTAAATAAAAATTATGAACAAAAACTTTATATGAATCGCACATCAAATATCATAAACCAAACTCCAATTTTGCCGGGAAACTGACGCGCGTGCGCGAACGCGCTATGCGCCAGTCCACAGTAAAATGTTGCCAGTTTTATCACTGCAAGTTAAAGACATTTTTTTTTTATTATGAGTAATAATTCGAAATATAAAATGTACAAAAATATGAACAAATCATAACTCCAATTTTGCCGGGGAAACTGACACGCATGCGCGGACGCGTCATGCGCCAATCCGGAGACCGAAATTTCGTTTACATTTTTTAATTCAAATAATTTCAGGAATCACTGGTTAAAGTAAGTCCTTTACACCCTGTAAAATATTCAGTATTTTGACAACCTCAACCAAACCTAATCCTGCTCCACATCCTCAAGTACTTCAGGCAAACTATTCACCACATATTTTACATTTTACATTTACACTAACACATTTCATGTTCAAATACAAGAAAAAAACTCTCTTACATCACAGTTACACCACCAGAACAATAACCAAACGACACTACAATGTTCCTACACTACGCACCACATCAGCTCAAAGACATTTCATGTACCTAGCTCCTAAAATGTTTAACCTTCTCCCCGAGAACCTAAAATCCGAAACCCAACCCCATATCTTTAAAAAAAAATTATCAAAATGGATCCTTACATTCAGTAACGATGATGTGTAAAACTTGCTATTTTAATTGAATTGTAATATAATTAATACATCTTGTAACTTAAACTACCTAAATGAATTGCATAAGTTAATGACTGTACACTGTACCTACCCAATCTGTAAACTTCATCCGCCATAACACAGGGACATCCCTAGCATGGCGGATGAATTAACACAATTTTTTTTGTTCATTGTATAAACTTCTTTTAATAAATAAAATAAATAAATAAATAAAAATATAGCAAGTTAATTTATAGTTGAAAATAAACCTTGATAAATAATAAAACAGGTAAAAAATAGAAAGAAAACTCAGGAAAAAAAAACCTAACCTAACCGAACCGAACCGAACCTAATCTAACCTAACCGAACCGAACCGAACCGAACTTAATCTAACCTAACCGAACCGAACCGAACCTAACCTAACTGAACCCACTGCGGTTCACGGCGTTCAAGTGTAAGTGTGCCGGGAGAATCCTGCTGGAGAGATCAAAAGTTCAACAAGTTCAAATTTAAACAAATCTCTCCCGATCCAGCTTGCCTGTGTGTGCATAGAGCACCCGGGCACCCATTATTGTGTTGTTAAAACAAACAAATTATAAATAAATTATCTTAATTCATGCACACGGATACGCCCAAAAAGCACTTATATCGCTTTACTTCTAGTGGTCATATATAACTAATGGTCGATTGGAAAAAACCCAAATAAACTTGCATTTTAATTATTTGCCCTCGTCGAATTTTGAACCTGCGACCTCTGATTTCAGAGTCGAGGTGCTTACCGCTAAACCACGAAGGTCACCGTGAATGTTAAGTAGATACAATGACTCTTATTGAACCCATTAACACTATTTTTACTAACCGCCGCCACATTAACTTCTAAGTTTGGTGAGCAAAAACGCGACCTCGTCGAAATCTCGCCATCATTGCACTATTGCAATAATTAATTGCCGAGATTCCAATAATTGTTTATAAACAATGAATAATGCATTTCGCAATAAAGTGATCGATGACATTTCAAAAGTATTGTATTGTTGTAACAAAACACTGCGAAATGAAAAATAATATCTACGTCAATCTAACGGATTTTTCCTGGTAATATTATCTTCCCTGATAGTAAATTCCCAGGTAATAGAATCTTAGCGTTCTACCGGCAACACGTGGAAAGAGTGGGCAAAGAACCAGGACTAGGCTAAACTTAGTCAATAAGCTAGTTGGAACTACCCGAGGAAGCGACGCCAACCAAAACCTCCTAGATCACGGGGTTTATCACCTAAACCCCGTGATCTAGGAGGTTTTGCGCAAACACGCTTAGAACAGAACCCATTGCCCTGGATTTCTCAACATTGGAGGTTATCCACCTCTTACGCGCCCCTGGTATAAGTGACAGATGGTTACTCCTTCAAGGTTCTCGCAAGATTAAAATTTTTGTTAAACGATGCTACATTTATTTGTTTTTAACGAATCTAGACCTCGTATTTGTTTTGAACGAATCAGACCTCCAGAATCTAGACATTCGTTGTTAGAATGCAGAATGCAAGTGCTTAACAGGAAAAAAACATAATACAACTATCAGGTTAGTAATACAAGCAAAAATAACAGTTAAAACTCGATCAAGAAGCTCATGAGGCAGCATTGCATCGTGTGAAGAACCCTGTAAGCACCTGTATAAATAGATAGATAACAAACGATAAACAATTAAGTCTCTAATCATTTGGCAAGTACCAATAAAAAAATGTAAATTGCATTCAGCCTGTTATAAACCACACCCAGCATCCGTGTCCTTTAGACAACCACCCAGTGAAGCCTCAAAGAAAGTTAGTTGAATAATAGAGGTAAAATACCTGAAGATTTAAAGAGAAAAAAAAACTTGGATTTCTCAGCAGCTGAATACTCTGCATCAGTATGGGCTAGAAGCGCTAACACTTCCATGGTAGACGTTCAATTTAATGCCATAATGCGAACCATCAGTGGGACTTTAAAATCTACTCCTCTCCCTTATCTCCTTGAGCATTAAACATAACCCCGCCAAATGTCAGTCGAGAGATTGCATCACCGAGAGAATACAAGAAGTCGCTGCAAAAAAAGCGCAATACCTTTGCATGATGATGTCGTCTTTCACCCGGCATAACACTTGAAGGCCCGAAAACACTTATATATGGAAGGAGAGAGGCTCCTCCGACTACCTCTCACCCCTGAAGATAGGTGAAAGCTTGAGAGGCAATCGGCCATCATGGGAATTGCCCATCTCATACAAGAACCCATTGAAACCCACTGGGTTCTCATTACCTCGTAAACTCTGGTCCATCAGCAATAGGATAAGCCATAGCCGTTGCACCTACGTGATGCTAGTTGAGGCTTAAAGAGTCGGCTTCTATGAATGTGGTACGGTGCAGACCACCGAACATGTGGTCAACAAATGCCCGCTCCATTCATTCCCCGGCGGGATTGATGAGGTCCACAGGGCGATGCCTAAGGGCTGCACAAGACTGGCTCGCAGATTCAGATATCCTCCTATAAATATTTTTTGTTGTGGTCGAGGGGTAAGACTCTCGACTCACAATCCGAAGGTCGCGGGTTCGAAACGTCGCGACGTGCGCAAATAAATTTTATATGATTAATTTATGGTATTTCACAATTGATTAATTAAAAATAATATTTAGCATATTTGCGGCACGTTCTAGAGTCGAAGATACTATCAGTATCGCCCTGATGTAAAACCACCATTCAGAATTGAAAGGTTACTAGAAATGGCTTTAGCCATGTTTGGTGACCAGATCTGAATAGCCAGGTACTTTCCCTCCTTTAGCTTCCCCATCTCCTTCCCCTCCCCACTATCTTCAGCCTCACAATGTTCCCCAATTGGGGATGCCGTAGTCTCACTGGTTCCAGACAAGAGCAGTTGGGATTCTTGTGCGGTATTCATATTAAATACATATGTAAAAAAAAAACACAAGAATCCAAACTGCTATCAACCATCTGGGGCCAGTGACACTATGGCAACCCTAACTTGGGTATGTTGTGAGGCTAAAGGTAGTGGGGAGGGGAAAGAAGATGGGTAAGTAAAAAGTTGAGAAGTACCTGGATATTCAGATCTGGTCACCAAATAGGCTAAAGCCATTTCAAACAACGTTTCAATTCTTAATGGTGGTCAATCACCAGGACGATAAGGAGAATATCTTCCGTTATGGAACGCGGCGCAAATCAAATGAGATTTGAATCCGCGACCTCCGGATGAAATTAAAACTACGAAAACAAGGTTATTTCATAAGCGAGATCAGAAAACGATAAATATTTATGGAATACAGGAATTTCATCTGTGTTTTACAGGAAGGGCTTGTAGAAATAGATTTGTTATTTTCCGCCTTAAAAACATTCACAGAAGGATGACGCATTACATTCTGCAACTCTTTTTTCACGGTTGTATCTTGTAAACGTTTTTATTCTTTAATTTTCAATTTGGTAGGCGGATATGGGTACCGCCGCTCCGTGAGCTCTTATATGATGACCAACGCCCCTGCCATAGATCACCCCGAGTGGTTCGCTACGTTTGGCGACTTAGCAGGGGTGTCCGAGTTCATGGGGTAAGGTTTGTCTGGCGGCAAATGCGTTGGCCCACCTATTACGTGGCAGACCGGATCGAGAGAGATCCTTTACCTAAAAAGAGCCCCCACGCAGCATCCCCAAAGATGACATAGGCCCCGAGGAAAATTATTTTCCTCCGGGCCTAATGTGTGGAGCTAATGTAAACAAAAAAAGTTTGTATAGCGCCCTTGTGGCGATTTTTTCACAAAAACGGCCCCTGCCAAAGATCAACCCAAGTGGTTCGTTACGTTTGGTGTCTTAGCAGGGGTGTCCGATTCGTGATGTGAGGTTTGTCTAGGTCTTGGCGGCAGATGCCGAGGATGTGTGGCGAATCGGATCGGGAGAGACTGGTTTTGAACTCTCTCGACCTTGCGACGCAGTGGGAGGGGTGGATTCATATGTCCGTCACTCCTGACACATGAACCCTCAGATCTCACCCACTGAATGTTTTTTCCTTCCCAGAACTTCCTCTCCATTCTTTCTCTAAAAATATCCTCCACACATCATCTCCAAAGATGACATAAACCTGAGGGATTTTTTCCCTCAGGGCCTCTTGTATGAAAATAAAGTTAAAAAAAATTCTCCACGGAAAAATATCAAAACATTCAAAGACTATCTTATCAGTGAGTTTATTATGTATTGGTTATCATATCGTAGCTATTATCACAAGAAGTTATATGGTGACCGTAATATTCATAAATTAAAAAATTTCGAATTGTTTTAATATTCATTCTTTTAACTTGTCATTTTTAATAAATTAGCATAACGCTACGGGACAATAGATACTTTTATAATTATCGTGACGATTCACGTTTACGGTACCGTGAGAGGAAAAAAAGGCAATAAAGTTACGTTCCTTGTCGTTATAATGCTGCAGCTCTTTCTTACACATTAAGGGGGAAAGAGGCTTAAAAAAAAAACTTTTTTTTTCCTTCATAAATCGATAGTAGAACTATTCAAAAATGTATTCTGAAAATTTCAAACCAAAATTTCAGGCCGTTTAAAAGTTATAAGCGTTTGAGTGAGTATCCCTCGGTCGAACTCTACTACTTTACTCTCATTCTTATTTTCAAACGCGTTTTTCTCAATACTACTTTTTTCGAATTTGTGTAACCTCTTGCTCCTACAGTTTTTGATCAATCGTTATCAAACTCAGCACATAGTTTCTTTATATAAATGCGCTTTATTTGAACTTTAATCCTAAACAGTATCTTTATTTTAACTATTTTTTTTATTGCAAAAAACGTACAAAAGAATGGTAAAAAATCATACTAAATTTTCACATTCCTCAGAAAAATATTATTTTTCGTTTTTTTTTAAATTTTTTTGTAAATTTTCTTGAAAAATTGATTTCAAGTGTAAATTGTGACCTCCAAGAGTTACACGAATTGCCTAGCCGGATGGCGACTTACAATGCGCGGTAGCTGATATCTCCGTCATTTTTTGAGGAAAATTTTGAATATAGGTAGTCTTGAATATATGTGTAAAATGACCCCAAAGTATAAATAAAATGTATATATTCTTTGTGTTAAAAAAAATTTGGTTGTCTGTAAAGTCGGTTTACGGACGATAATTTTATGTGATAAAGTCATATAATAACGATGAAGTGGAAGAGAGATAGATGCGTCACAAGCCGAACGCTTAGGCCGAACGCTTGTTCCGCGCTCTCGTTTGCACGCTCGCTTTCCGCCCAGGCGGAACGTGACAATGAGTCATGTTTTTTGTGAGTGCAGCCGGCGTTCATCGATTTATAAGACACTAGTGGTCGCGCAGTGGTCGAAATTCGACCATAATTGTAATGTTTTTTTTTATTCATTTAATGTATTTTTTATGCATAATTAAAAAAAATATTAGCATTCTGCACTTCTTCTCTATATAAACTATAAGTGTGCGAAATTTCATACTCCTCCTTCCGCGCAATTTTCGTAAAAAGGGTACAAAGTTTTTGCTTCACGTATAAATATACTAATTATTATGATAATATACAAGACATTATCACGTCAAAAGTAAAACCGACTTGCTAGTGGTCGATATTTATATTAGGTACATTAAAAAGTATTTGCAGTGGTGTCAAAATCCAAAGAGCAAATTAGGGAATACGTTTGAATGGACAAAATCTCTTAAGTTGTAAAAATTTATGGAGATAAAAAATATTAACTAAATGCTAATGTGTATTTGTTTATTTGTTCCAGATATTCCCCTCGGGTCCGGTGATATGGGCGGCCGCCCTCCTCCCACTGGCCTGGTGTCGGCACTTTGCAGAAGGGTGCGGAGAGGCTGCACCATCAAGATGCTGAGACGAAGACTCCCCTTACTGAGCTGGCTCCCCCTCTACAGAGTGCCCGATGGCATCGCTGATCTTATAGCAGGTATGGTATTATTTTTATTTCATATGCAAGAGACATAACCTCGTAACATTGATTTTGGCAAGTCATTTTACAAGTCTCCCAACTCTTTTCCTTCCTTCAGGTTTATTGTTGAGAAGTCTCTTTGTGGTCAGCGTGGTATCTCCGATTTATTTTCATTCCTCTGGTACCCTTTCCTATCGGAGGTTGTCTATCATCAAGAAACTCATCACCTGCAATAAGTTCCGAAGCCATGACTCGCGACGTCTTGGTTAGCCACGTCTTTCTTGAACTAGTGGAATAACCAGTTCCTATCGGATTTATATAATGGTCACCAACACTTAAACTGGGCGAAGCCGAACCAAAAGTCAGGTTCGGCTTCGCCCAGTTTGAGTGTTCGTGACCATTTTATAAATCCGATAGGAACTGGTTCCAAAAATAGCCGGTTCCTCGGATCCAGTGACAGCTAATTACCGGGACAAAACAACCGTGACAGGCAATATTCAATATACAGATGCGTGGTAGAAATAACAACGTGGTATTGGGGGCCATCCATAAATTACGTCACACCTTAAGGGGGGGAGTAGGGAAGTGTGACAAGGGGTATGGGGGGGTCATCAACTCTGTGACGTCACATGTAAAAATCTAAATTATTAAAAAGCAAAAAAAATTTAGATGTAAAATTGCAAAATATGAGACGTCACACTAGGGGGGAGGGGGTCTCACAAATGTGACAATGTGTGACGGGGACGGGGGGGGTCAAAAAATCATTATATTCGTGTGACGTAATTTATGGATGGCCCCTTGTTATTCACAACTGCCAGTTACAATAATAATCATACCATACCATATACCACTCCATAACCGGAGAGGTCGACAAAAGTACTTACAATAGTACTTATGCCTGTCAGCCGATGCTAGCTGTTAACATAAGTGGCGCCATCTTTTGGCACTGCTTTAATTCAGTTCTATTACAAAAGTTGATTTGTACTCCACGTACGAAAACGGTTTTGCGTAAGGCGCGGCGTCAGAGTTGTATTTGTAGTCGGATGGTATGTTTTTAGGTTTTCACGGCCAAAAAGTATTTTTGTTATTGTTTTTGGGGTGTTATGCCGTGTTTCGCTACCTCCTTCTTTAGCCAACGTTTCGGACAGCGTTACAGTGTCCATCATCAGGGCAGATGACCAAATGATGTTGGTGAGAGTGTTTACTTATGTGTGTCGAAGCGATACCGTGCTGCCAGCTCCATTTCTCTACGAGCTGGTGTTAGAAAAAATTCAGCATGGTTTTTTGCGTTTAGCTTTGGTGTAGCCGTCAATTACTGGATACCAAGAACTATTGAGCTTAGCTCCGTCGTCTCTGTTAATATTGATGGGGTTTTTATGGATTTCAATTGCCTCCGTAATTAGGCGTGCTCTGTAAGTTTTGGGTCTTCCCAGGACTTCAGGAACAAATCCAAAGTAATGGCCGGTTTCGATTAAGTGCTCGGCGATTGCCGATTTGTCAGGGTGGCCAAGTTTACAAGCACGAAAGTGTTCGGAAATCCTTTTGGAGATCGTTCGCTCTGTCTGGCCTACATAGACCTTGTCACATCCGGAACAGCTGAGTTTATATACTCCATCTGTTTCCAGAGGAAACTTAGTCTTTGCCGACCTCAGTAGGTCTTGGATTTTAGTTGTCGTTCCGAAGACCGTCTTGATGTTCTCTTTTCTCAACAGCCTGGCAATTCTGTCTGTTACATTATGGACGTAAGGCAGGAAAGCGCAGCCTTTTGACTCTTGTTCACCCCTGTCTTCGTTTCGTGCTGATTTGGCTCTTATGATTTGCCTTGTCTGCCTTGCTGGGTATCCGTTACGCTCCAGTGCATCGGTGAGTTTGGTCAGTTCCAATCCGAGTTTTGGCTCCTCACATATTCTGGTCGCTCGGGTTACCAAAGTATGGATGAGTCCTCTCTTCTGAGCGGGGTGATGATGCGAATCAGCGTGGAGATACCTGTTTGTATGTGTTGGTTTCCTATAAACTGTGTGTCCTAGGCTACCATCCTCTTTTCGCATCACCTCCACATCTAGAAAAGGCAGAATTTTTTGGTTATTTTCCAGCTCCATTGTGAATTTAATTTTGCTGTGGAGTGAGTTGAGATGGTCCAGGAATTCGTTCAGTTTCTCCGTTCCGTGAGGCCAGATGGCGAAGACATCATCGACATATCGCCACCATACTTTAGGAACAGCCGAAGCTGTGTCGAGTGCCACTTCTTCAAACTTCTCCATAAAAAAGTTGGCTAGAACTGGCGACAATGGACTGCCCATCGCAACTCCTTCCACTTGCTCGAAAAGTTCACCCTGAAAAGCAAAATAACCTGTTTTGAGGCAGTGTTCAAAAAGTTTGCAAATGTCATCCTCATAAATCTCCCTGAGCAAAGTCATGGAGTCTTCTAGAGGAACATTTGTAAAAAGAGACACTACATCAAAACTGACAAGGATATCTCTTTCATCAGTCTTTACCTTCTTGAGCTTACTGATTAGATCTGTGGAATCCTTAATCCAAGATTCAGTTTTCCCAGTTTGCATCTGCAGCAACTTCGATAGGTATTGGGAAAGTTTGTATGTCGGTGCACCAATAGCACTGACAATCGGTCGCATTGGGATATCCTTTTTGTGGATTTTCGGAAGACCGTATAGGGCAGGAGTTCTGGAGGCTTTTACGAAAAGCCCAGATCGATCCTCTTTCCTAATACTGGAAGCTTTAACTAGTTCCCTTGTCTTCAGGTCAATCTTGTTAGTGGGGTTGTTTTTTATTTTCTTATAGGTGCCGGCATCGCACAGGAGGTCTTCCATCTTTTTGATGTAGTCTACCGTATTAATCACGACAGTGGCATTGCCTTTGTCGGCTGGCAGAACCAAGATATCCTCATTGGCGCGCAATTCTTTTAGGGCCGCAAACTCTCCTTTTGTGATGTTAGGGCGGGGTATTTCTGCCCTTTTCAAAATATGGCAAGTATCTTGACGTATGTCCTCTGCTTGTGTCTCTGTCATTTTGTGGACTTTTATCATTGTATGTAATGCCGTCTCTACACCACATACAATAGATTCTATAGGTATCTTTTTATACTTTCTCGCTCGGGTTACCAAAGTATATCTTATCATACTTTGGTAACCCGAGCGACCAGAATATGTGAGGAGCCAAAACTCGGATTGGAACTGACCAAACTCACCGATGCACTGGAGCGTAACGGATACCCAGCAAGGCAGACAAGGCAAATCATAAGAGCCAAATCAGCACGAAACGAAGACAGGGGTGAACAAGAGTCAAAAGGCTGCGCTTTCCTGCCTTACGTCCATAATGTAACAGACAGAATTGCCAGGCTGTTGAGAAAAGAGAACATCAAGACGGTCTTCGGAACGACAACTAAAATCCAAGACCTACTGAGGTCGGCAAAGACTAAGTTTCCTCTGGAAACAGATGGAGTATATAAACTCAGCTGTTCCGGATGTGACAAGGTCTATGTAGGCCAGACAGAGCGAACGATCTCCAAAAGGATTTCCGAACACTTTCGTGCTTGTAAACTTGGCCACCCTGACAAATCGGCAATCGCCGAGCACTTAATCGAAACCGGCCATTACTTTGGATTTGTTCCTGAAGTCCTGGGAAGACCCAAAACTTACAGAGCACGCCTAATTACGGAGGCAATTGAAATCCATAAAAACCCCATCAATATTAACAGAGACGACGGAGCTAAGCTCAATAGTTCTTGGTATCCAGTAATTGACGGCTACACCAAAGCTAAACGCAAAAAACCATGCTGAATTTTTTCTAACACCAGCTCGTAGAGAAATGGAGCTGGCAGCACGGTATCGCTTCGACACACATAAGTAAACACTCTCACCAATATCATTTGGTCATCTGCCCTGATGATGGACACTGTAACGCTGTCCGAAACGTTGGCTAAAGAAGGAGGTAGCGAAACACGGCATAACACCCCAAAAACAATAACAAAAAAAAAAATTGTAGTCGGATTATTAAATTAAATTCTCTGTAATCTCTATAAAATGTTAAGATGCTCCCTGTATTTACATGTTGACTCCTTAATGTCAATTTGCTTTATTCCAGGTGTAACAGTTGGCCTAACTGTAATACCCCAGGCCATTGCCTACGCCAACGTGGCCGGCCTGCCCCCTCAATACGGCCTCTACTCCTCTTTCATGGCCTGCTTCGTATACACCATCTTCGGATCCTGCAAAGACTCGCCCATCGGACCTACGGCCATCGCCGCCATCCTGACCAGAGAGAACCTGCACGGTCTAGGACCAGAGTTTGCGGTTCTGCTCTGTTTCTTGTCAGGATGTGTGGAGCTGCTCATGGGAATTCTTCAACTAGGTAAGGATGATTACAATATATTTTTCTGCGTAAAGTTTGACAAATAATACCATAATTATCTACCAGAGTTGTTTCTCCCTTAAATATGTGAATTAGGAAGTTACAAATATTATTATGTGAGAATGGTTTCTTCTTCTTTTGTATGGTAGGGGGTCAGAGGGGGACATCTAGGTCTGTGAATCTCATCAATCCCAGTGGAGAATAGGTATAGCCAGTAGTCAGCTCTGGATACCTTTAAAGCAAGCAGTCATTAGTGTGTACAACCTTCTATTAACATCAGCATTATATATTTGTTTCAGGTTTCTTAATAGACTTCATAAGCGGCCCAGTGTCGGTGGGATTTACTTCAGCGGCAGCCATCATCATAGCCACAACACAAGTTAAGGACGTCCTCGGCCTCAGTTTTCCAGGCGGCAAGTTCGTGCAAGTGTGGCAGGGCTTGTTCCAACACATCGGGGAGACGAGGCTTTGGGACACAGCGCTGGGGATTGCTTGCATCATTGTGCTTTTAGTCTTAAGAGTAAGTGACAGTTTTTTCTTCTCCTTTTACATGAGTCTTTTGGCGCTCAGTTTTGGATGTAGGTCATCAATAAATTTCTCCAATTTTGCCGATTCTCGGAAGCATCACATGTCACCCATCCCATCAAATCATTAAGGCTGGAGCCCAGCCCGGATCCAAGACTTAAATCGGGGCAGAAACTTGATAGTGGCGCCCCCTCTCGCCAGGGGGGGGGGGGGGGGGGGGGGCAATTCTTTTGTATTTTAAGTACTGGGTTGCTACCTTCTTTTTGTTTTCAAGATATGTTAATTCTTGATAATAATAATACCGAAATATGTGAATTTTGCAAATGTGGTTTTTTTGTCTTTTTTAGACCATTTTTTTTTCAGGTAAAAACTCCTGCTAGGTAAAATTATAACCTAAATACGATCAGGACGATACGAAATACATACGCATTTTACAGACTGTACATACGAGGTTCAGAACAATATTCAATAATTATAGTTACCGACTCATCGCATCAGTACATGCAGATTATCTGAATATTTTTTAATTGAGAACTATCTGCATAATTATGAATTAATAAAACAAAGTTTACATCAGCAATTCAAATTCAAACAAATTCTACATAACTCCGTCAAATTATGTAGAGAATTATTGAGATAATTATATAGGTATTATTATAATATTTCCGTTGCACATGCAGCAATGCAATTAGAAACGTACAATCAACCACTGGAGCATTCGGCTTTATAATCAATTTTACCCTAGAGCGCTTGGAATTTTTTGGCATACGATTAAAAAAATCAGTTCCATAACAACTCAGAATCAGCATTTCAACACCCTTTAAAAAGTCATTAAAAGTTATGAAAAAAATATTGAAAAATAGCCATAACCTAACCTAAAGTAACCTATTTAAACCATTTTTTAAAAGGTGCATTTTTTTCATCACTTTTAATAACTTTTCAAAGGAGGTGTTGAAGTTGTCCAGGTCACCAAAAAATCATACTTCCTAATTTTAAAATGTTGTCATATAAACTACTTGTAATGTTAAGCCTCAATGACATTGGGCGAGTTTACAAGCCAATATTCTGTTAGTAAACTCGCTCAGTGTCATCGTATTACTTGTTAACTTGCAGATTGTGGACAATCTATGAAAAAAGTTGAAAGGTGGTCAACTTTACTCGCTACTCGCTCAAGATGGCGGCCTATCAACAGCTGCTTTCGTTACTGTCAGAATTAGTCCGCGCCGGAGCCATAATTCTCGCTGCTGACTAGCGTGTGGCGCTAGTTGCGAGCTCAAGTTTTTTACAAAATGTTGATCGAATCGGTTCGTGCGAGAGTTGTTATTTTAGCTGCTACTGTTCGTACTGAGCGAATAGACAGTTTTGTGTTTCATTATGACAATCTCACTCGCCGATTCACCCGCTTTTAAACTTAACTGCTAGTAGCTTGTAAACTCGTTCAATGTAATCGAGGCTTTAGAGAGCCTTTGAAAGAAACCTATATTTAAACTTTTTTTTCCACATTTTTAGGATTGATAAAAAATTATATGTATTGAGAGGCTGAAGGTAGTGGGGAGGTGGAGAAGATGGGGAAGAGGAAGGTGGGGAAGTAAAGTACCTGGCTATAAAGAATCTGGCCACCAAACACGGCTAAAGCGATTTTGAGCAACGTTTCATTTCTGAATGGTGGTCTTACACCAGAGCGATACTGGGAGTATCTTCCATTCTGGGAGTATCTTCCATTCTGGGATGCATGATATCTCTTGTTAAAAAGTGAAAATACAAAGCTATTTTTGTAATTAATCAAAGTATACACGGGAGCTTTTAAAATAATTCCAAAAAATGTTTTAAAATATTTCTTCAAATTGGCCACATTTTGGCCAGCGAGCGCTCAACGGTGTTTGCAAATTGGCCAAAATGAGGCCGAAAATGCTCCAGCGGTTAAAATAATATATTTCGAAAAAGCTTGTATTTAATCAACGTATTTAATATTTGTATTGTATTTAATCAATGTCAAAATATTGACCTTTACCCACAATTTTTTTTTATTGAGTACCTATCTACAAAAAGTTGGGTATCAAATTACTTACAAAAAAATTCTTTTTGGTACTTTACCGAGGAGGTACCTTTTTATTATGAAATATTATGAATTTGAAATATGAAATATTATATTGTATATTGAATTATGAAATATTTTAAAATTCGCATAAGTGTCTCAAATGCCCAGTCTCTTAAGTCAGTGGAACCACAGCATCTCAAGTTGAGGAATCTTTTGAATAAAGGAAACTGGGAGGGAAAGAAAATGAGACAGAGGGTGGTCGGTAAGACCACTCAAACCTGATTATTAAACATGGTTAAAGCCATTTCAAGCAGAATTTCCTTTCTGAATCTTTCACCAAGGTAAGGTACTTCCGCATCTCCTTCGCCTCCCCACTGCATTCATCCTCACAACATGCACCGATTGGAGATGCCATTGTCCCAGTGGCTCCAGACGGTTGGGACTCTTGTGCAATATTCGCATAAAAAAATATAATTAAAAAAGGCATAAATACTATCTACCACTCCATAATAGGTAGTGACTGTAGTTCTTATTGAATGCTTAGTACTTACACTTAGTTATTGTTTCCAGAAAATAAAGGATATCCTTCCTGTGGGGCCAACTGAAGGGGAAAAGTCCTCCCTACTGCAGCGAGGAGTCTCCAAGTTCCTGTGGTTCCTGTCCACCGGGAGGAACATCCTGGTGGTGGTGGTGTGCGCTGCGCTGGCCTACTCCTTCGAGATGCACCAGCAGAGTCCTTTCATACTCACAGGTTAGTTTCGTCCACTGACATAAGGATAAATAGAACTACCCTAATGCAGAATCACAGATAGATAATCCATAGAATTGTGATCTACATCAATTTGAAGATGTGTTGTAAGTTTCTTGAAGGCCTTTCGATCCCTATTCTTATATTATTACGTAGGAGGCGTACCTGACTTATTAATATATTTTGGTAGTTTAAACATGCGCAATCAATATGATATATAATTTTCCAACATTATAAAAACAAATTGATTAAAAGGCACCCCATTTTACAGATCTTTATGTTGTTCATGTGGATCCTTAACCTTCTATTTTTTTCAAGGTTATGTGAAACCAGGTCTGCCCAACATCACTATGCCGCCCTTTGAGTCAACGGTTGGAAACCATACTTACAACTTCATAGAGATGGGATCCAGCTTAAGTTCAGCCATTCTGGTGGTCCCTCTACTGTCCATTCTAGAGAACATTGCACTGGCTAAAGTCTTCTGTAAGTATCTCACATTTTAATTTTTAATGGCCAGTAAATAATATAACCAACTTTACTGTTTTACACCTATACAATTTTCTTAGCAATTATCACCTCAAGTTAGTTACTGCTAACTTTTAGAATTTGATGTGTTTTATTTTATAAAACCTCAACAGTCCGTTAGTGTATTATTGGTATAATGCATTAATTATTAACATCTACTTTTTTTGTTATATTCTCTTTTCTTCTTAATGGTATCCTTTTCTTTTCTTTTCCCTCCATTTTGTCTGTATAATATTATGATGTAACTGCTACTAATCTAACATACAATACTGCTGCCATGAGTGGAACCAGAGTAACCTCCTTGACGACAGTATGCCAACAGAACACTTTATTTAAAACATGTAAACACACAGATTCTCCTAGTGAGGTATTCACAAATCACTACTACATATTATTATGTTTACACTAGACTTCATACAAAGTAACTATACTCCATTGGTCACCATGAAACAGGCAGCCGCCTAGTATGGTGATTCAATATATCTACTCTATGTAACTAACTAACTAACTAACCATCACGCCGTTTCCCCGCAGGGGTAGGCAGAGAGGACGGACCGCCAAACAACTCGATCTTGGCACACACTCCTTGCTTCGTTCACATTCATACATCGTCTCATACATGCTCTTCTATTATTCTGACTCTTGACATCGCCCGACTCAAGTATCTGATTCACTTGGTCGTGCCATGTCTTCCTCGGGCGTCCCCGACTTCGTCTACCATCCACATTTGCGTCATATATTCTCCTTACACTCCTTTCCTCATTCATTCGCTCTACATGCCCAAACCATCTGAGCGTCCCTTTCTTAATCTTACTCATAACGCTTACATCAGCCTTGCATTCTTTGCGGATATCCACATTTCTCACACGATCATACATGGTTTTACCACACATACGTCTCAGGGATCTCATTTCTACAGCATTCAGTCTACTTTCATCCTTTCTCTGCCAGTTCCATGCCTCACTGCCATACATCAGGGTAGGTACCAGCACTCCATTATGGGCGGCTAGCTTCGCTTCTTTTGGCAGATTTTTGTTGGCGCCAACGGCGTTCAGTCCTCCATTAATGGAGTACTGTAACTGTTACTCTATGTAAATGTCTTAATTATGCAACTAACCACAGTACATTACATACAGTTACTGATTATTAACATTTTTGTATTACGGGTACTTATTATCTTTGTAAACTGTAAAAATCTGTAAACTGTATGGCTGGCTTTACATTCGTAAGTTTTTTTCCCGTAATTCGCTCGTGTAATCGAATTATGGCCAAATTACCAATGTAAACGACACCAAAAGTCACTTAACGTAATTTAAAGCATGTTACAGAACTTCTTCTTCTGGAAGTTTTTTGATAGGTCTAATCGCGTCCGCGCGAAATTACAGCCTTCTCACAGCTTATAAAATCAGTTTGATAAGCTGAGGGACTTTTTGTAAGATATAGTACCAAAATGCGCTGTTGCGAAATGTCAAAAATCAAAAGACATTTGTTTTTATTGGATTATTTTCCTATAAAACTAGTATTTATTTCCACTTATTTGAGTTTTCTGAAAATGAGCATCCTTCTATTCAATTATCGGTCCAAACCTTTATAATCTCAATATTTCTGTTTTTAAAATTACGTATTTGAACACGAAGTCGAATAATTACGACATTTCGTACACTAACCTTAAATTATATAATGTTCGTCTGTATTGGGGCTTACTAGTTATATAGGTTTCATAATCACGAGGTTAGGTGTATTCCTCTAATACATCTTCCATCAATTATTGTCTCCAAAATTATCAATTAGGTGATCTAGTATTCGTGGCCAAAACTTTGGCAACCACTTAATGTGTATCATTTAATGACCGAATCTGTTGATTCTAGCTGACGGCAAGCCAGTGGACGCTACGCAGGAGATGGTGGCCATCGGACTGTGCAACATCGCATCGTCCTTTGTGAGCTCTATGCCGGTGTCGGGGGCCCTGTCTCGAGGGGCCGTCAACCATGCCTCGGGGGTCAAGACCACGTTCGGCGGCGTCTACACGGGCATCTTGGTGTTGGTTTCTCTGCAGGTAAACAGATTTCTGTCAAACTTGTATTGACTCCAATTTTACAACATTGGCACTACTCCAGCTATGAAATAAAAATCTCTATTCCAAGCGACGGTTAAGACTCCTTCTGGTTAGGCTGATATTTATGTAAACATCTTTCATCATATTATTAAAGCGCCCTTGAGGCGATTTTTCACAAAAACGGCGCTCTACAAATTGTCCAATTATTATTATTATTATTATTATCTAGCATTAAACCGTGTTGTCATAGTTATCCATGATGATTTATCATAATTTTAGTACATCCGGGGGTGGGATTTGGTCTCTGGTTCCTCGCCATTCATCTCAAATTCTCAGACCTTTCTGCCCTGCTCCGCTCACCTCTTCCTCAACCTGTCTCTGGGACGCTTTCACCAGCTCACCTCTTGCTGAGTCATAACTTTCGATGTCTAAACTCTATTACGCAACCGCTAGTGATTCATCTCCATTGACTGTTTTATATTTCTTATGTCGTTTTGAATTATGTTTATTGTTTACTTCCATTAGTTTAATTTCATTGTTATTTATGTTTTTATTGCAGTATTTTACTCCTTACTTCTACTACATTCCGAAGGCATCTCTTGCTGCCGTTATCATTGCAGCTGTTATATTCATGGTCGAGCTTCATGTCTTCAAACCAATATGGAGAACTAAAAGTAAGTTCCTAAGTGTCGAATAATAACTTTAAACAATCTGTTAATTAATTAATGAAGTATTCTAATATACCGGTCTCATTTTTTTAAAAGAAATTGACCATTCTAATATACCTGTTTTATTTTTTTTAAAGAAATTGACCTCATTCCGGCGGTGGTGACATTCATCTCCTGCCTCTTGATTCGCCTGGAACTAGGAATAGTGATAGGAATTTCCATCAATCTCCTCTTCTTGCTTTACGCTTCTGCAAGGCCAAGCGTACATGTGAACAAAGCAGTTGTAAGTTGATTTTTTTATATAACCTAACCTAAAAACACAGTTCTATCAATCAGGGGTGTTACGGATCAGGAGTGTTCCGTAACACCCCTATACGGGCCCAAATACGGGCCTAGCAACCGCTGTTGCTGTAGGTAGCTAACGCCTCGACAACACTACGTACGATTACACTATAACTTGACGATTTTAAATCCTTTTATTTTAATATTCGCATTGATTCAGACATCTTCATCCGCATCTAATAATTCGCATCCGCGGATCTCAAAATTTTTGCATCCGTAACAACCCAGCTATCAATCAACGAATAGTCCAAAAAGAATAAACACTCCTACTTCCTTCTCATCCTTAAAGCATGTGTTCCAAGTGCCAAAACAATACCCCCTGGTGTATCGATGGCTCCGGGACAGGAGTGCTCCTGGCTGGGTTGGTTCATTTGTATCGTATTATTGTAACCTAACTTAACTTCTTGCCTTTTAATGTTTTCCAGAGTGTCCCGAGTGGCATCGAATACCTGGTGATAACGCCGGACCGCAGCCTGGTGTTCCCCTCGGTGGAGTACGTGCGGGGAGTGGTGAGCAAGGCGGGCATCAAGCAGGCGCTGTCCCGGATGCCGGTGGTGCTGGATGCCACCCACATCCAGGGAGCGGACTTCACGGCAGCCAGGGTGAGTTTAACAGCACTCTCTAGAGGCAGAGGCAGCACTCTCTATGAAGAGTCAGAATTCGTAAAAAATATTATTTGATATTGAAAGCATGTTTGTTCTCTTTCCATTTGAAATTGAATGCCTAACCTGTCTGTTCTTCTCTTTCCATTTGAAATCAAATACCTAAACTGTCTATTCTTCTCTTTCCATTTGATATTGAATGCTTAACCTGTCTGTTCTTCTCTTTCCATTTGAAATTGAATGCTTAACCTGTATGTTCTTCTCTTTCCGTTTGACATTTTATGCCTAGCCTTTCTCTTCTGCTTGCCCCACTTGACATTAAGTAATTTAATGCTTAAGAGGAACGTATGCGTGGCCTGTTTCATACAAAATTTAGTTCCGGATTAACGGCTAAAATATCAAACTAATTGTTTTCAATTTTTTTTTAAATGACAGGTTAGCTATATAAAAAGTACGGATATGAATCCAATTTTCGATTTTTGTTTTAAATTATAAAATATAGGCTTCAAAAGATGACAATTTATCGATGAATTTAGGAGGCTACTTTGGAATTTTTTTCTGACCAAATGGATGCTATTTTTGAAAAATCCTTTCATATCCTGCCTCAGGAATATGATGAAGTATACGATAAAATTTTAGTTTGCACTGAAAACAGTTATATTTGCGTCAAAAACCGGATCTAGTTACGCGCAAATTTATCGTAAAATTACCTAGGTTTTTTGATGTCATCTCATTCACTCTTTTGCTAGTCACGCGGGAGCGAAACGTGCGCGGGCCGGGGGGAGAGGTAATAGAATCGTGTATCTGTGTGTGTCAGACAACGCAGGTGCATGTTCGTTGTTTGTTTTATCATTTTAGATCTGTTTACCGAAAACTGGAGAATGCATTCAATAATGCCAATATACTTGTGTTTACTAGGTAGTAGGTAGGTAGTAAGAAACACTATTTTGGCAGTTCAGCTTTTATTTTTAAAATATTTTCTACGATACAAGGATACCTAACTAGGTATAGATATGTATGGCAGTAAGGCATGGAAACTGGCAGACGAAGGATGAAGTAGACTGAATGCGAGGCGGGTATGGATACCGCCGCCCGGGAACCATTTATTGGATAACAAACACCTCTACCAAGTGGTTCACTACGTTTGGTGACTTAGCAGGGGTGCCCGGATTCATGGGGTGAGGTTTGTCCGGGTATTAACGGTGGATGCGTCTGCCCACCAGCTGCATGACAGGCTCGGATCGGGAGAGAACGATTGAGGGAGTCTCTTTGACTTCAGCTGTAGGTACTCTCTCAAAACATCGCCTTGCACCGCAGCGGGAGGGATTGATTCATACGCCCGGGACACTCCTGGACACACTGACCCCCAGATTCCTTCCCACCCCTAATACCCTTCTCTTTCCCAGAACTTCATCTCCTTCCTTTCCTAAAAAGACCCCTTTTTCCTCAGGGCTTCCTGTGTAGAGCTAACTAACTAACTAACTAACTAACCATCACGCCGTTTCCCCGCAGGGGTAGGCAGAGAGGACGGACCGCCAAACAACTCGATCTTGGCACACACTCCTTGCTTCGTTCACATTCATACATCGTCTCATACGTGCTCTTCTGTTATTTTGACTCTTGACATCGCCCGACTCAAGTATCTGTGTAGAGCTAACGTTAAAAAAAACTGTACAAAAAGATCCCTCAGGCGTATGCAAGGAAAACCAACATACCTCCGAGACACCGATTTTGGAACCTTACAGTATAATTGAATGTGAAGTTACACATATTATTTGACTTTCAAATCTGACATATCAATAGACGCATCCGCCGCCAAGACCCGGACAAACTTCACCCCGTGAATCCAGGCACCCCTGCTAAGTCACCAAACGTAGCGAACAAATGGTTCCCGGGGCGGCGGTACCCTTACCCGCCTCCCAAATTGTTGAATGTGGTGAGACTATGGCATCCTCAATTTTGGTATGTTGTGAGGCTGAAATTGGTGAGGAGGGGAAGGATATGGGGTAAAGGAAGGTGGGGAAGCACCCGGACATTCAGATCTAGTCACTAAACACAGTTAAAGCCATTTCAATTCTGGATGGTGGTCTTACACCAGAGTCCTACTGAGAGTTATTTACATTCTGGAAAGTGCCGCAAATATACCATATATTATTTTTAAATGATTGAATTGTGAAAAAACACAAATCAATCAAATATAATTTACCTACTTGCCCACTCCGGGATTTGTACCTGTCACCTCCTGATCGCTAGTCGAGAGAGAGTCTTACCCTTCGACCACGGAAGTCATCATTAATTTTTTTTTGTTTTCATGAAAGTGCCTAAATATGTCGATTAGATGGTTCCATGCCAACTGAGAATAAATTCAACTCAACACCTCCTTGAAAAGTCAAAAAGCTATGAAAAAAATAATTTTAAATTAGCCGATAACCCTAACCTAATGTAACCTATTTTATATTTATAAATATTTTATCACTCTAAATGACTTATCTGAGATGGTTCTGAGTTGGTCTCATTCCAAGTTGTCCGGTCACCGATTTTATTTTGTATGCGAATGTTAGGCCGGGTTGTTTAATCGTACCTCCAAATTAATATTTAACAAAACTTCACATTTTGAACTCTGTTCTAACATGTAAACATCAAATCGGGGTAAAATTCTATATTGTTTTCTTTTGTTATAATTATAATTGTTTTCAATGATTCAATCAAGATAAAAATATCACAACATCGTTGAATATAAATTTTAGTATATTGTGAAACAATCAAACCTAACCGAAGAATTATTGTAAAATTGTAAATTTTGTTGACACCCAGCGTTTGTACTATAAACAAACTAACACTACTACAGAATATGTCCAGAGACCTCCGCATGTGTGTCCCTCGTCCGCTAATGCTAAGGTACTAAACGAAAGGGACCGTTCACCGGCTTCCTGCAAATATTCAAGCGTAATATTACATATATTTTCTGCTTTGTTCACTACATAATTATTTAATTTTTATGTTCGCTCGCGATGTGCGACAATACGTATTACGATTTCCCCCTTCACTACCGCCTCTCGTACGCCCCTTTCCTGTACTTTACTAGAGCAGGACACACGACAATTATACCTATCATTATGCTTTTTTGGATAGTCAATCTTCGCCCGCGTGAACAGACCTCTTAACTCTCTTATCACTTCCTCACCTTAACTTTCTTCATTGTTTTCATCACTTTATAATGCAGTGTACTATATCATACGACTGAAAATTTATTTGACGGCATTCATAAATTCTCAACATTTATCTTTTCTGTTCCAAAAACGATTTTGTTCTCTGAATTTGCATATTTTCTAGTAAAAGTAGTTAATCCAACTAATTCTTTCTTCTTCTCTCTCTAGGGCATCAAATCTTTAATCGACGATTTCCTGGCTCGTGGTCAGCCGCTGATCTTCTACAACCTGAAGCCATCCATCGTGGGGATCTTCCAAGGAGTCCAGCCTAAGGAGTTCAAGTCCTGTCGCTGTCCAGCCGGTCTAGACCTCATGCTGCAACAGACTACGGCTTCCAACCCCATGGTAGCATGCTGACGAGACTCGGCCGCCAGAGAAAAGGCAAATACTACGGCTGCACAAGATTACTTTGTCGAATAAGACAAATATGGTCTTTGGGTTTTGTGCAGAAAATGAATAACATGTGAATGAAAGATGTTCGGATCCATCGGCAAGAGGGTTGGAAGAAGTTAGAATCGAGTCTTGGCGCATTGAAAATGTGCAGAAAATTGAGTTTTAGCATGGATTGAGAACTGTGCTGTTATACTTCCATTACTAATTACGTACCTAATTACTATAACTAGGTAGCTCTGAAATCAGTATATTCGAGTTACACATAAAACTGCAACTTTATTTTCTTGCCCATGAACGCCATAACACGTACAAATTATTATTACATGCTTATGAGATACTTATGGGCCAAGAAATAAAGGTTTGGTTTTTGTGTGTATCGTTAAAAGCTAATTCAGAATTGTCTAGTTGTATTACCCCGCGATATATTTAGACTATCTTTGTGACAATAGTCGTCTTTATTTTAATTTGTGAGGCAAATGATTCTTTGACAATTTATCATTGTGATAATTCAATAAATTAATTATCAAATGTTTTTTATTACTATTATAGGTAGATATTAAAAATTTTATGGAAAGGGCAAGATCCCATAATAATTATGAATTTATTCAATAAATAATTTGACAGATAAGAAAAACAATACTTGAAAAATAAATCCCAAAAAAATGCACAAAATAAGTTCCCATTTTTGACACCATTAGTGTGATGGAACTCTATTGTAAAATTAAACACATAAAAATAAGTTGTAAATTATTTCATAAGCAGGTACCTATGTATATATTTTACGCTCTGGGAAGAAGTAATATACATATCGGTAATATTTGAACTTGCTTCAATTTCTTGGCCTATTAAAAAAAAAAACGAAGATAAATCTGTTTCATAATGCAGTATTAACCCTTTGAATGCCAAGTACGACTATACTTGTTCTCGGGGTACCAAACTACAAGTGTGGTCATAGTTCTTGTAAAGATAACGCAGTGGGAGTTGACTCCCATAAAAAACTTAGCATTGAATGCATCGGTATATGCTTCCACCGACGAGAAGCAGCCCTTTGTCTTATTTATGCCTATTTATTGTCACTAGCGGAAGAGGGACAACAAGTGTATATGATCTTTGTAAAAGAATATTGTTAAGAGACTTACAGCGTGTCCTATTCGTACCGGTTCCAATTCATGATGACACAAGTGAAATAATCTCAGTTTTCATTATTTTAAGTTTGCATCATTAAATAAACTTATTTTGTCTGTTTTTCTGCTACTATTTGTTTATTTTACTTTTCATCTCATTTATTTGAATATGACTGTCCTTGTCTTGTATAATTTTATTTGAAAAGTATTTTGACAACAGGTTTTTATTGTTTTATGTAAAATATCATTGTGTTGAAGGTCAGCATCCGTTTCACTATAGCCAATTTAGTTCCTTTAACATTATGGTTACTTTTGAAAATCTATTTCGCCTAAGTATTATTCTCATTGCTCTATTATGAAGAATTTGCAATTTATTTTGTTCTCTTTAAGCTTGTTTTCACGATAATATAACATTACCAGACATATGAAAGACGTAAAAGGCGTACCTAACGTATTAAAAAAATCGCACAACTTTCATATCCAATGTCTCCGCTACACAAAATGTATTTTGTGTGTCTCTGTATAAATAGAATCTAAAGATTCTTTATCAATAAATTTTAGGTCTGTGTGATGAAATTTTAAAACAGGAGATATTTTGGAATTTTCTCTAAAAAATGAAATCAGATGATTTGTAGTAATACACAAGTAAACACAAATGACATTCAAAATAGATTTTTAGCACAGATTTTCAATACGAGTATGCTTGTATGTTTTGTATATGGCGGCACCTGACTTTTGACGCCACTGAAATCTTGGCATTCAAAGGGTTCAAATTGAACTACACAAATACAGATCTGATATAGTCATAGAAAATATAGTGATTGTATTAATGCTTGTCCCTTGTTCCCTGGTCAATAATTGGCTGATGCAATAAACTTAAAAATGTACATTTGTGATGCACCCGAAATGTTATTATTGTATCACCAATCTAAAATTTTTTTGCATTAAAATGTATCTTTTTTAGCCACTGGAGCGTTTTTTGCCACATTTTGCCCAATTTGTCTCAAGCGTTTGGTGGCCAATTTGAAGAGATATTTTAAAACATTTATTAGAAATACATATTTCAAAAGTTCATGGACATTCGACCGGTCAGTGGTTGAGTGGGCATCGCGTTTGGGTCCCGCCCGGGCGTCCCGTGTTCGATTCCTCGGCTGGCTAAGTCCTCCATCACAACACAAGCAACATTTTCGGCTTTCTGTGGTAGTAGGAGATTTTCAAACATTGTTGGGTTATTCGTAACCCGGGAATGTTTGTCTTTTTTTTTTTTTTTAAATTTGACACTTCGATAATCACAAAGATAACTTTCACTTTTTAACAAGAGATGTCTCTCATCTCTTCTGAATTATTTGTCATTGACATTTCGCAAACTGAAATGATTGAAACATTTTTTTCTTACAAAGCATTGATCATGTATTTACATATTTAAAAGGGCATTATTGAAATTAAATTTATATCTGTAATTGTCAACTAGGCTATGCACAACAACAATCATATTTAATATTCTCCAAATAGGAACTATGCATGCCAATTTAAAGCAAATACTATGCAGAATTCATGGGTTTATAAATTTAACGATTTTTTTTTATGAATCCTAAAAATATGAGATAAAAGGTTAAATGTAAGTGCATTCAATTGCTCTCTAACACATTAAGCAGTTAATACGTCACCACATTAAAATTCGGATATATAATTTTTTGAAACAGAGCGGGAAATTTTCAAACCAAAGGATGAAAAATTACCGAGTGCTCTATCGATTATATTGCGGGCGCTCCAGTGGTTAGGAGTGTGTATATAAACTAGGTGTGTAGATATTTTATTAGGCTTTCTAACTCTTTTAATGCTAACTAAACGTGCACCGATTCAGTGGTTATAAAAATGTTACAGAAATAACAAATTGAGATAATTTGAAGGGTTGTGATCACTCTTGTAATTAATTATGTTTGGTCTTCTGTTTACCATGTAAAGAAAGAGTTGGAAAGAAAAAAAAAATCGACTGAATGTTTCTGAAATGTGATAAAAAAGCAAATCCAGTATTTTGGAAATAAATTTATTTGTGGTAAGTGTGATTTTTAAAAATAATTATTTGAATCATTGACAAGTAGTTAAAATGAAAGCACGTTTTATTCATCGACTTGACACTCGACAATAAATATATTATTATAATGTATGATCTAGGTTTTTTTTTTTTTTTTACATTATTTCAGTAAAATTTAAATGTTCGACAGAAACAATATTACTTGAAATAATGTTAAATAAAATGTTGTAAGTCGTAGCATTACCCATTGACAATGGCTGTGGATAAGGGGCCATCCATATTTGTGAGACCCCCTCCCCCCTAGTGTGACGTCACATATTTTTCAATTTTACATCTAAATAATCAAAATTCAGATTTTTACACGTGACGTCACAGAGCTGATGACCCCCCCATACCCCTTGTCACACAATGTCACACTTCTCTACTCCCCCCCCACTCAACGTATGACGTAATTTATGGATGGCCCCTAAAGGTAATTCATTCCTAGACATTTCAATATTATTTTTATTACTATAGGTATAGGTACTTAAAAACATAGTGTTTCTTATTTGAAGAAAAATTATCGTTTTATTTTATTTTAGTTAACAAATAAAATAAATTTTATTGTTATTTATTCCATTATTTTACATTATGATTTATTATTTTACTGCACAATGGTAAAATAAATATTTCTGTTTACAATTATTATTTGTGGTAAACTTTCCATAGCATTATTTTGATTATGCAACTATTTTTAATCATTTTCATTTGTTATTATTTTGTGTTTGTGGAAAATAATAATTTGCCTGATATTTTAATGTTTTGCACAGTACCCAATCATCAACTTTCATAATACATCTCTGGATTCACGTCCATTTTATGATTTTTAATAGAAATCCATTTGAAATGCTTTTCTATTTAATTAGGTATTTATTCAAAATATTCGAATGACTGGGAATTTCCCAGAAATTGAAATGTATTGTTCTCTGTATGAATTGCAAAAAACGTGAGCGTAATATGATTTTATGAATAAAAATTCTTGACAATTTTAACCTATCTTTTATTAAAGAATTTTCCCCAATTTTTAAATAAAGACAGTAAGTAGTTAAAAACAAAGTAGAAATTCTCTTACTGCGTTCTATTGTTCCGGCGCCCACGACGAACTGAGGAGTCGATGACAGGGTTCACGAAGTGTTAAAATAGAAACTATCTTCTGATGTTCGCGCATGAAGTGTGTTAATAATAATTATTAACAATCTAAGTTTCTACTCGTCTCTAAAGGAGGTCCGTTCAGACTAGGCAATTTGAGTAGCGAGTAATTTAGTAACTAAACGTGACCCCGAACACCATAAACTTGGTAGAGTAGTTTAGTCAGCGGTTTAGTAGTCAATCCATTTAGTTCCATTTTTTGGGGGGAGTAGCGCCTCCCACATGTGTCACTGCTCACTGGCTCAACCACTAAACAAGTCCAAACCCGTCGTTTTGGTAGAGTTCATAGTAGCCACAGAAATGTCATCCTATTGGAGTGGAGAAGTTATTCTAAAATTATTTAAAATTAATCCATTTTCGTACCCATAATTTCTTTACTTTAATTTAACTAATTAATTATTCCACCTAATCTAAAATATCCATATTTACTTTGTTGTGTTGCACCCTGTTCATCTTCCAATGCGCCACTCCCTAATGTACTCTACTCGACCGTAATATGAACGTCTTTTGGACAGTCAAGTCTGATAGAAAAACTGAAAAAAACCAGTTGGCGACTCAATCGCTATCCACTAGAACTTGTGAATTTCATTGGCGGTTCGCACACATGCAACTTGGTAAAGACCAGTTGTCAAGAGCGACATGGTGCCTAGCAGGCTGTCGCATTTCAGTTGCCATGTTGACAGGTTGCCATGGTGGCGGCTCACAACCTGTCAAGTTTTCTAGTAATTTGCGATATGTCAAAGCAGAAAAATATCTATTTTGTTCAGGAGGATGATAAATTGAGTTGTGCCGTGAAGTGAGTTGCCCACCAGTTTTCGCTTTCTCCATGAGCGAAGGCACTTACTCTTCACCTAGTTTTAGTAAACATAATGAATATAGAGCGGACAAGGAAGGTTTTAAAGAACAAATGTTTTTATTTCTTATAAATATTTATTTAGTTACAGTCGGTTTTTTGAATTAAGCAACAAATAAATCTCACAAAACAAGAAGAAAAATAACGCATGTTTTCAATATTGGCTCAAATAAAATAAACTACAGAATACAACATCGTTTCGTCACAAAATGAGATATGAGATTTTGTCGAAGCAAATTTTTTTAAAGTTTTGTGAATTTTGCCACATTCTTATCATAATAACATGTAAGTATACAATTTTTTTATTATATTTAAATAAAGGTATTTATTTATTAAAAAAAAAAGGAAAATATTTGTCTTCGATCATGTCAATAATCTGTCTGTTGCAGGTTGTTTAAAAAAATAACAAAAAGTAATTTACAAAAATTTTCTAAACATGGAAAATGCACTTTACCCATCAGGTCTGTTCTAAGAATTCAGACAAAATTTCATAAGTTTTTTTCAACCTTCAACAAATCGCAAAACATTGACATCACAGAAACGCAAAAAGCAGCAACCGCCTTCGTCTTTCCAACCATTTTTTTACAATGCTATACTTAAGACATTTAAAATACAAGAGAGTATTTGAAACATTAGAAATATTCAATACACAGTGCACCATTATTAGTTTATCATACAAAAACCCTTCCCAGCCATTCCCAAATTATTGCCAAATACAAAACTTCAAGTCTTCACTCTCGTACCATACAAAAAGTGCGAATTCTCTTTAATTCCTACTTAATTTCAAGCTACACATGTTCCCTGAACGGCGATTCAACCTGACCTAGAGCAAGATGCTGAGGAAGAAGTGATGATAACCAATATACGTCCATTTAACCTTACAATCTGTGCAGAGATACGCATCATTACGCGTCATTACATTCAACAATTAGATCAAAAACTTAATTTGATTGTATTATTTCCTTTCAGAAAGGATGAGCCAAACATTTTACACCTTTGTGTTGACAATAGAGATAATTGGCACAGACACATAACCTTACAAATAGAATTCACAATAATAATAATAAACGCTAAAACTAATAACATATTGTTCCACAATAAAGGTGACTAATGCGTATTATTTTTGTAAATATTTTAATAATCCTAACTATCCGTGTAATAATATTTTACTATACTCGAAGATAGATCTGGAAATATTTACAAGACGAGTCAGACGGGTGCACGGCGGCGTTTCCTGCGCGGAGTTAATCTCCGTTGCGAGTCATTTGCCATCATTACTTAAGATTGAGCATATTTCCAAGATTGAGTAATCCAGTACTTTGGTCTGACCAAAGACAGTGGCTAGTGCACCCTCTAAATTGATTAATTAAATTAAATTGGACGATTCCAATAGTAGACTGTAGACTTCACGTCCAGCCGCATAATTATGATAACACGAAGATAAAGATTCACTTACACACAATATTAAATTTGATATATGTAATGTAATTGTACTTTACAATTGATGGAAAACAATTTTGCTAATTTAATAAAAAAAGATTTTAATTACGAAATTGTGTAACCGAGTGAGTTTATATTTCAAGCACACATCTTTCACGCACATTCTTTTCATTGGCAGATTCAGAGCGATGTTTTCAGTATTCTAATTGAATATTGATATTGAAGTCACCAAGTAATATCTAATTCACTACATTACACTTTAAATTGAAAATACAAAGTGCTTTGGATTAATCTAAGCCTCCATTTAGGTTCACCGATACTAACTTATAAACCTAAAGAGACTCTTCATTATAATATTTGTGGAAATAAATGTGTGGCTCCACTCAATTAATTACGACAAGTCTATTTGTAAAATTTATTGTAGCGACAGTTTTGGTTACAAATATGAGCAGGAGAATAATAATTCATTCAGATTATTGTAAATTTGATTAATTTTACACTTATAAACTATCATTCATGAAGTTAGAAGAATCCGCATTTATCAATCTGAGATTAATAAATGCAGATATGGAATTTAAAAAAATTACTCAAAAATACAGCGATGTTAAATTAAAAATTAATTATTACAAGAAAATGTTTGAGATCTTTTCAATGTTAGTTAGATCTTATGGTCAGACCTTATTAGGAGAAATGATCCTTAAGTCTAAGATCCTTTGAATAAATGCAGAGATATCTTACTTAATCTAGAGATATTCATTACGAGAAACTAGAGTTACTAGTATGTCAAAAGTGCGTACTTGTAGAAAGCGCCAAAGAAAAAAAATCAACTTATACGCATAAGTTGTAATTTTCACATGATTAAAAACATTTATACTACCTTTCATTTGACCTTACAAATAACAATAAATCTATGTATCTCAATCTTAAAAAAATAATTGGGTTTATTCATTTTGACAAAAGTAATATTAAATTTGTTTTTTTATTACTTTGTAATATCTATTAATAAAAAATCTGATAGAATATTACTTAAAACATGGCTATCGTTAATATAATGGCGATTCTGAGTGGAAAATTTTCCGTCACATCAGAATTATAAAAGTAAAATTAAAAAAAAGTCAATTAATGTAAAAAGATTTGGAAAATTCAATCATAATTGAATGGCTCAATATAAGATACCAGACGCTACCAATGGCGGTCTTATTATGCCTAAATAGTAGTAAATAAATGTTAAAATTAATACATGTTGTGACTATCAGCACAGAATTATATAAAAATCAAAACATAACTAAGATCCCTCGGAGAATAATGTAATTTGGCATTAGTTTCAAAACTAATAATTAATACATAAAATGAAGTCCATCATGAAACAAACTAACGCTAAATAAATCACAATTGAATAGTTCGATATTATATTTTATAAATCGGGTCAGGGCCCAACGCCTACGTCATTATTTGGAGAATCTATGAAAATACATAAAAATATCCATTATTCTTATAAAAATGAGCAAAATATAGCCCGTCAATGATAGGGAGGGTCAAAATGAGCTACAGATGGTTGAGACGGTTATCTCGTTTCGCTTTGTCGTTGTTCTTTCTTCTCGGGCTTATTGCGGAATTTCGTCAGCTAATTCCCAAGTCGGCAGCCGATTTAAGGTCTCTCATTGCTGCAAAAGTAAAGGAAACGATAACAGGTTTAATATATTAATTTACAAAATATATTGTGTCTGTCTGTCTGGGAAAGGCCTACTGAAGGAATTATTCAAGACTGTGTAATGTTATATAGTTAAAGTGCAGTTGAAGTGAAATAGCAAAACTGCAATATATTAGTGTAGAATTAAAAACAAGGAAATAAAAGTTTTAATCAATGACACTTATACCGATTGATCGTACAGCAATGTCCGGTATTCCCCAGGGTTCGAACCCAGGCCCACTCTAAATGTGAATAATAATGTAGAAAGTTTATTTAGATAAATCAAATTATGATGCAAATGAGTTGATTGAGACACATTATTTATAAATATGGACTGCAGATAAGAAAGAATAGAAAACCTTCACTAACCAAACTAAACCAAACAGTCCATTAAAATTGACAGAAAAATTGTCTTTTAATTTTCTTCTCTTTTCAGTCTTTCAAGATATTACGAATGAATGTACAATCATAAATCATAACACAGTAAATAACAAGTATTATAAGATAGGAAAGGCTATATTAGATTGTGTGAGGTTAGGTAGGGTTGGGTTGGATCGGGTTGGGTTGGGTTAGGTTATGTTAAGGCTAGATTGAATTGAATTAAGTTATGCCAGGGGAGGTGTTTTGAATTAGGTGGGGTCGGGTTGGATTGGGTTAGGTAATGGCAATACTGACTGTGGTCCCGGGTAGTAGTAGGGCGGGGGGCGCTCGTACTCAGCGGGCCCGTGGTAGCGCGGGGGCCCACCGGCCGGATAATCCTCCCAGTGCCTGCCAATAAGGACACGCGGGCAACACATTACACATTACTCTCACCGATACGCCACCACCGCAGGCCACATACACAATATTCACAATAAAACAAAAATAATTATATTAAAAAAAAATTAAATTATGCACTTGCCATTAAGAGAATAAGCGCAAAAAATACCATTGCTTCTGAATGGTGCGGGTTTCGAACCCGTCAGTCTAAGGAAGCATAGACATCAAGACAATCGAACTACGTACTTAGTAGGGTTAATGTAACATCATAGGTCTCATTTAATAGATTAATTTAGAAGCAGGCGACAGATTTGTTGAATTTATGTGCCTACATTGCCAAAACTCTTGCAAATGAAATCTGTTCTTGAAAAATATTGGTAAATTCATTTTCAAAAAAGGATTTAGACCACTTTACGATTGGGTAGGTTTATTTACAGTTGATGATAAAGCTGGAATAAAAATAATTCATTTTTGGCAAATTGAAGGAAAAAAGATGTTGAGGCTTGTCCTAGGTAGTTGAGGCGATGATTTTAGCAGAGCAACATGAGCAATAGCAACACTTTGTGGAAAACAAAAGGCAACTTTTTTATTGGCCGATTTGACCAATTTCTTCTTTCCCATAATCAGGTTACAACAGAGCTCTCAGCAGCAGAACAACATTGGTTGGATTGATTGGAAATCATCTAGGGTAAGAATGCCAAGAACGCAGTTAACTGGGAAGCCACGTTGTGGAACCAGAGACATATAACAGCCAATGGCAACATTGGCGAACTTCAGAAAAAGGACTAGATTACTCTCAAAGGAATAAGCTGAAATGTGGGCAATGGCGGTTTTCTCAAAGCAGTGCAATATGTGCAGTACATTAACAAAGACAAATAAGATAAAAAAATTATAATATGACTACATTTTGAAGAGAGCGCCATTAAAACTCCTTAATAAAAAAATCAGTCAATAGGAGCGGAATCCAGAACGCTCTTACAGACAGATAATTCCAATGAAATATTTCACACAAACAATAATCTGTTTTAATAAAGTGAAAGGCATGCACATCTTTTTATCTAGAGCCAAAATATTTATCTTTTGTTTTGGAGCACCGAGCTTTTATAAAATACGCCGATAATGTATGGATGAAAACAAAACATAATAAAAATTATCGAATGTACAAATCAGTATTTCAATGGATTACTTTAATCCTTTCTTCAAAGATTTGATCTTAGCATTAGAAAATCAAATGAAAATTGAACAGCTTTTTAAAACGTCTTATGTGCTGGCGCGGTCGGAACAAAATTTTCGAAATTTTTTTTAGAATGCGATTTTAACCCTTATGGATAAAGAAACTGTATGAAGGACAAGGTCAGAATCGCTTCGGCCAATCTCATTCTTGACGTAACAGGTACCCGAAATACGCCTAGCCACTTGGAATAATTTGTTTTAAATTCTCTATGGCGTCCGAGCATCATTTTTTGCCGCGATTTGAACTGTCAAACTCGGAGCGTGGTAGGTAGCTAAAAACATCGAAAAACCTATCAATTTATCATATAAACGCAAGTAATGTTGATTTTTTGCTTAGTTTATGATTCAAGGAATGTGTTTCGGTAAATATAATATACGATAGCACAAAATAAACCCACAATTTATTATGTCAAAGTCAAAACTTTGCAAAATTTATGTGGTTTCCTCCTTGGCATTTGACAGGTTTTAAGTAATCGGAGATCAAAATGATTTTATTTTTCTTTTTCAAACTTTGAATCCCCTTTGAGAATGACCACGAACCGCCACTGAACGTGGGAGATAGTATAAAAGGACCATGGTATGAAGACTCCAGACTGTCATGTCAACAATAATAATGCAAATAAAAAAACAGAACATTCGGCTAGCCAAAAAATTAACACAATAAAAAAACATAGCACAGTCAGTAATCTTACTTGGGTGCCATATCGGTGTACCTTGCTGGGTGCGCCGAGTCGGGTACAATAACTCCCTCGCCCTGCGCCCCCGAGCGCGGGCGCACCCCACTGCGGCCCGCGCCCCGCTCCCCTCGCTCCCCCCGATCCCCTCCGGGGCCCCCCTGGCCCCCTTGGCGGCGCCGGCCCCCCGACACCTTCTCCACGTGCTGGGAGCTGCAAAGTCACAAACAAGATTAGAACAGGGATTTTTAAATTCGTGTTTTATTGGCTGTGGAACAAATTGTGGAATATTATTAACAATAACAAAAACTAGGAGTTTTCCGGTATCAATCAAAAAATAATATAAAAATGTACATGGTAACCGGACAAAGGTGATTTAAAATTATTAACACTTAATTTAGTACTGAGGAGGCAATCGGTTATAAAAAAACATATTTTATCAGTCTTTGAAACAATTTTACAGAAGAGCAAAAACATGTTTTTGAAATTGATTTGGCTAGGCATTATTAAAAGAAATGTCAAGTATTTCATATAAAAAATAGCATACTTGACAAACTTCAATTCCTTGATTTTTTTTTCTTTAAAGTTTTTAGATAATTGAGAAATAAATTTTTGTTGAGATTATATATTTTTGGAACGGACAAAACAGTGGATTTCAAAGTGCACTAACTCTGTGCATCTAATTTTGTGTTTAAACTGTTTTGTGAATTGTTGTATATCTGTTAATAAAATATGGATTAAATAATAAATAAGTGATTAGAATGTGTGTTAAAATAAAATGTAGTTCTGTAAAAAGATAAATAAATAGAAACACAAAACAACAAAGCCACACAATTAAAGAAAACCACAAAAGACAAACAATTATTATTGTTTTTGTAAATAAAGAAAAACAAATTATTTCCAGTCAGTAGAAGACACAAAAACTTGGTAAGTTGAAAGGTAAATAATATTATTTAAAGAAGTTTATTAATTTGTTAAAGATAACAATAAAAATAGAATAAGTATGTTAAAAAAAAGATAATTTGCATTGACGTTAATTACTCGTACATCAGAATTCTATGAGAATTTTTTCAGTAAAAAAAAACTAACATAAATAGAATTGATCTGGGAATTTTGAATTTTTAAATTTAAAAAGAAACTATTTGATAAACTTATAAGAAAAATAATAAAACACTCAAACGATCCATAATAAAACAAAATTTTAATCATACTATTATCTGTCGCTTAAAAGAAAAAACTGCCGTAAACTAATCGTTAATTAATAATTAAAAACTGCAACATTGCAAAAAAGAAAAACACACAACGTTTAAAAGCTCACAAGCATGCGGACAAATAAAGCCAACATCGACAAGCCGTCAAAAGTAATGGAGTAAATACCCAATAGACGTCACGCTGATATTCCCACAAGCAAATAGATCCAGCCTCAATACTTAATACACCGCTCGAGTTGACAACACAGATATTACATTACACATCATATTATTAAATTATCATAATATTATCCGGTCTATTTTAGACCTCCCTAATCATCAACTCATCAAGATATGTAGGTTTCATGATAAATGTACAATTAAAACAATATTATTACGTAATAAACAAATGATTTGTTCAGCATTATATTAGGTATGTATATTCAAGTTAAAATACAGCATCTTCCTTGAGATCAGAATATCATTGCACGATTATTATTATTATATGAATTAAGCACTCGATATTGCACATTATTTATATTATTATATTTATTTATATTCATTATGACAGTAGAAAATCTATTATAGAAAATACTTTGGTATTATAAGTTAAAAGTAATAAGTACAATAATTGCCGTGGCGCATATTTAAGAAATATTATTTTACATTCATCGCAACCTTTTAATATCATTAGTCGCTACTTTTGGTCTTTGGGCAGTCACTCTCGTGTCCAGAATCTCTGGCTTCATCTTTACTATCTAGCTTAACTTTATCAGGCTGTGTTTTGACAGGAGTACTCCTGGATGAACCCCCTTCACTTGGACCTATGACAGTTTGCTTTACTACGTTAACAGTAGGAAGGCTTTTCAATTCTATTTCAACTTTTGAAACGGGATCATCGTCTTTCGGTTCGCTGCTTTCCATATTGGTCGGTACTTCATTGATCATAACTTTTTGTTTCTTCTTGGAGGCGTCACTGTCAGATCTTTTGGCAAAGGGTGAGTTCTTTTCGGTGTTTCTCATCACATCGGTTAGCTTCTCTTTGAATGCTTTATCGACAAGTTTAGTTTCGACTATGTTTTTAGCAGAATCTAAGACCGAGTCGACGATGCAGACTGCCGTCTCCCGAGCCACAACAATAGGTTCAGCTTTCTCTTCAGGTTTATTCTCAATTTTCTCATTGGCTGCATTCTCGTCTGCATTTTTGTCAAATGTTTTCTTTTCACCTTTTTTATCTAATTTCTTCTCTTTCTCAGTTGCTTTCTTTTGTTTTTCTAAAGATCCCTTTTTCTGCTTTTCTAAAGATCCTTTTTTCTGTTTTTCCAAGGATCCTTTCTTCTGCTTTTCCAAAGACCCTTTCTTTGAATCGGGAGCTTTATCCCCGGAACCTTTTTCTGGGACTATAGCCATGTAGCATTCGTCCTTAGTAGAGTATTTGGTGCCAATAGGCAGAGTCCTGTCGTCGACTTTGCTCTCAAACTCGCTCGAGTAGGAAGATTTGAATGAGAACTTGATTGGGCGGCCAAAGCTAGTTCGGGGAGACTTGGTGCCCTCGGAGGGTTGTTTGAACTTGGTCACATCAACGGCCAGCGTGTTTCCGCGCTTCGCTTCAAAATCTCTTATTTTATCTTCAATATTGGACGAGTTCCTTTGCAGTTCCCCTCCTTTTCTACATTCAGTGGGACAAAATGTTCAATTATATATTAAAAGTTAGTTCAATAAATTATCAATTTTTATAATGTGTGTAAGAAACATTAATATATCGGACTGCTATTTAGGAACACATTTACTCCATTACTTTTGAAATAAAAAAAACAACAATACATATTTCCGTGTGTCATTTTCGTAATGTGGAAAAAAATAAAGAAATTATAAGAGAGAAATTTCACATGGTTATCGGAGGTATTCAGTATTGGAAACCATATTTTGCAAATTTTAAAGCTTGTGTAGCTAATTTCCTTATGTTGGTGCAAATATTTTCATTGCTTTAATTTAATGCTAAGTTTTTTGCTAGTAAAGCGGCACACTTCAAATAAGGTTTGGATGAATCCATCAGAATTTCCCAGAGATAAGAAATAATAATAACAAAAAAACACATAAAAATATAAAAAAAGAAATAACAAATCATAATTATAAAAAACCTAAAATTGGGAAGGTAAGAAAATAAATATACTGAAATGAGGAGAGGGTAGAAATACACTGAAGAAATGTTTATGTAATATGTAATACATCATAATTATTAGAACTATTTACTAAAAAATTACAGAGCCATGCAGCAATCGTGAAAAATGTCATTCCATGCGGAATTTAAGGTTAAGTAGTACTGTTAGGTTAGGTTAAGTGGCGTGAGACAGGCTTGGAGAGAACATATGAACGTCGGGGTACTTACTTGGCCAATGGAATGTTATCGCGGTCGGCGTATGCATCATACAAATACTCGCTGTAAAACAAACACATCCGCCCAACATTAGACAAGTACGATGTTTGCGGTGGGACGGTAGCCAGCAGAACACGTCTTCTGAACCAAATACAGGATACATAACACGTAGCACAAAGCACGGCACTTTTCAATAAATAAATTCGTTTATGTTATTCACCCAACAGGATAAATAAAAAGTCAGGTGAATAATTTTTTGACCGATAAACATTTGCTTTTATTCCTTCTGGTTTAGTTAGGTTGGTTGACTTTTGTGGCGTTCTACTCCTTCTTGAGTAAACGTTTCTTGTGCCTTAAAGTGTCCATCCTCAAGGCAGATTTGCAGTAGGTATTCAGATATCTGTATGTTTGTGTATGTTTTAGTGATAACATTGTCACATCCAATCCTCGTTAAGCACTCAAGTATTTTGGGATTGTGCAAGTTTTTTGTCTTAAACGAACTGTCAGATTTATAAACGCAGCCGAATACTAAAAACTGTTTTTGAAAGGTTATGAAATGACCTTTCAAATTGTATTATTAAAAATAAATATTAAAATTTAGAACACAAACATAAAAAAAATTGTAAAAATGACTCACTTTATGTTTTTATATGAAAACGGTACTAAAATCAAGGATTATGTAAAAAAAAAAAAAATACTTATCCTATTGTATAAATGTATAATAAACAATTTTGTAAACCTGACTTTTTTACTATTTCGTACAACAATATTAAATAAAAAATTAACAATGTCTAACGGCGGATAGGCGATTTGGTGGGTGAAAACTGTTTCTACAAAATAAGTATTTTTTCTGTACTTCTATGGACAACTTTGAATAGAGATGTGAAGCTTCAAATAATATGGATCTTCTACTTTTTGTCTTAGGGTTGTCACTAGAACAATAACAGAGTTATTTAAGGGGCGGAACGCTGAGGCAAAAATATTGGGAATGTATGGCGAGCGATATGCTGAAATAGGCCAAAACCAAATGATCTTTTACCTTTTATAGCTAAGTCTGTTGGCCCCATAAAACAAATTAGACCGGTTAAATATCGATAGTTTAAATGTTTTGCCTTTAATAATTAGCGGCTCTGGAATTTCCGTTTTGCCTCCGCATTTCGCCTCCTTGTTATAACGATTTCTGTGGGAATACACATGTTAACGTGAAAACACGCTTATTGTACTTGACTGCTATTGTTATATTGTCCTGTAAATACGCTTAGGGGTCGGATTGGATCGGGGTGGATTTCACAGATACCATGAAGTGCCGTATAAACATTAATTGTTTTATTAATTTCAATCATTACTTCAATAATTAAGCAAGCTCAATGAGTTTTGGTTGTCCTAGTAATTTAGACTAAAATTCTAAGATTGGCCAGTATTTAAGGCATTATAAGGGCTCTTTTTTTTCCACTTTTTTGGGAATTTTTTTGGCGAACTAAATAAACATACAACTTCAAAATTTTCACTACATGTTTAGTTGTATGTGGATATCGTGGTGATAAATGTGATATTCGGATGATTGGGCTTACAAGCTTGTTCGTGCACTGAGATCATTTCAGTTATTATCTGTAGACTTGAGTCTTTTGCCGAAATCTTCTTCGAAAAGTTCTTTGTGTATTTTTCTCAAGATTCGTCAGGATTCCAAAAAAAAATTCTTTCTGAAATAACTATTCCTTTTATATCTTCTTGATGATGAACACTGTAAGGCGAACTGAAACGTTGGATTTAGAAGGCGGAAACCAAATATTATTGCTGGCCGAGAACATCTTAAAACATATTTTTCCATTTTATTTTTATAACTTTTGAGGGTTATATCCATCAATGTAATATAACATTGAAGAAGAAGATAATATTAATAAATCTGAACGAAACACAGAACAAGACATAGAAAAATAAAGAGGTAACGGTCGCAACTGGGAATTGAAGCCAGGATCTCTTGTCTTACCAGGACACAGCGCCTTAACCAATCCGGCCATTGGGACCTATTCATTTTTTTTTAAATGAGCTCCACACAGGAGGCCCTGAGGAAAATAATTTCCCTGAAGGCCTATGTTATCTTTGGGGATGCTGTGTGGAGGATTTTTTTAAGGAAAGGAAGGAGATGAGAGTTCTGGGAAGGAAAAGAGTTTAAGGGGTGGGTAGGAATCTGGGGTTCAGTGTGTCCTGGTCGTCAGCTTCCAAGACCTAGACAAACCTCACCCCATGAATCCGGGCACCCCTGCCAAATCACCAAACGTAGCGAACCACTTGGGGTGACCTATGACAGAGGTGTTGGTTATCCAATAAAGGTTCCCGGGGCGGCGGTACCCATTCCCGCCTCCCAATTTGTGATCATTTAAAAAGATAGCAGCCAAAAATATGTTCAAAATTAGTTGAAGATAGTATTGTTAATTCTGAATTTAATGAATATTTGTACTAAAATTAATACTGAAGTTAATAAGATTATGTCATTTTTTATCCATCTAATATTTCTAATTCAGAATAAGCAATATCATCCTCAACTAATTATTCTCGTATTTTTGGCTGCTATCTCTTTAAATTATCACAAATTAATAAAATGAATAGGCCCAATGGCCGAGTTAGTTAAGGTGCTGTGTCCCGGTAAGACAAGAGGTCCTGGGTTCCATTCCCATTTGTGACTTGTGCTGCTTCATGTTTTGTTTAGATTTATTAATATTACCTATTTCTTCAACATTATATTTTTCTGGTTTAATTTTATATTATACAATCATGTTCCCTAACATCTTTATAAACCTTTAAATAATATGCTAAGCCAATATGGACTATGACCTAGTTTGAAATCAAAAATATGTGGATCAAAAGATGTTGGACGTAAGGTTTGCTGTGATTTTGTCTTGTATTTCATCAGAGGCGTGTTCTGCTCCGCTCAAATATACAAAAACAAAATGAAAATGCAACAACTTTTACATGAATATAGTTTCTAAAATAATTTTCTTGGCAAAAAATATTAAAACGTCAAAGAGGCGACACAAAACATTGTCAAAGCGATAAAACAGTAGTACAGAAACATTACAAATCTGATAAGAAAACACTTTTCTGAATAATACAATTTACAACAAGTAGTATAATGCTAATAAAAATATATTAAGAATATTATGGTATTGGATGCAATAAATTTTAAATATGTGTGTAATTGATTTTCATCAATATAAAATAAACTACAAAAGTTATGAACAGAATTCACTCCAAATCGTCTAAAAATATTATGTATGTTTTGTTGAGCTTAAAATAATAGGTATAATTTTATATTGGAATTATTACGCTTCAATTTCTTGAAGATTTCTAGCAAAAATATCTAACGAAGATAATATGTGTTGTTAAAATGAAGGTCTCAAATAAAATCTATGAATTTTTGTTTCGTACACTATGCTTTCAAATAAAATTTACAGTTGTGAGTAGAAAACACAGAAATATTTTGTCTTAGCACCAGTGATTTCTGTTGAGCAACGCAATTTTAAAAATCATTTTTGAACTGAAAACAAATTTTATTAACTCTTTCTGATATGCATGGTGTCCGGAAAATCGTAGTGCAATCGAGAAACTGGTGAATCAACATCACAAAGAGAACCCAAAGGAACTTATTTTTTTTATCTGAATGATTCAATTTTTCTTTCTTTTTTTTAGCAATTAAAATAAAGAAAGAAAAATTTAAGAATTTAACAGTTGATATTAAGCCTCTAGCAAATGATTTTTTTCAAATTTGACCTAAAAAATTCCAATTTCAAACTTGATTTACATAAAAAAGAAAGCTCAAATTAAAAAGAGTTATGCTACAAAATGTGATGTGGAGTTACCAGTTTCCTTTTTGTACTATGAGTTTCCTGACACTGTTTATTATCAGTTGGTGAAAGTAAAATCTGTTAAATACAGCTTGAAGTGATTTCCCCGATGATTATACAAAAAAACCTAAGAAAAGGATTTGACTATTAAACAATCCAAATACGTACCGAACATTCTGTCCAAACAGTTATTCTAAAATGGCAACTAAGATGGCCACAACGCCGGGCAATTTCCAAGGCCACTGAATAAGCGTGGAAACAATGTACATCGGCAGCCATCTTGGCTGCAATTTTGTATAACCGTTTTGACAGAATGTTTTATTGGTACGCCAAGTATACTCCTTAGGGTATTTTATTTAATCATTGGATTTCCCCAACCTTTTGGCTTTGAGTGTTTTAAACTCCATCACATTTTATGACCGTCAAGTCGACAATAAACGCCATTTTGAATTTTTGGCATTTGAATGCTACCTACCCATTTTTGATTATCTGTCTGATTTAGCTTTTGATCAAATTATGATCAGCTAACAAGCATATATAGCAACATGACTGTAGTTCTTGACGATTTGATCAAAAGCTGAAACGGGCAAAAAATTAACGTATCACGGGGCCGATTCAAATGTCAAAAATTCAAAACGGCACTGATTATCAATTTGATGGTCATCGAATGTTACAAAATTTTAAACAACCCAAGCTAAGAAAGGGACACATATTTACAATACAATACAATTTGCATGAAACTCTAAGGGACTTCAGAGTGACTTGGTTAAATAATTGTTAGTAAATATTTATAAGGAATATAAAAGGGGATTAAAAACAATTTGAGTAATTATTATTGATGAGGTTTACGTCTAAATGGCTGTAAATAGCGCTACGCTAAATTACACAACATTTAACCTACGAATAATCAATTGAAAAATAAAGTAGGGAACAAAATCAATGGCTGGATGTCAAACAAACTCAACGGCTGGCTGGATGTCAAACAAACTCGACTACAAAATAAATTCTAAGCGGGTGAAGAAAAACGCTTACATCTGTCAAATATAAAATAGTTTATTGTCTAATTATCAATGTACAATATTTTTTGGCAACATTTTTAACAATAGTAATAATTGAGTAAAGTTATATTTGGACAGAGTTTATGCGTCAAGGAACTAAGAAGCACCAATTCCTAATTTTTTTTTCATGTGAAACTGCACAAGTCCCAACTGCTCCCAACCATATGGAGCCAGTGAGATTATGGCATCCCCAATTGGGATTTGTTGTGAGGCTGAAGAAAGTGCAGAGGGAAGAAAATGGGGGGTGGAGAAGAGTGGAAGGAGAGGAAGAGAGGAAGGTGAGGAAGAGAGGAAGGTGGGGAAGTACCTGGCTATTCAGATCTGGTCACCAAATATGGCCAAAACCATTTCAAGCAACATTTCAATTCTGAATGGTGGTCTTACACCAGGGTGACACTCTGAGTATCTTCCACTCTGGAACGTGTCGAAAATATATTATTTTAAATGAGTAAATTGTGAAATAACATTTTTAACCCCCGACACAAAACGAAGGGTATTTAAGTTTGACCGCCATCTGTGGGTCTGTCTGTGGCATCGTAGCTCCTAAACTAATGGACCGATTACGATGCGGTTTTTTTTGTTTGTAAGCTGATGTGAACGAGATGGTTTTTAACTACAATTCATGAAAATCTGTTCAGGCGTTCCAAGGTCATCAGCTCTTTCTGGTGTCGGGGGTTACTTAAAATTTTGAAAATTTTACTTATTTTAATTTATTTGTACTACATTGACTTCATACTTTTTTTTATTTATGACTGCATTAGATTTCAGCATTAATACTTTAAAATCTTTTTTTATGTTGAAAACAAGTTGTCTTATTTTTCAATAGTTGAATAAATATTTCAGAGCTCTATAAATCATGATGGAACTGGTGTTGCTAGCTCATAATTATTGGGGAGTGGGGAAGGGAAATAGATTGGGAAGTGCCGTAATGTGTGGTGACTTTTGAATTGGGGAACAACTTTGATCATAGCGGACATCTGCATAATTCATGATTTTTTTTGACCAAAGTGGATTCAATGATGCTTCAAAAATAAGAGTGAAATTAATTGATCTCTAGCTATTTTCAAAACATTGAATTGTGAAGCCGTTTTTTTAGATATTTTCAGACAGATTATGATATTGTAAATTATATCAGTATTTTTCGATAGATATAACTATTTGAATATTCAATTGGCGCATGGTTTTTTAGGAACTACTCGTAATTTAATTTTAAATACTGGCAATTTTCATTTAGTTGCCACACGGCAAGCGCGTCGGACCGCGCTTCTGAACAACGGTTTTGAAACCAACTGTTTTTCTGTCTCGAGAGTATTGTTCGTAATAAAATCGTACTTCATATATACAACTATGTTTTCAATGTTTTCAATGTTTTCCATGTTTTCAATGTTTTCTATGTTTTCAATGTTTTCTATGTTTTCCATGTTTTCAAGTCTTTCTGATGAAATCGCTTTTGTAAATTTGAGTACTTAATAAAAGTTAATGAACATAAATTTCTTTATTTTAAATGCCTCCTAAAATAGCTTCCGCTTCCTTTAGCAACAAGGAAAACACATTAAGTTACAGCCCGCGTTAGTTTTTATGTAAACATTGCGTAAGAGCCCCAATTTCCCGAAGTCGGTGGGATTATGACATATCTCCAGTTGGGGAATGTTGTGAGGATGAATGGAGTAGGGAAGGAGATGGGTCAGAGAGGAAGGTTGAGGAGCTTGGAGTTGGCTTTCAAATCTGATCAATGCAATTACACATTGTTGCTTATCCCTTTGACACATAACTAGGTCCAGTTGTAATAAATATTTGTTTAATGTAATTGTAACAATTGAGTAAGTATTTATTTAGTAAATTATTAGTAGTTGAGTTCATTAACTACAATCAAGCCACCGATTTGTCCGACTGAGCAAGGAATGCATTTCCCTGAAAAAATACATCTGATTTTAGTACCGAATCTTTTAAACTTTAAACACAAATCAATTTAATGCAAAATCGACAAACATTTACATACATTTATTTATTTAGGATGGCAAGTTTAATAAAACATACACGAAATAATAATAATTTTATAGAAACGATTCAAATAAATATAAATATAATGTTTGAAGTGATGACAAATAAATAATTGTGAATTAAATGATGGTGGAATGAACCGATGTGAATGAGGTGTGATGAATATTAATGATTTTATTATTATTACGGTTATATTGTATTATTATTGCATTCAGAGTGGATAATAAATATGCGTTTGTGAGGTTAGGAAGCCCTTGCCATATCAAATTCTGTCAGATACCTACTATCTTTTTATCGTTTATAATTTTTGAGGTTATTTTCTTCAAAATATGTAAGTAGAGAGAGAGAGAGCGCAAGTTTGAATGTGTTTATGCATACCGATAGCAGTCCCGCCTGCAGTCCCCTCTCACCCCACAGTAGTTCTATAATGCAGTACACAACTACACAAGCAAGAATCTATTTAATATGATTCTACTGTACATAGTATTGTACTGAGTCTGTTTGTGCATTGCATTTATCGATGTATGGAGAAATATCCCATCTACCGGTAAAATTATGTAATAATCCTAACTTAATAAAACTTTCACGTAATATTTAGCGACACAACTATTACGATTCTAAGAGTGTATTATAAAAGTTAACGTTTTTGTAATGGTTGATTATTTTCACAAATGTGCAAAAAATTCATTTATAAAAAGAGAACCAATGAAATGGGACGATTTCAAAAAATCAGAAAACATTCAATAAATCATCTTCTGTAAAATTTATTGATGAAAACATAATCTATACAAAATAACAATGCGTTTTCGCATTTCCCACCCTCTACCAATAGTACTTAAATACAAAAAAACACTTTTACACGTCTCCCGCTCTCTACCGTCAGTATGAAAAGACGCAAACAATGTATTAACATTGAAAAAAAAAAATTATTTTTTCGATAATCGTAAGAAATCATTAGCTTTGTAAAAATAAAAAATGAAAATAAATAACTTCTTTTGATTTTGTAAAAAATTATTGAAACATTTTTATGGTATATTTCAAGGCTCTCATTTCGACCTCTTCTTAATTGTCCACGTAATGATTTTGTTTAATTAATAAATAGTTAATAAGGAGATGCTCAAATAATTATAAAAGGTGAATTTTTGTTATCTTCGTTACTGTAAATGGATCAAATTTCGAAAAACAATAAATTATTATCACAAATTACAGGTCAAACAAACACATTTTTCAACATTTACAAACACTTTTAAACTGTTTGAGGAAAAAGCACTGATTTAACAAAAGTCTTCACTTGTAATAAAAATAAATATTTTAACTATGATAAAAAAGTAATGTTAGATTTTTTTCTGATAAGTACCTACATATGTTTGTACATAATATAATACGATACCGGATTTAAAAACAAACATATTATAAATATAAAGCATTGTAAAAAATTATGTATAAAAACAATATTAGTGTATTCCTACTTTATTAAAATTATTAAATATATAAATCAGTGCTTCGTTCAAAAGGAGATTTGGAGGACGGAATAAGGAAAAAGGGAAACATAAAAATAAAAAACATAATCATAAAAAATTAAAACCTACTCAGACGTAAAGGATAATTTCGTTAAAACAATTATTTTGTAAAATGATGTTAAGACAAATTTAGAAGAGAGGAATAACTTTGGAAAGTACATTAAAAACAGAAAGAAAGTCACTAGAACAAATTCCTTTCCATAGCTGTAATAAAATATAAATCAAGAACAAATTTGAAAATTAATGTAAACCATATTCAAACAATATGTAAACGATAAGAAAACCAAAATTTGGTAAAGGAGTCTTGAAACGGTTTCCTAACAGCAGTCCAATATACTAGAACAGCATTAAACTGGAGGGGGGCACCAAACTCATGATGTGATATGTTATGACAACACTACCGTGTATGTAATGGGAAAATAATATAATGACAAAGTGTGTCAAACAATGAACAACAAATATAAATAATTTTATTATAAAAAACTCCACACTGGAAAAATCTATGCCAACCACAGAACATAGAAAACTATAAAGACATACTTTAATAAATTCTTATCACATTTGTTGAGTATCAAATCGTCGATGAGCGCCATTTTGAATTTTTGACAATGCCGATTCTCAAGCGATTTCAGCTTATGATCAAAGCGTGTTCAGCTGACAAGCGTAATAAGCACGACAGTTATACTTGTTAAATGATCGCAATTTTATTAAACACTGAAACAGATCAGGAATCGGTGTTTAATCGGTGTTAGAACCGTGGTGGCCGATGTAATCTACCACGGATTTCCTAGCAACTAATCGCATGTGCCTCGATTTTTTGGTATTTTGAACCTTAAAAAATGTTCCTAGCATATAAAAATATGTGTTATTCACTTGGTAAGGAAATAATGTATCTTAATATTATCCTAGCTTGTCATTCCGTCAATTGTAAATACGTTTATTTTATTTGCGAAAAAGCATTTTGCAAAATTCCGATTTTCAAAAGCTAAGTACTGTGTTTATTTACAAGAAAGCCTTGTGTGATTTATTTTTATTGTGAAGAACGCTTATTGAGCTGGAAAATATAGTAAAAAAACTCAAGAATATTTTCATATGTGTTCATTATGCGTATAACATTTTTTTATAACATTAGAGAAAAAAAATCATTTCTCTGAATACAAGTTTTCTTCTTGCTATCCTGGATAAACTTCATGGGATAGATAAATATTTTTTTTTATAAATATATAAACACATTATCTGATAAGATCGTACAATTCACAAAAATATCAATTTGCAAAAAACAGGTTATGACAAAAATAGTGTCAGCCGGTATACGCTCGTTCAAATGTCAAAAAATCAAAATGGCGAAATCACACTAATCTTAGGCTCCAGAAGAGAGACCAATAACTTATTGCTTTTCGTTAATGCTTTGCATAAAGTTAGTAAATAAAAGACATTCCTATTTTCTGTGGTTAAACTAAAATTCAATATGGTTTCAAGAAAGATCCAACCCCAATAAAACCCATCTAGAATAACAATCTATGCCGTTCAATTGGAGAAAGTAAACCAAGTTTGCAGAATTCATAAAAATCACATAATAATAAATGTTAAATAACACAAAACGGGGTGAGTCAAGAGTACTTACGCCTCGACCAGGGGTCCGGGATAGGGGTCGGACTTCTGGTACAGGGTGGCCAACTTCACGGACACAACAATCAGCGGGATGAAGAGCAGGATACACCAACCGGCCGCAAACCAGAATCCGTTCTGGACAAAAGTACATTTCGTTATGAAATTGTCTTGAATAATATTTAAAGTGTCATATACACAATCTGAATTGTAAAATTGCGTACTTACAAATGGCAGAAGAATCTTGTTACAGGATGCGTTGAGCGTGGCGTTGTACACGTTGGAAACGGGTCCGCACTTGCCCACGCGGTTCTCAGCGTGGTCCACCACGCGATTGAGGTAACCGCTCACCTGCCCGGCAATGCTCGAGGCAAAAGCTCGCGTCAACTGGGGACAAACAGAATTCATATTGATACATACAAAAAAGAAACGTTTTAAGTAATTTAAATTATTGTGCAACCATTGAAAACAGATTTTTCCCTGGCACCGTCAATGGATTTTAGTTGACTTTATTAAATATTTGAACTTACATTTTTGATGGCTTCTGGTCCTTGGCTGGACAGATATATCTCTGCGTCCTCAGTCTCCGTGATGAGGGAAGTGACAGCCTCCGCAAACGAAGAGTGGTTAAACTTCAGACCATCACGCAGCTCGATTGCAGTATCCTGAATAACATATCAAAACATTAATAAAAGTTATAGTACTATAATATTTTATTACATTGTTTTGGACTTTCCATTGGAGGCCCCGAGGAAAATAATTTCCCTCAGGGTCTGTGTCATCTTTGGGAATGTTGTGTGAAGGGTCTTTTTGGGGAGAGACCCACATTGTAGGAGGGAAAAACACAGAAATCGGCAATTCGTTCCACAGCCAAGCTGTGGGAATCAAGGAAGAAAAGTAGAAATGACCCATATTCACATCACAAATGTCAACCGTGTCAAATTGGGTGCACGTTTAGCACGTTTCCCAACTATCCACTGACGTCAAAGGGATCAATAACATCTTTCATTGAAATACTGGTAGAACAAGGACAGCATTCCCACCTGATGCCTGTGTTCTAAAGATTGCTATCTGTTTAGACAGGGACCATCAGTTTCTACACAGAGTAAAGGGTTTTTTAAGTATTTTGGGGCTCCAGACCAGAGGTGACAACTAAATTCAACAGTGGTGCGCACTTGAGCTTTGCACAGGGTCAGAATATATTGGGCTCAGGCCCAGGTTGTGGTGGTCGGTATTATCCAAATATATATATAAATAATTAGTAGTGGTAGTTACGTTGAGTTGCTCAGCCTCTCTGATCATGGGGTTGACCAGCTTGAGTTGGTAGGTCTCCAGGTGCAGGGCCTGGTTCTTCAGGTTGGCCGTGACGGAGGCAAAGTCCTGACGGTTGGAGATCTTGTCGGCCGTCTCGCGCAGCTGCTTGGCCAGGGACATCAAGTCGATGGAGGTTATGTTCGTCACCAGCTGCAATTGACAATCAATTATTGTTACATGATGTGATTATATGCATTCCTATACACTAGTACACTTTGAAATTTAAACAGGTAACACAGAAATATTTGATAATTTTTTTAATGCCATTTTTTTTTGAGAAAATAGTAATAATAATTTTTAAACTCGATCGGGGAATTTTCGATGATTTCTTTAACCTCTCCGCGAGTGAGTTTTGGCGAACAACTCTGTGTGTGAGGAGTGAGTTTTTTTTGGTTTATTTTTTTAATATTTTTTTATAAATTATCATAGTTTAACTAAAAATAATATTATATTTTGAATTAAAACTTCTTCAACATCAATCCACGAAAATAAACCAACATCGAAAAAAAACATGTCCATACAAAAAAGCTGCTTCCTTCCTCTGACGACCGCTAAATGGCGCAAAAATAATTTTTAAATTGTGAAGTTGGTATTGTAGGCATGTCTTCCAAAACTTCAACAAACTACGCGCAGGGGTCAGAAGAAACCACTACAAATCAAATAGTTTCATTAAATTAAATTTAATACTTATGTATACAAAGATTACCTTAGTACTTACCTTTTTATCCTCTCTCTTTTGTCTTAATATTATCTTGTACTTTTTGTACCATAATTTGTACTATTTTTTACTTTTTTACTATCACACTATACACTTGTTGAACTCATCTGTATAACTTTTCAAGATATTACAACTCATGTATTTTTTATTTATTTTCTTCTATGTGTAGGTACTATTTATCGCTGCGTTAATTTTGCTGAATTCTTGAAAAACTTGCTTTCGAACAATTTATTCATGATCAAGTTAATAATAAAATCAACATAGTAAATACCTACACGTTCCTCAATAACTACTTTTAAGTATCTTAAGCACTCTTCTGTTTTACCATTATTACACTATGTAAACTTTTTAACTCCTTTGTACAATTTTAATGATAACGAAACTACATACCTATGTACATATTAAACCTGTTTGTATCCTTAAAGTACAGTTTATAATGTTATATACTTCAATCTTACAATTATACCCCTGAATAACATGTGTAACTTGAATAATGTGATTCTGTAAAAGCCTTCAAGGCGTGTATGAATAAATAAAATAAAATAAATATGACGGTATTTGAATAATAGCCACTGAAGAACCGTTTCGTCCATACTCTTTGGGCATTTTTTCGCTTCGACAAACCGTTTCGTGGAGGGGTTAAGTAAACAACTGACTGATATTATTTCTATAAATAATATGACTCAATAATATTATTTATGACCCGTGAAAGAGGGGAACAGTGGCGCATCCGGCACAACAAAGAACTGTATGATTTAAATCAGGCCCCTAACATCTCAGCCCACATGAGACTCCTCAGGTTGAGATGGGCTGGGCATGTACAGAGAATGTCGGATACACGCGTCCCCAAGAGAATTTTGACTGAAATTTGACACCCAGGTGGAAAGAGAAAAATGGGAAGACCCAGACTGAGGTGGGAAGACGAGGTGCGACAGGATGCAGCACAGCTTCTCCAAATAACAAACTGGAAGTCAGCCGCTGAGGACAGGAGGAGTTGGAGGCGAATGTTGCAGGAGGCCAAGGCTCGATTTGGGCTGTAGGGACATCGGAGAGAATATTATTTATAGAAATCTATATATAATTCACAAAAAACACCAAATATTAATTAAATATCTAGTGGTTAGTTGGAGATTAGGCCTAAACCAACCAAAGTTCAGCCTAAACAAAAAGTTTTTCACATTATGTTACATAGTATTTTACTAAACATAGTAAAATTATTTTTTTTATGTTTTTCATTTACTCACAAATAATTGCCCAAGTTGCCTCTAAAATCATAAAAAACTAAAATCTTTAATGGCCTATTTCTTATAATTTAGGGCAAAAATAAATAAAGTAGCTCACATCCGTACTAGATATTTAAAATACCTTTTGATTACAAAAATAATTTTTCAGTTTGGTTATTTTTGGGTATTTTGATCTCAAATCCAAATTTAAGATTTGTATGAAACTGGCCGAAATGGGTCACGCATACGTTCCTCTTAAGTAATACCGTAATACTACCGTAATCTTAAGTATTGGATTCACTTGATCGTGCCATGTCTATTTGAATAGAATAATTGAACAATCCTCACCACTTGCGTGAACATGTAGAAAGGGAAATCAGACAGGCCACTCTTGGACAGCTCCACCAGTTTCTGCTTGGCCGAGTCCTTCAGGATCTCAAAGTCCTGGTGGTCGAAGGAGATGCTCTTGTACACCACCTGGATCTTCTCCTCCAGCTCCTTCTCCGACTTCTCACGCAACTTGTTCAGGTCTACCACCTTGTCCAGTCGAAGAACCTGCACCAGATAAAAACATATAAGTATAATTGGTGCTCAAGAATTGCTTCCTTGTTCTTTTGACTGGGCAATTTTTTCAATATCACATAAGAGTCCTGATTGCACCCAACCACCTGGAGCCAGTGGGATTACAGTATTCTCAATTCAGGTATGTTGTGAGGCTGAAATTAGAGGGGAGGGGAAGGAGATAGGGAAAGGTACGTGGGGAAATATCTGGCTATTCAGATCTGGTCACCAAAACTGGCTGAAGCCATTTCAAGCAACATTTCGGTTCTGGATGGTTTTCTTTCACCGGGGTGGCTTTTCTTTGACAGCCTCCATGGTCGGTGACCAGATCTGAATAGCCAGGTACTTCCACTTTACTTCCACCTTCCTCTTCCCAATCTCCTTTTGCTCCACATTATCTTCAGCCTCACACCCTAATTGGGCCATAGTCTCACTGGCCCCAGGTAGTTGAGACTCTTGTACGGTAAAGAAAAAAGGGTGATTTGAGTATCGACCGCTCTGGAATATGCCATAAATATACTATTATTTTATATGAACCAATTGTGAAATAACACAAATTGATAACACAAAATTTATTTTTGCATGCTGGGATTTGAACTCGCAACCTCTGGATTCTTAGTTGAGAATCTTAACCACTCAAGCAAGGAGGCCTCAAAGGATTGCAAAGTTAAAATACTTAATTAAAATTGAAAATGTAGAAATTTGATTTTGACTCTAGAATGAATTGTTCCGAGCTGCCTATAAGTGAAGGTTGCCCTAATAATGGTTTAACTTCTGATAAGAGGGGTCACCAAGAGAAGAAGTATTAATATAGAAAGGTTCACCTCGTATATTGTCCTATTCTGGTGGCAAGCAGTGATGACGTAGCTCATGTTGAAGTCATCCACCTTTTCTTTGAACACTATATGCTCCAGATTCACCACTTTGTCAATGAGTAAAAACAGTTGGTCATCATGAGGATTCCTGGAAACAAAGTACATAATACATTGATCAGTCAGGGTCCATAGAAATAACAAGCAGTTATGTCGCACCACCGCACTAAGAATTTATTTTCACAATCAATTCCAACCAGTATTTGGTATAAAGAAAATGATCCGATTTTAATAAGTGGAGGTTGAGTGCAAAGAACACACATAGGCGAAAGTTAATCAGTTTAAGTCTTCTAGCATTGAAGAGTTTTACAATAATAGCATTTTTGGACCCTGAATTACCGGTAAAAATTAACGGTAATATCTGCCATTTACCTGTAAACACTAAAACTTATCTTTAACAACCACTATCGGAAACATTTGTTTATCAGCTGTGTAAAATTTAAAACATGTTAATTAGTAAGGGGGATAAGGAATTAAGATGTACATCTTTACAAAATCAAGACTACAATCGACCACAATTTGAAAAAAAAATTATTTTTACATGAACAACAAAAAAGTGAGGTGATGATAAAGTTTATAATACGTTATCTAATAAAATATATAGTTTTTATTATTTTTTTTCATTATCAGTAATTTTAATTAGATAAAGCGTGAGGTAAGCCATTTTTAAAACTTTTTTATGTTTATGTTTTAGGAAACAAATTTATATGTCAGTAATAAGGTCATGATTATTTCTAATAATAAATTTTTAAAGTGTATTTTATCACCTTTAAAACCAGTTTTTAGTTTTCGGACATGCTCAAAAATATTTAATTTATTTGGATTTCATTGCAAAGAGGAAATAATCTGACCTGGGTCTGAGGGGTTAGAATAATTGATTTACAGTTTAAGTTGTCACTTATAGGTAAAATCAATATTTTGGACTAACCTCAGAGAATCGCACAGCGCCCTTTGTGTCACAACACCCACAAGGAAGTACACCAAGGTGACCCCCACCACCGCAATACCCAGCAGGAACATGAGGGCTACACCACTGGAAACAGAAAACACATATTAATGTATATATTAAGATTAAAACATTAACTCTTTCAGTGCAAATCACTCCCATGGCCGAACCGATCCAATTTACTTTAACAAAAGCTCCTGGCAGCGAATGATTTAATCTAGTTACATGCTTTTGTAATGATTTATATTGAAACAAATCAGATATATAATACAATAGACACCACAGACTTCAGAACAGATGTACATGCCCTAATGCAACATCTGGGTATCTTTTCGATGAGCTGGAGGCAAACCATGTGACAATCTTTTTGGCATCAGGAGGGTTCGGGCATATCTTGGATAGACTACGTCATCATTCATATATTGACAGTTGGCGAGCGCACATTGAAATAACCAGACCCCGCGCAGAAAAATTAAGTTGACTAAAATAAGGTAACGGTTTGCAGCGGGACTTTTTGATGCAGAATCTGAATGTTTGTTTCTAACCGGACCATCAGCCATTCACACTTTCGTTTACCGCAGTGAGTAAATTAGAAAATATTTGTAAAATTAATTTAAAAACTGTAAAAAATGTACAATGAAAAACCGATTTGGGATTCGCAGTTATAGTTATTATGCAGCGAGGAATTCCCGTGCCCTTGTAAAAAGGATTACTTATTTGCCTGTAGACTGTCAGATTCATTTATGTAGTGACAAATCACTGAAAGGGAGACATCCATGCCACCTTCCGCTCCGCACGACTTGATGTGTTCACCTTGCCCTTATTGTCATTCTTATGACCTAATTGGTTTGTGAATAATGGTTGTCACTCGAGCATTCGTAAGTAGAACCCAAATTTTTGTAGGTTGCTGTGTTGCCACACAAATAACAGAGATTTTCAAAAATTTAAGACAAATAGCGAAGCTTCATAAATTTGGGGTCAGTTCATGTATTATCCTTCTGAAATACGAGTTATGTAATACTCACAGCATGAGGAACTGGCTGCCGGCTCCCTTGTTGCAGCAATCGTCTCCATAGCCATCCGGTCTCTTACCGCAGATACCACACAACAGGCCCATCACCACGCAGGTCAAGATCTAAACAAAAACATGTATTGCTATACAAAGTGCTCTTCAAAAACCACTAATATATGTCAATAAACCAACCAACCCAATAAATTAACAGAAGATGGTAAAAGTGTGCAAAGAAATGCTGTAGCTTTAATAAACACAGTCAAATGAACCCTTTGGAAACAGGGAAGAAGAAAATCAAAGGTTGCCAAGTAACAAAGAGTTAATTGGAAGTTGGAAGACACCTACAAACCTGCAATTTTGCCCAATGAACTGGCAAATTACTAATACAGGCTTCTTTATAATAAACCTGCAGGATAAAGTGATGAAGAATTGTTGAGAGACATAAACTTAAGTGGCTGGAGAGCACCGAGGCGAAAACTCCAACCTTAGGCAAGAGCTGGAGAAAAACAGCTAGAGATCGGCAGGAATGGAGACCATTCCAATAGGTGACCAGGACTCTCAGAGATTCTAGTGTCGATGATGTAATGCATATATGAATGTAACTTACCAGCAGCAGTATACAGCAGACCCCCAGGCCGACGTACCACACGTAGATGCTGTACTGGTTGATGTATTGCTCTGCCAGATCTACGTTGGGTTCGGCCTTCTTCAGGGCAGCTTCCGCATCCTCCACCACCTTGTCCAGGCTATCGGAGAACTGTGAGATGTCCTTTCCTGCAAATTTTTAAGGAATAAGTTACATTAAATATTAGCAAAACACCCAGAAATTAAAAAAAGGGTTATTGGCTAGGTCACCAAACTTCAGACTTTTCAAAATATTAACATTGTTAATCCTTTGGGTGATTTTGGGAGACATTCTTCACACACAGCAAACAACCGTAAAGTCTTTTTGGGAGATATATATCCCAGCCTGACACGGTCTCATAAGTAATGCTATCTCATTCTGTATTATGGTAAGAAATATGATTTAAACCTGCTAGAAAGAGAGGATAACACACTTGCAGTTAGAATTAAAAAAATTACCATAAACGCTGTTAATGTTTGCAAAATTTTGAATAATTTTTTTTTTATATTAAATGAAAAAAAGTGAAATGACAATAACTTTTTATATTATCTTTGTCTATTTAAGTATGTTTTTTAATTTCATGTCAAGTAGTAAATACAGTTTACGTCAAAAAAACCATTGGAAAAACGACTTAAAAACTTCATATTTGTTTGCGTTCAAAATTTTAATACTTTTATTCACATATATACTAAAATCTGAAAGTCTTTCATCTGCTTCCAAGAACAGCGAATTTGTCTGAAACCGAATGTAAGGTTGACCATGAGAATGTTTTGGAAAAATGAACAGTTTTCATGTGGCAAATCCAGTACAAATGATTTAGCATGTCTCTCGGTTGTGTGTCATTGTTGAAGGGATCAACAACATAAAACACTCACTTTAAGGATAGCAACATTGCAAAAAAAATTTTGATGAGCAGTATTCAAAAGGAAAAATAAAAATATGGGTTAGGAATTAGTATCAACCAACCAGCGTTCTCAATGGCTGACTCCAGCACAGGAATTTGCTTGTTGACGGACGTCTCGATGCTAGACTTGATGTTGTTGAAGACCTCCTGGCCCGCCTTCACCTCCTCCTGGATATTGCCATCGATCAGGTTGGACACACGAGCCAAAAGATCTGACACGTCTGGAAGCTGGAAGGTTAACAACAAATTTAAGGCATGAATTTAACAATAAATTAACATTAAGGCACGGAAGTATCACCTGCGGAGTGCCACAGGGCTCAATTCTTGGACCTCTATTATAAAAGTATTATACTTCTCTAAGTGTGTTTGGGAATAATAGAGATGGTGAATGTAGCTGTCCCGTTTACATCAACATGGTGGCTCTGTTGTCGCTGGAATGCCCAAATTGACTTTCGTACCATATTTATTACTAGTACAGTAGTCTCACTAAACTTTTACATTATAAATCTGATGGTGCCAAAAATTCTTCCAATATTCATTAATAATAAAAACAATACAGTGAAGATGAGTTGATAAGAATAGAGAAAAATATTAACAGTGAAAATGAAGAAGAACAAGATAGAGATGGAATACAAACCCTTGGAAAATATTTGTCAAGCATCTAAAAATGCAGCATGAAACAAACACACATATATGGTTAGGAAATTAGTGTAAAGTAATGTAATGTGGGTATGAAGTTAGAACACATGCTGAAATGGGTGAAAAATAAATTATAATATAATGTTGACATCAATATACATTCATGAGATTGGAAAAAAAAGAGATTTTATCAAATTTGAAATGGATGAAAAACAGCTCAATTATTAGATTACATAATACATATTTGATAAATGATGCACATTAAATAGGTTAAAATGGATAAGTGTGTAGGATTGAATATGAGTATATAGATGACAACAATAGTGAAATTTGATCAGACATTCAATAATTTAGTATTTCAGTACCTGGCTAAAGTCAATTCCCGAAGTGTCCAATTCTCCGATCTTGTATTTGTTGAGGATTTCCTGGCAAGTGCGCTGTTCACAAGTCTTCAGGGTGTGAAGGAGCTCCCTTTTAACTTTACGAAGACCTGAACAAGGAAAAAATGAAATATTTAAAGCGAAAAAATTGCAAAAAATATGACCTTTTCATACCAGTTTATTAGTAATGCAAATTAACCCTTCAAGCTTTAGAAGGATATTACTAGCCATAAATATCATATTTTTCATTGGGACAATCTGACCGGGCGTCCATACATTACGAAAGTAATTTTATCTATTTTTTTATAACGCAGAGATATGATTTATTCGACGATAGAAAGAAAAATAATTAAACTTCTCAGTTTATCTCAAATACGTACACTTGGTTCCACGGATAAAATCCTAAAAATTATCAAAGTTGTCAGAATATAAATTGGCAGGATTTATTCATTAACATTAGAAAGTAATTTTTGTGTAAAGTGATAGTTTTATTACTAATTCCCTAACAAAATTAATGTGTTTTCTAAATATTGAATTCTATCAAAATTACGGAAATTTTGAGGACCTAAGTTTTTTGATAACATTTTCATGTGAAATTATAATTTAATCATTTAGAAATATCAATGTTTATTTCAAACACAAAGATCTAAAAGAAAAATTTTCCCTAATTTCTAAAACAGTATTTAACTTTTACAACTTGAAAAATAAGATATATACAGCAAATTTAAAAAACTTCGGAAACATTCCGAAATTACATAAGAAATTCCAGTCTTTGGGACTTGTAGGTAAAAATATTTAAAAGCCTGAAGGGTTGATGTTCATTTGATTTAAGGAGGTCTCAAAGCATCCAAAATTTTAATCTTACCGTCGTTGAGCTGGGAGGCGTTGTCCCTGAGCCCGTTGGTGACCTTCCTGATGTCAATGAGGTTCTTCCTGACGGTGCCGAGCTCCACCACCATGGTGTTGAGGGTTGTCACCGACACTGCTTTAGAGAACTCTGCTAGCTGGTCAGATACCTTCACACCCCCAGCTGTTGGATAAACAATGAAGTTAGGCTAGAATAAAAAGCCAGTCAAATTAACGACTTTGGACAGATGCACAATCAACTTTATGGCCTTTATACTTTGGCGTAAGACTCCAATAAACAATTATTAACCTTTGGAACGTCAATCTCCTGCGACCCAATACCTTTGCAGTGTGCCTAGGGTAAAAGCATAGAATAAAACAGAACACAAGAAAGCGATGTGGGTACATGGGTGATCCAAAATTTTGACCATTCTTTGCTTAAATTTCAAATATACTATGTCTCATCATCATTATAAATTTTCATTTCGATCAAATGGGATGACAATTTTAAAATTCAGGCAAGTGTAAGAGATACGGAGTACATGCTAAATGGGCTAGAACCAAAAGATATATGTACTAAATCAATGGCGACATTGATTTCCATTCAAATCTATATAAAAGGCATTTCTAGTTTGTATTATTTATTCAGTGGATGTAACAGTGAAATATTTACAATGTTTCATCTGATTTTGAATCAAATTGGCTGCTGAAACTCAAGAATTTCAGGGTAGTCATTAAACCTGTAACTTCTGCACCTAAGGTCAACCTTAGTCACCTAGTCAAGTATTAGACCCTTGCAACAGGGGTTGTCAATAATTCAACTAAATATATTTAAAAAATTACAATGGTATCAAGCTATAGGCACACTACTGATAGGTTCGTTGTAACTGTGGTAATTGAGATATTAGTTTCTGTTATTGCGTACAGATGGCTCTGGTGACAGAGTAAGCAACTAGTCAGTAAGGTAGATCATTAGTTCTTCATTTGGTATAGCATACGTCATACGAGCTTGTCCCAAGGGCAGAGAGAGATTTTAACATTTTTACATTCAAGAGATCGACTGTCTGCAGTATACATCAATGTATATTTCAGTCTTATAAATTGACACCAGGCTTGCTGTGAAACTGGAGTTTTATTTCAACAGAATTGTAAAATATCAAAAGTAGTCTATGGTCAGTTTAGTTGTCTATAGGCCACTCGGGTCACATGGTAGCGTTTTACGAGATGTGCCGAAAGAATCCGAAGGCGGTTCTGCTCGGTCATTAAATCGCGGCAGCCCGCCAGACAAAAACTAACTTTCCAGTTGTAAGGACGTGTATCCTCTTAAACTATATTTGTAAAGTACAAAACAAATGCAAACTGGGATAGAATATTAGAAGAAATACAATGGACTCACTCTTGAGCATGTTGAGCAGGCTGTCCTGCAGTTCGTTATAGTTGTCGGTGAGCAGTGTGTGTATGTGTCGGTGCGTGGTGGTGAGGTAGGTGCGAGCGTCGCGCAGGCCGTGGCGCGTGGATGCGGGCAGCGCGTGCACTCCCTCCTGCATGCGCGAGTTTGTCACGAACGTGCACACCAGCCCGAACCTGGACAGTGCAGAAACTCAAGTTTATTTATTTATTTAGATTATCGTATGACAGATTAATCATCCATTCAGAACAAGATTTCTTATTTAATATTCTTTACACATGGGAAGATATATCTACTGTTTAAGAAATATCATTCAATAGTGCTATTCTTCTTGTCATGCCATGCTGTGCTAGAACATCTTAGGTTCTGCCGTGTGGTATCTGGAACAAGTCATGGTGACGACTACAGCTGAAGTTTTCAGGCATGTATAAGCCATAGCACATCCTCATAGTTGGAACCCCAATCATATGGATATTTAGATGGTCGGAACCCCAAATGAGTGAGTCAAATACTCAATATGGAGCAAAAAGTACCAAGTAACAATAAATAGCTGTAGGAAATTCAAAGATGGTGATGAAACACTAATTCATTGTGTTCCATTCCGCTATTCCGATATTCCACCAATGTTCCGCTTTGATGTAAGATGGCTTAGATACCTGGCAAGCCTAATTGTGACAAAGGAGACATTGCCAAACTTTATTTATGTGGTTCGAGCTAAAAGAGTCCGATTCTAGTTTAGAAAGATCTTAGAGGTTCTAAACTTACCAACAGAATTCGGTAGTATACAGTATAGTCGCCCCTCCATGATGGGTACCAAGGTATGGGGAACCGTGAGGTTTTGAGATACAAAGATATAATAGAGAGGACTCTAGAGAGGTTTTAAGAAGGAAAGGTATAATAGAGAGTCTCTAAGCCGTTGTAAACACTAGTTTCTGATCACAAGAGTTATAGTATAAATAATGACACAATGTTTTGTTGTTGTTAAATAAGAGGTACTGTTTTGGTGTCTCAATCAGATATTTTTTTCAAACCCTTTCTTTTATAATATTGAAAACAGTAGGAAGCTTCAGTCACAAGCTGTTGCTCGATGAGTGTGAAAATAGAGGAAAAATTCAGTCTCGAAAAAACAAAGGAAAAGTGGTAGATATGATAAAACAGGAATCTACAGATTTGGCTCTATTACATGAAGGAAAACGGTTACTATGGTAAAACAGGAGTCTATACATAATATTGTTCTATTCATAAATAAAGAAATGGTTACCATGGTAAAACAGCAATCTACTATATTGAAAATTAAATGGTACGGCAGAGACATCTGTTGACAACATTAGTTGCTGATATTATTGAGCAAAATCTCGATATTATAACTATTATTTTGTTCAGATCTTAAATTAAACAGTTGTGAAGAAGGCAAACTTATTCAAAGGTTCATTCACATCAATTTAGGAAGCGGGCTACTGTACAGGAAATAAGGTACCTAAAATATGGGAGATCAATGAGCATTATGGCCCAATGGCCTGAACACTAACTTACGGCAGCTATATGCACCATAATAATGATATGGATATTTGCCTGATTGATAAAGAAAGATTGCAGAAAAATAAGAAGGTAGACTCACATGAAGAGGGTGGAGATGCAGATGAGCAGCGTGGCGAGCATGAGCTTGCGGCACTTGTCGTGCTTCTTGTCGAAGGGTTGCGAGCGTGCACCACAGTTACCAGCGCAGCGGCAGCAGCAGAAACAAAACCTGACAAAGAATAAACAAGGTTATTATAACAGAACTAATAAAAAAAGCAGCTGGAAATTTTCAATGTTGACATTCTGATATACGATATCTTTCATATATATAATCTTTATATATAATACATAAAACCCATGTTCACTCCTTCCTCTCTTCAAATATACTCTGCATACAGCGTCTTCACAGATAACATAGACCCTGGGGGAAATTATTTATACTGGGTGAAATAATGTAAAAAAAAAACTCTGGACCCAGAGCCAAGGACCTTACTCTACAATGGAGACCCAGTTAATCTTGTCTATCCAAATGTTCCATCAGAATAGATGGTGATGTAAGTGTGTGGATCGTTGGGTTTCAGACACCAGAAGCTTGGCCCTTCAAGATGATCATTGCAGTTGAATCCTGCAATGATTCCTATTCCATCACAACAAATCCAGACCTTCCTGTTTCTTCTAGCCGTTTATGAACATGAAGAGCCTCCACTCATGGCATATGCTGGTACTCACCCAACGATAGGTAACATGATGCCGAACAGCAGCACGATGATCACCAGCGCCGCGATACCCGCGTAGTGTGTGGCCACCGTCTGCCATTCCTCGGCCAGGTCTCCCGCCAGCTCGATGTGCCCATCGTGTACCTCCAGAAGACCTGAGGACAACACAATAGATTAGAAACAAATCAAGTAATGTAATATTTCTCTATCTGTAATCCTTTAGAGAGATATTTGTCTATATTATTAGCACTGGACCTTATCTCAGTACTATGTTTTTTTGATTCTTCTTGTGAAAGTATTGCATAGATCCAATTTTAATTTCTCCATAAAGGGGGCCCCGAAAAAAACAATTTCCCCGGGGTCTATGTCATCTTTGGGGATGCTGTGTGGAGGGTCTTTTTGGGGAAAGGAAGGAGAGGAAGTTATGGGAAGGAAAAAGGTATAGAGGGATGAGTAGGAATCTGTGGGTCAATATGTCCAGGAGTGACAGATGTATGAATCCATCCCTTCCACTGCGGTGCTAAGCGATGGGACGAGAAAATCCGGCAGGAGAGGTAAAAAGGTTTCCCTCAACCAATCGCTGCAGATCCGGCCCGCCACGCACTAGATGGGCAAACGCGTGTGCAGCTAAGACCTAGACAAACCTCACCCCATGAATCCGGGCACACCTGCTAAGTCAGCAAACTTAGCGAACTACTTGGGGTGACCTATGGCAGGGGTGTTGGAAGGGAGTTCAAATGGAAGATATAAGCAAAAAATCGGCACAAACCGAAAATGCAGCTTTACTACCATAATATAAATATATTTTTTTTATATATCTCTATGATTAATAATTTCTAATTTTTTTGCTGTGGAACGATTTGCCGGCCTCTGTGTTTCCTCCCTCCTACAACAAGGGTCTCTTCAAGACCCATGTTCACTCCTTCCTCTCCTCAAAAATACCCTCCACCCAGCATCCCCAAAGATGACATAGGCCCTGAGGGAAATTATTTTCCTCAGGGCCTCCTGTGTGGAGCTCATGTAAAAAAAAAAAAATACTAAAGTTCGCGCCACATAAGAAAAGTGGCTTAAAAACACAAGGCACCCATCCCTTTTCCGCCCCACCTCGCCCCATCCCATATCCAATATCCCATTTAGCCCCCTGCGTTGTGGTAAAAAGACAATGTTTATTCATTTTCACCTAACCCGACTTCTTCATTTCGGTACATCTACGAACTTTTTGTTGCCAATTGGCTAAATCTACGTAATTTTCTAGTCAGGCCCTACGTCTTTCTCAAAATCCGGGTTGGCAACACTGGGTGACCTTTATCGCCAACCATTGTAAAGGTTGTGAAGCGGGTTAAGGTAGGGGCTGTAGGAAATGATTTTGTATTAGTGCGGGTCTTGAAGAGGCCCGTATTAAATGAAGGGGGAAATACAGATATTAACAAAACAAAAACACAAACAGCCGTCACTTGTGGTGTTGAAATTGATGTATTGTCAAAAGTCGTATTAATCTTCAAATTAAATGAATTAGAAAAGAAAAGGGTTGATAAACTTTCGGGATAACTGGACACGCTTAAGGGGGGAAATAGGTGTGGGACGGCGTATTTTATTTTAGTGATTTTCATGATATTTTTTTCAATACATATGGAATATTTATATTTTATTAATACTTCGAGGTCATTTTACAGATATATTCAAGAGTATATTCTAAAATTTTCCCCAAAAATAACGGAGATATCAGCTGCCGCGCATTGTAAGTCGCCATCCGGCTGGGCAATTTGTGTAACTTCTGGAGGTTACAATTTTCACTTAAAATCAATTTTTCAAGAAAATTTTAATAAGTGTTACTTTTTTAATAACTGTTCCTTCTATTTGAACCCCACTTTTCACAACAAAAATCAAAAATTAATATTTTTTTGAGGAATGTGAAAATTTAAAGTGATTTTTTACCATTATTTTGTACGTTTTTTGCAATAAAAAAATAGTCAAAATAAATATACTATTTAGGATTGGGGTTCAAATAGAGCGCATTTATATAAAGAAACTATGTGCTGAGTTTGATAACGATTGATTAAAAACTGTAGGAGCTAGAGGTTACATAAATTCTAAAAAAGTAGTTTTGAGAAAAACGCGTTTGAAAATAAGAGTGGCAGTAAAATAGTAGTAATGCGATCGAGGGACACCCACTCAAACGCTTATAACTTTTAAACGGCGTGGAATTTTGGTTTGAAATTTTCAGAATATATTGGTGAATAGTTTTACTACTGATTTATGAAAGAAAAAAATAATTATTTTGAAGCCTCTACACCTATTTACCCCCTTAATACGAATATTAAAAAAACTGATTAAAAGACAACTATTTGCGTTCGGGGCGATACGAAGATACTGCATTGTAAAATGAAAATATGCTTTTGTCGTGATGACAGCTAATAGCTATTTACAATAGTTTATGTCAATATCTATGACATTTTGTATTGAAATTTTGAATGGAGTGTTTTCCAACGCCCATATTGCAAATAATTGTCTTTTATAGTAATATTCAGTATTCAGTACGTGTCCAGTCATCCCGAAAGTTTACCAAGTGAAATATTATTTGCGAACCAAAAAAGCGCTTAAAAAGGTGTATATTAAAATTTGTAAATTATTTAATGCAACACGGCGATTTTGTGACCTTTTTGAATTGAACTTTATTAGAGTGAGACAATGACCTCATCCTCTAATGAACCCATATCCAATTTCCCAGAAAGAGCGTAGAAGAAAAACGGCAGAGCAAGTGAATCGGAAAGCTGTATTGTTCGAAGCAGCCGGTTTAAACAATGGGAGATCCCACCTCCCTCCCCCTCCCCTCGGCTAGAATGGCCGGGCCACTGTACTGATAAACTCTAGCAGTGACTGTTACTGTAATGAGCGGTGCAGTGAAATCCCAAAGAAAAACTACGGCGTACAAATAAACGCGTGCCAAAACTCCATAATAAAAAAAAATCCACCAATACGAAGGCGGCGCGCGGTTTCATATGTGCGTATCACGGAACGCACACATGAAGCGAAAAACCTATGGTATATTATTTCATTCAACGTAAATGCGGTTTCGAACGATGCCGAACGTGGGTCAGAATCAAAATTCACCCTATCGGGTGCCCAGCGGTGTGGCAATTATTTTTTGAAGTAAAAACTTCTTTCGCACCGTTGTGATTTGAAACTCGATGAAACGAAAAATAGCGGCACTAAAAAGAGACAAACACATACATCTATTGTATTTAGCCTTGGAAAGAATGAGATAGTATAATCGGTCTCCCCACTTAGTCTACTTTGGTTTTCTGAAGGTTTCACTTCTACCGCGCGTAAATTTCACACTTTGATTTTTTTTCTTCTTTCTGTGCTTTTGTATCATTATGTGAAAGTTATTTAGTATTTAAAAGTTTTCGTTATTTTTCATTTTGAAACATTTCACTTCACAATCAACGTGCAAAATTTCAATTTAATGTCTTTTTTATCAAAAACTTTCTTTAAATGTCATAATTTTTTAAATGTTATACGCCTTTATTTATTATTCTTGCAGTCACGAACTGATCTATACCGATTTGAAATAAAACTCACCAATTCACAAAAGACCTTTCGACTACTGTCTCGATAATTTTGACATTCAAAAATTAATGTTTGATGAATTTCGCGTGAAGTAAGGCTAAATTGAGCCTAGTTCGGGCTTGCCGACACGCTCACAATACTCTTCTATCGATTCATGAGCCGGCAGGAGAATTTTAATTCGAGTAATAGCTATCAAGATATTTAATTTAATTACCCTCACTTACTTAATTTTATGAAAAATTTATACAAGTGCGTAGCATAAATTAAATACTTTTTTAATGAGGCATACAAAGTACGTCCTTTTGGAATGATCATTCTTCAAGAGTAAGGGTAAAATTTTCATTAGTACCCACAACTTTTTAGTGATTGGGTAGCTGCAAGAATTGTGCGTGCTTTTCGCAATGTTAAGCGATATAATCAAAATGAAAATACTCCATTTTGCCAAGAAACAAAGTGTTGTTTCAAGTTCGAAGATAGAACAGGCCGATTTATACGATATTCAGAATACATGATGTGGACCTGTTGCCCATCTGCCTAATTTACAAGATTAACTTCCATTTGCTTCGATACCTACGCGACTTGTAAACACAAGCCACATTTAATAACACAAAAAATGGCAATTCCTTGCAAAGGGTCGGGTAGTTTTGAATTATTGATAATATATCGTTTGGGTTGCCAGTGAAGTTTTCAACCTCGGCCGACCTCGCGCTCAGCAAAAACAGCAAAATTTAGGCACTTGTTTTCTTCAATTTTTTATGAGAAAAACTCTCTTTTTTTGTAACTTTTTGAAGGTTATTCCCATCCATCATCCATCCAGTGTTATCTTCTTCTTCAATGACTTGTTTTCTTGTTTGCCGTATATTTCAAAATATAAACATCTTTTGTAAAAAATGTTCATACTTTTTTAAAATACACTAACGGCCGTTATTCCCAAATTTTCAATTGATCGATCACTCCCAATCAGCTATGTGATTTGTTTAGTAACGCTCGATTCGCTTGTTGGTCGGAGAGTTGCACCGGGAAGAGCGTATTGTGCATTTGTGTCGAGCCAAAATTTCGGCTCAACACTTGATCAGTGGAATTAGGAACAACGGCCGAAATTTTGCTACAATTTGAGCATAAGTTGAGATTGGTATGACGTACCCGAGACACAACTTTATTAAAAACAGCAATAAATTTAAATTGTGAAATATCTCCTAAAAAACACTTGTAGAATGGTTTTGCGTCGCGGTGGTCGCTCGCTGACTAGGAAGCAACAAGTAACAGGTAACAGACACAGTGTCACGGTCTCAGGTTCGACATCCGGCGACCGCTGGCCGTGAATTCAGTGAAAACACTATTATATTATTACAATGCAAAATTACGTTTATCGAAGTGACGACTCATCATGACGCTTTGAAATTGTTCAGTCGGTGTTTTCCGGTCAACTTGGATTAGGTTTTTCTTTTAAATATATTTTTAGTTTTTCTCTGTGCACAAGATTCCCTATTTTATTTTTTATTTTATTTATTTCTATACATTACAGTATTTACCTTTATAATTTTATTATGTTGGGTGTAAGGTAGGTTTGTGAAGGTGAAACTGTGGATAGGTATTGTTGTATGTTTCGTGAACACCTCACTAGGAGAACCTGTGCTGAGGTGTTTACGTGTTTATTTATGTTTATGTGTGACAAGTATTTATGTGTTGTAATATAAAGTTTTATATGTTTTTTTTTTCAAATTTTAACAGTTATTGTACATTGGTTATATAGAAGAGAAAAAAAAAGTATTTAATGGTATTCCCATTTGGGGTGTATTGTGAGGTTGAAGGGAGTGGGGAAGGGAATGAGATGGGGATGGTCCTGTACATTTTCTACCTGTACAGAGTATAAATGAAACAATAAATGTACATTTTTACGATGTTATAATAATAAAAACACTTCTTGGAAATTCACAGAATATCTCTTAGTGAATAATCACGTTCCACTTAAAAGCAACAAGCCTAAACCATTACATATAGAAAGAAAGGGTTTTAGATTAAATTTGTTGCTTGAACAATTAGAAATCAACGAACGAATGACCCCAGGGTAACGCTAATTAATAAAGTACGGAAAATTATTTATTCCCCACTTCTTAGTATGTTCACAAAAGATAAATAGTATAAAGCACTTAAATGAGTCATTGCAGTAGTCATTATTAGACAACCAGCTGGAACCCGGCATGCGTTGCAATGCCATTCAAAGAAATAAATTGATTATCCCTTCATGCCCTTTCCCGTGCGTCTCCGTTCACCTCCCGAGTCTCCTTTCTTTTCCACGTTCCCCTTCCACCTTCCCTGCCTCCCCCCTCCCTCGTCACCCCTCCCGCGAACGCCACCCGTTCCCCACCCACTCCTCCCTTTCCTCCCTGCCGCTAAAATATATGAAATACAAACATTTTCATTTATACAAATTTCACAACGCCAGAGCTTACCATTATACATAGCCTATAATCTTCGCGGGCGTGCGCACAACAAATCACCAAAGTTTCATCGCAATCGGATGAACGGTATGGCAGCGCAGAAAATACGAACAAACAAACAAATATTGATTTTTATATATAAGATTAAGGAAACCCTAACACTTGGTGCGGGAAAACAGATCTCCCACAAAATAGAGTATCAACTGTCTATACATAGTTTCTCAGCAAATTGGTTTAACCGGTAATAAATCAGTTTTTTCACCTTCAAAAATTAACATTTAGATTCGTATAAATACGTCGTCTCAAAGTTCAACCACAGTTTGAAAATGGTCTTGTAAACCGAAACAGCTGTAACAAGAATAAATTCTAAAATACTTGCAGAACTTGATAATTCTTCTTCGTGTGCCCTATCAGGTTCCCCCGACGTTGGCGATCACTCTGGAAAATATCTCTCTATCTTGTGCTGCCCGGAATAGCTCCTCCGCACTTCTAACGCCGGTCCACTCTCGTATATTTCGCAGCCAAGATATTTGTCTCCTACCAGGCCCTCGGCGACCTTCTATTTTGCCTTTCAATATTGATTGGAGCAAGTGATACTTTTCCCCTCGAAGTATATATCCCAGATATGAAACTTTCCTGACTTTTATTAATGTGAGCTGTTCTCTATCTGCTCTAGCCCGCCTGAGAATTTCTGTGTCGATGATCATGTCGGTCCATGGAACCTTGAGCATTCTCCGGTGAAGCCACATTTCAAAAACCTCTAATCTGTTCATGGTATTTACTTTCAAGGTCCATGTCTCACATCCGTAATAACATTATCCAATTTAATTTTAATTAAATTTAAAACAAAATAAAATAAAAATTGGGTTCAATAAACGAAATTATACGCAGGATTAATTAACGCTCAGGTAACCGATATTTTTTAAGAATTTTTGATGAACGTTATCAAAATGGGCTTTCAGCTTTCGTTACGAACATAAGTATAAATAAAACCTATTCCTCGACGTTATTCAATTATGTCAACACGTGAAAGGAAAATTGGTTACGTTACTACTTACAACCTGAAAGTCTAGGCACTGAGTAAAGGTGTTCTCATTAGCTGATTCGACTAATTCTTACAATTATCCTAAGTCAACTTCGTGCTTCCCTCCTGAAATTTCAAGGTATTATTATTTCTGCGATCCTGATTATAGGATTAACCTCCCTTTGAACGGATAATCCTACTAACACTAAGTATTTCTTTAACGACGGAAGCCGTACTTGAATATAAGAGCGCTATAAAACATATTTGCTTACCAATTCAGCGGGTCGTGAAACACCACGCTGAACAAACAAATAATAAAAGTCTCCCACACTAAGAGCAAAGTGATATAAAACGAATTCGGAGGGAGTGGTACATAAAAATATTTCACAGAACTTGCTGTTAAATAGTGCGAAACTGAACAGAGTCGGATCTAACACGGGAGCAGATGGTGCGTTAAATCAGGGCGCGAAATCGTAATAGGCTCTAAAGAATTGCTTATGACTTATGATGATGCAAAAAAATGCGGAAATCATTTTTACAATATATTGATGGTGGAATAAAACATCTATGATTATTTTCGTTATTTTGGGGTGTTATGCCGTGTTGCGCCGTGTTGCGCTACCTCCTTCTATATTATTATTGTCATTTATCGAGACATAATATAAGCTTTAGACGTTAGTTATAAAATAATGTTACGAGTAATTTGTTATTTCGTTACAATAAAATATAAAAATGTTTTAATTTTACTGATTTTTTTTTAATGAATTCCTCAGCTGCTCCCGTCTGGAGCCAATGAGACTATGGTATCCCCAATTGGGGTATGTTGTGAGGCTGAAGGTAGTGAGGAGGGGAAGGAGATGGGGCAGAGGAAGGTAGGGAAGTATCTACTGTGGCTATTCAGATCTGGTCACCAAACACGGTAAAGCCATTTCAAGCAACGTTTCAATTCTGAATGGTGGTCTTACACCAGGTCTTTTACGGCCGGCGTGGCGAGCGGTAAGGCTCTTGACTCGCAATCCGAAGGTCGCGGTAAAGGACCCCGGCGTGGCAAATAAAATTCATTTGATTAATTTGTGTTATTTCACAAATAATCAATTAAAAATAATATATAGCATATTTGCGGCACGTTCCAGAGTGGAAGATACTCTCAGTATCGCCCTGGTGTAAGGACCACCATTCAGAATTGAAACGTTGCTTGAAATGGCTTGAGCCGTGTTTGGTGACCAGATCTGAATAGCCAGGTACTTCCCCACCTTCCTCTTCCCATCTTCTTCAGCACCTCTATGCCTTTATGTTGCGAACATCATTAGTGTCGTTTTAAATATTTGCCCCCAGATTTACAGAATTAAAAGTTATAAACTTATAAGTATAATCGATAAGGTAACTGACAATTGTGTTGATGACGAATCATGGAGTCCGGCCCTGAAAATAGATAAACAGTTACTACGTTATAAAAGTAGTTTCCCCAATTGTCTAATATTTCCTTGAATATAAAACACTGGCTTTCAAAGAATATTAAGGCTTTTAATAAAAACAACAAAACTTACTAGTGTTCCACACGAATTTGAAAACAAAAGAGAAAGCTAACCTTTTTAGGAGCAGCGTCTTTAATAAGGGTCAGTCTGGCGTGAGGCTCTATACGACCCTAATAAAAGAGAGCCAATCTAGCGGAAACCGTAAAAAGCTCAACTGGTGATATTGTGGACGGGGTGGTCATTCCACAATTTCTTTGTCCAATATTGTTGTACCTTTTTTTATTGACAGAGATCTGGAAGTGGAAATTGCAAGATAATTTTTGTATCCGGGAAACCTTTTCATGAACTAGATCCTCGGGTATTTACGGCCACTAAAATGTATATCTACTATCTCAATTTGTAAGCCATTGGATATTTTATTGCATTGGAAACACGTACCGGCAGAAATTGTACATTCTCTAGGCGAGCCGTTTACAATTTTTAGGTATGCTTGAAAATAACACCATCAAACTTACAGAAAAATTGATTAAAATTGGTTTGCATACATTGGAAATAATTAAAATAAAGAAAAAATACTAATTTAAGGAAAGTGGATAACTCTAAATACAAATTGAATTTGCAGTAATTGTGGAATATTGAATAACCAACATCCCTGTCGTAGGTCGCCCCAAGTAGCAGCGGAGCCCGGATTCATGGGGTAAGGTTTGTCTAGGTATCGTGTGCGGGTCTGATCGGTTTAGATCTTTTGACCTCTCCAGCCGGACTCTCTCGATCCATCGCCTAGCCCCGCAGTTGGAAGGATGGATTCATACGAAAATCACTCCTGAACACATTGATCCCAGATTCCTACCCAAACCTCATACCATTTTCCTAACAGAACTTCCTTTTCTTCCTTTCCACAAAAAAAAACCCTTTGCAGCAACTCCAAAGGTGATACACACGCCCTGAGGGATTATTTTTCCTCAGGTCCTCCTATTTTTTTTTTACGTGAGCTCCACACAGGAGACCCTGAAAAAAATAATTTCCCTCAGGGCCTATGTCATCTTTGGGGATGCTGTGTGGAGGTTTTTTTTGTTAAGGAAAAGAAGTAGAGGAGAGTTATGGGAAGGAAAATGGTTTAAGGGGTGGGTAGGAATCTGGGGTTCAGTGTGTCCTGGTCATCCGCCTCTAAAACCTAGACAAACCTCATCCCATGAACCCGGGCACCCTTGCTAAATCACCAAACATAGCGAACCACTTGGGGTGACCTATGGCAGAGGTGTTGGTTATCCAATAAAGGTTCCCGGGGCGGCGGTACCCATTTAAAATTTAAAAAAAAATGATGAGATTTGTTTCACATGTACATTTGTTACTTAATTTTCCTGTTTCGGCACATCCGTGTCATTCACTAACAATCTTAAAACTAACTCAAAATGTATACATCTACCTATTTAAGTTAGTTTTCAGACTGTTGCATCTTTTAAATTAAGGAATTGAGAATCAACACCGTTGGGAGCGCCAGTGGCGGTGGGTGGTGGGTGGTGGGTGGTGGGTGGTGTGTGGGATGCTGCAGCTACATAATAAAATGCAGGACTTAAAGATGCACCGAAATGCAACCGCTGCAAAAGGCTTCGTGGCGTTTACTGGTCCATTTCTCGTTATTTATTCAAGATGGTGGCGCCAGAATGCTGCTGGTAATTCGAAGAATAAATAATACTACTTCGGAAATACTCGTGGACCTTAAACCTTATTTGAATTACCCATGGAGAAAAGCGGAAATTATGGCTGAATTGATCAAAATAATTGTCGAATGGACATTTTACGAAATTTTGCACATTAGAATAATTGTTTTTCAATTTTCAATTTGGGAGGCGGGAATGGGTACCGCCGCCCCGGGAACCTTTATTGGATAACCAACACCTCTGCCATAGGTCACCCCAAGTGGTTCGCTACGTTTGGTGATTTAGCAGGGGTGCCCGGGTTCATGGGGTGAAGTTTGTCTAGGTCTCGAAGGTGGATGACCAGGACACACTGAACCCCAGATTCCTACCCACCCCTTAAACCCCTTTCCTTCCTACCCACCCCTTAAACCCCTTTCCTTCCTACCCACCCCTTAAACCCCTTTCCTTCCTACCCACCCCTTAAACTCCTTTCCTTAAACCTTAAAACCCTTAAACTTCCTTAAAAAAACCCTCCACACAGCATCCCCAAAGATGACATAGGCCCTGTGGGAAATTATTTTCCTCAGGGCCTCCCGTGTGAAGATCATGTAAAAAAAAAAAAAAAAAATTGTAAATTTTCATATATTTTTTTTAATATCTGAGAATAATAAAAATTATCTCACAAAAAGATACACAAAATTTCTCACTATTTATAATAATTTTTCAAAGTTTCTAAATTTCAATATTTCACAAAATTTTTCATAACTTCTCTTAATTTAAACTGGCGTCCGCAAAAATCCAAATATATCCAAAAATGTCCGTAAATGACCATTTAACAAATATCCATTACAAAATCCTCCCGCCAACTGACGCTTTGCACTTGTTATTATCCAATTGGGTGGAAGAATTGTTCAAATTGATAAAATTTATGTTATTTTGCACATCGGAATTGTCGGATTTAACGAAGATTTGTCGAAATTCGACGATATCTTTAATACGGTAAGTATAATTTTGAACGTTCGTAGCGGCACAACTCTAATAACGGACCTTAACTTAATTCGGCGAAGCACAAAAAAGTTTGGCGATTTAACAGGGGTGCCCGGGTTCTCGGAGCGAGGTACATCTAGGTCTTGATGGCGAACGCGTTCTCTCAGCTACCGCGTGGCAGCCCGAATCGGGAGAGACTACTTGAGACAGACATAATTTAGACCCCTCCAACCGGAATCTCTCGACCTATCGCATTGCACCGCAGTGGGAGGGGTGGATTCATACATCTCTCACTCCTGGACACATTGAACCCCAGATTCCTACACACCCCTCATACCTGTTTCCTTCCTAGAACTTCCTCTCCTTCCTTTCCTTAAAAAGACCCTTCCCACGGCATCCCCAAAGATAACATAGACCCAGAGGGATTTTTTATTCGGGCCTCCTGTGTGTAACTAAAACAAAACATAATATTTATAAGCGCAGTTTTGTGTTATTTCACTCTGTGCGCTTTCCATACCGACATACTGTACCGGCATTCCATAGAATTTATAAGTGAAAACTTGACAATAGATTAGCGACGAGGTGATAATAATATGTGTTCCGCTATGGGACACAATTACCATTGTCCCACACAACCTAACCTAACCTACTCTACTGTAGCGCTACTGCTAATTACGGTTTGTTTAGCCTTCGGTACTATTTGGTCGGGTTCTTGATAATGGAAAGTTGTTAAACGAAGAAAGAACTGGCGATGGTTGACTTGCCAATTTTCCAATGATGAATTTAACCCGACATTTTCGCTACAGACCTGTCCATAAAGTTTTGAAGAATAATAAGATTCTTCGACTCGTCGGGGACGCCCTATGGAAGACAAGGCATGACCAAGTGAATCAGATACTTGAGTCGGACCATGTCAAGAGTCAGAATAATAGAAGAGTATACGTGAGACGATAGATGAATGTGAACGACACAAGGAGTGTGCCAAGACCGAGTTGTTTGGCGGTGCGATCTCCCTGCCTACCGCGTGATGGTTAGTTATATATAATAATAAATTATTCATATTTCAGTAAATCTAAGCAGTCTGCTATCAGATGGAAAAAAAACACAAAATATTGGCCAGAAATTGCAAAAATTGAAATACAAATTATGAAAATATAGGTTTTGAATAACAATGACTAAACCACTATTCAATGGCTTTGTGTACGAATCGTTCGAAAAAGCGGGAAAACTTGCCAAGAGCGTAGCCCAATCAAAGATAATTCAAAATCAATACGCTAATTGGCAGACAATAAAAACAATGGAGACAATGAACTTGAAACTTGGCGAACGAGAGGCCAAACAAAAGCAAAGTAAACAAACCACTTGTACGCCGTATTGATTAATTGACATTGGTCTGACTTTGTTAAGGCTTGCAAAAGTATAAAAGAGGAGAAATTCTGAAACAATGGGTGCTAATTCTTCAAGAATTAGTTTTGCTCTCTGGGTCAAGGTTGACTATCTGCGAGGCCTTATCGTACTTCCTAATCGTATTTAATTCGAAGATAACTTATCTGCAGCTTATCTATTGTTTGGGTTCCATGATTGTTAATGGGAATTTAACTGTTGGATTCTGTAACGCTTTTTACGAAAACGTTTTGGAGTTGCGGCTCTTATTAATTTTTTTATTGTACTAACACTTTTATCTCTATTTTTTATGTTACCGATTTTAGAATAATTATTCCACGGGCTGCCACTTCTATTTCTCTTTTAAGTTATGTTAATGTAAGTACTTGCATACTTACTAACCCCGAATGCATGGACATTGGAGGGTCTAGAGGTCAAATGAATGTATCTTCGTTCAATAAAAAATAGAGTCTTGACGTGTGCGGTGAAAGAGGAAACCATATTTTTCCTTATAACGTTGGGAAAGTGGTGGGGTCCCCTCCAATGATTGTTTATATGTATATTTTTTCAATTATTCCAGTACATAAGACAGACATGATGCCCAAACATTTATAAACATTGTTTTGTGTTTTTAATACCTCACAAGAGTCCCAGCTGCTCCCGTCTGGAGCCAGCGAGACTATGGCAATCCCAATCGGGGTATGTTGTGAGGTTGAAGGTAGTTGGGAGGGAAAGGAGATGAGGAGATGAGGGTTGGGAAGTACCTGGCTATTCAGTTCTGGTCACCAAACACCATTAAAGCAATTTCAGGAACGTTTCAATTCTGAATGGTGGCCTTTCTTACCAGGGCGATACCGAAAGTAGATATCTTAACTCTTGAACGTGTCGCAAACATACTATATATTATTTTTATTGAATAAATTGTAAAATAACACAAATCAATCAAATAAAATTTATTTGCGCACGCCGGGATTTGAACCCTCATCTAACTAACCTAACGTCCTAGGGATTGCTAGTCGAGATTCTTACCTCTAGACCACGGACGAGTGAGTGACGCCAAAGTCGAGAGTTCCGTTCGTGGGTTTTTACTGAGACAATAAAAATTGTTGAATATATAAACACGAGGAATGTTATTCTCTATTAAATTGGGTAGTTTCATTAACAAAAAAAAAAACTTTACTGTAATTAGTTTTTAAGAACCACATATTTTAATTTTTTATGTAAATCTGTATGTATTTCAAACAATAATAAAATATATATATATATATATTTATAAATAATCATGTGAAGAAAGAACCATTATCACCGCACCATTGAATGCATTGAAGTTAACATCCCACAAAAACGATGCTTTAAGGCGGAACTCCTGCGCCACAATACACATGAATACTAGCTTGAACCACACTATAAACGTTCTTTGTTTTCCGTCTCCTGCGTTTTTCGAAACATGGCTTGAAAGGTTGGTGTGAACAGGTGTGAAGTTCGCGCGGTCCGACAATTTCTGCTTCCCGCTTCACCCACTTCAAAAATAATATTAATATTAATGTTGTTAATATTCGTTATTATACTATAATTTTATTATCAAATATATTTATTATATTGTATTTAGGTATCATAATATTTTAAAGTAGTGATTATTAAGCTCAATCATTGCGCATAACCTCAAAAACTTGTTCGGTTTGATTCTCCATACATGACCGCATCGCGCGGCTCTTATAAAAATATGAGCACATTTCCCCCCGCCAGCCTTCCCCCTTCGCCCGGGAGATGAATGTTTTCCGTCGGCTGTGGTAAAGCCTGAACACAGGGTTTTTGAACACGAAGTGTTCAAATTTTCAATGTTTTGGGTGCTGTTCAAGCTAATGTTTATGTGTATTGTGGCGCAGGATACGCCGCTTTAGAAATGAGCTATGCATTACTGCAACAAACGAGGTTTACGTGTAAAAAAGACGGGAAGTAGGACTCGAGCTGTGAACTGCGGTTTGCCAATATGTTTTCCTAACGGTTCAACCGTCAATCAATGCTTAGTTCCGTTGTAACAAGCATTGCTGTTACATGCAAAGTTTGTGGGAGAGAGGAAGAAGCTATAAAGAAAATATCAGCAGTAAAAATCGATACACTTTTGTTACACTTTTTTTTTAATATTTATAACTTTACACTTTTTATTTCCTACCTTTTAACTTTCTATCTCAATCTGTAACTTTTCATTATACTTTATATTTTATAATTTAATGTTTTTACTTTATACTTTCATTTATCTATCTTACTTTTTACTTACTGCTTACTACCTCAACTCCTTTTTTTACCTTTTGTTTTTATATTTAACTTCAATTTATGTTGTTACTTTCGTTTTGTTATTGTTTTATAATACATATATAATATAATTTATGTTAATGGCACATGTTGTGCCGTATGTATTTGAAATAAATAAATAGATATATCAATTATTATATGTCTTAAATTCGATCGAATAATTTGGCCCACCTATAAGTAATTTGATAAATATCCTCGACAAAATATCCTACGGAGAAAACATTCCTCAACAAAATATCTACTAATCGGAGTTATGAACAGGGAGTCCGATTTTCTGAAGGTTCATTTTTAAACGAAAACGGGAACTTACGAACGTAAATAACATTTTAACATGAATTTTTCAGAAAGAGTAGGTAAGTATACGAAAATAAAAAGTATAACAAATAATAGATACGAGAGAGAACAGAAAAATCGAAGATATCTTTTTTTACGTTAACTCCACACGGGAGACCCTGAGGAAAATAATTTCCCTCAGTCATCTTTGAAGATGCTGTGTGGAGGGTGTTTTTGAGGAGAGGAAGAAGTGAAGATGGGTCTTGAAGAGACCCATGTTGTAGAAGGGAGGAAATACAGAGGCCGGCACCGTTCCACAGCTGAGCTGTTGAACTCAAGAACGAGTCGTAGAAACGACCCGTTCTCATGTGATTAATGTCAACCGTGTACAAATGTATGGCGAAAATTATATTATATTAATAAGTATAATAATTGAGATATACTATTGAAAGATTTTTTTATAGTACTTATGAATTTTGTATAATTTGTTTCTAATCTTATATTAACGGGTAATTAGTTAAACCATTTCACTCCAATAAATTTCTAAACCATTTCACTCCAATAAACTTTTAGCATGGGATAGTTAGTTATAGAGCCAAGAACGCTTAAGGCGCAGTACCCGAGCACGAAAAGAAGAAGATGGAGAGATATGTAATTACGAATGTTGGAGAGAGCGCGCTAATATTTCAAACGATAAAATTGAAGCGAAAATTGTGAAAATGTTTAATAAAACACGACTCGTTTAGAATACAGCAAAAATCTCGTGAGGGTTGTCTAAAACAACGTTCAAAGAAACACTGTGAATTTTTTCATACATATAACTTGTTAAATAATAGAGACAGGCTTGAAAATAAAAATTTTCGGAGCATACTTTGCGATTTATTTCTATCGAGGGAATTTTATATAATTTACGTTTCGGCGTGGGGATTGTATAGATATTATCTTCAAAAATAACATATATTTTTTTTGATCTTAAAAACTTCAAATTTTCAAGGGAGATATTCAAGAAATCGGTAGAAATTCGGGTAGCGGCGGCTTAATCTAATGCTTTTCGAATAAAGTGATTAGTTTTCATTGTTGAATCTTAGAGTCGGCGGATAGACTCGCTGTCGATGACACTATCAACTAACAAAAACGCAAAGAACATACATGCATTAAGCCACTTGTCAGTTTAGTGTCTGGACCTTTAATAAAGGCGGCACTATTTCAACCCGGTTTGATGCGCCTGCCTCGTACGGATCATTCTAAAGTCCTCAGTATGTGTGATGTGTAGTTAGTTATATTGTGTACCGTACAAGAGGAGGTAGCAAGTTACTAGAGAACTAGTTTCAATAGGGGTCGGGGGGCTGTCGATCTGCACTGTCTGCAATCTGGTCAAACCGGCTTTACCGTACGCATCATTATATCTCTATTAGTACTACGTGGAAGAAGCAGGACAATTACTCAGCACTATATATAATCTAGGAGTCTGCAGTCGCCAAGTGCATAAACCTAGGCTAACGAACTCCACAACACTGATTGAGCATCAAACATACTAAGTTCGGTTGTCTTTGCTGTGCCTTGGTCCTGCGTGAAATCTGGTTCAATTAATCCAAATTTGCTAAGTTTACGTGTCATTTTCAAAATTGGAGCTGATTGTATTAAGAATTTAGAACAGCCGTAGTTTAATATTTTAACGAAAACAACATATAATTTAATATTTTAACAGAAAATAATTATTTGCATTTTAAAAATTGGAAGACAGAGAGTCCCAACTGCTCCCGTCTGGAGCCAGTGAAACTATCTCATCTCCAATTGGGGTATGTTGTGAGGCTGAAGGTAGTGGGAAGGGGAAGGAGATGGGAAAGGGGAAGTACCTAGCTATTCAGATCTGTTCACCAAACAAGACTAAAGCCATTTCAAGCAATATTTCAATTCTGAATGGTGGTCTTACACCAGGGCGACACTGAAAGTATCTTCCACTCTACAAGGTGTCGCAAACATTCTAAATATTATTTTTAATTAATTAATTATGAAATAATACAAATTAATCAAATCAAATTTATTTGCGTACGCTGGGATTATTACCCGCGACCGTCGGATTGCTAGTTGGGAGACCACGGAGGCCGTCAAATTCAGTTTGGTTGGGTAATTTGGTGTCAAATCCAATTAAGTTTTGTATAAAATTACCACGTCTCTTCTGAAGCCGTTCCTTTTAATGATGACAAAGGCGTAGGTGGTATCTGCACGTCTACAAGAACATCTGCACCACAAAATAACCATTTCCAGAAGAAGCCTTGCAGTTTGCACGTGCTTACGACGAACATAACGGCCTCGGCACCGCGACACAATCACCACATATCTCGCACGCGTGTCCAATAGCCCGAAAAGCAACGATTTCCACAGAAATAACCAACTCCTGGTATTTTAGGAGTTGGTACTCGATAATAAGCACTTTTATTATTACCGTGATGATTCACGGTTACGGTACCGTGACGGCAAAAAAGGCAATAAATATAAGTTCCTTATCGCTATCATGCTGCAGCTCTTTCTTACACATTAAATAATGACGAGACACAAAACGTGTGTCCTCCAAAATACAACTTTTTTTCCTTTAGAGGACACATCTTATTACGATTCAGTCACAGCGGCGACGGGAATTGCATTTCATTTTCTTTATAGGTGTGAGGGAGATGTATGATAATCATTGTATATTTCCTTTGGGGAGTGCAGACATACGTTCACCATTTGTCTCATTCTACTTGTATTACAATGGAAGATGCTCCGAGGAAACAGCAGCATTGATCCCTTCGGCACCAGTGCATAGTCAGGAAACACGCCAAAGGCGCGCCCAACAAGCGTGCACGGTTGACATTTTGGAAAAATTAAATAGAGTCTCTTCAAGCCCCATGTTCATTCCTTTCCCTCCTCAAAAAGACCTTCCCCGCAGCATCCCAAAAGACGAACTAGACCATGAGAGAAATTATTTTCTTCTTTTCGGTGGAGTTAATGTAAAAAAAAAATAAAAAAAAATAGAACTGAAAATGTGGATGATCAACTAGATTTTGATGTTCGAATAAAATATAACTATGATAGTAGCCCAGCGATGTTTTCGTGACTTACCTATTAATTAATAGTGCAAGATTTTCAAATCATATTCATGCAACAGGTATTTTTTGCGTACATCATTGACATACTTTTTAAACAATATGAAAAACGAACAAAAAAAATCTAATGATGACTAGTGAAAAACTTTCCACAAAAAACGATATAATGCAAATTGACAACATAAACGGTAAAAAAGCATGTATTGGTAAATTAGCCGTTGGTACAACCTTTAGGAAAAGCGTGACAAGACAATCAACGAGTTTATTTAGCAGTTGAAGATTATTTCCACAAATGACTAAACACTAATTTATAGAAGACAGTGAATTCATAAAATGTTTCGGGCACGAGGGTCGATTAAATCGATACATTCCGAATATCGCATGCTAAAATTGCTTGGCCGGAGGAACCAGTAAGGTATTTTCACTTTTATTTAATTTTCGAAAAACATTACTTCCATGTTGACCAATATATTTTCCATAACGATTTAAAATCTGCCATTTTCGATTTACCGCCAAAACGAGGTATTCGTTTTTATTCGTGAATTTGGCGGCGTTGACGTCAGACGGACAACGTTGGTGACGCTGTCTATCGAGTCACTACAAAATTTTATCAATCTAGAAAAAAATTACGATAGTGACGGTATTTTATTTTATTTTTATCTTGGCGAATAAATTTTCTATAACGTTTTAAAATGTGCCCTTTTCGATTTGCCGCCAAAACGACATGTTAGTTTTTATTCGTGAATTCGGCGGTGTTGACTTCATGCCGCGCAACTTTGGCGCCAATCGTCTTACCAGCCAGTGGCGGTTTCTATGCGATTATGACGTAGTGGCCAGTTGGGGCCGTTTCGGAATTTGGGGGTTTTAAAATCAATAATTATGAATGAAAATATTAAAAATACACATTTTTTGTCTTTGTATCATATTTTCTATGATTTTACTAGAAGCGAAAATGTCAACTCGCGAAACCTTTTGTCGTCAATTCCTTAAAACTCGTTCATTAGATATCTAAAAGCCTTACTGCAGCCAGCATCAAAAATCATTTAACGGAATTGCTAGTTTATCTGAACTTTTACACGCAATCAACAAAAACCAGTAAATGAACACAAATGTTTCATTCCGGGTCTAACCTCCAAAATCTCTTACTGTACGAACATTCCCTTGTTTTGGAAACAAAAGAAGTCATCCAAGGAGCTCGCCTTACCGCCAACGTCTCCAGGCCTCCAGAGACAATTAAGGGACTCCCGAGAAGAAATACATGAGAGAAGAAAGAAAGATAATGAGCCGACCCTTAAATTTGAACATAATTAAAATAAAGGTTCCGCATCCGCATTACCAAATGAACCAGCTGGCCTTTAGCTTCGCGAAGAGGCAGAACACTCATAATAAATTAAAGGGCAATTAATTACGGGTTGATAATTATTAGGCTTTGAATTCCAGGCAGATCGGGCAGCTGATGTTCGTGGAGGAAAGCTTTGGCCGCGCACGCGCTCTGACACGCATCTGCCTCTAACTGACCGGTGCGGAACTGCCGGTGCAATCGATCCCACAATACGTAATTATCCCTAATTGATTGCACCGAGTGAACACGCAGATGAACCAAATTTCAAACCTGAGAAAATTCCAGAAAGGGGTTGTTACAAAGTTAATGACTGAAGATTTTATATATTTTTTTTTATTACCTCATAAGAGTCCCAAGTGCTCCCGTCCGCGTATTTACAAAACCTATACTGGTTTAGTCGCGGCGGCGACTGAAATGGGATAGGAATTGTTGTACAAAATCAACAACGAACCGTACTATTTATTCTAACATTATTCAACATTTTTTATTCTTTTCAATCAATCCTTGATATAAAAACTCTAAGAAGTTCTATTCCTATATTTCAACGTACGGCATTATAGGATGGGGAGGTTGTGCAGCATCCATTATCTACCCTCTAATGACCGTTCAAAAACATTTGCTAAGGATCATCTTCAAATGTTCCCACTCTCATCTCACTAGACATTCGCCAACTGTATATTGAAATAGCTCTGATCACAACTGGGAAGGCGGGAATGGGTACCGCCGCTCCGGGAACCTTTATTGGATAACCAACATCTCTGCCATAGTTCACCCCAAGTGGTTCGCTAGGTTTGGTGCCCGGGTTCAAGGGGTGAGGTTTGTCTAGGTCTTGAAGGTGGATGACCAGGACACACTGATTCCCAGATTCCTACCCACCCCTTAAACCCTTTTCCTTCCCAGAATTCTCCTACATAACCTTTCCTTAAAAAACCTCACCACATAGCATCCCCAAAGATGACATAGGCCATGAGGGAGAGATTATTTTCCTCAGGGCCTCCTGCGTGGAGCTCATGTAAAAAAAAAACGAGGAAAAATGGTCTAATAAATTCCATACAAAAATATATACATACACGCTGCTCAACGCAAGGAAAATGCATAATCTCTAACACAAAAACCACCTTTTCACAGAGTAAATACTCAGACATTGCACCCAGAATGTTCAACGAACTAATGAAGACATCAAAAGATCCAGTACAATTAATCATTTTCCATTCGGTGACCAAAATACGGCACTATTTAAAATACCTCGGATTGCTTTGCTGCCAATTTTGGCAAATTTTCCATTACTTGTAAGTAATTAAGTAGAAGTTTACGATTTCATAATATTTTTTATAACTCCTATGAATATGTGATAATCGTCAAAAGATAGATGAATTCATTGCTATAATCAGTTTGTATGTCTCCATATTAAAATTCGGATGTATGTTTTTTTTTTATGTGGGCGGAAAATATTCAAAATGATTACCAAAAAATTTCGAGCAATCGGAGAAAAAAGTTTTAAATTGCGCTATCGCTCCAGTGGTTAAAGTCTGTTGGGATGACTGAACCAGTAGGTATGGACTTGTACGTAGTAAATTTGACAATGTATGAATGTCATTGAAGCAAGGAGTGTGCAGTAAATGACGAAATATGTATTGCTAGTTTTAATTAAATATCAAAATATACTGTAACTGTACTAAATAATTTAATAAATTTTAACATTTTTTGTTTTGAATTGTTTAATTCTTTTGGAAGTCGTCGTCTCATGGGTCGGTAGGGGTTAGAAATCCCAGTTAGTTATTGTTATTCAGGTGCCGGAACTTTTCCGCAAGCGGGGGAACCTTTTACCTCCAGCGTCGGCATAGTAATAATTACTTGTCCCTTGTCAAAGGGCGTAGCATCCGGCCACGGCTCGGAGTGCCGGGGCCTTTGATGCCGGCATTCCTCGGCTGGAGATTCCTCTCAAAAGAAAGGGCAAAGGTCGTACCTCCGACCAGTCACATTGTATACAAGGGTGAACTCGGAAAACAAGAACTTTCGTAAATTTTGAATCGAGAGCTCAACGATTCTAACGATACTTTCGATTCACCGCGCACAATAATTCGCCGCGGAAAGTTCACCGTACACAATCGCAAATATTTAGACGCAATAAATATTTTGCACTCATGTCTACTTTAGTTTTCTGGAGGTTTCACTTATACCGCGTGTAAACTGCACACAAATTACTTTTTCAAATCGGCAAAATGTGCAGAGATTACCTTAAAAAAGTATAATTTATTTTTTAAAAGCTTAAAAACTTGAAATGTTCACGGGAAGTAATTAAATTTCAGTAGAAATTCGGAATGCGGAGACTGAAGTAGCCTAATTCAGAATTTCAGATCTTCCGCTGAATACTGAAATTAGCGCCGTACGAGAGTGGAAACTTGCAAAAGTTCAGCTTTCCGAGTCTCCGCTGAATTCCGAGATGAGTCCCACACTCATACTTCGGAACTTGCGGAACTTGTAGAACTTGAGGAACTTGAGTTTGGATACGGGAAACCAGCCAACCCTCTTACATCCCCCTTGTGTATTTAAGTATTTACGGAAAATAAACTTGCCATGTACAATTTGCTCCAAGAAACGATAAGATATAATACATTATAAGAGGTGGAATACAGAAAAACCGTGAGGTACCAGTAACCGGTGAACCTGCGAATGTTACTGTGGCGGCCAGAATTATTTCGCCACCAAGGAACATACGAGACCGGCCGCCTACGCCACGCATATCGTAGCTGTCTACCTACGCCACACAGTTAGTACTTTTGAGTATCTAGCGTAAATTTATTATTTTAGTATGTTTTTGGGACAATACAAATTATCATTTTATGAAAAAATTGTTAAAAATATATACCGCCCGATTCAAACTTGTAGTCATTTTTAATATTTACAGCAATCTAAATATATAAAAAATTAGGTTCCGTATGTTTGCGTTCGCAAATCTCGGAAAGTAATCGATAGATTGACTCTAAATTTTTACAGAACATTGCATTTTAGCAGAAGAATGTTAATATATATATAATGGTAAGCTCTGGCGTTATGAAATTTGTATATTTATTTATTTATTTAAACGCCCATAGGGCTTTTACATAAAGTGCAGTACACGTTTTTGGTAAAGTATAGTAAATAACAAAATATAATATAAACATAATATTACTGTAAGAAAAAAAATAAAGATAACATAAGATATAAGAAACAAAACATAGATAACACTAGATATGACACAAAGCAGGTAAAATAGAATTAGTTATTTTAATTATAAAGAGAAATAAGATAAGACTGTCATTAGTTATGTTTATAATTAGCAATCTTTGTTATGCATATTTGGTACGTGTTTATCGAAACATAGCTACAATAATATATCGATAAAGGTGCTATATAGTGCATGATATTTATAGCTTTATTTTAAATGTTCTGATATACTGAGTTTAAATTTAGAAATCGATTGATGTCGATAAACGTCAATTGAAGTATATTTATTTCCGAGTATATGAAGTCTTTGTATTGGAGAGTTTTCAAAATAATTATTAGTAGAATTGGTAACAAAGTAAAGTGCATTAGAACGGGTATCACGCGTGGGTACTCTCAAATTAATTTTACAAGTTAAATCGAGAGCGTCCAGTCTGCCATTCGCTATATTAAAAAGGCAAACTAAATCGCTCACTACACGCCTTGACGTTGAATCGCTTATATTGAGTAATTCCATTAGATATACATAATTTAATTCATCGATAGGTATTCCGAGTTTATAATTAATAAATCTTAAGAACTTATGCTGTACTCTTTCAATTTTTCGTTGGTGTGTCTTATATAATGGAGCCCAAATGGTTGAATTATATTCTATAAAATATATTATATCGATCGAGATCGAGAATTGAATTATATTATATCGATCTGTTTATCAAAAATCGCCTTGGTGCTGAAAAAATGTAAAGTTTTTAAAGTCAACCCTGAATACATCACAAAAGTAAAGTTAATTTGACACATTAATATCCATTAAACACAGAAAATGTAAAATTTTGCCGGATCCATTCGTATAGGTACATTTTTAAAAGTCTCGATGAATTCTAAACTTAAAGAAAAAATACGTTTTGAAAAATCGTTACTTCAATGTTTTTTATCACACTAAGACACAAGTTAAACAATTATGATAATCACCTTTTCCTAGATTCCATCATAAAGATTCAGAAAAATAAAGTAGTTATAGTTGAATTATCACGATGACGTGCACACCTCCACCCGCGGAGAAATCCAAACTCGACAAACATAAAATTACTCGTTCGCGTTTCGAGGTAGTAGTGAGTATTTGCGATGGTGCCATACGTCGCAAGCAGCTAAAATGTTGCGTGTTTTTTTTTTAATTCGGAAAAGATTAGACATTTAGGTACCCAATTAAAATAAAATGAAATCCAGAAAGAAACCTTAGGTTTTATAATAAAGTTACGCTATATACCTCAAATTATTAAATGTGCGCAGTGCCTAGCACTGCCTAGTACAATAAAAATCAACACGTTAAAAGCCTCCGTGGTCGAGGAATAAGGCTCTCTACTAGTAAGCCAGAGGTCGCAGGTTCAAATCCCGACTTGCGCAAGTATATTTTATTTGATTAGTTTGTGTTATTTCACAATTTACTCGTTTAAAACAATATCGATAGCGGAAATTTTAAATGCTGTAAACAACAATAAATAAAAAAAATGAGTTAAATATCTAATGTTTCTTCTTTTTTTCTCTTTCGATTTGCGTGAAGGAAATATTTTGAGGAAAATAGGTGCGTCTTAATTGAATAAAATGTTGTTGAAAGAAATTTACAAAAAATGTTAAGTATTCTCAAAGATATTGTATGTTGAAATTATACATATGTATGTATAATATTTTGGGCACGTTCCAGAGTGGAAGATTCTTTCATTATCGCCCTGGTGTAAGACCACCAATCAGAATTGAAACGATTCTTCAAATAGCTTTAACCTTTAGACCAGATCTGAACAGCCAGGTATTTCCCCACCTCCTTCTCCCCCGTCTCCTTACCCTTCCACTATCTTCAGCCTCACAACATCCCCCAATAGGGGATGCCATAGTCTCACAGACGTGAGTAGTTGGTAATGTAATTATAGAGTAATTAGCATATAATTATTAAACTGCCCTGACAATGGACACTATAAAGCTGTCCGAAACATTGACTAAAGGAGGAGGAAACGCAAAATGGCATCAGGATAAGCCAAGATTTATTTAATAATCAAACTAAAAAGTAACAGAGGCCGTCGCGATGCTCGCTCAGCGGTTAAACGACAATTTAGCAAAATCCAGCCCGGGGGAATGTTCGTAATATTTTCAGTGAAAAATGTAATCTCTGTTGTCATTTGCCAAGCACTTGGGCTAATGAGACGAACGGGGGAATAATGACAAGCAATCCCCCACCTGGTACCTGATAGTTAGTGGTGCCTGCTAGCTAGAGGGAGCTGTTAGCTAGAGGGAGCTGTTAGATAGAGGGAGCTGTTAGCTAGAATAGCTAGAGGTAACTGTTAGCTAGTGGTGGCTTCTAGCTAATGACTGGAAACAATAATGATTAATCCTCCGGTTAGTTTACCTGCGTGAATCAGTTCATTACACATGTACTGTGCTGGGTGGTGTGTACCGTTTTGACAGGTAATCAGTTAATCACACTCCTGTGATTACAAAACCATGATTAGCAGTTGGCAGACTTACCTGGAACAAGACAAACAGAATACATTAGATGTCAGTTATAAAATGATTGAAAACAATCACTGTTTTAATAAACAATACTTAGGGTAGTTATTTTTTATTTATCATTGCTATTGTAATAAGCATAGCTATTGTAATAAGCATGTCATTGAGAGTATTGCCGAAAATGGTAAGGGATATATATTATTATAGTAAAATGAATGCTAAATATTTTATTTTATAAATCATGCCCTTGGAAGAACAGGATTGAAAAACTGACTCGGGAACATTAGCGATATTGAACTCTAATGTAATACTCTCTAGAGCCGAATATCGCATGACATTAAAAAGTAACCTAATATGGAATACCGGCATTTCTCATAAGTAAATACTCCTAGACGCAATAAACAGTGATCATCCATCTCTTTCAATCACTATACGCGCGTACAGGTTTCAAATTGTCAGTCGAGCGAGTGCTGTGTCCGCGTTGAGACGGATTTGTTTTCTCAAGACACTCGACCAGAAACCTGGATCAACCTGGACCTGCCTTTTAAAAATAATAAATTATGTAAAGCGCAAATGTATGACCTATTGTAATTATGGTTAAAAGTTTTTGATTTTTAATTTTTATTCTTTTTTATGGGTAAAAACTAAACAGCATTCCATATTTGGTTACTTTCATCTACTGTGTCGGATAGAATCTTGTTGTTCCCAGGGATGTGATAACTCTCTAGGAATATGCATTATTTACCGATTTCTATTTTTTTATTACGTTGTCTTGACCATAATTGGTTTTTGTGTTGGCTGTACACATGTACAAACTGATAAAATGTAAACTACGGATTACCCGATAATAATAAATAAAATAAATAATTATTACAGAAATTCAGAATTAATCAAATTTCCTGCAAGGAAAAAATACAATAATTCTGCAATAATCGCAAATTTTAAAATGTCGTACTAATTTCATTAAAAATATTACACAACTAATCACATATAATATAATCACTAATCACAGATGCTAATTTCGGCTGTGATTCTGTCCTGTGTTCTAATTCTGGTTCAGTGAACTCTGGAACACGGATTTGCTTTGAATTTAATTGTCGATTTCAAAATTGAAACTGATTGTATGAAGAATTCGGTAAAGCGATAAAGTATTATCTACTCAAATTACAATATTTAAAAAAAAAAATTACTGTCATTTTCAAAATTGGAACTGATTTGTCAAGAATTCGGACTACTCCGTGGATTATCACGAGTCTGCGCTATGTCATCATAATCTCGGTTCAATTCGTATATTTTTAATGAAAAATTTTACTGTACGAATTAAATGGAGAAAAAAAATTGAAACACCCTTCAAAGTGCTCCTCCCGGCCTACTTCCTAAAGTACAGCCATTTTGTATTAATAATTCACAGTATTCATTTTTAGCAGCAGGCAGCTTTACTTCAGCAAAATACTGCCACGGAAACACTTACAACAGAAGCCGTCGTGTTTCATATTTTTTAGGGGTCATAAAGATTATTAAAAGACTTTCCCACGACCGAGGGCTGCCACTTGACATCCACATAATTACAAGACGCTAAAAGTCCCTAAAAAAATCAGTGGACCGAAATCTCTAAGGGGTGCACCTGTGAACAGGATATTCAGGGTTCGTCAGAACCTTTATTCTGAAGAAGAAATGGGGATAAAAATATAATAATAAATCCTCGCTAAAATAGAGGAAGAAAGCCTGAGGAACGGAAGGAGATAGACAAGTAGATCTACTAAAAATATACATTTGAAAATACGCTGTAGATAAATACCTACATATTATGGAATTATGTAAATTAGTGATTTTGGAATGGAACATAATAATTATTAAAATAGACAGAAAGCTTTATGTGAATACTAACTAACTAACCATAGCGCCGTTTTTCAGCAAGGGTAGGCAGAGAGGACGGACCGCCAAACAACTCGGTTTTGGCACACACTCCTTACGTCATTCACATTCGTACATCGTCTCATAGATGCTCTTTTATTATTCTGGCTCTTGACATGGCCTGACTCTAGTATCTGATTCCATCGTGCCATGTTTTCCTTGGGCTTCCCCGCCTTCCTCTACCATTCGCATTTGCGTCATATATTCTGCTTACACTCCTTTCTTCGTTCATTCGCTCCATATGCCCAAACCATCTGAGCGTCCCTATCTTAATCTAACTCATTACGCTTTGCATTCTTTGCGGATCTCCACATTTATCACACGATTGTACATGGTTTTACCGCGTAAAGGCCTGAGGGATCTCATTTCTACAGCATTCAGTCTACTTTCATCCTATCTCTGCCAATTCCGTGCCTCACTGCCATACATCAGGGTAGGCACAATCACTCCACTGTAGACTGCTTGCTTCGCTTCTTTGGACATTTTTTGTTAGCGCCAACCGCGTTCAGTCCTCCATTAATGCATTTAGCATTACTTGCATTTATCCTTCTTTCAATATCTCTCAGCCTTCCCATCTCTCGTAAACATACTTCCCAGATACACAAACTCATCCACCTGCTCCTAGTATTCATCATTCACGTTACAGCTATAAATTACCTGAACATATTACAAAATAATTAGCATAATTTTATTAAAACAACCATCGGAATTATTTTCGTAGAGATTTTTAATCCCGAATTTCAGAAGTTCTTCGACCAATCTTCAATAATAAATGGGAACCAACACACTTCTTGCCCAGAAATCAATACTAAACCAACGTTTCAGAATTACCTGCGGCGTAGTTTTATCTCAAAGGGATCACAAACAGAGTTAAATTAACACTCGCTACTGCCCCGACTCACCATACTTATAGGAAATCCAATATAAATGATTACAATTTTTCCTTTCCGTTACTGCGTATTTACCCCATTAGCTAATAACGCTGCAAATTGAAAACCATGTAACCGTGTATAAGTAGCTACTATTCGAAATGGGTGTTACTGTAAAATATAAAGGTTCCAATTAAAATTCATCCCCCAATATCGGGAAATCGCTGCTAGGTTTAGGTAAAGTACCAAAAAAGCGCAATGTGGAAATTTTGCGCCGCTGTGTTGTTTACCGAACGTGGCTGGGGACTAGGAACAGGCGTTCATTTGAATATAAACATCGATAGCTCTGCTGTAACCTCTCCCTCATTCTCACAACATAGCGTGTAACGGAATGAGAGGTCACAGCGTATCTCTAAGTGGCAGCGCCGGAAAATCGTGGAAATCTCCGCGGAGTTGCCGCCGTTCGGGCAGGAAGAGCCGCCCGCGGTTGTCATGGCAACCCCGGACCGGTACCAACCCCCTTCCTGGCCCTTCCGCCCGCCAGGGGGAGGAATCAACCCCCAGCCGTGTTTACACCGCGCAGGAGGCGAAACCTTCGCAGAGGGCTCCCCCATGTGACAAAACATACAAACCACACGTTGAAATATCGACACCCCTATAGTGAAAAGAAAACCTTTTTGCTAGGTGCTGTTTGAAAACTCGTTGCAACGAGTGGGTGTACTGCGCAGCCGGCAAATGAAACTATGATAGAGCTCCGTTGATACTCGTACTTCTCTTTCCGTTACATGCGTATTTTATGATAAAGAGGGAGATGTTAGAACGCATTTATCAACGGAAGATGTTGCACACGATTGCAAACGACACAGATAGGTAATAATTAATACTATACCTATGAATAAGCGTGGCATGTTCTAGGTATGAATTTAAAGCGCATTGACAGACACACACAAATGTTATCAACGTCATAGATTTTTAGTGATTTTCTGAGTAAAACGGTTGCATCGGATATTAAATAGGGCGAGGTACCTAAATGCACACTTAGTAATCCACGTAATCCCTTGGGATTTATGTTTATCTTGTTTTTATCAGGTACTTTGATGTTGTCGACTTTTCACACACTGAGTTTTGCATTTTAGCTGAGATCGAGCCACACAAATTGTAATTTATATATAGGTAATTAATATTAGTACTAGCGCATACCCGCGAAAAATCGCCGGATATTATAATGATCGTAGATTGATGTTAGCTAGAAAAATCACTGACTTTACTTGTCAAGATTAAACTTAAAAAATTTAAACTAAAGAAATACACATTTCAAATATATAGAATTTAAAAAATCAAGAGTGTGCAGTTCACACGCGGTAGAAATGAAACCTTCAGAAAACTAAATTAGATATGAGTGGGGAGGCTACGAAGCACCGCACAAAGACGAGACCAATAGGGTACAGGAGACAGGAGACCGATTTGTCTCATTCTCTCGCAGGCAAAATCCTATAGATGTTTGTCTCTTTTTAGTGTGCCTTTTTTCGTTCCATCGAAATTCAAATCAAAACGGTGAAAATGAAGTTTTCACTTCAAAAAACATGGTAAAAAATATTATAATAGGTAGGTAGGTAGGTACTTTCTCGCTTGTTTGAATTCTTGACACATCAGTTCCAATTTTGAAATTGATAATATAATTTAGATAATTTTTTGCCAAAATATTTTATTATATATAAAAAAAACTTAAATAATAATAATATAAATCAGACACTAAGACAGACCAAACTTCAACGATTTTAAGGTGATGCACTACTAAGCAATGCAAAATCATGTAATTTTGATTAGTGCAAGAAGAAGGGATTTGGTAATGTGAGCTAGCTGTGAAATAAGGATTTTAACTTTATTATTTATTTATGAAAGGGGAGATTTTCTGAAGATATAGCTTTGACACACGTTCTGAATAATTCCGTTGTGACTTGTGCGTGAGCAGAATATATTTTTTTAACTTCACGTGCCAGGTCATAATAATGCATACAAATGTAGTTGTGCGAATAATCCTTACTGCATTGTATTTCAAAGACATAGCTTTCATATTATTTCGTACAAATATATTTAATAGTAGGTACAACTAATAGAAAATTATGCGTATCGTACCCATGGAACCAGTTTTACTTTTTATTACAAGATCAATAAATAAGTAAATAACATTATGTTATATGTATAACCCCAAACTTTACCAAATCCGTCAAAAACACAAATTGTTTAGTTTTGTTTAATTTACCCGAAACGCGGTATTATGCCTCTCTCCTCCGACCTCACAGGTAGGGTGGAGAAAGGTCCTTCAAGCGTAGACTCCTGACCGCGACCACAACAAGAGGAAATGCGAGGAAGAGGGGCAGAGAGGGGAAAATAAGAGCAATCAGTTTCTTTTGTCAGAACTCATTTTGTTCTTCAACCCTGGCGAGCACCGAACTTGACCCGGATCAGAACAATTCATGGATTGAGTGCGTTAACTCCCCCGTGAAAAAATATAAAGGTAAGATTTAAATATTTAATATCATTTTTCTGGTTTTAAATCTACAAGTGCAAAAATGCTAGGTACCTACAAAAAAATTTCAATTTAATTTCCGACATATTTAACATAACTTTAAATTCTTTAAAGAAAGACAAAAGATTACGAATAACCTAGCAATATTTGAATTCATACTAGTTCCATCATTGTAAGCGGAAAATGTTGCTTGTGCAATGATGGGGGGGCTTGTATAGCTAGCCAAGGATTAAGCCTGTGAATGTCAACAAGTCCTGCTAAGCCAATTAATTCTCATATTTACCTACTCTGTTTACCTAATCAGATGATACATCGATCGTCCAGTTGATTAGTCGGACATCTCCGAAAAATCGAAATTTGAGATGATAATTTTATAATTTTTGGATGATTTCTATAGCGCCATTTTTGTGAGAAAATCACCTCAAGGACGCTTTAGAAATTCAAGTTGAGTATGCAGTTATATGTAAAAGTTTACCCTCTATCTGGTACAATACTCAGATTACTCAGAAACATCACCAAATCAATTGTTCTGCAGAAAAAAAAACTTATAGCGAATTAAATAAAATGTTGATGTTGTCTGGGTCTGTACTAGGATATTTCAAAACGTCATACGTAATGATTCACATCAATAACATTATTTCTAGAAAATTAATCGGTTATGACAACACTGAGTTCTAAGCACACAACTTTCGTTTGAAACAATAGCGTTCGTGGAAAATTCTATACCTCCGTAACGGGAATCCACTCAGCCTAGGTATGGTACTACTTCGTTTCAACTTCAAACAATAAACGCGTCAAGTGTTTGTTGAAGTTGTGATGCGAAGAGTCTTATCGATTAACCCTCAGAATGCCAGGAATCGAATAATCGTGGTTTGTAAACAACGATACGAAATATGTCAACAACGACGTTGTGATATTTTTTACAGGGGGTAATAGATTTTTTTAACTAGCGGGCTTCATGCATAATGCATACTTTTTAAAAATTAGATGCAGACAGTAGTTTTCCTCGTATTTTGTCGAGGGACAAAATATTTCCGTTTTACAATAAAATTAAAATAAATAAAATTAATGTATCCGAAAATTAGAAACTGTTTTGGAAAGCATTGCAAATGCACTATAAACGTTATCGTCAACTCATTTTTTTGGTGGTTCCTGTAAAAATTATTAATAAAAAGTTCTCAAATTTTAATAATTTTTATTTCAAATTGCGGTCGGAAACTTTGGATTCATAAAGCTGTGCAGATTATTTTGCGCTTAATTTTTAGATTTGAAAATAAAGCGTGGTATTTTCTCTTTCTAACACAGTTTAGATCATATTTCTAATCATGATAGTAAGGGAGACACAATGATTTCAATGAGACGTGTATGAGTTATTCCGAAAACCAAACCAATAGACTTGACGGGTTAAAGGTCAAGTATGTAAAATTTTATCAAAAAGTAACAATTCTGTTTTATCATTTCTCCAGAAATGAAAAATTAACCTTTTCGGGAACACGGATACGTCTACAATATATTTGTTTTCCACATATAAAGGGTGATTCTGTTAAGTCTTTATCTTTAACATCTTTCGTGTTAAGTCAGCGTTACGAGAAAATACAAAAAGGCAAAATCCTTCGGATGCTAGAAGGCGTCCGTCGTGCATTCGGCTGTCAAATTTCTGTGATTTTCTATCACTTTCAATGCCTTGTTTATTTATGCCTGTCGTTTGTTGATGTCAGTTGGTGTGGATTAATACCCTACTTAAAAATACGAATTACTATTTATTGATTATTATAACTACTTACATAAAAGCCTAATAGGTGTTCATATTTATACCAAGTCAGTGGACATCTTCAATTTATCTTTAAACAAATATAAAATATTGTTACTGAGGCAGTTCAGTTATGTTAAATAAATACTGTATATTTCTAACTATTCGTATGTAAAAGCCCCGAAAAATGGCGTTTATTAAAATATAAATAAATTACTATACGTTTGTAGTGTTATTTTGATGCTTTGTACGCGATTACATTCGATTCGCAAATATTCCCGCGACTAACATCCATTAACGATGCAACCGCACCGTTATCTCCGGCATTAGCATAACAACTCTTAAGAGTTGGTGTCTTAACACAAGTGCAGTATTTAGCTCATTACCGCGATACGGAATACCGCATTTAATAAAACTGTCAAAATGTGTCGCACACGACCGATTTAACACGCGTTAGGCTGTCGCAAGACACATAATCATCCAGATAGGAAAATGTGTTTGTTTTCGAAACACGGACACGCCCACAATGTACTTATTTTTCACATCTGTTTACCGCCAAATAATAATAAATTCATGAGTTTGCAGACCCACCAACATAGTTCATTAAAAATATATATATTTTACATCATATAGATCATAATCGGAGGGGTGGGTCACTGTTAAAGCTCGACATCTTAAGGGTTAACACGCGATAAGGGAAAAAGCATTTGTTAAGTTCAGTTCACAAAACTCTTATCATAGAAGTAGAGCAATTCAACACTCTACTAAGACTGGAGAACAAAATAAACAAGGCGATACTAAAATTATGTGATATCAATTCTGAGCTGCGAACTGAAACACTTCGAAGCGTCATAAATTCTTTCAAATGGGAACGTATCACGTTTCGAATCATTTTAATAATAATTTTACATTGCTTTAAAGGGTGACCGGCCAACTCGGAATGAAACCAAAGAACCATCTCAGATAAGTCATTTAGAGTGATAAAAAAATATAAATAAAAAATTGGTTAAATAGGTTAAGTTAGGTTAGGGTTATCGGCTAATTTAAAATTATTTATTTATCACTCTAAATGGCTTATCTGAGATGATTCTGAGTTGGTTTCATTCCGAGTTGGCATGGAACCGCTTTAAAGATATCAATTTTGTTTAGTTTAGAGATTGAAAATTGTATTTCTAATAATAAAATTCAGAAGCGTTTTTCATCCCCTTTCAAAAACAGTTTCTCGTTTTTGGATAAGTTCAGAAATGATCCATCTATTTGGATTTTATTGTAAAGCGAAAAATTATTTGACCTTCTGATAAAATGTGCCCGAGGGCTGAGGGTTAATTACTTTAAAAGTGCAAAACAGGAGCAGAATTTTAAAAGTGATTCGTAAAATACATTAAGCTTTGATCTTAAAAATATTCGAATGAAAGCCCAAAAGTGCCCAGAGCTAAGTACATCTCTAAATCATAGGTTCTCAAGGTGGGCGATGACGCCCCCTTGTGGGCGTTTGAGACTTTCAGTAAAAGACCCAGAAAAAATTAGGGACGTTGAGATGGCACAGTGAGGATGTGGGCAAGTAAAAAAAAATTGGTCTAAAAAAAACAAAAGAACAAGCTAATCACGTACTAATAAAGCAAAGTAAACTTTAATATTGGTTAATTTTTGTTATTGTATGTATTGTAATCATTTTTTCATGTGTGCGAAAATTCACATATTTCGGTAGATCGGGAAATGGACGAACGTTGAACTGAAAGATTCCATTATATTCAGATCTACATTAAATTGGATGATATGAAAGTTTTTATAAAAAATATTCTCAAAGTGGGCGGTGGGCAAAATAAGGTTGAGAACCTATGCTTTAAATCTAAATGAATCTGAAAAATCCATGATCATTTTTGGGGTCTGCATCAGATATCTTTCGAAATAAATATGTAAACTAAGGGTTATGCTGGCACACTAGGGTTCTTGCCTTCCCGACAATCCCGACCGATACGCCTGGACTGAGAGCGATTGCGGGTAGAAAGGTTGGGTCAAGTGCGTCTACCTGCTACGTAATTATGCTACAACTAAAGGGGTACTTTCCAACAAGTAAAGCGGCTTTGTAAGATTGAATTATTTGTTTTGTTTATTGTATCGAAATGAGGTGTTTGACCCCACTGTGCGACGTAGTGGTTAATAACAATTAGTGACTTTCTTCCAAATTCTGAAAGCAAAGGGATCATCACAGGGTTAGGTGCTGAACCAAAATTCATTAAGGTTCTAAGTCACGTCAAACTTCTTACTTAATTATCTTTTAATGTTGTTCGGGAAAGAAGTAACCGAATAACACAAAACACGCGAACCATACTAACTATTCTGGATTCCAAGACTTCTAAATCTATTCGTGGAACCACCAGAGTCTAAAGTGTGAATGATTGATGATAGTTTTAGCAAGACTGTGTAGTGCATCACTCCAGTAATCCATTCTCAAAGGTGTCTTGTCTAACGACTGTCATAGTGTCTAATGAGCGTTTTACGCGATGATTTTTTTCGACCAGTTTCCATGGGTCATTTTTCATTTGGATTCGGGATGAAAAACAGACAGACGTCGTAATTTTTCAAGTTACTTATGTATTTTGTTTATTACTGATTACCTACTAGATATATGATACGATACGATACGATTGTACCACCCCAGCCAGGAGCACTCCTGTCCCGGGAGGACCGGTACATCAGGGGGCACTGATTCGTTAGGACTAGGAACACATGCTCTGAGGATAGGAAGGAGGTTGGAGTTTAATCGACCGGTATACATGGCAACCTAATAAGCCAATATTGGAATTTACGAAGGGCAGAAATAAAGGAATGGATTGAGCGTTATATATATTTTTTTTTTCCCCTTTCTTTATTTCTTTCTTCTTCTTGCCTCTTCTCGTCTCCTCTAAGATCTTCTTGTTTCTTCTTGGATCTTCTTGACTATTCTTGGCTCTTCTTGGCATTCCTCGTCTCTTCTTGCTTTTTCTTATTTCTTCTTGTCTCTTTTGGGATCTCTCTCGGATTGTTTCTTCTTGCTTTTTCTTGAAATTCTCGTCTCTTCTGGCCTCTGCTTGTCTTGTCTTGTATATGATTATAGTGATTATCTCTTTTAGAATGTTCTCGTCTTTTTTGCTTCTTGATTGGGGTTCTTGTCTCTTCTTGCCTTTTCTTGAAGCCTCTCGTCCCTTTTCGGCTCTGCTTCCTACTTGTCTCTTATCGTCTAAAATTGGCTTCTTCTTGGATTTTCTTAACTCAACTTTATTTTTATTGCATCTTCTTTCAAATTCTCACCTACTAAGAAGAAATACTAAGATAAATTTAGTAAGATATTTATATACTTTTTTTTTCAATTTGATTGGGTATATTGGCCTTAAATCCAGAATTAAGATTTCTATGCAAGAAGCCGCACAGCCGTTAAACTTTTGTTGGAAGACAGGAACTGTATGCAAGGAAAACAACATTATGGTAATATTATTGAGGGGGCATGTTGTCGAGAGGGTTAAATCTAATTTTAGCTTAAAAAAAGCTTATTGAACACTTTCAAAACTGGGAACCGCTCGTCTAATACCAGGGATAATTATAGACTTCTAAAGCTAAAATATTGTTTTTTCAATTAGTTTTATGTCTGCTGTCTACCAACGGGTGCGGTTTGACCCGAGGTTGCTAAGTGGAGTGCTTGTTGAATGACAACTTGTAGTGTAGAGGGTTGAGTAGCACTCAGGAACCATTACTTTAAAGTAGCAAAGCACAATGACAGGAGGATTTTAAGAACCTTAACTGGACCGCGTTATGCACAAACCATTTAACCCACAAATTGGCAAGTTGAGATAATCGTATCTGAATGTTGGCAGAATTTAAAAAAAATGTTAAATGGTAGAAAAATCATATTTTTTAATGTTGCGTGGGAAGGTAGTGGGGAGAAGGAGATGAGGAAAATGAAGTTGGGGAAGTAACTAGATATTCAGATCTAGTCACAAAACACAGCTAAAGCCATTTAAAGCAATGGTGGTCTCGGGCGATAATGAGAGTATCTTCCACTCTGGAACATGCCACAAACATACCACATATTATTTTATATAATTAAATTGAGAAATAGCACAAATCCATCAAATAAAAATTATTTGCGCACGCCGGGATTTGGACCCGCGACCTCCGGATCGCTAGTCCAGAGCTTTTCCCCTCGACCACGGAGGCCGTCAGATGTGACGATCTCATTAAAATAATTTTAAAAACGATATTTTTTTCAAAGTATGATTTCTGTGGTTTGGATGTTTTCAATGAAACTGTTTAGTTTTCTTCCATTTCGAAGTCATTAAATTCACGCATTAAAATATTTTTTATGTGAAAAATGCTGAACGCTATCAACCCACACGCACGTTTATAAATTAAAATGTTTGTTTTGGGTGTCTTCAATAAATAAAAATATCAATACGTATTGATCAAAAAGCAATTTTTTGCAAATTGTGGGTTGGATATTTTCTGCAAATTATTGTGGTCCCATTGGCACGTAGAAAAAAAGGGGTTAGGGGTCGAATTAATTACGCGAGCTGCTTTTTTTTTTTTCAATTTTACCCCCCCCCCCCCCTTGGTGAGATTAAGTGATATTTTGTGGGACCCCCCTATCCCTCACGTGAGACTCACACTACACTTATTAAATGACTATATTTATTTTCATAAAAATAATAGCCATTAGATTTTTTCAGCCGGCAAAATGGGACACTTCAAAAGAAGTGAAACATTTTTTTTTTGATTTGATGAGATTTTACTGGACCCCCCCCCCCCCCCCCCCCATTTTGAGCTCACGTAATTAATGATGCCCCCTTAGAAAGAGAAAAAAAGAGAAACTATGCAAAGCAAGCCTATGGTGAAAGTTGGAAGATTAGAAGGGTTATTGATATAAGCAAATGAAAATGATGAAGAGATATTTGCTGAAAGAAATGGTAAAATATTCAATACAAATATTGACTAAAGTATAAATACGTCTTATATCAAGGCTAACGTTTGAAATATAATCTATTTACTTATTCGTGTAGTATGATTAAGGTGCTGGAAAACGTGCCTCTTTGATGGCACTGAAGATTTAAGTGCTTAGGTGGATAAATTGTGAAAATATACAATAAGGTAGGAGGCACGATCCTAAACGGAGCCACTTTCTATTGAGAGAGTGAATTATTTAAATCAGAGATCAAACTGCCCGGAAAAATAAAATTTAAGACAATTGTTATTCAAATTTCGATTACTTCTGTTAAATAATGGTGTACACATAGTTATTTATTTTCATTAAATTAAAATGATGACACATAGCGAATTTTCGATTATTGAAGAAATATTTTTATTTTATTTATATTGTACCATACAGCCCACGTCAGCCAGCGTCAACATTAAAAAAAATTACAAATAAATAACGAAGATTAATATATAACGATTAAATATCAACCGTTCAATAACGGTGTATGACAGTATGAAAGAATTGAACAATTCGTTTGAAAATAACAATAGCAATAACAGAAAAGAGATAATAAAGTTTTGGTCAAGTAAAAATAAAAGATTCGAGAAATTTTGCAAACATATATTTTTTTAATTAGCTCCACACAGAAAGCCCTGAGGGAAAAAATCCCTCAGGGCCTAAGTCATCTTTGGGAATGTTTTGTGGAGGGTCTCTCTTTAGGGTAAAGAAGGTGGGGAAGTTGTGGGAAGGAAAAAGGTATGTAGGGTGGGAAGAAATCTAGGGGTCAATGTGTCCAGAAGTAACGGACATATGATGCCATTCCTCCCACTGCCGTGCAAGGCGATGGGTCGAGAATCCGGCTGGAGAGGTCTAGGTTAGGTGGCCCTCAACCAATCTCTTCCGATCCACGATGCCACGCACGAGGTAGGCAAACGCGTTGGCCGTAAAGACATGGACAAACCTCACCCCAGAAATCCAGTACCCTGCTAAGTCACCAAATGCAGCGAACCACTTGGAGTGACCTATGGCAGGGATGTTGGTTCTTCAATACGTACGCGGAGGCAGTCCTGGATTTGTCAATAGGCCTTACAGGCCGCGGCCTAGGGGCGGCAGAGTGCAAGGGGCGGCGCTCGCTCGCTTTGGTAAACCGTTAAGTTTGTGTACGATTATAAACAAAAACAAGTCACTGTGGATAGATAGAATTTTCTATCTAAAAAAGTCCTTTCGACCCCCAGTGGTCCTGCACGTGATGTTCAATACCCGACAGTCCCGTACTGGACCGATGATTATGATGCGAATATTTCACAATAAAATGCTTTGGCAGTGGGCTACCTTTATTTGGTTTCTAATCATATTTTGGAAAGACTAAATAAAGAGTGCTCAAATTCAAAACATCTGTTGATGTACTAACGGTATCTGATCTTTATGGATCTCTTCTTGAGTTTATTATAGCAGAGCGAGAAAACTTTGATTATTGCGAAGAAAGTGCAATTGAAATGAGCGCATTTAAGGCGACATTTAGGGCGACATTAAGAGTAAGAGAACCCTAAGAGAAAAACTTCTTAGACGAAACATCAAATGAGGAAATTGAAACAACTCCTGGCTGAGAGCTGAATTAGAGAGATGGCAAATTGTGTATTGAAAGAAATAATTTTAGTTTTAACAGGAATTGGTGGACTTTCAACATGAAGAGTCACAAAAAAAGCTCAGTCTCTTGTGCAATATTATACAATTTTATAAGTAAAATTTACAAAATTTTAAGAAACCCCCGACACAAAAAAGGCTGATAACCTTGAATTGCCTTATCAGATTTTCATGAATTGTAGCTAAGAACCATCTCTATTACGTTAGCTTTCAAATAAATAAAAATGCATCACAATCGGTCCATTCGTTTAGGAGTTACGATGCCACAGACAGACAGAAAGACAGACAGACACACAGACACGTCAAACTTATAACACCGCTCCTTGCGTCGGGGGTTAAAAAACAGTCAGAAATGATTAATCTTTAAATTAATTTTAGAAACAATCTCTGTGCAACGTTTACCAGAACTTGGATATAGCTCTCCGCGTCGCACTTTGCACTCCGGCCACAAATTGTTCTAAAGGTCTTCATTGTCGCAAGAAAAACTTTACTATTTGGCTCTTCTATGCGTAGAAGCAGACTTAGGTATTCTAGTCTAGAGGCATGAATTGTAGGTGTTTTTTCAGGTGCAACAAAAAAAAACCATAACATTTTTACCAACTTCTATTTGATGAAATATTTATTAAACATTGAAGAATTTATTAAAAAGAGTCTCAAAAAAATGGCGCGCCCTGGTTGACACGATTGCAGCCCTCCCAGTAATCTAAAAAAAAATTGATTCTTAATTCAAACATATGCGGCTATAGCCCGAATTAAGGAAAAGAAAAAAAAAATTCGCAAAACGGCGGCTGTCTGAAATAAAAAAGACGTTTTCGTACCAGTTTTTTTGATTTTCCAAATTTTTTAAAAATAGTAAAAATTGAAATTTTGTTATAGTTTTAGTTCCCGCCATAGAGGAATGTATAGAAAAGGTTCACACCAATTTTCAAGTAAATTGGTTTAGTAGAACTTGAGATATCGCGTCAACCGCCTCGAAAAAAGCGGTTTGGAGAAAAATGGGTTTAAAATTTTGTTCTATTTAGATTTTGGTTAGATTCCGTCTAAACCGCGACATTAAAATGGTTATAACTTTTAAAATAATGCGAATTTCGAAAAATCCTTTAAAGGAGATATTTTTGAATATTTAAACTTTGGAAATACCTATGAAGAAAAATAATTTTTATTTTTTTTTTTCTAGACTAGAATACCCCCTTAATGAATATTTTAAACTGTGGAGCTATTATAGATGATTTTGTCAAATAAAAATCCCGTAAAAAAATTGTAATTCTTTTTGTATGTTTATGAATGTAATTTTTTTGATTTGTAACCTTGTAGAGTAAGTTAATGTTTTTAACACTAAGAAATTGCAAAATAAAAATCATTTTCCGAAACCGATACTTTAAAAACTTTGGGAAAAGCATAAAAAATATGTTCCGGCTCGTTCTACCACAAAAGAGAACTACTGAGAACTACTGAGAACTACTGAGAACTACCGAGAATGGTCGTTAGTTGAAATATAGATTTACAAAGAGTACTTATATATTCATGTTACACTTTTAGTTTATGACTAATTTATTCGTTTATTTCATTTTTGAATACCTACTTAACCTACATTTGAATATTTATTTTTAAAATTGTGTGTACCTAAAAGCCTACAAGTGAATGATTATGATAGGTGGCAACTTCTAAGAATGAGGAAGGGGCGGCCAAATGAAGTGGCCTATACGTATAAAAAGTGTAAATCCGGCCCTGCGCGGAGGTACCCATATCCGCCTCCCAAATTGAGAATTCTGGGGGCTATCGATAATTATATTGGTGGATGTTATAATATTTAATCGACACAAAAGGTTGGGAGATAATTAAGTTGACTCATTTTTAATGAATACACCTAGAAAGTTTCGGGGTTTCTTAGTGGACGGTAAATAGTATTGATTTTGATTCAGAATTTAGAATTTATTTAAAATAATTACTAAATAATTTTGAATGGTTTTTTTTTCTAATTACAAAACAGCAAAGGAAAACTCAATAGCCAATTAACATATTTTGTGGCATAAACAACTTTACAGATAAAGGTGTCCTTTAGTCAAGATGACACTTGGGTTCAATTTCACATAATATCTGTTCTTAGTTAAAGATGTGTGCATTGCGTTCAATAGAACACGGATCCATTAACTGTCGGTTTTCTCGCACATCAAAAGGCACCTATCGACGTTTTGAGCAAACAACATTGGTTCACTCAAAACAACAATTGTCAGCGTGCACTCCTGATGACGGCCGTGTTTGGTTTTTCCTATCACGTAACACTATGGAGATAATAATTATAATTGTGGCTAAATAAGCGCTAGAAATCCACGATAATAATTTATTTAATGCAAATAACGAAGCCTCATTTGGGTGGTAGTCATAATAGTCTACTAGTATTAAGGCCAATTCCCGTGGTCTTCCAGGATTTTGGTTAGGTGCCGGTTTTCAGTATCCAAATACCCGCCAAAACAGAAGTTTAGACTTGAAAAGTAAAGAGCTAAAAAATAAATCACGAAAAAAACTGTGTCTCGTCGGCTCAGATATGGATATAAATGGTGTTTTATCTAGAGTGAAATCTTCCACGCGAGTAAAAGATTTTATATCACAGTTTTAAAATAGTCCACCGGGTGTAAGATGTCAGCAAGTCGTATAAACCTAAAATTGAATGCAGTAGAAAGAGTATTAACGAAGAAAGCAAACACTTTGTGGCCTGACATTGTACAGAATGAAACAAGTTCTTTGTTTAAAACCACTTAATTTTATTTATATTCGTCGACCGGTTTCCTTTGAACTCAACCTTCTTCAGGACAATAAACATATAAATATACGAGTATGTTTCATTCTGAAAGAGTTTTACTTTGCTCCTAAAGGGGTAACATTGTACATTATGAGGTAACTTTTCCCCGATACAGGGTAACTTTGCCCCATTAAAAAATAAGGTTAAATACAAATAACCATGCTTTTAACTTTTTTTTTATTACTTTGCTCTTGTATAAAAAGTACCTGAATAAAATGCAAGGGATTTGCGACGGGGGCAAAGTTCTCTTTAGAAGAACTTATTGTAATTTTCCTCACTTTCCAACGATTTTACAGGATTTCAATTGAGAAATACATGTAGTAAACTCTGTAATAATACTTTCCGAAATAAATTGGAAAAAATTATATGTATATCTATTTTCAAAGTTTTTTGGAGCCTAATTTTTCGTTTAATTTTGGTTAATTTTCTTTTGGTTTGACCGAGGATCGGCCCTTCCTCCCCAGGGACTGGATTCAACACCGCTAACACCTAAGCCAAATCCTAGCTGGCCAGTACCGACATTTATTTTGTAAATTGAAATAACACAATAATTTTGTTTGTAACCACGATTTATTTTCCACTACCGACCGGTTTCGCTTTACATAAGCATCATCAGGGCATATAGAAATTAAACTGGTTCATTCATAATCAGTTTAATTTCTACATGCCCTTTATGATGCTTATGTAAAGCGAAACCGGTCGGTAGTGGAAAAATAAATCGTGGTTATAAACAAAATTATTGTGTTATTTCAATTTATAATGTCAAACCACAAAGTTACTGCTTTCTTTCAAAAAAAAATATTATTTTGTATATTATTTGTAAATGTTTTAATATGAATGAAAATGCGTGTGTGCGTGCATGAGTGCCACAACAGAAAGCATTGTCATCGACAACTAGTCTATCTGCCGAGTTTAAGCTCGAATATCGATGTCGGGAAGTTGGTTAATTTCCACTTCCAAGATTCCATTTAATTTATTCAATCATATAACCAAATCGAAATTCAGATGTATTAACAAAATGGAAAAAATTCCATGTATATAAAATATGACGTTCTCCAAACGTGGAGCAAAGTAAGACACTTTTACAAAGACATTATCTCATCAAGTTGGTTGGAATCAAGGGACCATTCCCCCCCAATATCCCGCGGGCCATCCATCATCGCTGTGATATGTGAACAGATGTGGGAGGTCTCCAATTTAGAATTTGTTACACTTCGGATGCTGGGATAACTGACTAATGGCTTTAATAGAAAAATAAAAATAATTTTACGCTAGTTGTCATAAAAAAATGTACTGCATTGGATGTAAAAGCTCTCTGGAAGTTTTGAGTTGAGTTCATTCTAAGTTGGCATGGAACCAATCATTATATATTATATTTTGCGATGGAAACAAAACCAGTTATTTGTAGTGTAGAAAAAAACATTTCAAATTGTGAAATTTTTAGAACAATGCAACTATTTTCAGCTCGAACCATAATTTTAAACATGAGCTGTGGATCTTTGAAACATTCACTTGAAACATTGACATGCTTGGTGTAACTCTAAGTGACCAGCTCAGGTACGGGGGCTCCTTCTAAGCCAGAGTTAAGTTAGCCTCTCAAAAACTTGGCGTACTGTACAGGGCCCGCAGACACTATAATAGTACACAACTGCTAACCCTGTACAAATCGTAAGTGCGCCCCACGGTTGAATTTGGCAGCCACTTCTGGTCTGGAGCCCCAAAATACCTGAAAAAACCCTCGACTGTGCAGAAACGGGTGGTCCGTTTGATAGATTCTCCTAACATAACAAACGGATTGCAATCTTTAAAGCACAGGCGTCGGGTGGGAATGCTGTCCTTGTTCTACCGGTATTACAATGGAAGATGCTCCGAGGAACTAGCGTCATTGATCCCCTCGGCACCGGGGCATAGTCGGGGAACACGCCAAACACGCGCCCAACATTTGTACACGGTTGACATTAGTCACATGAGAACAGGTCGTTTCTGCGACTCGTTCTTGAGTTCAACACCTCGACTGTGGAAAGATTTTCCGGCCTCTGTGTTTCCTCCCTCCTGCAACGTGGGTCGCTTCAAGACTTATGTTCACTCCTTCCTCTCCTCAAAATCACCCTCCACTAGAATCTTCAAAGATGACATAGGCCCTGAGGAAAATTATTTTCCTCAGGGCCTCCCGTGTGGAGTTAATGTAAAAAAATGAGTCCTAACTGCTCCTAACCGCCTGGAGCAAGTGCGACTATGGCAATCCCTATTAGGGTAAGTTGTGAGGCTGAACGTAGTGCGAAGGGGAAAGTTATGGAGAAGAGCAAGCTGGAGAAGTACCTGGCTATTCAGATCTAGTCGCTAATTTCAAGCAATGTTGCGATTTTGAATAGTGGATTGTTTCATGTTTACATTTTTTTCAAAATGAGTGTTGAAATCTGGAGCGAAACCGGATTGTAAAATTATTATTATTTTACAGCTGGTTTTCTATAACATCACCCGCATGTTGATCGTGGCTAATGTTGAATGAGAGTTATTAATTTCCGAAAATTTTGGTAGTCTATAATAATTCAGTCAATATTTTATTGATTTCAACATTGATCGTGTGCGGGCGGCCCTAAGAACATTATTTTTAAAAGAGTGGTGAATTTAGGCCCAACCTCAGCCATAAAAAAATAATTCTAGGCCCAATTTAAATCCGACAAGCAAGATTAAAAAATGCGCCACGGAGAGAAATGAAAAGAAAAAATACTTGAAGAGAAAAAAGCGAGCAAGACTGTAAGGTTATGAAATGGTAAGAATAATTTGAATGGGATGTAATTGTACATTCTTCTTAAAGGTCAAAAGGTTACAAAAGGATGAAAGTGGAGCAAAGGCAACTCGAGATCCGAATTAATTGAAGTAGAAATATTAAAACGGGAAATACAGAGTTATAAGTTGTAAGAAGCCAAACTTTTTATTACGTACTGAATGAAGTAGACATGCAATCTTTAATAATTCGAGACATACGTTATTTTTTGATAAGAGAAACTAGAATTTGTAATATATTTGACCCGTGTCGGACGCGAGAGATACGAACAGATAAAAAAAACTATACGAATAGTTGTTAAAAAGTCATTGATCTGCTAGAGCGGAGCTTACATAATATTTTTGTTTTAAATACCCGCATGTGTCTGAATAAAAGTCTGCGCTTTGATAATAATAAAAATATTTTAATGATGTATAGCGCCGTTTCTGCGAAAAATCATATCAAGGGCGCTGTATAAATTAATATAATATATTTCTACAATTCTCTATCTTATTCCAAGTTGGTTATTGGTTCCATATTAAAGTCCTATTCTATATATCATTTATGTATCTTTTATTAAGTACATTTTTAAACATGTAAAATACTTCGTATACGCGGATGATACTGCATTGGTAATTTCACGCAGTGATTTGCAATTATGTATTGAACTCTTACAGAAAGATTACATTGAACTTTTGAAATGGTCTCATGACTCTGGTTTACTCATAAATGCAAAAAAAAACTAAATTGTTACATATAAGATCACCCAATGCCAAGGCAAATATTATTACACCTGAAATAAAAACAGATACTTCAGATTGCTTACACGTCGGTATCTCTGCTTTGTGTACATGTGAAAATGTTGAACTAGTCAAAGAATATGTTTATTTAGGTGTAATTATTGATTGCTTTTTCAAATGGGATTTACAAATAAATAAAGTCTGTGAACGACTCAGATCTGTTAGCAGATTATATAAATTAAAATTTTATGTTCCAATTTGCACACTTCGAATAATTTATTTATCATTAGCTGAATCTATTATAAGATATGGAATTACAGCTTGGGGACTTTCCTGTAAAACAAATGTAAATCGTGTTCAATCAGTTCAAAATTCATTAGTTCAATTATTAGCTCATAAAAGTTTATATGAACAAAGGCATAATGTTCCGTACTTTTACCAAAATCTCAAAATTCTCTCAGTAAGAACAATTCTGTGGTATAAAATTATATTTCCGCATATGAATAGCCCCATATACAAAAATAAACTGGACCACACTTACAATACTCGTTTTACGTTAAATGAAGGACTAATTGTACCTAAGCATTTAAACAAATATGGACAAAGAACGCTGGACTATATGATACCTAATAGCTTAAATATGTTACCTGCCGAAATTAAAAAATGTACAAATGGTAAAACAAATATTTTGTTGAGAAATCGGCTTGCCGAAAGAAAAAAATTGTATTAGACTAAGACAAAAATTCTAACTGCATTTAATTATGTAAAAATTATTATTATATATATCACTGCATTTAATTATGTAAAAATTATTATTATATATATCTCCAAAGTAAAAGTACCCATTGACAAACTGCTAAAAAGTAGTTTATTGGGACTTTTCTTTTTTCTGTATAATATTTTATGTCATATTGTATTACTTTGCATTTATAATAAATAAATTAAACCTTGAAAAAAAAATTACTAACTACTGACTGGATAAATTATTATAAATGCTTGTAGCTAACAAATTGCATCCATCGGTTTGTTAATCACTGATTTGAATAATGCATTTGATCAATGAACGTGATGCTTCGTTAAATTATACATATATAATTATTTATTTATATGCTGTACAGGCAGAAAATTTACAGGATCATACACAATTTGGGAAGCGGGTATGGGTGCCGTCGCGTCGGGAACCATTTATTGGATAACCAACACCTCTGCCATAGGTCACCCCAGGTGACTTTTCGTGACTTAGCAGGGGTGTCCGGGACAACTCACATTTCGTGACTTAGCAGGGGTGCTCGGGATCATGGGATGAGGTTTGTCCAGGTCTTGGCGGCCAATGCGTCTGCCTGCCTGCTGCATGGTGTGCAGGATCGAGAGACTGGTTGAGGGAGGTATTTTATCCTCTCCAGCCGGAATCTCTGTGATTGGAGGGATGTATTCATATATCCGTTTTGCCTGGATACACTGACCCCCCAGATTCCAACCCACCCCACATACATATTTCCTTTCCAGAACTTCCTCTCCTTCCTTTCCTTAAAAAATCATCTACACAGCACCCCCTAAGATGACATAGGGAAATTATTTTCCTCAGGGCCTCCTATGTGGAGCCAACGTACAAAAAAAAACTTGAGAGGTCACTTGATATTAACTAATAACTTTCATTAAATGATTTTCTTATTTCGATTGGCGGAAGTAATAGCAATATGTTATAGGTTTAAAAATAAAAATAAATCAATATATATAAAAGAATTTAAAACTAACCTTAAAAATTATACTGAAAACTTGAACTGAATCATGTCAAATAAAACCAATCATACACACAAGCCCTGCTTATTTATGGGGGTACATGAAATACATTTTTATATAACTAATTATGTATAAAATTTATTTGTAATATATGTATTCATATAAAATTTATTTGTAATATATGTATTTTTATGACTAATAAAAAAAAATAAAAAAATAGTAGATATTAAACTAGTAGTTGTATGAACAGTAAACCTCGCGTTCAAAGAAGCATGTTTCTAATTTTCTCTTATTCAATAAATCAAAACCAATTTTTTTTTCTGAAATCTGGAAATTTGGAAGTAAACTTAAATAAATACATAATTATAGACCAGATATTTTTAAAATTTCAAATTAAACAATATGTCAAAAGAAACGTCACTACGTCAGTGACGATAATTTTTTCTAACTTTTAATTTACATATTTTAATCCACATAATGTCAGGAATCACTGGTTAAAGTACGTCCCTTAACACTCTGTTTACTCTTTCATTTCGTGTGCTTTCCAATCTATGTTGTGTAAGTAAAAAAAAACGGACATTTTCTCAACGGGAGAGTGTGGAAATTTGCATTACATTGAAATAAATATGATCGTTTCAATATTAAATTTACTTATTTATTTATTTTAAATTTACGGCACAAAGTGCCATTTACAAGCTTGTGTATATTTAATTACAGTCAATAGAGTGCTTTTTACTATTACGTAAGTCACAAAGAAAAAAACAGCGAGTCACGTAGAATGTAGTTCGTGAACATTCGCAATCTCGATTTACTTTTTGCATTACGTGCTTTTATGTCGTTAAAATAAATATCAGAGTATAAACTTAAAAACAGAAATACGTTGAACAACGATAATTAAATTAGGCATAACTAAACAGAAGAAACGACTCGTGATGAAAAGTATTGCATGGTGGTCGAAATGACTGATTTCAAAATTCCCAGGTTTTGCAGAGTGGAATTAACCTTTTTGTCTGACAAAAGAGCCAAGATGATATCAGAAATATATATAAATATGGATTAAGCAGAGTTTGTGTTGAATTGGTTGGTGTTCCGTGCTTTCTACCTGTCGTTGGTTAAAGAAGGAGGTAGCGCAACACGGCAAAACACCCCAAAAACAAACACCAACTATTCATATCATTCATTCACCACTAGGGCGATTTCACCAAACTGCCAATACATACTTTCCGATATACCTACTCAAAACCTTTCCGTCCTGCATCCTGCATCAAAGCAAAAATAATTAGTTGTGAAAGAAACTGATCAGCATTTCTGTATTATGTTTGTAACATGACACGTGTTATTTATTGTGGGTACCTACTTTATACTGATATATAATATTTTTACATTACGTTACATTTACGTTAAAAATTGTTATTTTTTATGTGAACACCGCACAAAAGAGTCCCAACTGCTCTCAACCGTCTGGAGCCAGTGAGACTAAGGCATCCTCAATTGATGTATGTTGTGAGACTGAATACCTTCATAGGGAGGGGAGGTAGATGGGAAAGAGGAAGGTTGGAAAGCCCTATTCAAATCTGGTAACCAAACATAGCTAAAGCCATTTCAAGCAACATTTTAATTCTGAATGGTGGTCTTACACCATGGAATATTTTAGAATATCTTCCACTCTGGAACGTGCCGCAAAGATGCCTTATGTTATTTTAAAAAAATATATTTAATTGTAAAATAACACGGGCGAAATATGAACACGCAACCTCCGGTTTGCCAGTCGAGAACCTAACCCCCTCGACACAGAGGCCGTCAAATAAATCAATGTATACCAAAACTAGAAAGCAACCGCAGGAATTTGGCACAATTCCAGTTCCAGAAAGCTATTACAAAACAAATTAATTCCAGTTCGCCCGAAAAACAAACCTTTAGAATAATTCCAGAAACTTTAATTACATTTTAAGGGCGGCATCTTCGCCATCCGACGGTGACCAAATCAAGATAAATAATGGAAGAGCTATCAGCAGCAGAAGTTGCCAATTTATTGGGAGAAAGTAGAAAGAGGCTGGAAGAGAATGGAAGGCCGCAGTACAATAGGAACTTTCAAGCGAGAGCCATTTCGCATCTGGCCATCTGAAGGCACTCCCAATTGACAAAGAAAAGCAATTAATCTAAACAAAAGGGCTCCAAGAAACACTGATCAAAATTAAATGTCAAAACCTTACCGAAATATCGCGAACAACAATATTTATTGGTTTCGAAGAATCGGTACAGTAAAACATAATGAATTTTTATATATTTTTTGAAAAACATAGTTTCAAAGTAGACTAAAGTGATTTGGAAATGTAAGTGTGCTAACGACTGTACGAAATACCAACTAACAAAACATCAGAAAAATAAAATTACCTTCAAAAGAACTATTATTTTTTAAAGGAACTAAGGGGCCATCCATAAATTACGTCACACCTTAAGGGGGGGGGTGGGGGGTGCAGAGAAGTGTGACATTGTGTGACAAGGCGCACGGGGGGGGGGTCATCAGCTTTGTGATGTCACATGCAGTTAGGCTTACTGGATGACAGGAATTTTCCTGCCATGTCCAACTGATTGTACGAATTTTCAAAACGAAAGAATTCAACAATGAAACCCCGTGTTCTTTCGTACATATTCTCGCGAGTTTGTAATAAAACCAGACCGAATTCACAAATTCGAATTCACAAAAATATGTCCGTATCCCAAAGAGCCTCTCCCCGTAGAGATTGCATTTGACACAAAAATATCCCATATCCCATCTCGCCCCCTCCGTTGAAATAAATATGACAAAAATTTCAAAATACTACAAGCTATTTTGCAATGTCACGCTAGGGGGGAGGGGGTCTCACAAATGTGACAGCTTGTGACAAGGACGGGGGGGGGGGTCAAAAAATCATAAAATTCGTATGACGTAATTTATGGATGGCCCCTAAAGGCAAAAATGCACAAACACAATGTTTTACACGTTAAACAATAAATTCTTTAAAACAATAACAATGAACGCGGTCGATTGTTCGATTGATTGAACAGATTGGCTACCAAGGACACAAGATAGCTCAACAAATTGGTTCAAACGAGTTCAACTGCAATGTCAATAAGAATCAACACTCTACTTATAGATGCAAAAATGATGTTTTTTTATGTATTATATAATATCTTTATCGTCTTTAAATGACCGTCATTTTTTTACCCACCCATTTATGGACCGTTTTTGCCTCAAACTTACCCGTACCGCCGTAATCAGCGTCCAGATTGACAGATCCTAGTAGTTTGGTACTTGTCTTTGATACTTGCCTAAAAATATATCCTAATCACAGTTTTCCTTATCGGATTAACATTTTTTGAAGCCACACCATAATCTGTACCTTATCGAGAGACGAATCACAATTAGGGAGATAAATTCTAATCAAATCCTTGTACTGTTTACCGCCCATCATAAAATTTTCTTTTTCTTTCCTAAATATGTTAATTAGGTATCATATATTTTTAAATACATACCAGAATTTAATAACAGCACCTTCAATAACATGTGTTCCCAACTACGTCCTTTGAGTGCAAACTGTAACTAAATTTCTCTATTAAACAGTGTTAATCTCAAGTAACCTGACAGGTAAGTATTGTCCTGTTATTATCTACCTGCACATAATGTAAATAATACGAACATTTTAATGCAGCATCACGTTCATTAGTCAAATGCATTGTAGATTTAGTTTGGCAGTCGATCAACGGGACCGGTGGATGCCGTGAGTTGTTAAAATAGAATGTCAGGTCTGTAGTTAGTAAGAGCATCTTGTAGGAGCATTAAAAATATATTTACATATCTGTATGGCGCCCCTGGGCTGATTTTCACAAAAACGGCGTTAAAAAAATCGTCCGTATTATTATTATTAATGTCACTTCCAGAAGTATTAATACGGGAGATAACAATTCTAGGCTGAAGTCTGCTTGTGAAGGTCCAGAGAAGCCTAGTCTTTGATGGACGCACCTCCAATCAATTTGAGGACATCCAGCGAAGAATTGCTTCTAGATCCTCAATAATGCGATGTTTTAGACGGGCTGTTTCTGCGGGTACACAGTAACATGCTGGTCAGCAGCGTAGCAGTGAGATACAAGACCAAATGGATTAGGGTGATTATTTTAGCAACATCATTAAAATTTGTGAAGATGATGAAGAACAGTGGGCCCAGAACGGACCCCTGGGGCACTCCAGATGAAAGGGTTGTGTGAAAATGTCTGTTTCTCCAGTTAACTGGTAAAAGTATACTTGCTTATCATCAGCATAGCGGTAGATATGATAGAAGGCCAATGCTCTCAGGTAAGTCTGAACTGCAAACTAAGCATAGAGAGACTAACGCCCACAATTGCATAATTTGTCTGGGAATAATATGAATAAGAACCTATTTTTTTCATTACAATGCAGTTCAGATGGCTTCAGAAATTTTCTATAGAGAGGTCATGGGAATGGGAATGTAAATGAGGCTATTCATTATTCTTAACAACGTTGTATTTGTCTGCAGATATATTGAGAATAATTTTAATTAATGGGAATCCCATTGCAAGCAAATCAATTATAATATCACTTCTTAATATAAATCGTCGATATCAACATAATTACAATAAATAATACCTCAATTACTGAATAAAGTCATCTTCGGAAGATATTTACTTGCGAGTAACAATAAATATACCTGACAGAGAGATTATAGCAAAAATCTGACTGGGGATTAGAGGTTAGAATCCCGACTAGCGATCCGGAAGTCGCGGGTTAAAATCCATCGTCGTGCACAAGTAAATTTAATTTAATCAATTTGTGTTCATTCACAATTAATTCATTTTAAATAATATAACATTCCTAGCATATTTGCAGCGTATTCCATAGTGGAAGATACTTTCAGTATCGCCCTGGTGAAAGATCAACCACTACTCAGAATTGAAACGTTGCTTGAAAAATAATATAAACCGTGTGTGGTGACCAGATCTGAATAGCCAGGTACTTCTCTACCTTTCTCTTCTCCATCTCCTTCCCATCCCACTTCTTCCAACCGCACAACATTAGGACTCTTGTGCGGTATTCACATAAAAAAAAATAAAAGACAAAAACGAAAGATAACAACAAATTTCACCCCTTAAATGATGCTTGTGCCAACATAATAGGTAAAAAAATCTATAGAATACCGAGCAACAAGTAATTTATTTTTATTTTCAATTGGATTAAGAAAAGACTTTCTTCAATAACATGAACTTTTCTTGTCAGAAAAATTGGCAAATACATGAGGACAGTTGAAAAATCCGAACACTAAAGACCTTTTGCTAATGATGTTTTCAAAACAGATAACATAGCATCCAAACCTTTCGTAATATAAACAACACATCTTTTATCATAAATAACCCTGGAAAATTCGAAGACTTCGACCATTCCTTCTTCCCTCGCCATAAATCGTGGATTCCTTTTCCGCCTACAACAGTAAATAAATAACAATGGAAGAATCCCGCGAGACCTTGAATCAAGCGACATTATTCAAGACTAAGGAGCCATTTATCCAGAGCTGCCATGCCATGTGCCATACAGATTCTAGCAGGATAAAGACATGTCTAGGATTTAGTAGAGCTCCGAGAGACGTTAGATTGTTTTATAGCGGCACTTTCATCCAACATTCAGTTAAGGATACTCAGAGAATTGAGGTACACATTCTAGCCCCAGAACAAACTGCAAACTTAACTACGAGTACTTATGATTATTGGAGTGTTACATTTGAGAAAGAAAGGTAAAAAAAATATTATTCACGGTAATAGTTATCTTTGTGTTTCTTTTGTAAATGCTTGTTTTACGCAGACAGAATTATTTATTTTCTTTTGCGCCGCAAGCCTGAGAAGGCGTGTTTTCTGAAATAAAACATTATTTTACGCTTGTTAAAATATCCCATCGTTTTTTTGGAAACCTTTTAGAAAGCGAAAACCTAGGGCGTTTTTTTGGTCCGTTTTCAAGTCGAGAAATTAAGCAAAATACGCGAGTCGAATACCAATTGATCAAGGCTATAACTAACCATCGCACCATTTCCCCGAATTGGTAGGCAAAGCGAATGGAACGCCAACAAATCTGTCCAGGTAGACACTAAACACTCCTTACTACATTCATATATCGTGCAATACACTGAAATATTGCACTGAAAATCGACATAATCGGACTCAAATTCAATTGATCTTCCTGAAACGTTTTTCCATTCACCTAAGAGAGTCAATTCGTTTAAAAAAAATAAAACGCATTTAATTAAGACATGAAAGCAGGAGGCGGCTATTTTAAGGGATTATATACAGTTAGAATTTTCAAAAAATTGATTTTTTTAAATTTTATTTTCGTATTGTACATGTATTTGTACACACACAGAAAATTTCAAGTATATCCGGCCATTATTTTCCAAGTTACATGCATATTTGTAAAGACGTGTCAGATCATTTGAAAGTAGGAGGCAAACTTTAAACGCGTTTTACTCAAAACTATGTTTTGAAATAATAATTATAATTTTTGGATAATTTCTATAGCGCCATTTTTGTGAGAAAATCACCTCAAAGTCGGTGACCAAGATGTCTCGGAAACGGCTGAACCGATCAGTCTCAAATTTTAACATAAGCTTCTTAAGTAATTTTTTTAGTTATTAATCGAAGGTTCTCACCGATAAATATCTTTTTTTTATAAACAATTTAAGGCCAAAATTTTGGTCAAAAATCGGTTTTTTTTTGAGAAGCCGCCATTTTGTCAAAAAAGTTTGTTTTAATTTGTCGTTTGATTAATTACTTTAACGAAATCCGATAGGTTTTTTCATTTTAAATGATCCAGTCTAGAGATACGGTGGTCACCGCAAGATGCCCTTTTTGAGAGGGCTTCTTTCAAAATCATTATTTTTACAAATACAAAAATGTTAAAATACAATTAAAAGTTACCATAATATTTTAAATAAATATAAAGGTATTCTCAGAAAAAATCTCGAAAAATCGCTTTTTTGGGCCTTCTAACCGTATATAACCCCTTACCGTGTATAAACCAGGAAGCTTCAAAACCTCGTCAGATCAAATTTTTCCAGCTTAGAACCGGAAACAAAGTTGGGCTATAATCATAAAAGATTGCAAACATCTCAAATAACCATACTACTTCTGATGTCGTGACTTGTTTCCATTGATGAAATCTAAAGAGACCCATCCATTCTAAGTGGAGGATGATCGATTTATGATACGGTTTTAACGGTAAATAAATTTATTATATACCTACATAAATTTCTGAAAGTATAATAACAATAAATTAATAGTGGTAAAAACGTACGTTATCTTGCAAAGCTATAAACAATTACGACAGTTCAATCACTCTAATTGCAGCTGTATTTCTTATGAATGTAATGAATACGAAAAACAATGATAATTTTCAGCTATTTATTGCCTCATAATTTGTTAAAATAAGTTTATTTTTTGCAATAAACAAAATTCAGGATATATTTTTCTTTAAAAAAGAACACTACAAATTTTTTAGCATGACAACATTAATCGGTCTGTCTTATGATAAGGTAAACAAAGATTAATTATTTGTAGCATGTTGATATAATAATATAAAATGTCGTAAATAATTGATCGAATGCATACAAAAAAAAAAATTATTACTACTGACTTCGACTCGTGCAAATTCTTTGATATACCTAATAAAATAATTACATATCTACAACTACAGTGCTGAGATTTAAGGACCCAAAACTGAGCCTTGGAGTATCCCCGAAGAAAAACTTGTAAAGTGATAATTTATTTCAAACCGGGTTACAAGCGATTGAATATTTAGATATAGATCTGAGCACTATTATCAGTTTGTCTGAAAGTCATCCGCGTTCTAAGTATGAAAAAAGATTTACCAATTTACAAAATAATTACGCAACACGGCGTGCATTCGTGCAACACGCTGTAAGCTTCAACATAAAAAAAACAAACCCTAGAATATTATGGGACATATCCGAATAGTAATGGGGGAAGAAACTAGCAGTGTTGCCGTAATACTTTTTAAAATTTCTGAATTTTTAAAAGCTGGAACCGTCAAAATTTTTCGGGCTCTGCTCGTTGAAGGCCCTTGTGCTTTGAAGAAAAAAGTTAAATTTAAATTGGTAAAACAAATTAATATCTACACTATTGTGTGTAAAAAAGAAAGTTTCCGCCTGTTTGCAAGGATCTGTAATTGGAATATCCTGTTGAAGTTTCGTCCCTGTTTCGCCTGTCTGCATGGACCACAAACAAGCCATGTTCAACGCCGGGCAAATGTAAATACAGACAGGACACAATATTATGGCTGTGACTGGTATTATGAGGACCGAGCACACGAACCTGGGTGGCTTTTGTGAGCGATCAAATTAAATCTATTGAAGGGGGATTGCGAATATTTCGAAAGCTTTTATGCAAAAGGATTTGAGCTATCAGCCGTAGATATCTTTTTAGGTTATCTAGAAATATTAAGTGTATTAAACTGTTGTTGTAATTTTACTTTTGTTAAAAGTCAACTAGAATTCAATTCTCCCGTCTGAAAGCCACGTTGCAATATTCATTTAAAAGCTATTGAAAGAATCCAAATATTTTTTTAAGAATTCAAGTTTTAAAAGGGCATTCTAGACATTTGTTGAACTCTTTTAAAAGGTCTGAATATGCTTAAATCGTCACACAGAAGTCGATACGCCGATATTTCTAGGTATATAAAGTTCTGGTACAATTGTATAATGCGTAATTAAAAAGATACATTTGCTAGTCCAAAATTGTTTATTTTGATAAGCTTCGGATTCCATTCTAATACGAGAAGTCGGGATTTATTTCAGCAAAAATTCTGGGACCAACTTCGAGTATAATAACTACCATAATATGAATGAAGGTACTACTTATTGCAAGAATACTACTAGTGGAAATCTTCAATTTATCACTAAACAAAAGATCGTTTCTGGGGCAGTTCATTTACGTATAAAATGAAAAAAAACTATAAAATTTAACTATTCATTCTTATATGTAAAAAGTCGTTAAATTAAAAATATCATAATCACAGACCAAAGGAAGGATATACTTGAACTAAGGAAAATAAATTCTTCATCTCAATGTGCCACACTGCTAGCAAATAATATTTCAGAATGTTTTAACGAAATAAAAAGTAAATTATACGCTTAAAAATAGAAATAGAAAGCAAAATAATAACTAATTTCGCATCACACAACACAGTTATTTTAAAATTTCTCCAATCATTACACATTTCAAATGACGCTGTTTTTGCTCCACACCATAGACATAATATTCATATGTCTATGCTCCACACAGACTGGCAAAATTGTTTATGTTTTTACTAATTCTAATTTTATCGCTTCGTTTACGAGATGGATGACAATACTAGGTTTAGAAGTATGTTTTGAGTACTGTGCTAAAAAAGTAGCAAAGGTGTTGAGTTTACTTGTAATAGTTAGGGGAAAACTCCAATAAAGATCGAGGTTCATCGAGATTAGTTAGTTATTAGTTGCTTTATTTACGTTACCGTAAGATTTTTTTACCGTAAGATATTTGACCAAACGCCCGTCTTATTGGATGCTCTAAGTTATTCTGAAGCTAGAGAACTCGACACTGCGGGAGCCCAGCTGTCTACCGCGTATCATCGGCTATTTCCGTAACCGTTCGTGCGTTAGACACGAACGACGATAGTCGACACTCTTCTAAGAATAAATAAAATATAAAATAATAAATAAATACTTAACTGACACCTGCTGTGAAATCTCTATACCAACATCTGTCGAAGGATTTTGAAACTATATGTATAATCCTATTATACATATAATATATAGGAACTACAGGAATCCTCGTAAAGGTCTCATTAAAATATGGTTTTGAGCCTACGCCGCGGTGTAGGTTTAATTATTTTGTACAGAGATGTTTTCATTGCTCGCAGATTTATGTAAATACCCATTTCGCACGCCAAATAACAAGAAACACGAGATGAACTCTCGGCAAACCTCAGCATAACCCTTGTACGGAGTAATGCAAATATTAATATAAATATGGCTAACAGCATTGAAAATACGCGACCATGTCCCATAGAAATGATATGCAAGCAGACACAAACTACGGAATGCTAAGTGGCGGAGACTTGTACAAGAAGAGCGTGCCAAGTATGGAATTAGAACCACAGCGGGCCTTCGGGTGTGAACAGAAACAGATTGAGGGATTGTAACACGAGAAATAGGGGATGGATTGAGGGGAGAGAAAGTTACACTGAGATTATTACACCCCTTCTCAGCTGTCAATCAAACTCCTGCAATCTAACTAGCAATAATCCACTCACTTGCCCCAATCTATTTTCGTAATCTTCAATATAGTTATTATTGGCCAGGTTTAAGGCCGATTAACCAGCGGCCACAAATTCAAATTTCGTCGAAAGATGATCTTGCGATCGTACCCTTGCAAGTGTTGTTGCCCTTGCAGGGCGGTTGCGATGAGAAAGATTAATTATTCTCCATACCAGAATTTTTAACTAATAACTCAATACCGATTTTATTTCAATCAAAATTTCCTTTAATTTATGCCTACATTCATATTGGCAATGAAAATGTTCAAAGGCGTGATGATAAACATTTTAAAATTATGCACTTTTTGTAATTATTTTTCTATCATAAATCTTCTATCTATTCTATTCTATACATTAATACGTGAAGCAAAAACTTTTTACCCCTTTTTACGAAAATTGCGCGGACGTAGAAGTATAAAATTTCGCACACTTAGAGTTTACATAGAGAAGGAGTGCAGAATGTTAATATTTTTTTAAATTATGCCTAAAAAATACATTAAATCAATAAAAAAACATTACATATTAATTTAATTATGGTCGAATTTCGACCATTGGGCGACCACTAGTATTTATAATTTTTCAATAATGTCTAAGCAAATTAAGTGTGTAAATAAATCTATAATATATTAGTTAATATACTAACTGAAGCATTTTCGTCACAAAACATGTACTTGGATTTTATTTGAATTAAAATTAAAATTCTGAAATGTAGTTTTTCTAGATAATTTATTGATATTTAATTAATTTACTGTATGTGTATGTGTGTTGTATAATACAACATTTCATTTGAAAATTTAACAAAACTGCCAACGAGCAACGGTATAACAATGTAAAAATTGACGTATTTTTTCAAAATTCAAAACATAACTTAAAGCTTCTAGCCGGCGAATTCACTATCTGCTAGTAAACTCGCTCAGTGTAATCGTATTACTAGCTAACTAGCAGATTGTGAACAATCTACGAAAAAAGTTGAAAAAGGACTTTACTTTGCTCGCTACTCGCTAGCGTGGACGGCGGATGGCAAGATGGCGGCCCGCGAACAGCTGATTTCATAACTGTCAAACTACTGCTTGATCTGGATTATTCCTTTTACAATCTGTTAAGTAGCTGGCAAATATCTACTAGCGGTGAGCAGCTGCGAATATCTCAATTTTCTACAAAATGTCGACAGAATTAGTTCGGGCAGGAGTCGTTATTTTAGCTCAGTTTTTCGCTAGCTAGTTAGCTACTGAGCGAGTGGAACGTTTTATGTGTCATTATAACAATCGCACTCGCCGGTTTGCCCGCTTTTAAATTTGCCGACTAGTAGCTTGTAAACTCGCTCAATGTAATCAAGGCTTTACGAGATAAAATAACAATCTTTCGAAATCAATTTATATTTTTTTTGTAGAGAAGAGTCGATACGTGATTAAAAATGACGTATTTCCGGTTGTTGCCTGGTTATCCCCTCTTTAACGAGAATAGCAAAGTGTTCCATAAAGATATTCATTTAAAATAATTCATAGTATCTACATTTGCGACACGTTCCAGAGTCGAAGATGTTATCACTGTCGCTGAAAGACCACCATTCAGAATGAAAACGTTGCTTGAAATGGCTTTAATCGTATTTGGTGACCAGATCTGAATAGCGTGGTACTTCCCTACCTCCCTATTCTCCGTCTCCTCCCCCTCCCCACTAATTTCATCCTCTAAACTTGCCCCAATTGAGCATACACATAAAAAAACGCTTACCGGTTTCGGCACAAAGTTCCACTGTTTCATTTCATATTGAATTTAGTAAGCGGGAAACGTACACGGAACCAGATGCTCAACTGCAAGGTATTCTAGCCAATGAGCCAAATATTCATTATTCAAATGCCATTACATATATCGATTGCGCCCGTAAGTACAACAAACATTATAAATACTAATTTAGATTGTGTGTTTTTTCAATGAGCTCCATAGAACTCTGATCTACTTTGAATTTAAGTGTCATTCTCAAAACTATAACTGTTTCTTTGAACAAAAGAACCTATGTATAGTGGCTACAATATATATTGGATAATTCTACCTTCTTTTTCCTTCCACTGTCCCCACTGTTCCAACTAATTGCCTATGTAGGCAAGGGATCGGCTCTTCTCGTTTTCAGGCTATATTGTCTTCGGTTCTGGGTATCGCTTTCATCCAGGCCGTTTCTCTGCTATATTTTAGAGCATTGAGTCATCCAGGAATTCTTTGGTCTTCCTCTGGATGACTGTCGATGAGGCTCCATAGACATTGCCTGCTTCTCTGTGTGGTCTGATGGTCTCCATCTTATGTGTCCGTACCATCTCAACTGTCGTTCCTCCAGCTTACTATTTATGTCCGTGACACCCAGGCTACCACGAATGCAGGAACTTTTAATTCTATCTTTTAGTGATACTCCTGCCGACCATCTGAGCATTCGCATTTCTGCTGTTTCGAGTTGCCTTGAGTAGGAGTTGCACATAGTCCAGCATTCGGAGCCATACATTATCGAGGGTCTAACAATAGTCTGGTAGGTATATCTTTCCCCTAAGTTTTATAGGCATTTTCGGGTCACACAAGATTCCTGTTACGGATCTATCGCGTATTTCATCAGTTCCTGTTGCGCGTATTTATTTGATTACTAGCTGGTTCCCGGCGTGCGTTGCAATGCCATATTCAAAGAAGTAAATTATTTCTCTCTGCATGTCCTTTCCCGTACGTCCCCGTTTCTCTCCCGCATCCCCTTCCCCTCCCGCGTTCCCCTTCCACCTTCCCTCTTCCCTTTCCCGCTTCCCCGTTCAACCAACCTCCCTCCCGCGTTCCAATTATTCAGTCCCAGTACATTCAGTTTTCAAACAGCTCGCGTGCCATCTATTACAATTTTTTTAATTAAAATTTTCATTTTATATACATTACAAATATTCATTTTTGTATATTTTATAAGAACAATCAAATATTATAAGAACAATCAATCATATTTGGTTCCTAACATAGGTACGAGTACCTATTTAAAATATTTATAAAATTCTTGATTCGATTCAAATTACTCTGTAAAAACCTCAAATTAATTCATTAATTTTAAGAGTTTTGAAAATTGAATTCTGATTTGACAATCATTGTTTTGCAAAATGTCATTCTCTATGTTTTTACAGTTTCGCAAGAATTTTTGTGATGATTGAAAAACTTTTCAGATGTATTGTCATGTGGTGGAAATAATCCAAAAACTTCGCGAAGGTTTTAAGAAGGTATTTTGAAAGTTTCAAACATTTCCTATACGTATTATAGTAATAAACTAATCGCCAAACACATTTTGATTTTTAAATATACATATATAGATTAATTAATTTATGCTATCCTGTGGATAAAGTATCAATGTCAATGATAGAATTCAAATGGGACATTGATTTATATGAATAAACATTCATGATAACAAAAACCACATAAAATACGTCGTATAACTGAGATAAACGACCACAAAAAGATTACATTTTCCTCAAGCAGTTGTTGTTTTCCTCCAACGTCAATTAGCATAAATTCCAGGATATTTTCATAATTCCAACAAAAAATATTACAAATACAAATTATGTATTATCAAGGAAACTAATTTCGGTTTTTTTAAATGGGAATACCGCATAAGAGTCTCAACTGTTCCCAACCATCCAGAGTCAGTGACTCCATGAAATCCCCAATTGGGATTCGTTGTTAGAATGAAAGAAGTAGGAAGGGGAAGGAGATGGGGAAGAGGAAGGTGTTCAGTTCCGGTCACCAAACACAACCAAGGCCATTTCAAGCAACGTTTCAATTCTGAATGGTGGACTTACATCACGGCGATACTGAGAGTATCTTCCACTGAAATTATTATTCACGGCCAATGAACATTTAATTTTCAACATAGGAACTGATCGAAATTTCTGACGTGCCCCTAATTTGTCAAAAAAAATTTAATACACATTTTATAAAGAAAATTGACAACACGTATTTGTTTTAGAAAGGCAAAATGATCCTGAGGCAAATGTTAAATATATATTCATATAAATGAATGTTACTTTGTTTGTCCCTTTATGCGTTCCTAAACCATTCATTCGATTGCGATAAAAAATTGATGATTTGTTATGCGCGTGCCCGCGAAGGTTTCTGTATATAATGTTAAGCTCTGTCGTTATGAAATTATTTCCTATACCATTCAGCCTAATGCGATGAAACATTGGTGAGTTGTTGTGTGCACATCCGCGAAGGTTTCTAAATATACTGGTAAGCTTTGTCATTATGAAATTTGTATAAAAAAAACTGCAATAGGTGATGCGCGAATTGTTTGAAAAATGAGTGTATTTCATGTAGATTAGTGACAGGGAGGGTAAGCGAGAGAGGAATCCCGAAGGGAGGGGATTCGCGGTCGAGGGAGAGGGAAGGGGAGGTAAGTGGTAAATGAATGCCGGGGAAGGGACGCGAGAGGGGGGGGGGGGGGTAGCGGGACGGATGGAAGTAGAAAAGGGGAGGGGGAAAAGCCTGGAAGGTGGAGGGGGAACGCGGGAGAGGAAGAGGAGGCGGAAAGGAAACGGGGATGAATGGGAAAGGATTCGCAGGGAGAAACAATATCTTTATTTAAGGCGCCGTATCCTCGCTCGAAAAGATGGAGAGATATGTAATTACAAATGTTGGAGAGAGCGCGCTAATATTTAAAACGATGAAATTGAAGCGAAAATCGTGAAAATGTTTAATAAAATACGACTCGTTTAGAATAGAGCAAAAATCTCATGAGGGTTATCGAAAACAACATTCAAAGAAACACTGTGAATTTTTTCAAACATATAAGTTGTTTAATAATAGAGACAGACGTGAAAATAAAAATTTTCGGAGCATACTTGGCGATTTTTTTGTGTCGAGGGAATTTTATATAATTTGCGTTTCGGTGTGGGGAATGTATAGATATTATCTTATAAAATAACATATATTTTTTAAGAGCTTAAAAAAATCAAATGTTCATGGGAGATATGCAAGAAATCGGCGGCGTTAAGTGGCATTGCAACGCATGCCGTGAACTCGCTAGTATTTTATAAATCCTAAAATTATAATATCCTGTGATATGACATGGGTCTGCGCTAGTTCAGATATGAGACATGAGGTCAGTGCAGCATGACAATAACTGCATTTAAATTCTACCCGAGCAGAATTATGTTTATTACGAATCGCAGTGACAAATCAATACTGCGAATCCAAAACAAAGGGCCCCAGGGCATACTGCCGACTGCCGTCTGCCGAGGCGCATACTAATAATGGTAATGAACCCTGCCTACTCCGTCTGCCGACAGTATTCATCGTTTGCGTCTGTTTTACACGGCCAACACGTCGCTCGCGGTTTTGGGTTGGTATGCCGCTGATGATAGGGCAGACAATGGGCTGGAGGAAATGGCGTAATTAGGAAGCTGGCGATGTCAGTTATGTGTCGGATTAGATGAACGGCGGAACGTTGTAAAGGGAGAGAATTGGAGAAGGCTGGGTAAGACATAAATAATATTTTTATCTGAAGACCACATTCAGAACCTTGTGGTACACCTTTTTATTGTGATGAAATTTTCTCAAAGAATAACGTTATCTTCCAATCGATTAGCTTTTAACCTAACTTAAAGTTAAAAGTGTGTGTTAAATGCCCTTAACCAGCGGCCGAGAATTTAAATTTCGTCGAACGATCTTGCGATCGTACCCTTGCAACTGTACAGGGCGGTTCCGATGAGAAAGATTAGTTATTCTCCGTACCAGCATTTTAACATAATAACTCAATTTCGATTTTATTTAATTTAAAATTTGCCTTGATAAATACCTACATTCAAAAATGCTCAAACACTTGATGATAAAACTATTAAAATTATGTACATGTTGTAATTATTTTTTTTAAATTATTAGTTTGTAAGACCGTAAATAAATAGACAAACTGAAGTATTTTCGTCTAAAAACAAGGGTGCGGATCTTTTTTTATAATTTTATTTGAGCTTAAATTAAAATTCTGAAAAGTAGCTTTCCCAAATAACTTATTGATTTATTTTACTGCAGATTATATGATTTAAAATGTATGTTGTATAATACAAAATTTTGTTAGAAAATTTAACAAGTCTGCCAACGACCTACGGTAAAACCTTATTGTACTAAAAATAAACACATTTTCTCAAAATTTAAAAAAAAGCTTTAGTGGGTAAAAGAACAGTCTTTCGAAATCAATTTATTTTCTTATTTTTTCCCAAGTAAGTTGTAATACAATAATAAATACTTCACTTACCAAGAATAGAGTAAAACCGGAGTTCCATGTGTAGAAAATTTGAGTGTATTGCTTACCTGAAAAAAGGAAAAATAACAATTATTAATAACTGCACTCTAGAAATATCACAATTTTCAAAATATTTAAAATGGCATTCTTTACCCCTTTCGAAAAGAAATTATGTTTTCTATCCGGAGAAAAAATATTGAAAGCTTTGACTAATAGTAAACAGGGATATTTTCAGACTACATGCAACAGCTGTCATAATTTCTAAACTATCGAGAATTAATATTAGAACCAGCTGCATAAGAGATGCAGATTTACCAAAGCATAAAATGTTATCAAAACACCGGAATTCTGGTAAATCTCTAATGCCTGTTTTTCCAAGAACTCTGTACATTCATTTTCTCTCCCACAACGCAGTGGAGTGACGCAGTTCGGTGCATAGCAAGATATATTTCAGTAACTCTATCAAACAAATTAATTCAACTTTGCAAGAAATTAAACTATATTCATAGACCAGGAGTGAAGACGCATGAAGTTATTAACATGAAACGTAATCTGCCAACTGATTTATTTTATAAAGAACTCAAGTCCTTTTTTATCAATAATGATCGTCTAACTTAGATACCAATAGGTATAGTTATATTTAATTTTTCGGGTCTCACAAAATCACTCTAAAACTACTGTTGTCAGTGTGCTGTCACTAGTCATAGAAAACTTACGTTTTTTTTTTCAGCAGTACCGAATTCCTCCAGAACATTTTCGTATCCTGGGAGGGGAGAGAATTTCGAACAAAAATTTCCCCAAGATATTTGAATATTACGAACTTTCCCTAAAATATTTGGAATTTTCTTCCAAAATTTTAATTTTCCCCAGAATTTGACATTACGTAGTCCACATTTCAAGATTTTACTAAATTTTTGTGCATTTCCCTAAAAAAAGTATTTTTCCCTGGATGTGGTTTTTTTCCTTACATCACATCACTGCTTGAGTGACTTTTTTTTACATTAGCTCCACACAGGAGGCTCTGAGGAAAATAATTTCCCTCGGGGCTTACGTCATCTTAGGGCATGCTGTCTGGAGGGTTTTTTTTTAAGGAAACGAACGGGAGGAAGTTATTGGAAAGAAATAGGTATATAGAGTGGTGGTTAAGAATCGGAAGGTCAGTCGAGGAGTGACGGAGTCCAGGAGTGGCGTATGAATCCATCCCTCCAACTGCGGTGCAAGGCAATGGGTCGAGGGATTCTGGCTGGAGAGGTCAAAAAACTTCCTTCCAGTATCTCTCGATCCGGCCCGCCACGCATCAGGTAGGCAGACGCATCGGCCGTCACCCCATAATCAAGGGCATCCTTGCTAAGTCACCAAATATAGCGAACCACTTGGGGTGACCTATGGCAGAGATGTTGGTTATCCAAAAAATGGTTCCCAGGGCGGCGGCACCCATACCCGCCTTTCCAAATCAAATTGTCTGCAAGCTTTTTGGTTTTTTTATTATTATGAGAGCTGTTTTTGCGTTGAAGACCAAACTGTTGTTATGCCACTGATCCACATTGAGACGATCAATTTATATGAATTTATTTATCCCTATCCTATTTCGATTTGTACTATGTGTAAAGCAAGATATTAACACTTTCGGTAAATACGATTTACTAAGGAAATCAATCGTGTGAGGCACTCCTCAAAAAAAAAATGGTTTTCGAATACTTGCAGAACTTAATAATAATATTATTGAAACCAATTTATTTAAATTAAATAATAACAGACGTAGACCTCGGGTCATGAAACTCATTACTTCACTAAAAGCAATGGAGTTCCTTTGTCGCGTTTATACCATTAATTTTTCATTCATCCGCCTGATTGCCCATCGCAACCTTTGCCGGAGTTTAAGATAAACCGGCAAGAGCCAACTTTCTAATGTCTGGTACTGTGTCCCGCAGATCGCAGCATCTCGGTTCCCAGAGATCATGGTATTAAATACTATCCAACTATCGTCTCAGCGTGAGCTTCATCAAATGCAATAAATTATATAAGATAGCACGCTCAACGACTGGGAAATACGTATTGTTACGTCTGGGAAATAATGTACCGATATCTAATGGAAGAATAATAATTAAGAAACTAGTTTTAACGCGACCGAAAATGATATAGTATAAAGAAGATAGGTTAAACAAAGAGGTACCGTTCAGAAACACAGCAAATCGCAGGCAAAAATGCATGTTACCGATTCCGATATGGAAAAATAAATTGGGTTCACAGAACTACAATACTAGCTAGGAACCAATTTTTTTAATATATTGCCAGAAACAAAATCCCTTAAAAATAGCTTCAAATAATTCAAAACACAATAAAAATATACTTAAAACATCAATAAAAAAATACAAAAACTAAAAAAAACTTTTTTTGAAAATTAAAACTACATAATGAAAACAGTAATAAAAAACATTCTTAATTACTAAATAAATAATACCTTCCTCCCATACATGCAAGCATAGCTTTTTATGGGAGTACGTCTTGAAAAAAATAAAGTTACAAAATTATGAACATGAAACGTTTCATATATTATGAACGTAATTATCTCACCCGAGGGACAACAATGGCACAACTCAAAAAACCTATTTTTTTCAGAAGAGAAGTTTAAGTATTTCGTTTGAGTGTATTAAATCGGTTTATTAACCAATAAAAAAACATTATTTTACAAAAGTTGAAAAGCAGTATATTAATATTTATTAGGTTTAATGTTATAATAGAGGTACAATGAACATTGTGCCACTATTTTTGCTTGAATTCGAGTAAAACATTTTAATATGAAAACGACATATTCGCTTTTAAGGCCACATAACATTTTTTAAAATTGTGCGTTTTTATCGAAGATAGAATAGATATCCGGGAACATTTCTGCATACTTAACTCAAAAATGCATTTTTTTGACTTGTGCCACTTTTATCCCTCGGGTGCGTTATTATCTACTATTATATTTTGTACAGATACATTTCTTCAAGAAATATAAATAATAATAGTTAAATATACGTCAATAGGTCTGGGAACACTGGTCTGGGAAGTGTGTTTTGGGCGTGACCATGTATCCGAAGCCAAATTTTTCTTATTTTTGACGAAAATGATAAAACGTTTTAAAATGTCGTGATTTTAGAAAATTAATGTCTGGAGCCTGAGTTGAAAGGTCTTAAGTAAACTTCTAGAGTAAAACATTTCCCAATCCCAAACAAACAGAAGACTGCAGGTTTTTTGGCATTTCTTTAGCTAAAGAAAGAGCAGAAAGCGCAAAACACTTTTATAAATCACAATGCAAACAAAAAAGCAATAAAAATAACCGTTCTATGGCAAATGAAACTGAACAAAAAAATGACAATTAACTGCTGTAGGCGAACTTTCAACAAAAATCCACTTTCATGGTGTTGGATTTCAATGGAAGGTAAACAAATACCGTTGCTTCCATTAGCTTTATAATAATATAAACCCACTGTTCGTAATGCCGAACACGTGTAAGCGAGTTAATGCTTTACCCGAATCCACGTGGCCCAGCGGAGCGACTCGGGAAACAAAAGGCGTGCCCGCGGCTCTACCACAGGTGCAATAAAGTCGTAAACAATAATTACAAGTATTGGGAGAGCTTCTAACGGTGAATGAACACACTCCTCTATAAAAGTGATCCATTGACATAGGATTCACAAAGCTTTTCGGTACGAAAATTTATGGCACAAGTTGCAAGACAAACTAAAAATGTCTTTATCACTCAAATTAATGATACATTTTACGATGAGTCTAATGTTTATATAATATCAACCCTTTAAGTCTAGAACAACTCATGTAGGTCTCATAGAAATTATTGTTTCTCCCTTACTATCATAGTGACAGCAATGATATAAACGATTAGAAAGAGAAAAGACCAAGTTTTTTTTATTGAAATAAAAAAACTAACCACAGAAGAAGTAAAATGTACATCTTTATGAAACCAAAGTTTCGAATCGCAATTTAAAATAAATTTATGAAACTTTGAGAATTTTTTATTAATTATTTTTATATGAAAGGACAAAAAAGTGAGGTGACAATAACGTTTATTAATAAAATATGTGTGTTTTTTTTTCGTCATCAGCAAATTTAGTCAAAAAAGCGTAAGGTGAGCCATTTTTAAAACTTTTATATGTCTGTTCAAAATTTTTATATTTCAAAAATTATATGTTTATTTTGATTTATAAAATTTGTAAGCATATTTTACCACCTTTTAAAAACAGTTTTTAGTTTTCGGATACGTTCACAAATCTTCAATTTATTTGGATTTTATTGTAAAGCGGAAATATGTTGACGCTCTGACAGAATACGGCCTGAGGGGTTAATAGTCAACTGTATGGTAGCGAGAATTTCCCAATGTGATAAGAATTTATTCGGTACCTATCTTACTCGATCGATAAATTAATTCCGGTATTTGCAACGCTGAATCATTGGAATAGACCTCATCAATATAATCTCGACCTGTACTAGAACTACTACGCAGTGTAACGCGTTCAATACATTACGAAACCATCACATAACGCCCATAACGGTCCAGTCTCCGGAGACAAGATCACAGAGCCTAGGGCTGTAGACATCAGACTATGAGGAGCGTAATGGAGATACGAGAACCTCGCTTCACTAAGTAATGCAGTGGACAATCTGGTTCACAGAAGTCAAGATCGAAATCTAACATCTACTGTTACCTGGTGTTACGTTGCAGCAATCAAGCGACGCAATACGGAGAAGCTGGAAACGTAATACCTACAGTGTAATTGGTTTCTGGCTAATGCCTGAAACCAGAATATACACTCGATGGGCCCATCTCACTTATGTTGGATAGGGCACGATTTCAGAATGAGTTTGTATTAGGACTCAAAAACTGAGATGTCCCACCTCAAATAATGAGGTGGGAAAGGAGAGATTTCAGAATGAGTTCGTATTAGGTACTAAAATACTGAGATGTCCCACCTCAAATAATGAGAAAGGAAGGGAGATATTACAGAATGAGTTTGTATTAGGTACTCAAAAACTGACATGTCCCAATCCCAAACAAACAGAAGACTGCAGGTTTTTTGGCATTTCTTTAGCTAAAGAAAGAGCAGAAAGCGCAAAACACTTTTATAAATCACAATGCAAACAAAAAAGCAATAAAAATAACCGTTCTATGGCAAATGAAACTGAACAAAAAAATGACAATTAACTGCTGTAGGCGAACTTTCAACAAAAATCCACTTTCATGGTGTTGGATTTCAATGGAAGGTAAACAAATACCGTTGCTTCCATTAGCTTTATAATAATATAAACCCACTGTTCGTAATGCCGAACACGTGTAAGCGAGTTAATGCTTTACCCGAATCCACGTGGCCCAGCGGAGCGACTCGGGAAACAAAAGGCGTGCCCGCGGCTCTACCACAGGTGCAATAAAGTCGTAAACAATAATTACAAGTATTGGGAGAGCTTCTAACGGTGAATGAACACACTCCTCTATAAAAGTGATCCATTGACATAGGATTCACAAAGCTTTTCGGTACGAAAATTTATGGCACAAGTTGCAAGACAAACTAAAAATGTCTTTATCACTCAAATTACTTATTAATTTTTATTTTTGATATCTATTATAAATTCATAATAGATATCAAAAATAAAAATTATTATAATATTATATTCGACAACACTACAAACTACTTCTCCCATTTTTTTTTGTTTTTCTTGGGCAGTAATAATCAAGTATGTAACAATTTGTTTCCAAGCCAACTGAGAATAAAGTCAAATCAACACCTCTTCGAAAAGTCATTAAAAGCTATGAAAATAATAATTTTAAAATAGACCATAACCCTAACCTAATGCAACCTATTTAATCTTTTTTTTTCATCACTCTGAATGACTTTTCTGAGGAGGTTCTGAGTGGGTTTCATTCTGAGTTGTCCGGTCACCAACAATTTCTCTACATTTTGTTTTGAATAGTTTTATTTTCCATGTACATTTGTTACTAAATTATTTTTTAAATTTATCTCGTTCATCATGGGGCAAATTTACGCCTATCTATCGAAATACTGCACCTAAAGCGTTAATAAACAAACATAAATAATTAATAATAATAACAAAATGACACAAATGTGAGTGGGTCCTATTTTGCAAAATTTTACCGGCGAAGGGCACACCTAATGTATTCTATTCCAAAGCTGAATGCAGTAGTTAAAGTACTAAAGGCAGTTAATAGCTAAACCAGGTACTGAAACCATCGAGAGGTCAGAGCTAGAGAGCTTCTGGTTTCCCGGAGGCATTGCACTTCGCACCGGGCACCGGGCACCGGGCACCGGGCACCGGGCACCGGGCACCGGGCACCGGGCACCGGGCACCGGGCACCGGGCACCGGGCACCGGGCACCGGGCACCGGGCACCGGGCACTGGGCGACTAGGATCACCTGATTAAAGATAACCTTTTCATAGATAAAATTGATGATTATTCATGAATACAAATGCACAATAATCTAAAAGAAAGGTGAAGAGAAAAATTATCTTGAGCCAGTGAGTCTACGACAACCCCAATTGGGTATTTGTGAGGCTGAAGGAAGTGGGGAGGGGAGGAGATGGAGAAGACGAAGGTGGGGAAGGAATTGACTAACGATGTTAATGATACATTTTACGATGAGTCTAATGTTTATATAATATCAACCCTTTAAGTCTAGAACAACTCATGTAGGTCTCATAGAAATTATTGTTTCTCCCTTACTATCATAGTGACAGCAATGATATAAACGATTAGAAAGAGAAAAGACCAAGTTTTTTTTATTGAAATAAAAAAACTAACCACAGAAGAAGTAAAATGTACATCTTTATGAAACCAAAGTTTCGAATCGCAATTTAAAATAAATTTATGAAACTTTGAGAATTTTTTATTAATTATTTTTATATGAAAGGACAAAAAAGTGAGGTGACAATAACGTTTATTAATAAAATATGTGTGTTTTTTTTTCGTCATCAGCAAATTTAGTCAAAAAAGCGTAAGGTGAGCCATTTTTAAAACTTTTATATGTCTGTTCAAAATTTTTATATTTCAAAAATTATATGTTTATTTTGATTTATAAAATTTGTAAGCATATTTTACCACCTTTTAAAAACAGTTTTTAGTTTTCGGATACGTTCACAAATCTTCAATTTATTTGGATTTTATTGTAAAGCGGAAATATGTTGACGCTCTGACAGAATACGGCCTGAGGGGTTAATAGTCAACTGTATGGTAGCGAGAATTTCCCAATGTGATAAGAATTTATTCGGTACCTATCTTACTCGATCGATAAATTAATTCCGGTATTTGCAACGCTGAATCATTGGAATAGACCTCATCAATATAATCTCGACCTGTACTAGAACTACTACGCAGTGTAACGCGTTCAATACATTACGAAACCATCACATAACGCCCATAACGGTCCAGTCTCCGGAGACAAGATCACAGAGCCTAGGGCTGTAGACATCAGACTATGAGGAGCGTAATGGAGATACGAGAACCTCGCTTCACTAAGTAATGCAGTGGACAATCTGGTTCACAGAAGTCAAGATCGAAATCTAACATCTACTGTTACCTGGTGTTACGTTGCAGCAATCAAGCGACGCAATACGGAGAAGCTGGAAACGTAATACCTACAGTGTAATTGGTTTCTGGCTAATGCCTGAAACCAGAATATACACTCGATGGGCCCATCTCACTTATGTTGGATAGGGCACGATTTCAGAATGAGTTTGTATTAGGACTCAAAAACTGAGATGTCCCACCTCAAATAATGAGGTGGGAAAGGAGAGATTTCAGAATGAGTTCGTATTAGGTACTAAAATACTGAGATGTCCCACCTCAAATAATGAGAAAGGAAGGGAGATATTACAGAATGAGTTTGTATTAGGTACTCAAAAACTGACATGTCCCACCTCAAATAATGAGGTGGAAAAGGAGAGATGTGATGTGTGAAGTATGAGCTTAAATCTTGTACAGCAAAAAGTGTATTTTCCCCAGAAAATTTTGGGATACGGCTCTAGTATAAATATGTCGAATATAAAATGTATAAAAAAAATAGTTGGAACAAATATATTTTGTGAGGTGCAAGGCAAGTGTATTTTGTGATGTGGTACATTTTTTGTATGGGACTATAGATGTGCATGAGGTACTCGACACTAATTGGGTAGCACAAAGCACACGATTTCAGAAGGAGTTTGAATGAGGTACACTCAAATACAGAAATGAGATGTGAAGTATGAGGTGTGATGAGGTTTACGATACTGGAGAAAAGTTGTATCTAATTATTCTTATTGCGAATTAAATCACTTACATGCCGCCTAGATTTAAGATAGCCTACATAACTCGTTCAATTTGTTTGTATTTTTCACATGTAGAATTTTAAACCGCAAAGCGAGAAGAGTAAATAGACGGGGAATAATTTAGTAGATACAAAATGTGGTGACCGGACAACACCGAATGAAACCAATTCAGAACCATCTCAGGTAAGTCATTTAGAGTGATAAAAAATACATATTAAAAAATGGTTAAATAGGTTACGTTAGGTTAGGGTTATCGGCTATTTTAATTTTTTTTTTATAGTTTTAATGACTTTTCAAGGTGGTGTTGAGTTGACTTTATTCTCAGTTGGCATGGAACCACAAAATGTAGTTATTTTTTTAATGAAAAGTCAAAGGGAACATCATTGTCCAGTGTGATCCAGTCTGGGGCCAAAATTGGGATTTTTAAATTCACCTAAATACTAACGATAGCTATTTAAAAACGTTTTTATTATAACATTACTCCTTTAATTCTTCCAGTTCACGTTATTCATAATGATTCGACTTCTAAGTTTAATTCAATCGGTAGGTAAACCTTTTCAATCACACATTTAAACATGTTTGTTTCGACCCACAAAAACATTATAAAGATTTATAGGTGTTGATTGTTGATCCCTTGTCGTTTCTAGTTGATTGTAACCTACATAAACATTTACACAATTGACAGTTATGTATTTGCGAAGAAATTCATTGCATATGTATGAATGTTTATAGAAATAGAATACGAAGTTGTCGGCGATAAGAAACCGAGCGAGATTAGAAGTAGGACAAAAACAATTCCTGCTGAAGGAATTTATGTATATCGGATATCAGGAAAGGCATGCGAGGCATTTCACTCCCCCCTCTGCCCTCTCGGAGACAGACGTGATAGAATCTACGCCTTAAAACAGAAATTGGTTTAATCAAATACCGTTTTCCACAAAGGCATGAAAAATCGCGGAAATTTATTTTTATGTTGCGCGACAAAGCTATTTAGTTCCGCTAATAGAATTTTCACAATGCGTCGATTGTTAATAAATCACAATAAAAAGCTGCAAGAACCTGTTTTCACGTGTTTGAGATATGAGAGTTATAATAAAGGTAATATATAAAATCAAGAGATATTCCCTTTCTCACAATTTGACAGCTTTATGATAAATAGGTTGTTCTTCTTTTTAACCTACATAAAGTTGTTTCCACCAGTTAGTGGAGAAAAATTCAACAGAATAACCTATATTATTATTTTATAATTACTTTAAAATCTGCTGTACTAAAGACGTAACGACTGTGTGCGTTTTAAATAAATACGTTGTTATGAAGTGGTGTTAACTCCTATTTAAAGTCATTATTTTTTTTAACACCTCTTCAGAACAAGTACCATTGTTGAATTAATTTACTTAAAGTTCTTAATAACACGGGCGGGCAACACAGAGACGACCGGGGATCTATGGTTTTCCGGCTCCGTTCTGGTTAACGCTGAAAATGTTTCACCGGCCGGGCGGCATTGAAACGTTGGCACAGTTCACTAAAGATTCAATTAAATTTTCGTTGAATCCCTGACGGGTGAACGTATTTAAAATTGTTACGAGAGTGTTTCTCAATGATGGGTGGTGTTTCATCCGAATTTATAAAGTTTTAGTCGAGTGTGAGTCCTGTTTAAATTTCCGCCTAAGGTCCGCACGCGCAGTGACGATATTGCACGACTTGCCGCCGTGAATCGTTGCAATCATGCGATGATGTAAATTCCCGCATTCGGCGAAGGAAGTGAAATACTCCAAGGGGCGCTACTCAGGCATTATTTTCCATGCGGTGCTCGTGTAGTCGAGCCACGCGATCTGTACTGCTCCAACCGGGGCCATCCGCCCGCGGAGCCCCCCATTTGTTCTAGAAGGGAACTGAATGAACCGGAATCAGCCACCCTGTGTTGGAGACGCTGGACCCGTCTCCAGGACACTCCTTCCGGACGGCGATCCTGATGGAGCCAGCTGGGTCCGACAGGATCGGATCACCACCGGTTTGATGGAGGCTTCCCGCGCACACACACACGGTTGTTTTAGTGTAAAATCAGATTAGATAGAATTTAACTCATCTGCCGATCCCTCGGGGTAAGACTAATACTTCATGATTGTATTTTGTTAATATGATTAATACATATCCTACCTTTTACTTTTCCGAATATAATTCTTTCATTTGACGCCCAAAAGCAATATTTCATGCAAACCCTTGTGCTCATGCTCTGGAGATTGTGTCATGCTCTCCTCCATCAAGAACATTACTCGGAAAGGACCGAGTATTGGCGCGCAGGAATTCTGCAAAGTTCTTGATGGTAATGCTGCTTAAAAAACCCACACATATTATGTTTTTTTACTGGGCAAATAGCCCTCATGAGAATCTACCTAGCAACGTGTTTACATTTTTGAGGTAAAAATTACGTCACAGAGTTGCAAATCCTCGTGATAGAAGTGTATTTCATGCAAATCACAGTTGTCTTCTGCCACCTCGACTTGCGTATATTCTAAAATGTTTAAAAAAATGATATGACGGCATAAAATATAAAACTATTTTTAAATTCCAAACCTATCAAGTAACAGCGATTATTATTTTTTATGATGTTTAATAAAATATATTTAAAAATCTCAAAAAACTTATTTCTTACAACTTACAACTGATGTTTTAGTACGTTAATTCTGTTACGTGGATTGTTATTCGAAATAGGTATACACGCAGCTCGTGTTTGTCACCCCGATGGGAGTTTTAGGCCTCCTTCCCCCTTTGCCACAATTCCCCCTCTGAGATCCAGATAGAATTTATTTATAGTAAAAAAAAAAATCCTCACTTTAGGTGGAAATGTGACAGAGTGGTGTAAGTTATGTAGGTTAAAAAGAAGAACAACCCAATGTTTCTTTCTGTTTGCGATTTTGGTTTGAAAATTAGATACCGAGAAATATTTTAGAAATTTTAATTAAATACTGCCAGTAGAACACATATTTGCCTTCGAGTGAGTATTTTTTTGATTATTCTTTTTATATATAGCCTGGAAAAAATTAAGTATCAGGCTTATAAAAACTGTTTCCTAAAACTGACTCCTTTCCGGTTATGGTTTGATTTTTTTTTATTTATGTTGAGTTGAATTCATTCGGAGTTGCACGGTCACCATATGAACAGGGCCTTGTGCGTTTGACAAACAATAATAAGATTTTAGTTAAACATAGTTCTGTCTGTCTTTCTTTCTGTAAAATGCACATTGTAATCGTACTGTGGTGAAAATTTGGTGGAATGATAATTACGATTTGCTTCGTGTTACCTACATTCTTACTGTAATATCACACTTCTGCTCGTTTAAATGTTTCTATAAACAGACTCGCGCATAGATTCCTTATTAAATTAAAACCAGTTTTGTGTTCGGAATGCAAAAAAAATCGATCGGCGGCTCCATCTCATCTCATAAGGCTGAGTAGAGGTGAAATTGCAATTGATATCTGAAGAGCCGAAGAGCCACAGACGCCCATGCAAAGAGCCGCATCCGACCCCTGGCCTAGAACATCCTTGAATGGTAAGAGCCAGAAACATTTGGAAAAAAGGATGAAGAGCGTATCTTGATATTATTTACTATACATTTTGCCGCTATCTTGAAAAATAATAATAAGTATTCGAGACAAATCACCAAGTTCAAAAGATTATTCGATAAGCAGGAACTGACGTAATAACGCTTCTGTGAACCATTCGGCAATATAAAAGTAATAAAGTACCTTCCTGCCAGTCAGTCAATCAATCGGCCTAGCTTTAGTGTTGTCCTACTGGAAAATAGCGGAGTGATTCCCGAGTGGAGTCGATCCGAAAGACATTAATCACCGAGCAATTCACTCCGCAGTCGACATCACACCCCAATAAACACTACGCCACGATCGGTGCAATCCAAAACTAAGTGCCATATTTATACTAGTGTTTCTGTAAACAGTAGACCTGCGTCCAAAAAAGCATGTTTCTGATTTGTTTCTTATAATAAATCAAAATTTCCTCCGAAATCTGTAAGTAGGTACTTAAATATCTAATTACTTGATTTAAAAATATTTACAAGTATTTTTAAAATTTCAAATAAGTAATGATAAAATTTTTCCAAAGAAACGTCATTATCTCAATGACATTTTCAAAAAGTAGGTTGACATTTGTCACATGAGAACGGGTCGCTTCTTTGACTCGTTCTGTGTTCAACTTGCTCGGCTGGAACGATTTGCCGGCCTCTGCGTTTTCTCCTTCCTGCAACATGAGTATCTTCAAGACCAATGTTCATCCCTTCCTCTCCCAAAGACCCTCCATACAGCATCTCAGATGACATAGGCCCTGGGGGAAATTATTTTCCTACAGGCCTCCTGTCTGGAGTTAATGTAAAAAGTTAGGTACCAAAATAATGAAACAACGCGAGTAAAGAACAAATAAAAATGACATCGAAAAAATATTCTTTACTGAACCATAACGGTAACCATCTTGAAACGGAACGTACAAAAAATTACAGACAGGCGCAAAGTTCGTACAGGCTCAGTTCTCAGTCAATTATATAATGTTTATTATTTGTTTTTGGGGTGTTATGCCGTGTTAGGAGGAGCGCAACACGGCATAACACCCCAAAAACAAATAACAAAAATACTTTTGGCCGTGAAAACCTAAAAAAAAAATATATATATAATTGATCCCTTATTGACCGTTGGTACTAAAAAAATTATCTGTGAAGTTAAACGCAGCTGTTTTAAGGTAAGAAAAGAAGGTAAAGTCAGAAATTGATTTCCCTCGCTGATATCTGGGAAAATCGTAATTTCAGCAAATACGACTAATAATAACTGTGGAAGCCCTCGACCACGGGAACCTTGCACCACCCCCGGTGCAAATCTACCACACTAACCTAACCTAAAAATGATATTATGGCATTATAAAAAATGATACCTAATTTTACCAACTTGTTCGGCCGTGGTAAAGGTAGAAGACAATTGTCAGAAATATGCATAGCGAAGAGATGAGTATTTAAAATTTGAATATTTACTTGAAAACAAAAACGCGGTACGCAACAAAAAATAAGAAAAGTTATACGTGTAAGTGATATTTTATTTGCAAAGCCATTATGATACTATTCACTTTTGAAGTAAAAAAAGTTCAATGAAATCTACAGAAATAATATTGAAAACAGCATCAAAAATACCAACAAAGAAATAATAATGATCACCCGAATGTTGGGAAGACTCAGATTGATTAGAGACAAGTTTATAGAAAATACTAAATTAAAGAGTGCTTGGATTGCACCTCACCTACCACTAGCAGGAAATCGAAAATCGATCAAAAGCAACAAGTCACTAGCCCTACCTACTAAAAAAACCTTGAAAATACAACTTACCGTAGTAGATCATAGTCATAATGTAGGTATTGACAGAAAGTGAATGAAAAAATTGTAGTTCCGTGACTTACGTTGAGGATGTACTTACTGGTGAAATATTCGAAGTTTTGCTTTTGGGTGAAGAACATTTTCATAACAGTTTTCACAAAAAAGGAAAATTAATTAACATAAAAAATTAAGCTAGTTTTCGATATCGCCCTTAATCGGGGACTGACCGCGGTTGGCGCTAACAAAAAAACTGTCCAAAGAAGCGAAACTAGCAGTCTACAATGGGGTGCTGGTACTCACACTGACGTACAGCAGTGAGGCAAGGAACTGGCAGAGGAAGGATGAAAGTAGACTGGATGCTGCTGTAGAAATGAGATCCCTAAGGCTTAGCTGTGGTAAAACCATGTATGATCTTGAGAGAAATGTGAAGATCCACAAAGAATGCAAGGCTGAGGTAAGCGTAATGAGTGAAATAATAATGTAATAATGTAATAAAAGGACCCTCAGATAGGATTGCTCAGATGATTTAGGCATGTAGAGCGAATGAACGAAGAAAAGAGTGTAAGGAGAATGTATGACACAATGTGAATGGGAGAAATCGGGGACGCCCGAGGAAGACACGATCAAGTGATCAGATACTTGAATCGGGCCATATCCATGGCCAGAGTCAAAATAATAGAAGAGTGTGCAATGGTGTGTGCCAAGACGGAGTTGTTTGCAAACAGTTCTCTCTGCCTACACTTTCGGGAAACGGCGTGATGGTTAGTTAGTTAGTTTAGTTAGTTAATGAGAAGTTAATAAAGAAAGTGATGGTACCTAAACTTGTAACCAGGAGATAACACAAAAGATCAGGTGTAACTGGTGGAGAGAGGGTGGCAAAGGGAGTGACTGGTGACTTGTGCCTGTCTTTAGGAGGGGGGAGGGAAGCAGTGACATGTGGGTGTCGAAATGTTCAATTAGATTAAGAATTAACAGGTGGCTGTCTCTGGAGAAATGTCGGCAGCCATATACCACAGGATTATATTTACGACTATCACTTTTTAATATTATAATGTATGCGATGAATTAAAAAATAACCAGAGAGTGGTAGCAAGATATAAAATGTACGCATTCTTGGGAGAAAAAAAAACATTAAAGGATTACTAAACAATACAAAATTTCAGAACAAAAGTGCTATTGTTTCCCGGAAATTAAAACACTGAATGCCTTTGTGTAACCACGACATGTTGTTGATAGTAAATTATTAGTATACTCGTATCGTTAAATATTTTCACACATTGATAAGGAAACCAATGTCATCTAAAACGGCGACAAGTGCGCAAATATTATTCAACCTGCTTTCTAATTATTATGGTAGGTATAATAAACTAACGATATATAATAAGCGCAAATGTATAGGGAACATCTCCCATCCTTATCCAATACCTTTATCAATATCCTTTCCTCTTTCTCTCCCATTTACCAAGATTAGTTTTAAAACATGATAAAACTACTTCTCCAAGCAACACTAGCGTAAGCGACTTTTTTGGCTTGACTTAATTTATATGTACATATTTATAGGTTCCATGCCAACTCAACATCTATTTGAAAATTATTAAAAGCCATGAAAATAAATAATTTAAAAAAGCCCATAACATAACCTAACCTAACGTAACCAATTCACGGAATTAGGACTCCGCGGATTCGCCAGCTTGATGAAACACCGGGTCACTGGAGCGAGAATGCGGCTAATGGCCTCCGACAACACGGTGGTGACCGCAGCCCTCCAGCACCAAGTGCCACTCCTGAGTGAGCGTTGGGCCTGAGCTCACTCAAGACCACGCCCTGCATAATAATGGATTATTTATTTGTATTTATTAATATTATTTTTTTCTATTTATGTTCTTGTTTCTTTACTGTGTAAATATATAAATATGTATAACTATATGGGACGTGTGGGATTGCACTATCCTCCCCACATCCTGGAATAAAGAATTATTATTATTATTTAAATTTTTTCACATCACTTTAATGTCTTCAAAGGAGGTTCTGAGTTGATTTCATTCTGAGTTATCCGGTCACCATATTTATATCTGTATTCTATGTATAAGCTGTTTGTTTCTTACAAATAAATAAATATAAATAATTGTCTAATTTCTTAGTAGAGCTGATATTTTCCTCATTTCCAGCAGGACTCTCTCGGAATATCACCTTGCACCTCAGCGGGAGGGATTGATTCATACGTCAGTCACTCCAGGATACTCTGATCCGATCAGATTCTCACCCACCCCTCATACCTTTTTCCTTAATAAGAAAGACCCTCCACACAACATCTCAATAGATGACATAGGCCGTGAGGGAAACTATTTTCCTAAGAGCCTCTTGTGTGGAGCTAATGTAAAAAAAAAATGCTTTCTTCACAGTCAATCTCACAAACTTGAAAAATATTTTATAACTTTTTGGAGTGATGATTTCACGTAAATGGCCAAAAAAAACTAACAATTTCATAGAGTGAATAGAGTGAACTAACGTTTCATAGAGTGAAAATTCCATAGAGTGAAAATTGCATAGAGTGGAAATTCCATACGGTAAAGCGAGGTTTTTTACCAACAAACCGCAATACAACTATGAAATGATGAACGTTTTGTTTGTTACTGATGAAACAATATAAAGGCTCCGATATAAATTATAATAATATTTAATGTATAACTTCAATGACGGTTAAAAGGGCAGAGAGTTGTGCAACACGTTTACAAGCCTTTTATACCTTCATTCACATTTGTACATTTATCAGTGTCATATGTTCATTATATAATCTCTGACCTACGTTCATTACACTATGCAAGTTACCTACGTAGGTATTCCCCTTATAATCTTGTTTACTGCTGATTATATATAAGTCCTGTGGAAAACATGTTTTTCCCTTGCGTTAGAAGGTAATTTGGAAATCTATTTTGCTAGGAAAAGTCAGTCCCTACGTACACCCCGCTCAGAACTTTTTAAACCACCTCGCTCACCGCGAAAAAAACATATTTTGGAGCGTGGATTGCGTTATTTTATTTTTTTTTTTTTTATGTTAACTCCACACAGGAGGCCCTGAGGGAAATAATTTCCCTCAGGGCCTATGTCATCTTTGAAGATGCTGTGTGGAGGGTGCTGTTGAGGAGAGGAAGGAGTGAACATGGGTCTTGAAGAGACCCATATTGTAGGAGGGAGGAAACACAGAAGCCGGCAAATCGTTCCACAGCCGGGCTGTTGAACTCAAGAACGAGTCGTAGAAACGACCCGTTCTCATGTGACTAATGTCAACCGTGTACAAATGTTGAGCGCGTGTTTGGCGTGTTTCCCGACTATGCACCGGTGCCGAGGGGATCAGTGACGCTAGTTCCTCGGAGCATCTTCCATTGTAATACCGGTAGAACAAGGACAGCATTCCCACCTGACGCCTGTGCTCTAAAGATTGCAGTCCATTTGTTAAGTTAAGTTAGTTATTATTATATCTTATGGACGGAATTCTGTTAGTAGTTACGGTGTGGAAAATCAATGCGAAATGGGGAAACACAGATGACACAATCGACCGATAGTGGTAGGACTGCTTAATAGCGTAGTGGCCCAAACTCATTTACTCATCAGAGAAGAATCAAAGATCATCAAAGAATTGCCTAAGTTGCCTCTAAAATCATGAAATTATTAAAATCTTTAATGGCCTATATTTTAATTACTAGTTTTAATTAAAACACAAGTAAATAAAATAGCACATATCCGTACTAGATATATGATAGACCTTTTGATTACAAAAGTAATTTTTCAGTTTGGTGTGTCATTTTGGCCTCAAGTCGCCCCACGAAAGGTGGTGACTTTGATCAGATTGAATTTTTTTTGACACACCGAACGTACAGATTTTTTAAGTGAATTCCTATTACAATAGAGAATTTAGCCTTACACTAGCACAACACTGAGAGTATCTTCCACTCAGGGAAACTTGCCACAAATATACCATAAATCACTTAAAATGAATGAATTGTGAAAAAAACACAAAATAATCAAATAAAATTTATTTGCACGCCGGGATTTGAACTCGCGACCTTCGGATTGCTAGTCGGAAGCCTCACCTCTCGACCACGGAGACCGTCAACATATATTTTGATAGTTTAAACGTGCAATAAATATGAAATTATCCGGCAAATCGGAACACGCTCAGCCTAGTGATGTGGTATATACAAAAAAAACCTATTTATCTTGGTTAATAATATAACAATTTTTTTAAATGATTATTTAAAAAAAAATTGGAATTTACTTTTAAGGTTAAACATTGATAAATTCAAACCATTTAACGGTACTATTTGTTGTTATGGCAGCACAAAAAAAATATTTACATAAAAGTGATATAAATGTGCTTTTATTTTAGAGTTGGTTTGTTTTTATGAAGAAAAATACGTGAATTAATTGAAATTTGTTGAGCCGAACGGTATGAAATTCTGTTTAAAACCTATAATAATTCAGTTGGTAGTTCTAACCTGGTATCAAAGTAGGCGCCCCCCCCCCCCCCACCAACGTAGGCAGATCATTAATCTTCATTCTCCCGCTCATATTTAACTGGCAACTGTAATGTAATAACGGAGGGCGGAGAAGTGCTACGGAAATGTAGGTGGTGAAAACAGGGGAGGTTTCCTACAGCGAGAGGGAAGGGTGGGCACAAACAAGCTGGGGAGGAAAAGCGGAAAAAGCGACAAAAGAACCCGCTTAGCTTGCAAATTAACTTTGTGCATACGAAAAACAAAATTAATGTCTAATACACTTTTTTAATTCTTGTCGTTTCAGTAATAATTTGCTTAATGAACTAAATTGAGAAAGGGACACTTAGGAGGGGTTGTTTCAAAAAATTTGATGAGTTCATCAAATATTTGAAGTTAATTTTCAGGTTCTGTGTAAGTTCTTTTCGAGTTCTGTTTTTTTATCATCATAGGCTAGCTGCTTCACAAAACTGAAATCATCACAGAACTTGAATAGAACTTAGACAGAACGTGAAAATTAACGTCAAATATTTGACGAATTCGTCAAATTTTTTGAAACAACCCATCCTTAGAAGGTGAATTACGTACAAAAGAACTGCTACAAACTGTTCTGAACCTGTGGGACTGTAACAAGTCCAAATGGAGAATGTTGTGACGCCAAAGGTAGTTGGAGGAGAAAGGAGATGGGGTGGAGGAAGATTGGAAAGACCTTCGCTATTCAGATCTGGTCTTTAAACAGGGCTTTTTTTACTTCATTATAATAGTATGTGAAGGGGGGTAAGGTTTTAAACACGAAAAAGGACATATTTTCATTATTTTTTTCAAGAATCGGTCAAATAGATTTTGAGTTATGATGTTCACGAACTTCAAAAATGTTGTTTGCGAGAAAATCGATTTAAAGTTTTTTTATACTCGAAATACACTCGAATCGAGCATAAGGGCCGGTCGCTTGAAACGCTGTATCTCCGTTAGTTTTGCTCCGATTTATTTGAAATTTTGACACAATAACGTTGGCTAAAGAAGGAGGAAGCACAACACGGCAAAATAACCCAACAAAATTATTAAGATAGAACTTTTGATCGTGAAAATCTTGTATTACATTGTTTTGGTATGGAATTATGATTTTAGCAAGAAGACCGTTGATACATAAGAAAACATAAACGTAGATCGAAGCTAGAGACAACAATATATGTACACGTAATATAACCGCACGAATATGTCAAACCATTCTGGAACTCACAAAGAATTATGTAAAAGTGTATCAGTAATGGATAAGTCGTAGTTGATAAGTCGAGTAAGTACCCACAGGGCGTGTGCACGTTAGATCAATCTCGTCTCGTGGAATAATCGTCCAGTCTCCAATCGACCGATACTCGAACCACTGAACTGAACCGAGTCTAACGAACCGAATCAAATCGAATTCGCTGAGAGGATGGAACATACTAGAAAGTAACGGGTAATTGAATCGGTTAAAGGCAAAATACGGCCATATTTCAAAAAGGACTTAAAAAATATCAACTACTATGTTACTAGTTCGTGTATTGTTTTGCCATAAACTTTGTGAATTAGCATTTTTACGATACCTTTTATTGTTTAGAGCTTTTACGATACGTAATGTAAAATTTTATTGACTATTCTTATTTTAAATTCATGTAATAGATAGGTATTACAGTGCAGTAGCTATAAACTTTTTTTTAATAAAATACAAAACAATCAGTTTGTTTTGTATTGAGTAAGGGACTTGCCGTGTTTTCCGTCAGCACACCGCATAGTGGTCCCAAATCCCATTCTAGCTAGACAAAAATATTTTTCCATGGAATATGATGCAAAAGGATCACAATATGATAAAAAAATTGTTTAAAATAATTTACATTTATTTCAACCACTGTTACAGAATTTTCGAAGTAAAATAAAATAGAAATAATTTGTGTATAGTACAATAATATAAATGAGTCATAACAATCTGTTTATTTGAAGTAATTAGTTAAAAATATTATTTGTAACATAATATAAGAACATAACCGAGTGACATTTGTTTATGGTCGAGTCACTGTCATCACTTTTGTTAAATGATAATATTCCTATGTGGCACTGTCAACAGACCTCTGCAGTTTCTTCGTTGGTACTTCCGAAATCGACAATAATTTTAAGTCATCACTAGATAAGACATTGGGATGTTTTTGATATTGTGGTTATTTCGGATATTACAGCTTCCCGTTTTCCATCTGACCTCAAATTGACTTAAACAGCATGAAAGAGTTATTTTAGTCTTCGAGAATTCAGAGGACATTTAATTTTTCTTATTTTACTTTTTAACGAGCAAAAACCAAATTATTTTTCTCGCTCACCACGTAGTCCATCATCACACGTAACTACCGGAAGAAAAAAAACTGTATTAAGCCATTTCTGTTTTTTTTTTAATGAATTTTAGAGTGTATCTTCGACCATTTCCTATGAAATATTAATAGAAATGAAGCGATATTCTTCTTTTCCATTTTCTATGACATATTAATAGAAATGAAGCTATTCTTCTTTAGTAAATTTTTTTCGAGACCTATAAAATTGTTTTTCTCAATCAAAATTTTTCCGTGTTGCAGCATAACTCGACTTTGATGCGCCTTTTTCTTCTAACATCTCCAAAATATCAAAAATATAGATCAAAAGTAGAGGCTCTGTAAAAGTCAAAAGAGCACGTAAGAGCAGACAAATCCTCTAAGAGAATATAGATAAAGAATGGTTTTTTATAAAAATTGTTTAGTTTGGAGGTACAAATTGGTACACGATTTTACAAGTTTAATCAAACTTTGGCAAATATTTGTAAATATTGATAATGGTTTCATGATTTTCTAATGACTAATGAAAGTAATATGGAAGAAGCAAATTATTAAATACTTAAATAAATTTGAAAGAACACGCTATGGACTTTAATTTTTTTCTTGACGTAATTTCTCTTTGATTTCAAATAACACCACTAACGACCGAACAGCGCGTACATCCAAAAGAGATGGACCGCAGGGAGGCCGCCTGGCACATTCAAAGTGTGGTGTTTGCATCGTTGCCACGTGTAGCGCGTATTGTTTTAATTTTTTTATTGATGCGAACATAATGCTATGGACTGTTTTCTATGCTGTGAGTATGTTTTTGTACATAAATAAAAACATCGTTGAAATCTTTTGTTCTAAGGGAACTACCGTGCACCGGTGCCGAAAGAAACTTTGACGCTAGTTCTTCGGAGCATTTTTCATTGAAATGTTTGTGAGAAAAACAGAGACATTCCCACCTGATAGTTAAACTTCTTGGCGTTGTTAATCTCGATTCGAACATGTCGTTTAAAAGTCAAATAATTAGGATTGTAAGCACAGGTTTTTTCACCTACAAATCACGTAAGCCGAAGAAATCTTCCTACAAAGGCAACAAAATGTTGCAACAACAAAAGGTAACAAATGCCAACCTTCCAAAATTTAAACCGACAAATTTCAATCCGTTTACAGCGGCATGGCACATAACAGGGGTTTCTAAATATTCACACATTTCAGAACACCTTCGTAACCTTCACCGGTTCAAGTGCCCTGAAAGAATACAGTAGAAATTGTGCTGGATGGTGTTTAAATCCATCAATGAAATGGACATTCTTATATCTCTGAACTATGCGTCTAAACGCCGGTTCGAGGAAGTCAACCCTTAGATCAGCAACATCTTCAACTATAGGCCGACTGATAGAACCTTAGCGAAAGTCAATACAAAGTTTGAATGCGCTTTCGGAGTAACTGGGCCTAAGTTTTGGAATAAATGGTCCTGTATATTTTCTACATTTCAACGCAGCATCGCGCAAATTGGTCGAATGTGTTGCACATAATTTTGTATTAGTGATCGACGTGGACACAGAATTAATGTATCAATTTTTTTTTGGTATTATAGATAATAGATAGACGGCTGTGAAAATTTAATCTGGGAAGCCATTACCATATTATGCCCGGTCGGTAGCATCAATCAGCGGAGAAAGCTCTGGTATAATGGAGCCTAGATTCATCCTACTTTACGTAATGGCTTTATTATTTTTAATAAATTATACTGGTGATGATAACCTCAACCTTGACGGGTTTCTGGAAGTTTATCGATGTCCAATATCAAAAATTTCACAAATAAAACTGTAAATCCTCACAAGAGTGATGGTAGCGAACTGGGTGCATTTGCGACACGATCCAGAGTGAAAGATGCACGCAGTACCCTCCGGTGAAATGTTACCATTCAGAATTGAAACATTGCTTGTAATGGCTTTGGCTAAATCGTGTTTGGTAACCAGATCTGAATAGTCAGGTCACCACTTTCAGCATCTCCCCCATTGGGATGTCGTAATCTTACTGGCCCAGACGTTGGGGCTTTGTGCGGTTGTCACAAAAAAAAAGGTTCTATACCACGTGGGCGAAAATCAAAACCTTTCAAAAGTGGAAGAATTAGAACTTTTGGTTGCAATGAAAAAGAGTCTCAACTGATCCCCACTGTCCGTAACCAGTGGGACTATAACATCGCTTGTTAGGGTACGTTGTGCAGCTTTTTGCAACATTTCGATTGTGAGTAGTGTTTTTCCTTTATATTTCAATATCTTTGGTTTTTCCACAGGGATGTACTACTTCTAAAATTGATGGAAATATACACGTCAAATGAGGTGTGTAAAAAAAAGCAAAGGCAGCAATCTCCGAAATATCGGAAAAAAGTTGTAAATGCAGTTTCATAGTATTTTTGTTATTGTTTTTGGGGTGTTATGCCGTGTTTCGCTACCTCCTTCTTTAGCCAACGTTTCGGACAGCGTTACAGTGTCCATCATCAGGGCAGATGAGTCACTCATCACTCATCTGCCCTGATGATGGACACTGTAACGCTGTCCGAAACGTTGGCTAAAGAAGGAGGTAGCGAAACACGGCATAACACCCCAAAAACAATAACAAAAATACTTTTTGGCCGTGAAAACCTAAAAACATACCAGTTTCATAGTGATTCGAATTGAGAACCTAAATTCAATTTGCAAATTTGGTTAGTTACAAACTCGGCTTTCTCCCATAATAATTAGAGTTTGAAAATATGTATCAAAGGCAAAGATATGAATGTGTTTTTTGAAAAAACGAAAATGGAGATTGCTGCCTTTGCTTCTACACACCTCAAATAATATACAGCCAAACTGAAAGTTTGGATGGATTCGGTGTGGATAGTCGCCAAATCTCAAGATATTATATATAAAATTTCAACGCCGAACATTTTACCCTAGTGTGAATGAGGCTCAATTCACATTTGATTCAGTTTCCAGACATAATACAGTCTGCAGTTGGCGTTCATCGTCCCACGCATTCCACCGCATGTGTTTTCAGCTGTAATAACTGCACACACACAAATATATAGGCGGACTGCTGAACCTCTCCCTCAAACTCATAAAGGAAACGTGTAAGAGAAAGAACGGTCACATCGGAGCTATCAGCGGTTATCCCGCAGATAATATTTATTATTTAATTCTAGGAAACATCTGCGTCGATTAACGCAGACAGACGCCACAACATTGCAACCACTGAAGATATTAAACCGATAGAATATCGTGGGTTTATCAGTTGGCACGAAGTAAGGTCAATTTATTTTATTTACTTCGGATGAAACATTATTATTTTTTAATGTAACACAGCAAACAGCAAAGGAGAACAAACTGCTCCCATGTTCCAGGAGCTAGCGGAATAACGACATCTCCAAATATTGTCATCACCTACTGGAAGGTTTAAGGTAACAAACGGATTGCAATCTTTAGAAAAACGTAGAAAGGGCCCTGATCTAATTTGCATATTCAAAATTATCAACAGTATTACCGACATACCTGCTTTGTTACAACTCATCCAGTTTAACATCCCTTCCCGTAGACTCCGAAATAATGAATTGCTTTTCCTCAATCAACATTCTACTAATTATGGGTATCATTCTCCTTTATCCAGAATGTCGAGACTTGTTAACGCAAGTCAAAGCATTGAATTTTTTGGTGTTGGCGTAAATGACTTTCGCAGTCAAATGTGTTATTTCAAAGTCTTTGTAATCCATCATTAAGCTTTGACTTGCAGTTGTCTTCTACATGTTCTTTGTATTATAATTTGTCAATGCTTTTCATTTTTATGTACTTTCCTTTCATTGTCATCTCTTCTTTTTTTATTGGTGTTATTGTTATATTACTAATGGACTATTTGTCCGTAAATAAATAAAGAAAATAAAATAAATAAAAATTTAAAGCATGGGCGTCGGGTGGGAATGCTATCCTTGTTCTACCGGTATTTCAATGGAAGATACTCCGAGGAACTAGCATCATTGATCCCTTCGGCACCGGTGCATAGTCGGAAAACAAAAACACCGTGTGCCCAACGGTGACCGGACAACTCGGAATGAAACCAACCATCTCAGATAAGTCATTTAGGGTGATAAAAATATAAATTAAAAAAATTGGTTAAATAGATTACATTAGGTTAGGGTTATTGGCTAATTTAAAATTATTTTTTCCATAGCTTTTAATGACTTTTCAAGGAGGTGTTGGGATGACTTTATTCTCAATTGGCATGGAACCGTGCCCAACATATGCCCATATGTACACAGCTGAAATTTGTCACATGAGAACGAGTCGCTTCTTCGACTCGTTCTTGTGTTCAACAGCTCGACTATGGAACGATTTGCCAGCCTTTATGTTTCCTCCTTCCTACAACATTTATTTATTCGCAAATCACTGAAAGGGATACGCTTCCCCCCCACGCACATATAAGTTTGTTTCCCTCATTATTGCATTACTCTGTGGAGAAATCAGTTTTTCGCAAACCAATGGACTGGGAGAAATGAGTCAGACGGGCAGGCACATTAGACTGTGACGCAGCCACTCTTATTTAAAATCAACTAAAAAAAAACTGCCCTCGGTGACACCATAACAATTGCTTGCCCATTAAAGCGAGTGACTAATTTAGGCGGATTCAGGAAGAAAAAGCCTAGAAGGCATTTACATATTTATTCATTATCTTACAGAAAAGATAATATAAAGATAGCGGGCAATATAAATATCCGTTAATAAAATGAAGATAATGTTGGTAGTTCTTAGTGGAAGTAGGATACAGTTAAATATAACCTAAGGGGGTAGGGTCGAATTAGCTCAGTGGTGAAGCAGAGCCTCAACAAAATTCTCCAGTCTTTCAAAATAAATATCAACTCTACTTTTGCCACTAATGTTCTAAATGTAAAATCATCAGTAATTCAGGAAAGCAAATCTTGCAATGTCCAGTGTTTTTGGGTTGTTCTTCTTTTTAACCTACAAAAAGTTGTTTCCACTGGTTAGTTAGTTAATGGAGAAAAATTCAACAGATTAACCAATATTATTATTTTATAATTACTTTAAAATCTACTGTACTAAAGACGTAACAACGACTGTGTGCGTTTAAAAAATATGTGTTTATATTTTTTTATTAAAAATTACGTTACAGAGTTGTAAATCCTCGTGATGAAGTGTATTTCATACAAATCACAGTTCTCCCGCCACCTCGACTTGTGTATATTCTATAATGTTACAAAAAATTATGACGACATAAAATACAAAACTATTTTTAAATTCCAAAGGGTATATTATTATTTTTTATGATGTTTAATAAAATATTTAAAAAATTTCAAAAACTGTCTCTTACAATTGATGTTTTAGTACGTTAATTCTGTCACGTAGGTTATCATTGGAAATAGGTATACACGCAGCTCGTGTTTGTCACCCCCGATAGGCGTTTTAGGTCTCCTTGCCCCCTTGCTACAATTTCCCCTCCGAGATCCGGAGAGAATTCATTTATAGTAAAAAAAACATCCTCACTTTAGGTGGAAATGTAACAGGGTGGTATATGTTATGTAGGTTAAAAAGAAGAACAACCCTTTTAATATTTACAATGAAAGTGTGTTTATCGGAAGTGATCTGCCATTTATCTGTTAAAATTATTTAAAAAAATCAGAGTGTGCAATTCACACGCGGTAGAAGTGAAACATTCAGAAATCTAAAGTAAAAAGAGTGGGGAGGCTGCAAAGCACCGCACAAAGAGGAGACCGATTAGTCTATCCCATTCTCTCGCAGGCTAAATCCTATAGATGCATGTGTTTGTCTCTTTTTAGTGTCGCTTTTTCGTTTCATCGAGAGTTTTACAAATCACAACGGTGCTAAAGAAGTTTCACTTCAAAATTAGATAGTGCCTAGACTGCCTAGGAACTCAAAATAAATTGTATACCGCCCTTGGGGTGATTTAGCACAAAAACGGCGCTCCACAAATCGGCCAATGTTATAATCATACTGTTATTGAAGAGGGAATATTCTACCCTTAAATAAATGTTTGAATCTACCCAAGCAAAGGGACGGACGTGCAACCGCTTGGGTAATACGGACGTTGACGTACGCCTGCGGTACGGCACGTGCATGTCGTACGCACGCGAATGCACAATATTGAAACTGACGTAACGTGACAGCGGGTTAAAATTTAACCCCTCAGGCCTCGACCTTATTTTGTCAGGGGGTCAAAATATTTCCGCTTGGCAATAAAATCCAAATAAATGGAAAATTTCTGAATGTTTCCGAAAACTAAAAACTGTTTTTGAAAGGTGATATAATAAGCTTTCAAATTTTACAAGTAGAAATAAACATATAATTTTTGAAATGCATAAATTTTGCATGCAAACATAAAAAACTTTTAAAAATGGCTCAACTTTTGTTTTTTCTAACTAAAATTACTGAGAAAGGTGTTAACGAAAAAAATAAAAACACTTGCATATTTTAGTAGTCAAATGTAATACAAACTTTATTGTCGTTTCAGGTAAAAATAATTAATAAAAATTTCCCAAAGTTTCGTAATTTATTTTCAAATTGAGATCCGAAACTTTGGTTTCGTAAATGTTCGTTGATAACTTTTAAAATTGAATATAAGGCGTGGTTTTTTCTTTTTCTAACGCCGTTTATATCATATTTCTCACCATGATAGTAATTTATATGAGACTAAACCAGAGTTAAAACCAAAGCCGAAAAAGTAGTCATCAAATTCTTAAAAAAATACCCAGCTTAATTCCTAGTATGAAGGACAAATATACCAGTATTACCAAATAACATATATTAATAATAAATATACAGTACCTACCAAAATATAGCCGAGCTTGTGTGGACCACATAAAATATCCGAATATATTCAGGTAAGTAAAGAAGCGTGTAAACAAATATACGCCCGCGGCACGGCGTATTAGACGAACTTTCGGTCGAATTCGCCCTAGCGGGCCTGGAGATTCGACCTTTCCGCCGCGTTCATTTGAATTAGTTCTGAAGAACGTGTTACTAATATTTAAGATGTTTCTAAATGAATACCTCCCGAAGTTATTAATTCATCGTCTACAAAAATAAAATCTGGTGCTTACCGCTAACTTTATGGCTAAAAAACTGGTTATAAAGTTTTAAAATAGTTGTACGTAAAATATATTAATAGTAAGGTATTGTTTTTATTAATTTTAAAATAAAGAACTTACATCCCCAGGGGTCTGTTGGGAGAAAAAAGTTATTATAGTTACGAATTCGCCGGAAATTATTAAAATGTGAGTTTTGAGCAAACAAAAATTATTAGGGTTGTGTACCGCCTTAAGTTAAAAAAAAATCTTTAATGTCTTGTGTTACGCTATGTAGGTACTAAAAATCGTTTACGTTGAACCGTTTAAATTTTAAAAAAACATTCTCTAATGTCTTGTGTCAGAGCAGCTGTATTGAAAGTAGACAAGTTGTAATGTTTATTTTCCGATAGGCATTAGGCCACCCTTATCTGCGTCACTGGCGTCGGCTGTCGGGATGATAACCCGCCTGGTGAGCGGTGTCAGCCCCATAAGATTACGACAAACAACATGTCGTCAATGGTGATTATGGGATAGCGTTCATCCGTTCAGCCGTTTATCGTCAACCGAGTTAACTTGTAATGTATCGTATGTTGCCGAAATTAAAGTCTTTAGAAACGGAAGACAAAAAATGGTACATCTATACTTTATTAATATTATAAATGCGAAACTGCGTGTGTTTGTTTGTTACGCTTTCACTAAAAGCTTTTTACGAAAGCTACATTATATTAAGCGTGTAATATAGGCTGTATATAATGGTAAACTCTGGCGTTATGAAATTATAAATATTGATACATTATTTTTATTATACGTTTTCTATCGCCAAAAAAGCGAGTTATTGCTAACTTAAACAAATCGTTGCCGTGGAAACGATGTTGATATATATATTTTTTTTCAGACATCAGTTAATATCTCTATATAAATAAAAATGAATCTCCGAAATGTTTATACGCGCATAACTTCCAAACGACTGCAGCAAATTGATAATTCTTTTTTTTTTACTACTGGTGAGCTCTGGCATTATGAAATTTAGGTGGCACGCAAGCTGTTTGAAAACTGAATGAACCGGGAATGAATGTATTGAATGGGAGGGGGGAGGGGCGGGGTGGGATAATTGATAAGTGCAAGCGCTACAGTAATTTCCACCTAATACCATGCGAGCGAAGCCGCGGGTAAAAGCTAGTAGTGAATAGAATATAAACCAGTTAGGTTCCATTTAATACTTTTTGTTATGCTTAGGTACGGCTTAGAAACCAAGATATTAACGAGCATGAGCAAAGAAGTGGTTTTGCATTCAAAGGTCATTTAAAAAAAAATGTTAGTTAGAACCTTGTCCAACTGTGATGACGAGTTGCGGGAGGTCGAGAGCAATGATACTGAACGGAAGAAGAGATACCAATAAAACACGAAGCGCCATGGGAAGAAATATCAATAAAAAAGTTCACAGACATCGCGCAATAGAAAAACACTTAATTTTAAGATGTCGGGAATAAAATGAATCACATAAGACGCCCTCTATACGTAGAAAATGTAACTGCGATGATAGAAGAACTGTGTCGGGTAAACATTCTGTTAACGATGTATCAATGAATAACCTTTGATACAGATTGCACTAGGTGGCCCCCAGATTTAAAGTGATCAAATGATATAGAGGGCATTCACTAATGTTCTACTCATCACTATAGCAGAATTCTTTTTGCCTCGAATAGCAAAAACTAGGGAATTGTAGGCGACGTATGTGTGGTATTTTTCTGTCTGGAATTTTTAGATAAACTTGAAGAAGTAATTAATTCCAACCGTTAACTCCATAAATCACTCAATTATGTATTAGTAAGATAATTAGATATAGTAGTTGAATTGCAGGTGATGAAATTGGAAACAAAAATATGAAAATGCTACAAAACAGGTTAAATAACATATAGGATTCTGTACTATTTTTCTATTAAAACTGTCAGAGTGAAGACTCATTTTGCGTATTAACTTTTTTTTTAAATTGTTAAGGGAATTACAGAGCTTATTTATGATGAATATAATCAGAAGCATTAATGACAAAATACAATTGTTGAACTCTATCAAAAAGCATTTTAGAGAAAACATCAACGGGAAAATAGCTTCCCCTATTTCCACACGAATGTCACACTCAAAATTATACTTGTTTTTCTTCTTACTGAATACATACATGTCTTTTAGTTAAAGGATCTTGATTGCAATGTGATTGTATTAACCATACCTATTGTATTTGTGAAACACGTGACTGTTTAATTGTATATATATATATATAAAATGTAAACTCTTCTTTCATCCACAAGTAAATGCTTTTAAAGGAAGATCAGTAAAACTACAATTTGTACCATTTTTAAGATAAATAAATAAAAATGTAGTACTGAGATTTTAATATCTTTGGGACTGAGTCTTTAGATACTGGTTTGTACCTAGATTGCATGCAGTTGGCAACACTTCCTAAGAAGTAGTTGATATGTTCAGCTGCACGGAATATAGTTATAAGAAGGCTATTATTTATTAATTTATTAATAAACGCCCTTTTTCGGGGCTTTTACATTTATAGCATAGTTAGAAAAATACATATTTATTGTACATAACTGAACTGCCTCAATAACAATATTTTATATTTATTCAAAGATAAATTGAAGATGTCCACTGACTTGGTATAATTGTTTCCCTCTATTAGTATTCTGGGCAAAGAAGAATACATATGGTAGTTAGTCCCAGAATTTCTGCACTGAAATAAATCCTGACTTCTAGTATTACGAAGTGGAATTCGGAAGCTTATCAATTCAAGTAATACCGGACTATCAACTAAATCATTTAGAATTTAATAAACCTAATAATAACATACCTCGAAAATAATTATCAATGTTAGCATAATACTGTTTTTCTGCGAGTCTATTTGTATTTTCCCTGAGTAGCAAATTGGTACAATTTCATCCAAAGTTTGCCGATTAACATGAAGAATTTTTTGTTCCGAGAACGTGGATCTTGCATCTTCTTTGTCAATGCACAACATTTCTCACCAAAACTTGGGGAGGGTTTTATGGTGAAAGAAAGCTCTTAAAAAGCTGACTGAAGCATGTTGTAATGGTGATATAATTTATAAACTAATAAAAAAGACCGTAGAAGAATAATTACTCAGTGTTCATTGGACGCATTGTGTTGCGTTGCCTCTTCTTCGTGCAAACATGTGTGCAGTTAACACTTTGAATGCCGCAGATGATTACAAAACCATCATTGAGCCATCACGTGTGGTTTTTGGGGTACCGTGCAAGAGTTCACACTACTTCCAACCGCCTTGAGCCAATGAGGTTGTGACATCCCCAAGGGCTAAATCTAGTACGAAGGTGAGAGAGACGGGGGACAGAACGGTGGGGCAGTACCTGGCTATTCAAATCCGGTCATTTCAAGCAACGTTTCGTTTTTGAATTGTGATCTTTCACCTGGGTTTTTTTTAATGTAAATACCGCACAAGAATCCCAATTGCGCTTAACCGCCTGGAGCCAGTGAGGCATCCACAATTGGGGAATCTGTGTGGAAGAAGAGGGGGCAGAGGAAAGTGAGGAAGTACCTGGCTGAAGATCTGGTATATTTCAAGCAATGTTTCAATTTAGGTCAAAGATCAGAGGTCAAGCAACGTTTCAATTTAGGTCAGGTAAGAGGTCATTTTTTTAAACCGAAAGTATCTTTCGCAAATATATGCACTACATATTATATTGTTTTAAATTAATAAGTTGTGAAATAACACAAATAATTCAAATTAAATTTACTTCGCACGCCGGGATTTGAACACGCTACCTCCGGATTCAAAGCCAAGAAGCGTAACACTCGAATATTATTTAGTAGAATAATGTGTAAGCACATGTTTTCGGTCGGAGAAGACCGGACTTAAAGTCAGTTTCCAACGACCGAAAACACAAACATTTGCTTACACATTAATGTAAACATTGATAATGGGGGCGTGACCTTACTGCAGACGCATACAAAAATGTGTAAAGTCAATTCCTCATTTCAAATGTTTATAGTAATGGGTTAACAAATGTTTGTGTTTTCGGTCAGAGAAAACTGACATAATACCGAAAACATGTTCTTACACATTACTATAAACATTGGCCTTACTGCAGACGCATAAAAAAATGTTTAAGACCACTCCCACATTGCCAATGTTTATAGTAATGTGTGAGCAAATGTTCATGGTTTCAGTCGGAGAGACTGGACTTAGATGAAATTATTCGTAGAGGAGAGCATAACGAGTATTGTTACAATATAATTACACCGTACTAGTTAATAAAAATAAACAAAACACGTTACAAGTCGCAAGCCAAGGGGTTACCAGCTAACACCGATGTATCCAAATGAAAACAAACAGCACATCGTGCAGAGCATCATTGTCAATTTGTATTGCGGCCATCCGGTTGATGAACCGAGGGCTGCGATCTCACACAGCAGGACACATGATGCAATCGCAACAGACCATCGCTTGTTCATAGTTTCATAGATGACATACAAACAGACTCCAGACTCCAGGGTACAGAGTCCCGGCGATGAGTGAATGAAAACACGAGCGGTTTGTTGGATCATTGGGAAAACAAACAAGCATCAAATTCTGTATGCTTTCAGCTGGTGTTTTAAATAATGTTCGGAACGTTGATAAGTGTTTTGGATTCGAACGAATAAGAACAGGCGGTCGTTTAAAATAGAATTAAAGTTCGAAGAGTCAAGATCAAGTAAAAATAAACCCGATGCTGTACTAAACATCGACAAACCAGAGGCCAGTTGTGTCACAGATTTTGAGCAATTCATAAAATTTCAAAGTTAATTTTCGAGTACCATGAAAGTCATTTTACTTAATTATGGGCCAGTTGTTTCACAGAACTGAAATAACAACAGAACTTTGATTAGAACTTTAAAACTAACTTTAAAATTTGATGAATTGTCAAATCTCATGAAACAACCACTGGCCCTAAGTCAAATAATGAAGATTAATCTACAATAAAAAAGACAACTTATTAATTTCTAGAAGAAAACTGAAAGAATATAGTATCGAAACGAAATAAGGTTGAAATGAATTTGTCAGTTTTGATGACCAGATCTAAATGCCGGGTACTTTCAACCAAACCCGCCTCTCCCCACTCCCTTCAGCCTCACAATATATACCGATTTGAGATGTCCCATCAGCTCCGGACTATAGGGAACAGTTGGGTACTTTTGTAATTGTAGGTTGGTTAAATTAAGTCAATTACGTCCTGTATATAATAATACTTGGATAATTTGTGGAGCACCGTATTTTTTTTAAAACACCTAAGAGCTGATTCACACACAGCTATAAAATATAAAAGATCATCGCACGCCAATTAAAGCTCTCCATACAATCCCTTGAGACCGTTCACACCTAAGCGGTTTTAAGCGCAGGTCAATCATAGACAATACACATCTTACGACGGAACCGCTCCAGAGGCGATATCCCAAAAGATAAGCGTCCCCCTCTCCGACGAAAACAGGAGAGGGGGTCATTGTAATTACGGAGTTGCCTAGACCGGCGGATGACAGATGTCAAGTTGACAGATTTCAGTACAAAAAATGTGCTTTCCGTTGCGGCTCCCTAATTCAACTGACCCCCTCTCCTACCACAAGAAGAAATATTTGATGGCGACGTGTGAACGCACAAAAGATAAGCGCTCGCGGTTCAACAGATATCTGCTCGCAGTTTTATAGCTGTGTGTGAACGAGCTTTTAAGGGCACTATAATTTGAAACTTTTTTTATGTAAAACATGTTCAACTGTTTATTTCCCAAATAAACTAAAACTAAATATCAGGAGATCTTTGGCAGGATACGCCGAATTTGAGAAAAAGTTATAATCTGTCGCATCTTTATTTACACTCAAGTTCTTTATTTTCAGGTTTGGATTTGACAGTGGACGCATGTTTAAAGTTGATGAAAAGTTATCATCGGCCGATCACGCGTTCACAAGTGCAATTAGCCGTTTCCGAGGACTTTGCATTCCCACAGAGCCGGACGCAACCGCCAACCTTCCACGCGCGTCCTCGCGTCGGATCCGTCCCAACGAACAGGAGATTGGCATCAACACCGTACAGTGTATAAAGTACAGAGACGGTACAGATTACAGTACAGTATGTAATCTGTACCGTCACACAAAACTGTCTACTGCGCGAGTAGACAGTTTTGTGTGTCATCATGACAATCTCACTCGCCGATTCATCCGCTTTTAAACCTACCGGCTAGTAGCTTGTAAACTCGCTCAATGTAATCGAGGCTATAGCGTGATTCTTTATTCTATGATTCAAGGTCCAATTATAGGCATAATTCACCATGATTGCGAAAATCAAATGGGATGGCAATTTTAAGGCAAATGTAAGAGAGATTTACCGCGTGCTAAACGGTCTAGAACCAAAAGGTACTAAGTCAGTGGCACATTTATTTCCTTTCAAATTTGTACGGAACGCTGTTAATAGTGTTATATTCTTTATTCTTTGATTTCCACTAGCTAACTGTCCAAGGGGTACAAAAAGATCGACAATGCGCGTTAATTACATACTGAACACTCATACAGAACAAATGATAAATGAGTTGTTGCATAACTCGCATGTTGGATAATTTACAGCATAAAAACATGTCGTTTCGGTGCATGATTCTCCTACGATAAATAACAATTAAAAATTGGCCTACTTTATTCGAATACAAAAAAATGTTCATTAAAGCTGCGTGGAAGATGTTGACCGTTGGCGTTGGTTGACCAGTAATTGACATAATAAAGATATCCATTTCGAAATGGTCAATTAGTTTATTTATTTAACAATCGAAGCTTTTCGTGTGATCGATTATTATGATAATTAAGTACTTGGAAATCTTCTAATATTGATTTATTTTGTAATGTATTTAACAAATAGTTTTGCAATTTTGATATATTTAAATTACAGACGTAAAATAAACGACATTTTTATTCAAAATACTTATGAAGTGAACTCTGGCAACTCATTAACTTGACGAACACCCACAGTAACAACACGACAAAATACAATATTCTACAGCAGCACTCATAAGCGTAACCACATTGCCCACACTCAGATACAACGTTAGCAGAGGTGCCCGGGTTCATGGGGTGATGTTTGTCTCGGTCTTGGAGGTGGATGACCATGACACACTGAACCCCAGATTCCTACCCATCCCTTAAACCCTTTTCCTTCTCAGAACTATCCTCGCCTTCCTTTCCTTTAAAAAAACCCTCCACACAGCATCCCCGAAGATGACATAGGCCCTGAGGGAACTACTTTTCTCAGGGCCTCCTGTGTGGAGCTCATATAAAAAAAAAACAACAACAATAACGACTTCACACCATGGGTAATAAGTACTTGGGTGATGTTGACATATTCAATATCAACTTGTCGAGTTTTGTGGATCATCTAAAACATTTATTTCAACACTATTACTAAACACATTTTGTAAAACTATAAAATAGCTGTATTTTTCTGTTTTTGTTTCTGCGTTTGCATGACTTGTTGTGTGACTTTTATCTAATGTAATTTTATTTATATTATTTCCTAAGTTTCAAAGTATCTGTCAAATTAAAACTACACTACGAATCATGCAAAATCCCTCTGGGCGTTAAATACACAACTACTGACCCTGTACAAATCGCAAGTGTGCCCAAAGGTTTTGAATTTGGCAGCCATCTATGGTCTGGAGCCCTAAAATAGCTGAAAATAACCCTCGAATCTGTGCAGGAACGGGCGGTCCGTTTGATGGATTCTCCTATCTTAACAAGCGGATTGCAATCTTAAAAGCGCAGGCGTCGGGTGGGAATGCTGTCCTTATTTTACAGGTATTTCAAAGGAAGGTGTTTCGAGGAACTAGCGTCATTGATTTGTTCGGCACCGGTGCACGATCGGGAAACACGCCAAACGCGCGTCACATGAGAACAACGAGTTCAATAGTTCGACTGTGGAACGATTTGCCGGTCTCTTTGTTTCCTCCCTCGTAAAACTTAGTCTCTTCAAGACAGAGGTCCACTCTTTCCTTTCCACAAAGAAATTATTTTCCCCAGAGCCTCAGGGATGGCGTTAACTTAAAAAAAAAATAATCAATAATAACTAAATGGAACGGAAATTTATTATTTATTAACAGAAATTTGGCCGATTGGTTGATGGTTTAATTATCAAAATATTATCAACTTCTACGTATATAGTGAGAAGCGAATAAAGATTATTTGGTAGATCAGAATATACCCATAACTTCAGAACTCGGAACAGAAGACGAAATGACGAAATTCGAGTAAAACCGACAGTTAGTTATCTCAGTTGCGTAATGAATAAAGCGTACGTACTTAATAAACGGCGGGGACGTTACTCCGTGAAGCATGTCGCTAATCTGTATTATTATTATCTCACTTGCAGACTCGCTGCAGTGGAAACGCAACCTTTGTGACGACATAGTAAGCTAAGTTAATAAATTAAAATTAAAATTGTTTGAGAAAAGAAAAGGTAAGAATGGAGGAAAACAGAAGTTTTATTCGAGTTCAGGAAAAGATAAAAGACGAAGTAAATATCAGGTTGACTTTATAAGAAGAAAGAAATTAAAGGCAAAACAATTTCTGGAGCTCGTAAGTCCTGGGGGTTACAAACACAACAAAAACAAAAAAACTCTATTTTGTAATCAAAACACTGTTTTTGCGCAGGCCAGGTGTAGCCAAGCACACACATTGTACACCTAACGACCTATTCCATACAATCTTATTCAAATGTTCACACTATTCTTCTTCCAATACTATTCGAACGGTCATGTGTATGGTAAGCGTCTCAAACTTTAATGCCGACCGACAAAAATCGTCGCAATAGATGAGTTTACTTGTTTAAAGATAAATTGAAGTTGTCCACTGACTTGGTGAAGTTGTTTCCCTCCATTAGTATTCTAGGCAAAGAGAAATATATATGGTGGTTAGTCTCAGAATTTCTGCACTGAAATAAATCCCGACTTCTAGTATTACTTAGAGGAATCCGGAAGCTTATCAAAACCGGACTATCAACTAAATCATTTAGAATTTTATATAGAAATACCAAGTCAGTGAAAATTCTTCTATCTGACAATTTGAGCATGTTCATATCATTTAACAGTTCAACATAATTGCTGGAATACCCATAGAAAACTTAAGAATTTTTTTTTATTTTTTTTATTGTATAAAAATTACATACAATGGGAATTTGTACCCGCTAAGCTAACAAGTAGCTTGTCAGCTTTCAACAGCTTAGACAGTATACAGGTATATAATAATATGAGTTCCAGACGGGAGAATTGTATTCAAGTTGACTTCTTACATAAGCAAAATATAACAGTTTAATACACTTTATATTGTTAAAATTTCTAGTTAGCCTAGTTATAAATTCCAACATTTTTAAGCCCTTATTAGAGATTTCTGTTATATTAACAAATGAAAGATTTGATTGAAAAGTGATAACCAAGTCCTTAATTTGAGAATGTCTCAAGGGCATTGTTATCAATGTTGTAATTAAAGATCACTGGATTTTTTAATCGAGAAAATCTAACTATTTGACATTTTGAGATATTTAAGGAAAGAATATTTTCAGTACACTAAATTAACAATTTGTTGATATTATCTTGAAGAATGTCGGAATGATAAATATTTTAAATAATTTTAAAAATGTTGAGGTCATCAGCAAAAAGTAAGAAAGATCCATGATGAAATATTTTTGTAAGATCAATTATGAACAAGATAAGTAGGATTGCGCCAAGGTGTGAACCCTGTGAATTTATATATAATACGCAGTCGGTTTAGGGAAAATACGGTCTAATTACACAAAATATAACTAAGTGACTCCGAAAGTATGTGCAGAGAGGATGTACCGCCGAATAACACATATTATCATTCAAATGCATCAAGGAAAAATCTACTTGTCTATTCTACCGCGTGGTTCCAAGTCAACTGAGAATAAAGTCAACTCAACACTTCCTTGACAAGTCATTTAAAAAAATAATTTTAAATTAGCCGATAACCCTAACCTAACGTAACCTATTTAACCAATTTTTTATAAATATTTTTTTATTACTCTATATGACTTATCTGAGATGGTTCTGAGTTGGTTTCATTTCGAGTTGTCCGGCCACCATACTGCGTATACCACACCACCAGCACGTAAGTGCAAAAAATCGACACTGTATATAAATTCATTTGATATTCATACCAACTTATTATTAAAAGGTATTTTTTAAGTCGATTTTACATTTGGAATTGGTAAATAATGCAAAAAAAAGTATAATTTTAAAGTAAAAACCGTTGGGGTCATCATTATTAATATATCTATTTATTATTGAGTGGCTTTTACGGTTCCATACCAATTGAGAATAAAGTCAACTCAACACCTCCTTGAAAAGTCATTAAAAGCTATGAAAAAAATAATTTTAAATTAGCCGATAACTCTAACCTAACGTAACCTATTTAACCAATTTTTTATTTATATTTTTTTATCACTCTAAATGACTTATCTGAGATGGTTCTGAGTTTGTTTCATTCCGAGTTGTCCGGTCACCGGCTTTCACTGAGTGTTTACTCATTTTCGGATGCTAATACCGGTTTTATTACGATGGATAATCAACTACTGTTAGAACGTGAAAAAACCTAGGCACGTTTTTCTCATCACTCGCGGCGTAGTAATCATTCAATGAAAAAACTCGTTGTACTCGATTCGTGCCCTCTCGGCTCTGCATCTAACACTGAGCAATTTAATAATAATAAATTAATAATTTAAAAACCCATGGTTTTTTGATAATCAAAAAATGGGCGTAGTTCAACTGTACAGCAGAAAAAAGATTGTTCTGAAGAAACAATAAAAGCGTAAAGCTGAAATTTGCACAGTTTTTATGTGTGCAATAATTTCTAGGTCAGCGCAATAATGTTGCTCGCCGTGAGTTTATGCAGTTACATACCTTTTTTACATAAGCTCCACACAGAAGGCCATGTCTTCTTTGGGGATGCTGGGTAGAAGGTCTTTTTATGAAAAGGAAGGAGAGAAAGTTCTGGGAAGGAAAAAGGTATGAGGGGTGAGTAGGAATCTGGAGGTCGGTGTGTCCAGGAGTGAGGGGCGTATAAATCCATCTCTCAAACTGCGGTGAATCCGGCTGAAGAGGTCTAGGTTAGGTCTCCCTCAACCAGTCTCTCCCGATCCAGCCCGCCATGAAACAGGTAGGCAAACGCATCGCCACGAAGACCTAGACAAGCCTCACCCCATGAACCTGGGCACCAAAGGTCACCGCCACAGGTGTCACAGGTCATCCTGGTTCGCAAAGTCACCAAACTTATCGAACCAGGGTGACCTGTGGCGAAGGTGTTGGTTTTCCAATAAATAAATCCTTATAATAATATCCTTGTTCTACCGGTATTTCATTGGAAGATGCTCCGATGAACTAGCGTCGTTGATCCCTTCAACACCGTCGCATAGCTGGGAAACACGCCAAACGCGCGCCCAACACGGTTGACATTTGTCACATGAGAACGGGTCATTTCTTCTACTCGTTCTTGTGTTCAACAGCTCAGCTGTGGAACGATTTGCCGGTCTCTGTGTTTTCTCCTTCCTACAACATGGGTCTCTTCAAGACCAATGTTCATTCCTTTCTCTCCTCAAAAAGACGCTTCACACAGCATATCAGATAACATAGGCCCTGAGGGAAATTATTTTTCTCAGGGCCTCCTGTATGGAGTTAATATAAATAATAAAAATGGTTCCCGGGGCGACGATATCCATACCCGCCTCACAAATTGAAAGATCAATCAATTAATAATGAAATATAATATGTTGCACATCTACCCTGTTGATGGACATTGAATGCTCTCCGAAACGTTTGCTAAAGAAGAAGGTAGCGCAACACACCAAAAATAAATCACAAATACAATATGTATTTTCAAAGTTGTTAAAACAAAGGGGTCATTACTTTTAATTAAAATGGTGCCACAAAATAAGTTTGCTTGTGTTTGAAAAAGTGAAACTATGTCCTTACGAATGCAACTACAAAAAAAATTAATTGTAAACTCTAATTCGGACATTTCTCAACATCAATAACTAACCAATACTATAATAACTAACTCAATAACTGCATGTGTGCTTGTATGCACCCAGACTAAAAAAAAAGGTAAAAAAGTTATTACATTACAAGTTATTACATTATTACATTACAAGTACATTTTTATAATCTAATGTTAATTTACTTCTATTCTCCTTTCTACTTTCTATTTTTTTTATAAACATAATTTCTACTTTTTATTTTAATTTCTACTTTTTATTATAATTTCTACTTTTATTATAATTTCTACTTTTTATTATAATTTCTACTTTTTACTATAATTTTTTCAATTTTTAGCGTCATTTATTCTAACTCCACATGTTCACACTAGACTCCATATTTCATATAACGTAATTTTTATCCATTGGTCACCATGAGACAGGCAGCCGCCTAGCATGGTGATCTAATATTCTTTATGTAAGTGTCACAAATATGTAACATGTGTTTTATAAATAAAATAAAAATAAAAAACCGTGATTTTTAATAGTATACATATCACTAAACAAAAACTACGTTACAGAAAATCAAAATTGATAAAAAGTTGGCGAAAAACATAATTATAAAAAAAAAAATATCTAGCTGGTCTCCGTCGTTGCCCGAATTTTACGCAGAGATTTTCGAAGTAGACAGTAATAATTTTCCTCTTATTTTGAACGCCAAGTGTGCAAAATTTCTTGAAGAAGCGTCAAAATCGTATAGGGGTGGCATTTCGAAATCTTATGATGACATTGACCTTACTCTTGTTTTGAAGGTGAAGAGGTGCGTATACAGTGTGAGGGGCGTAATTGAATTACTTTAACCAATAATTTGACATTATTTGGAGTAAAAAATGTAAATGAAATTTTGTGTCCAGTGACCGGTTTGATGTTTATTTTCCTACTAAAACATAAAAAAAATAGTAGTTGTTGGACAGTTGGGGGCGGGGTAAGAGGTTGGGCGGTTATTCGGCTGAGTGACCAGTGACGACATGCGGAAGAAATTTTATTCTTTTTGACTTAGAAGAAAAAAAAATTGAAAAAAAAGGCACCGGAGACCAAAATTTCATTTACATTTTTTAGTACAAATAATGTCAGGAATCACTGGTTAAATTAAGTCAAGTACGTCCCTTAACACCCTGCATAGATGGACATGAATAAGTTAAGAAAAGCCTACTGCATAATGAAGAGCTTGTTGGAATAATGACATTTATGTTTCAATGTAAAATTACCGCTTGCTGGTCAGTCCAAAGATATCATCACTAAGCGGTGCAAGAGTTATTTATCGGTAATGAGAGTTTATCAGAGACTGTAACGAGTGTACCAGTGTCCTGTGCACGGTGTAGCCGGGTACCAGAAGTATCAGGAGATCATCAGCGAGTGGCCGCGGGCGTCAGGCAAGAAGAAAGGGGTCAGTGAATGGATGGCTTGGTGTTGGGCCGCTTACAGGCTGAGGGAACGGATTGGAATATAAAATACGCTAAATTTGGGAAGATAATATTTCGAACAAAGACCAGAACACATTCGGCAGTCATTTGTTATAGATTATTTTTTATAGGAATCTAAAAGTGACTCGACTAAATTCTGAAGGAGAAGAGTAATATAAAAAGCCAACGTATTCTGAAATGAGCTTTCATTGAAGACGGGCCATACACTTATTTATTACACATTTAACTTGAAATACTCACTTCATGTGGTCTAATATAAACATAAATTTTTAATTTACACTTAGGGGCCATCCATAAATTACGTCACACGAATTTCATGATTTTCTGACCCCCCTCCCGTCCCTGTCACACATCGTCACATTTGTGAGACCCCCTCCCCCCTAGTGTGACGTCACATATTTTGCAATTTTACATTTTTTTGTTTACATTTAAGTTTTGCGTTTTAATAATTTAGATTTTTACATGTGACGTCACAGAGCTGATGACCCCCCCCCCCCCATACCCCTTGTCACACTTCTCAACACCCCCCCTCCCCCCTCAAGGTGTGACGTAAATTATGGATGGCCCCTTATTTCTGATATGTATTAAACACATTATTTTATTTTTGTTTAAATATGCTCTAGGTACTTTTTAATTTCACTTGGAACTAAGCTATACATTTGGTGATGATGCCTTTGTAAACAATTCTGTGTTTTTGATTCGTTCAATTTCTTTAGTCTAATGTTTTTTTTTTCTGTCTTGTATAGTGTGTGGGAAAAAATTGTTAAGTAGTTTATTTCAAAAGTAACTTGGTGGTAAATTGTTAAAAAAAATGTAGAAAATTGCATGTTAACGCAAAGAAAATTGGTCAAAATTTGTATTTTATTTTAGTATTTTGTAAAAGCCATTCGCAGGTAAAATGAATGTTAAAAGCAGTACTTTACGAAAGAATTTAGAATAACTCTATGCATTATTTGGTACGATTAAAAATAACAATATTTATAGTTTTCTCGTTCTTTAAAGAATTAATTGGTAATAAATATTGAATGAATATTGATTGATTCTGGAAATATGCTCTTTGGCAACACTCACATATGCCATAGTTATACGTTCGATAGTTTTTTTACGTTCAGATTCCATATGGGTCGTCTTTTCACATGGATTCAGGATGAAAAAAGAACGGGTTCTATTTTAGTACCAATTTTCGTACAGTTTAAGATGACGGACATTATTATTTGACATCTATCATCTGACATTGTTTTACGCAACTTTATTACGTGGAAATGTTGCATGTTAATTTCGTTTTATTTTAAAATATTGATAAAAAATACTATAACGTGTTTATTACTGTATGGGATTATGTGTTACTATTTGGTGTCGTGAATTTCGCATGTATTTTTGACAAACAACGCAAAGGTAAATAAATAACAGAGGCTTTCATTGTGATGTACGGTTATGTTCAAAGGGTTTTTTTATTATTATTTTTTGACGATTTAGTACCGTTCCAAAATATTATTTCTTCTCTATTAGCAACTTTCTGTAAGCATAAAATCGTAAATATGAAAATAATAGTCGTGTAAAGTAAAAGTCCAAATGGGTCCCGACGAGTTATCCGTATGAGGTTCGGTGTGAAAAAAAAATTATCGTTTAAAATGCCTATGACTTCTCCAGTCCACGTCTGTGACAGATAATCCACGATATCCAACACAGTGCACACATGAGATGCGGCCTCGGCTCGATGGACCAATAAAACCTCCGGCCCCAGCCTCCGGCCGGCCAGAGACCAGAGATTGCTCCGACACGAGCGCCATTCTCCCTTCACAGATAGCGAACTCGACGCTCGACACGCCGCTCAATTATGACGGGGTTTACAGTTAGTGCACTAGACACTAGGCACTACTTGGTCGGTCTACGAAGGCATCAACTGGGACTGAAGGACTGCAAGTCTATCAATATTACGGTATTTTTATAGCATCCTATTAAATACTAATAAATAATAATATCTCTAATTACAAAGCAATAAAGCATCGACTGGGATTTGATGTCTTTCTTTTAGTGACCTGTAGATTTAAAAAAAACACATTTTTGTTTTCGAAAAGGGGAGAAACGAACTCATGGGCATTCTTAAGGGGAACGGTTGTGCGGCATTCTTCATACAAAACTTAATTTTGAATTTGAGGCTAAAATACCCAACCAAATCGAATAATTATTTTTTTAAATTAAAAGATAAGCAAATATCTAGTATGGATGGGTGCTGTTTTATTTATTTGTATTTTAAATTATAAAAGATAACAATTTTTCACGATTTTAGAGGCAACTTTAGCAATTATTTGGGAGTTATCGATAATCACTTCAATTTATTTCTTATAGAAATATAAAGTAAAAAAAAAAACAAAAAGGATAAAAAAAAGCTTTTCGATGGGCGTAAATGCAAATTATACAAATTAAAATTTCTACTCAAAGAAATGCTTTTACATGATTTTTAATTTTTAATTTATTTTTATTATTAACTAAGTAGGTAGGGTAATTTTTTTTAATAATTATAATTAAAAAATTACCGAATTGGATATCGACACCGTGGCGCAGTAGTTGGCGCGTTCGCCCGGAAAGCGAGAGGTCCTGGGTTCGAGTCCCAGAGGTGTCAATATCTTTTTCTGATTTTTCTGTTTTCAGATTTTCGATTGGGTTTCGCTCATATTGTCTTCATTTAATTAAATATTACAAAGTATTTCATTCAGATTCACGGAACGCAAGAATAATTTTAAATATTGCAATAGTTTACCTTGAAAACGTGAATAAAATCAATTTCTTCGAATCAATCCACCCGTGACATTTGTGAACGCAGTTTTAGTTGACGCAAACTTACCTGAAACAAAAAACAATAAAACATTAGTCACAGTAATAATATTAAGAAATATTAAAAGAAATCAATAAATTAAAATGGAATTTCTATTGAAGCAGCACATAAAAACTTTTTACATAACATTTTTAATGATTTTTACCTGTTTCTAAAAAAATAAACTCACGTACATAAAATAAAATTAATCTCGAGTATAAAGGAAATAAATAAATAAAATAGTATTTTCCCACTCGTGTAATAAAAATCGGTAGAAGCGAAATTTCTCAACCAAAACAATCTCAACCAATAGGACCCTTGAAAAGTGATATCGTAATCAAAGCATAGATGGTAATCAGATTTTAATGAGCGCAGTTTGACGTTTCGTGGGTACTGTGATGCGTCATTTCCGTTTCATCGGAGTTTCAAAACACAAAGTTGCTAAAGAAGTTTCACTTCAAAAAGTGCAGAAGAAAAACTGAATTTGACAAGAGTGGGGAGGCTACAAAGCACCGCACAAAGAGAAGACCGATTATACTATTTCATTATCTCGATATATTTATCTCTTTTTGTTTCATCGAGTTCCAAATCATAACTGTGCTAAAGAATTTTTCACTTCAAAAAAATAAAATTCATAAATTGGTGCAAAATAGTTAAATAACGAAAATATATATACGCAGCAAACTAATAATTATAAGAACCTCTTTTCAACTACGTATATTCCTGAAAATGTCTTAGAAGTCGAGGTTGTATAATTTGGTTATAAAATTGGTTATTCAGGAAGTTTATTTGGTTTAAAAGTTTTTAGACAGTGGGTACAAAGACGACAGTCTTGCTTACAACCAGATTTACAGGAATTAGATCCGTTTACGATTTTTAAATGAGATCTGTCGACAATTACGTCGACGTAGTTTTTTTTAAATTTTATTTTATTACAAAAAATTATTAGTTAAAACAACGAGTGCGAATCAATGCAGAAGATTGTTATATAGTTTTCCCTTTACTAAACAAAAGTGATAACTAACTAACCATCGCGCAATTCCACACGGGTAAGCAGTGAAAACAACTCCGCCTTAAGGCGGCACTCTTGAAACGCACGGCGCTGAAAAAGAAGATGGAGAAATATGTAATTACTAATGTTGGACAGAGCGCGCTAATATTTTAAGTCGTAAAATAGCAGCCAAAATTGCGAAAAAGCTTAATAAAACATCACTCGTTTAAAATAGAGCAAAAATGTCGTGGAACGTATCTTAAGTATCATTTAAAGAAACAGTGTGAATTTTTTCACAAATATAACTTGTAAAATAAAAGAAATACACTTGTTTAAAATAATTTTCGGAGCAAACTTTGCAATTTTTTTCTATCGAGGGAATTTCATAGAATTTGCGTTTCGGCGTGGAACAAATCTAGATATTATCTTCAAAAATAAAATATATTTTTTTTAAGAGCTTAAAAATTTCAAATGTTTAAGGGAGATGTGTAAGAAATCGGTCGAAATACGAATAGTAGACCCTTAAGAGTAAACTTAAAATCATTCATTCATAAACTGCTCGTTGGTATACGACGAAAATTTAATTATTTTAGGAAAAAACACCTTTCGGAAAATGCTACGATAAGTTGTTTGTTTGTGACTGTACAAAAAACATAAATACTGTAAAATATCACGAAAAACTTCCCAGAAGCTTTTTGGAGTAAACGTATTGTTGTAGATATATATATTTTTATTAAAATTCTCATTCATCACTTTTTTTACACAAATTCTTGTACTGTGTAATTATTTTGTAGTAATATATTTTATAGATACATTTTTGTGGGGCTGATTTCTCTTGTGAATTGATTTGACAAGGCTAGTGCTAGTAGAGATCCACGGCAGGAGTTTGAATTGTTTGTTTGGTAAACACTTGTTAAAACAAGTATGATAAGAAATGAACTTCGTATATTCAACGTAAATTCGTTCATTATTTGGTCAGTATCAGTCTGATCTGGTACCTTTTGCCAGTTTTCTGAAAGAGTCTTCGAGTGAGCTCCGTAATTTCTTTAATTTCCCGAATGTTTGGAGGTGGGAAGGGCTTATTTTTTAGGCCTTTTGTTGTACGTAAGACGAATGAGTCTACGAAATTAATTTGTTTTGGGTTAATATGATCTAAGCAGGACTTACTAGTTCTCTGTACTCTATTTGATTCACTTAAAGTTATAATGCGCTTAGAAAAATTACTGTTACACAGATTATTGATATAAATACTAGGCAAAATAGGCCCGAGCGTGCTTCCTTGGGGTACACCAAATTTCTCCGTAGCTGAATCGCTTAGGATATCGTTAATTTAAACTTTTGGCTTAAAACATGGCTTTTACCACTTTCGTGTCTTACATTCTCATGTTCTTTAATTTAATCGTTGTCCGCAATTATAATAAAAAAGCGTTATCTCGTTAATTCAATCATCAAAGATTGAAAGCGATTTCCGTGTAATTCCCGAGGTACCATCACTAACCGAACAGAAACCAATAATTTGCGTCCAACAGAGTAATCGGTTGTCCAAGGGACCCAAGAAGAACGGGGTCCAACATACATTGTGACGCCAATTTAACGTACAGCACATTACACTGATTTATAAGCTACTGGCAGTCGGTGCCAGAGACTTTTTGGCATAATAAAATGTTAAAAGGCAGCCTTTTATGATTTCATAACTCATATCACTTAAATATTTAGTAGCTATATGTTTCATGGGTTGATATTTTAATACAATATTTAAAAGTTTAATATTATAAGGAACGATATTAATTTTTACCACTCGGGTATCCGAAAACTAAAAACTGTTTTTGAAAGTTGATAGATAATATACGCTTTCAAATGTTATAATTCTAAATAAATATAAAGTTTTTTTTATACAATTTTTTTAATGCAAACATAAAATAGTTTTTAAAATGGCTCACCTTACGTTTTTTCTAAATAAAATTTCTGATATCGAAAAAAATAAAAATGCACACTTATTTTAATAGGCAAATGTATATAAACGTTATCGTCAACTCAATTTTTTGTCGTTTCGTATAAAACTAATTAATAATAAGGAACCTGGGGGTCAATCTGCCCAGGAGTGACGGATGTATGAATCCATCCTTCCCGTGCATTGCAAGAAGATGGGTTAAGAGAGTCCGGCTGGAGAGGTCAAACGGTCTCTCTAAGCCAGCTCTGATCCGGCCCGCCATGCAGTAGGGGGCAAAGGCATCCGCCGCCAAGATCTAGACAAATCTCACACCATGAACTCGGGCACCCTTGCTAAATCATCCAACAAAGCGTACCATTTGGGGTGAACTATGGGCAGGAGTGTTGATTATCCAATGTATGGTTCCCAGGGCGAAACCGAAGTACCAATGTAATGTAATATTAATTACTTACAATAATAAGCATTACATCGGTACTGTGTCTGCCTCACTAGAAAATCTTGTGTTAAGAGCAGGCGTAGTAATTTCTGACTCTCTGGAAAAAGGCGAGCTTCTAAAACTTTCTTACGAAGAATTGTTTTTGTTCCTTTGACATTTAAAAATTCAAAATCAATGATTATCTTCCACTCCATCCGAAAGTCAAAAATTTGCATATCTTCTTTGTGGCTTTGCTTTTTAAAAGTCATCCGAAGCCAGATAAAATCACAACCATTGCCCGCCATATTGAATAGAGTTCAAGGACAACATGACTTGTGCGATGTTCATACTAAAAAAAATGTATTACATTGTATGCAAGCTGTCATTCATTATGTGTATCAATTGACAGCTGCTGCTACTTGATAGCAGTTATGAAATGGATGGCTACTTAATTAAGTATACAAGGTGACTGGTATTTAATGAGAAATATTGAAAGACGTAATGAGACAACAGAAAATGTGTTAAATCACAATGGTTACGCGGATTTCGTTACCTAAATAGGACTCTGGAGTATGGTGGATAACGAAATTTTTGTGAAATGACCACAAATTGAACGTGGGCATTTTCGCCAAAGTTTGTCATTGCTATTCAATTTATAAAAACAGTTTATTTATAAATGTGTAATTATTATTACGCGTGACAACTGTTTCGCCTTCTGAAGGCATTATCAAACTGTGGTTACGCCACTTATAAACGATATATTTATATTATTTCTGCAAAGGTACTTATAATGAAAAACTAATTGCTTGTAGTAAGTTTTGAAAACTTGAAAGCAATTAGTTTTCCAACATTTAAGACAATTTTAGCGACTCTCAAACGAAAATTTGAAACAGAAATCAGAAAAAGGTCGCATCTAGGAATGCGAATCTTCCTAGACGTGGTCGTATTTTTTCTGATTTTTCTGTTTCAATTTTTCGCTTGAGAGGCGCTAATATTGTCTCCAATGATTAAATACTACAATTTGAGGTTATATATTATCTAATTGTAATTAATTTTTCAATTTTCACCATTTATAATTATGACAATGTTCAAATTAACTTTTTTGTTTGAATATTAAAATCCTTGAATATTTCGCACCAATAATGCTAATCATCCTGTCTAAGGCCGGGCGCATACATCCGATTTTTCCATCCGACTGTCAGATCAGACAACCGGAAGGCCTTCGCGCCATACATTTCTTATGAAAGCCAGCACACATCCGATTCGAAAACCTGATCGGTAATAAAAATAGGCCACGCCCTTCCGCGCCGGCCTTCCAATCCGCTCTGAAAAAGGGCGTGGCCCCGGTCGTATTACCTATCCGATTTTCGAATCGGATGTGTGCGGTGTTAATGTTAAATCCGAAAGCAAAATCGGATGTATGCGCCCAGCCTAATGTGATGCAAGCCGAAGCCATTATCAAATTCCGTTCCACAACTGCAACTTGATCTTCAACAGTCCATGTACAAATGCCTCCCACTTTAGACAATGAGCGATATTTTACTATATTAAATACAGTACCAGCATCAATTATAAATATATACACCACAAGCAACTAGTATCCGTGGCTATAGCATTATTGCGAAACAGTTATCTGAATACAGAACCTTTCTCTATAACAGTGATTCCCAAACAATTTAATAGATTCAGCGGCCCACTTTTCAGAACTAACAACTTTCGCGAGTAGTTTCAACAAGAAGGGAGAAGAGAAGTTTTAAATTAAGATAATATTTGTTCACACGAAGCAGATACTTTGTGATGTGGCATTATAATTTAAAATAAAACAACTACTTAGTAAAAAGCACTTATATTTTTTAAGTATATAACTGCTAAATAAACATATTATTGAAACAGACCACACGTTTAATAAAAACACAGACGTCACCTTACTACATAAGAACGAAATAGGTATCAGACCGGACAACCTAGAAGCATTAGAGCCAAGGGGAAAGCTAAAAATATTAATAGCAAAGTAATTGTCAAACAAATAAGCCTACATAAAAGTCCAATGTATAGGTTGTTCCCTATTGACAAAGAGCACTCTCTTCCCAAACCTCTATCTACCCCTACTCCTATTTCCTATCCTCCACTGGAGCTAAGCAGTTTTTTTTCTACCCAGGGTGAAAGAGTAACATATTATTTATAACACGTTTGTATATTTTAGTAGAGTTTTATATTATTTATTTTTTATTTTATTAATCTATAAACATTGGTTTTTACATTGGGTTTAATTGATGCCTGTCTCACTAGGATATACCTGTGTTGAGACAGGCTTTGATTTGCCCTGAAGAAGCTACAGCTGAAGCGAAACCCGGTCGGCATTAAGTGTATAAAAAATAAAAGTGATGTTTACTAAGTTATTGTTTTATTTTAAATATTCTAGATAATATTCTCCACAATACAATTTTAAGAATCATGAGCTGCCATAAAAATCATTTTGTGTCGCAGTTACGTAACTGGCAGGTGAAGGTCGAATGCAGTAGAAACGAAATCCCTGAGGCGTACGCGTTTACGGCCGTTTTACGAATAAGAGTCCGAAAAAAACAAGTATGTTAAGAGGGTAAAAAAACATTGGTTATTCTAAATTTATTTATCTCAGCATGTCGCCTGCGTAATGGAATCATGTCGGTAGCGGAAATTTGAAACGTTGAAAAGACAATAAATCCAAAAATGAATTAAATTTGTCATTTTTCTCAGTTTTTTTCGTCATCGATTTGCGTCGTCGAAATATTTCAACGAAAAGTGCATTTTAAGAGAATTTTTTTCTGAAAAATTAAAAATATATTAAAAACGCACTGTTATAAGAAATTTACGAAAAAGTTAAGTATTCTGAAAGATCTATTCAAAGTTATAATATAATAAAAAACTTTTTTCGCTCTCCTGAAAAATTAACATTTTGATCTTTGGGGCCATCCATAAATTACGTCACACGAATTTCATGATTATTTGACCCCCCCCCCGTCCCTGTCACACATCGTCACATTTTTGAGACCCCCCTCCCCCTAGTGTGACGTCACATAGCTAATGACCCCCCCCATTGTCACACAATGTCACACTTATCTACACCCCTCCCCCCCTTAAAGTGTGACGTAATTTATGGATGGCCCCTTTACAAACATTTAAAATTTCTATGATCGAAGTATTCTTTTTTTTTTTTGCAAAATAAGTGAGCTACAAATAAAACAAAACATTATTCCTTGATGTACAGATTGGGAACCTCTCCACAGTTCCATTCAATCTTCAATCAAGAAATCGAAGCACAAAGCTATTTACAATCAAACAGCCAAACAGCCCATTCAAACACCAATAGAATCTGTAATCCATTCCAAAAGCCAACAAAGAGAAGCATACAGATCAGACTGATAATCCCGAAGACTAATTAAAATAGAGTTCCATTCAAAAGCAAAATACAAAGCGTCGGTTCACCACATTGTAATTTAAAATCTTCTTTGTGACTCCATTAATGCATCAGATCTGGTATCTGACATAACCACTGTTTGTCTACAGTAAGTTGTACACAATATAAACATTACGTCAGGCAATTTCGCGAAGTCATTTTTATCCAAAATGAATTAAGCCTTCAAATATTTAATTGAAGAAGATAATATTATCAGATCTAAACGAAAATATGAAAAAGAACAAGTCATAGAAAAATAAAAGGATAACGGTCACAACTGGGATTCGAACCCAGGGTCTCTTGACTTACCGGGACAAACGCATTAAGAGGAATATAAACGCTAGAAATATTTCGATTCTCATGCCATACAAAATTTGAAATCGCGCGTCGTATTTGCACGAGGCAAGTAAGCAAAAAAATTGTTTTAATTTATTTTGTGCATAATTTTATAAGAATGAAAAAAAGTAAGAACATAAAAAACCTCAAAAATAGTCTTAGCCATAAAGGGGTATTTTTTTCAATTTTTTTCTTGTATTGTTTCATAGTCAAGTCATGAAAAAACATTTTTTTTAGTGGTTTACGCTTATTTTTTTTGTTATGTAAATAATAATTTTGTTGTAATTCCAATACATAGAAAAGCAAGTAAAAGCTTCAATTTATCCGTAGCATATTTTTTGATACTTAATTAAATGAAGACATTATGAGCGAAACTTCATTTAATTAAGTATTACAGTTTGAGGTTTTACTCATAAAGTTAAAATAATAAATAATAATATGTTTTGATGTTCATATTGTAAACCGATTCGTCGTAAAGATGATTCTAAATAGTATCTAAATAGGATTTCACGTATAGCTTCATCTTAACCAACTCGATCATTAGTCGATTTTAATATTCCCACGTTTACTGAACTTACGGAACTGCGACGATACAAAAAGGTAATAAACATACGTTACTTATCACCATAATGCTGCAGCTCTTTCTTACGCATTAAATAATGGTGAGAATAAGATGAGACACAATGTACATATATCTGTTTCCTCCAAAGTACTACTTTTTCCTTCGGAGGAAAAAGACGTACGTGCACTGCGTGTCTCATCTTTTGTCTCCCCATTATTTAATGTGTAAGAAAGAGCTGCAGCATTATTGTGATAAGGAACGTATGTTTATTGCCTTTTTGTACGGTTGACGTTCCGTAAATTTGGTAATATAAAAAGCGTCTATTGGGACCTCTTATTTAGTCACTTTTGTCGATCTTATATTATTTCATGTTCAGATTTAACAATATTATCTTCGACCAATTTTTCCCATATTTTTGGCCGCTAGCTTTTTAAATGATCACAAAGTTCTGGAGAGTTGGTTTGTAAACCAGGTAGTGTCTCGGATAACCGTATTCGATTTTATGTATATGGGACATCTATGGATCTTTTTTAAAAGTCTAAATGTATATTCAATTTTTATTGGAATAACTTTTATATTTTTACTTATTCTAAAACTTTTATCTTAATTTACTTAGGACGGGTTGTTTCAAAAAATTTGATGAGTTCATCAAATATTTGAAGTTAATTTTCAGGTTCTGTGTAAGTTCTTTTCGAGTTCTGTTTTTTTATCATCATAGGCCAGCTGCTTCACAAAACTGAAATCATCACAGAACTTGAATAGAACTTACACAGAACGTGAAAATTAACGTCAAATATTTGACGAATTCGTCAAATTTTTTGAAACAACCCATCCTAAGTATTCTTCAACGATATTACATTGATGGGAATATTCTTCATTGAAAAATTGGAAATTTTAAAATATTTCTTTTAGGGGATAAAAAAATTTGTTTTTCAAATGTTCAACAAATAATAGTGCTGAAATTGCGAAGCCAGAAAAAAATCGAGTGCAGTTCACACGCGGCAGAAGTGAAACCTTCAGAAAACTAAAGTAGACGAGAGCGGCAAGAGGAGGAGATAAGAGGCTACGAAGCAACGCACAACGAATAAACCGAATATTCTATCTCATTCTCTCGCAGGCCAAATCCTACAGATGCATGTGTTCGTCTCTTTTTCGTTTCATCGAGTTTCAAATCACAATGGTGCTAGAGAAGTTTTAAATAATTCTATAAAATAACATCATTGGTCGAAGAACGCAATGGATTGTCTTAGCAAATTTTGGTCGATAACACGTGTTGAATAAATGTAATATTCCCACACGTTACCCAATTTTTAAAGAAGATTTAAAGCATAACAGAAAACCGCTGCTCTCGTTGTACTTTTCAAGTATTGCTAAGCGACCAACAATAAATATTTATTATTATTGTATACGTAGATATCGCAGAGGATGCCGTGACAAAAAAATGACATGCATGTTTGTTTGTTTGAACAAGATCGGCGGCCATCTTAACTGTCAGTGTCTGGGTTTTATATAAAGACGGTGACGGTTTAATGCCTGTTTATGCGCATAACAGCATTCTAAGTGCACATTGCGTCTTGTTGCTTCAGCGATAGCAGTCCAAGTAGCAAATAGCGGGCCATTATTGCTTTATTTAGGCCCCGGGGAGACGGCTAACTAAAGGGGATCGCGTCACGACAAGGCACGGTAACCCAAATACCACCGCCGATTGTGATTTTTACCCCGGGCTGGTATCGGCCAATCTATCGGTGAATTCCTGAAAGCGGTTATAAAAATTTACAATCGAACCAATCGAGGAAAGAAACAATTTCACAGTACTAACAACTAGTAACTGCATTGGAAAACAACGGGGTCGTTTTTTATTCGAGTAATAAAAGCGTATCGTAATCTTGTATTGTACGGAATCAGGTTTGAATTTTACTGTTACATGTGATGACTAGTTGCGGCTAGTGGGTTTTTTGTGCTAGAGGGCTAAGATTGAATAAAACCTGGTAGGTACCTAATCAACATTGTTGGAGCTTAAAGACTTATGTAGATTTCAAAGATTTTCGTATGCGGTTTTTTTTACGTCAACTCCGTCCAGGAGGCCAATGAAATAATTTCCCTCAGGGCCTATGTCATCTGGGATGTATGTGGAGGGTCTTTTTGAGGAGAGGAAGGGATGAACATTGATCTTAAAGAGACCCATGTTGTAGGAGGGAGGAAAACAGAGCCCGGCAAATCCGTCAAAATCAAAAAACGACCCGTTCTCATGTGACTAATGTCAACCGTGTACATATATGTTGGGCGCGCGTTTGGCGTGTCTCCCGACTATGCACCGGTGCCGAAGGCATAAATGACGCTAGTTCCTCAGAGCATCTTCCATTGAAATGCCGGTAGAACAGGGATAGCATTCTCACTCGACGCCTGTGCTCTAAAGATTGCAATCCGTTCGTTAAGATGGGAGAGACTATCAAACGGACCGCCCGTTTCTGCACAGAGTCGAGGGTATTTTTCAAGTATTTTGGAGCTCAAGTCCAGAGGTGGCTGCCAAATTCAACCGTGGGGCGCACTTGCGATTTGTACAGGGTAAGCAGTTGTGTACAGTATACCTAGTTTTTGGGAGGCTAGTTTAACTCTGGCTTCGATGGAGCCCCCGTACCAGAGCTGGTCACTTATAGTTACACCAAGCATATCAACGGAGGGTCTGTTCGGACGATTGCTTCCATTGAAGGAGACTAGATTTAGGAGTATGATATTATAAACCAGTATGATGCAAGTGGTCAATTGTCAGTGGGAACTGAAATGCTTTAGAAAATCGTATACAATAACATATTACATGAAACATCTTGACGGACAAAAGTGACCACAAAATAAAGCAGAACAAGTCACCGATCTATATAAAAGAAACCGGTTGTGTCGTCACCCAGCGCCATTGGATCACCGGTCGCATTAGATTTGACAATGCAGAATCGGGAAACCGGTTTGGACCCGAATAAGGCACTCCGCATGGGCCCGGTCCACGATTCGCTCAAGTTTGATTTCTGATGCCTCACGATGCCTGATTTTGATGTGTCATCGACCAGTTTCGTTAAGAGAACCACATAATAACACTTATACAATTTTAAGATCTGTGTGACGTGAGAATGAATCGTGTACATAAATTATGCATGTTTAAGACATAAAAACATGCTCAAGTATTCATAAGTCGAAACGAATAAAAAATAAAATAACATCAATTTCTTTGGTAAATTTCAAAGTAAACGTAGTTTTAATTTTTTTTCTTTGGCTCTACGCAGAAGGCCATGAGAAAAATAATTCCCCTCAGGGCCTATGTCATTTTTGGCGATGGACGGTCTTTTTAGGAAAAGGAGCGGAAGTTCTGGGAAGGAAAAAGGTATGAGAGAAGGGTGGGAATCTCAGGGTCGGTGGTTTCAGGAGAGAAGGACGTGTGAATTATCCGAAGTCCGCTGCCAAGATCCGGACAAACCTCACCCCATGAACCCGAACAACCCTGTTAAGTCACCACACGTAGCGAACCACTTGAGGTGACCTATGGCAGAGGTGTTGGAAATCCAACAATTAGTTCCCGGGGCGGTGGTATCTACACCTTCCTCGCAAAATCCATCGTGCGCTTTGAAATCAATAAATTTAAGAATAAGACATGGTCACTCCGGGTGGTTCGCTACGTTTGGGGATTTAGCAGAATTGCCTGGGTTCATGGGGTGAGGCTTGTATAGGTCTTGGGGTGCTGCGTGCCGGGTCAGATTGCGAGAGGCCGGTTCAGAAAGACCCTTTCACCCCTCCAGCCAGGCTCTCTCGAATCCATGCACGGTCTTGCACCGCAGTTGGAGAAATGGATTCATAATGTCATTCCTGGAATCACTTACCCCTACATTCATACCTTTTTCCTCACCAGTACTTCTTTTTCTTAAAAGAACCTTCACACAACAACCCCAAGAGTGACATAGGTCATGAGAAAAATAATTTTCCTTGGAGCCTAAAAAAATACTGACATCAATAACAAAGGCCAGAAGCACTTCTATAAAACAACGCCATTGGTCCAAAGAACTCAGTATGTATTCCAAATATTGTAAAACGTTAAAACATTAAACATTAACATTAACTTGGACAGGACGTTTATGTAGAGAAACGGGTTTCCCAGCCACCTCTGGCTTTCATGGTGAAATGGAGGGTTCATAGTTATACAATGACATTACGATGTTAAGTTATAACGTCATAAGCTTCAACAACCATTTCCAAATGGCGGGCAATTTAACTTCAGGGATTCCAAACTTACGCTATTCCAGATGCCGGTTAAAGCCTCCCACCTGACAGGGGTCCAGGCCACCCCCATCAGGCGTGCATTAAAAGGCTCATCTCCCTGGAGCGAGGGTAGTAATGGGGTAGGTTATCGTAAGCCACCATCTCGGTACTTTACCGTATCCGCATTACACTTTGGCTATGCTGAAGTAACCTATCGTTAAAATTAATAGTTGAAACAGCGTGTGTATTATTCATGTTGGTGATCGTGTTTCTATAAATGTTTGTCTTCTAATCGTTTTGGGGATTTAACAGTTTTTGAATGAATTGGGTAATAGTGTACAAATTCAGTACAAATACAGTGATGTATCTATGTTCTTTAATATTAATTAATAACATGTGTAACTTTAATAATGTGATTCTGAAAAAGCCTTCAAGGCGTGTATGAATAAATAAATAAAAAAAAAATATATTTGTTCCCTGCACAGTGCAGGGAATAAATATTACATGAACACCAATGGTACTGAATGTCTATCAGCCTTTAAAAACATTGTTATTAAATCTGTATCTTGATAGCTTTGAAATGTTTATAAATTTTCAATATGTATCGAAATTCATATGAATGTGCATCCTATATTTTACTCTGTTTGTTGTTTTTAAGTTAAAATTTTTATACTTGGTACTTATTTTCTTGTGTTATCTTTTTAATTATTTGATTACATCTAATGTATTTTTAAATTTATCATATGTAAAAGCCCTAATTGGGCGTGTATAAATAAATAAATAACGTATCTGTTAATATCAATGTAAATACTACTTTAGATGTGTTGAGAAACTTTCAAATAAGTTTGAGGTGTGTGATTAATAGTTGATTTATGAAGTTATCGTAAAGATTACATTGAAAATTTAACTGGACTAAACGTCCTTATTTGAGTAGGCTCTAAATAGTTCTGAGGCTGCCAGCTGCCGGACTGATGGTGTTCGCCCCCTACTCTCAGATGCCTTCGGCAATCGTCGGAACCGTTCGTACATAAGACACGAACGAATATATATGGTACTCTTCTGATATCGTACTTAACTGCCATCTGTTGGGATATAGCAAAACTATACATCGTATAATTAACTATACTAACTTATATCTTGGAATAAAACTGTAAATTTGTATAAAATTCAAAGCCACGGTGCCCGCCCTACACAGACCACTTATTAGTATAGTAATACGCAGTTTTTCGAAAAACTCACATGGGTCATACAGGCAAAAGACGACCTTGCCGCCCCTTAAGTTCGCCCACCCTAAGGATCGCTTTCGCTTGAAATGCGATTCAGTACCCCCCCCCCGCCTCAAGCGAAAATCGACCACTCTGCCTATCCAGTTTCACCGACCGCAGAGACCATTTTGGCAAGACTTCTGCTTTTTCGAAAAACTCACATGGGTCATACAGTCAAAAGACGACCTTGCCGCCCCTTAAGTTCACCCACCCTAAGGATCGCTTTCGCTTGAAATGCGATTCAGTACCCCCCCCCCCCCCTCAAGCGAAAATCGACCACTCTGCCTATCCAGTTTCACCGACCGCAGAGACCATTTTGGCAAGACTTCTGCGAAGGAATCCGCGGAGTTTTTTTTCCATACAAAATGCAATTTGCTAGAAATTTATTCTTTTATTTTAATGGCTATTCTGATACAAAATGACATTTTACAGGTACGACACGCGGTACGAGTTATCGTCGAAAAGTCGCATTATGGCGGAAATGTTTTTCGATAAATACGAAGAATAGAAGTTAAGGAAGCTTTTAAAATCGACAAATATGTCGGTCACCGTTCAAAATGTTACACGATAGCGCGCGGAAAAATGATATTTTCTGACGTTTCGCAAAACTTGCGCTTTTCTCGAGAGTGCATAATTTAGCGGCCAGTAGAACACCTAATTTTCTTACAAATAAATTCAGGTTGGGTAAATTTTCTCACACCTTGGAACACTGGATTCTGAAATTTTACAAATGGCGGAAGGCGCCAACTAAAGTTTCAATCGGGCCAGGACAGCGTTGTTTGTATGGAAAACGTTAAAAACAACTCGATTTTCAGGCCGTGCTCGAGGTGGTGAACACATTATTTCGTATCGGTCTTGCCAGCGATGAAAATATAATTGCAGACTATTGTACGTCTGCGAATGACGAACTAAGTAGGTACCTGATAAATGGGCTCCGATGCATTAGGATTCGTATTATTTATAAATATAAATACTTTGCGAACTCTTTTTCATTGAAATGATTATTTGATAATAAAATTCTGAATATACATTTTAATGGCGTGTTTTTTTTTTACGTATGTGCAGGTGTACCAACTGAGAATCTGAGTAGGTAGGTACCTGCACATAACAACTCGGATCATCGTATGGGAATTGCATATGTTTTTTATTTGGAAATTTGTATTGAAATTATTTGAAGTTGAAAGGATAATTTCTTTTTAATTATTTTTTGAGCTGTTATGCCGTGTTGCGCTGCCTTCGTCTTTAGCCTAGATATTTAAGGGATTTATTTTTTTTAAATATTATAGTTACATAACGCTTTTTTTGTATATTGCTTCTTTAAGATAATTATTCAACGTTAGAGGCGGGCATTGGCACTGCCGCCCCGGGAACCATTCGTCGGATGAGCATTCTGAACATTTCTAATAAAATAAGTAAATTTAAATAAAGATGGTCCAATTTTTTTTTTGCGAAATGGTGTAGGTACCTTTTGAACACTGTACGGGAACTAATCGTTCGTACATTTTATATTAAATTTCAATGTGAAAACCGCACAAGAGTCCCAATTACTGCCGTCCGGAGTCAGTGCGACTACGGCGTCCCCAGTTGGGTTTGGTTTTAGTTTCTGAAAAATTCTGAATAATACATTTTTATAGCGCCGTTTTTTGAAAAACTACAGTAAGCTGCACTCGAATTTTTTTTTGACAACGTCCTACTCGGATACTATATATTCTGAAAATTTCTAATAAAATGAGTAAATTTAAATAAAGATGGTCCAATTTTTTTTTGCCAAATGGTGTAGGTACCTTTGGAATACTGTACGGGTTCATACATTTTACATTAAATTTCAATGTGAAAACCGCACAAGAGTCCCAATTACTGCCGTCCGGAGTCAGTGCGACTACGGCGTCCCCAGTTGGGTTTAGTTTTAGTTTCTGAAAAATTCTGAATAATACATTTTTATAGCGCCGTTTTTTGAAAAACTACAGTAAGCTGCACTCGAATTTTTTTTTGACAACGTCCTTCTCGGATACTATTTATTCTGAACATTTCTAATAAAATGAGTAAATTTAAATAAAGATGGTCCAATTTTTTTTGCCAAATGGTGTAGGTACCTTTTGAATACTGTACGGGTTCATACATTTTAAATTAAATTTCAATGTGAATACCGCACAAGAGTCCCAACTACTGCCGTCTGGAGTCAGTGAGACTACGGCATCCCCAGTTGGGTTTAGTTTAAATCTCTAAAATTTCTGAATAATACATTTTTATAGCGCCGTTTTTAGAAAAATTACTTTCAGTTATAAGTTCAAAAATTTCCGAGATCCAACAATTTTTTTTTCCAAAATTAAAAAATTTCCAGAAACCAAAAAATTTTTTTTTCATAATTAAAAAATTTCCGGAAACCAAAAAATTTTTTTTTCAAAATTAAAAAATTTCCAGAATCCAGAATCCGAATTTTTTTTTTTCCAAATTTAAAAAATTTCCAGAAACCAAAATTTTTTTTTTTCAAAATTCAAAAATTTCCAGAAACCAAAAAAGTTTTTTTTCAAAATTAAAAAATTTCCAGAATCCGAAATTTTTTTTTTCCAAATTTAAAAAATTTCCAGAAACAAAAATTTTTTTTTTTCAAAATTCAAAAATTTCCAGAAACCAAAAGAGTTTTTTTTCAAAATTAAAAAATTTCCAGAATCCAAAATTTTTTTTTCCAAAATTAAAAAATTTTCAGAATCCAAAAAATTTTTTTTCCAAAATAAAAAAATTTCCAGAAAACAAATTTTTTTTTTCCAAAATTAAAAAATTTCCAAAACTCAAAAAATTTTTTTTTGAAAATTCAAAAATTTACAAAATCCAAAAATTTTTTTTTGAAAATTCAAAAAGTTCCAAAATCCAAAATTTTTTTTTTGCAAATTTAAAAATTTCAAAAGTCCAAAAATTTTTCTTCAAAATCCAAAAATTTTTTTTTTTCGAAATTCAAATATTTCGAAAATCCAAAATTTTTTTTTTAAATTACACCCTACAGTACCCGAGATGGATATCAAATTACGCGTCTTGACCTACACAATCCGAAGGGCTGACTGAAAAAATTGAACGATAAAATCCGAGGACCCTTTTAGGCTCTATTGGTTTTTTTAATTTAAATTAAATGAAAAACTGAACGCCCTGAGTCGTTGCGGCTGGATTGGTTCAGTACTGAATTGAGCGGTAAGCTCCTGGGACGTTTTAAAAGTGTCGGCGACCAAAGTGGCACAGTGGTAGGAGTCTTTGCAACAGTAAATTATACGTTACGGGTAACAAATTACAAATTACAAACATCGTTTTTTTCTTCATCTATTTTATTAAACACACACTCCTCGCTTCATCCGCGTTCACACGTCAAATCGCGTAGTGTTTAACCCCTTGGTTGCCTCTGCAACAGGCAAAGCTAGTTAGTATAGTATTGCACAGTTTTTCGAAAAACTCACATGGGTCATACAGTCAAAAGACGACCTTGCCGCCCCTTAAGTTCGTCCACCCTAAGGATCGCTTTCGCTTGAAATGCGATTCAGTGCACCCCCCCCCCTCAAGCAAAAATCGACCACCCTGCCTATCCAGTTTCACCGACAGCAGAGACCATTTTGGCGAGACAAGAAATTAAGATTTTTAAGATATTTTAAGACTTTTTAAGACTTTTTTCTCATACAAAGTGCAATTTGCTAGGGATTTATTCTTAAAAATTTTACGGCGTTGCTGGGAGAAAATGGCATTTTATAGGTGCGTCACGGAATTCGAGATTGCGTCAAAAATAACCCTTCCGCCGGAGATGTTTTACGACAGATTCGTAGTAGAGAGTATTATTAAGATTTTAAAACCGCGACATGTAACGCATTTCATCCAAAATGTTCTGCAATATTGCATAATACTTAACATTATTTTTGACATTTGCTAAGATTTCACTACCGTCGAAAGTGAAAAATTTGGCGGCCAGTAAAATCAGCTGTCGAGTAGGAACTTAATTTCCTTTTTACTCGCTAAAAATTGAAAATAAAAAACAATCTTGAGTTTCAAGACACGTCAGTTAGGAGAAAATTATGATTTAGCCTAATAAAATAACGGCTTCCAGCCTGTTTCGGAGTCGCCTATTTGAAAACGCCCCTGGGGCTCGAAAACCGATTCTGGCTGTAATTTTTTTTAATATTATCGTGGTCGACAGATTCGAAAAACTATTTCAACGGTCGTTACATACGCAAACCATTAAAAATATTTCACTATACGCTACGGAAAATATGACGTTTGAGAAAAATAACGTGCTTTGAAAATCCCACAGAAGAGAATATATTGCTGGCCATATAAAAAGAACACGTTTAATTACAGGGTAGGTACTTTTCCGTTGAATTATTACAAATTTGTTCGTAAGATGAACGGATTTTTTTAAGGAAATGCTTAGGTACCTACATCAATATTGTTTGTCTGCGTAAGAACCGGGTAGGTACCGGCTTACGCATCGGTTCTTTCCTTCAGATATCAAATAAAAAATTAATGATTTGAAATAAAAGAAATCACTCGGGATGGTCGCAATTTTTGCCAAAATGCATTATTTCAGGTATGTAGACTTTTGTAGTTATGAAGGAAATTAGTACTAAATAAATCGGAACGTTTTTGAAGTAAGATGGGTCCAAATACAATGCTAAACACTTTTCTTTTATGATTGTGTGAGTAAAAATTCGAACTAAAAATGACAATGAGGGCGCTGTACAATATTGAGTTTCCATCAGGAATACACATTTTGCAAGAGTAAAATATTGAATAAAATATGCTTATTTCCTAGACAAGGTAGGTACTTAAATACCTAGGGACTTTTTTCTTTTAAAAATAAAAAAAAACATGATATCAAATAAACAGAAACAAACAAAGATGGTCGTATTTTTTTGCCAAAGTCGATAGGTACCTATCATTTCAAAACCAAATTTCAAAATTAAAAAATTAGGATTCGTAATATTTATTCAAAAAATATGTAGGTACTCATGTGCACCTGTCCTGATTTATTTTTTATATGAACGATTTTGCATTAAAATTATTATTTGTTAAATAATTTTGAAAAATACATTTTTATGGCGCCATTTTTGTGAAAAATGACAAAAAAGATGACGTACAATATTGAAAATCTACCAGGAGCACATGATGTATCACTATAGAGTTCAAGTGGGGTGGGTCGCGAACTCACATGTCAAACTTTTGTCAACAAACCGGACCTCTCAGCGGTTTCGGTTGTTGTTTTACGACAAACGGCATTACGGCCGAAAAATCGACCCTGGCTAAAATGTTTTTGAAAAATATTATAGTCTAGATGTCTCCTCAACTAATTCGATCGTCATTACATACGCATCGCATGTGAAATATTTCAGGGCAAGCTAAACAAAATCAGATTTTTCCACGAAAAACACGTGCTTAGAAATTTTTAGTTTTTCATTCCTGGGTAGGTACTTATTTGACGACGACGTACTTCATTGAAAAAATTTGAAAAGAAATACGTAGGTACTTTCACGAATAGGTAGCTTCACAATAAATTAGGTTTTAATGCAATACTAAGGTAAAGTTGTTTCAATAAAGTTGAATAATTCAACAATGTTTTTAAAGTTAATTTTCACGTTCTGTGTAAGTTCTATTCGAGTTCTGTTGTTTTATCGTTATAGGCCAGTCGCATCATAAAACTGAAATAATTACAGAACTTTAATAGAATTTGAACAGAACTTTCACAGAAGGCTAAAATTAACTCGATTAGTACATATTTTCTACACAAAATTGTAGAAAATATGTACAGGGAGACATCTAGCGGTGAAGAATGTAAGTACTGATTATTTTCATAAGAAAAATTCACACGAATTTATTCTATTTTTATTTTATGGCGAGGGGGGCGGAAATTTGACATTTCGAACGTACATTGCGTGGTCGAAGATATCGTCAAAAATACGTATTCTGGCCGAGATGTTTTTGAATTAATCTTAAGTAGAGAGTTACTACAAGCAGTTAAAACTGTGACATGGTTCGCTTTCCATTCAAAATGTTACACAAGAGTGCATTTCACAATGACATGTTTTGACACTTTACGTAAAAAGCATTTTCCTCTAAAATATCTTTTGGCTTTCTAGCCAGTATAAAACCTAATTTTCTTACAAATAAAATCAGGTTGGGTAAATTTTCTCCAATATTGCAACACCGAAAATGAAAATTTTTCCATAACCCTCTTGAACTTACGTAATCACCCCATAATACGTTTTTGTATGAAGATTTTTTTTTAAAGATGGCGGATTTCAATTTTTACGGCTTGGTGCGGTTAAAATTCAAGCGGGATTAGTCCAAGTTTGTGAGTTGGTCTTGCATGTGTAAAAAATATAAATACAGAATATTGTAAAACTGCAAATTATGAACTAGGTAGGTACCCGATAAACGGATTTAACTGATAAATCGGGCTCCAATATAGCTCAACATTAGGATTCGTATTATTTATAAAAATAAATACTTCTGCGAACTTTTTTTCATTGAAGTGATTACTTGACAAAAAATTCTGAATATACATTTAAATTGCGCCGTTTTTTTTTAATTACTGTAGGGAAACTTAGTACCTACTCGCGCACTATGAAATAATATTTTCTCTGTAATTTTTTTACTGGAATAAAAATAAGTTTAAGTTTCTAAAAAATTCTGAATAACACATTTTTATAGCGCCGTTTTTTGAAAAAATACTACAAGGGCCCCAAGTACCTACCCGTGCACTCATGTGTAGGTGGTACCTACCCTGATTTATTTTTTATATGAACGATTTTGCATTAAAATTATTATTTAAGAAATAATTTTGAAAAATACATTTTAATGGCGCCGTTTTTGTGAAAAATGACAAAAAGGGTGACGAACAATATTGAAAATCTACCAGGAGCACATAATACGCAGGAGTAAAATATTACAGACGATACATTTATTTACTAGACCAGGGAGGCAATTCTTTCATTGACAAAAATGATTAATTTAAATAAAAAGAAATATCCGAAGACGGGAGTTTTGAAGTGATACTTCTATAGCACTGCTGTGATTTGGATTTCGGATGAAACGGAAATGACGATTACTCCACCTGCGACAATGGTCAAATTTTTTTTGCCAAATGGTGTAGGTACCTTTTGAATACTGTAGGGGTTCATACATTTTAAATTAAATTTCAATGTGAATATCGCACAAGAGTCCCACCTACTGCCGTCTGGAGTCAGTGAGACTACGGCATCCCCAGTTGTGCTTAGTTAAAGTTTCTTAAATATTCTGAATAATACATTTTTATAGCGCCGATTTTTTTAAATTAGTGCAAGTGAAAATTTTTTTTTTTTTATATCCAAAATCCATTTTTTTTTTCCAAAATTAATTTTTTTTTTTTTAAATTCAAAAATTTCCAAATCCAAATTTTTTTTTTCCACAATTAAAAAATTTCCAAAATCCAATTTTTTTTCCAAAATTCAAAAATTTCCTAAATCCAAATTTTTTTTTCCAAAATTAAAAAATTTCCAAAATCCAATTTTTTTTTCAAAATCCAAATTTTTTTTTTTTTTAAATTACACCTTACAGTACCCGAGATGGGTATCAAATTACGCGTCTTGATCTACACAATCCGAAGGGCTGAGTGAAAAAAATAAGCGATAAACTCCTAGGACCATTTTTTGAGATAAAGCTCTAATGGTTTTTTCTAATTTAAATTAAATGAAATACTGAACGCCCTGAGTCGAGCGGCAGGATTGGTTCAGTACTGAATTGAGCGGTAAGCTCCTGGGCCGTTTTAAAAGTATCGGCGACCAAAGTGGCACTGTGGTAAGAGTCTTTTCAACAGTAAACTATACGTTTCGGGTAACAAATTACGCGTATCGACCTGCATAACCCAAATGGCGCAGTGAAAATTTGAGCAGGAAGCTACTTGGCCTCCTTTTGCGAGAAAAGGCCCGTACTGAACGCGATGTACGAAATTGGGCTGTCAACTGCCTGTGCCCTTTGTAGGCGCACACTCCTTGCTTTATCCACATTCAAACATCGTTTTTTCTTCACCTATTTTATTTTACACACACTCTTCGCTTCATCCGCGTTCACACGTCCAATCGCGTAGTGTTTAACCCCTTGGTTGCCTCTGCAACAGGCAAAGCTAGTTAGTATAGTATTGCACAGTTTTTCGAAAAACTCACATGGGTCATACAGTCAAAAGACGACCTTGCCGCCCCTTAAGTTCGTCCACCCTAAGGATCGCTTTCGCTTGAAATGCGATTCAGTGCACCCCCCCCCCTCAAGCAAAAATCGACCACCCTGCCTATCCAGTTTCACCGACAGCAGAGACCATTTTGGCGAGACAAGAAATTAAGATTTTTAAGATATTTTAAGACTTTTTAAGACTTTTTTCTCATACAAAGTGCAATTTGCTAGGGATTTATTCTTAAAAATTTTACGGCGTTGCTGGGAGAAAATGGCATTTTATAGGTGCGTCACGGAATTCGAGATTGCGTCAAAAATAACCCTTCCGCCGGAGATGTTTTACGACAGATTCGTAGTAGAGAGTATTATTAAGATTTTAAAACCGCGACATGTAACGCATTTCATCCAAAATGTTCTGCAATATTGCATAATACTTAACATTATTTTTGACATTTGCTAAGATTTCACTACCGTCGAAAGTGAAAAATTTGGCGGCCAGTAAAATCAGCTGTCGAGTAGGAACTTAATTTCCTTTTTACTCGCTAAAAATTGAAAATAAAAAACAATCTTGAGTTTCAAGACACGTCAGTTAGGAGAAAATTATGATTTAGCCTAATAAAATAACGGCTTCCAGCCTGTTTCGGAGTCGCCTATTTGAAAACGCCCCTGGGGCTCGAAAACCGATTCTGGCTGTAATTTTTTTTAATATTATCGTGGTCGACAGATTCGAAAAACTATTTCAACGGTCGTTACATACGCAAACCATTAAAAATATTTCACTATACGCTACGGAAAATATGACGTTTGAGAAAAATAACGTGCTTTGAAAATCCCACAGAAGAGAATATATTGCTGGCCATATAAAAAGAACACGTTTAATTACAGGGTAGGTACTTTTCCGTTGAATTATTACAAATTTGTTCGTAAGATGAACGGATTTTTTTAAGGAAATGCTTAGGTACCTACATCAATATTGTTTGTCTGCGTAAGAACCGGGTAGGTACCGGCTTACGCATCGGTTCTTTCCTTCAGATATCAAATAAAAAATTAATGATTTGAAATAAAAGAAATCACTCGGGATGGTCGCAATTTTTGCCAAAATGCATTATTTCAGGTATGTAGACTTTTGTAGTTATGAAGGAAATTAGTACTAAATAAATCGGAACGTTTTTGAAGTAAGATGGGTCCAAATACAATGCTAAACACTTTTCTTTTATGATTGTGTGAGTAAAAATTCGAACTAAAAATGACAATGAGGGCGCTGTACAATATTGAGTTTCCATCAGGAATACACATTTTGCAAGAGTAAAATATTGAATAAAATATGCTTATTTCCTAGACAAGGTAGGTACTTAAATACCTAGGGACTTTTTTCTTTTAAAAATAAAAAAAAACATGATATCAAATAAACAGAAACAAACAAAGATGGTCGTATTTTTTTGCCAAAGTCGATAGGTACCTATCATTTCAAAACCAAATTTCAAAATTAAAAAATTAGGATTCGTAATATTTATTCAAAAAATATGTAGGTACTCATGTGCACCTGTCCTGATTTATTTTTTATATGAACGATTTTGCATTAAAATTATTATTTGTTAAATAATTTTGAAAAATACATTTTTATGGCGCCATTTTTGTGAAAAATGACAAAAAAGATGACGTACAATATTGAAAATCTACCAGGAGCACATGATGTATCACTATAGAGTTCAAGTGGGGTGGGTCGCGAACTCACATGTCAAACTTTTGTCAACAAACCGGACCTCTCAGCGGTTTCGGTTGTTGTTTTACGACAAACGGCATTACGGCCGAAAAATCGACCCTGGCTAAAATGTTTTTGAAAAATATTATAGTCTAGATGTCTCCTCAACTAATTCGATCGTCATTACATACGCATCGCATGTGAAATATTTCAGGGCAAGCTAAACAAAATCAGATTTTTCCACGAAAAACACGTGCTTAGAAATTTTTAGTTTTTCATTCCTGGGTAGGTACTTATTTGACGACGACGTACTTCATTGAAAAAATTTGAAAAGAAATACGTAGGTACTTTCACGAATAGGTAGCTTCACAATAAATTAGGTTTTAATGCAATACTAAGGTAAAGTTGTTTCAATAAAGTTGAATAATTCAACAATGTTTTTAAAGTTAATTTTCACGTTCTGTGTAAGTTCTATTCGAGTTCTGTTGTTTTATCGTTATAGGCCAGTCGCATCATAAAACTGAAATAATTACAGAACTTTAATAGAATTTGAACAGAACTTTCACAGAAGGCTAAAATTAACTCGATTAGTACATATTTTCTACACAAAATTGTAGAAAATATGTACAGGGAGACATCTAGCGGTGAAGAATGTAAGTACTGATTATTTTCATAAGAAAAATTCACACGAATTTATTCTATTTTTATTTTATGGCGAGGGGGGCGGAAATTTGACATTTCGAACGTACATTGCGTGGTCGAAGATATCGTCAAAAATACGTATTCTGGCCGAGATGTTTTTGAATTAATCTTAAGTAGAGAGTTACTACAAGCAGTTAAAACTGTGACATGGTTCGCTTTCCATTCAAAATGTTACACAAGAGTGCATTTCACAATGACATGTTTTGACACTTTACGTAAAAAGCATTTTCCTCTAAAATATCTTTTGGCTTTCTAGCCAGTATAAAACCTAATTTTCTTACAAATAAAATCAGGTTGGGTAAATTTTCTCCAATATTGCAACACCGAAAATGAAAATTTTTCCATAACCCTCTTGAACTTACGTAATCACCCCATAATACGTTTTTGTATGAAGATTTTTTTTTAAAGATGGCGGATTTCAATTTTTACGGCTTGGTGCGGTTAAAATTCAAGCGGGATTAGTCCAAGTTTGTGAGTTGGTCTTGCATGTGTAAAAAATATAAATACAGAATATTGTAAAACTGCAAATTATGAACTAGGTAGGTACCCGATAAACGGATTTAACTGATAAATCGGGCTCCAATATAGCTCAACATTAGGATTCGTATTATTTATAAAAATAAATACTTCTGCGAACTTTTTTTCATTGAAGTGATTACTTGACAAAAAATTCTGAATATACATTTAAATTGCGCCGTTTTTTTTTAATTACTGTAGGGAAACTTAGTACCTACTCGCGCACTATGAAATAATATTTTCTCTGTAATTTTTTTACTGGAATAAAAATAAGTTTAAGTTTCTAAAAAATTCTGAATAACACATTTTTATAGCGCCGTTTTTTGAAAAAATACTACAAGGGCCCCAAGTACCTACCCGTGCACTCATGTGTAGGTGGTACCTACCCTGATTTATTTTTTATATGAACGATTTTGCATTAAAATTATTATTTAAGAAATAATTTTGAAAAATACATTTTAATGGCGCCGTTTTTGTGAAAAATGACAAAAAGGGTGACGAACAATATTGAAAATCTACCAGGAGCACATAATACGCAGGAGTAAAATATTACAGACGATACATTTATTTACTAGACCAGGGAGGCAATTCTTTCATTGACAAAAATGATTAATTTAAATAAAAAGAAATATCCGAAGACGGGAGTTTTGAAGTGATACTTCTATAGCACTGCTGTGATTTGGATTTCGGATGAAACGGAAATGACGATTACTCCACCTGCGACAATGGTCAAATTTTTTTTGCCAAATGGTGTAGGTACCTTTTGAATACTGTAGGGGTTCATACATTTTAAATTAAATTTCAATGTGAATATCGCACAAGAGTCCCACCTACTGCCGTCTGGAGTCAGTGAGACTACGGCATCCCCAGTTGTGCTTAGTTAAAGTTTCTTAAATATTCTGAATAATACATTTTTATAGCGCCGATTTTTTTAAATTAGTGCAAGTGAAAATTTTTTTTTTTTTATATCCAAAATCCATTTTTTTTTTCCAAAATTAATTTTTTTTTTTTTAAATTCAAAAATTTCCAAATCCAAATTTTTTTTTTCCACAATTAAAAAATTTCCAAAATCCAATTTTTTTTCCAAAATTCAAAAATTTCCTAAATCCAAATTTTTTTTTCCAAAATTAAAAAATTTCCAAAATCCAATTTTTTTTTCAAAATCCAAATTTTTTTTTTTTTTAAATTACACCTTACAGTACCCGAGATGGGTATCAAATTACGCGTCTTGATCTACACAATCCGAAGGGCTGAGTGAAAAAAATAAGCGATAAACTCCTAGGACCATTTTTTGAGATAAAGCTCTAATGGTTTTTTCTAATTTAAATTAAATGAAATACTGAACGCCCTGAGTCGAGCGGCAGGATTGGTTCAGTACTGAATTGAGCGGTAAGCTCCTGGGCCGTTTTAAAAGTATCGGCGACCAAAGTGGCACTGTGGTAAGAGTCTTTTCAACAGTAAACTATACGTTTCGGGTAACAAATTACGCGTATCGACCTGCATAACCCAAATGGCGCAGTGAAAATTTGAGCAGGAAGCTACTTGGCCTCCTTTTGCGAGAAAAGGCCCGTACTGAACGCGATGTACGAAATTGGGCTGTCAACTGCCTGTGCCCTTTGTAGGCGCACACTCCTTGCTTTATCCACATTCAAACATCGTTTTTTCTTCACCTATTTTATTTTACACACACTCTTCGCTTCATCCGCGTTCACACGTCCAATCGCGTAGTGTTTAACCCCTTGGTTGCCTCTGCAACAGGCAAAGCTAGTTTTATATAAATATATACATAAAAGATAGAAGTGACTCAAAGTGAGGTAATCTCTTAATTTTTATTTTGTTAAGTGTTTATTTTGTAAAGTAAAGTCAAACGCGTTCAATAAATAGGTATCTGCCTAATCTGCCTAAGATTTAATAGTAAACTACCTAAATATATTTATAAAAATCCCTAGCGAGTTCCCGGCATGCGTTGCAATGCCACTAATAAAGAAATTGTTTCTCTCTGCGTGACTTTTCCCATTCGTCCCGTTCCCTTTCCACCTACCGTTCCCCTCCCATGTCCCCTTCACCTCACGCGTTCCCCCTCTACCTTCTCCGCCTTCCCTCTCCCGCTAACCCCCTTCCCCTCCCCTCTCCCGCATTAGACAACATAGTCAGTCCCGGTACATTCAGATTTTCAAACAGGATTTTTTTCACAAATGTACTATTACGAACATTAATTTTTGAATATTATGAGAACAATCAATCAAATTTGGTACTTAACATAGGTACCTATTTAAAATAAATATCATTTTTGATTAGATTCAGAGTATTCGATTTTGGATAGTACCGTAGGCGAGTAATTCAAATAAATTATTTAATTTAAAGAGTTTCAAAAATCGAATTTTTATTGAACAATCATTCTTTTACAAAATGTCATTCTCAAATTGTGATATTTTTGACAGTTTCGCAAGAATTTTTGTAATGATAAAAAAAACTTTTCAGATCTATTGTCATGTGGTTGTATTAATCCAGAAACCTTCGCGAGGATGGAAGAAGGTATTTTGAAAGTTTCAAACATTTCCGATGCTTAATGTAGCAATACATAGACATCCTATATATACATCCCCAAGCAAGCATATTTTGATTTTTCTATCGTATATAGAAATAATATATAGATTGGACTTTTTTCTAAAATCGATAATTTTGAAATTCGGATCGGAACAAGTTTTATTTGATCAAAGAGCTGCAAAAGCATAAAGCCTCCCTAACAGGTCATATCAATATTTATTACAGGATCTCAATAAATTAAACCAATTCTATAAAGGCCAATGTGCACAAAGGCTCGTGAAAAGATAAAAACAGCCATTTTTTCACATTATTACAACGTACGTATATCTATCTACCCGCTCGTTAGTTATCTGGGCACTTTTTATTGGACAAAGCGTCCCCTATTTTATTAGACAGCTTTGTTATGCCAGCAAAATTTACAATGAAATATAAAACAAGACTGTTTATGATAAATCCTGTTTTATGCGGGTCCATTTAAGGAATTTGCAAACTTCGTTGCGAACACTGTTTTTTTATCCTTCTGAGACTAAAAGGGACTAAATTAACTACGCGTAAACAAAGATCCAGGTTAATCCTATTAGGTTATCCTATTAATCATTCGTTATTTATAATAAATAAGGTCTATTACGCGCTGTGTCATTCTCGAATTGAATACGGAATCACAGGATGGGGATCTGCTACACATAAGTACAAACACAACCTGAATAAGATTAAAAAAGGAATCATAAAGACCATATTGAAAGATTATTATTACGCCTATTAGAACGCCTCAATTGAAATTTTCAATAGCTTTGACGTACCAAATGTGCAACAAATATATGCCAAAAATATATTATTAAAGCTTTTTAAAAATACTGAATCCTCCACATGACCGTGTATGCATAACACTGGGTCGAATAAAAATGATATAAAAAAAACATTCCAAGTTACAAAACCACATTCGGACAAAGAAACTACACATGCTTAGCAACAAAACTTCATAAAATCCTTCCCCAAGACTAAAAAATAAAACTAATAAAAAATTCTAATGTATACAAATCAAGAATAAAAATATGGCTGAAAGAGATCAATGAAAAAAACCCTAATGGAGACACTAAAAACCACAACGACAACGATAGAAGACAATGAAATATATTTAAATAATTTTAGTCCGCCTCGGCACAGGACCCCCTATATTTTGTATGTACAATTATTTTATATAGTCGCTAATAAAAAATAAAAAAAATATATTAACGCCTTTCGGCTTTTACATAATATAACATAGTATAAGGCAAGGTATAGCAACAACATGAAAAAGACGGCTCTGAGAATGCACGTTATAGTTAGGAGACCAAACATTTGAGTTATATTCAACCTGACTCCTCACTAGTGATGCGTACAGAAGTTTTTATGTTGGTAAAATCTTTACCCACTCTACCACTAAACCTAACATTTTTAAACCCTTCTTTGAGATATGCTGATATCTTTGAAATTGTGATTCACTATAGAAATATTTTCATAGTGTTAAACCGTTAAATGAAGTCATTTCAATTTCCAAAGCTCGCTTTTGAAAGTAGTTGGCAGTTTATATTGGAGTGAGAGCGAGTTTGAAATCATAATAGCTCCTAAATTACACTATCAATTTAGTCACTTGTGATGACACTTTCAATTAGTTTCATCGTTGCCGGATGACGTCACGATTGTTTTTGTCTGCCACAGAAAAGAAACCGCAGACAATGTCCTTAAAATAATAATAATTTTATATATAAATGAATAATATACATTTCTTTTATACAGGGTGTAACAGCGCTTGCCCGAAGGATTTTAACCAGCGATTCCTAAGCATATTTGGAGTAATAAATGTACATGCTATTTTGCTGTCATATTAATAATTTGGGAGGCGGGTATGGGTATCGCCGTCCCGGGAGCCATTTACTGGATAACCAACACCCCCGCCATAGGTCACCCCAAGTGGTTCGCCATATTTGGTGACTTAGCAGGGGTGCCGGGTTCATGGTTCATGTTTGTCTAGTTATTGGCGGCCAATACGTTTGCCCACCTATTGCGTGGCGGGCCGGATCGGAAGAGATTAGTTGAAGGATACTTAAGCTCTCAAGCCGGACTCACACGACCCATCGCCTTGCACCAAAGTGGGAGGGATGGATCTATGCGTCCGTCACTCCTAGACCCATCGACTCCCATATTTTCCTCAGGACCACCTGTGTGGTGCTAATGTAAAATCCCATGGCGCCACTGATCCCACCCCTGCATGTCGCATAGTGGCTGAGGATCTCGTTTGGATCCCACACGCGTCGTGTGTTCGAATCCTCGGCTGGCTAAGTCCTCCATCACGACACAAGCCACATTTTCCGCTTTCTGTGGTGGTGGTAGGAGATTTTTAAATATTGTCAGGTTATTCGTATCTTGGCAATGTTTGTCGTTCTTTTTATTACTATTTAAAATTGTTTAAAATTCTTATGTGCACCCTGTATAACAGAATAGAATTCAAGGAAACTGAATTAAGAAACTCATTTTGAAAATGATTCATCAAACAACTTACAACCAACAAACTAAAACCAAACAACAAAGGACAAAACCTTACAATGATTTTCGAAATTGGATCATTTCTTTAGTGGAAACGTTTGAGGGCAACAAAGAAAAGGAAGAACTTTTTTTCAATCTTTTGAGGGTTTTGTTCGAAACATAATAAATCTTAAAGTTTCAACTATGGCCATCACTATCCCTAATATAGGAATTTAACAATCAAATTGGGTTTTGTTGAGGCCTTTGAAAAAGTTGTAGAATGAGAGAATGTATAATATCAAATTACATAATCGCAGTTCAAGAATTAATTAGCTCTTCCTTTATTGTGAACGTAATACATTCACTAGAAAATCCCGAGAATCCTCAATAGTGAAATAATCAATAAAAACGTCTCCATCAACAATTCCTTGAATCAAACTTCAACCGTTTCGTGAAAAACGCAAAGCCGAATTTCCAACAAATCTTAATACAAATTCTACAGAGGCGTACGTACTTTTGTAATCAGTAAGTTGTAATAGATTTAAATAGAAATTAATTAATTAACATAGGCCACAACGAAATATGTGAAACATTTCTTTTCTTGAATTGAAGTATTTTTATTTTGTACTTTGAATGGGGGAAAGAATCGAGGTTTTCTTTTAGCCAAATATAATTATTACTGTAATATTTAATTAAATGAATACATTATGAGCGAAACTCAATCGAAAATCTGGAAACAGAAAAATCAGAAAAAGATATTTACACCTCTGGGACTCGAACCCAGGACCTCCCTACTTTCCGGGTCGGGTGCTCTTATCCACTGAGCTAAGATGTCGATATCCAATTCGGTCACTTCATCCTTAATTTTCCCCATATTTCTATATGGTGTGGAAACATGGACACTTAGAATCAGCGAAAGAAAGTGGATAGAAGCCCTCGAAATGTGGTGCTGGAGAAAAATGCTCAGGTTTCCTAGACAGCCAGACCCACAAATGTGTCGATTCTGGATGACCCAGGCATCCACAATAAGCTGTCAAGTATCTGCCTTCAACGTATTTTAAGATATTTTGGACAAGTTGCTCGCCAAAGTGAGGATTCCAACTTGGAGGAAGTCATAGTCACTGGCAAAGGGTTAAGCAAGAGAAGCAGATGAAGATCACCAATGCGCAGGAGTCACCAAGCATCACTGGTGTCCGGAACTAGGTGGTCTCTCCACGCAGCGCAGAACCAAAGGAGTGGAGCCTTGTTGAGATTTTTCACAAAAAAAATATATCAATAATCCAAATATTATCGAATGGAACAGTATTAATACGGTAACATCTACGCGTTTGAATTTCAGAACCCAGTTTCGAGTGCATGTTGACGCCACGCCGTACGCGTCGGGCCACAAATAACATCTGTGTACGTGAAATTCCAAACAAAGCTACTGTTGTAATTCGGTTTTGAATTCAAGAATTCGTCACAAGATATCGCCACTTTCGTCAGCAAGTCGGACGGTAACGTGTCCCCCCCCTAGGTATAAACTGCCACGAATTTGTTAAAAATAGTATCTCTCCGGATATGGAAAGATTGACAGTAATACATAGTTGTATCAAGCGGCTATATATTACATACGACGTCAATGCCTCTCTCAAGTACTTTGTACCGGTGACTATCACTCGATGACAGTGGATCCGAGAAACAGACCATTTTTGAAACCAGTTCCTATTGGAATAAAATGGTCAAACACAATCACTAACTGGGCGAAGCCGAACCAAAAGCCACCCGCAGGGCCTAGCAGCAAAAATCTGCGGAGCGCGTTTTTAACTGCTAGTTATGACTATTATCGATTACAAGCAAAGTGATGCTACAACACAAAACCCTTCGCTGTAGGTTCTAATTCTCAGAAATTCGGTAGGAAAGTACAATATTATCTGAGAGATTGGTAGGAGAAAACAAGTGTCTCAGTTATATGTATGTGTTGTGGTTCTTCTTCCTCAGCACTCTCATTAATGAAAGATGACTCAACTGTTCCCAGATGAGACCAACCGTAATGAGATGTTTCACATTGCATAATGACGATTATTCTTTTTGTAAGTAAATTATAAATATTATGAAGGTATCTGCTTGCACACTTTTAGTTCCGGATAAAAAATAATATCCGTGGGATTATCTCGTATAGACGAAAGGTATTGGGGTATTTTCACTAACTATGAAAAAAGGTTAAAAACGTGTGAAATATTTAAAGTTTATTTTTCTGATTCTGATCATTGTACTAAAAATGTGGAATATTAATATTTTCATTGAATGAAGAAAAAAAATCATTATGAATATGTCGTAGGCCGACCGTAAATGCGCCTAGCCACATCATGATCTTCCGCATCGTGAAATGACGGCAGATCGTTATGTGCCTGAGTGAGACGCATCATGATTTGCCCGATTTTACTATTGGCATGCAACTTATTTGATCAAAATTATCAACGATTGCATATACGCCACTTATTTGATCAAAATTATCAACGATTGGCCTGCATATACACCACTTATTTGATCAAAATTATCAACGATTGGCCTGCATATACACCACTTATTTGATCAAAATTATCAACGATTGGCCTGCATATACACCACTTATTTGATCAAAATTATCAGCATGATTCGGAACCGATGGTTTCTTCGTCAGGATAAAATTAAAATGTTTATTTAAACGGGTGTCACCGACTTTGCCCGACGTGACAAAAAGTGAATATGGCGTTTTGGCGGAAAATCCAAAATGGCACATTTTAACTCGTTATAGATAATTTATTCGTCAACATAAAAATATTTTTATTATCGTAATTTTTTGGGAATAAAAAAAATCACATGTGCAGTTCACACGCGATAGAAGTGAAACCTTCAGAAAACTAAACTTCGAGAGAATGAGGCGATGCAGAGTATATCAGGAGTAGGATAATTGTAGGGTTTATTTATTAGAGTTGGGCAGACGCATCCGCCGCTAAGACCCGGACGAACCTCACCCCATGAACCCGGGCACCCCTGCTAAGTCACCAAGTTTAAAAAGTATTCTACATTTTATTCTACGAAGCACCGCACTAAGCTGAGGCCGATAGACAAAAAGCACCGCACAGAGGACACCGATTAGCCTATATTATTCTCTCGTAGGTTTAATCCTGTAGATGTTTGCCTCTTTTTAGTGTCGCTTTTTCGTTTCATCGAGTTTCAAATTATAACGGTGCTAAAGAAGTTTTCACTTCAAAAACATATTATTAGGAGGCGGAATGCGGAGGCAAAACGAAAATTCCAGAGCTGCTAACTATTAAAGGCAAATCAATTCAACTATCGTTATTTGACCGGTCTAATTAGTTTTATGGGGCCAACAGACTTAGCTATAAAAGATCATTTGGTTTTGGCCTATTTCTACATATCGCTCGCCATACATTCCCAATGTTTTTGCCTCTGACAGCCGCCTACTACTGATTGTGCATGAAACACGAGTTTGTTAATGCGTTTTTTTATGGAAAACTTTCAAGGAAAACGGTAAGGTATTTGTGTCGAATTTTGTTTCAATTTTCAATACGTGAAAACATATATTTGAATCGAAAATAATTATTATTTAAGTGGTCGATTCGAATTGGCGCCATTCCAAACTGGAAAAATAAATAAATGGTTTGATATTATGATGTTATCGCTGACGGGCGGCAAAATGGCGGTTTGATGGAGGAACTCGTGTTAAAAGAGCGGTATTATGGTCCTGCCGCTGTTAGCTCAGTTGTAACATCTCTTTCTGTTACATGCGTCGTTTATGAGAAGGAAGAAGAGGTTACAATGGAGCTTTCAGCGGTACGCCTCAATGACACAACATTAGTGTTGTAACAATATGTTATTTTTAAAACGGAGAAGGAATTTACCCATATTGTGGTTACGGTTGCTAAAGCGAAATCAGATTTCAGAATCGGGGAGAAAATACATTTTTCTTATAGCTAAGGCTGTGGTTAACGTTAGGAAGCTAATAATATGTATTATTTAATAAAAACATGGTACAATCTCGATTGAAAATATTTAGTTAAAGTGACCAGGTATCTGGAGTGTACGTGAATAAGTATATAGTTTCAATGATGTTAGTATATGTAGTTATTTGCAGTTTTAAGGTGTCTCAATAGATGCCATTGGTAACGGCGCAGAATAGAGACAACTGTCGGACGTTTGGGTCTAATACCCGAACGGTTACGAAGACAGCCGATCATATCCGATCTACAGGTGGCACCTTCAGTGAGCGTTTCCCCTGCTTCAGATTATCAAGGAGTATCAGTTAGAACGAACGTTAAGTTCAGTTAGATATTCATTGTAAATAAGACGATAATAAACAAGACTTGTAATCTAGACTAACCGAAGAATTATTGAAACTCCTCATCATCGGAGTCGCATTGTTCATGAGAGAAAACGACAGTAGGTGCACCAAACCACAGTCCAAAACATTAATTTTTAAAAATTGATAATTTTTTTTTCTTAGTAAAGCCGTAAAGCAGATTACTTTAACAGTACGCGACTGCTGGCCGTGCACATATCGCAAGTGCACCCCACTGTTGAATTTGGCAGCCACCTCTGGTATGGAGTCCCAAAATATTTGAAAAAGCTCTCCATTTTCATGGAGAAACAGGCGGTCCAGATTGCAATGTTTATAGCTTGGTGGGAATAATGTTACTGTTATCCCGGTATTTCAGTCGAAGATGCTCAGAGGAACTAGGGTCATTGATCCCTTTGGCACCGTAGGGAAACATGCCAAAAGCATGCCCAACATTTGAATATGGTTGACATTAATGTTGTCGCATGAGAACTGGATCTTGAGTTCGGCTGTGGAACGATTTGCTTCTTCCTCTCCTCAAAAAGAACCTCCACGCAGCATCCCCAAGGAGCGTAAACCCTGAGGGAAATTATTATCCTCGGGGCATCCTGTGTGGAATCAATGTAAAAAAAAGTCAACGCTTTTAGCGATACAACGAAAATTTAAAAAAATGTACGATTTCATTACTTCTAGATAATGTTATCATAAAGATTTTGTGGTGAAAATGAATCTTGTTTCTTTATTGATTTTGAAAGTGGCTCGATTTTTCTCGACTGATTCAAAACATTAAAGTAACTTTTATTGCCGCCCACATATAATATGGCGAATTGTCGTTAAATTCGACTGAAAGCAACATGCAAAACCTCGACTTATTTTACGAGCAACTCTCGAAGTTCGTAGCTCGACTCTCCTACTGCGAAACGTCTGCAGGTTCGGTAGAAAGAACCAATAAGCTTGGTACCTCAGAGACCAAACAGCAGATCTTTCAAGAAATCGTTGCTTTTACGGGCAATTTACGGACGACTGTTAGAAAACAAATATAAGAGGAACCTTTCACTTTTTTTCAATGAGTCATCTTCAGGCTATCCATCTTAAAAGCAATAATAATACAAAATTTCAATCCAATCAATCCCGTAGGCCCCGAGAAAAAGTTAGACCCAACAAAGCCCAAAGTTGGCATTTTTCTCATAAAATTGCCCCGGTGGAAGCAGCAGGTAACCAAAAATAACATTTTTCTGGTTACTTTGGAATTGGTTTTGATTTTATACAAGTCTTAGGACGGGTTGTTTCAAAAAATTTGATGGATTCATCAAATATTTGAAGTTAATTTTCACGTTTTGTGTTCTTTCTATTCAAGTTCTGTGATTATTTCAGTATTGTGAAGCAACTGTCCTATAACTATATAATAACATAACTTGAAAAGAACTTACACAGAACGTGAAAATCAACTTCAAATATTTGATGAATCCATCAAATTTTTTGAAACAATCCGTCCTTATTAAAACAGTTTTTTTTCAGATTTGATTAATTTGGATTTCATTTTTTTTATGTTACCTTAGAACGGGTTCTCAGGTAATATTTTAAATGTTTCTTTGTTTGAATTATAAGTTAATACCTATTTTAAAATATTACAAGGGGTCAATTATAAAGTTATATCTAAAATAAAGCACAATACATTAATCATTATTAGGTGGCAAAATTGTATCTATGTTCTTCCTTCCCATGTCCATAATCCGTATCTTAATTCTTCTTTTGAAGTCGTTTATTTTATTAACGGTTTTTATTGCAAGGGGAAGTACATTAAATAATTTTATAGAGAATTATTGCATATTTCTTTGTCAAAAGTCGTTTTAGTAGTAGTTCTTCAGAAACGGCCCGAGTTTGTCTGTGAAAAGTTATCCTGCTTTTTGAATGCGTAAATTAGAATATCTTTTGCATATTATTGTTTCAGCGATATTAAATTCAGTGCTTTAAAAACGTAGTCTGTGGGAGTTCTGATGGGGACGTATAATTTTCAAAATTGCTGTTTGTGCAATGAGGACTGGTTTTATAGTGGAATCGCATGAGCTTCTCCACCCGATAAGACCGTACTGTAGAGATTGGATTATATCTACCTAGAAGGTGTTCCAGGGTAAAGTGCAGTAACTTAGGAGGCGATTCTATACTACGATAGAACGAGTAAAAAGGATAAATAACTTTTTCAGAATAAGAAATTAAGCTAATTATTTTTCCTTGCAAAAATATTTTAAAAAAAAATTTCCCACACACATAAGACAATTTTAACTGAAAACTACATTAAAACGTATGAATTTCAAAAAAGTCATTATATGAAAAAATATATCTGTTCATATGAAGCAGATACTTTGTGATGTGACATTATAATTTAAAATAAAACAATAACTTTGTAAAACAATAACTTTGTAAACACCACTTTTTAAAAAGTGGTGTTTACAAAGACACCTGAGCAAAACAAAGTACGAAAATGTTTCGAATTCAAAATAAATTTTACATTTTGAAAAGCGGTAAGTTTGTAGTGAAATATTGTAACAAATATTTCGTAGTAATATTATGTACCATTAACATTAAAACTAAACTCCGAAAACCATATTAATTACACTAATTGTTATGCTGAAATACCGGCCCAAAGGGGTTTAAGTGGGAATAACCAAACATAACTGAAAATATGTCATTTTTAAATAAAGTTATAGCGGTATTGACCCTTTTCTACAAAACAGTTTAAATTGATTTCGAAAGATTGTTCTTTTGTCTAGTAAAGTTATATTTTGAATTTTGAGAAAATATGTTTATTTTTAGTATAATAAGGTTATGGGTATAACCGTAGGTCGTTGGAAGATTTGTTAAATTTTCATACAAAATTTTGTTTTGTACAACACATTTCAAATCGCATAATCGTGTAGTTAAATGAATCAATAAATTATCTGGAAAAGCTGCTTTTCAGAATTTTAATTTTAGTTCAAATAAAACTATAAAAAAACAGATCCGCGCACATGTTTTATGACGAAAATACATTAGCTTGTCTATTTATTTACGGTCTTACTAACTAATATATTTAAAAAAAAATTGCAGTTTTATTTTACGTAGACATTAATGAAAAATAATAAATACTTATGAAAAAAAAAAAAAAAAAATTTAATATTTTTATCAACATGCGTTTGAACATTTTTTTTAATTTAGGTATATATCAAAACAAATTATGAATGAAATAAGGTAATATTGAGTATTTAAAAACGCTAGTACGGAGAATAATTCATCTTTCTCATCGGAACCGCCCTGTACAGTTGTAAGGGTACGATAGCAAGATAATCTTTCGACGAAATTTAAATTCTCGGCCGCTGGTTAATGGCCCTTAACTTGCGCAGCATGGTATCACTTCTACATACATAAACAGACACCTCACCACAATCTGTCCTGAAGGTGGACACTCTAACGCAGTCCGAAATGTTGGCTAAGGGAGGAAGCTAAATATGGTACAATATTCCAAAAATTAATCACGATAGTCTTTATAACTTTACTTAATTAAGTTCAGAGCAAGTAAAACAATAAAAAAACAAAGTAGCCGGTTTCGCCCGAGATTTGAACACTCTTCTTTTGATAATATATTTTTTTAACAGTCGATAAATATGTAGCAAATAATTCGGCGTATCTTTTATAGTTAAATGTTTTGTCAAAGCTCCTTAGCTTATGACGAAAATTACTCCGCAAGTAGAAAGTAATTGCGCTGAACCAGAAATTTTAGACGGAAAAAACTACAGAAATTTTATGATGCCAGAGCTTACCATTCAAGTGTCTTTGCTGATTGAGTCATTCAGATATCTGCTTAGTAGTTGAGATAATCAAAAAAGAAAAATTACAACGTTGTTTATTTTAAGTGGCACTTTGTTTAGATGATAATGATTTGATTATTAATTAATTAATTACTCAAAATCAACAAATAAGTCGTTGTTCTTATCGCTTATTAGATTGGTACTTCAACGACCTAATTCATCAGATAAAAGATGAAGATAATATTAATTAAATTGATATTGGCAAAGCACTCCTGTTGTCAAGAATGAGACGTGTGAATACATACTCGTTCTGTGAGTCAATACGGGTGAGCCGCCCGGGAACCATTTATTGGATAACCAACGCTATGACTTAGCAGGGGTGAAAAGGTTCACGGGGTGAGGTTTGTCTAGGTCTTGGTGGCAGATGCGTTTGCCTTCTCTGCGTGGCGAGCCGGATCGGAAGAGACTGGTTGAAGGAACTGTCTAGACGGACTCTCTCGACCCGTCGCCTGGCACCGCAATGGGAGGGATGGATTCATCGTGTCCGTCACTCCTGGACACATTGACCCCCAGATTCCTACTACCCCTCATATTTTTCGGATACATTGAGAAATATTCCATTTATTTGGATTTTATTGCAAAACGGAAATATTTTGACCCTCTGACAAAATACTTTCGAGGCCTGAGGGGTTAACGAATAATCGGAAAAATAACTGATTAGTGGGGACTAAAAAAATATTCTACATCTCTTTTATATTTCTATTACATATAATTTATCTTCTTATAATGTCAAAATTATAGTAATTAATGTAATCAAATAAAAATAACTTTCATCCTTTTTCTGCCAGTTCCCTGTATGGGGTATACAGTCACACATTAGGGTAGGTATCAGCATTCCATTGTCGACTCTTAGCTTCGTATTATATAAACTTGCGGACTGCAGAGAGAAGATTGTCCTGATGATATTCAACCTCCGATAGAGGAAGATAATTCAGGTCCCAAAATAATTCAAACGGATTGCCGCAGAAGAGCTATTTGAACGGGTAATAAAATACTTCAACCGAATAATGTTTACAGCAGTGTAAAATAAATTTGGCAGTCCACCAATAAATAATACCATAAATAGGTCAACGGTACTGGTTAGGTACTGGCTGGCGTCCTGCATCCATCAGTTTATAATAATATTGCATATCTGTGGTCAGCTTACACCGGAATTTGCGTGCTTTCTTGCCCCAAATTCACTTCCGCTTGGGAAAGCGGAAAAACGGGCCAAGAAATTCGATTTGATCTGGAGGAAAGCTATAATCACGAAAAGGCCGAATCTTGGGACTAGGGAGGTGGTTTATAAAAACAAATGTACAATATTATTATTACAGAATTTTATCAAGATCTCCGCGATGTTCGTAGAACAAATGAATTATTCACGCAGACTTCTTCAAAATCGATTGGTCTTCAAATTGATCTACCGATGTTCGCAGAAATGTTTGATTGGCCTTACCAAAATAACTGAACTGTCGTAAAGAACATCGATAAATAAATATACACCTTTCAATAATCATTGGGGGGGGGGGGAAGCAGAACGAAAAAACGCTTAAAGTGCTGGAGCGGAACAGGCCATTAAAAATGAGCGCGTAAACAAATAACCTACCGCTGAGTGAAGTTTGGCAAAATAAAAACTACTTTATTGGTGAATGTGTTGCCGATTGGCGGCCCATTTAGACCTAAAAGCGATACGATAAGCCTAGGCAACAGGTAAACTTAGCGATGCCCGCCACGTTAAACGGTTTTACGAAAAAAAATTCTGGTTCACTTAGAATGACACCTGCTTGTACTTTCACAAAATTGTGTGCCGTAATTGTGCCAGTTGTACAGATTCTTATTTTGTTACTATTTTTCTTACTGATCTAATTATCTCTCCAAACGTAGTCAAATAGTAGAGGTTGCTGGATGCTGGAAAAAAACATCCGGAGTTCCTCGAAGCACATTGTTGTGCCTGTTCTTAAAACTCACAAACGATCCTGTATGCAGATGACATGAATATTTTTCATATATGTGCATATAAACTCAATCAAAGACTGTCAGAAGCTCCAAGATGATTTGCAACGTTTGAATACGTATCGCAATGTTCACTGTCTGGAAATGAGTGTCTCTAAATACTGCGTCGTGCCACGTGCAATACAGAAATAAAAACGTTTATATATCCATGAATACTCAATTGTGTACCTTTATCTACCAAATTCGAAAGTAGGAACCTTGGAGTTATACATTACTTGTCAGTAATGAATATAACGACTACAATAATCACTGACGCATCATTTAGGGTTGGTTTCGTAAACATGTTTTAATAAAAAGTTATCATACACTCATAAGAAAAAAATCTCGAAATTCCTGTATTGCCAAAGCTCAAAACCCGCCACTGCACTTTGAAACGCAGGTCTACAAGCATATCTTCAAAATATTCTGGAGGAATACTGTGTCTAAATGCCTGACTCCTGCGCCAAAAAAAAACATGAACACTAGCTTGAACTACACCCTAAACATTGAAAACTTTGAACAATTCGTGTTCAAAAACCCTGTGTTGAAGCTTTACCACAGCCGACGGAACACATTCATCTCCCGGGCGAAGGGGGAAGGCTGGCGGGGCCGGCGGGGGGAAATTTGTTCATATTTTTACAAAAGCCGCGCGATGCGGTCATTTACGGAGAATCAAACCGAACAAGTTTTTGAGGTTATGCGCAATGAGCGATCTTAAAAATCACTGGTTTAAAATATTAATATACCTAAATATAATATATTAAAAATGTTTGATAATAAAATTATAATATAATAACGAATATTAATATAATTGAAGTGGGAGAAGCGGGAAGCGGGAAGGCAGGCGGGGCCGGTGGGGGGGGAATAAGTTCATATTTTTACAGGAGCCGCATCGAGCGGCTGGTACCGGAGATTAATCGAATGAGATTTGGGGTTATGTCAAACGCGCGAGCCTAATACCTAATTATGACTTTAAATTGTAAATAAATACTGTCGTAATGGATGATTATTTCTTTCGTGCACTCACTTGTAAATAAAGTCTATTAATTTATAAATCGGTTTAAGAGACACAAATTTCTTAACAGAACTCGACTTTTGACGTTTGAATTTCGAATGCGTAATTAATTACGCATTCGAAATTCTTAAATACTAACTTTAGGCCATATTAATCGATATTAGTCGGAAATCTAAAATAAAATATCTCTGTTTTCTCCCTGATGTACATCTCTTCTTCATTGGAACATATTTTAACATTTATTTAAACGCTAAACGTCAAACGTCAAGTGTTCAGTGCGTACGCGTGGACAGGCCACTAGCAAAATTGTGTGACCGCGCGAACTTCACACCAATCTTTCAAACCATGTTTCAAAAAACGGAGGAGACGGAAAACAAAGAACGTTTATAGTGTAGTTCAAGCTATTGTTCATGTTTTGTTGGCGCAGGAGTCGGGCCTTAAAATGTAGACGTTGTTCATCGAATAACGATCGTGGCGAGGGGTAAGACTCTCGAAATTGGTTTTGGTTTAATACAAGTCTTACTACAAAAACAACAATTTTTGTCACATTGAATGGCTTCCGTAGTCGAGTAAGTCAAGGAGTAAGGCTCTTGACTCGCAATCCGAAGATCACGGAATCGAATACCGGCATGCACAAATAAATTTTATTAATTTGTGGTATTTCACAATTAATTAATTAAAAATAATGTATGGTACATTTGCGACACGTTCCAGAGCGGAGGATACTCTCGGTATCGCTCTGGTGTAAGACAATCATTAGGAATTGAAATTGTTGTTTTTTTTTGCATGCTCCACAAAGGAGGCCCTGAGGAAAATAATTTCCCTCAGGGCCCATGTCATCTTTGGGGATGCTGTGTGGGGGGTTTTTTCAAGGAAAGGAAGGAGAGACAAGGCCCAGGCAAACCTCACCCCATGAACCCGGGCACCCCTGCTAAATCACCAAACGTAGCGTAGCTTGAAATGGCTTTAGCCATGTTTGGTGTTCAGATCTGAATAGCCAGGTAATTCCCCTGCACACAACATACCCTAATTGGTGATGCAATCTCACTGGCTCTAGACGGGAGTAGTTGGGACTCTTGTGAGGTTTTCATATAAAAAAAATACATTAAAAAAAATAATTTTGAAAATACATAAAACAAAGAAGACTTAGAAACAGGAACTAACTGGGTTACATCATGACGGGGCGATAAATGATTGTCAAGAGTAATAAAAAAAAATCTAGATAAAAAAAAAACTTGTGAAATTAATATTTTCTGAAATAAATTCTACAATTTTCCGCAATAAATTACAGTACAGTCAATCCGCGCAATAAATTACAATAAAAACATTGAAAAGGAAGTAGTAAATAATATGTTGGATTAAAAACCCCATTGAGATACCGCGCATAATATATTTTTGCTGTGATTGCAAAACGAACACACAATCGCGACAAAGCCTTTGATCTCGCGGTGGGAAACAAATTCCACTTACCTCAATGGAGCACTCGAGTATTTCAATAATCTTACCTGAAAATAAAAGAAAAATACACAGTTAGAATAATTTGATTGGCTAAATAGAAACATGAAAAAACAAAATTCAAACCCAGATAAATAAAAACAACTAGCTGCAAAAAAATGCCTGTACTTTTATGATAAAAATGTTATGTTTAATCAACGATAAAGAAATTTTAAAATAATTATCAAATTATACCAAACAAATTATTTGATGTCTTTTACTCCTAAATTTTCACTGTGATTTATAGAAATCCAAGACTCAACTTTTCATCTACATTTTTTAAATATTATTTTAAATACGGTTCCATGCCAACTCGGAATGAAACCAACTCAGAACCATCTCAGATAAGTCATTTAGAGTGATAAAAAAATAATTTTAAATTAGCCGATAACCCTAACCTAACTTAACCTATTTAACCAATTTTTTATTTATATTTTTTTATCACTCTAAATGACTTATCTGAGAGGGTTCTGAGTTGGTTTCATTCCGAGTTGGCCGGTCACCTTTAAATACTTGCATTGATTTTTATCGACTTTTGTTTTGTTTATTCTCTTTTCGTCTAAACCGCATCATTAAGCCACCCCAAGTGGTTCGCTACGTTTGGTGACCTAGCAGGGGTGCCCGGGTTCATGGGAAGAGGTTTGTCCAGGTCTTGGCGGCGTATGCGTCTGCCCACCAGTTGCATGGCAGGCCGGATCGGGAGAGAGTGGTTGAGGGAGTCCATTTGACTTCTCCAGCCGAGCTCTCTCGGAACATCACCTTGCACCTCACCTACATCCTTCACTCCTGGACACACTGACCCCCATATTCCTACCCATCCCTCATACCCTTTTCATTCCCAGAACCTCCTCTCCTTCATTTCCTAAAAAGACCGTCCACACAGCACCCCCAAAGATGAATAGGTCCTGAGGGGAATTATTAATTAATTATTGCCTCCTGTGTGGAGCTAATGTAAAAAAAAAGTTCACTTATGGATGCTTTTTTGGGAGGTGGGTATGAGGATCGCCGCCCCGGAAACCATTTATTGGATAACCATCGCCTCTGCCATAGGTCAACCATGGTTCGTTACGTTTAGGGACTTAGCAGGGGTAACCGGGTTCATGGGGTGAGGTTTTTCAAGGTCTTGGCGGCGGACGTGTCTTCTCACCTGCTGCGTGGCGGGCCGGATCGAGGGACACCGCTTGAGGAGGTCTTTTGACCTCACCAGCCAGAATCCCTCTACCCATCGCCTTACACCGCAGTTGAAGGGATGGATTCGTACATACACTGACCCCCAGATTCCTACCCACTTCTCATACCTATTTCTTTCACAGAACTTCCTTTCCTCAAAAAAACCACACAACATCCTCTAACATGACATAGGCCCTGAAGGAAATTATTTTCCTGGTGTTTTTTTGTAAACTGGTACTTATTATGTAAACTGTAAGTATGAGAATATAAATAAAAATTTGGGAGGCGGGAATGGGTGCTGCCGCCCCGGGAACCTTTACTGGAAACACCTCTGCCATAGGTCACTCCAAGTGGTTCGCTACGTTTGGTGATTTAGCAGGGGTGCCCGGGTTCATGGGGTGAATTTTGTCTAGGTCTTGGAGGCGGATTACCAGCACACACTGAACCCCAGATTCCTACCCACCCCTTAAACCTTTTTCCTTCCCAGAACTCTCCTTCCCTTCCTTTCCTTAAAAACCCTCCACACAGCATCCCCAAAGATGACATAGGCCCCGAGGGAAATTATTTTCCTCAGGGCCTCCTGTGTGGAGCTCATGTAAAAAAAAAATAAGTAAAATATAAATAGAATAATTAAATTTATTAATATTACTTGTACGTAGAATCTTCTCAGTACAGTTCACCTTGCATTTTAATCACAACTTTTCCAATTACGAACAAAATGCATTATTCACAAAATGGGCAACGTTCAGCTTGGCACCATGCTAATTTTATTATTTACATAATATATTTAGATTAAAACAGTGTAGGTATTTTAAATAACTTTGCAATGTAATCTTCTTTACATACAAGATTAATATTTCTTTGTTCGTCCCGTTTGCATTCCTATACCATTAATCCGATTGGGATGAAACTTTGGTGAGTTGTTGTACACACGCCCACAAGTTGCGTAAATTTCTGTGTCTTATTCTTTATTCCATGATTCGTTTAGATTTATTGAAGTTATCATCTCCAACTATTAAATAAAAAATAAGTTTATTAATATTTAAATTAGTATTTTTTAGTATTAATATTTAAAATAGTTAAATTAAGACGACAATATACCCTAAAATATATTCAGAATCTTAATGACGTAAGTAAAGGAGCCGTGTACACAAATTGCGACTCGCGACCCGTGTATTGGACGGACCTACTGTCGAATTTGCTCTATCAAAGAAAAGAAGACAAATAATGTGGGAATCTTAACGAACGTAAGTGAAGAAAGCGTGTAAACAAATATACGCCCGCGGCACGGCGTATTAGACGAACGTACGGTCGAATTCGCCGTAGCGGGCCTGGAGATTCGACCTTTCCGCAGCGTTCATTTTAATTAATACTGAAGAACGTGTTACAAATATTTAAGGTGTTTCTTTATGAAGCCCTCCCGAAGTTATTAATTCAACGTCTAGAAAAATAAAATCTGGTGCTCACCGCTAACTTTATAGTTGAAAAACTTGTTATAAAGTTTTAAAATAGTTATACGTAAAATTTATTAATGGTAAGGTATAGTTTTTATTAATTTTAAATATAAAGAACTTACATCCCCAGGGGTCTGTTGGAATAAAAAAGTTATTTTAGTTACGAATTCGCCGGAAATGATTAAAATGTGAGTTTTGAGCAAACAAAAATTAAGGGCTGTGTACCGTTTTTTTTATTTAATAGTTAACGCCGGTTCCGTCGTCCTTCCCTCCGTGTCTCCAGTATATTTGTAGAAGATTGTTGAATGGGTCACCAGTTGATCACGTCGGGTTCACCAGTTTGGAAAGGTGGTGTATTATGTATTTTATTTTGAATTGGATTTGCAGCTTACAGCCTTTCCAAGCACTGTAAACTGAGATGCGTGTGTGGGGAGAATTTGCCAATAAGAACTCGATTACGCGGTCAAATTTATTTACAAGTAACGTTATATTTTATAATAACACTTGGTACAAAATTAAACGGTAACATCTGTATTCCCGATATGATACAAAAATTCAGTTTTATGTCACCGATAACTTAACAAGAGCGCGCAGACACAGAACTTTTGTTGTTCCGAGATGCAGAACTAACTTACCATTAGTAATGCCGCTTGGATTTTTTTTTATATGTATACCGCACAAGAGTTCCAACTGCTCCCGTCTGGAGCCAGTGAGACTATGGCATCCCCAATGGGGTATGTTGTGAGGCTGAAGGTAATGGGGAGGGGAAGGAGATGGGGAAGAGGAAGGTGGGAGGTACCTGGCTATTCAGATATGGTCACCAAACACGGCTAAAGCCATTTCAAGCAACGTTTCAATTCTGAATGGTGGTCTTACACCAGGGCGATACTGAGAGTATCTTCCACTCTGGAACGTGCCCGCAAATATACTATTTTAATATATTATTTTATATTATATTTTATATTTTTATATATTATTTTAAATGAATAAATTGTGAAATAACACAAATTAATCAAATAAAATTTATTTGCCACGCCGGGAATCGATCCCGCGACCTTCGGAGTGCGACTCAAAAGTTTACCACTGCACTACGCCGGCCGTCCGATGATTGAATTGTCCGAAAAATGATTCTATTACTAAATTACCTGTCCCCTGATATATATATTTTTCTACTGTCGTATATCGTAAAGCTTCTGCCTTGTAGAGACAGATGGCGGTGACATCAGCTATCGGTTGAATCCGCTAGATGGCAAGCCGCAGTGCTTGAGTTCTCCGACAGGAGGTCAGGACAGCTCAGGGGCTGTGTTTTTATTGTTCACACGCCAGAACCATTTTAGCCAGCTCTTAGTTAGGTTGACTAACATAGTCCCAATTGTATACGCGAAGTATAAATTAAACCAGATAAAGAACCAGACTCTTTTATTGCACAAAGCAATCTCCATCCAAGGGAGTTGGAGAATCTGACTGTGTGTCTGCAAATTAACAGAACATTACATCTACTAAATATTCGAAAATTCAAAAACGCTTTTAATACTTAATAAAATAAAATGTATGTTTGTTATTGGTTTTGTAAAACTGTAAATGTGCATTTAAAATAAAATAAATAAATAAATTCGTTACGACTAGAGTGACACGCGAGGGAATGTAAAGCAGCCGAAACAGGCGAACGCGGGAACCGGAAATATTTTGCAATATCATGCACTGGACTGGAGAGCGACTCTCGGAGATACCAGTCGGTAAAATTTAGCTTTAGTAATTTTCAAGGTAGTTAAGCCATAATTTGAACGAATGTTTTCCAGTCCGAGATTAGAAGATCGTGAAGAAATAGGTATTCTGAATATTAAAGCCTTTTTCAGTAGGAAAAACCCTAACATGACGATGGCGACAGAAATTATTAATACCAACCGTGTGGGTGAATTGAATTACGTTTTGAAACCGGGAAAATAATTGTTATTAATAAACTGTTGAGAAGGATCAATTAAGCGCCGTCCTTCCCACATGTAAATTGGTTTGAGAACGTTTAAATGCAGAAAGCAGAGGCGGTCTTTTCAGAAATAACCATAATGAATTAACCGCATTATGAGTAAATAGAAAAGAACATTTTTTAAGTTGAGTGTAGGTTGACATAGAAAGTCGGCCATAATAAATTGAAAGACACATGAAAGAACAATGCTAAAGTAAATAATTATTTGTCTGTGGGTAGTTTACATTCGGCATGGACCCAACAATCTCTTAGGTGATTTTGACCATTAAAAAAACTATTCGACGTTACTTCAACAGTTCAACGCTCAGCTGAATTTAATCTATGAAAATTGGTGACACCGCAAATTTTAACTCTGCGGTAGCTCAGTCCTACTATAATTGATTTTAAATATCATCGCGTTGGTATGATTTTAGCTGAAGTCCCCGCGTTACCGTGCAGGGTTTATTGAAATCAGTTGTTAACAGTAATTTTCTTCTTACATTGAACGTCACGTGTTCAAAATTTCATCAAGTCTCAAAATATTGCTTTAGGGTGGCATAAGGGGACTTGGTTTTCCGAAATCTGGTGTAGACGTCTATCTTCCTCTTGCATTAAAGGTCAGGTGTGCAAAATTTCAACAATCTCAGTATAACTGTAGATTTGTTTAAAAAAATCAAAGCCACCCACCCACAGACACTTCTATATTATTTAGATAGACTAGCAGTTAAAAACCCGCTCCGCAGGTTTTGCTGCTAGGCCCTGCGGGCGGTTTTTGGTTTGGCTTCGCCTAGTTAGTGTTTGTGACCACTTAATAAATCCAATAGAAACTGGTTCCAAAAATAGCCTGTTCCTCGGATCCACTGTCATCCAGTGATAGTCACCGGGACAAAGCAACCGAGATAGGCAATGAAGTCACATGTAATATATAGCCGCTTGATACAACTGAGTATTACCGTCAATCTTTCCTTATTCGGAGGGATACTGCTAGTTCACTAAATCGTAGTACTTATACTTGCCTGGGGCACGTCCACACCAACCTACCGACGGAAGTGGCGATATCTTGTGACGAAATTTTGAATTTAAAACCGGATTACAATGGTAGCTTCTTTTGAAATTCCACGTTAACAGATGTTATTTGTGGTGCAGAGCGTAAGGCGTGGCGTCAGACAGGTAATAAGTCCGGTTCTGAAATTCAACCACGCAGACGGAAGGCTATTAATACTGTTTGATCAGCTAAAGTCCCCGGAGTTAGTTACGCAGAGTATTCGCAGAATTTTTCGAAATCTAATAAAGACAATGACCTTCCTCTTACTTTGAAGGTCAAGTGTGCAAAATTTGACCTGTCTTGAATAAAACTTTAAATTTATATTAAAATCAAACCCACGCCGAACCACATGCCATACATCTCCTTAAAATGTATAAAAAGAAAATAGGATTAAGAAGCTGAAATTTAAAATATTTTAATAAAGGTTTTTCCAATAAGAGGTGTTATTTTGATATTCAAAGAAAAATGCAATTTTTTAATATAAATGATCGGATGTTTATTTCATTATAAAGAGGAAGGTATGCCGTTAATAGTGAAAAATAACATCAGGCAAATGACCACCACGACCACGCTTACAGGACCATATCCTTTTCATGAAATTTTCCATAACCAAATCGCAAAGTGGCTGCCCTGTGTCCTCGATAGCCTCACGAATTCCGTCTTTGAAGTCTTGAATCGACGCTGGGCTGTTGGCGTAGACCTTCTCTTTCACGTGGCCCCAAAGGAAGAAGAAGTCGCAAGGTGTTAAATCACAAGATCTCGGTGGCCAATTGTGATCACCTCTTCGAGAGATAACACGGTCCGGAAACTTTTCCCGTAAAAGATCAATGGTTTCGTTGCTTGTGTGGCACGTAGCGCCGTCTTGTTGAAAGTAAACGTTGTCCAGATCAATACCATCTAATTCCGGCCATAAAAAATCATTAATCATCTCAAAAATCTTCAAAATAACACCTCTTATTGGAAAACGGTGTTTTGGTGCGAATTGATGAATGTGTAAACATTTACGCGTTCTTGTCCGAAATGAGACAGGAAATGTTCTGGTAGCATGACTCAAACAAACACAGAATGCGGTGATCGCGGAACACAAGGTCGACTCGCCTCTTTGAACACTGCTCGCAGTCAGGTAACTGAACAAAAGGGTGATCATAGTCATAAAAGTGGTTTACTCAACCCAGACCAAGGATTGCTATTAGTTGACTCATTAGAGGGAATGCTTTCTTGTAATTACTAAATGCACACAAACCAGTGTTTGCAATTTTGCTCTATTCGCACAAGAAAGACACAAAGACAGAAGACACACTTTACATTATTATTTTTATTAATATTTTTTTGTTACATACATAGACAGAATTGTTTAATTGAAATCTTAGAGAATTGAGGAAAATATAACATTTATCAAAATGTTTACGGATACTTCGTATATTTACATTAATACTAGCTGGGTTACCATGCTTCGCTCAGGACAACATTCGGGAGTGTTCTGGAATGTTCCACAATTTATTTATGGCGGACCCGACAGACGTTGTCCTGTACACAACTGTCGGGACATACTAAAATTAAAATAGAATAATATTGAATATTCGATACTGCGATGGTAGCGCAGTCTGCCGGATCCAATGTAAAACATTCCAAAATCAACAACTCCTTAGAAATAAAAAATTAATTAAAAGAACATTTTCCAGTGGACCAAATTGTGAATCTAAACCATTCTCGAATCCCCTTGAACCCACACAAAAAATTTCATCAAAATCGGTCCAGCCCTTTAGGAGGAGTTCAGTGACATACACACGGACAGAAGAAATATATATATTAAGATTTTGAAGTCAGTATTCCTATTTCGGCCAGTTTCATACAAATCTTAAATTTGGATTTGAGATCAAAATACCCAACCAAACTGAAAAATTATTTTTGTAATCAAAAGGTATATCAAATATCTAGTACGGATGTGAGCTACTTTATTTATTTTTGCTTTATATTATATATGTATTATAAGATTTAGGCCTTTAAAGATTTTAGTGTTTCATGATTTTAGAGGCAACAATAAGGTGCTCACGCTAAGAATATGCAGGTTTACTACGGGTGTAAGGCTCTTGACTTGCAATCCGAAGGTCGCGGGATCGAATACCGGCGTTCGTTAATAAATTTTATTTGATTAATTTGTTTTATTTCACAATTAATTAATTAAAAATAATATAAAGTATATTTGCGGAACGTTCCAGAGTGGAACGTACTCTCAATATCGCCCTGATGTAAGACTACCACACCGTTGCTTGAAATGGCTTTAGCCTTGATAGCCAGGTATTTCCCCACCCCCCCCGTTCCCATCCCCTTCAGCTTCACAACTCACAACATACCCCAATTGGTGATGCCCAAACTGGCTCCAGACGGGAGAAGCTGGGACTCTTGAGGTATTAACATTAAAAAAAAATGTATAGAGATAGTCACGAATACTTTATACATATATTACGAATATCACGAATTTTTCGACATTCAATTAAAACCTCAATGCAATACAGACAGTAATAAAATTATCAGTACCTTTTAATAGTACGTATTTAAAATTATTCATGATAATTTCTAATTAATCATAAAGTCGGAAACCGTCAAATTACAAAGAATGAAATTATTAGGTCGGAACCGTTAAGATAATCTGAAGCATAACGTTTAATCGTGAATTACTCCGATAAGGAGTTATCAATGTAAACATTACCTCATATTATTTAACTTGTTAAAACAATAAACACGAATGTTCATGTTATCACATGAAAAAACACGACCACTAAAAATAAAACATAGTGCGATATTCACATAAAAAAGAAGTTGATTTAAAGAACACGTGTATTGAGTAACACTCTTTTGCCAGAAATATAAAGAATAAAGAAAAAATGTAAAGTATCGTAATTTATTATGCTACCTCTTTCCTTCTTGTATTCATAGTGTCAATTCTTAATAATAATAATACACGTAAGATTATTAGTACGTGATAAGCGTGTTTGTGATGTGATAACGTCTTACAAATCGATGAACGCCGGCTGCACTCACGACAAAGCATGACTCATTGTCACGTTCCGCCTGAGCCGAGCGTGCAAGCGAGAGCGCGGAACAAGCGTTCGGCTTGTGACACATCATCTCTCTTCCACTCCATCGTTATTATATGACGTTATCACGTAAAATTATCTTCCGTACACCGACTTTACAGACAACCAATTTTTTTTGTCTTTTTTAAACCATATTTTTTTACCTGCCCACGCCCCCACTATACCATCTTAACGCTCCCTAGTTTTCCTCAACGCCCCTTAGTTTTCTCTGGGTCTTTTACCGCCCTCGGCGATCTCGCTCACGTTGAGAACCTATGGTCTAGGCAAGCGGTTTTCAACCTTTTTAAGCCTGCGCACCCCTTGACTCTTACTCTATCTATCTTTTGTATACGTGTTATGAAAGACATTTAGTATTCAAAAATTACAGATTTCATTTGTAATTTTTGAATACTCTTATTATTACATGCATTTTACAATCAAGCCAAAACAAATACAATTAATGCAATTTTATACAACGAATAAAACGACTTCGGGCATTTTTAACCAGTGATTCTACATGCGTGCCATGATGTTGCGTACCACAGGTTGAAAACCACTGGTCTAGTCTTTAGTTAGAAGCAAGATTGTAGAAATATATTGTAAATTTGTACAGCTCCCTCGAGGTGATTTTTCACAAAAACGGCGCCATACAAATCATCCATATTATTATTATTAAAGGCTACCCATACTTTGTGTCAGTCTATTTTTTTCAATTTATTTAAATAAGCTTGAAAAAGGCGAAGATAATCAATCAACTAAAATAGACAAACCAACTAATTGCACGTATTATGTCGGTAAATATGAAATGTAGGTTATTATTGATAAAAGTTATCCTTTTGAATTAAATTATCGCGTGGTGTTATTTTTCAAGGTCTCAGAAACAATGATAGAAATAATTAGAAATTCAAACAAAAAGCATAATTCAAATAAAAGCACGCGATTATATCATAAACATGTAACTTATTTACTTTATGGAAAAGATTAAAAAACGATTGGCGTAAATAAAATTCTATAAAAATGAATCATTAAAAAATCTTTATTTACTTTGGAAAAATGAGGGTATAATGATAGGTTTTATTAATTTTCATGACAAGGTCCAGGGCAGTACAGGCCTTGGGTGGCGTGATCAAGTCGGTACCATCGAGCAACGACAGTTTTCAAATAGCGGCGATTGCTGTTGATAGTCGTTGTTGATTAAATAAATTATTAAATTATTTTAAACAGTGAAATTTACTCGCGACAACACTGACTTTTGTAATTTGCGCGCCCGGGCCTGTACTCTAATGATAACCCAACCTCTTAATATTTTCCCCTTGTCCTATTTCCCGACAACCTAACCTAACCGAATTTATTTTAATCACAAAATTTTGCAAAATCAGCAGATATAGGTACACGATAAAGAGATAAAACATGATTTGTTACAAGAAGCTAGGAATCTCATACAAAGGGTTGCCCGTTTCTACACATAGTTTAGGATATTGTTCAGATAACTACGGGCTTCAGACCAGAGGTGGCTGCTAAACTCAACACTAATATACGTATGCACGGATTTGTTTAATTTGAATCAACAATTTATTCAGCACAAATCTCAATAGGCATATCAATATCATCACTAACTCCACTTAGGCATGTGATGATAAGAGAATACTAGAAATCAGGAAGAACTATTCTTAACTGGTAGGAGAACATTCTTATTTTGTTTTTAAAAGTTTTATTCACAGTAGATATTACTTAATTTTTATTAGATATTATTAGATGAGGGTAGTGGGAGTGGTGATTTGGGAGAAGAGGAGAAAGGTGGGAGGAGTCAAAATAACAAGGAAACATGGTCAACAAAGGTGACTTACAAGGGTGGCATTATTTTGTTTACTAAATAAATTTTTAAATGTTTAAACTGCGTTTTTCTTAACTGAAGCTATGGCCTGTCTAATAAATGATTGAGCAAAATCGGAATAGTTATTATTTCGTAAACATAGTTGATGTTCCCTGATTCTATCTAGTTTAAAATTTCTAGGAGTCGTACCCACACACTGTGCTTCACATTGTGAATAAAAATATTAAAACCAAATTTTTTGAAATTGTTACATAGTTAATGCCCAAAAAACATTCTCATTATTTTGTCAAAGTTATGCAACGCGTTAATAAGGTTAACTGCAGTACTTGTGGTGGGTATATAAGACAGTTTTAATTAAATAAACGTAACATTTTGTAACTTGGCCGACAAAATGTTAAATTAAATGCTGTCATAACTTCAAACGACTAAAACAAATTAAAGTCAGTGTTTCAAGCTAGAATTTTCGTAATTAACGCAAATGATGGATTAAAACGCGCCCAACCTTTAGCAAGTAATAACAATAATTTTAATTGCTAAAATCGTATTTAAAGATATCCATAGCAATTATATTTAGGTCGCGTGATTAGGATTTCATTGCGAGATCTACTATCAACGCGGCAAACGTTTTATAAAAAGATAAGCAAATAGAGATAGTACTTTTCCGGTACGTGCATGTTTCTTAAGAGGAAACCAGGTAACCATGAATTTTGAAAAATAGGTATTTTACCGAACTGTTGAAGTCAATGTCGCTCTTACTCCCCTACCTATCATCATCATCATCATCATCAGTATATTAGGGGTACACAACATTGTCTCTATACCGAGACAATGTTGTGTACCCCTGCTTAAGTTTGTATAAATGCCATAGCATAAGAATTTCAACTACCAGTCTGAAAATGTCCGTAGTAGGATGAAACCGGTCCTGGTGTAAATAAATTAGTGGAAAAAAGTGCAAAAGTGTTTTAATCTCAATTATAATACAATGGAATTCCACCACGAATTAACAGTGCAAAAACTAGACTTATAGTTTACATAGAGAAAGAGTGCAGAACGCTAATATTTTTTAAATTATGCATAAAAAAAAAATATTACAATTATGGTCGAATTTCGACCAATGGGCGACCACTATCATCAGTATATTAATACGTGAAGCAAAAACTTTGTACCCCTTTTTACGAAAATTGCGCGGACGGAGGAGTATAAAATTTCGCACACTTATAGTTTATATAGAGAAGGAGTGCAGAATACTAATATTTTTTTAAAATTATGCATAAAAAATACATTAAAAAAATCTTTACAATTGTGGTCGAATTTCGACCATTGGGCGACCACTAATACCTAAATAAAACCATTAAAATCGAGGTTTTGTATTCCCGATTGTTCTCTTCCAAAACTGGACCGATTTATAAGTTTTTTTTAACAAGGACGGCTTGTTTTTTGAACTATTCATTATCTGTGAAAATTTTATCCAAGTTTTGTAATTATTTCAGTTTTGTGATGCAACTGGCCTACAATGACATAATAACAGAACTTGAATAGTACTTACACAGTGCTTGAAAATTAACTTCAAAATTAAATGAATTGTGAAATTTTTTTGAAACAACCCTTCCTAACTGTATTAGAAGAAAATACTCTATTTCTGTACATTTTGCTTTTTAAAAAATACATTATCCAGTTTGCCTCCTGAACGTCTGTTAATGGCGTTCAAATCAGGCAATTTTAACGAGTTTTGGAGGGTTCTAACTCAAAATTCAGAGAGGAAATTGGGGAATACGTTTGTATGGACAAAACGCCGCCCTGTTTCTTCTTAAATGAATAATTTTATTTGCACTTGGATTCGGACTAAATTGAAATTAATTACACGCATGATGGTCAAAACTGGATGTAATAAATTAATTAACGCAGGTAATAACAGACATCAAGCTATGTGTTACCTTGTAAACAAAAATGTTTGTTTTCACATATCGGATTTTGAACGAACCGAAAGTGGAATTTTGTTGTGTTTGTAATGGTCAATATGTTATCCATTAGAGGTCTTGGAAAATGATAACATTGCTACAATGTTCGAGGTGATGAAAGCCATGGCAAAAACAGATTTTTACGTTCTAGAACGCCTTCAATCATTTACATTGTTTTGATACAAGATGACAAAATAGTGATTAGGATTTTGGTATATTTTCTGCGAGCCATTTAATCTTGAATATAATTGGATACAATAATATCGTGGGGTAATAATTACTACAACTAGGTAATTAAGAAATCAGTGTTGTTGGAAAATTGATTTATAAGATAGTAATCAATCTGATAATTATGTTGTTGTATATTTATAATGATACTAGCTTTTCCCCGCGGCTTCGCTCGCATGGTTTTACGGGAAATTACTGTAGCGGTTGAACTTATCAATTATCCCCCCTTCTCCCCACCCCCACCCCCTCCCGCATTCCATACATTCATTCCCTTACACTCAGTTTTCAAACATCTCGCCTGCCAACTAAATTTCATAAAGCTATAGCTTACAAACATTTCGGATGTTTTTTTTAATTAAATATTTGGAAGTTTGTTAATATAATTAAAAAATTACACTATTTATAATTCAGTCTTTATAATCGTTACGAATTATATTTTTAATGTAGGAACTCTTATCTGACATTTATTGCAAAACAGAAGCTTGTCCAAAAAAACAAAACATATTCTAATATTTGAATTTTCTGGAGCAGTAGCTGACCAGGGGGCTGAGTACCTACCAGCTTAGAGCCCATAAATATATTAACATCGTTTCCATGGAAACGATTTTTTTCTGACGTTAGAAATAACTCGCTTTTATTAGCGACAGAAAACGTATAACAAATATAATATATTAATATTTATAATTTCATAACGCCAGAGCTTGCCATCATATACAGACTATAGTCTTCGCATATAATTTAGCTTTCTATTGGTGAATGAATTTTTAAAGTCTTTTTATTGGTTAATGCGTGAAAGCGTCATAAACGAACTCTAGCAGTTTCGCACTTATAATATTAGTATGGATGTACGATTAAATCATAATTTTGTGTGTTGGGAACCGTAGTACTTATATTTTGGAAATAAGAAAATGGCTAATCATTTTTATGTATAAATTTATACAAATGACTTAGCTTATTGTTAAATACAAAAATGCAACGAAAGCTGGTTTAGTAATTCCACAAATTTTAATGCTACAACTAGAGTTACCTAATTATAGAATTAAAGAAACCCACAAAAACGTATTCAAATAACATGATGATTCCAATGAGTTACGGCTTTTCTGTTTGTGGTATTCACACAATTTGGGAGGCGGGAATGGGTACCGCCGCTTCGGGAACCTTTATTGGATAACCTACACCTCTGCCATAGGTCACCCCAAGTGGTTCGCTACGTTTGGCGATTAAGCAGGGGTGCCCGGGTTCATGGGGTAAGGTTTGTCTAGGTCTCGGAGGCGGATGACCAGGACACATAGGAAATTATTTTCCTCAGGGCCTCCTGTGTGGAGCTCATGTAAAAATATAAAAGACGAAGAAATAAAGTAACGTTTTTAGTGTGCAACTCAAAAAGGTTGATTTCTGAGATTACCTGCACACGATATAATATCTCCGATTTGTGACAACTTTTTTCCTCGGTGACGCTTTGCAACACACGTATTTATTATAAATCCTAAAATTTTATAAAAGTTTTGCTGTAAATTACAGGTACGATTTTCGGAAGAGACGAGTTTTAGCATTGTGAACACGTGCAGCGGATGGATAAAGAAAGGAGCATCTGGAGAATAAAATATGATGAACAAGGGGATGCACTATAGGAGGTCGGGGACTTCACAGGGTGACGTTGCAACACCAAGTGAATCATTGGAACTTCAGGCAGGCGAAAACTTGGAATTACAGACGAGTATTTTTAAATGTGGATGAAACAAAGATTGTGGTGTTCCAATCTTTCTGATAATCATAATCTCCATTTATTCTACAATCTCTACATCGTAGTAGTGTAGAAATGAGGTCACAAAATTATTGAAGTGAAAACTTCTAAAAAGAGACAAACACATAAAAACATTCACAAAAAAAATATTACGACCTGGATAAAAAATCAAGATATTCACTTTATTAAAAAAATTATAAATCCTAACCAAACATAACCAAACTACAAAAAGTAAAAGAAAACAATTAAACACGTCTTTCATGAATTTTCCTACTACACACACACTTACATTAATAAATATGTGTAGGTGTGTGCAACTTTATATGCATGTATGTCTATAAATATAAACATGTGCATAAATGTGTATATATGGAGTTGTATTTTATACATATTTTTTCATTCTAAATAATCAGTGTGTGCGATAATAAAATGTATTAAAAAAAAATAATAATAATTAAATAACTAATTTTCTACAACACACATACTACTATACTTGTCACACTTAATCATAAGCACGTCAACACCTCAGCACAGGTTCTCCTAGTGAGGTGTTCACGAAATATACAATATTACCCACACACAGTTTTACCTTCTCAAACCTACCTTACACCCAACATAATACTTAAAAAAAAAAAAAAATCTTTTTGCTTACTGCTACTGAAAATTAACGTTTTTTTGTACTCCTATGTAAACCTCTGTAATCAATTGTAAAATTGTGTATTCAAGAATAGACATAAATAAATAAATAAAACATACATCAACAGGACTTAGCCTGCGAGAGAATGAGATAGTAAAATCGGTCTCCTCTTTGTGCGGTTCTTTCGTAGCCTCCCCGCTCTTGTCTACTTTAGTTTTCTGAAGGTTTCATTTCCACCGCGTGTGAATTGGACACTCTGATTTTTTATATGAAATTGTGTAATGATTAGCCCGAAATAATAACAAAAATGAGGAGTTAGGCGATTTTTTAACAGTGATCGCTTTTCCGCCGCCGAAACTCGTTTATATAAAAAAAAAAATGGTACAATATGTAAGCAATTCTATGTATCTTCCTTTAGTATGTTTTAAACTTTGTCATCATAGTATCAACCGTTGAGGATATATTTTAAAGAAGAAAAAAACAATTTTTGGCACCTTTCATTCAAGATGGCATTGGATACTAAAGTCATCTCAAGGTCAAAAATTTTTTTATCGGGTCTCAACCTTTACAATACAAAATTATACCACCTTTTGCAAGACAAAAACCCCAACCGACTGGAATATGGGGATGGCAACGAACCTCGATACAACTTCCTGGTTTTGTTATTTTTCAGGAATTGGAATAATCTAGAAAATGGACAGGTACAGTAGAATCATACCAGGAACTTCGAGAAATAGTCTTATGCACCAGGATTTTCAATTTGGGAGGCGAGTATGGATACCGCCATCCCGGCAACAATTATTACCAACGCCCCTACCACAGGTCACCCCAAGTGGTTCGCTACATTTTGAGCCCGAGTTCATGAAGTGAAGTTGGTCTAGGTCTTGGCGGGGAATGTGTTCGCCCATCTACTGCGTGGCGGTCCGGGTCGGGAGACAGGTTGAGGAACCTAGATCTCTCCAGCCGGAATCTCGAACCATCGCCTAACACCGCAGTGGGAGGGATGGATTCACATTGACCTCCAGATCTCTTATACCCTTTTCCTTCCCAGAACTTCCTCTCCCTAAAAAAGACCCTCCACACAGCATCCCCAAAGATGACACAGGATGAGGGAATCTTTCTCCTCGGGGTCTTCTAGGTGGAGCTAAAGTAAAAAAAGGGGATAGCAGGAGAAAGAAGGTTAAGAATCAATCGAGTGTTTATTCTGTGAGTGGTGAGGTTAACCAAACAACCAAACCTATTAAAAAACTTCAAAGTATAAATTATTACAAGTAACAAAAGATGCTCTGAAAATACCATCCTTGTCAATACGGTTGGACTAGTTTCCCTTCTCATCATTTCAATACACAACAGTGTTTGGGACCGTTCTTTTTCATTCTTTTCTCCTTGCGGACAAACAATGCAACGTCGAGATGAAAGGGCGACCGGATGGACCAAAAAATCTTGCTTTCGAGGAAAAATTCATCTTATCATATTTTGTAGAAGAACAAATTTGAATGACTAAAGAAATGTAATTATATGCACGAGGGGCAACTGGTATATAATAAAAGGGATAGTCAAGATGCACAGAAAAGTAATCAAAAAATTATTTTGAATAAAAACAAAAATTTAGGTATATACAGATTATTAACTCCTCAGGCCTCGAGCACATTTTGTCAGATGGTAAGATTGTTTCCGCTTTACAATAAAATTTAAATAAATGGATTATTTCTGAACGTTTCCGAAAACTAAAAACTGTTTATCAAAAGTGATGAATACGCTTAATAAACATAAATTTTTCTCAAATTGAATTCCAACTTTGGAGTACAATTTAATTCTTCTGTTCTGTTTTCTCTTTCTGACACCCGATGGGGGGTGACACCCGGCAGTGGAAAAAAATTAAGGGGGTAGAATATTGTCACAAAAATATTTTACACATGAACACGGTCTGTTATTTATATTTTCGTAACTCATAAACGCAAAACCCGAATACAAATAAAGCAGAATCATTCGATAACTGACTGAAAAAATGATCAATCATCTGAATGTTTTTTTTTCTGTATTTCATGTGTAAATAAATAAATAATTAAATTTAGGACTCTTTGGGGTTGGAGGATTTTTATGACCTTTACAAAAGCTTAAAAATAAGATTTTTTAACATTTTTACAAAATTAGTTATTTACAATGCGCGATCGGTGAAGGTGAAAGGTTTTTTACTTTACGGGTACGACTGTCTGAAAAGGTGAATTACAGATATAACAAGTAGGTATGCATCCAAAAACACGCTAGGATGGCAACGTTGTATAAAAACTGGCAAACATTTGTAGAATTAGACTTTTGCAGAAGAAAGGTCCACTGACAAAGTGCCAAGGAAAAACTACAACATAATGACATGCACTGGCCTTGCACACATGGCGCAGACAAAAAACGAAGTGGAACGAACTTCTGTGGCAGCATGTGCAGTTTTTGGTCACAATGAAAAAAACAAAGAATATAACTGCGAGAGTTTGTAGTCTTAGCAGGTATTGGTGGTGTGGGTGAGCGTCGTGCGATCGTTATGCATATCCTTGTTACTAGCTACTTACTACTAGTCATCAACTCTGTTAGAATATTTGGGTTGTGACATACAGATTCGGTCTCTTTTTGTCTGGTGTACACTGGTGTGAAAAATGAAAGATACGTTATATTAAAATAATTGTGAAATAATTAAATTTTTCTTTTAAACAGCCTACAAAACTACAAACAGCAAAAAGTATAACAAAGGTCAAGGGAACACCATACAAGAGAAACATTACCCACCATGATCGATAGGTTTTTGATAATTTTGATTAAAAAATCTATTTATAATTATTGCATTATCTCGAATGCACGTCGCTAATCTAAATTCAAGGGCATGGCGTGATGTAGTGAGCAAAACAGTGCCATGAACTTGTTTAATTTATTAAAGTCGTGTATAATATTTTATAAAAAACACAATGAATTGATAAGCTAGCAGATAAGGATATTTTTTTTTTTATATGAAATACCGCACAAGAGTCCCAACTGCTCCCGTCTGGAGCCAGTGAGACTATGGCATCCCCAATTGGGGTATGTTGTGAGGATGAAGGTAGTGGGGAGGGGAAGGAGATAGGGAAGAGGAAGGTGGGGAAGTACGTGGCTATTCAGATCTGGTTACTAAACACGGCTAAAGCCATTTCAAGCAACGTTTCAATTCTGAATGGTGGTCTTACACCAGGGCGATACTGATAGTTTCTTCCACTCTGGAACGTGCCGCAAATATACTATATATTATTTTAAATGAATAAATTGTGAAATAACACAAATTAATCAAATAAAATTTATTTGCGCACGCCGGGTTCGAACCCGCGACCTTCGGATCGTGAGTCGAGAGTCTTGCCTCGGGACCACGGAGGCCGTCGTAAGGATATAAATCGACCAATGATGTAAATAATAATATGTAATCTTGCTTATACACAAATATTTATTTAAACATTGCGCTTATAGAAACTAGCCCTTTTGCAATGAGCAGAGTGAAATATACTTTAAGGCCCCGTGCCCGAGCACGAAAAGAAGAAGATGGAGGGATATGTAATTACGAATGTTGGAGAGAGCGCGCTAATATTTCAAACGATAAAAGTGAAGCGAAAATTGTGAAAATGTTTAATAAAACACGACTCGTTTAGAATAGAGCAAAAATCTCGTGGGGGTTGTCTAAAACAACGTTCAAAGAATTTTTTCATACAAATAACTTGTTAAATAATAGACAGGCTTGAAAATTAAAAATTTCGGAGCATACTTTGCGATTTTTTTCTATCGAGGGAATTTCATATAATTTGCGTTTCGGCGTGGGGGTTGTATAGATATTAACTTCAAAAATAACATATTTTTTTAAGAGCTTAAAAACTTCAAATGTTCAAGGGAGATATGCAAGAAATCGGTAGAAATTCGGATGGTGCCGCCTTAAGTTAGCCCCTCAAAAACTGGGCGTACTGTACATGGCCCGCAGATACTTTAACAGTGCACAACTACTAACCCTGTACAAATCACAAGTGCGCTCCACGGTTGAATTTGGCAGCCACCTCTGGTCTGGAGCCCCAAAATACCCGAAAAAGAACCCTCGACCCTATGCAGAAACGGGCGGTCGGTTTGATAGATTCTCCTAACTTAACAAACGGATTACAATCTTTAGAGCACAGGCATCGGGTGGGAATTCTATCGTTGTTTTACCGGTATTTCAATGGAAGATGCTCCAAGGTCTTATGTTCAACAGCTCGGCTGTGGAGCGATTTACCGGCCTCTGTGTTTCCTCCTTCCTACAAGATAGGTTTCTTCAAGACCAATGTTCATTCTTTCCTATCCTCAAAAAGACCCTCCACACAGCATCCCAGATGACATAGGCCCTGAGGAAAATTATTTTCCTCAGGGCCTCCTGTGTGGAGTTGATGTAAAAAAAAATGTCCGCCATCTTAAAATCATACGAAAATTAGTACCAAATGGAAAATGTACTTTTTAAAACTGCGAATCCAAATGAAAAAATTACACATGTGGAAACTAGACGAAACAAGCATCGTGCCAATAAGAACGATTCACATTACAAAAGTTAACTCGTTCTAGTTTACTAGATTCGATGGCGCGCTCTGTTATCAATCTTGTCGATAAAGCATTCTACAACATTTATCATTCAAACAAGTTCAAAACATATGATGCATTATCTAATAATACAGATATTTATAGCTTCCGGAAATGCGTCGATACCAGTCAGGCCAAATGACGTGCCTAGTTCAAAGCAACTCTTAAAGTAGACAATTCACTAGCAATATACTATTCGAACAAGCCAAATCCGTTGGGTAAAATCCTTGAAAACGGAATCATTTGATCTCGAAGGCGAATCGATGGCGAAATGAATACCCAATGCTTAGTCACAAGTGACGGCATACCGTGTTCCAGGTAATTACCAAATGGTTGCCATGAGTATAATAATTTAATAATTTACAGATAGGTGTGCAGTATTAGCAATACAAAACCTTGAGATAATCCACAGTGAGTGGAAAAGGTTGCAGGTTAAAGATATTGAAATAATGTAGGTAAATCAATAATTTATATCAATCATACTTTTTTTAATAACACCTCACTTTCATGTATGATTAGTAGAAATTCAGGTAAAAAATAATAATATAGCACTAGTTTTGGCGACGCTTCGTCGCGGATTACAGAAAATACTGTAACGGCCGTTGTTCTCAAATTTTCGATCGATCAATCTGAGTCTCTAATCAGCTGAGTGATTTGTTTAGTAAGGCTCGATTCGCCTGTTGGTCGGAGAGTTTCGCGGAAAGAGCGTATTTGTGCACAAAATTTCGGCTCAACAATAGGATTGGGAGCAACGAAAGTTGGAATCGATACGTTAATGCAGATTTTGAAGTGAGAAGACTCTTGCCACTTTATTTGCAAGTCAGAGAGGCAATCTATATTTCTACACTAATATTATAAATGCGAAAGTGAGTGTGTTTGTTTGTTCCGCTTTCATGCCTAAACCATTAAACCGATTTTAAAAATTCTTTCACCAATAGAAAGCTACACTATCAGCGAATAACATAGGCTGTATATAATGGTAAACTTTGGCGTTATGAAATTTGTATAAATGAAAATGTGTGTATTTCATATATTTTAGCGGCAGGGAGGAAAGGCGGGGGGAAGGTGGGTTCGCGGAGAAGGAGGGGGAAAACGGGGAAGGTGGAAGGGAACGGGGACGCACGGGAAAGGACAATATGTATTGCTAATTGCTACAATTTCCCTCAAATACCATGCGAGCGAAGCCGCGGGTACAAGCTAGTAAAATATAAATATATAATCTATTATACGACAACTGATAATATTCCACGAAAGAACCAATAAACACCAAGAACAATCACTCAGATATTCCTCGGACCATCTCAAAAACTACGCGCTGATCACATCATACATTCCCGAGGGATAACCCTGAAGCCTCAACATTCCAGAAGTCCAAGCACTTAGACTACAGAGGAACAGACACGGTTCATGGTTTATTTATCCCGGACTACTACAACAGTGTAGAGACTGTACAGCCACACCGACACTGCAAACTGCTACAGCATCCGTTAGTCTGGCATCCAGCCCGCTGCCCGGCCCTAACGAGTCCCCCTCGCAGTTACGGTTACTGACAAATGGGCACACCTGTTGACGGTTAACTTACAGACACATTACTTATAGTTATAGGTTACAAGCCAGGAATGACTGGGAAAATAAGATATTTACTCAAGAGGAACGCGGGCGGCATTTTGTCTATACAAACGTATCATTTCATCACTGGATTTTTACATCACCGCAAATATTTCTTTAATATAATAGTGATGTCAACCACTGGCATGTCTTTATGTTTTCATATAGATACACAACCAGGGCAATAAACCAAAATATTCTAGCTACAGCCAGTTTGAAAACATCTTTTGGACAAAGAAATATGAAATTCAATGCGACAAAACTATACAACGCTCTACCAACTCAAACAAAAAAAATAACAGAAATAAATAAATTTAAAACAAAAGTAAAAATATGGTTGAGAGAACAAAGTGAAAATGAACTATCAAACATACTGAAGACAATGTAAAGACAACTGGATACTAAATACAATTGTTACGCTTTCACGCATAAACGTATATAATATGGAAAAACTACAGGCCGCCTCAGAACAGGGAACCCTAGTGAGGAGGACTGTGAAAAAAAAAAACTTTATAATACCTTAATATAATACAATTTATAAATACATTATGTACAAATTTTGCTATAGATACTAATAAAAAATAAAAAAAATAAAAATAGGAGTTAGGACTCTCCAAAAATTCTTAAATATGCCAAGTTTGAACGCCAACAACAAAAATGTTCAGTACACAAATTTGATCAATTTGACAAACGTATATATAGCCTTCGAAAGTTTTCTTTTCATAAAGTTGGTAAATAAAATAGCCTCTAAAAAGGGGGTTCATTAATAAATAAATAAAATCTTAAAAGTAGTTCTTGTTTTGAAGGAGAAAACAGGGGGAAAAACTTCAATTTTTACGATTTTATTTATATACTAACTGGTTCTCGGCATGCGTTGGTACGCCATTCAAAGAAATAAATTGACTCTCCCTTCTTATCCTCTCCCGTGCGTCCCCGTTCCCTTCCACCTTCCCCGCCTTCCCCCTCCCTCGTCTCTTCCCTATCCACGAACTCCATCTTCCTCCTACCTTTCCTTTCACCCGCAAAACTATATGAAATACACACATTTTCATTTATACAAATTTCAAAACGCCAGAGCTTACCATTATATATAGCCTAGTAACTCGCTGATAATGTAGCTTTATATTGGTGAAAAAAAAAATTAAATCGGATTAGTGGTTTAGGCGTGAAAGTGTAACAAACAAATCTTTCCTCTTTATAATATTAGTATAGATAATTAGCCGGTGCAGTTTTTTTTTTTTAAATGTAAATACCTCACAGGAGTCCAATCTGCTCCCCTCTGGAGCAAGTGAGACAATGGCATCCCCAAACGGGGTACGTTGTGAAGCTAAAGGTAGGGGGGAGGGGAAGGAGATGAGGAAGAGAAAGGTAGGGAAGAAGGAAGGCTTTTCGATCTCGCAGTTGTCCCTTCCGCTTAGTATTCCTATTATTCAAATTTCTCAGCGCCAAAAGTAAATTTTAATGTGTAGCCCGTTGTGGCATTAATATTAAAAAAAACTGTGAATTTCAATAAAAAATATTATTATTCGAGATTCGAAATGTGCATGCAAATGGCTTACCTTCGCAGATCGCTGGTTATTGTTAGAAGTCGAAAAAATTTTATAATTCAGGAGGCGAACAATTTTGAAAAAAAAAAAAACGCCAAGTACAAGATTACTTGCTGAAAACATTGAAATTTACAAGATATGTATTAGAAAACCGAGTGCCACGTGAAGGCAAATTGTTCACGAGTTCAAAGAACGGATCACGATAATCTATGGCGGCCTTCAACGTCCATTAATGGTGGCAATTAATCAATCGACTCAAATTTGGACACCTACCAATTATTGGATATGGACGAAACAGTTCAAATGAATACATTCAACTTTGTGACGCGTGAATCAATTCGGAATATTACGAAATTGGATTAATTCTGCGCCTCAATAAAACTGTACCTATCGCAAAAAGCAACACGACGACAAATTGTCGAAAAATTCAGAAGTTATTAATAACTCGAAATAAATTATAAATAGACATGTATACACTACTCTAGAGAGGTAGATACTTTCAACATCGCCCCGATGAAAGATCACTATTCATAATTAAAACCTTGCTTGAAATGGCTTAAGTCATAATTGATGAGCAGATCTTAAGCCGCCGCTATCCGAATTTCTACCGATTTCTTGCATATCTCCCTTGAACATTTGAAGTTTTTAAGCTCTTAAAAAATATATGTTATTTTTGAAGATAAAATCTATACAATCCCCACGCCGAAACGCAAATTATTTGAAATTCGATAGAAAAAAAATGGCAAAGTATGCTCCAAAAATTTTTATTTTCAAGCCTGTCTCTATTATTTAACAAGTTATGTATGAAAAAATTCAGTGTTTCCTTGAACGTTGTTTTAGACAACACCCACGAGATATTTGCTCTATTCTAAACGAGTCGTGTTTTATTAAACATTTTCACAATTTTCGCATCACTTTTATCGTTTGAAATATTAGCGCGCTCTCTCCAACATTCGTAATTACATATCTCTCCATCTTCTTCTTTTCGTGCTCGGATACGGGGCCTTAAAACGCGCTACTCACCATCCAATTTACAGCACTGCTTGCAGGACTGCATGCAGAACCCCAACCGAATTATTGTTATTCCAACCGCCCGACAAAGCGAACAATTGGCGGCGGCTTTGCCTACAAATGATCCGATTTGCAGAAACCCAGCATGCAGTCCTTTTAATCGGATGATGATTAGCGCGATTAATAGTTAGATCTTCCCCCTCCTCTAGTTCTAATCTCCTTCCCCTCCCCACTAACTTCAGCCTCACAACATACCCCAATTGGGGATGCCATTGTCTCACCATTCCGAACCCAAATGTTGCTTGAAATGAATTTGACCTAATCAGACCAGATCTGAACAACCTCTTCCAGCATCTTCCCAACCTTCCTCTCTTATCACTCCCTAACGCTGTTCCCCGACTAACGAGATAAATCTATTACTTCTAAAATTGTATATTACTTATAACATTATCTTGGTTCGTTGGATGAAACAGTCCAGTGTCCAGCCTCTATTTCGGTAGCGGCGCAAATGGTCTCGCAAGATATAAGAAGATGAAATTGACGACCAGGAAGTGATGTTATGCGAGAAGTGAGAAATGGATAGAAGGTGGAATGCGACGATAGAGATGCAGCGGTATCAAAACAAAGATCATTCTAAAAGGGTTGGAATTTTTTTTATGGGAACATATCGCGTACCGCATCGGTGAGACGAGTTTTACGATCTTGAATTTAAAAGGATGAAAGAATATTCAAACGGAAGGAATGCATTTTTAAATTTTTTTTTATTAGTATTTATAGCAAAATTTGTACATAATGTATTTATAAATTGTATTATATGAAGGTATTATAAAGGTTTTTTTTTCACAGTCCTCCTCACTAGGGTTTCCTGTTCTGAGGCGGCCTGTAGTTTTTCCACATTTGTATTTAGTATCCAGTTGTCTTTACATGGTCTTCAGTATGTTTGATAGTTCATTGTCACTTTGTTCTCTCAAACATATTTTTACTTTTGTTTTAAATTTATTTATTTCTGTTATTTTTTGTTTGAGTTGGTAGAGCGTTGTATAGTTTTGTCGCATTGAATTTCATATTTCTTTGTCCAAAAGATGTTTTCAAACTGGCTGTAGCTAGAATATTTTGGTTTATTGCCCTGGTTGTGTATCTATGTTGGACAGTGGAGTATTCTGATATGTTTTTTTTAATTTTAAATAAAATATTTTTTGCATAAAGTTTTTGTATGTTGTAGACTTGAATGCTTTGAAACAATTCTTCTGTCGGAGTTCTAACCGGTAAATTCAAAATTGTCTTTAGTACTCCTTTTTGGGCTATATTGAGCCGGTCCATGTGAGTGCTCAAGGCAGATCCCCATCCAGTTATCCCGTACTCTATTTGTGATTGACATTATAAGAATTTGAAAAAGAATTCAGATCACAGGTCTTTTAAAAGAGTGTGTTTTTTTTTAAATAATTCCTTTCAGCATCTAAACTAATATTAAAAATGCGAAAATGCGTGTGTGTGTTTGTTACGCTTTCACGCATAAACCAATTAACCGATTTTAAAAATTCTTTCAGCAATAGAAAGCTACATTATATGCGAGTAATATGAATTGTATATAATGGTAAGCTCTGGCGTTATAAAATTATGAATATTAATATATTGTATTTATTTTTAACGTGCGTTTTGTACGTTTTCTGTCGCCAACAAAAGCGAGTTATTGCTAATTTAGGTCGTACGCGAGCTGTTTGAAAACTGAATGTACCAGGAATGAATGTATGGAATGCGGGAGGGGGTAAGGGGGAGAGGGGGGGGGGGGGGAAGTGGGGAGGGAGGATAATTGATAAGTGCAAACGCTACAATATTTTCCCTCTAAAACCATGCGAGCGAAGCCGCGAGTAAAAGCTGGTATATAATATATTGTTATTTTTATAAAATTTGTTAACCTCGACACAGGCTAGTCCTGGTGACGTTAAAATAAGAAATGTAAACAATAATACCAGGTGAACAAACTATAATGGAAAAAAAATTGAGGTACCGCATTTGGCTAAAATGGCAAAATGAATAAAAGAGAGGTAGAAATTAAATATTTTATTAAATATTCCCGGAGGCTCTGAGGTTTCTCTCAACGGGAACTATTTAATTTATGGGAAGCCTTGTCAAGGGTCTTCTTAGGGACAAAAAGGATCTTTTCATCCTGGGTCGTTTTTACGACTCTCGAACGTATCAAATTAATGTCGACGGTGTTCGAGTTTCGCTGGGCAAGCGTTTACCCCATCTTCCGACTTTGCACAAAGTGATAAATGCGACCCTTTTTTATTTTAATTTTATTTTAAAATTAAAATGTTATTTTTAAGTTCTGCAAGTATTTAAGTTTTTATTATTGTAACACCTACTTTGGCTTACAAGGCCGTATACAAAGTGTGGTTAAACCACTTTGAGACGACTCATTTATATGATTCTAATTTTCATTTTGAAGGTGTGTAAACTGATATAAACCAATTTGCTGAGAAAAAAATGTAAGAATAGATTCTCTATTATGTGGGGGTACTTGCAGCAAATTGGTTTAACCGGTAATAAATCAATTTAGACACCTTCAAAATTGAAATTTAAAATCATATAAATAAATCGTCAAAAAGTGGTTTAAACACGGTTGAAAATGGCCTTGTAAGGCGAATTAAACACAAATAACAATTAATATATAAGTGCGACTAGTTTCTCAGGAATACCTTCTACCGAAAAATATTTGAGTGCAGTTTACACGCGGCAGAAGCAAAATTTTACCAAAACCTTCTCAACCAATACTTGAAAAGTGAGGTCATAATCAAAGCGACCAATGAGCGCAGACCTCGCGTAATTTTCGTTTAATATCTTAACCAATAGGAGAGCCTTTAAAAGTGACATCATTATCAAAGCGGCCGATGAGCGCAGTTGATGCGTCGCAGGTGCAGTAATCGTCATTTCCGTTTCATCCGAAATTCAAATCACAGCCGTGCTATAGAAGTTTCACTTCAAAAAACAGGTAAAACATATACAGCATTCTCAGTAAACATTGAAAGAAAGTAAAGAGGCCCAAACATGGAAGGCTTAGGATGGGTTGTTTCAAAAAAATTGACGAATTCGTATATGGGTTGTTTCAAATATTTGACGATTTTTCTGTGTAAGTTCTATTCAAGTTCTGTTATGATTTCAGTTTTGTGAAGCAGCTAGCCTATGATGATAAAAAAACAGAACTCGAAAAGAACTAACACAGAACCTGAAAATTAACTTCAAATATTTGATGAACTCATCAAATTTTTTGAAACAACCCGTCCTTAATGTTCTTGACTCCAGAAAATACTAGTTTAAATCGCATCGTTCCAGTTTATAAGCACAAATGTACATAGAAATGTGTATCTACACACAAAGGTCGTCAGTACACAGCCAACCAATTGAATTCAACCAGATACATTAAGTAGAAATACCCCAAGTACACAGTATAATACATAGCATCATAATTAGACCGATACAGATTTGGTACAGTAACAAATGACCAGGAAACTGCGAGCGAATGGCTGGAATTTCAAAACGTTTCTCATTACATTACTGAACCAATGTGCAATGTTATTATTGCAAGGTTCTGTTCTGTAGGTAAAAGCTAAGGCAGTGATTCTCAAATTTGTTGACGTAGCCTTTCTCGGGGCATTGAAGAACCTCAAAGCGGTGAGGGAAATGAAAAGGCGCAGGAATAAGTGACTATTTTTCCAATTGATATAACACCCTGTAGGTACTTGACTTACTTTAACCAGTGATTCCTGACACTATTTGGAGTAAAAAATGTAAATGAAATTTTGATTTCCGGTGACATTTTTGATGTTTTTTTTTCTACAAAAACAACAGTTGGGGCAGTTGGCTGAATGACCAGTGCACGATATGCGGAAGAATTTTTTAAAATTTGATTTTGAAGAAAAATATTTTGAAAAAAAAATCACCGGAGACCAAAATTTCATTTACATTTTTACTCCAAATTATGTCAGGAACCACTGGTTAAAATAAATCAAATACTTCCCTTAACACCCTGTATATATGTGTAGGTACATATTATGCAGTCACGCATCGTCGCAAGAATCATACCTACGCCCCGTTCATATTATGTTTCAAATGGCGCTATTTATCCATATTTTTTATTTGTGTGCAAATTGTGTGTAGGTCTACTGTGTCTTTCAACATAAGTTTGCTTACGAGTTGTAGAAACGAGCCGTTCTTATGTTACAAATGTCGAGCGCGTATGACGTGTTTCCCGACTGTTCAGGGTTGTTGAATAAACGTTTATGAGACTAGATCCTCGGAGCACCTTCCATTAAAATATCGGTAGAACAAGGACAGCATCCCCATCCGACAACTGAGCTCTAAAGATTGCAACCCGTTAGTTAAGATAGGAGAATTTATCACAGAGTAGAGGGTTCTTTCAGGTATTTATAGTTTAAAAAAAAGCTCTAAATTTTGGGTGGGCGGACAACACAATGATGCAACTTCAACACCTTTGAAAAGTCATCAAATGTGATAAAAAAAACCTATCTAACTAACTAACTAACCATCACGCCGTTTCTCTTTAGGGGTAGGCAGAGAGGGCGGACCGCCAAACAACTCGGTCCTGGCACACACTTTTTGCTTCACTCACACATTCATACATCGTCTCATAGATACCCTTCTATTATTCTGACTTTTGACATGGCCTGACTCAAGTATCTGATTCACTTGATCGTGCCATGTCTTCCTCGGGCGTCCCCGACTTCTTCTACCATTCACATTTGCGTCATATATTCTTCGAAAAGTTGAAATTGCATTATTCTGAGATGTCCATGTTCCATGACAACTCAGAATCAACTCAACTCAACACCTCTTTGAAAAAGTCATTAAAAGCTACGAGAAAAAAAAAGAAAAATAACCCATAACCTACCCAACGTAACCTATTTAAACAATTTTTTTCATCACTTTTGATGACTTTTCAAAGGAGGTGTTGAGTTGAATTCATTCCGAGTTATGCGGTCACCAATTTTTTAGTTCCAAGGTCTAAAACAAACAAATAATATCTGGACGTATTGAGGACGGTGAGAAAAAGGGGAAAAGTTTGGGAAAATCTGCTCTACGATAGGTACGACAGATCTGGAGCACATTGTGTTTCTGTGAACTGCACGGTAATGACTGTTGGTTTAGACGTGCGTAACGTTTTGCAATGGAAGCTGTCTGCAAGCTGGAGAATAAATACCTTGCACAATGGCAATCACACATAAATAAACATCGGCGGAAACTGACTCCGCGCGGTCCAGATCGGTTATAGATTCTGAACAGAGAAACTGTACGCGGTACAAATTGTATTACGTGAAAAATAAGATAATAAATACTACACAACGAGCCCTGTGATACACCATTACATCATCATACCGCGTATAGAAAGGAATTTGGTTAAAAAAACATTTAACTTTATAAAAAAAAAAATCTCATTGGGATTTTCGCTATATGTGACGAACGTGGTCCGCTATTTGATTTAGCAGGGGTGTGCGGGTTTATGGGGTGAGCCGTGTTGCGTGGCCGCCTCCCACACAGGTGCTTGTAGGATATGCTGGATGCAATCACCCAGCGCTTGCCGCCTCGTGGACTGTCACCAACCTGTCCCATTGTCTTGTCTATATCTTATCATACTAACACATATTGTATCTTGTATTTCCCGCTAAGCACTTGCATACTGCTTACTAACAACGTATGCAGGGACACTGGAGGTCTAGATTCGTTCTAAATTAAATGTAGCTTCGTTCTTTAAAAAAAAATTAAGAGTCCTTGCGAGAGCCCTGAAGGAGTAACCATCTGTTACTTATACCAGAGCGGGTATGTGGTGTATAACCTCCAATGTTGCGTGGCCGGATCGGGAGATTCTGGTTGAGGGAGACCTTTTGAACTCTCGAATCAGTGTCTTGCACGAGGTCCAACACTCCTGGATACACCAACCTCCCAGATTCCACTCCTACTCACTTTTTCCTTCCCAGAACTTCCTCTCCTTCCTTTACTAAAAAGATCCTCCACGCGGCATCCCCGAAGATGACATAGGCTCTTAACACATTTTTCTCATGCGATTTTTATAGTTACATGATATGGCTATATCCTATTTTAAAAAATCTAAACGAAAATAAGAAAAAGAACAAGAAACAGAAAAATAAAAAAGTAACTATTGATTCGAACCTGAGATCTCTTGTCTTACCGGGACAAACACCTTAACCAACTCGGCTATAGGAACCATTGAAGTCATTTTTGTCGATCTCATATTTCAAATTACTAGAATAACGAAAGGTGAGACATTTTAATACCTTTGCATTTTCCGTCAAACCCAAAAAGCAATGATTGACAATAATATTTCGGTAGTGAACAATGTCACTCCAGAAAAAGAGATAATTTTATAATTAATAATAAAGTTATAATAGATATAAAGGTTATTATTTGGTCCAGCGAAGCAGACTTCCATCTGAGATGATTACAGGAATACAAGCGAGGATAGAATCGTGGACCAAGAATTAGTATTGCTCAAAGCGATCTGGCAACTTACTGAGTGCAACGAAACGGAAAGAAGGAACGATAAAGAGGTCTGAACAAAATGAAATGTCTTCAAGACCCATGTTCACCACTTCATCTCTTCAAAAAGACCCCTCCATTCAGCATCCCCAAAGATGACACAGGCCCCGAGGGATTTTTTTTTCTTCTTATGGCGTCAAGCGTTAATGCAAAAACCTCTCTTGGTCACATTCAATATCAATCACCGACTACTAAGAAATCCCGAAACTTTCCATATTCCTTTCCACAGAACCAACTTAACCTTCTCACAACCTCTTGTTCGAATGTATCGACTATATATTACATCCACTGTAGTGGGAAGGTTCAGAATATTTTTAGCGACGGCCCACAGAACTTTAAATTTTTTATGTTATCTCTCGTTTTAACTTAAGTGCATAATGTAATAATAAGTACACTTATTATACCATTATTGTTACACTACTTCACTTAATATACAATTAGTATTACACTTAATATTACAATATACACTTACTGTTGCACTGATGTATGCTCATTTTGTGCAAAGCTGTTTAGACAAATTTTAATCATGTTTTTGCTTTATATGCCCATTGTTTGTTCTTTCTAGGTACAATAATAAAATATATTCAACTATATTACCTACGCACAGGCTGCGCCTTAGTGGGTTCCCATTATTCTTTTTATTTTATAATATTGTATGCATCAAATGTAAATTTTGGGAAAAATAAAGGGAAAAAAAAAAAATAAATTGAATTTACATGACTCAAACTTTATCGTCGTCTGTTTTTTGTTGTTATTTGTTTTGCACAGGTACTTATTGTTTTACGTTTACATATTGTTGTACTCCGTTACCCTAGGTCAATGGTTGGAATTTATTCTTTGTTATTTCCGTTATCTCTTAGTAATTTATTTGTTTTATGTTAACTCTCTGTCTGTGTACATTAACTCGTCGGGCTAATTTGTTCACTTTTAAGAACAACTCATATAGGTCTCATAAAAATCGTTCTGTCTCCTTTACTCTCATAGTGAGAAATATGATCTAAGCGGTATTGAAAAGAGAAAACTTCACGCTACATATTAAAAGCAAAAAGTTTACCACAAAAGAAATAAAATGTACACCTACAAAGTTTCCGACCGCAATTTGAAAAATAAAAATGAAACGACAAAAAAGTTTATGAAAACGTTTATTAAAAATTCTTTCAATAAAATATGGGTTTTTTTTATTTTTTAATATCAGTATTTTTAGTTGGAATAAAAAACGTAAGGTGAGCCATTTCGAAAACTTTTTAAAGTTTGCATTAAAAAAAATTATATTTAAAAATTACTTAGTTATTTCTAATAATAAAATTTGAAAGCGTATTTCATCACCTTTCAAAAGCAGTTTTTAGTTTTCGGATACCTCCACAAATAGTCCACTTATTCGGATTTTAATGCAAAGTGGAAATATTCATATGACAGAATAAGGTCTGAGAGGTTAATTAAAAAATATGAGTTCATGACATGTATAAATAAAGGAAACTCAGGCGCATTCGAGGTGTAATGCGGAAACGATTACGTACCGTGATGGTTGCTTTAAATAATCTCTCATTAAACCTAACCCTCGCTATAGAGTTAGGGATCTGAGCTCTTTAATTACAACATGATTAGGGTGGCTTAGACGGTAAAAGCTTTTCACCGTAATAAACATAGTGTAGTTCGGAATCCTGTTAATAAAATAACAGGTCTTGTAAAAACGAGCGTTGAGGCGTATAATAAATATAAGGTGCCATTATGATCCAATATAAGTGCTGGTACCCTGATGTATGGCAGTGAGGCATGGAGCTGCCAGAGAAAGGATGAAAGTAGACTGAATGCTGTAGAAATGAGATCCCTGTGGCGTATGTATTGTAAAACCGTGTATGATCGTGTGAGAAATGTGGAGATCCACAAAGAACGCAAGTCTGATGTAAACTTAAAGAGTAAGATTAAGAAAGGGACGGTTAGATTGTTTGGGCGTGTTGAACGAATGAACGAAGAAAGGAGTGTAAGGAGAGTATACGACTGAAACGTGAATGATAGAAGTCGTGCACGCCCGATCGAGTGAATCAGATGCTTGAGTCGGGCCACATAATGAGTCGGAATAATAGAAGAGTATGTATGAAACTAACTAACTAACCATCACACCGTTTCCACGCAGGGGTAGGCAGAGAGCACGGACAGCCAAACAATTCGATCTTGGTACACACTACTTGGCTCGTTCACATTCATACATCGTCTCATACATGCTCTTCTATTATTCTGACTCATATATTCATTTGCGTCATACACTCCTTTCATCGTTCATTCGCTTTACATGCCCAAGCGTCCCTTTCTTAATCTTACTCATTACGCTTACATCAGCCTCGCAGTATTTGCGGATCTCCACGTTTCTCACACGATCATACATGGTTTTACCACATACGCCTCTCATCTCATATCTACAGCATTTAGTCTACTTTCATCCTACCTCGGAAAGTTCCATGCCTCACTGCCGTACATCAGGGTAGGTACCAACACTCCATTGTGGACGGCTAGCTTCGCTTCTTTGGACAGTTTTTTGTTGGCACCAACGGTGTTCAGTCATCCATTAATGGCGTTACCTGCATTTACCCTTCTTTAGCTACCTATTAGCCTTACTATCTCTCGTAAGCATACTTCCCAGATAAAAAAAAAACTAATCCACCTGCTCCAAGTATTCATCATTCATAACTATGTTGCACATTGTTTTCGTACTCTCTGTCAAACACCATGACTTTACATTTACTAACATTCATCATTAACTCATTCTTCATACATACTTCGTTCATTCTAGATACGAGAGACTGTAGATCTTCATATTGTTAGAAATCAGCACCGCATCATCTGCATACAACATGCATGTATGGAATGATGTATGAATGTGAAGGAGGCAAGGAGAGTGTGCAAAGACCGAATTGTTTGGTCCTTTCTGCCTACTCCTGCGGAGAACGGCGTGATGGCTAATTAGTTAGCCATTTCTATGCATAAACAGGTAGAATGTAATACAATCTGTTATGATGCACACTCCACATTTCATTCAGAAATATTATTGTCTCGTGCTATCAGACTCCAGACATGACAATCAAACATTTGATCCATTTGGCCACACCTGGTCTTCCTGGGGCGTCACCTGACTTCTTCCATAGGCGTCACATATTCTTCTGGCACTCCTTTCTACATCTATCAATCTAGGGGTCCAAACCATCTAAACGTACTGGTATCGCAAATGCGACACGTGGAGTGGACTGTATCAATATATTAAAAAAATGTTATGCTTGTGAATACTTGACACAACTATGGGGAATGGTAAACAGATGAATGGGGAAGGAAACTGACTTACCACTTATGGTTGATGTTCGGCTCAATATTATGGGTCTGAGGGAGCACTAAGTCACTCACTGCACAAGCTTCCATAAACTGGTCGAAGTTATATAAAACTGAAGGAATAATGGTGTTCGTTGCACAGTTTCTTTTAACAGACTCACTGACATATTGATTTTATTGTTGTACGGTAGGTAATATTGTCAGTATGGACAGGTAATTGTGGTACAAAAGGATGGGTAGAGAAATGGAACAAGGTATATAGATAGGTATACATAGTTGCGTCAACACGTACCTTTCTTAAAATTGTTCTTAAGCCGCCACTACCCGAATTTCTACCGATTTCTTGCATATCTCCCTTGAACATTTGAAGTCTTTAAGCTCTTAAAAAAATACATGTTATTTTTGAAGATAATATCTAATCTATATAATAACGCAAATTATATGAAATTCCCTCGATAGAAAAAAATCGCAACGTATCGCTAAGTAATCGATGGCCTGTCTCTATTATTTAACAAGTTATGTGTATGAAAAAATTCAGTGTTTCTTTGAACGTTGTTTTAGACAACCCCCACGGGATTTTTGCTCTATTTTAAACGAGTCATGTTTTATTAAGCATTTTCACAATTTTCGCTTCAATTTTATCATTGAAAATATTAGCACGCTCTGTCCAACATTCGTAATTACATATCTTAGAAGCGTCTTATTTTCGTCGTACAACATTAAGGACGGGTTGTTTCAAAAAATTTGATGGCTTCATCAAATTTTTGAAGTTAATTTTCACGTTTTGTGTAAGTTCTATTCAAGTTCTGTGATTATTTCAGTTTTGTGAAGCAACTGTCCTATAACTATGTAATAACAGAATTTGAATAGAACTTACACAGAACGTGAAAATCAACTTCAAATATTTGATGAATCCATCAAATTTTTTGAAACAACCCGTCCTAAATTAGTCGACTGCCGCAATAGAAAGGGGATTCTTTTGTTTTGATTTATGTAAATATCGTCAACTTAATTGATGCGTTATTTTCTCATAACGAGGATTAAAAATGCACTACAAAGATATTTTCTACGAATCACCCAACGCAATAACGTGTCTCTGCAAGTGCAATAAAAAGATAAATGGGTATCAAATAAAACGATAAACCGTCAGCTATAAAACACTTTTATGTTTTTTATCTAAATTTAATTATAAAATGTCATAAACAACACTTTATCTTAGGATTAGACGTGTTTGTATGGAACGTTCAAGAGGGGAATTTCTGAGTCACGTAAAAATCAACGCATCGTGGAAATTTCCTGAAAGGTAGATAAAATAATCTTTGTTCAGAAAGTAAACATTAAATTCTTACGAAAGTACCTATACCATCGTTTGATATCATTATCAGGTGGCATCGACTTTGAAGATGGATTTACCAGCGAACTGAACTACTCCTATTTTTTATCAAGCTGGTCCACTAATAAGGGAGGGTTGTTTCAAAACTAAGACGTTCACTTTACAGGTTAGTGTAGTCAGGGCTGGGCAGTATTTGAATTACTTGTAATTGAAATAGGTATTTGAAATACAAATACGTATTTTGTATTTGTGTTTCAATTACTTCCTAAAAATGTATTTTGTAATTGGTATTTCAATTACCTGATGCTGAGGTATTTTGTAATTTGTATTTCAAAATACATTTAGCGATCTTAATAATGATAATGAAAATTAAACTGACATAGATAATAACGCTAAATAGACAAAACGCTAGAATCCAGAGCAATATATGTTAATATTTAGAGTTGGCAATACTGTACGTCAAAGCTAGTGTCTTGTATTGTTTTCATCGTTCCGCGGTATTTATTCATGAAGACGTGAGTTAATTGATAATGGATGATCAAATTCCTTCGAAACCACAAAACTTACAAGTGGAGCGGAGAGATGAGATGTGTCTTCTCATCTCCGCTCCACTTGTAAAGTTTGGTTTAATTATTGCTCAGATGTGTCTTCTGAGCAATATGATTGGTCAATTTTTGCACGTCTCTGTTTCACTCTGCTCAGCTTTGCTTTTATGGAAACGCACCCTTAGATAAGGGCACTTACGACAATTGATTGCAACCAATGGTTCTACCAAAACCAAATGTATTTTGTATTTTCAATTTTAAAAAATTGTTAAAATACTGTATTTTGTATTTTAATTACAGAAAAGCAGTTCTGAGTGTAGTATACATTTAGGCAATTGCGGATAACTCTTTTTGATATATTTTTTGTTCGTGAAGTAAATTCATAAATCACTATTTTTAAGGGTGTCAATCATCATTTTTAAGGGTATCATTTGAAGGGTACTCGCTTAGTTTTGGGGCTTTTTACACCTGCGATGTGTGGGTTCAGCTGGAGTGGGCTCTTGAACTCGGGTTTTTCACGTAAGCGTAATATACACCTACTCCTTTTTCAAATCGACTACTCCCAGAGAGCCCGGCCCAGGACTCGGACTCGAGCCCGGAACTCGGTGTCGGAACACGAATGCCTCCACCGTCCTCGGTCCGAGACACTCACGAATCGTAAGAGTTCTTGTCCGGGTTCGAGTTCTTGCGCGGGTTCGGGTTCTGAGGTCCGGCTCCTGCCGAAACCGTGTGTCCCGGCAGCCGCAATAGCACCACCCAGTCCGCACCGAAGAACTCGGACCCGAGACCTGCTCCTAGAACTCTAGTACTTTTAAAAGGAAGCCTCGGAGACCTCATGCCCCAGGCTTTTACGAGTACATATTTATGGTAACTTCATTAGAACTTTCACAGAACTTGAATTTTAACCTTGAAATTTGATAAATTGCTTAAATTGTGTGCGTCAACCAGTCCGTATCGTCTTTCATCAAATTTATACGTTTGTTTTCTTTCGGTCCGTAAATAGTTCAGTTTCTCTATTGCATCAAAAGTATACAAGTATAAATCTATCTAATTAATTTTATTATCTTGTTTGCCTATGATAATAAAAGTCGTAAAGTATCGAAAAAAATAACCGTATAACCTTAATGCATATACTGTCTCAAACAGATCCTTCTAGTATCATAACTTCTGACGTGTCTCGAATTAAGCATTAGATTCGTTCAATACCTTCGTGAGGTATTCTCGACTACCGACTGCGTCTGTTCATTGCCTTAATCACAAAAATTATGTTAAATAAAATATCTACTTGGGCGTCACACATCATACATTCTCCAGGCGGTAAAGAATCGACATAAACCTGTTGCATAAGAATGCTGTGATACCGAGAGCGCTCCGTTCCATACATTTATATTGGCGCTCGTACACGGGTCGGTGCGGCGGGGGAGCGATGTTGCGTACTTCTATTGCCCAAATATCATTGAATTACGGTCAACAAATATTGTATTATTACATATTATGTATAAAACAATACACAAAAAGGTCAATAACCATTTACATTGTATTCGCATTAATTAAAGTGGACCATCGGTTCGCCTGCATACCTGTGACAAACATCACCACAACAGGTGTTGTCAGCTATACGCAAGTGTATTAAATCTACCTGAATCACTTACGTGGGATATTATTATCATCTAAGGCGACTGATGTCACTAACAGTAATGCACACCTGCCGAGGTAAGTAGTAAGTGTTTGTACCGTTTAGTTGTGTGTTGTGTACTCTATGCAGTGTGACGGTGATGATGTACTGTTATGCCGGTGGGCGAACTCAAACAGTCATCAATCATCAATCATCACCATCAGTAAATAATAAAGATCATTGTGGTTTTTGTGAATGTTTTTTCAAACAGATGAGAATTTTTTTATTTATTTCTATGTATTACAGTATTTACCTATTAAATAACATTTTTACATAATAGATCAATTTTGAAAACATTTTTACATAATATATTTTGCAATTTTATTATGTTGGGTGTAAGGTAGGTTTGTGAAGGTGAAATTGTGGATAGGTATTGTTGTATGTTTCGTGAACACCTCACTAGGAGAACCTGTGCTGAGGTGTTTACGTGTTTATTTATGTTTATATGAGTAGTTTCAATTTGATGACTTGCAATGGTTTGGGGTATTATGCCGCGTTGCGCACCTCATTATTAACCCCAAATTTCGGACAGCGTCACAGCATTTTTTTTTTAATATGGAATACCGCACAAGAGTCCACAACTGCTCCCGTCTGGAGCCAATGAGACTGGCAACCCCGATTGGGATATGTTGTGAGGCTGAAGGTAGTGGGGAGGGGAAGGTAGGGAAGTACCTGGCTATTCAGATCTGGTCACAAAACACGGCCAAAGCCATTTCAAGAAACGTTTCAATTTTGAACGGTGATCTTACACCAGTGCGATTATGAAATTTGGGTGGCACGCGAGCTGTTTGAAAACTGAATGTACCGGGTATGAATGTATGGAATGCAGGCGGGGGGGATAATTGATAAGTGCAAGCGCTACAGTAATTTCCCCCTAATATCATGCGAGCGAGGCCGCGGGTAAAAGCTGGTCATTTATAAAACAAAAATTATGTAAGCGGATCTACAGTAGATACCTACGTATTTTTAATATTTTTTTATCCGTGGCGTAAGGTTTTTACAATTTCACATTACGCGACAACCCACGCCACATAAATAATGTAACACTGAAATAATTATTTAAGGCAATAACCATGTAGGCTACTTGCCCACATAATCGATAACATTTTTATCAAGAACAACATCTTAAATAATACAACGTTATGAAATTATTACACAGCAATTATTTATGTACTTACGTATGTACATTCGGCGACGTGCAGTATTACGGTAAAAGAGATAATATACTAATGGCCAATCCAAAGAAAATAATATTACCGTCAGGTACTTAGCAATGAAGCAAGATTGGATTTAATTGACGTCAAATCGGAAAAAATCAAAACTTACGGCAGAATAAAGACAACTGTACTTTGCCATTTTTTGGAAAATCGAAAATGTGGAGATTATTTTCAGGAGAGATATGATTATTTTTTTTTTAGGGATATATTTCAAAATTTCCGCAAATTGGAGAGGTTGCGAGTTCAATACACAGCGAAAATGAAATAGATTTTTGTCATTAATTCAATGCAGTGTCCGGAAACTCGTAGTATAAACGGGAAACTGGTGAATCTGAACCACATTTAGAGTCGATTTTATGAAATAACTTGTTTGATTTGAGCTTTCGTTTTCGAATAATGCTTAGTTCACACTGAGCTATATATCTGCGAGCAGATATCTGTTGATTCGCGAGCGCTTATCTTTTATCCTTTCACACGAGGCTATCAAATATTTCTTCCTATGGTAGGAGAGGGGGTCAGTCGAATTAGGGAGCGGCAACGGAACGCATATTTTTTGTACTGAAATCTGTCAACTTGACATCTGTCATCCACTTGTCTAGGCAGCTCCATAATTACAATGACCCCCTCTCCTGTTTAAGTCGGAGAAGGGGAGAGTTATCTTCTGGAATATCGCGTCTGGAGCGGTTACGTCTGAGATGTGTATTGTCTATGATTGATCTGCGCTTAAAAACGCTTAGGTGTGAACGGTCTGAAGGGATTGTATGGAGAGCGTTATTTGGCGTGCTATGATCTTTTATAATTGATAGCGTAGTGTGAACCAGCTCTAAAACGTGTCCGAAGTTGAATTTTTAAATTAAAAAAAAAACTTAGTTTCGAAAAAAAAAGTAAAAAACAAAATCGAAATTTTTAGATCGAAAAAATAATTTTAGGTATATGTGTTACAGATTCAGCTAGTACTACGAGTTTTTGAACACCGTGTATTAGGGAGCTGCTGATTTATATGTTTATTGAATAAAAAACTGTCGGAAAGAACACTGATTAATTTTACTAAATTTCAATTTGACACTTACATAATATTATATTTGGCTATTTTTTTTATTTTTGAGACTATGGCATCCCCAATTGGGGTATTCTGTGAGGCTGAAGGTAATGGGGGGAGGAAAGAGATGAGGAAGAGGAAGGCGATGAAGTACCCGGATATTCAGATTGGTAGCCAAACACGGCTAAAGTCATTTCAAACAACGTTTCCGTTCTAAATGGGAGTCTTAAACCAGGACGATATTGAGATTATCTTCCAATCTGGAACGTTTCGCAAATATGCTATATATTTTATTCCTAATTAATTAATTGTGAAGTGAAACAAATTAATCAAAAAAAAATTATTTGCCCATTTTAAGAGCCTTACTCCTCGACCACGGAGGCCGTCGGTATCTGAATTTAAGTAGTCACATAATTACAAATCTTTCCTAATTGAGGGGTCATTAACCAACCGGCTAGAACAGTTAGACAATTTCAGAGAAAAATAAGAAACTGAAATAAGTGATATTTAATCTTGGACAGTCAATATACCGTTATATTATTATAAAATTTGTGCAGTCATTTTTTACTCTGGTCCTTCGACCAGTTAACCAATTGAAAGGAATTGAGAGGCCTCCTCTCATTGGTCGGCTAATTCATAGCACGTTATTAGTGACAGGACACGACAAAGTACATGAAAATAATAATATCACACCAGAATATATATTATAGGCAGACCCAGGGCAAGCCTGACCATTTAATTTAATATTTTTGTTGAATTTTTTTTACGTGTTTTGATACATTGGAACCAGGCGCGGTTTTAGACTTTTCGACAGTGAGCCAGAGTGCTAAGATTGAAAAACATGACATTATTGATGTTGTAGCTGAAAACGTTTTTTTTATTATTCAAAATATCAATTTTTTCTGTGAAGATCTTGAATCGAAAAATATAAATAAATAAAAGAAAATAAATATTTATCTTAATTTTTTTTTGATAGCGTTCCGTTGTAACTTCTTGATTTCTCACAATAGAGTGGAAGGTACTATCAGCATCGCCCTGGTGTAAGACCACCGTTCAGAATTGAAACGTTGCTTGAAATGGCTTTAGTCTTGTTTGGTGAATAGATATGAATAGCCAGGTACTTCCTCAGCTTCCCCTCCCCGTCTCATTCCCCTCCCTACTACCTTCAGCCTCAACGTACCCCAATTGGGATGGCATAGTCTCACTGGCTCCAGGCATTTGATCGTAGTTGAAACTCTTGTGCGGTACTCACACAAACAAAAATTATAATTAACACTCAGTTTTTTTAAATGAATAAATTGTGACGTTATTTCACAATTTATTCATTTAAAAAAACTGAGTGAAAAAAAAAAAAAACATCTATCACACGTGATAGAAGTTTCAGAAAACTAAAGCAAGAGTGGAGAGGCTACGAAGCACCGCACAAAGAGAAGACCGGTTATTCTATCTCATTATCTTGTAGGCTAATTCCTATAGATGTATGTCTCTTTTTAGTGTCGCTTTTTCGTTTCATCGAGTTTCAAATCACGTATGGTAAAGATGTTTTCACTTTAAAAAAAACAGAAAGAATGAATGATGAGAAAGAGAAATACTTTCCCTCAGGGCCTGTGTCATCTTTGGGGGTGCGGGTGGAGGGTTATTATAGTTAGAAAGATTTAAGGCAGCGCTATTCGGCTGAAAAAGAAGAAGATGGAGAGATGTATAATTACGAATGTTAGACAGAGCGCGCTAATATTTTAAGTGATGAAATCGCAGCGAAAATGGCGAAAAAGCTTAATAAAACATGAATCGTTTAAAATAGAGCAAAAATCTCGTGGAACGTATCTTAAGTATCATTTAAAGAAACATTGTGATTTTTTTCACAAATATAACTTGTAAAATAATAGAAATAGACTTGTTTTAAATAATTTTTGGAGCATACTTTGCGATTTTTTTCTATCGAGAGAATTTCATATAATTTGCGTTTCGGCATGGAACGTATCTAGATATTATCTTCAAAAATAACATATATTTTTTTAAGAGCTTAAAAACTTCAAATGTTTAAGGGAGATATGTAAGAAATTGGTCGAAATTCGAATAGTGGACCCTTAACCAATGCCCCTACGGGTTGTTACGCTACTGGAGCAGACTATGAAACGCGTTGTTGTTGATTCTCACTCTAATCGAGTGTTGCAAGAATCTGCAATCTACAAGTTGTCCTGCAAATATAGTAGACACAGGGAATGTCGTTTGAAGTTTGAATTCTGACACTATTTTCGTAATAACTTACATGTTCTTGTAAATCGTTCCTAGATAATGCGTTTATATATTAATAATATCTAAACGCTCACGCCGAAACGGCAATTATATGAAATTCTCTCGATAGAAGAAAATCGCAAAGTATGCTCCGAAAATTATTATAAATACGTTTTCTTCAGTTATTTTACAAGCCACATGTATGAAAAAATTCACAGTGCTTCTTTAAATGCTATTTTAGACATCCCCCGCGAGATTTTTTGCTCTATTTTAAACGGGTCGTGTTTTATTTAACATTTCACAATTTTCTCTTAAATATTAGCGCGCTCCCTCTATTTACATATCTCTCCTTCTTTTTGAGCGGATACTGCTGGGCCTTAAGGTTCAAAATACCATAAAACAGAGGCAAGTTCGGTGAGCTACTACCTAGAAAACTTCTTGGCACACGTGAAAATTAAATAACAATATTATATCAATGTAACGCACAATATTCTATGAAATGGTTAGTTGTTTGTTTTGATGACAATGATTCATAAACTAATCATTGGAAATTCAGACAAAACAATGTTCTTATCGAAAGTACATCGGATTTAAAGAGTGGCTACTTTATCAGATAACAAGCTATAATTATACGATATCTATCGATAGCTAAAAGATTGCCAATTTTCAAGACGAAGATGTTTGGCTAGATCTCTAACCATCAGAAATTATCAATTTTCAATATAAATACAAAGACTGGATTGAAAATTAATATTTAAGAACTCACTCACTCAGAGACAACCCAACAGAAGTATTTTGTGGGCGTGTCCGTGTGCTCGTAGTTAGCTCTATTTTCCCTTACTTACCGGTGAAATTTATCTAACATTTTGAAAAAATATCGAAATGCGTTCTAGATCAATTTCATTCAATGATAAAATAAAACTAAATCATCCAAACGCTCAAAACTTTGTCCTTGTGTTGTTCTTTTTGATCCTTCGTAACATACCTAGCTAATTATATTAAAATTGCATTCACCAATTCGTCGATCACTTGTGTTGTCATTTTCTATGAAACTATTTACTCATACTTCTTTACATATACTTCTTGAAACTCCACATACTTCTTTCAAATGAAAGTAGCAATATTCTTGTGTATGTGAATATGTCGGATCTAATACCCGAACGGTTACGAAGATAGCCGATGATATCCGATCGACAGGTGAGCACCAACAGGGCAGATAAACAGACAATCCATTAAAACGGACGTTACTCCAGTTAAATATTCACTGTAAATAACTCGATAATAAACACGACTCGTGACCTGACCAACCGAAATATCATTGAAACTCTAGATCTTCTGACTTGTGCTGTTCATCTGCGAAGAAGAACAGAACACAGTACTTCTAAAGCAAGGCTGCCCAACCCCAGGCCCGCGTGAACCATTTTCAAAATAACCGCCTATTTGAAAAATGTCGTAAAATAAAGAATCTTTCTTGTTCGAAGTGCATTGGAGTGGACCCACCACTTCCCAACGGCTGTGTGAGGAAATTGATTGTTCAACCTCCTTAGCCGCACTCGTCAGGACATTTTTGTCAATTCGTCAATCGTCAATTTTTTTGGTAAAAATGAAGTTACATTTATTTTTAAACGAATCTAGCTAGACCCTCCAATGTCCCTGCATGCATATTGTTAGTAAGAAGGAAAAATATATATAAATATATACTTAAATTTGCAGTAATTAACAAGATAAAGACCCACCATCAGAGGCGTAGCATGGGGGGGAGGGGTGGGGGGGCGGCCCGCCCGGGCGGCACTTTAAGAGGGGCGGCAAAATTTCACAAAAAATTATGTAAATAATCTTGTTAGAAACTTATATTTTTGTCGCACCTACGATTCAGATGGATTGAAATGGGTACGGAATTTTTCATTACTTTTTCTGGAACAAAACCGGGGGATCCCCTTTCTTATCGGGAAGTACCCAAATAAGACACCCACGCTACGTCACTGCGTCCGTAGTCAGTGCCCGCCAGTGATTTTCAAATCGTTAATTTCGCCCAACTGTTAAAAAGGTTGGGCAGCCTTGTTTAAAGCATCTTGTTTATAAATGATCTTGTGAAAATATTTCATGATGTATCTATCTTACTTTTTGCTGATGACCTAATTGTTTTTTAAATCATTGAAAATATTTACCATTGCAACATTTTTCAAGATAATATCAAAAAAAATTTAATTTAGTGTAATGAAAATAGATAACTCATATCTTAAAATGTAAAATAGTAAGATTTTCTCGAATAATCCAATGATCTTTAATTACAACACTGATAACAGTGCTCTTGAGATATTAACACAAATTAAAGACTTAGGCATCACTTTTCAATCAAATCTTTCATTTGTCAACCACAACAGAAATCTGTAGTAAGGGCTTAAAATGTTGGGATTTATAACTAGGCTAACTAGAAATTTTAACAATATAAAGTGTATTAAACTGTTATATTTTGCGTATGTTTGAAGTTAACTTGAGTACAATTCTCCCGTCTGGAAGCCACATTATAATATACATGTAAAAGCTGTTGAAAGAATACAAAACAAATTCTTACGTTTTCTAAATTTTAAAATGGGTATTTTAGCAATTATGTTGAATTAAAACACTATTTTAAACGATATAAATATGCTCAAACTGTCAGACAGAAGAATTTTCACTGACTTGGTATTTCTGTATAAAATTCTAAATGATTTATTTGATAAGTCCGGTATTGCTTGAATTGATAAGCTTACGAATTCCACTTTGTAATACTAGAAGTCAGGATTTATTTCAGTGCAGAAATTCTGGGACTAACTACCATATGTGTTCCTCTTTGCCCAGACTACTAATGGAGGGAAACAATTATACTAAGTCAGTGGATATCTTCAATTTATCTTTAAACAAATATAAAATATTGTTATTGAGGCAGTTCAGTTATGTACAATTAAAATGTATTTTTCTAACTATGCTTTAAATGTAAAAGCCCCGAAAAAGGGCGTTAATTAAGAAATAAATAAATTTTTAAAAAAATTGAATAACCCACCAATTTCAAAACATGTCTGTACTTCTCTAAATCAATTATGTTTTTTTTATTCACCGGAGTGAATGGAGAATTAATATTTTGAGTAACGACGTACTGTCACGTGTAAAACGCAGCAGGAGACATCCGCAATTAGAACTGGGAAAAACACAAGGATATTATTATTGACTGACAAAGCGCGCGCATTCGTTTATCTTGTTTTCAAATAAGATCTCAGCTGCGTTCAATCCAAAGAATAAAAAACAACCGCGAGATGAATGATGAACGGCGTAAAGCAGGAAATAGTCGGAAAAGTTATATTTATTTTTTGTTATTTTGAATATCGGTTTCATTCGGGTTTAATAATAAATCTTACACTGCTGACTTTCGTATAAATAATAATAGGATTGGGATGATTTGCTTAGCGCCGTTTTGTGAAAAATCATCCTGAAGGGCGTTGTAAAAACTTATAATATATTTCTACAACGATCTATCTTTCTTTTAACTACAGACTAGATAAACTATTATAACATCTTCTGGCCAACAAATTACATCCACCGATACGTCGATCACTAATTCAAAACTTGTACAATGTATTTGACCAATGAACGTGTTGCTGTGTTAAAATTAAGAATATATATAACCATAGTTTTCTTTGTAAAAACACATCCTGCGGGCGGCTTTTGGTTCGGCTTCGCCCAGTTTGAGTGTTGATTACCATTTTATAAATCCGATAGGAACTGGTTCCAAAAATAGCCGGTTCCTCGGATCCACTGTGATCCAGTGATAGCTAGTCACTGGGACAAAGTAACCGCAACAGGCAATGACGTCGTATGTAATAAATTAGCCGCGTGATACTTATTATTCACAACTCTAAGTATTACCGTCAATATTTCCATATCCGGAGAGATACTCAAATTTACAAATCCATTTTTCCGTCAAAACACCTTCTAAAAATCTTCCCAGTGTTCAATTTAGGCGGTCGTCTTTGCGTACCACTTCTATTATACCTGCCAGGGGCACGTCCTCGTGTGATCTGCTAACGTAATTGGCGCCATCCTTTGACGAAATCTTGAATTCGAAACGGTAGCTTTGTTTGAAACTTCACGTACACAGATGTTTATGTGGCGCGGCGCGTACGGCGCGGCGTCAGACATGCACTCGAAGCCGGGTTCTTAAATTTCAACCGCGCAGACGCGAGGCTATTAATACTGTTTGACTCAACTTAAAAAAATTAAGAGCATAAAGCATCTATTAAAATAATAAACATATTTATTTAGCCGTCAGAAGTAATGTATTGGTAATGTAATACGCGGTGCACAGGTTATGCAGGTAAAATGTCCGCTATCAAGGTCTTTGTTCTGGTGTCCGCACCTCCGAGGTGAACCGCCCCCTGGGTGTTCCCGGCGTCGCCCGTTGCAGTTCAGGGTTCGGGGACGAGGGTTGAACCCTGACACGTCCCGACACTGCCTCACCTGTATTCGTGCATAGCTGTACTCCGCATACATATAAGAGCAATGACCGACCGATCGATGGGGGAACATTACACTTAATAAGGGATGTTTTTACAGAAGATATTAAGTACAGTTATTATGTTTATGTAATAGGAACCAGAGTGGGTGGAACCACTGCGAGTTGCAGTACATCCAGATCTTGTCATTAAAGATAACTAAAGCCATTTCAAACCAAATTTCAATTCTGAGTGATGATCGCACCGGGGGCAACTGCACTCTGGTCAAAAGAGCACTTTCTGTATGCTAAGTGGGTAAGTAGGTAGGTATTTTTTTTTTACATGAGCTCCACACAGGAGGCCTTGAGGAAAATAATTTCCCTCAGGGCCTATGTCATCTTTGGGGATGCTGTATTGAGTTTTTTTTTTGTAAGGAAAGGAGAGTTCTGGGAAGGAAAAGGGTATGAGGGGTGAGTAGGAATCTGGGGTTCAGTGTGTCCTGGTTATCCACCTTCAAGACCTAGACAAACCTCAACCCATGCTAAATCACAAACGTAGCGAACCATTTGGGGTGACCTATAGCAGAGGTGTTGGTTACCCAATAAAGGTTTCCGGGGCGGCGGTACCCATTCCCGCTTCCCAAATCCCACGTCCGCACAATTACACGTCACACAAAATTACACACACATAATTACACGTCCGGTATACGTCCAATTTAAATATTTTCCTTTAACCACTGGAGCGACTAAGGTCAAAATATGGAACACTTTTATTTTTCTGCGATTGACAGCGGTCCAAAATTGGACTACATTTTTTAACGATTTTTACGGTTTTAAAGTTTACGATTTAAAATATTTTTTCTACAAAATCCTACGAATATGTGATAATTGACCAAAGATGGGTGAATTCATTGGCTATATAGAATTATAATCAGTTCGTATTTCTCCATAATAAAATTTGGAGGTATGATTATTTTCTAATGTGGGCGGAAAATATTCAAAATGATCTCCAAAAAATTAAGAGCAATCGAAGGAAAAAGTTTTAAATCGCGCTGTCGCTCGAGTGGTTAAGGGTCCACTATTCGAATTTCGACCGATTTCTTACATATCTCCCTTAAAAATTTGAAGTTTTTAAGCTCTTAAAAAAATATATGTTATTTTTGAAGATAATATATAGATACGTTCCACGCCGAAACGCAAATTATATGAAATTCCCTCGATAGAAAAAAATCGCTAAGTATGCTCCGAAAATTATTTAAAACAAGTCTATTTCTATTATTTTACAAGTTATATTTGTGAAAAAAATTCACAATGTTTCTTTAAATGATACTTAAGATACGTTCCACGAGATTTTTGTTCTATTTTAAACGAGTCATGTTTTATTAAGCTTTTTCGCCATTTTCGCTGCGATCACTTAAAATATTAGCGCGCTCTGTCCAACATTCGTAATTCCACATCTCCCCATCTTCTTTTTCAGCCGAATAGCGCCGCCTTAAACTAAAATACCTATTTTACGCCTCAAAATCAGAAATAAGATTCAACCTCAAAATCAGAAATCGGTAAACAGATAATGAGAAATCGTCTTTGCAAACTTTGACACCTTATATCTCAGAACAAGGTAAAGTGAAGTTAGAACTATGTCCAACCGAAGTGAAGAATTGTGTTCCATGTACATTGTACCATTATACCTACCTACCTAGTGGCCAAATAGACTAAGGAACTCGGTTCCCATGTAAAACACACAAAAAACAACGGTGTTCTCTTTTGCTAATACATACATCATAATACAAGACAAGAATCGCCACGCTCGGTTTGCAGACCTAATTGCCACTGCACGCGAGGAATACCGACGGGTTATGCAGTCTCCCATGCAGAGAATGATGCACACTGGGTGAGGACATTGAGGTGAACGCTGCAAAAACGACATTACCCGATGGATGCAACCAAGAACCAACAACTGGTAACTGGAGGGGCCGTGAGAAAGGAAGCAGTAAGCCATGCATCTCCAGTTTAACGATCAGATTAGCAAAAACATCCAAACAAAACAATACATAGGTATATTTAATGAATTCACATTAATTTAACATTAGTAAGTCAGACTTAAACTAATCATCAAACCGACGGTCTCGAAGAACAATGTCGGATCTGCTAAAAATGAAAAATCGTTTTTTTGGCTTATTTTCTTGATTTAAAATTTTCTGTATTTTCGGAATTTTTAATGAAAGACATGCTAAATATCAAAACAGCAATAAATTTCTTGAGCTCGATAACAGTAAAAATGCAAAAACGAAACTTTAAAAGGCTCTTTTGAAAAACTACAAATTCGCACATCCGACATTGTTCTTCGAGACCTTCGAAATATTCTAATTTCGGTTGTCTGTGCTGTGCCTTATGTAGGTTTTACACCATCTCTTTTTTCAGCCCGATTTCCGTATAGAGACCAAAGACAATATTTTTGGCTTTACGCGATCTCTATTTTCATATCTACGATTTCAGTTGGCATCACAACAAACAACATGGTCCATGTGTTGGTTGCAGTGATGCCAATTGAAATCGTAGAAATGAAAATAAAGATAAAAAAGCGATCGCGTAAAGCGAAAAAAATTGTTTTTGGTCTCTAGCGGGAATCGGGCTGAAAAAAAGAGATGGTGTAAAACCTACATTAATAATAATATTTGGATGATTTATATAGCGCCGTTTATGTGAAAAATCACCTCAAGGGCGCTTAGTTTTACTTGAAAGCGGTTAGAACTCAAATATGCTTTGAATTTAGGTGTTATTGTCAAAATTGGAACTGATTGTTTTTTGAAGAATTAAGACGAGCTATAAAGTAGGTACTTAGCTATTAAAGCATTATACATAAAGCATTATAGCATTATAACTTAGCTTAGGTATAGCATTATACATATTATTTTACAAGAAAATTACTTTATTTCTATATTTTAGTGTATTTTTGAAGTGAATGCGTATTCTTGACCGTTTTCATAATTTTTATAAGTTTTGCGCTTTTTAGCTAATATGTAATTATCAATCCTACAATATTAATTTATACTATCCTGTGATTTTTCACAGTTCTGCGCTATTTTTGACGGATAACGTCTTATAAATCGATGAACGCCGGTTGCACTCACGAAAAAGCATGACTCATTGTCACGTTCCGCCTGAGCCGAGCGTGCAAGCGAGAGCGCGGAACAAGCGTTCGGCTTGTGACGCATCTATCTCTCTTCCACTCCAACGTTATTATATGACGTTATCACGTAAAATTATCGTCCGTAAACCGACTTTACAGACAACCATTTTTTTTTCTTTAAAAAGGAAAGAAACATTTCCGTGTTACGAATAACCCGACCAAATCCCCTACTAGGTAGGTACCATCACTGTTGACGAAAAATGTTGCTTGTGTCGTGATGGAGTACTAAGCCAGCCGAGGAATTGAACACACGCCTGGGTGGAACCCGAAAGCGATGTCAACTCAGCCCTTGACCGGTCTTAATTCTACATTCATTATCCAATAAAAGGATAAAAAAAATCGTGTACCTACGTGTGGTACCTACCATATAACACGGTAGTCCAAAGGTACGCTCAACTATTGACCTTTGTTCCGAGGAAAGTGCATTATGCTATGAGCCAGAGTTCAATTCCCAAACCGAGTATAATATTATCGAGCCACAGTACCTAGGTACCTACCTACATCACATTCGTGTTAGCTCAGAGGAATTTATAATTTTTTTTATAATTATCTACCACAAAACATTGGGAAATCAGTACACAACAGGAAATAAACAAAGAAGTCACATTGCATAGCCGTTTATCGAGAAAACTTTTACACAAAAGAACATAATATTCAAAAAGTATGATTGCTGTCATTGTTCAAATTATTAGTGAAAATCTCACCTCATGTAAGTTATAAGTAGGTACCTACCTAGGTAGGTACTTTTTTTAAAAAATATGATTTTTCTCTCACTGGGAACGACACAAGACTACTGTCTTTTTTCTTAGTTTAGTAAAGTGTAAGCTATAATAATATAATAAAGTCAGCATGGTAACAAATCAATATGTAAATAAAAAGTAATTACCTTCAGGATACGCCTGTTTTTTCTGAATGATGTCGATAAACATTGTCGTCAGATTGTAGAGATGTTGCATTCCTTTGGGGTAGAATTCGGTGGTAGAAACATATGTCGCATTCGTGTTCGGCTCCGTGTATTTGATATCCGAAGTTTCCAGGACATCAGACAAAGCCTTCTCCAGATTCTCACTGATGCCCATCATCTTCTTTGTGAAGGAACCCTGGGCAAATTGGACGTCAAAAGCCAGAGCCAAAACCGCAATCAAGGCGGCCATTATCATTATCCTGCCGCGCCGCTGGTCCTGTGGTCCTGTCGCGGTCTTTTTACTTTTAACTGCCATTTTAAATGGCAAACTTTAACTTAAATCACTGAATATCACTAAAATTGCGCCAAACCATTAGCTTTTTTATTATTATCCTCAAGGAATTACGTCAATATTGCTAGTAAACTATGTGCGAATCATAAATCTTTTCGGGAGTTTATTTACCATTCCTTTGTTATCGTAATGTAAATAAAAAATAAACAAGCACTGGATGACCAAGGTCGCACGTTTGGAGATTAAAACTTAACCGGGAGTCGGATAATGAAACTTAAAAACTGTAAAACGGGATAAGACCTGTCAAGTAACCACAGCGGGTTCACCGGCAGTACGTACACAAGATGTCACTGGTCTGTAACACACCCAAACATATTGTAATGGACGCGGATCGGTCAAATTACTCACAATCTTTACTTATTATAGCGAAATCACATTGTATTCGTCACTATTTACTTGATTTGTGTCATATTGTGGAGGGTTTCTGTTAGTATTATCAAACAGAATGATTAACTCCGATTTGATGTAAAAATGGCCGGACGGCGGAACAACGTGCGACCTTCCCGCCCGACGTCTCTCAGCGCACTGCGATCCGGTGAAGCCTTCGAGCGACGAATTTAAACGCTTCTCAAGGTGTCGAAAACATTTTGTACTTGATTGCAAAAATTAGAATTTTTCGTACCCAGTATTGTAGTACTAGCTTACGTGCATTGTTTATGAATCTTTTTCACTTTGAATGTACATATATTTAAAGAACATTTTCGCGAAATAGCACGGTTAATGGTGCTGTGCATTAAGAAAGAAAAAATAACAAAGACAACTTGTGCCTACAGATCGATTTGCACTTGAGCAAGTGATATGAGTGAGTAAAACATTTATACATACAGTTACTGTTATTTTATTACTTACTCTATTAGTTACTGTTACGATTATTTTACGCTCTACTAACATTTTGATATTAGGAACATTCGTTATATTACTTGCACTTGTCATCTGTTTACCTCTGTACTGTATGTACGAGCATAGAAATAAATTTAATTAAACAAGCACTTTTCATCGTGTTTCCGCAAATAATGAACTACTTATTGTTCGATCTCATAACAATTTTTTTATCGAATATTTCGAATGACAACGGTTGGTAATCAATGCTTCTTTCTCATTCCGAAATACCACCTATCTCTTTCACACTCGAAGCGTGCAGCAATCGAAGCTTCGTGCGGAACTCCCGTCAATTGAGATCAATCTGCGAAGATAGCTGTAATAAAATTATTTTTATTTCGTGCGTTAGCAAATGTTTCCATATTCGTCCTGTAATTTATTTCATTTTGAAGAAGTTACCAAAAAATATATTGATTATTTATGTCTTACCGCTTCTCGGTTAAGATGAAGCTATACGTGGAATCCTATTTAAATACTATTTAGATTCATCTTTACGACGAATCGTTTTACAGTACGAACATTAAAAAAATATGCTACGGATAAATTGAAGCTTTTACTAGCTTTTCTGTGAATTGGAATTACAATAAAATTATTATTTACGTAACAAAAAATATAAGCGTAAACCCCTAAAAAAATGTTTTTTCATGACTTAACTATGAAATAATAGAAACAATTTTTTTTAAATACCCCTTTATTGCTAAGACTATTTTTGAGATTTTGCATGTTCTAACTTTTTTTTATTGATATAAAATTATGCGCAAAAAATAAAAACCCCTTTTTTGCTTACTTGCCTCGTGCAAATACGACGTGCGACTTTAAAATTTTGAAGGCATGAGAATCGAAATATTTCTAGCATTTATATTACTCTTAATACGGAATATTAGTTAGATTTAGCTTTATTATCATGAAAAGTAATACCGTCGGGGGAGACGAAAAAATATGCAAATATGCATGTTACATTTTCATTTTGTTAAAATTAATTCACTTACGCGGTATACGAACTTTGCTGCGCCATATTTATATTACATTTCATAGACAATCAATGCTGCCAATCATAGAAAAAGTATTATTGCCATAAACAATAAGTTCGGCCTAAGCATTCGGCGATAGCGCGGAACAAGCGATAGAGAGGCATGATCGGCCTAAGCGTTTGACTTAAGCGTTTGGCTCGTGACGTTATCACGTAAAATTGTCATCTGTAAACCGACTTTACAGACATCCAATTTTATTTTTATTTTATATGGTTTTTACTTCCGACAAATGTCATATTAATTTGATTTTCTATTAAAAAAGGAATATTCCGTATTATCCAGTACTATTGGTGTATCAAACAAACTTCGACAAGGAACATTCCGTATTATCCGTGAAGCGGGTTTATACATTTTTACCCTGGTTCTTAAACTGCTGTGAGCTTTTAAAATGTCTTAATATAAAAAATAAAAATGAAGTGGTTAGACTGAGGAATGAACCTTACTCCTCAGGAACTGGAGTCAACACTACTAACAAAGGAGCCGAAGTCCAATTTGCATTAATTTTATTACTGATTTTGTGTAATAATATTTAAATGGGGTAAATTTTTGAATATTTTTTTTTTTTACATTAACTCCACACAGACGGTCTAGGTCATCTGGGATGCTGTGTGGAGGGTCTTTTTGAGTAGAGGAAGGAATGAAAATTGGTCTTGAAGAGACCCCTGTTGTAGGAGGGAGGAAACACAGAGGCTGGCAAATCGTTCCACATGTTGGGCGCGTCTGAAGAAGGGATCAATGATGCTAGTTCCTCAGAGCATCTTTCATCAAACCGTTCGTTAAGGTGGGAAAATGTATCAAACAGACCGCCCGTTTCTGCACAGAGTCGAGCGTATAATGACACCCAATTTCAGAAAAATGCGTGAGCGTAAGTGCCACCAAAAGTTGATAAAGTGCATTATCATCAACAAAGTGTCTATCTGCTGAGTTTCAGCTTGATCGGGTTTCGGGAAGTAGGTTAATTTCCTCTTTCAATAAAATCAAACTTCACTCATTCATTCAAGAAAACAAAATTTAAGTTCAAATAGATGTAATATTTAAAAAGAACAATGTGAGTCTAAATTTTAACTGAATTGATAAACATCGCTAAGCACCCGGTATCTTTCGTCAATTGTGGGGTAAGAGAGGACTGCGGGCGGGTGTTCCAAACTAGTTCGAAAAACTTTTGATACTATCAGTGTGCACAAATACATTCAAAGTGCCTTATGTTTTGTCTGCATATAATATATTTTTTTTTAAAAGTAGGTAGGTTTAAAAAAAGTAAAGGTAGGAACTTTAATGGACCTGCCACTTTCCCAACGGCTGTGTGAGGAAACTGATTGTTTAACCTCCTTAGCCGCACACGTCAGGACTCTAATTTTTTTTGTAAAAAAGAAGCTATATTTATTTTTAAACGAATCTAGACCCTCCAATGTCCCTGCAGGCATGATTGTTAGTAAGAAGGAAAAATGTGTGCATACTTACATTTGCAGTAATTAACACATTATAGATGTGTTAGCCTGTTAGTTCAGCATCTAGTAAGAGTGAAATAATAAAGAAAAAGAAAATATTTACAGGTGTAAGTATGATTAAAACCAAAGAAAATATATAAAAAGAAAGATTTCGGGGGCAGTTTGTCCCACTATCGCGAGGCAGTCCCGGCGAGAATGAGTGGGCGAGTGGCCTGGCCGCAACGTGCCGTAGAGGTAGGAACCATAATTTTCTCTTATAAAAAAAAGACATTTTTTATCATTGGCCAGTCAGTGGCCGAGTTGGCAAATGCGTAGGATTGGGAACCCAGGCCTGTATTCTATTCTGCACTTAGCTGGCTAAGTCCTCCTTCATGACAAAGTGTGCTGGTAGTAGAACATTAATAATTTTGTCAGAGTATTTGTAAACTAGGAAAGTTTGTCTTTCTTTAAAAATAATTTAGATCCATACTAATAACGGTTCTATAAACAGTTGACCTGCATACAAAAATAAAACCGAGTGCAGTTCACGTGCCGTAGAAGTGAAACCTTCACTCACACAATCTCAACCAATAGGAGCCTGGAAAAGTGAGCTCATAATCAAGTTTCATTCTATCTCATTCTCTCGCAGGCTAAATCCTATAGATGTGTTTATCTCTTTTTAGTGTTCGTTCCGTTTCATTGAGTTTCAAATCACAACGGTGCTAAAGAAGTTTCACTTCAAAAATTGAGTGCAGTTCACATACGATAGAAGTGAAACTTTCACCCACACAGTCTCAACCAATAGGAGCCTTGAAAAGTGAGCTCAGTTCAAATCACAACGGTGCTAAAGAAGTTTCACTTCAAAAATGTTTCTAATTTATTCTTTTAATAACACAAAATCAAAATTTCCTCTGAATCATCAGATTTGTAAGTAGGTACTTAAATACCTACCTTATAAACCCTTCAATATTTTATGTAACCTTTGTTTTTTTCGAATAAGGAATTATACAATTTGTCCACAGAAATTTCAATTTCTCAATGAATTTTTTTTTTAAATTTTCTTCAGGCAGGTAGGTAACGCAATATTGTAAAGCTAAGTCAAAGTTAGCCATCTAGTCAAAATAAGGCTATCTTGAATAAAGTAGATACGCAAATCAGAAATCTAGTCAAAGTTAGCCACCCAGTCAAAGTTGGCCATCTAGTGAAAGTAAGGTTTACTTGAATAACAAAGCGGATGAAACAAATTTATAGACAGATGTAATTCCAAACGGTTGTGTCAAGGCAGGACTTTTTTAAGCTCCGTCAATGATAAACTAGTAGTCCTGTGAACATTAGACCTCACGGAATGTTGATTATTCCGATTTGACAGCACGTAACGATCGTGCAAACTCTGACGGGGTAAAATGGTGCCTACTGGCCTTTAAAGCGGAAATTAGATATGGATCGTCTTAAACCAAAGTGAACTAACTCACTTTGCAACTTTTGAGTTAGAGCATGAATTGAGGGCTCCAAATCATAATTTAGTTCCGTCAGAAAGAAGAACTAATCAGAGAAAAACTATCTATGATAGGCCAAGACTGTATTTCTCTGATTGGTTCTCTCTGGCAGAACTATATTATGATTTGGAGCCCACATTTCTAATTCTAAGTCAGAAACTGCAAAAGTTAGTTAGTTCACTATGGTTTAAGACGATCCATATGTCTTGATGAAATTTTGCACACCTGATTTAAAAAAGAAGAAAGTTACTGTCTACATCTGATTTTGAAAACTCTGTGAAAAGCCCGGGCAACGCCAGGACTCCAGCTAGCTGTAAAAAAGAATGAGATTTTGCTGAGGTAGATTAAGTTGCATCAGTGGAAAATATTACACAAAAGTACATTAAAAACATATTATGTAGTTTATTATGAACAAGTAACACAGTGATAAATTATTTTTTTTTATATTTTGAGATTAATTATTGTCTTACCTACTTAATGCATCCAAGTACATTAAAAATATATATATATAGTTAGGTAACTAACTTAGCTTTAAAAATATATGCATATACCTACATAATGAGATTTTAAATATATCATATCAATCGATGCAATATATTATGTAACCATAAATGAAAAATATTTACAATCTAGCTGGATGAATCTTTTCCTTTGGAATGATAATAAAATACTTTTTTACAACAAATAGAAACCAAAATTTCATTTACATTTTTTACTTCAAATAATGTCAGGAATCAGTGGTTAAAATAAGTTAAGTGCGTCCATTAACACCCTGTATACATACTGAGATTTGAAGTATATCATACATATCAATATAATATATTACGTAACCATAAACGAAAAATATTTACAATCTATCTGGATGAATCTTTTCTTTTGGAATGATAATAAAATAATTTTTCATAACAAATAATAAAAAAAAAATTTACTCAACTCTGTACACATACATTTATATAAGTGCGTTCTAATAATCTAATTGTTATCTTTATCGTCGGGACTGTTTTGTGTGGAATTATTTCCATTATTTCTCAAATCATTCTTCTCTGGCTGTACAATGCTAATTTCTCTCTTCAAGTTTTTCTCTGGTTTCACTTCTCTGTTTTCCTGGTGCTCTTCTTTGATGGGTTCAATGCTGACCCTCTCCAGGTGAACCCTGTGTTCGTTCAGATCAAAAAGGTAATTCTCAGAGCAGATGCTGTCTTTCTTCCTGAAGGAATCCGACAGCAAAGGAACTGTTTCCATTCTCAGGACTTCATCAGCCTTCATCATGAACAAAACGTCCAACATCTCCCTCTCAGATTGGCAATGGTATGTGTTTGGATTGATGGTGGTTAGAGGTTCTAAGACGGCGATGATCTTTGTAGAAACATTGAGGAAAACCAGCTTCTGATTCCTTTTTTCAAAGTCCTTTGTTAAGTCCTCCAGTCCCTGAAAGAAAGAAAGCAACGGTGAAATCTAATTTCTGAAGCATTTTTCATAAAACTATTAAGTTCTAGTTTTTTCTAAAACTAGAGCAGTTTTCATAAAACTAAAGAGTTTTCATAAAACATCTCTTCAACTCTTATATTTTATGATCTATATTTTGTTTCTTATATTTTATGTTACCTGAATTTTGTCGACTCTTTATTTTCATTGTAAATTTTAAATGACGACTACGACTTTACTACTAAAAGCCCTATGGGCATTTAAATAAAAGAAATAAGGAGTCAATATGCCAGAGGCCTGAGAGGTTAAGGAAATTAAAGAATAAAATTTATATAAAAGATCCTGATATCCTATTGACGGTTCCATGCCAACTGAGAATAAAGTGAACCTCCTTGAAATGTCATTAAAAGCTATGAAAAAAATAATTTTAAATTAGCCGATAACCCTAACCTAACGTAACCTATTTAACCAATTTTTTATATATTTTTTTGATCACTCTAAATGACTTATCTGAGATGGTTCTGAGTTGGTATCATTCCGAGTTGTCCGGTCACCCCATTGACACAAAACAATGTTCAAAGTTTTTGCAATGGTATGAAAATATTGAGTGGAGCACTCATTTTATTCATTTTCCTTCATTTATTTTTGTAAAAGTATAAAAAGTCTCAAAATATCCAGGGCTAACTTTGGCATTTGTGCCCTCTTTTACAATTCCTTTCCCTTCTTACCTTGCAGGCAGAATAGTCAATAGCCTGGAACTTGGAGCAGTCCACCACGACAGGCAGCACATTTTCCCCCTCCACAATAGCGGCCTTCATGATAACCCCCTTCAGGAACGATATAGACAGGTAAAATAACCCTATCTCTGGGGTTACCAGCACATACTCACATCCCGTTGAACTCTGAAAATAGTCAATAATACCGAAATTAAACCCATATGACGGTATAAATTTTTTCTTGATATATATATCAAGTTTAACAGTGTGAACTTTAAAAAATAAGAATGGAGTAAGAATGAAAATAATAGGGAGATAAAATTTTATTATCACATATTCATCTATTAAGGCATAGGTCTATTGAGGTATAGATCTATCAACCTTTGATGACTTCATCACAGTACTCATACAGATGCAAACTTATGTATGGCGTGCTTTGTTTTAGGCTTTTATTAAAAAATAACAATTAATGATTATTTCACGATTGATGAAGCCAAAGCATGTTGAAGTTGGTTACATAAAACTTATTTTAGCTAGCCAAACATTTTTTAATATCATTTTTATTAAAATATTTAAGGTTATTAATATAAAATTTATTTAACTAAATGCGATAATCATATATGGTGTAAAGATAGCCAGGTCTGGTTTTACTTTTCCATTCTACGTACCTTTGATCGTTTGATTTCCACGCTAGGTCTGGCGGTGAGGTAAATCAGATATGCTATGTTGACGACAACACCAACCAATATTCCCACTTCTACACCTTTCAGGAGGCTCACAAAATAGGTTATTAGAGTCAAAAACACATCCCAGCGGTTTCCCCTCCACATTTTCCTGATGACATTGTAATCTATCTGAAATTTTAGAAAATAAAGGTAACTGAGCAAACACAATTAAAAAATGAAATTGCTTAATTAGGTCGCTGCCACCAGTTCCAGTCGAGACTTTCGAGTTTAGTTTGTCTCTAAAATTTTGTGGCAGGGAACCTGTTAACATTGTCTTATATAATTATAAGAGAGAAAGTATATAGTAACACAAACCAAAGAGGACATAGACATGCCATCTCATCACACAAAATGGATATCATTTGTACGATCTGGAGGCAAAACATGTGACAGTCTTTTTGGCACCAAGAAGGTTAAAGCATGTTTTTTTTTCGTTTTGTTATAAATTGATTACATTATAAAATGCACCTCTACATATAAAAGTACTCAATTCCAGTAGTACAATGATGATTGTTGTTATTTTAAATATAATATTGTGTTGTTATTTTATTATAAATTGCTGTTTTAAACTGCGCCTGCTCTCAATACAGGATTTCCTAGTGCGACAGATGAATAAAAATTTAAAATAATAAAGTACAACATCACTTGTACTTAGACCTCCAACAATGCACATTGAAAAAAAACCAAAGTTCGCTAAAGTAAGATAACGGTTTGTAAAAGTGTTTAAAATTCTCTAAGCGCTAAAACAAAATATCCAGTTTTGGAAAGAAGCCGAATATTTGTTTGCCCATTATGGGATTCTGAATTACGTTTATTATGTAGCGAGTAATTCGCGCTTTGTAAAATAGGATTAGTTACATATTCATAAGCAGATTTATTTTCAAAGACTAAATGGTATTTATACAATGCGAGTTGCCTGTAGACTGTCAGATTAATTTATTGACAAATCACTGAAAGGGACATGCACATGCCACCTCCCCGCTTCGTTTGTTCTCCTCTCCTTTATGGGCAGGTCTATCTTTTCTTTGGTCTGTATATAGTACAGTTTTGTGAGAGTTCACCTCAAGTGTGGTTACTACAATAATTGTGGAGTGTGAGATAAGAGTGTAAATGAATAATTTATTTTTGTTATATTATCATGATTCATAAATTACCTCACTAGGAGAATCTGTACCTAAAGTTGTTCAATAGATAATAAAATAACAATTCGTGTGGAATATCAAGTCTAGCTATTGATTAATGGAATAGGTTGAACCAATGACGTTATACATAATATATAGACGCGTGGTAAAAATCGCAAAGTAGTAAGCCAAAGACAAGGCAATTGTATTGTCTTCAATTTCATCATTTTAGTACTCAACTGCCACACATTGCATAAGGTTGTGTCAAAAAAAGCTCCAAAATGCCATCGTGTGTGATAAGAAAATGTTTCCATTACACGGAAAACACTAGTAAAGACCAGGAATAACATTTCATTTGTAAATACACGCAAATTATTTATTATTATAAAAAATACAATTATTTCGATTGCTTCTCCAAGATTTTTAGCGCCATTAGAGAAAGTGACACAGCAAACGTATGTAGCAAAAATTAAGTATAAGAAGAACATTGGACGATAGGTCGTCTCGTACAGCACTCCGTATTCGTCTTAGTTTAAGCGAGTAAGTCATACCTGTAATGTAGAATGTGGTGTTTGGAGCAAATATGAAAACGCCGCCCGGCCCTATATCTGTGTCTTGCCACATACCTTCAGTTTGTGAGACAATGGCGAGTCTAGATTAATGTATAACGTCATTGAGTTGAACTCACCAAAAACATGACAGCACAGATGAGGATAGCTGAAAGAGTGGCGCGAGGGATGTAGTAGAAGTACTGCGTAAGGAAGGTCAGTGCCAGTAATGTAATAACACCTGTAATTGTAACAATTTTCATCAGTATACGAATAATAACAAAGATAATAGTTGACATTTGCCTCAGTCGGCGCGAAAGCAATAAGACTAGGTTGTTCTGTGAACAGCAAACCTCGCATCCAAAAATGTATGTTTCTAATTTTCCCTCATTTTAAATCAAAACCAAAATTTCCTCTGAAATCAATAGTTTTGTAAGCAGTTACTTAAATTCCTACCTACCTAATTGATAAATACAATGATTTCACATTTGAAAAAAGAATTGCTACTGAACCTGTCATTTTCCGACAAAATTTTCAACATATGCCAGCTGATAGAGGTGGGCGTTTCTGTTCTTTTTAAAAAACAAAAACGAGCTGTTATTTGAAAAACGCCAACAGTTTTCCCAAACTGTTGGAAAAAAACAGGTTATTTTTAAGGCAGTTGTATGAAATAGCAGTTAGCACTGTTACTGTTAACAGTTTAGTAGTAGCGTTTCTGGGGGTGCATGCAGAATCTGCATCTGTCCATAGCAATAAAACCCTGACCCTGACTATTGCCATTAAAATTACATTATGTGAATGGTTTTTTTAAAATATTTTTCAAAGCGGCCGAATTCATTTATCAGAACATTATTCATTTACCATGTTTACCCTGATATGTAATTAAGAGCTCTTGGAAACATAACAAATTTTTATTTCATTAATAATAGGTAAGAAGGCTAATGTTATTTCCTTAAAATAACAGTTGCCTCTACTGTTCTGAGAACAGAAGAGATAACAGAAAACAGCGGAATACCTTTGCATTATTTGATTTCAATTTTTCAACCTGTTTAAAAATAACAGGTTGCCTTCTCGCTCTTTGCCAGTATGCCCCTTCAGTGTGAAACGTTAAGCTAATGTTATTTCCTAAAATAACAGGTACCTCTACTGCCTCTTCTTACTCACACATAATGTTAAGGCGCTAGTGCGAACGGGTAAGATACTATTTTTTATTGATGAGGTACTGTTTTTCTCCTGCAACAAATCTATCTCACTCTCACATATTATTACGATGTTAGTGCGAGAGGGTAAGATAATGTTTTTCGTTTGGAGCGGTTCTGTTTTCTGTCTCATTCACTCTCGCGCTTTCGTGATATAAGATAGAAGAGTCGACAAAAAGGACAAACTGTTAGTCCGGATTATAAATAACTGTTTGGGCATTTTTAAATTCCAAACGTGTTGTGCAAACGTGTTTGTCGTTTTCGGACTCACCACTACCAGCTGATTCTATTTTCGTAATAACTTACTTGTTTTATGTGTTGTGTTTTCTTACTACTGGGACCGGAATGTACAAATTCCAAATGGTCGAATTAAAACAGCGGTTCACAATTCTCAGTCAATTTCTGGTTTACTCATTATCTAACTTCAACTTAAGTAAAAATGGCACCCAATGTTTTTGAGCGTGCATGGGTAATCTTATTTTGATGAGAATGAAGAGCTTAATAAGATTTGACATAACCTGAATATATCCCAGCGAACGGGGTCTTGACTCCGCTGGCATTGCTGACAGCCGACCTGGTGAAGGCGCCGGTAGAGGGCACTGCATGTACAAAGGCCCCCATCACCTGGCAGATTCCCAGCGTCACCATCTCTTGCGTGGCGTCCACTTTCTTATTTGTGGCTGAAATATATAGATGAAAATATATTGATATGTAGAAGTGCCCTTCTTTTCATCAAAGGAGTTCTAAAAGTATATCACTAATAGTTTTGTTGTAATCACTTTCTCAACAACAAAGTAACCAAAAGATTAGTGGATTAGTAGAAAAGTGTACAGCAGCAGGACCCACATTTTCTCGAAGAAGAGTTGTTTTGCTTTGAAGTCCTAAATATAAATATTTTTCTTTAGTAATTTACATATTGTGTAGGTACCTATTGGTTTATATAAGCTTTGAAAGTTTTATAAACTTTACAAAATATGACATCAACGATCGTCCTTTTCCTTCTCACACAACTTGTATGAAAACGAAAAAGATAGAAGATATCAGAAAGAGGATTTCATGTACCACCTCTCCCTGACACTACTATACTACTCAATGTGCTCTTCCTGTCAAGTTCTGCACATTTTATAATACCAATGTTATATTATATTCACGAATAGATACATGCACCTTGCATAATATTTTTCAAAGAAATTGATGACAATATAGATAAACGATAATTCACTCACTAAAAGCCTTAGCAATGGCAATGTTGGCGAGAACAGCGGTAATAGGAACCACCAGAATGCCAGTTCCTAGCTTGGAGCACATCTCCACAAAGTTGGCGGTGTGGTTCCCTTGCGTGACACTGAATTTTGGCATTTCAAATGGGGGCAGACCAACCGGGATGCGATCTGCAAAGAAATGAAATATATTTTTTCAATTTACATTGTAAGCTACAATTTACAATCCACTCTGTTATTTACTTTACAATTTACAATCCACTCCGTTGTTTACTTTTACAAATTACAAAACACTCTGTTATTTACTCTTACAATTTACAATCCACTCCATTATTTATTTTTACAATTTACAAGCCACTTCAGTATTTACTTTTATAATTTACATTTCCCTCTGTAATTCTAAAATAGCTCAAGAAAGTATTTATTTATATATGCCCTTAGGGCTTTTACATAAAACAAATCTTAATTACAATTTTATTAGTGTAATTAAAATGTACATAATAAAAATAATAATAGTTTTAATCCCAGTTACAAATGGGATGTGCAAATGTAATGGATAACCAACACTTTTGCCACAGGTCTCCCAAAGTGATTCGCTACATTTGGTCACTTAGCAGGCACGCCTGGGTTCATGCGGTGAGGCTCGTCAGGGTCTTGATAGTGGATGCATTTGCCTACTGATTGCGTGGCAGGCTGGATCGTGGAGGCTGGTTGAGGGAGACCTTTTGCTCTCCAGCAGGACATCGTTTTGTACTGCAGTGGGAGGGATGGATTCATCTATCACTCCTGGACACGCTGGTCCCGACTCCTACCCACCCCTCATACCTTTTCCCTTCCACAAACTTCCTCTCCTTCCTTTCCTAAGACCCTCCAAAGAGCATCCCCAAAGATGACATAGACCCTAAGATTAGCTCCACACAGGAAAATAATTCCCTCAGGGCCTCCTTTGTGGAGTTAATCTTAAAAAAAGGTAGTTACATAAAATTATTGTCATGGTTGACAAATGAATTGGAATTCACCAGAGACAATAAAGCTCATCACTGATCACTGTTCGTAAGAAAGACCAGAGTAATTGTGCAGAAAAAGTCCTAATATGACCTTTTCTGCCTAATATGACATTTTCTACATTATATCATGTATTTTAATTCCTTATTCTTATAAAAGTTATTCCAACAAGATCTAAAGATTTGTTAACTATTTATGTGTATGTATATATTTGTACCTATGTACTGGCAATCCCTACCTACAATTATATACCTACTGGCAACTGTCTACTTTCAGGAATTCAAAATTTTATTCAAATATTGGAACGCAGAAACAAAAGCTACAGAATATTTTTTAGTCCTTCCTTTTCTTCTGCTGTTTGAGCTATATCGTTTAATTTGTCGTCAAATATCAAATGTATTAAATAATAACTGTAAATGTACGATAAATCAACTTACACAACATATTATAACGTTATAAAAATAATATTAGTCATTTACCTGACAAGAGGAAAGGTGCCGGGCCATCCATGTCCAAGTGATAAGCTATGACAGCTGTGATTAAGACAACAAGCGCATTACGGCCGGTTGATATGAACCATAATGTCTTTTTAAGCATCTCATTTTTCACTGGGATGTCTTTCAATTTCTGAAAATAAGTTATGAAATGACAATAATTAATTAATTATTATTTTTTATTTTAACTTTTTATGAGTAAAACCTCAAACTGTAATATTTAATTAAATGAAGACATTATGAGCGAAATTCAATCGAAAATCTGGAAACAGAAAAATCAGAAAAAGATATTTACACCTCTGGGACTCAAACCCAAGACCTCAGTTCGGGTTGAATCTTGCAATCATTCATAAAGATGGCACCCAATAAAAATATGCGTTAAGAAAAATGAAGATAATATGGGTGGTTCTTAGTCGAAGTATGGTACAGTTAAAAGTGACCGAATTGGATATCGACACCTTAGTTCAGTGGATAAGAGCGCCCAACCCGGAAAGTAGGGAGGTCCTGGGTTCGAGTCCTAGAGGTGTAAATATCTTTTTCTGATTTTTCTGTTTCCAGATTTTTGATTGAGTTTCGTTCATAATGTCTTCATTTAATTAAATTAATTAATTGATCAAATGTAAACATATTTATTTTCTCTAAATTTATTCAACTCAAGAGTTTCACTGCCTATAGCCAATTGGACATAATAATATGACTGCAATTATTTTAACCTGAAAAGACCAGACCCCTGCTTTTGCAGTGAAAGAATCGTGCCCATGCACGGTGAAAGGCACTGCAATTGCAGTGTCGACTTTATATATGTGTTCATTTTGTCTTTGCATATTACCAGACATTAATTAAAATGTCACTTTTTAAAAAATAAATATAATATTGTATTTTCTACATGTAGGCTTTTACAAAAATATCTTTTTGTTTCAATTGTCAGCCCCTACCGATTAAGCAAAGTTTTAATTCAGTATTTTGGTATTGTAAGTGTTTTGTTGGTATTGTAAGTGATTTTAATTCTGTTGGTATTGTATGTGCTTTACTGGGACCACTTATCCATATATGTTTAATTTTGTATGGCGACAACTCGAATGGCAAGCAGCTGACTTGAGAAATTCCAATGCCTTAAGGCCACTACAGTGACTACAGAAGACTAAAATTGTTTACTCATTACTTGTTAGTTCATCTATGGTTCTTAAGAAAACATTTTAGAATAGGCTTGACAAGGAAATAATGGCCGAGTCTTTTGAAGCGGTGGCTGCAGTTAATGCATAGGCTAGCCAGTCGTCTATAGACATTAATGCCTAGGCTAGCCAGTTGTCTATAGACAAAGTCTGTAGATCTTTATACCTGACCCCACCGGGATAAAGTCTGGGTGTCACTGCCTCGTAAAATCTGATCCTCTATCGATAGGATAAGGTTCTCCCACAGCCTTTGTAACCACATAATGCTCGGATGGTTTAAGGACCGCATAAGGGACAAACAAAGAAGCATTCCTTTTTATATATTAAGATTATATTCACAGTTGAGCATGGAACTGATGGAGGAAAGACAAATTCCTTAACAAAACTACTGATCAACTCTTACGTAGTCTCACGTCTCGATTACTATAAAATAAGCTTTCCAAAATATCCAAACTAACAAACTTCAATTAATGTTTAATGTAGCGGCACGGCACACAACTGGGGTCTCTAAATATTCGCGAACACCTATTATTACAGAACACCTTTGTAACCTTCACTGGCTCAAGTGCCCTGAAAGAATCCAGTGTAAATTGTGCTGAATGGTGTTTAAATCAATCAATGAAATGGCCCCGGATATGAAACCGGTTCAGGGCAGTCAACCATTAGTCAGCAACATCAACATCATTAGCTATAGACAGATAGAACCAAAACGCAAGCCAAATACTAAGTTAGGAGATCGTTTGGAGTAACTGGGCCGAAGGCCTGGAATAAACTCCCTCCGGAACCAAGATGCATAACAAGCCCAACAGAATTTAGGTCCAAACTAAAAACCTGCCTTATTGGGCTCTCATACCCTTAAATTAAATACATCTATCTTAATGTTTGGCCTATGATTTTTCGTAATCACATTTTTCTTATTAGATTAACATTATTCAAAGCCTTACACATCAATCTGTCTCGTACCGAGGGACGAATCCCATTTCGGAAGTTAAATATTCTAATCAAATCCTTGTACTATTGTACAGTTTAGTATAGTTTTGTAGCAGTGATCGAAGAACCGGTGGACGCAATATTTTAGCCTTAGCCTTAAGTTGTTATAATGGTTTATCTAGTCTGTAGATAAACCATTATAGCCTTGTGAAAGAAAGCTATCCGCTCATGGAGAAACTGAAAAAAAAAACAATTGGCAATCGCTATCCACAGGAAACGAACTTGTGAATTTCATTGGTGGTCCGCACACAAGTCGTGAGCCGCTACCATGGCAACCTGTCAACAAGGCAACTGAAATGCGATGGCCGCGATGACTAGCGTGCTAGCGCCGCGGCTGTCGCGTTTCAGTTGCCTTGTTGACAGGCTGCTATGGTAGCGGCTCACGACCTGTCAAGTTTTCGAAGAATCTGCGATATGTCAGATTAGAAAAATATCGATTTTGTTCAGGAGGTTGATTGCGATTCCGTCGCCAACTGTTTTTTTTTTCAGTTTCTGCATAAGCGGATGGCCTAAGGTTGTAGAAATCTAATATATAAAATTCTCGTGTCACGGTGTTAGTTATCATACTCCTCCAAAACGGCTAAACCGATTTTGATGAAATTTTGTGTGCTTTTCGGGTAGGTCTGAGAATCGGCCAACATCTATTTTTCATACCCCTAAAAGTTAAGGGTGGTCCACCCCGAATTTTTATTTTTATTTTTTTATGGTGAGGCATTAAAAAATACACAGCCCTAAATTTTCACCCTTCTACCATTAACCCAATGATATTAATTCAATCATTTTCAACCCCCGTCTAAACTAAAAAAAATATTTCCTAGAAATAATGTATATGGCAAAAAAACGTTTGCCGGGTCAGCTAGTATATTATAAATTTGTACAGCGTCGTTTTTCACAAAAAAAGGCACTATTCAAATCATCTAAATATTATTATATTTTTCATTTAATATGAATACCACACAAGAGTCTCGACTGCTCCCGTCTGGAGCCAGTGAGACTACGGCATTCCCGATTGGGGTATGTTGTGAGGCTGAAGGTAATGGGGAGGGGAAGGTGATGGGGAAGAGGAAGAAGTACCTGGCTATTCAGATCTGGTCACCAAACACGGCATCATTTCAAGCGGTCTCCAAGCGACGTTTCAATTCTGAATGGTGATCTCACACCAGGGCAATACTGAGAATACCTTCCACTCTGGAACTTGCCGCAAATATACTATACATTATTTTTAATGAATTGTTAGTTAAATATGCATGTTAAATAACACAAATTAATCAAATAAAATTTATTTGCCACGCCAGGATTCAATCCCACGACCTTCGGATTGTGAGTCAAGAGCCTTACCGTTAGACCACGCCGGCCGTCAATATTATTATTATTAAATAGTATGACGGATCATCATATTTTGAAAATCATTGACGTACCCTCAAAGACAGCAGGAAGACAATACAGCTGAAGCCCAGCACGGCGTCCGGCCAGCGGGCCATCTGGTGTTTGCGGTAGAGCTGAACGATGTTGTCCACAAAGTTCTCGGCCTTGAAGCCCATGCCCAGGATGCCCTTGATCTGCGACACGATGATCACGGTGGCCGTGGCCGATGTGAAACCGCTGGTCACTGGAATGGATATCAGCTCCACCAGAAACCCTGCAAATATTTATTAAAAGAGATTTTAATTTTATTTAATAAAGAGATTTAAAACGCTTCATGGAGAGCAAAATATGTTATTAAGTGTGTATATTTTTTGAATTGAAAACTTCTTTAGCACCTTTGTGATTTGAAACTCTATGAAACGAAAAATAGCGACATTAAAAAGAGACCAACACATATATCTTTAGCCTGTGAGAGAATGAGATGGTATAATCGGTCTCCTCTTTGTGCGGTGCTTCGTAGCCTCCCCACTCTTATCTACTTTAGTTTACTGAAGGTTTCATTTCTACCGAGGGTGAACTGCACTCTAATTATCGAACAACTTTCTATAACGTCATTATTTAGTAACTAGCCCATGAAAAATCACAATGAATTCTGGACAAATCAGTTCCAACTTTGAAAGTACTTACCAATTAAAATAATTTTCGGTTGAAAAATTACATATAGGTATTACAGATAGGTTCTTTATCGCTTGTTTGAATTCTTCAAACAAACAGTTTCATGTTTGAAAATGTTACAAATTTAAAGGGTAAATGTTTGTGTAACCGCCATACCTTTAGGTAATAGACGTATTATTGAAAAAAAAATCGTTTTAATTTCTATATGAAACAACTATTTACGCCAGGAGTTCAGGAGGGACGGTAAAAGATGCAAAAAAAACATTTTTATTCAAAATTCAAAATGTCACTATAAACCGATCCCTTTACCGCCATTTTGGATTTTTTTAGTATGGTTTGACATGTAGGGTTTATTTGTGACATGACATGATCCTTCTTGGTGACCGGACAACTCGGAATGAAAGCAACTCAGAACCATCTCAGATAAGTCATTTAGAGTGATAAAAAAATATGTATAAAAAATTGGTTAAATAGGTTACGTTAGGTTAGGGTTATCGGCTAATTTAAAATTATTTTTTTAAGGTGTTGAGTTGACTTTATTCTCAGTTGGTATGGAACCGATCTTCTTATAGGTACTATTGTTGCTACATTTGCCACCTCATTTTCTCTAATGGCGCTAAAAAACTTCGGGAAACAATCAAAATAATTTTTTTATCATCATCATCATCAGTATATTAATACGTGAAGCAAAAGCTTTGTACCCCTTTTTACGAAAATTGCGCGGACGGAGGAGTATGAAATTTTGCACACTTATTGTTTATATAGAGAAGGAGTGCAGAATGCTTTTTTTTTTAATTTTGCATAAAAAAATACATAAAAAAAAAACAATAGAATTGTGGTCGAATTTCGACCATTGGGCGAAGTCCGTATACATATATATAGTCCGTATATTAATACGTCAGTATATTAATACGTGAAGCAAAAGCTTTGTACCCCTTTTTACGAAAATTGCGCGGACGGGGGAGTATGAAATTTTGCACACTTATAGTTTATATAGAGAAGGAATGCAGAATGCTAATTTTTTTTTTTTTAATTTTGCATAAAAAATGCATTAAAAAAAACAATAAAATTGTGATCGAATTTCGACCATTGGGCGACCACTAGTAATAATAAATCGATCACGGAAATTTGAAATGCTGTAGGTAAAGGGCAAAATGTATGCCGAGTGTAAACATTTATGAATTTGAGAGAGAACGAAGAGAAAGTTTTTTTTTTTTCAAAAAAATCATATATGTCCTTTTTTTTCGCTGTTTGTTTTTAGGGTGTTATGCCGTGTTGCGCTACCTCCTTCTTTAGCCAACGTTTCGGACAGCGTTACAGTGTCCATCATCAGGGCAGATGTGACCTGTTTTTGTAGACCTAAATTACGAAATTTTATTATAAAATAACATTAAATAAATTTTCATACTTAATATTTTTTGTAAATTTCTAATAATATTATTTAACTTGTTTTTAATGTTTCAGAAAAAAAGCCTTCTTAAAATGCACGTCATAAAAGACCTAGATATTTCGACGACGCAGATCGAAAGAGAGAAAAAAAACGGAGAAAATGACATATTTAATTCATTTTTACAGCATTTAAAATTTCCGCTATCGAAATAATTTGCGTTTACTTAGTAGATACCAGTATTTTAGAATGAAATATTATTCCTTGGCTTGGTGTTTGCCTTGTAATGGAAACATTTTCTCGAGGGCCTTTTGGCTACAATTTACTTACTGGTAGGTAAGACACGACTTATACATACTAAAACTACGAAATCGAAGACAATACAATAGGCTTACCATTTTGAGATTTCTACCATATATAGGTACCTACCTACACATACAAAGTCATTGCAGTTAGGTAAATAATTACCTCTCTGTAATAAATATCACCTCAAGGGCGCCCAACTATGTGTTTTTGGTACTTTTTTATACCTATACATTTATTTAAAAAAAATTATTCTTAAATATTTTAAACAAAAGTTTGTACATGATTTTCGACCCCCAACCCTTATTACGTGCCTGCGTTATGGCACTGTGATAGTTTTTACCATATTTTTACACATTGTTTAAAGTTTGTTATTGTGTTGTTCTCACAATTAAGTAAATCGCAAAAATTTCAACATCATAGCATCATAACATTCAGCGGTAAATATTTACAAAATAGGGACACGGTGATTAAGTTTCCGAAAATGAAAATTAATACCTACAGTAGTTATTTTTTAACTATAAACGCGAAATGTGTGGGACCTCCAAGTTATAAATGACGACGCATGAATAAACCAATCCCTGATGACGGCAAATCGGATAAATTTACACTTTTAAAAGAAAAAATCAGAGGGGGCAATTCACACGCGGTAGAAGTGAAACCTTCAGAAAACTAAAGTAGATAAGAGTGGGGAGGCTACGAAGCACCGCACAAAGAGGAGGCCGGCTATACTAACTCATTCTCTCGCAGGCTATACCTATCTTATAGATGTATGTGTTTGTCTCTTTTTAGTGTGTTTTTTTTTCGATTTATCGAGTTTCAAACAACAACGGTGCTGAAGAAGTCTTTTCAATAGGCGTTTTCTTGGAAAAATAATTTAGGGCAATCTAGTGCAGCAGTCACCAGGAGAAAAAAACTGTGACAGGATTTTCGTCGTATATGAAGGTTGGTTAGATTTTTTCTTTTTAATTGACTTTGGAAGACGTTAAGTTTGGTAAGATCTGTTTGATTTTGTTATTCAAAGTTTGGAAACACAAAAAATTTCCAAACTTTCATGTTGGGAAATTTTTGATCCCGGTAAATTTTATTTTTTAGAAAAAATTTCTTATGAGAAAATCGGACAATTAGTAAATTTTTTTTAAAAGATATTCTTTTTTTTGATTTTACGTGAAGCTTGGGAATTTTACATTTTTAGAAATTTTTATTTTTCTGAAAAAATTTTTCTGGGAAAATGAATAATCGAAAAAAATCTCGGAAAATTAGTCGGGATTTTTTTAGCCTATATTAAACATTTTAACATCTAGACACTTATCTTTTTTTTTCATTTTGTTATTATAAGTTTGGAAACTATTCTTGTAGGCAAATTATTGATCCAGGAAAGTTTAATTTTTCCGAAAAACATTCTGGGAAAATCGGTTAACTGGTCGGGATTTTTTTTTAAAGACATTTTTTTTTTTTTATATTTATGATTGGAACTCCTCGAGAGTTATACATATATTTCTATAAAAATTCTTCTAGGAAAATCGATAATTGACCCCAAAATTATTGATCTTGGTAAATATAATTTTTCAGAAAAAAAAAATCTTTTGTGAAATTTTTTTAATGACATTTGTCTTTTTGTTATTACGTGAAGTTTGGACATTTTCAATGTTGGGAAAATGGATTTTTATGAAATATATTTTTGGAAGTATCTGTGGGCCCTGTGCAGTACGCCCGCTTGGGACAGGTTAACAATTCTGGCTTCGATGGAGCCCCGTACCTGAGCTGGTCATTCAGAGTTACACCAAGAATATCAATGGAAGACCTGTTCGGAAGATTGCTTCCAATAAAGGAGACTAGATTTTCTGTTGTACAAACATCTAAAAATGTATGCGAAACCAGCGAAGATCGTTCACTTTGTGGCAAAAGTGTGGTTGTAATTTCGTAACCAATGTTTTTGGTTTCGATGTTATTATTAGACGATTGATCTCACGCTTCATATCTGCCGACAGACATCACACTTCGGGCCGACGGACACCTCCTAGGCTGAGAATGTGGATAACCTACCCAGCTGCAAGATGCCCATGAGGATGACGACCAGTCCGGAGAGGAAGCCCAGCAGGATGACATAGTCGATGGGCAGGGCCTTACAGTACTGGAAGATGAGGATGGACATGAGGCTGGTGGGGCCGATGGAAACCTCCTTTACTGTGCCGAACAACGCGTACAGCATGGTACCTGGAAGGAACACATGGAAATAATAATTAATAAATTAGTTTATTCACGTATGATGCTCGGCGCACGAGAACGTAACAGTGAAGAAGGGGATTTTAAAATAATATTATAAGTTCTGTAAATTAAAAAGATTTAATAAATGTGGTTATAGCTCATTTTGTGATATTGGCGATGAAATTTCTGGGTAGTCAATAATATTATTTTGTATGATGGATTGAATTGGTAGGTACATTTTAAATTAGTACACGCTCGGAAGAAGAATAAAGACGAGGGAACGCAACAGTCATATAGGTAATGATTTTATTTGCAAATTCACTAGCACTGCTGTCTCATTCATACTCGGTTATCTCTTTTTCACGTTTAGAAATACGTTCCCTTTCAATAACTACCTATAAAACATTTTTCAAAAATCAACAAGGAGGGCAACCTGTGTTCAGCTTATTTTTTGTCAGACGATGTCAATATTAAATGGAGGAATCTCAGTTTTACATGACGAGTAAGGATTTGAAAGGGTTTAATAATAATTGTTACACGTCGATTTCAGACATTGTACAATTAATTGTACACAAGTATTCTAAGGACAGGTTTTATTTATTATTATAATATTACATAATTATCAGGGGCGGTTCTATACTTTCGTGAGCTAGAGTGCTAAGATTATAAAATACAACATTATTAATGTTTTTAAAAGTAAAAATGATTTTTTTGTATGAAGATTTTTCAGTATTGGGGGGCACAGCCATCCTAAAATAAAAATAAAATCATACAAACATTTTTGTAATTCGCCCAATTTAAGTTTTGGGATATCGGGGGATAGTAAAGTTTTGCCCCTTTGTATGTAAACCAGCAATTATTAAAATGTGTACAAAAAATTTGTTAGGTTTATTTGATTATTTATTTTTATATTTTATCCGAATAAAAACCATTTGAGAATGCCTACGTAATATTATGTCGTGTAACTTTCATTTAAAATTCACGGACGAATGCATTTCTACTAAGTAACTAACTGCCAAATTAACTAAGAAATTAATTTACTGCCAATCAGGATTCAAGAAATGAAAGAACACCGCCGAAATTGTGTATTTTAAAATTCAATTTGCTCCCCCTAATCTATGGCAATTTTTAACCAAATCGGTTTTGGGTTTAAAAAATTTAAGAGTGCAGGGACACATGTTAGATTTTTTCTTTTTAATTTTATTTTGGAAAACGTTAAGTTTGGTTAGACTGGTTAACTTTCAGATTTTGTTATTTGAAGTACGGTAATTTTTCATACTGGGAAATTTTGAATCCTCGAAAATTTTATTTTTCTTAAAAAATTTCGATAAACTTGCCTTACTCCGCCTTACGCTTAATACAGAATATTTCTTTTTTAAATAGCTAGATTTAGCTTTAGTATTACGAAAACTGAGAATTTATGTCGGGGGAGACGAAAAAAAATTATTTTATATTTTAATTTTGTTAATATTAATTCAGTTACCCGAAGTATATATATAGTAAATTCGGCCATGTTTAGCTAAGTGAAGCGGATTTATACAACTTTATTAAATATTAAGGTATTTAGACCAGAAAATGGGTCGGGAAATTGTATAACAGGTTTTGAAACCGAGAAATTCCAAGTTTTGTAAAATTTCTTTTTGACATTTTCACATCGGAGATGCCGTTTGAAAAATTCAACTTTTATTCTTGAAAATAACAGAGGCGCTACTTCCGTTTACCAGTCAATAATATCGGATGAAAACTATGAGACTTTTCAAACTTAGCACTCTAGCTCACTGAAATATCAGGGACCGCCACTGCTAAATATTATCTTAAATGCTAATTTTCACCTTGCATCTTGCAATGCTTAACAATGTCACAATGTCACAAGTGTATAAATAAATAAACAACCATTAAAAAACGCATTCCTTCCACGTGTTGTGTTTTGTCCTACTACAAGCAGTACCTACTACCTACTCAACTAAAACAAGTAAAAACGTTTCCAGGTAATAAATAGAATACAGCTAATGGTGGTAAAGAAATGCGTTCAAAATTCATACTATTTATTATATGAATTCAACCCATTTTATTCATCGGATAATCAGGGTTGTCAGGTGGCCGGACTTCAACGGGAATGTCCTGATTAAGGAACGACTGCATAATTATTAATGTACGTTAGTTTCCTCTTTCTAAGCAGAGTAAATTTTTTTACTACATTACTCAAAATCACAATTTAAAAAAATGTTCGTAAGTAAGAAATAACACTTCAAAACATTTATACCGGTGAGCCAGCGGCCGAGAATTCAAATTTAGTCGAACGATGATCTTGCGATTGTACCCTTGCAACGATACATGGCGATTCCGATGAGAAAGATTAATCATTCTCCAAACCAGGATTTTTACATAATAACTCAATATCGATTTTATTTCATTCTAAATTTGCTTCGATAAATACCCACAATTTCCTCTCTTATTCGAATGAGAATCGGACATTGTTCCGTTCCTTCTCGTTTGTTTAAAATTCATGTCCTTGACTCCCCAGATTGTACCTTCTGTGGTCTAGATGTGGGAACTTTAGATCACATATTTTTTGGTTGTCCCTCTCTAAAAAAATATCCTCTCTTTTATCAAGCGTTATCTAAAATTACGTCCCCTCCATTCAACGTCTCATCTCTCCTAAGTCTAAACTCGACTCCAATCTTCCATATAATTCTGAAATTTGCACATTTAAATAATATTAATATATAAATTTACTTCTTCATTTATATTTAAATTTACCTTTCCTTTTTTTACAATTTGAAATGATGGCCTAGAACACCCTTGATGGGTGAAAGCCAGAAATAATTGAAAAAAAAATACCCACATTAAAAAATGCTCAAACTCATGATGATAAAACAATTAAAATTGTGTACTTTATGTAATTATTGTTTGATCATAAGTATTTATAATTTTTCAATAATGTCTAAGCAAAATAAGAATGTATTTTTTTTTTAAATATATTAGTTTGTAAGACCGTAAATAAATAGACAAACTGAAATATTTTTGTCCCAAAACAAGGGCGCGGATTTTTTAAATGATTTTATTTGAACTAAAATTAAAATTTTAATTTATTTTACTGCATGATTATATGATTTGAAATGTAAATTGTATAAAACAATTTTTTTTTGAAAATTTAACAAATCTGCCAACGACCCACGGTGAAACCTTATTGTACTAAAAATAAACATATTTTCTCAAAATTTAAAAAAATACCTTCACTAGATAAAAGAACAGTCCTTAGAAATCAATTTATATTTTTTGTGGAAAAGAGTCAATACGTCTAAAAGTTGATTTAAAAATGACATATTTCCGGTTTTGTCTGGTTATTCCCTCTTAATTTTTTTTTTAGCTTGAACTTCTATTCTCAGGATTTGAAAAATGTTATAGTTCATCGTAATTTAAGGTAAAAATTATTTTGCTTCAGGTATTAATAAATAATCTTTAATCATTACAGATAGGTACCTCCTACTTCGGACGATTTAAAATTGATGGTTTTTGTAGTTTTCAGGATCTCAATAAAATAACTGCTTGGCGAAAAGAATAGCATCTTCTGAAAAATAAGGCCGAGAGACCAAAATATATTTTTTCGGTTAAATGCAAGGATTTTCATGAAATTATAAAATAAGAAGAGAATTACTTGGTGTTTTATGTTTTTTCTCCATAAAAACGTTTGATTTAAAAAAAAATTTCTTTACTAAAATTTATACTGATATGCATTAATTTGTCGGTTCTAGTACGTGGCAACCCTGCACCCTGATTCAATTTTCTGTTCTGTATTCCGTCTTACTTGGAAGACGAAATATTCCTGTTTCCTTATTGTGGGTTTGCAAGTAGCCAGACGATAAACATTGTAGAATAAATAATATTGTTGTAGATAGATCATCTATTGCAGTCTTTCTCAAAGTGGGCGACAACGCCCCCTTGTGGGCGCTGGAGACTTTCAGGGGGGCAGTAAAAGGCTCAAAGAAAATTAGGGAGCGCTAAGATATCGGCTGCAAGTTAAATGTTTCAGATTCATCCATCATATTAGATTAGTTTTAAATTCAAATCCTTCTTTTAATGTTAATAAAAATACTTCTAAATATGAGTTTTATTTAGGCCCCATTTATACATCATAACGGCTACGAGAGCACCTTATCCTATTGATGGCGGACCAGAGTTTGCGAGGCAATGAGAACCCAGGCTGTCTCTCAATGGGGTCTCGTACGAGATGGACATTTTTCAGGTTGGCCGATTGCCAAGGTGTCCAGTTTCAGTCAGCTTATCTTGTCAGTTCTTCTACCAGAGAGAAACTTGACAAACCTAAAGATCTCTGAATTTGAAGTAAAATTTCGGTTCTATGCCAACTGAGAATAAAGTTAACTCAACACCTCCTTGAAAAGTCATTAAAGCTATGAAAAAAATAATTTTAAATTAGCCGATAACCCTAACCTAACGAAACCTATTTAACCAATTTTTTTATACATATTTTTTATCACTCTAAATGACTTATCTGAGATGGTTCTGAGTTGGTTTCATTCCGAGTTGTCCGGTCACCAAAATTTCGGCCCTATTATAACTAGACGGGCTGGAATTTCAGTTGAATTTTAAGTACGGATTATTAGGTATTTACGTCCGTAAAGTTGCTTCCTGGTAGAGAGAGAAGTCTAGTGATACCATTAGGTACGTTAAAACTCATTGCAATGATTAAATAAATAATACGTGGTTACGGTCACTGGACAACTCAGAATCACGCAACTTCAACACCTCATTTGAAAAGTCATCAAAGGTGATGAAAAATAATATTAAGCAGCTAGATGGCTCTAAGTCTCGCGCGGGTATATAAAAATGGTTTAAGGGATATCTAAGAGGAAAAAAACCTTTTTTTAAGTTCCAACTGCAATTATTCATGTACTAAGAAGAGAAATCTAAAATTCACATGTTTACCCACAATAAAGAAAATCTTTTTCATGTCCTGACTGTAATTATTCTTTTTCTCGAAAAAAAAAACTAAAACGGCACTTGCTGACTCACAGTGGTGAAAAATCTTTTTCACGTCCCGACTGCGACTATTCATGCACTGCAAAACGGTATCTAAAAATTAACGTTTTTACCCCCAGTGGACAAAAACCTTTTTCACATCCCAACTGCAATTATTCATGTTGTGTAAAGGAACTTCTTAGAAATCATTTGCTGACTCACAGTTACGTAAAACCTTTTACATGTTTCCCTGCAACTATTCATGTTCTACAAATAGGCAACAAAAAAATCACATGTTTACCCTCAGCGGAAAAAAAACCTTTTACTTGTCCCGAAAGCAGTTATCCAAGTTCTCGAAAGAGAAATTTTAAAATCCACCGCGCGATTCACAGTGAAAAATACACCTTTTTCATGTTCTGAGTGTAACGATACATGTACTACGAAGAGAAATCTAAACAATCACACGTTTTCCCACAGTGGATAAAAACCTTTTTCGTGTCCCGGCTGCAACTATTCACGGTCTATAAAAGAACAACTAAAACATCACATATTTACCCACAGAGGAGAAAAATCTTGTTCATGTCCCGATTGCCACTATTTGTGTTATCACAAGGAACATATAAAATGACAGATTAACCCACAGTGGTCAAAAACCTTTTTCGTGTCCCAACTGCAACTATTTATGTTCTCAAAAGGGACTTTTAAGAATGCAATCGCCAGGGCCGGATTAAGACTACTTGATGCCCTAAGCAATCCACGCCTGTGGTGTCCCCTGTCCTACATTCTTTTAAAACATTATGTATTTAATACAACGAGATAGATCATTACGTACCTTAATATGACGAAAGAGATACGCGGAGTAGGTATTACATACAATAAAAACCAGGGCATTTTTTATTTATTTATTGAAATGCAACTTGCGACTTTTTTGGGCATAAAATTCGCGGAAAATAATATTTTTTATTTTAGCATATTAACCTACGAATATTTGTTGAATATTGATATGTTTAACATCAACGAAGCAGAATTTTGATGACAAGCTTTGTTGCTGCAAGGATATATCTATAATATTAATAAAGCGTCGAGCCTTTCCTGCAGCATCGTCGTTCTTTTTTTCATTTTTTTTATTATTTTCAAAGATAGTTCCGCTGTGCAGTTTGATAACATCAGGTATAAAAATATTCGCGGGGCTGTGTCCACATTAGGGAACGCTGATTCAATTTTATCATCGTGTATTATTTTGTACAATTGTGCGTGCGTTTGATGTGAACTGTTGAATTTCGGTTCCTAAATCGGTATTAAGGTCTTGTGAATTATTAAATTTCTACAATGCTGACTGTATTCTGAAGTTTGATCGGGACAAATAATTTTATCGACATTGCTAGCAAATTTTTTTTTTGGTGCTGTTTCTGCTGCCTCCCCAAGATGTGATGCCCTAAGCAATTGCTTAATTTGCTTATGGGCTAATCCGGCACTGGCAATCGCTGATTCACAGTGGAGAGAAACCTTTTTCATGTCCCGACTACAACTATTCATGTGCTACACAGGGATATCTAAAAAGTCACATACCTATTTACCCAAAGTGGCAAAAAACCTTTTTCAGTAAATTTTCAAGATTGACATAGCCTTAAGAATGTGCGTATCGATGGCAGTCAGCAATTGCAGTGAAGAGCGGAGTTTTTCCTGTCTAAGGAGAGTGAAAAATTATCTTCACTCAACCGTGACAGATAAGAGATTAAATTCGTTAGCAATACTTTACATTGATTCAAATTTATTGCTATATTTAAACTATGACGATGTTATTGACAACTTCGCAAGACAAAAATGTAAACGAAGAAATTTTTATTTTTTTTGATTAGTAGATACCAATTTTTAAATAAATAATTGATAACTTTCATTTATTATTTATCAAATATTAGGTTTTAAATTGTTTTATCCATTATCTCTACTAATATTGTAACTGCGAAAGTGTATGTGTGTAGGAATATGTTACTTCTTCATGCAAAAAAACTACTAAACCGATTGTGATGAAACTTGGTACGTAAAAAAAATAGCTGGAGACCCAGATTTACACATTTTGTACCGAAATTCCCATGCATAAGTAAGTACTAGTTAAAATTTATAATATATGGCCGCTAGATGAGGTGCTTGCCCAGGGCGCTCTCAACATTTAATTATCTCCATATCATAAGGCTGATTGAGTAGAGGTGAAATTGCAATTGATGTCGCATTGCATCGCTCCAAATCATAAGGCTGATTGAACAGAGGTGAAATTGCAATTGCAAAGAGCCGCATGCGGCTCTCGAGCCGCAAATTCCGACCCCTGAGTTAGGTTATGGACTATTTTTCAATTTTTTTTTCATAAATTTTAATGACTTCAAACGGGTGCTGAAATTGAATGATTTTGAGTTGTCATGGAACCGTGGTTACGGCAACATTTACGAAAGAGAGAAATGGGAATCCCAAATAGGGATTATGGATGGACATTGTTTATTATGCATTCGCAGCTCGAAAGTTATTTTCGTTTCCGTATTGTTCAATCGTGTGATTTTTACATTCATAAATGCCTCGTTTTTAAATATTCATTATGTTTGAAATGAATGTCTCTATTAAGCTTATCGCTGAATACACCGTATGCCTAAAGATAGATCCATTAGGTAATATTGTCGGTTATATTTTGATTGACGTAGGTACCTGCCTACCCGATTTAAGGCTCTAGTTCACTTGTGATGATTCCGATAACATTCCACAATTCGCACACTGCGACATGATACTCGTATTTGCATAACTTACCCATAAACGAGGAATACAAGCCATATTGCGCCGTCAGGTTGGCGAGAGATGCGTATGCTATACTCTGAGGGATTAGTGTAAGGCCCAAAGAGATCCCTGCAATTAGATCCGCCACTGCCGTGACTTTATTATACCTAGGAAGCCACTCTAGAATCGGCACTCTCCGGTATAAAATATTCCTAATTTTATCCCTTTTAGTCTTTTTCTCTGCGAAAATGTGTCTCCTTTTCTTGTAATTTTCCTCCAGCTCGAATAGATCGTTTGTCATGTTGATAAAGTTTTAGATAACACAATAAAACAAACACTAGAAATGCGACGGAAAATTCCTCTTCCACCTCGCTGTCTCAATTATTGTCCAAGTTCACTGGCCACTGGCTACATACTATTATTATATTAATCTGAAATCGATTAAAAAACACTCGCGTTTGATTTTACGGCGCGGTTTCGGCGGAAAATCGACATGGCGGACTCGTGGTTGCGCGGCAAATGACTACCCACTTATCTGTCTGAGGAAAATTTGAAGGAGTTTTCGTATTCCGCAATTATTATAATTGAGGCTGCTTCTTGATGTAAGGCGTTCACTCGCATTCTTATCTCGACACTTGACGTCACATTGTTGACCAGATTTAACCTGACAATGCAGCAACTAGGTATAATTACCTACTCGTACATACATGAGATCGTACAGCAGGTGAGAATAATAATTCAAATTTTCACACCACTTCAGAATTCAATTTGGTGATTTACTCTAGCGGTAAAGTTGCCGAATTCCGCCTCAAGCATGATACGCAAAAAAATCTTAGTTTCAATCGTATTTCTGCAAGACATACCTAACTATTTATGGAAGACACTATTTTTATCGCGCTGGTGAAAGACCAGATCTGAATAGCCAGGTACTTCCCCCTACCTTCACCTTTTCCATCTCCTTCCCCCTCACAGCATTCAGTTTCACAACATATCCCAATAAGATGCCATAGTTTTACTGGCTCCAGGTTGGGAGCAGTTGGGACTAGTGTGAGGTATTCACATTAAAAAATAAATATGTCGGGGGAAGTGGTAAAAGATTCATCGAAGTTTTATTTTTCTCAATCAAAGTTAAGTTTGAAGATTAGGGAAAACGCCTAAATTATTTAAATAACCTAAACTAAGAACCTAATAAATTATTTTATGCAAGTTTAACATCTCCTTCAACTAAATAGGTTGTTTCCAGTACGTTGAAAGCAAGTGTTATTAAAAAAAATGCGTATTTGAGGCGGAATTTGGCGACTTTTCCGAAGTCTGAAAAACGTTAACAAGTCTTTAATTTTGATCATAAAGTGAAGCAAATATTGCACCTTCGAGTCAATAAACTATTTGAATGAGCTTGAAAATTAATTTTGAAATTGCGTGTATTTTGTTAAAATTATTTTATGACGCTACACAGTCCACTGTGCAGAGCCAGGCTGTCCGAAGTACCTACCTACCATTGTATTCTGGATTGCAAAAGGAATAAAATAATTATACCTATTGCTAAATTCATTTCTAATCATAAAAAGTTCTTCGCAATATTATGATGGATCTTGCACAGGGCGATTATGAATCTTTCACTCCAAACTTTAACTGGTGTGACATGAAATATTACGTAGGTAGGTACTTATGTGTTTATATAAAGTACCTACTGGCGCAGACCCGCGAAAAATCACGGATATTATAATTCCAATTTTGAAAAAGGCAATTAAAATCATTTTCTGTTGACAGTGAGCGGATCGGATATTCGTAGTACAAGCCGGAAACTGAAATTTTTGAGTCAATTTTGTAGCACAACTTTTTTTGATCGAAAAAATCGAATCCGAAGTTGGAATTTTAAGTTAAATTTAAAAAAAAATTGGCCGCTGCGGGGTTATCAGTTGTTTATTGTATTTTAAAATGTGTCGAAACGTAGATCCGGGGCATCAAAAGCTTTTTAACCCTTTATTTGCCGAAAAAAGTTTGAAAAACAATAAAAAAATCGGAATGCTCGGATAGATTTTTTTTTTGGTTCTTTGTAATGCAGATTTACCTGTTTTCTGCCTGTACTATAAGATAGGTATTTCATCGCTTGTCTGAATTCTTCTCACAAACATTTCCAATTATGAAAATAACACTTAAATTCAAAGCCGATTGAAATTAAATTCATTGAACCAGATTACAGGCAGGACGAACAGACAACCGAAAATAGTATGTTTGATAATTAATTAAATTTCACGAAAGCTATTGACGAATGTCACTGCAGTTTCCCATCAAAACCTAGATGCTAATTGATGGCTTATTGTATGTATCCTAATAATAAATTATCTAAATGGATGCATTATGTTTTACATTATCTAAATCCTAAATCAATCATACTTCATGGCTTAACAAAACTTGGTTTTCCACATGGTTAATTTCAATGTCAGGGTGAAGTTATAATGTTCAAAGCTAGTTTTATTTTTTATTTAATGCTAAATTTAACCCAAACAAGCTAGGTTATTTACTGCCAAGGGCGGAATGAAGACTAAAAAGGCAGTCAGCAAACATAACCAAATTAGACCGCTTAGAAATATTTTAGATGCTTTAATTAGCGATTAGCCGAAATAATAAGCCCAGAAAATCATAAATTATCAGGCCTATAAAAACTGCTTAAAATGCAAAATCTCAGTCTTATGAACCCCTTTTCGGTATTGGTTTCATTGTATAATGTAAAAAAATTTAATTCTTTGATCGTAAAACATTTCAATATTAGTGTTTTTCAACATTTGTCATTGTCATTTCAACATTAGTGTTTTTGTTTTTTGAGAAGTTCAGGCATAGGCTGGTACTAAATGGGAATTTAAACCTTATCGCCATCTACATAAGGAGTGTTGTTGTTAGCGGCTTGATGCTGAATTTTACATGACGTGGTGCATCGCCTTGAAAAATGGTGGCACGGCCTTTTTACAAAATTGTTTTGGTCTTCTGTTTCTAGATAATTTGGCAAATTTTTAAAACCATAAACCTACAGGAAAATAGTAAACCTCAAAAAACTATTCTTTAATTTTGTAGAAGGGGTTCAAGCTTATGAATCCTAATCATAATTTATGATGGAGATAATATGAGCCTTTAACCACTCAGGTATTTTGCCATTGAGCAAGTTTTTTTTCTTAAACAAAATGTCAGATTTATAAAAACTTTTTGTTATTTCCGCTTCGCAATTAAAGCTCTATAAATGAAATATTTCTGAATGTAACCGATTACTAAAAACTGTTTTTGAAAGGTTATAAAATAAGTTTTCGAATTGCATTATTTCAAATAAATATTAACATTTTTTAATGTTAAAATTTAGAATGCAAACATAAAAAAAATGTAAAAATGACTCACATGATGTTTTTATGTGAAAACGATACTAAAATTACGGATTATGTAAGGGTCGGAGTGGTTAAAAGTTAAAAATATTTAGAATATTTCAAAATATCGCTATTGTTATTTTGAATTGTGGAATGAAAATATATTTAGCATTCGGAGAGGTCCAATATACAGGTTTTAATATTTCTAATCTTCAAAATGTATCGTTTTGACCCCCTCTGAGTTTGGGGTCCTATAATTTCCAAATACTCAATGCGTACCATTTTTACAGCTGAAAGCTGACATATTATGCCTTAATGAACCTATTACTATCAGGATCTTTCATGTGGAGTTTATGTAAATATATATTATTTTGTATATATTGGTCCCTGGCATGTAAAAATCTCAAGGGCGCTGTATTAGGTATTGTCAGTGCCTTGGCTTCTTGGCAAGTCGGCACCTGGACTGGACCACTCTAACTGCACCTGCACAGGGCTTTACAAGGCAAACCATTTCCGTATATTACCAATAGTAAATAATAGTAAATTTTAGATAGGGGGCGTGAAAAATAACAAATAATGTAACTGTAAAAATTTTATTAACAAATAAATAACTACGTACATGTTTCGTAAAAAATTATAAGTGCTAACAATGTCTATGTTACAATACATCATTTCATTGGAAGGCAGGATTTATACGGTACAACATACCATAATATTACATAATTAATGCGGGTATATCAGAATCAAATAAAAACACTTTTTAATCATGTGTTGTCTTTTTATTACTTCTTGTCAATATGTAATCTTAAAAATCACAAAAATATTTCATGATAATTTGTTGTGAGGCACTTAATAATAATAATTATTAAATTACACATTTAGAAATTAATTACTTGATCTTATTTGCATACAGATGATTGTGTCCTATGTGGTGTAAAATGTATTGCAACTACATTTTAAAGTTAATTACTAAATGCAATGAAAGTTATGATAATGATGCTAAAAATGACTAAAATGAAAACACAGGTATTTGTGAAAAAATGTTAAAAAAACTTATAAACTAAGAAATTTTCATTAATATCAGTAAAACGTAATTTCAAAAAATTTCATTTAAAAATAAAATGTTTTGGTGCAAGTTCTTTCCAGCCAGAACGGGTTAAAATATCATAAAATTACACAACTATTTGTATTGTTCTATTTGCTTTCACCCACAAAATTGTTCAAATAAATTTAATTTCGAGGGGCTAAAGAATATTAAGTTTTATGTTTAATAGGAAATACACGCTTGTACGTAACTGCAGCCATGATAAAGTTTTTAACACCACAAGTAAATATGTAAACAGATTAATTTTATTACAATCATAATACGACTTCAGCATTGTGTAACTATAGAAGATGGTAGCCAACGATAAAAGAGGGAAAATTAAAAATTAGCATGTAAAAAATGTTTTTTGTTATTTGAAGTTGAGTTCAAAATAATACGCCAATAAAACCAAAGTTTATTGTTCACTTATAAAAATGATAGCACATTTTATGGGCAATTAAAAATTTACCAAATAAATAACATAAATAAAAGGTACATAATATTTTCATATGAAAAACGATTAATATAAAAAATTTCACAATAACATTACATATAGAATATAACTTATTAACCCTTAACAAGGCAAGATGAGTGATGCTAATACATCAATAATCATTATCAAGTGTAGATTGAAGCATTGCTTTGAAAGAGATTCCAAAAAAAATGGTAAACCTTTGGTTTAAAAATATTAAAAATGAGCTCGGAACTCTTTGAAATCAGTTACAATTTTTAATATGTGAAAGAAGTAATTGCATTTTTATGATGCATTTGTACCTCGTGCAAGGCGTGTTGTTGTGTTACCTACAGTTTTAAGTATAACACGACAGTGCATAGATTTTAAGAACACTTATGTCATTACTGTACTTAAATTTATCATTACATACCATCATAATTTGTACTTGTGTTCATAAAAATATTGATTGGACGCTTCATAAATGTGGCTAAACAACTTCTAACATTAAACTTGCTTAATATTTCGTAATCTAGATTTGTGAGCATTGATTTCACGAGATAATCTATCATTGAGACCCATTGAGTTTACAACATAGGGTAGAAATGCATAACGCAATCTAATTCAAATAATAATGTCAATCCTTTAGTTGGTAAAATTTCCATACTCTGCTTCGTAATATGCACACATTATTTAACTTAATTAGCACAACTTTGTTTTAACTTAATTAGCACAACAAACAACCATCTACACCAGGGAGATGGAAAAAGATGCATTTAAAGTTTCAATCAGAGTTTGATATGATATTTCTTGTGTTTCGACCAGTCTTCACATTTAATAATGTTGGATAATTAATTCAATCTAAATTCACCAATCCAAACACACCAATTATTTGAATCTTCGCACCAGCTGATTTCATTTTTGTAATTTGTAACTCAATTTGTAACTTGCTTGTTTTTGTAAACTGATAATTTTGCAAATTGTACTGTCTTACTGGATATGTTTATTTTAATAAATAAAAATGAATGTTTCTTTGTTTTCGCTTATGCGATCCTAAACCATTCATTCGATTGTGATGAAACTTTGGTGATTTGATGTGCGCATGCCCGCGATGGTTTCTATGTACAATAGTGAGCTCTGGCATTATGAAATTATTTCCTGTACTGTTCATCAAAATGCGATGAAATCTTGGCGAGTTGTTGGGCGCACGCCCGCAAAGATTTCTATATATACTGGTGAGCTCTAGAGTTATGAAATCCGCATAAAAATTATTTTGCAATAGGTGGCGCGTGCATTGAAAAATGAGTATATTACATATAGTTTAGCGAAAGGATGGGAAGAAGAAGAACTCGGCAGGGGAATAGGATGGTGGAGGGGGGGGGGGGGGGGAGGGGAGGGAACGGGGGCGGGAACCAGGATGCATGGGAAAGAGCATGCAGGGAGAAACAACAAGAGAAATGATTTTTTTGGTTGTGCTTATTGTCGGAAATGGCGGCACATGAGAGGTTAAATAATCCAAACCAAGAACCTAATCATCCATTTTGTGCATTTTCTATCTCCCCTGACGTAAATAGTTGTTTCTTGTAGTAAATAAATTGAACCAAAGTGTTGTATCAATAATTTGGGTGTATTTAGAAGTAAGCAGAGTGGGTAAATTGAACCAGGTAAAAAGAATCAATCTGCCTTGTCAGAGTGTAAAGGTCCTAGTGTAGGTGTAATCTACCGCAGCTTCCTGGAGATGGCGTCCACCATCTCGTCGACGCGGGGACTGGTGCCCTTGAAGGTGGCTGGGCTGGGCCCGATCATCTGAATGAGCTGCGGCACATCCTGCCCCGAGATCTGGCAGAACTTGCTCAGCGCCTTGAGACAGCGGTACAGGTGCTCCTCGCCCGGCACTGTGGACAGGTGCTGCAAGATGGCCATGGCTAGCTCCACCGCAATGTCGTCAAACACCTGCAGACAATACAACACACGTTAATAAACATGTTCACTATTTTTTTGAGGGGGAATAACTGATTGATCTAGATTTTATCAAATTTTTTTCTCTTGTTTGAATTCTTTAGTCTTGGGCATAGACATATGAATATTAGTAGACCTGCCCTAAGTGATAAAAGCGTATTATTTCCCTCTCCCCATACCGGTTCCATTTGCAGCCGGCTGGACTCGCGAATGGCCTCGAGCAAATCTAGGAAATGTGACATCATCATTCTTGTGCGAACCGGCATCGAGCTCTCATAGGTACATTTTACGAAATAACACGGCAAAAATGGTGGCTTGTGCTATGAAAACGTGTAAAATTAGAAGTGAAAAAGAGAATAAACCCAATTGTCGTATTACATTCCCTAGGTAAGCATTATTTTACTGTATTTTAAGCTTATTCAGATCATATAATATGATCAGTTTTAGTAACACATCTATCACCATAACGAATGTAGGCGTTTCTCAAGTGTGCTCGTCGCTGTTTACTGGGGTAAGTAAATTACGAAACATTTGTAAAAGTGTCTAACTAAATACGGCAACAAAATATTCGACTCTGAAAACAGGTGAACTTTACTTTGCCGCATTTGGACTTCGCAAATTTGTTCATATCGTGGCGAGCAACTCACGCTCCTATGTAAAAAAGTCCATTCATTCAAAAGCAGATTTTACTTTTAAGAACTAAATGATGATATTATAATGCGAGATGCCTATATGCTGTCAGATTGATTTATTGAAGAATCACATATCATCACAGTCATCTTGCCCCTCTGCGTCCTGCTATAGTTGGTTTGTACCCCTCTCCTATCTGTTCCCGTCTACTAATATTCATATGTATATGTCTTGCGCAAACACTGTTGAATTGATTGCAAAGTATAAATAATACGTTAACATTTTGTTTCGTTTTACAGTATATTAAATATAAATAGAGTGAGAATTAAATTGAAAGAATTATTAATAATGAACAGCAAAGCAACATGGATCACAAAGACAAAAGTAATAAATGTAAAATTTATGCATGTAAAGCATGAAAATTTGTTACACATACATATTTATTTTCATCCCGATGAAACAAGCTGATGATGAAGTAAGTACTTTCCATGATGTAGCATTCAACCCTCGGAATACCAAGCTAAAGAGCCGAGCGGTGCCGTATACCGGCTGACACTATTTTTGTAATAACCTATTTGTCTTTTGCAAAATTATGTTTTTGTAAATTGTACCGTCTTACAAGATAATGTGTCTATATATTTAAAAAAATTGTATATATCTATATTATGTAGTTTCTCCACGTTAGCTACTTATATTCGAAAAAAAAAAATTTCTCTCTATAAAGGTTATTAAAAAAATAATAGCATGAAGAAATGCGAAAATATTCTTGACTTTTATTATGTTTTCCAGCCAAATGAGGCTTTCCTCAATAAATACAGATCTATGACTTTACATAGGAATTTGCGACATACCTTTTCACAGATAAAATAAATATGTTTGCTGTGACGAAATGACAAGCTCGAATAAAATTAAGATATATTACTTCCTTACCAAGCGAATAAAATATATTTTAGTATGCTAGGAGCACATTTTAAGGTACAAAATACTCAGCATTCAAGAAGTTAAGTAGGAACTTGGGTCATTCAGAATATCAGGTCTAATTTTCTACACAATATTATTGTCCCTAGTTAAATAAGTTGCCAACCATTTGGCAGACTAAAGTGACCACTGTAATCCATAAAACAAAAAAGCTATAAAATCAGTGAAACAAAGGAAAGAATGATATTAAATTATTGATAGAAATGTATATCCTTTTGGCCACTTTCCAGGAGAGATAAAAAAACCAATTACAATTTCAGGCATTCTGAGTGTATTAAAGATTTTATTATTGTGGTACAACCATTCCTAGTGTTGAAAAAAATGTGACCTTATTTCTACAGATACAGGATTATTACCACATTAAAATGGCATGTGATGACTTGGCAGTGATTTAACATGCATGATGAATATCGAATGTCAAATCTAATTTCTTATGACAAAAATACTTAAACACGACAATGAAATTTGGGATATTATGTAATTATTGACCGAGTGTAGCGAAGTCCTCTTATAACTCGACCATTTCGCCTGTCTGTAAATTTGTTAATACGTTCCGTTCTCGTTTAACTGCCCTACCTTTGGGTTATTTTTCAAAAAGTAGGTAAAAAAAACATCGGGTTTTTTAAACCCACCACTTGCGTACAGAGTACCGCTGACTAGCAGAGTTACTTGTACAGGAGAGATGAAAATCCCCGTCCCATGTCCCTTAGCTTCGCGATAGCGCAGGAGCAAACTTGATGTATACGAACGTATCACAGACGTTTTGTGGGTACTCGACCACGCCGGCCGTTCATTCCTTATTTGCAATAAAAACATGTTACATAATATTATATGGTATATAATTAAGTAGGTAGGTGTGTACCTACAAATCTGATGATTTCGGAGGAAATTAAGTTAAAATTATAAACAATACTTTTTTGGATGCGAGGTCTACTGTTAACAAAACTCCTAGTTATTATTATTTTCTACTAATAAAAATATTTTTTCAATAAGGCTTAAAGAATTAGTACAAAAGATATTTTTAAACTTTTATTGAGAAGTTGGGTGGACTTTACTATTTTTAATATTATACTCCTGAAATGATAATGACAAATTGTTGATAACCTTCCTTTACACCTTGCTGAATTAAAAAAGAAAATCCCTGATGATAGTGATTATTGTTATCTCCGTGAAGTGATTTATTGGAGTCTGTAGCCATATCTAGCCTAGTATTTGCTAGGCTCAGCGTATTGTCAATAGCAACCAACTACCTGCTCTGCTTACAGCCTTACCTGTGGTCTGATGACACTCAACTTTCATAATCTCTAAATGGTTTGAGCAACAAATGACTTTCTTCCCTACAGTGTGTACCTACTCTACTAGCTTTATCAACTAACTCAACTAACCAATAATAATAATTAATGTGATAATTATTCTGAAGTTAAAATAGGGAGAGCCTTTTTAGTAACTATGAATTACTCATAACAAGAAAGAGAAAGAAGCAACAATAGTGATGAAAAATAAATTTTTTCAACATGAAGGATAAGTTTTCTGACATGGTGAATTATTATATATTTGAGATGTAAAACCATTTTTAACACTTCCTTTCCGAAGGGGGGTAATACACTTACCCCAAATTATCCTCTTACTATGTTACTGTTACTGTCACTATCGCTCTTGGCTGATAATAATACCTAAATAAAATCATCAAAATCGAGATTTTGTGTTCCCCAATTTTACTCCTCCAAAACTGAACTGATTTTTAAGATTTTTTTGCTAACTGTATTAGAAGAAAATACTGTCTGAAAAAAAATACATTTTCTAGTTTGTATACTGAATGTCTGTTGATGACGTTCAAAGCAGATAATTTTAACATTTTTTGGAGAGTCCTAACTCCTTGAAGTAACTTATCAAAAAAAATCAAAACGTCCGACATATTACTCTAGTCGATATATACATTATATTCAAAAATATTTGCAAAATCCAGAAAGGAAATTGGGGTATATGTGGACAAAACTCATCCTCATAAGGACATATCTGACCATAAGGACAAATCGTTTACAATGTACCTGTGTATACATTGTAAAAGTACTTTACAATGTATACACAGGTACATTGGATATGTAATTCGTTCAACGTTGGAAAAAGATATGATTATTCTTCTCAGTTTGTCTCAAATATTTATATTTGATCACATGGATAAAATCCTAAAAATTGTCAAGAGAATAATTACAAATTAGTGGAATTTTTTCATTGACAATTTATTGAAAGTTACAATAATAATTTTAAACAATAAATATTGTATCCGGCATAAAAAAATTGAAGTAACAATTTTCTTGCTAATTCCCTACATAAAAAGAATGCATTTTCTAAATATCAAACTAATTCAAAATTATTACTGTCTTACTTATAATCGGAAAATAAGATAATACCACGATAATAATAATAATAATTGGACAATTTGTAGAGCGCCGTTTTTGTGAAAAATCACCTCAAGGGCGATAATTGGTGAAATTCTTACTCGTAATGGTCCAACAGTCACGCGCATTGCCTAATCTGCCTGTAATACTGCGGTATTAGCAGCTGTCAGAATTTAACCCACCCGAACACCAGGTATACCGGTATTGCGGCCATATTAACTTCCGAAATGGTGAACTTTTTTGACAATCTTGATGTTTTGTCTGGACCTTTAGCAAATCTTGACCGAATTCGTGCATCACGGACACCGAAAAGGTACAAAAAGCAGTATGACCCATTTGCGGCACTAACGGAAGTAGATTTTAGGTCTAAAAATAGGTTTACCAGAGTAAATATGAGACGTTTGATTGATTTGGTACGGCCCTATTTGGATGTAAACAACAAACGGGGTGGGAAAATATCTACCAATTTTCAAGTTTTTCGTGCCATACGATACTGGGGCACAAAAACAAGGTAGGATAGTGTTTATAATTGCATTCCTGTGAAGCTAATCAGCAAAATTGATAAGCAAACAGGCCAAACAGGATAACCAAACATAAATCAACCAATCTCGTTGAATAATATTTTGACATATGAATAAACATGAAGTTGGCAACAAGCCGCCAAATGCCAAATAAAAAAATTATAACCCATAAACCAGCGGTCGGGCTATATTGGGAAAATATTGAAGATTTTTAACCTGAGCAGTACAGGCCCCCTCCACTTTATAACTAATACTATGCTATGGCATCGTATTAGGGAATCATTATAAGTAAGACGTTAATGTATAATGTCAAAATGTTTTGGTAAGTTTTTTGTTCATATTTTCATGTTTGACTACAAAAATAAGAAAAATAAAGCACATTTAAAATACCTTGGAAGCATTTCAAAATTTCATGATAAATTTCAGTCATTGGGACTTGTAGGTAAAAATATTTAAAAGCCTGAAGGGTTAAATAACATCGATTAAATTCTGATAAAATTACTCCCCCTCCCTCCCCCCCCCACATTGCCACCAATACTTAAAAAAAATTGTGGTCGTAAAATGTTCATTTTACTTGAATACAATAATATAATATTTGAAACACGCTCACTTTCGTACTACAGTACATATCTATTTTACTGTTTTGGTGAAGATGGGCGAATTCCGGTTAAAACGATAGGTAATGACTAATATCTGGGTATTACTGGAAAGAACAAAGGGAATATTAATAAACAAGGTTGCTTTGCAATTTTATGGGGGATGGTAATGACCCCCTTTCGAATCTTTGCAATTTTTATCTTCAGGTGCATGTAGGTTAGTCTAGCCTCTAAATGCAGAATTTATTCAAACGACAATACATATGTAATTTCCGGAATTACTTAAAGGGCTGAGATATAAAATTTTGTTGCTTTTCCAGGACTATTAAAAGCAGTATTCCAAGTTTTTTCAATATCAAAATCCCTATTTTTCTCACATTATGAGTGCTGCCATTACAACAAAAATAAACATATCTTTTTATTTTATCAGAGAAAGCATTGCTGGCAAAGGCACGCAAAGGGAGGTCAACGGGTTAAAAGCACGACACATGTAAAACAAAGCATGAAAAATGTTTTTTTAAACATTAAAATGATTTGGATGAAATTAATGAATTATTTTAGGTAGAAAGCGAAGAATGTTTAATGAATTTGAAGGGTTTCTCTATGGAATCATTAATAATTTTATATATTTAGAATGCATTCAAATTTTGCTAGCATGGTGAAAACACGGACATTTTTAATAATAATTATTGTTTAAGGACAACATTGTCTAGCAAGCTATTATTTCCCTAAACTGGCAGCACCATAATGGCGAGCGGAAAGGTACCTTGGAGAGGCAGCCTGGTGGCAACATTCTCCTCAACCCTTTAGCATGGTGGAATTTCTGGAAAAACACAGAGGGCAAGGCGCTGCAGAATATCTCGCTCATATTAACTACATAACTAATTTAACATCTTTTTTCCAAATAATCACAGCTTTACTGCTAAAATCTATTATAACCATCGAGTTCATTATATATGAATATGTACAATTGTTGACTAAACTCCTCGGTTCTCTTCAGAACCAAAGTACATTTGAAGATGAGGGTTTAAATTTGAAAGCATGCTTGAGAAAGAAGAGCCCTCTAATACACCCCACCTTTCAAACTCATTCGCAAAACTTCAGGGGAAACAATCATTCAAGATAATCTAAGGTTGGTCCGTTAAAACTTTCTGATTCCATTTTGAATTCTGTGACATTTTAACGGTCCCTTTAAATGTAGATTCTTAGTCCATTTTAGGTTATGACACGCTTAACAACATGACCCTTGATCTCAATTTGATCAAAATTAGATCACAGGGACGGATCGAATGTAAAAAATCAAATTTCGTTTGATCGTTGATTTGATATCATTAAAAAATGTGGTGAAGTTTGAAAGTTTACCTTAGATATTTATAAAAATTTACCCCCTGAAAATTCGCTAAAATGGTGTCTGGAACTCAAAGTACAAGATGGACACCGATGAATCTACAACATTCCAACCCAAAAAACATTTTTTTTTCAATCTGAGCATTTTGATTTTTTTTTAAACTACTTTACCTTTTTTACGACAAATAAAGGGTTTAAAAACTTTTGGAACTGGTTCTACGTTTTATCGCATTGTATTTTAAAAGACAATAAACTTCAGACTCATTTTTTCAATTTGGGAGGGGGGAATGGACACCCGACACCTCTGCCAAAGGTCATCCCAGGTTTGCTACGTTTGGTAATTTAGCAGGGGTGACTGGGTCCACGGGGTGATGTTTGCCTAGGTCTTGGCGGCAGATGGGTCTGCCCATGGCGGGCCGGATCGGAGAAACCCTTTGACCTCTCCAGCCGGACTCTCTCGAGCTAACGCCTTGCATCACAGTGGGAGGGAAGGATTCATACTTTCGTCGTTCCCCCAGATTCATACCCACCCCTCAGAACTTCTTTTTCCCTCCCAGAGCTTCTTTTCCTTTCTTTCCCTAAAAATACCCTCTACACAGCATCCTCAAAGATGAACTGAGAGAAATTATTTTCCTCAGAGCCTCCTGTGAGGAGCTAATGTAAAAAACCACAAAATCAACTCCAAACGAGACATAGATTCACCAGTTTTCCACTTGTACCATAAAACCATGGGTTATCAGACACCGTGTATAAGCGTGAAAGTATTCAAATTATTGTTTACGATGAAAAAATGCGACTACAAACACTGTGTAGTTATATTTGATCATTCATGAATTGGTACAAGAATTATATTTATTATCTGCCAAAAAGCAGAGCGATTAAAACAAGCTGTAATTGTGTAGATTGTTGTTTGATACAGACCACGGTTTTTACCTCCTTGCAGGCGAGGTTGTGCACGATGGCACTGCCCACGTCCCGCAGCTGCGGATCCTCGCTGAGCAGCGAGTGCACCGCCACCTTGGTGGTCACGCGGATGTTGGAGATCTGCTGGCCCGCATGGTGCCACTCGCTGATATACATCAGCCACTCGGAGGAAGAGAGGTGTTCAAACATGTTGCATACCTGGAGGACAGCAAAACATATACATCGTCAAAAGGTGGTCAAACATCACATATGTTAGCGCTAACAGAGGGTAAAGAACATAGAAAACAACACATCACATTCGTGAGTCATAAGAAAATTGGTGAGCCGACAGTTGATCCGCCGAAATTGGCCCCCGAAATGATATTTACTACAAAATTATTATTTTTTATGCATTATTACCAATATCAAGGGTGGAAATCGACCTCAAAAATACCCTTAATAATAAGTTGGTATGAATATCATACAGTGTCGATTTTTTGTACTTATGCACTGATGTACACAGTATATAGACAAGCAGATTTTTACTTGATGCATTTGAACGAAATATGTTTTATACTTTAGTTACTCGGCGGTACATTCTCTCTGTACATACCTTCAGGGTCACTTAGTTATATTTTGCGTAATTAGGTACACCATATTTTTCCTAAACTGACTGCATAACGTATATAAGTATGCCGTGGGGCTGACTGTCGGCGGATCAACTGTCATGGAACCATGAACATTTATACTAAGGACGGGTTGTTCCACAGAATTTGAACTATATTTCAAAGTTAAAATTCAACATCTGTGAAAGTTCTGTTCAATTTCTTTTATTATCCATGCGCTGTGAAGCAACCGGCCCATTATGAAATAAAAATAACTTTTGCAGAACTTGAATCTTGACTTTAGTTCGGAAGCGGCAGAGCTAGAGGCTGGAGATTGCTGACTTTCACCAAGAACCAAATTGAACATGGCGGCATCAACAGAACACGTAACCGAATTACTTATTATATTTCCATTTCTTTTATTTATTTATTTATTTATTTGAACAAAAATACATACACATTATAAGAAAACTTTGACTGTCCAACTAAGAGATTTCCCGTTTTAGGACAGTCGAATTGCCTGGTTTAGTTCACATTAGGTAGTTACGTTGTTTTTTGTAGAACTTAAATACTAGTAAATGAATGAGGGCATAAGTGCTGATTACATTTGTATTTGTTAAATCTACAGTCAAGTGCAAGATTAAAAAGCAATAAAACAATTAAATTTAATATTAATAGTAAAAAGCTACTGAGAAGAGTTACCAAGTACAAAAAAATTTGAATGATAATATATTAAAGCTACAAAGAAAAAAAAATATGAACTCATTGGTTTGTGAAACAGAAAAATAAAAACTAAATCTTTCTTCGATGTATTCCTATCCGAAAGTTCGAATGTGTTTTTAAGAAAATATATAATAGGTTTGAGTAAAGACAACCTCTCTTTTTTAATTTAACAATTTCGTATCTATCCTATGTTTTCTAAAAAAAAAATGTTTTTAAATATTATAATAATTTGATGAAATGGTTGTTGAGTTAAAAGTCTGTAAATATTAACAAAAAGGGATATAAGTTATCAGGGGCATAGAAAAAAAAAATTATATCATTTTTAGAAATTAATAAAAAGTAACTTTCTGATTCCTCTAATGTACAAAAATAGCCTCTGTGTTACAATTCTTCTATCTTAGTTTTACCGTCTTAACTTCAATTAATATACTTGGTTATGATGTTTAAATATCCTGGCGCTAACCTTTTTAATAATTACCTAATATTTAAAATCGATCTGAGATATATGACATTTCAGATTTGTAGATAAATTAATTAACAAAGTCATCTTCAAGTTTCGTTCACACCCTAATGACTAGAATAAATAATAGAGTCTGTATTTCAATCCCACAATTAGTATCAACGAACTGATGATTATGTTAATTTGATTACAATTAATTAATAAACTTTATATTATATTTTCTAACTTCTTTCATTTAATTATTTTGAAGATTTGACTATTTTTTTTTTATTTAATGACAATATCAAGTAAAGTAAAAAATACAATATAAGGTAAATTTAAAAATATATAGAGTGAAGTAGTTTGTTCTCAGTCCTCCTCACTAGGTTTTCCTGTTCACTATTCATGTTACTTTTCAATACACATTCTATTTTTAGGTAAAAACATCTTCATTGCCGCCCAATCGTGGTATCCAATCTAACAGTATTAATAGGGTAGCGTCTGCGTGGTTAAGTTTAAGAACCCAGCTACCCACCGCACCATATAAACATCTGTGTACGTGAAATTTCAGACAAAGTTACTGTTGTAATTCGGTTTCGAATTCAAGAATTCGTCAAAGGACGGCGTTACTTCCGTTAGCAGGTCGCATGAGAACGTGCCCCCCCCCCCCCCAGGAATAAGTACTACGATTTTGTGAATTTGTAGTATCTCTCCGAATATGGAAAGATTGACGGTAATGCTTAGTTGTATCATGTGACTACATATTAAATATGACGTCATTACCTGTCCCGGTTACTTTGTCCTAGTGACTAGCTATCACTGGATGACAGTGGATCCGAGGAATGGGCTAGTTTTGGAACAAGGTTCCTATTGGATTTATATAATGGTCATCAACACTAACTGGGCAAAGCCAAATTAAAAGCCGCCCACAGGGTCTAGCAGCAAAAACCTGCAGAGCGGGTTTTTAACTGCTAGTTTTAAACTATTACATTGATGAACTTTTCAAATTCTGTGAAACGACTCGCCCAAATACATTTCTGTTGAATTCTCAACCGCTTTCCATCAGTTATTACTAATGCACGGAAAATGTTGGTATCACTTAGTGTAATTCCCAGTCACCGGTACACTTAACCTTAATCCAACTATTTTCATGGATTAGTTAACCTTCTGCTAAGTATTGGTGAAATCAGTTATAAGGTTATCATTGTAATAATGCAATTCATTTTCAGACTTCATATGTGAGGAAAAAGCGAGGTGAGGGGGTGACTTACAAAGAGCCCCAGTGCGCGCTGCTCCTCGATCTGTAGGCGGTCGATGGAGTGAGCGTAGTTCATGAGCACGTGTTCGCGCCTGTCCTGGTGCAGCAGCAGCACCACGTCGTCCTTCAGCGCGGCGCAGGCCAGCGCGTTCAGCACGGCTTCACGGACACCAGGTTGCAGGGCTGTATCGCTGAGGAGGCGGCCTTTAGGAATACATTCAAAACATTATTAGTTGTAATACAATAATGGGTAAAGTTGGGTCTGAGGCCAAGACCCTGACACACAAGTTAGGTTTCAGAAAATAGCGGAACCTCAAGCAAAAGAAGACTCGGATCTGTTACTAACTTAAATTTTAATTTCTTTTGTATATTCAATAAATTTAATTTATAAAAACAGTTCATTCATACATAAGTATATTACGCAAAGCATGCAATTTATTATTACGCACGACAGCAGTTTCGCCTTCTTAGATTGTTTAAGCTAATTTTAAATATTAGAGACCATAAAAATACTTAATTATCCTAGAAAAAGTAACACCTGATTCATCATTTGGGAAAAACTCACTTAATGACATCTAGTCAAATTGAAACAATGCAGTAATTGGGGAAACTTTAAAAGGGTCATATAATCAAAAACAATTTCCAACGTTTTACTCGGAAATCAATAAAGCCCTAGGTATTAAAAATAAAAGCAATAAGTTTTTCGTCATAAGTACCTATCTATAAATAATATAAATATATCTTAATGACAAATCATAAATATTGTTTTTTCTGTCATTGCGTAAAGAGCATAACTTTCCAACACGCATAACACTTATCCAACTTGTTACGTACATATAAATGAACCTTTTGGAGAATCTCCACAAGCAGAGGTAGTAAAAATAAAACACTGACCGATGAAGACAAGGAAGTTGTCTCCGAGGGCCCAGCTGCCCTCATTGCCCACCAGGTAGTGCTGCAATTCCTGGAGGCTCTGCTCATCCTCGGCCGAGAGGGATGCGGAAGAAAGGGAGGCAGCTAGTTTTTCATATGCAGGGGCACACTAGAACAACAATAAAACCTTTCAATGTTAGTTAGTTGTTAGATCGGTGATTCTTAACCGGGCATTTTCAAATTTTTAGGGGGCACTGCAGAAGTTCGAGTGGACATTGTGTCGATATAGAAAATAAGCTCATTCACGAGCTATGCACACTGATACACTTTTAGGCCACGTCCGCATAGGCAGGAGGCTTGCTTAGCGCCTAGAGCCTAGCGAGTCGCCTAGCGAGTAGCTTAGTAAAACGAACGTTCTAAAATATTCACGACCGGTCGCACTGCGCGCTCGGCGCCTAGATAGTCGCTAGGTGACTCGCTAGGCGACAATCGAAGTAAACAAACGTGTTGGTTTTTTGACACTAGGCTCGAGGCATTTTACAGGGAAAAAATGGATGAAATAATAATTGCATCAGTTTTTTAAAAGAGAACCCTTGTGGAATTCAGCTAATGAACAGCAGAGAAACTACGGGAAGAGGTAGCAATCGAAGTAGAAAAAGATGGTAGTACTAAAAAGTGATTTGTTTATGGTAAGCTTTGCTTATGCTTTTTCTAAGATGATTATCCAAAAGAGTTCATTTTCTTTTAACTTTACTGAGAAGTAGATCAAATGTTTCTCTGGACATATGCAAATATTCGTCAAAATTACGCAATTGTTTATACAGAACATTAAACTCCCCATGACTTGACCGTGACTTATTTATGTCATGAACCCAACATGATGGATAAGGCTGTGAAATGGTATATTTTAAAGATGAATTTTCTGTAAGTAGCAGTTTTAGAGCTATTTTTGAAAGTGACATCTCGTCAATGTGCCGACAAGCAAATGACCAAGGCACCTAGCGACCCACCAGGCAAACCACCTTCAGTGCGGCCACCGTGTATCCTAGCAAATAGCCAGGGTGCAAGCCACTAGGCTCTAGGCGCTAAGCAAGCCGCCTGCCTATCCGCGGACGTGGCCTTACTCTTTCTTTAGGCACTTTGATTTTTTTAAGTTCTGTTAAATAAACTACACTTTCACGCACAACAATTCAAACTGAGGCATAATAATACTCAATGTCATTGTGATTCATATAAAATAAAGGCCCATTCAAAAAGGTTCAAAATATCACCTATGAGTGAAAGTTTTGAACCGTCTGAAGCTCGACACTTCTTACGCATGTGTTCATTCATTGATACGGAGCAAGGTCAGTGGTATCGGTAGATAGGTTGGGGAGGGGCACTGGATAATTTTACTGTAGTAAAGGGAGTAATTCTTTCAATACGGTTAAGAAACACCGGGTTAGATAATTATCTGAACTTCAGAATGTTTTTCCATGAAAATATCTGGACACTGACATATTTTCACATTAACTTTAAATTGGCTCACATACTAGAGATATAACCTCACAATACAAGCGGGCTTGGCCTGAGTGATATACTAATATAGGCCAAACCCACATATTATATTATAAGTTATCTCTCATTGGCTTTAGTTACATAAAATCGAAACCAACAGAAAAACATGTCACTTTATCAAACACCATTACTGCCAAAGTTCTTAGACTTAACACTTTACCCTTGTGTTGTATGTAAAAATATATCACAACAGAATTAAAATGTACACCTCTATCCAATTGTGAAAATGTTATTTTTTATAAATTATTTTTAAACGAAACAAGTGAGGTAACAGTAATGCTTATAACACATTTATCTAATATGTGTTTTCTTTCGTTTTCAGTAATTTTAGTTCAGTGTTTAGACCAAAAAATGTAAAACAAGCCATTTATATATTTAGTCAATATTTGATTTATTTGGATTTTATTGCAAAGCAGAAATACACACAAATTCTGCGACCTTGCAACGTCTTTAAGAAATATAACGGTCAATATGCCAGAAGTCTGAGGGGTTAAGTCCTCGATTTATTTAATGAACTTTACTGATTGGCAAATCACGATGACAGCTCTAATTTGAGTAAATAAAAATCTAAAAATCTTCTTTATCCTAATTGTCTTAAATGTAGTTGTAATTTTGATGAGTTTGATAATAATGAAGGATGTAGAAAACTTTGAGATTAAGTGTAAGTTTACCTCCATATCCTTAAAGACTATTGGAGGATCCCGGGCACGCTTCCTCTCCTCCTCTTCGATGCGCTCCTGGCGTTCCTGCTCCAGCACGCGGTCGCTGGGAAGACTCTTGGCGGGTCTGGCCTCCACTTCCTCCGCGTCCAGCTCGTCCATAGCCTCGGCTCCATTGCTGTTTCCATTCAGCTGCTCGGCGGCTGCCTCGGCCATCTTGTGATTGGATTTGGATGGGTTTGGAGGGAAACCTGGGGAATAATTAATTAATATTATGATGAAAATATTACAATCATTTCGTTCTGCTCCTGGTTTGAGAATCACTCTTTGTCTTTAAGTACCCATTTGTGCACCGTATATCGTATGGTGCTGTGTGATATTGTAACAATGATATTGCATGTAAAAAAATAAAAATTCCATTCTAGTCCGATTGTTACCTGAATTGCTAAGTTCTGAGTATTCAGAAGAACTGTTGCTCTGTTTCTCGGATTCTCGCTCCTGTTTTTTCCTCTTCTTCTGTTTCTTGCGTTCCTTGCGAGCGATCTTCTCGTTGATGGAGTTTCTCTTCTCGTCTAACGCAAGTGACTGTAATCTGAAATGGTTACAACAAAAACTTATTAGGTTAGTAATTTTGGAAAAAATTCTGTGCTTACATTAATCATTGTTAATTCAACTTAGACCGAAGGTAACTAATTCAAAATTGGTGAAAATTAATTCATACTTCAAAACAAAATCAATGAAAGATTACCTAGCTTCTTCTATTTGGGTATTGAGTTGTAGAAAGTCTGGACTTTCTTGTCTCGTACCTCTTGCAATGTTCTGTAAACAGAGAAAGACAACATAATGAAAAATGCATCCTAAAAGGTACATATTTGGTAAAAAGCATTTTTGTAATTTTCTGGGGATATACATCAATCAAAATTAAATTAATTTTCACCATAAACGTTATAACAATTTAAAACAGTAAATAAAAATTCAAGGAAGGACTTAAATAAGTGCCTTGCGGAACACCAAATTGATCATTTGCATAAAATTATTGAAATAGGTACTACATCTACAGTATCGGCGGTAGGCCATACCTGAGCACCAGAGCCAAGACTATCGATGAGCGGCCGAAGGGACTGTCCCAGTGGGGTGCTGAGGATGTCCTGGGGAAGTTCGAGGATGTACTTGGGAATGCTTCCACCACACAGGAAGTTGGCAAGGGAGTCTGTGAAGTTGTTGCAGTTGTAGTCAAATAGATTGTAGTCTGTTCCCCTGTAAGAAAGTTAAAAATACCATAAAGTGAAGAACTAAAATAAAAAAGAGACTGTGTTTATTAATAAAATTGTCAAGCGTTCAACAATTTGATTCACAATTTTAATTTTACAGGATCTGGAATGCAAAACTATAAACTGCCAACTGCATGGGTTGGGAATTCAAATGTGAAGACAGAAGGATGATAAATAATTTTAAAATTTTATATCACATTGTTAATCAAATATTTTGGCAAAGTTTCCAAAATCTTGAAGTGTTATTTATTCAACTGGATTAGAGCCGAAATTCTCACACAAACATATTCAAAGAATAGTAAATAATTCACTCAGTTGAGTAACAAAATTCTTACCTGAATGTACTTTGTCCTAAACCAACAATATAGTCAGTAAAAATCTGGTAAGGGATGAATGTGTCTCCGAGCTTTTCTACCCTTTCTGGAGGTCCTAGTACAGTCCCACCCTAAAAACAAGAAAACAAATTGATACATCATCACTATGACTGAACAAATACCATTGTGTTGTGAATCTTTTCTACATTGGGAAAAAGAGTATCATGTTTATAATTATTTTTTTAAATTTTTTATTTGAAATAAAAAAAAACATGTTACATAAAATATACAATTTTTAATTAAGAAGGTAGATATCATCATGATTTATTTTTGGGGTATTACGCTGTATTGCACTACCTCCTTCTTTAGCCAACGTTTCGGACAGCGTCAGTGTCCATCATCAGGTAATCGAAGATTGTGGTAAAATGTGGGCTTATGTATGTAGATCGATACCGGTATTTAAGTATCTACTTACATATATATATATCTTATGATTTCAGGGAAAATTTTGGTTTTGATTTATTAAGCAAGATAAAATGAGAAACACATATTTTGGTCGTGAGGTCTACTAACTGTTCACAGTACTACTGGTTTATTTTGTCTCTAAAATTACGAGTTCGTGCTGTTTTCAGATAGACTCAAAAATTATAAAATGTCTGCTGTTTTTAAAAATTTCACAAACAGAAAAATTAAATGACTTTTATAACTGAGAGAGGCGGAAATTCAGAGAAAACCATAATATCTATGTAAACAAACACATTCAGATTAAAAAGTATCAGCTTTATGCCAGAAAAATAAAAATACATTGTGCGTCAGTTCTTCGTCAAAATAAACAACAACGCAAAACATAAGCAGAGATTTATATTGGTAGATGAATTAACGTTATGATATTAACCCTGAATATTGGCAAAGATTCTGCGCTTTGCAGATTCCTTACACACTTAGTGTCCAGTGGCACAGAAATAGCCGATGGAAACTTATTCCAAGTTTTCCATGCCAAATAGTTGTTGTGACTAGTGCGCTGAGAAATGGGTGCTTTTAATGTGATTAATTGAAACACAGGAACTATCACACAAAAAGACCCAGCTAAAGCAAAGATAAGACTATAATGAATGAATGAGTTGTTCCGGAATACCTTCATGATAGCTAAGCTCGGATAGGAGAGCGAGAAAAAGATACCGCGTTTTATTGTAACTTTAATACGCTAGTCTAACCGAGATAAACTTGTGTTGACTTTAGAAATTGGTATGCTTGGTGTTACTCTAAGTGACCAGATTAGGCATGGGGGCTCCATCGAAGCCAGAGTCAAGTTAGCCTCTCAGAAGCTGAGTGTATTGCACAGGGCCATGGACATAGGCCCTGAGGGGAATTATTTTCCTCAAGGCCTCCTGTGTGGAGTTAATGTAAAAAAAAAAAAAAGGGCCCGCAGGCACTTTAAAAGTACACAATTGTTGACCCTGTACAATAACAAGTGCGCCCCTGTACAAATCACTGTTGGTAGCCACCTTTGGCCTGGAACCCCAAAATATCTGAAAAAACTCTTGACTCTGTTCAGAAACGGGTGATCCGTTTGATAGATTCCCATTAACAAGCGGATTGCAATCTTTAGAGCAGTGTTCCGCAAAGTGTGTGCCGCAGCACACTGGTGTACCGTGATCAATAGTTGGTGTACCCCACCGCAATGTGACAATGTAACGAATAAATTTGGTAAACGTACCGCAAGTTTGTTAAATGAAACTAATGATTCCCAAGAGGGAGCAGATTCAACGAAGAAAAAACCTAAGCAAGTTAATCGAATATATGATGAGAGCTACGTAAGTTATGGCTTTATATTTTGCGGAGACGAATCATGCTCATTTCCAAAATGTTTTGTTTGTGGAGAAACTTTGGGTAATAATTCGATGGTGCCCACTAAACTTTTACGACATTTAACCACTAAAAAACCCATCGGTAGCTCAAAAAGGTCAAGCCTTTTTCCAACGTTTGAAAGACCTGTCTAAGAACCAGGTAACTCTCATTAGTTCATCTTTTAAAATACCAAACAAAGCACAAAAAGCAATCTAGGTGATAGCTAATACGCTAGTTAAATCCAAGAAGCCTCATTTTTCATCAGGAATCCATTCTTCATTCTAAAAATGAGCAGGAAGAATTCGTGGAGCTAAAATCTGATCGGACATTAAAACTAAAATTTTACGAAACAGCGCTAGCACATAAAAAATGAGTATCCACTGTTTTCAAAACGTGCTATTGCAATTCTCTTACCATTTGCCACCACTAACTTGTGCGAATTGGGGTTTTCAACTCTCACTGCGATTAAATAAAAAAAAGAACGCCGGAGAACGATCGACGAAGAGATGAGAAAAGCGTTATCAACGATTGCTCCGAATTTTGATTGCCTGTGCTCAGTTAAGTAGTTAAGGCTCACATTTCTCATTAAACATCTCTTCATATTGATTTTAATAATAAATATTAAATAAACATTGTTTTTTTCTTTAGTGTACCTCTAAAATTTCTTGTTTTGGTAGGTGTACCTTTTTCACAAAAAGTTTGCGGAACACTGCTTTAGAGCACAGGTAGGCATGTCTGAACTTGTTCCACCGGTATTACAATGGAAGATGCTCCCAGGAACTAGCGCCATAGATCCCTTCGGTGAATAGTCGGAAAACACGCCATATGTACACGGTTGACATTTGTCACATGAGAACGGGTCGCTTCTACGACTCGCTCTTGAGTTCAACAACTGTGAAATTGCCGGCCTCTATGTTCCCTCCCTCCTACAACGCGGGTCTCTTTAAAATCCATGTTCACTCCTTCCTCTCCTCAAAAAGTCCCTCCATACAACATTTCCAAAGATGACATAGGCCCTGAGAGATATCATTTTCCTCAGGGCCTCCTGTGTGGAGTTAATGTAGAAAAAAAAGAAAGGATTAAGACGTGTACTTAAAACGTCATGAATGCCCAATTTGTATTTGGATCACTAGAATCTTCTAGAAAATGAATACACACGACGTATGAAAAGCTTAAAATATGACATGAAACACAGCAATGTTGTGAATCACAATATTATTTTTGACGAACATTCATCTCTATGTGAAATTTCACAACAATAATTATGTCACTGCTTAGGTCGATTAATTAGTAGGTAGCCAAACACAAAATAATAACAATAATAATTAAGAATCACAAATATTATGAGGACGTTCCCTTGGTAATAATATCACATGAAACAAAAAATTTATGATATGGGGTTTCCAAAAAAGTATTTAGATTTGAAAACGGTTTGCAAACAAAATATAATAATATATACACTTAGATACCCCTGACAATAGCACAATTCAATATATTGAGGAAGCCTTACTTTTAATAAAAGTCGACTGTATGGAATCGAAAAGAACAAAAACTGAGAGAAAGTATTTTACAATATCACTTCCTACAGCGTGTCAAAAAACCGGGTATTTTTAGACCAGAATACAGGTCAAACTCAGACTGAGAGACACATTATCTTACTTTAAAATACTAGACTCAGTTCTTTAAATAATATACAAAGTCTATATTTTATAGAATCTCAAGTCAAATTTGACACAGATTTTTTTTTTGTTGAAAAAATTATTGGAAAAGCAAACAAATTTTTAAAATGTTTTACCAACAAATTCCATTGAAATATTGATAATAAAAGATTGGTAGAAAATTAAACTACACAAAAATAAAATGAATACTGACCTGCAGTAATAATAATAATAATAATAATAAATTTTTAATTGATTGGTAAATAAGTAGGTACCCATTTTGGAGACATTTTTAATTAATTTAGAATAATCAAATCAATTTATTTGTTATGTATATGTAAATAAAAATTATTAATAGATCAGCATAAGTTAGGAGAATATTTACTTTGGTTGGGTGGTATCGGGTATCCAAGAGTGTCCAAACAAAAACAGTATGCACAAAACGCAAGTTTCTCAAATGCACCAAAGTGACGTCGCTCTCAGGTTGTTGGGAATTATTATTCTAACACGAGGTTGCTGAGATTTTTCCGGAAAAATGGATCCGGCAATGGCGGCACTGTTCTGAATTTAACTGAGGCCAAACTGGCTGATGCCTGAGGGAATATGTGTACGTGTGAGTTATAGTGATAGTGGTGTGTGTGTGTGCGTCGTAGAGTCGTCAGGCGGGAGAAATTCGTAATGCACGCAAATAGATTGGTTTATATTTAGAAGACACTCTTCTAAACATTCACTGGTAAAGGGTATCTAACTACCACGTCGCTAGGAAATGCTCTCGTGTGTGTGCTTATTTTTAGAAAGTTGAACTTTTTATTTGTTGTGATTTATCATTTTTTAACTGGGCAATTAATATGGTAGCTAATTGGAGAAGTTTATGAGAAAAATAATTTTAGTTTAAAGAAACATCACTTCATATAATTTTTAAAAGTGATGCAAATACTAATATATTTATTTTTGTTTTCAAGTGGTACCTTATTGACGTAAAATATGACCCAGTCTCGATCTCATGACACCTTTTAAATTGCAAAATAGTATTTTATGCATTACTATATTTAAATCAGGGTGTTTTATTCAGACTGAATGCTTACTTTCTAGACATGAAAAATTCTTTTCATACAATTACGCAAAGCAGATCCAATTGTGATACTAAATGAATTGCATCATTTATTAGAGATGCTTGTAACATCAATTTAATGTATTTCCTGATACTGCCTGAGAAGCTGCTTGGAGAGCAAAAAATAGCGCTGCTAAAAATAACCCAACTGGAACATTTTCATATTCAGTGACATCTGTTGGAGTTTCCCGAAACTAATGCATGCCGCATGGTTAAATTATTTTGGAAACTGGATTAGCCGGGAGCCTTACCTTTCACTTGGGACTCCACAAATAATAACAACCCAATTTCAGAAAGTCCTGAAATTGTCCTTTCATTTAGTTTCGTTATTATATTATATTCAGATTAAACTATTAAAAAAATTGTAAGCATGAATATGTGTTCATAATAAAGAATATTCAACATTGAAATATGATAAGACATGTCATTAATTTAGTATGGTGTAAAGGCGTGTTGTGTTTAATTACCGGCTAATCAATCTGTCATTTTTCAATGATTATTATTTTTTGTTTTATTAAGTTGTTAACAAATTGAGAAAATAAAAAAATTATTCTATTAAAAAATTGGCAATATTTGTGTCACTTTTTTTCACCGTTTCTGTGTTTCGTGTCTGAAAATCGACAATGTAACATTTATTAGGCTTCATTTGTCTTCAAATTAAATTTAATGTAACAAATTTAGATCTTCTAGGAAATTTTCCATATGTTCACACTTAGATGCTTTGATATTTATGGATGTGCTTTATAATAAACCCAAATTCAAATATTATAAATGTTTTCTAAATTGATGGGTAGTTTCTTAAAAATATATATATACACCATTTGTAATTTGTTTTAAGAACTATCTATCATCTGTATTTTTTTAATTTGATTTATTTTAAATAATAAAAAAAATTATATATTGCACATCCCGTAGAAAAGTGTCGTGAGTCAAAATTTTCTATTTTACCTCTGAAAATTATCTCTGACTATCTATGCCCCATGAAAACCGTTTGGTAGATCACTCCATCTCTGCAAGATGTTGCTAGTATCTCTTTTCGACGAGACCACTTGTTCAACATTCATTAATTTGTTTTCACTCTCTTGTAAAATTAACTTATGTTTACGATATTTTTCTACGGGACGTGAGATATATACGTACATAAAAACATATGAAAATAAATTTCACATTTTCTGCCACATGATTAATCATTTTAAACTGACATCAAACTCAAAAAGTGAAATATTGATTTCTGTTCTGAATGGTTATTAATGGTTTTATTTGAACGCAGATGAGAAAATTTGGCTAAAGGTGTCCTAGCGCAATTTCAGATAATTTAAAATAAGCATTTCTTAAACCAGTTTGACGGCCTCCGTGGTCCCGAGGCAAGACTCTCGATCTCTCACAATCCGAAGGTCGCGGGTTCGAACCCGGCGTGCGCAAATAAATTTTATTTGATTAATTTGTGTTATTTCACAATTTATTCATTTAAAATAATATATAGTATATTTGCGGCACGTTCCAGAGTGGAAGATACTATCAGTATCGCCCTGGTGTAAGACCACCATTCAGAATTGAAACGTTGCTTGAAATGGCTTTAGCCGTGTTTAGTGACCAGATCTGAATAGCCAAGTGCTTCCTTACCTTCCTCTTCCCCATCTCCTTCCCCTCCCCACTACCTTCAGCCTCACAACATACCCCAATTGGGGATGCCATAGTCTCACTGGCTCCAGACGGGAGCAGTTGGGACTCTTGTGCGGTATTTCATATAAAAAAAAAAAAAAAAAGTTCTAAAAGTAGGCCTTATTTATTTTCGAGGCCTTACTACTTATCCATTATGTAAATTTAAATAATATCATTCCTCAAAAAATTATGTAGAAACATATGAACTGCTTTCTGTGTTTTAAAGCTAATGAATCCATTTAGATTTCACCCCTTATCCCATATTTTTAGGTTCCATGTGTGCTCTAGTAGAACCTGGCAATAGGTACTATTAACTTTTTACACCACTCGCGGGAGAGTAGAGTCCCTCACCAAGCAGGTTATCGCAAATATTTATTTTATTTTAAGCCTTATGCGCTTCCGGCTCCGTATATTCTTAGTATCGCCCGAGAGGTGGTTTTTGATTGACGAGGTACGGAGACCTAGGTCCCCCACGCGTGTAGTTACGTTAAGTAAAATTTCTTGATTACATTTTTATGCATTGGTGACTCTGAAAATGTTAGCCTGGATAATGCAAATCTGAAGGACAGCAGCTCTAGCATTTTATGGAAAAAACAGGTACAAAAGGGGAAAAACACCGCCATCCTGGTGATGAGTTTGAGCGCATAACATTATTGTTATGCATTTGCCTGGCCTAACAGGTCCTGCTCAAACGAAAAATGAGATGACCCTGCTTGAAATTCCTATAAACATCACATGTTTGTTTAAAAAATGGAATAAACTAGTTTTCTTGGATTTATTTTATGTCTTTCATTAATTTTAAATAAATTAATCCCAAAATAGTGCTTATTTCTATTTTCATGAAGCATAATTCATGGGGAACTTAGGTCCCCCACAAGCGAATTTGTGTAGGCGAGTGTTGCTAAGGGTTAAAACGTTTTGCAAACTTGATTATAGCACCTGTTTAAAAAAAGGTTTTCTTTATCACTCACAGACTGACAAAATTATTAAATGTTAACGGGCAAGTCATTTTCGCACACACACATTTGTGTGCAGAGTGACACTGCCGATAGACGACATGAAATAAAGGCAAATTGTTCATTCTATTTCCCAAGTAAAGTCTGCAAAGGATTAAAAAAATAATGGCCACCAGTATTATTTTGGAACAATACGGAATAGGGAGTAATTTTTTTATCCCATGCAATCAAAATGTGTAAAAAAATTCTATAAAAAGTTGGCAATATATACATGCGTCAATTTTTTTTCACCCTTTCTGTAAATGTACCTCTGAAAATCGACAAAATTGCGTTTACATGGCCTTAATCTATCTTCAAATTAAATTTAATGTATAATATTGGGACTTTCTAGGATATTTACCATATATTCACCCTTAGAAGCTTTGATATTTATTTAGATATTTATGTATGTATGTGCTTTGTAATAAACTGCAATTCAAACCATGAGAAATGTTTTCTCTATTGAATTGGGTGCTTTGTTAAAAAAAATTTAAAAAATTTAAAAAAAAACACCTTTTGTAAGTACATAATTGAACCATTGTCTGTATTTTTAATCTTTTATAAGTATGTATTCAATTATACAATAATCAATTCATTAAAAAATTGAACTGTTCATCGTGATTTTGGTATGATCGATTTTGTAAATGACGATCTTCGGAAGAATTTTAGATAATAAGGTCCAGTTGGAACTTTGACACATATTCAGTGACAATTATTATTTGGAATTGAAATTGAACTATATACAAAGAAGAGTGTCTATGGTGGGCAGCGTGGTTTTGTTTTTTATACAAAGATTAATGAAATTTTACACTCTTGACCTTCAAAATAAGAGAAAGGTCACTGTCTGTATGAGATTTCGAAAATTCACCCCTATCTCCCTAAATGATTTAAATTTTTACTTGATGGAATTTTACACACTTGACTTTCAAAATAAGGGGAAAATTATGTCTACATCTGATTTAGAAAACCTCTGCATAGAACCCTGGCAACGCTGGGGACTTCAGACAGTATGAAATATTTTTGCATTGAAATGCACCTGACTATCTTGAATGGCCTTAGCGGTGAAATGACATAAAATTGATCATTGGCTGAGTTGGCATTGCGTTTGCGTCCCACCCTGGCGTCATGTGTTCAATTCCTCGGCTGGCTAAGTCCTCCATCACTACACAAGCAACATTTCCTGCTTACTTTGGAGGTGGTAGGAGATTTTCAAATGTTGCCGGGTTTTTCATAACCCGGGAATGTTTGTCTTATGTGCAAGCTTTTTAAAAAAAAGGTGTATTTAATTTACTATGAAATGTTCACCTTAAAAATCTGAGTCTTGGACCTTGAAAATATTGCATCACAGAATTATTTAATATTAAATGGATATTATAATTTACGTAAATATTCTATCCAAACACTGCATAGACATATTTATTAAATTGCACCTCAACGTGCTGCACCATTTCAACTAAATTATTGGCATACGTTTTACTTAGTTTATGGGTACTGATATACATTACAGAAAATGCAGAAAACAAAACGCTAAACTTCTGCAGAATGCACATAAATCTAAAGTCTGTAAAAGTTTAAAGTTTAAACCTAACCTAACCTAACCTTGAAACAAAATATGAATTCTACAAAAATTGATGGTAAAGTTTTTTTTTCGAAAAGAAAACCAATATAAATTTTTGTTGTAGCGTTTTGCGTGGCATTATGAGGATTTTATTGAAAACCTCAGGCTAATTTGTTCACTTATCGGAACAAAGAAAGCAAGAACAAGATCTATAGAAATCATTGTCTCCCTTACTATCATAGTGAGAAATATGATCTAAACGGTATCGGAAAGAGAAAACACCACACTACATATTCAAATCCAAAAATGAACCACAAAAGAATTAAAATGTACACCTTTATGAAACCAAAGTTTCTGACCGCAATTTGAAAAAAATATGAAACTTTGTGAATTTTTTAAAAATTATTTTTACACAAAACGACAAGAAAGTGAGGTTCGTAACATAACATTCAAAATACATTTGTCTAACAAAATATTTTTTTTTTATTACCAATAATTTTAGTCAGAAAAACTCCAGGGTGAGCCATTTTTTAAACTTTTTAAAATTTGCATCCATAATTTTTATATTTAAAAAAATGCATGGGTATTTCTAATAATAACATTGTTAGCGTCAACGGGCGTGCTGATGCTATCGGCAGGGTTGGAGAAAGCTCCCACATATTTAATACAATTAGTTGCTGTATCTGCCCCAAATAAAAACTAGCTCAGGATTCGGTGCAAGCAGGATTTCCTCGTAACCTCAAGGCTAGTGCTTGTGGTTCGGAACTTCACGCTTCTCCATTCTCCCAGGGCCTCCCTCGTCAAGCAAAACACGGTAGGTTATCACATAAACAGTTTATTCAATTCTAGGAGACACAATAATACATAAAAGGAACGATCCTAGCTGAAAGTTAGTTTGAATGTCCGTCTCTCTTCTCTATCACGCGTGGCTAGGGCTAATACATTTAATTGCACACAAAGGGTAACATGGTAATTGACTCACGTTTGGTTTATGGGCCAACAGCGGCTTCACGCGCTTGATTCTCTCAGTCTACGCAGCGTCCATGCGGACCGGAAGTGCACAAACGGCGAAACTGAACTGGTGTCGCCCATGTTCGCGCGGAACGTGGGCCCTGTAAGCTCGCTTGCTGAAGACTGGCGGGCTTGCCGCTCGAGAGCGGCAGCTCGGTTTGTCGCTCGCGGGAGGGGGTAATGCGCGCGCCTCTATATTGGCGGTTCATTCTCCAGTCCGTGGAGAGTCTATTCTCGAATCCCGTAGTGACAATTGTAACGTAACACTTCCCCCCTCGCCGCAATAAAAGCGACGTGGTAATGGAGCTGTAGGACTAATAAATCCTCTTACCTTTTCAGCACTTGTGCCAAAAACATTTAAGAGAGACGAGGAGAGAGAGAGAGAGAGAGAGATTCCTAGCTGGAGAATAGTTATGAACAGAACACAAAAGAGATGATACATGGTGTAACAAGGAATTGTCAATAAATGTATATAAAGGCAGTGGCATACATAAATACAGTTGCAAAGAACAAGGATCTGTTGAAGAAAGGTACAAGGGTTATGCAGTGATAGAAAAAAAAACTCTAAAATTGTATCATTGGTCTGTGAGCTAATGTTTGCGAACGTGGTTTGCGTAGGATGTCTGGGGTGGTTGAACGTTTCACTGAAGTTACAAGGTTACTTTGTCACAGTAACCTGGCCCATTTGAGATTACACTCAAGGGACACTAGGGCCTTTAAGAAATTACGAGGAAGAGAACACATGATGAGGCTTCTAGGTGGTGTGGAGAGTTCTACCTGTCACAGAGGTCGAAAGGGTAACTGCTTCCGGATCCTGTGGGTGAGCCAGTACGAAACCATTGAAGTACTGGAGAGTGGAATCGCAATTGGTGGCTGGTACACTGGCTTTTGTATGTAGTGGGATTGTTTTGTGAACAATCGTTGGTATTGTTATTTGCGCAAGGGCACAGGAGCATCCGCACAATGGCAGTAGGGCATTTGCATTATGCAGCAGGAACATTTGCATAATGCAACAGGAACATTTGCACAAGGGCAACAGGAACATTTGCACAAGGGCAACAGGAACATTTGTATTATGCAGCAGGAATATTTGCATAATGGCAGCAGAGCATTTGCACAAGGGCAACAGGAACATTTGTATTATGCAGCAGGAACGTTTGCATAATGGCAGCAGAGCATTTGCATTATGCAGCAGGAACATTTGCACAAGGGCAACAGGAACATTTGCACAAGGGCAACAGGAACATTTGCACAAGGGCAACAGGAACATTTGTATTATGCAGCAGGAATATTTGCATAATGGCAGCAGAGCATTTGCATTATGCAGCAGGAACATGAACCAACCTAGAGCTGGCGTGCTCGGGTTTGTTTTGAGTGTCGGTTCTTTGTGGTGATACAATTCGCAACTACACGCACGACTCACACTAGGTTATGTTAGATGCGGTCGGGTGCTTTTGGTACGCAGGGATTGAAGGCAAGGGACCTCCGTGACGGTAGCGAGGGCAGCATGAAGAGGCGCAGATGTAGATAGGGTGCAGAGCTGCTGGTTTTTTTTTTTTTTTTTAAATCCGGCAAAAATTATTATTAGAACAAAATTCTTGAAGTTTACCTGCCTAGTAGACCAATGATGAAAAAAGTTTGGAGAGAAACAAGTGTGCATGTTGAGAAAAGTTGGATTTGTTTGGCGTGTAGAGAGAGAGACGGAGAGAGAGCTAACTAAATGTGGCTAATTCCTAATACATGTTACAAAGGTACGTATTCAAGGACAGGTTCTGTGTAACCCCTTTTGGTTTTTTTTTTTTTTTACCAAATACATTTCCAAGAATACGTGGTTGAGGGATTGTACGTATAACAAAATTCCCCATTCGAAAGAAGTTGGTCTTCCATGACCTATGCTCACGTCTATACGGTAGCATTTTTTCTACTTTCGAAAAACAAAACATTGCGTACAAGATTAGTTATAACAAAGTGGGAAAGGAGTAGGAAGTTGAAAGGATCCGCGTATGAAGATTGTCCCATTTGACAAACGAAACGCCAAGTGCGTAACGCATATATCCCCATTCACGGATAATTTCGAGGAAGGGGGAGGGTGATAATTGGGAACATTTGAACGAAGAAAACTGCTGGGGACTCGGCTATTTCCGAAATTCGACCTCTGGGTGGAGGTGAAACAAGGTCTACAGCAGTCATCCTGGCACATTACAATAATATTTGGTAGTGTTGGACAAAAGAATACACTGACATAAAAGTCTAATCCTCTACGTGTATTGGGCAGAAGATTAGGGGTCGTTTTATTCTCCTACTTGTTTGCGAGAAATGACAGACCCTTGCTCAAATCTCACAAACCTGGGGATTTTCTTTGTTCGTCTCCCAGACAACGAGTTAGGTGTTTTTTGTGTCCATCAACTTAACTCCCACGACACGATGCCCCATAATCATGAGTGAAGCGTATGATTAGTCCTTTTGAGATAGTAGATAGTTCCTGGGTTCTTGTGACAGGAAGTCCACGGGCATATTAATGATTACAAAAAAGGGGTGTGGACTACATTGAGTAGTTCACACATAAAGGTTTGATATTATTTCGTTCGCACGATTCATGGTGAGTATTGTAACGTCTTCACGTATAGCGTACAAGATTGCAAAATCAAAAGATTTGCAAGTAAGTTTTATAACGTCTTCACGGATAACAATGAACGAATTACAACTGGGTTGCCCAGTATTGAAGGGAGGTGCAAAAGACTAGGTATTTATGACATTTCTGACAAAAACCCACAGAGTAATTATAACGGGCTCCCCGTATCGCATTTAGTAGATATTCTGAGATTCCCATCTATGACGGCAGATTTTATAAGGTTCCCACCTATGATGGCAACAAAGGTTAACGTTCATATAAAGGTACCTATTCAATACAGACGGCGAGACATACTGATGTACTTAGTACAACAATACCGTAGCATAATAAATCCATATTAGCGTACGTTAAAGACTTGCACAAAGGCAAAAACATATTTGAAGATCTGGCCAAGATTTTATACTTCAACAATTAAGGGACGAAAAAATTCTGGCGTGCTGATGGAATGTGAATTTCATCTAAGCTTACCGCAAAAGAGATCCTTTGTGGTACAACCCTTTTGGTTACGCACAGAGTATCGTATCGTGATGGTACAACTTTTGTTGTACTTACACGTACGATGGTAGCAACAATACAAGACATGCGCTTATCGTTGTTTGACAAGGAAAATTATTTACATTGGTCCGATTTGAGTGTTTAAGACCTTCTAGGTTTTACTTACTTAAACAGACTGCGATGGACACACCTTGGTGTTATGAAAATTATAATAATGGGATGGGTTGTTCACAGGGTGGTTCACTTGGAGACCTGGCTTCTTGTTGTGACCTCGTACTTTGCACGTGATAAGTCACAACAAGGCAACCCCAAAATTTCAGTTTGAACAGTTGAGACCCAGGGTGACTCAATGTTGCTGAAATGTTGTAAAAAAAAAATTTATCGTTAATGAAGAGGCACGTTGAAAGTTGTCCCTTTTATAACGATACTTTCCAGACTCCACATTCAGTTCTGGGGAGAGCTAGAGCAATTAGGGTTATTTATTGAGCGCCATTCTATTTTCTTAAAAAACAGAAAAAAAAACTTAGAACGGGTAGCAAACATCTGATACCGCCGTGGGTTTACACAGGTTTGCTTACCTAATTTAACTACATATGACATAAGGGTTAGATGCAACTTTGGCGAGGACCCGATATTTAATGTACAAAAAAGATTTTCTAACATTTAGAAAGGGGTGACGAGGTATGACATGATGATGTGAAAATATGATGCTGCTAGTTGTGACGATGCACAAAACCTTGGGCACGTAGTCTCTGACTACTTGCAGTAAGCCACAGGGAATTCCTTTCTCCGAAGTGATCAATTTCAGGTAGAGGTGTGCATGCTTAGAAAAAAAAACGATGTTTCCAAGGTTTGACACCTGGGGCAGCAATTAGAGGCGAATGACTGATGATGACGAGATATTTATACAAACAAAAATAAAATAAAATGAAACGAAACCACGAGGGAGAATTATATTTCTTCCATGACTTTGGCTACAGTTGACAACACTGTGCCAGAGCTAGAAAGGTTTCGTTTGAGTGTCCCAATGAGTGACAATCGTTTACGAGAGGCCGCTCATTAGTGACGAAACAAAAGGGTTGACTTCCATAGCGATCCATGTCACGGTGTAGACGAATGGTTGCTAGGAGTCAAGGAATAACCGTTGGGGTTATACGGGCGTGGCAATGGAGTTTGTTTCCATGTTCCCACTTTTTACAATGTCCTTTATGTGGTAGTTACCTATGTGTTTACCAGAGATGTCGGACAATCGGTAAACCAGGTCTGAGATTTTCTTTAGGACTTTCGTCTTTACAAAACGGGGTGCCAATTTGGCAGAGAAGTACAGCGCGCCTTGTGACAGAGTGTTGTTTCTCCTCCAGACGATGTCTTCTTCCTTGAACGTGATGTGCTTCCTGATGTACTTTTTGTTGTAGAAAGAAGCATATTGAATAAGGCATTTTTTGGATTTATTCCTGGGAGAAATCTTTCTACTTCTCAGGGCCTGTAGTAGTTCTTCCTTTTTTGACGTAGAAATGTGGGGGATTATACCCAGCGTGACTTGAGGGACTTCCATAGTGTATAGGGTCGTGTCAGGGTGACCTTACGTTGGGAGAAAAACGAGAACTCGACTCTTTATCCGTAATTGGGAAGAAATTTTTGCCAGGGATTGACCACTGGGGACGTATATATATATTTTTTTTTTTTTTTTACAAAATGCTTCTGCGAAAAAAAACGCGTATTTGTAAGTGTTTGGGTTATTTGAAAATTTGGGCAGAGGTTTGCCTCTGGCCACGTGCTTTTTAGGAAAAATCCAAGCGTTTTGGAAAAAAAAAAATTTCGAAAATTTAAAAAAAATCGAAAAAAGGAAAAAATCGGAAAAATTTTCAGAGTCCGAAAACTGGAGAAAATTTGGGCAGCGATTTTCCTCTGGCAATGCGTTTTTAAGAAAAACTCCAAGCGTTTTGGAAAAAAAAAAAAAAAAAATTTCGAAAATTAAAAAAAATCGAAAAAGGAAAAATCGAAAAAATTTTCAGAGTCCGAAAACTGGAGAAAATTTGGGCAGCGATTTTCCTCTGGCAATGCGTTTTTAAGAAAAACTCCAAGCGTTTTGGAAAAAAAATTTCGAAAATTAAAAAAATCGAAAAAAGGAAAAATCGAAAAAATTTTCAGAGTCCGAAACTGGAGAAAATTTGGGCAGCGATTTTCCTCTGGCACTGCGTTTTTAAGAAAAACTCCAAGCGTTTTGGAAAAAAAATATTTCGAAAATTAAAAAAATCGAAAAAAGGAAAAATCGAAAAAATTTTCAGAGTCCGAAAACTGGAGAAAATTTGGGCAGCGATTTTCCTCTGGCAATGCGTTTTTAAGAAAAACTCCAAGCGTTTTGGAAAAAAAAATTTCGAAAATTAAAAAAAATCGAAAAAGGAAAAATCGAAAAAATTTTCAGAGTCCGAAAACTGGAGAAAATTTGGGCAGCGATTTTCCTCTGGCACTGCGTTTTTAAGAAAAACTCCAAGCGTTTTGGAAAAAAATATTTCGAAAATTAAAAAAAAATCGAAAAAGGAAAAATCGAAAAAATTTTCAGAGTCCGAAACTGGAGAAAATTTGGGCAGCGATTTTCCTCTGGCACTGCGTTTTTAAGAAAAACTCCAAGCGTTTTGGAAAAAAAAAAAATATTTCGAAAATTAAAAAAAATCGAAAAAAGGAAAAATCGAAAAAAATTTTCAGAGTCCGAAACTGGAGAAAATTTGGGCAGCGATTTTCCTCTGGCAATGCGTTTTTTAAGAAAAACTCCAAGCGTTTTGGAAAAAAAATATTTCGAAAATTAAAAAAATCGAAAAAAGGAAAAATCGAAAAAATTTTCAGAGTCCGAAAACTGGAGAAAATTTGGGCAGCGATTTTCCTCTGGCACTGCGTTTTTAAGAAAAACTCCAAGCGTTTTGGAAAAAAAATATTTCGAAAATTAAAAAAAATCGAAAAAAAATTTTCACAAGTTTTCGTGGAAGTAATTTGTTTGAGAATTCAACAATATCTTGGGGGCATGGTTTCATTACGCGGCTTCCTATAGCCTGGCTTTAAACAGCACCAATTTTTGGTATTTACCCGCGAATTCCCTTCGTCTTTTCGACAAGATATTACCTTCTTTGTCAATTGACAAGGTATTATAGTGTCAGATGTCAAGGAATCCACGTCAACGCGAATTTAGTATTTTTTGCATTATTCGAATGTGATTTGGCATGGCATGGCATGATCCGGTTTCATCAGACGACAGAGTCAAAAATACTTAATTGTCAAATGACAGAAAGAATTTAAATCCACTTGTTCCCTAGGTGTCAGCAAATGTCCGTTTAAGAGACGTACCAGTGTGCTGCAATATAGTATATTATTAAAAATATTTAGCACTTTCGAGACCAAGCGGATGATTGTTTATCATGTACATGATTTTAATTGTTGAATAAATTCTTCTTTAATTTGTGTTTATTTCCACTATTCACTTGTATTGAAAATAGCAATTTTAATCGGCCGACACTTTGTAATCACTGTATTATTCGCAGCGACAACTTCCTAGGTTGGGCACCTTGCGTTGGAATACCGGTAATATTTTGTCGAGTGACGAGTCACAAATGATAAAATCGCGCCCGTAATAATTTAAATTGTGATTCGAAATTACGTTCGCGCCGAGATTCCTGTTGGAAGTGCTAGACAATTGGGAATAAACAATACATCATAATAACATTTCAGAGTTTACAATTGTTGCTTGGGAACGAGGCCGTGGTGGAACAGAAAAAATTTAAATGGCCCCACGTTTAGCGCCAGTGTTAGCGTCAACGGGCGTGCTGATGCTATCGGCAGGGTTGGAGAAAGCTCCCACATATTTAATACAATTAGTTGCTGTATCTGCCCCAAATAAAAACTAGCTCAGGATTCGGTGCAAGCAGGATTTCCTCGTAACCTCAAGGCTAGTGCTTGTGGTTCGGAACTTCACGCTTCTCCATTCTCCCAGGGCCTCCCTCGTCAAGCAAAACACGGTAGGTTATCACATAAACAGTTTATTCAATTCTAGGAGACACAATAATACATAAAAGGAACGATCCTAGCTGAAAGTTAGTTTGAATGTCCGTCTCTCTTCTCTATCACGCGTGGCTAGGGCTAATACATTTAATTGCACACAAAGGGTAACATGGTAATTGACTCACGTTTGGTTTATGGGCCAACAGCGGCTTCACGCGCTTGATTCTCTCAGTCTACGCAGCGTCCATGCGGACCGGAAGTGCACAAACGGCGAAACTGAACTGGTGTCGCCCATGTTCGCGCGGAACGTGGGCCCTGTAAGCTCGCTTGCTGAAGACTGGCGGGCTTGCCGCTCGAGAGCGGCAGCTCGGTTTGTCGCTCGCGGGAGGGGGTAATGCGCGCGCCTCTATATTGGCGGTTCATTCTCCAGTCCGTGGAGAGTCTATTCTCGAATCCCGTAGTGACAATTGTAACGTAACAACATTTGAAAACCAAAAACAGTTTTTAGTTTATTAGGATTTTAATGCAAAGCGGAAGTATTCTGACCTACCGACAGAATACGGTCGAGGCCTGAGGAGTTAACTGCAAATAGCAAAAAATTATATTCTCCTTCAGTAATTAATGATCTTGGCATTATTTTCAATTCCAAATTAAATTTTCTTTCACACATTTAATACAGTTACTAATAAAGGATAACATGTTTGGCTTCATTCTACATAATGGCTGAGACTATCAAAATAAAAATCTTATATTCTTCTCTAGTTCGAAGTCAAGTAGAATACAACTCTCCTATTTGGTCCCCTTGCTTTAAAATCTACTTCCAATCCATTGAAAAAATTCAGCACAAATTCCAAGGATATTTTAACTACAAACTCGGTCTATAATAATTTAAAAATCTTACCCTGACTTTTATTTTTGAAATTGTTAAGGGTATTGTAGATAGTCCTGATTAATAAGTTTAAATACCTGCCATACACCAACAAGAACTATTCGATCTAAAATTATTTTTAATTGCAACAACAATATCAGGCCGGGTGATTTAAATACTCGCTTGTACCCACATTGCATGCAGTCGGCAATACTTTCTCAGAAGTAGTTGATGGTTCAACTGCACGGAATATAGTTACAAACAGACTGTAATAATAAACCTTCAATTCTTCTGTGTGGGTTCTATATAATTTAATTAGCATATTTTTACCTCAGTTCTACAAAAATATTATGTGTATCATGTGTTTGTAAAGCCCGTATATTAACATACATAAATAAGTATTTTGTGTTATAAATTATGGCCACAAATAAAGCTGGGGTCATTAAATACGTGCTGGATGCAAGAATAGCACAGGGAAGTAGTATTAAATTCTGAAAGGTGGATTATACAAGCACCAAAGGCAGAGAAGATGAAAGATGTATTACGCAACTGTTTGCCAGACATAAGTTCCAAGAATTGAAGAAAACTAGAAATGGAAGCAACAGGAATATGGCGGAAAGTGTTGAAGGGTTCGCACAGCAACACGTTCAAACTTAGAAATGCGTAATTGAGGAAGAGAAGCGCAGATTCAAACAAAACCAACATGCACATCTACATGTGGATGCACGATGCTCGATGCAATGAAATCAAATACACCAGATGAGATCTACAGGCTCCATTTAAAACAAACAATGATAGCTGTGAACTAATTTTTTGAACATTTAAAAATAAATAAATAGCTTGATTTGCAATCGAGCTACTAAAGAAGATAATAATTTTTTTTTTAAAATAAAGGGTGGTTTGTTAGGTCAATCATAAATACTATCAAATCCTTTCTTTTTATAATATTAAAAACAGTAGGACGCTTCGGTCACAAGCTATTGTTCGATGAGTTTGCAAATTTGAAGAGAAAAATTCAGTCTCTTAAAAACAAAAGATAAATGGTTGAGATGATAAAACAGGAATCCACAGATATCGCTCTAATGGAACATGTTTTCTATGGTAAAACAGAAATCTATACATAATATTGTTGAAATTAATAAATAATGATTGTCCATTTGATTAATCAGACATCTTCAAATACTAAGTTTTGGGATAATGAGTAAACAATATTCGAATGCTTGCCATAAATCAAATATTATTTACACATGTCTGCATACATTTACATTTACACATACACATACCGAATATTCCATAAATAACAGCGGGAAGCTTAACGGTCCAATACATATTAGTATGACTTTTTGAAATTTCTTAGTATGTAGTAACCCAGAAAACATCAATTTTTGTTTATTTCACTACAAGTTTTTCTGCATTATAATTGATTTAGTGTTTGTGAATAATCTGAGTATTGTACCAGATAGAGGGTACACTTTTGCAAATAACTGCATATTCAACTTAAATTTAGATTTTTCAGAGATGTCTAACTAATCAACTGGACGATCGATAGATAAAATGGTTACCGTGGTAAAACAGGTATCTACATAATATTGATCAATAAATGGAACTACAGAGACATCTATTGACAATATCAGTTGCTGGTATTGTTAGGCAAAATCTGGATATAATAATCATTATTTTGTTCAGACCTTAAATAAAACAAATTTAAAAGTTAAAATTCTACAGTGGCAATATTATGTCAGAAAACATATAACACCTCTGTAGTCTTCTCTCGAACATGCTAATTGGTACTGTGTTATTTTGGTTAGCACAAAGACCAGTCTCGTGTGTTCTGTAGCATTGGTTCTTGTGCAGGAGAATATGCAAGAGATGTGTGTTTGGTCACACTTATAGCAAGGGATTAAATATAGAACGGGGGCGGTTGCCAAGCTGGTCAAAATGCATCGACCTATTGAATGTGGCCCCCGGCCAGGTGAAACACCCAAATTATTGTTGAATTTCATCGCTTCTGGGAACTATTTATTCACACTTGTTGCCGAGATGTACTAATTATTATTATTGATTGTGAAAATTGTTATCTGTTTTTTCGGTTTTAATTTTGAAAAGTAAAAAATGCATAAATACGATTTTCCAAAAAATATTATTTTTTAGGCAGAAATATATATCTACTTCAAACCGTCATTTTCAAAAATGGAACGTTTTGTCCAAAGAATTCAGAGGAGTGATAAAGTAGGTATTTGCCTATATATATAAAATAATAATTTTAACAGAAAATTATATTTGTCTTTTCCAAAATCAGATAACTGTTTAGTCAAGAATTCAAACTATCCCATGATTTTTTATATGTCTGCGCTAGTGTTATCTAAAATCTCAAGGCTTACTCCTTACTACATAGATCTGTATTGACAGATAAAAGGAAAGAATTTAATAAAAATACACAAGTGAACTCAAAATTTGTGGAGGAAAAGGATGGGTTGTTTCCCTGAATTTGAACAATTCATCAAATTTCAAAGTTAATTTTGAAGTTTTTTAAAAGTTCTTTCAAGTTCTGTTATTATCTCAGTTCTGTGAAACAACTGGCTCATAATGACATAATAACGGAACTTGAATAGAACTTTCGCAGAATGTGAAAATTAACTTTGAAACTTGATGAATTGTTCAAATTCAGGGAAACAACCCATCCTTGGTGAATAATTTGAATAATGATTCGGCAAAAATTCGATTATTTACTGTTGGTACATATTTTTGAACAAATAAATTGATACAATCTGTGTTTTACTTCATAACAAAAAAAATCCAAAACATAAAATTTTACATCAATTATCAAGAAAATAAAATGAGCTGTAATTTATGTCTCAATAAAAAAATTTCAAAGAACGTCATGAAGTATTTATTTAGATTGCGAACACATTTTATTAATAGCAAATTGAAGACGGAAAATGTGACTGAATAAAATATTTAAATTTATTTTTAAAAGATAATACGCACGGCAGTCGTAAACGTGCCAATATTAGCGAAAGGCATTCCACATCGTTGGAAGGAGCGAATAAAGATTAGTCGTGATTATAGCATACGACACAGGCAGTGTTAACGTTGTGTACTAAAAATAGCTGCCAATTTACCACTGTTTACTCTCCAAAAAAAGTTTTTACAAAACATGGGTCGGTATGTTTATTCTGCGAGGATGCTTTGGAAAGGAGGATAAATGGGGTAACAATGTTAAAGGTATGTTGAAAGTAGTAAAAACAGAAAGGAATGCGCGTCGTAATATTATTCTAATTACGCCAGGCATAAATTTCAAGCATAACGGCGCCAAAATTACTGCTTTTACTGGTGTAATAAATGTAAGGGTTTTGCAGTAATGCATGGCATATTTTCGTTTGAAATATAATATTGCGGAACAATTTAGCAAAGAGGATTTTGTCAGCGAGCATGATGGATGAGATGTGTTAAAGAGCTGACAAATTCTGTAGAAATTATATTTGCGGAGGGTTTTGAAATGATATCACAGCTGAATATTAAAGCGAAAGAAAGACAGTTTTTGGATCAGCGAAGTTCAATTTAATTGCTTTATATTTGCAGTTGGAAAATTGAAATCTTGCTTTCCGAAGTAATTTCAACACTGTCATATACACTGGCTGTATTATAAAAAAATCTCCTCTGACTGATAAAAAAAAAACCAAAATGAATAGAATTAAAAGGTCACAAATTATATATGACCGGAATTAGATGGATCAAAATGGTGCAGGATATGAGGAAGAATATTATGAAGAAAAATGAAGGAAAATTTTGAGACATTCTATTGAGTACAGTAAATAGAGAGATTATGGGTATTTAGTAATATGTATTACATATTTGTATACATAAACATATGTGTGTTACTTGCTTATTACATATATGTATTACTTGCTTCCCTGCTTCCATTATCTCAAAAATTCGCAGGCTTTTTAGGGTTAGATTAGGTTAGAACTTCTCTACAGACATCTATTAGCAAATTTAGAAAACAATTTAATTTGGCAAACTTTCAAAACTAGCCCTAAAAAAATAAGACCCATTAGTACACCAATATGTCTCTTTGTGAAAAATAAGATCCTCCCGGAATAAAAGTGAAAGAATGTTAAATTTATTGTGAAATTCGTGTCTACCTAATGCAAAGATTTAAGCAAGAGAAAAAATATTTCATGAAGAGAAAGTGAGAAGATTTTTGTTTTGTAAAAATGTACCAATATGGTACATCAAGAGCCCAAAAGAGCATTTATTTTGAGACACTTACATTTTTTATTGAACTAAAACTACTAAATTTTTTTTATTGAAATAAAAATCTACAAATTCAGAAGAAGACCAAAGTGTTGTCTAAATGCTGGTTTGCAAATTAAATTATAATTATAAGAATAATCCAAAGATGTAAAGACTACAATAAAAAACATTACCTCAATCAACCACTGCAGGACCGAAATCTGCCAAGTTTCAAAATGTTCACACCATACAAATTGGTACAAAAAAGGTCCGAAGCATTTCCGTGTTAAATGCCTTTGGCAAATAGACGTGGGGGAACACATCAGGCACAGGTGAGAGTAAGATAATGGATGGGGGGTGCAGACGGATGACAGTTGGCACTGCAGTGAGACGAGTGCATGGCCAACATTGACCGTGATCCTCGCAAGGGCCAAAAGAGTTTGTTACTCCTTCAAACACAGCACGCGTTGCAACACCGTTTGGCAGGGAATCGCCAAACTACACAAGGCGTGGAGGGAAATTGATTTACTGGCAGAGACTGCGTAGGATGACTGTCTACTTCACATCTCTGCTACTTTAATAAGGATGTAAAAATGGATACAAACGTGTCTAGCCAGAATGTATTTACGTTGAATTATTATGCTTAATAAAATATTACGTGATAATAAGGAAACTTCAAATGAAACAAGAAAGCGATTTGAATAAAATAAATACACTGTGACCACCAAAAAGCGATTTAAATTTCTTGGACGCTCAACAACTCGTCAAAAATCTTAATTTCTATTTTGCTATTAGTGCTTTTAAAAAACAACAAATAAATTTTACTTTTGAAGCAGAAACAACATTCCTCGCTTTGTGGGTAATACAAAATGAATATCTGCCGTAAATGTTTATGTGCATGCACCCATTCCATCGACAGGATATTTGGTGGGGAATGGATGATTTACGTTTAACTTTCATAATGTTTATTGTTATAACAAGACGCCAATCCGTAAAACAGAATGAACTGTAGACAGACTTATATATAAGCAAAAATAACAAACTTCTTAAAACAATCATGTCAAATTTGTAGACAATTATGCTATTTCAGTAAACAAATCCATAACATTCTAACTAATATTATAAATGCCAAAGTGTGTTTGTCCTTCTTTCGCTTTTCACTTCGCAACGGAGCGACCGATCGATAAGATTTTTTACATTTGGATAGTTGGAGGATTGGGAAGTTACATAAGTTACTTTTCATCCTGGAAAAACATTTTGTTTCGAAAATTCTTTGTAAGGTAATTTCTCCCTAATACCATACCATTCGAGTGAAGCCGAGGGTCAAAGCTAGTATTATATAATTGCACGCCTTTTAATAGGGGAAGAAAAACCATTGGATTTCATAATAATTGAGTTTTAGTGAGAAAATCACCTCACTAAAACTAAGGGCCTTCAACAAAGAGGGAGACACAACATAAACTCCACAAAATGGGAGCCTACCTTTAACCCCTAGGAGCCGGAGCCCTGCAATTGCAGTGTTGAAGAAAAGTGCCTAAGCATGGTACGAAGCACTGCAATTGCAGTGTCGACCATAAACATTCATTTTGCCTTAATATATTACCTCTACTAATAAGTTAAAGACAAAAATAAAAAAAAATATCGCTTTATCAAGTATATTATTGTTTATGAGTTAGAATTAACAAAAAAATATTTTTATTTATTGAAGTTTCTCATTGTCCCCTACAGGTTTATTAAATATTTTTATTAACAATGTATCCCTAACAAGTTGCAAAGAGTCAGCAAATAACATTTTTTGACAAATACATATTGCTGATGCGCCGACCCATAAAAACATTCAGGTCAAAGATATTAAATATCTCTGCAATTCCACTTAAATATAAATAAAATGCAGAACATACGTGCAAAGAAAAACAATCAACCTCGGTGACAGACAGCGCAATGAAAAAATGCTGTTTCAAAATGTCAACAGGCAAAAAAGATATACAAAATGGCATGAAAAATGACATCTTTCAGGCGGCGTTAGCTTTGTAATTTGTAAATTTCAATTGGGATACTTTCTAAATAGTAGTACTTAATTTAGCATGCCCTTGAACTTATGATTTTTACGCAGTCTAAATTGGAGCACCAAATTGGCACTCGTAAATAGAAAAAAAACCTTGACAAAAACTGCAAGAAATATACAAAGCACTACAAATAATTTGTGAGGTGAAATAAGTTTGCTTAAAATTTCACTCACGCATAGAAAGTTGTGAAGGTTTCACTGGCACCCGACAAATTTGTGAATTGAAAATAAAAAATATTAAAGAAACTGTTTCGAGGTAAAACAGAAAGAGAAAGAAAAAAACAGTTAATGGGTGAAGGTCAGTTAAAAAAATTTTCGCCTTGAAAATGTTTATCTTTTTTATTGTGTTTAAAGACTTCTCTTCTCTTGATGGTGTTTTAATTTCCTTTCAAGAAAGATCTTAAGTTTTATCAATCTTTCCTTCATCTTGTTCGAAGGAGGGTGGTTTGTCTAACAATCTATTTTACAGGTTTTTCAATGAAGCCGGTCGAGGAATTAATGAGAAATTCTGCAGACAAGAGTGAAACATCATAGTTGATGTCGTCTGCAAGAGAACGAATTATTTCGCTGACTCATTCTAATGTTAAATGGAACACCATTAAAATGCCGGCATCCTACTTTCCTCTTTCATTTAAATTTGGCCTCTTCAAGTATTGCATTAACACAATCCTTTCTGCAAAAAATTCCTAAATTCCCCTCACAACCTCAACTGTGTGGTGATATAGTTCCCCTGGTAATACACGTACATGCAGGGGAGCTCGTGCGAGTGTACACAAAATTAAAAACATATTATTGTTATTGCAAACTACATTACTTAATAATTAAAGAAAACTTAATTAATTAAATGATTCTAAAACAATAACATTATCTTATTTGTAAATATGCCAGAATATAATTTACGACCCACAACACAGCATTCCCGTAGATGATACACGCTTGAGGGAAATTATTTTCCACAGGGCCTTCCTAAGCTAACGTAAAAAAAAGAAATGTGGTAGATTTGCATTGGGTATTTTTTGTACAATGTATATGCAAAGCACTTATAAATGGACCAGACCCTAGAGGAACCAGGCAACTACTCGTTATGGACAGAAACTCACTGAGGGAACTGGTAGGACTATTAACAGGACACTGTCATCTGTAGAGAGTGGAAAACATCTACAGATGCAGGAAATGTGATGAGGATGAAAAGACTTTATTTCACCTATGTTGCCAATGTCGATGAACCAGAAGACATAGCCACATATTCAATGACAACCCTGGTGAACTCTATAAAAGCAACCGGGTTACTGTTGAATGAGGTAGAGGTAAAAAAGGAGAAAGCACTATGGCTTAAGTGCATGTAGTAACTGTACGTAAACCGTCTCCACTTTCAATAAATAAAATATTTTTTTAAAACGTACGTACAAGAAAATGCCCACTTACCCCCTTACCAATAAACTTTTTTAAATTTTACACAATTTAACCATTTACCATTTACCCTAAATTAACGACCCTTAGACTACAAGTAGACCTTAGACTAAGTATCTAGTTATAGTGTACCTATTTACAGCACGCATGATTAATTGGTCGGTTGTTAACTTACCGGATTGCAGCTCTGTATGCCCCCTCCTCCAAAGAAATATTCTCGACCATATGCGACAATTGACGTGTGCCATATGCCATCCACGTGGCGTCCTGCAAATAACAAGTCAGAAAAACATTAATGCCAATTCACATAAAGTCCTAAGATTAATGTTGATTGCAGTAAAATGTTATCTCTTTTAAATAGCCTCATTAAAAAGGTACGGAAATGGTAAAATCAATCGTTTAATTTTTTACATTAGCTCTGCACACAGGGGCTCTGAGGAAAAAAAATTCCCCTGCAACTCCAATTGGGTGGAGTCGTGAGGAGGGGGAAAATTGGGAAGGGGATGGAGATGATGAAAAAGGTAGTACAGATTTGAAGTGGCTATTCAGGTGGATAATTTTTTAGCAGTCCCTGCTCGAAATGAGGCAATCCAAAGTGCTCAAAGACAGTGTCCCAAAGAAGTCAAGAAAGTAATCAATATGGATGGAAACCCTTTTGAAGGAGCTAGCAGGACCATTAATAGGACACTACCTTAGGAGATACACAGTCGATGGAAGGAAAGTTAAGCACCGGGAAGTTAGCTTCAGGAAACGAGAAGAAGATGAAGAAGCAGCGATTCATCTGTGGTGAATGTAATAAATGTAAATGTCCCACTTTAACCTTCCCAGTCCGGAGGGGGTAATATACACCCTACAAACGAGAGTTTTTGTGATATCTAAGTTATTTTTTACATCACACACACATTGTATAAAATCCTAGAAAAAATATTCAGTAATCGATTCGCATTTAAAAAGATATTATTACTGTTTTTTAAGATATTAAATAATATCTATCAAACTGCGAGTGGGATCATAAAAGGTGCATTTTACTGGACAGAGCAACTGCAAGAGCAGATACTGACAATTTACAGAGGAATTCAGTATGTATGTATCGAAAACATATGAATCAAAACGACTTAAGCCTTTTTTCTACTTTTTTTTATTTTTGAACGTTGCCGGTTGTGGCCAGTCATGGCCATCTTCAGACTGTATGTATTTGAGATACACTCAATTTTGTACTACCCCATTACTTAATGTTTGACCGGTGGGCGAAGATGGGCGATGTCCAGTTAAAATGGTCGGTAGTAATTAATATCCAAGTGTTATTGGAAAGGGCAAAAGGAATATATGGGGAACTTTAGTGACCCCCTTCGGGTCTTGTGTGATTTCACCTTTAGATAGGTAAAGATTAATGAGGGCTAGGCTCGGATAACTGTTGCTCGGATGGAACTCGGAAGCTGTATTGTAGAACCGGGGAACATAAACAAACACCCAATTACAATCCTCAAAAAGAGTGGGCACTGTGGAATAAGGAGAAAGGTAAAACAGCGCCCAGTGCTAGTAAAAACCTCAAGGCTGTGTTAGGTGTTATTTTATCATCAGATCCTTGGTTCCTTGACAACTTGGCAAGTCCGCGACCGGACTGCTCCAATTGCACTTGCACAGGACCGGCCCCGAGCTCAATGGGTTTATGACCTGAGTACTTATTGGAACTACACAGACCATCTACATATCAATAATATACAATATTTTGATTATGAAAGTTGGCATTATTACTGCCGTGTACATTACTAGGGACAGTTGACTGACTGTACAGATCTAATAATAAAAATGGATTAAAATGCAGATATATTTTATACTACAGAATAATATTATGTACATGAGGGTCTCATGAAAATGATGTGTATATATATATTGGTTCCGGTTTAACGTGGGGTATATCTTTAAATCGGGCCTACTATTTATTACAATTTGAAAAAAAAAAGCGCAGTGGTGAAAATTAAATTTTATTAGGATTATTATTAATACGATTAGGTAACGTATTCAGGCTAGTTTTTTTCCGGTCATTAAAAAGTGATATTAAAAATAAATAAAAACTGGTAATAAATATAACATGACGACGGCCAGCATAGTCCAGCGGTAAGGCTCTTGACTCGCATTCCGAAGGTCGCGGGATCGAATCCCGGCATGGCAAATTTTATTTGATTAATTTGTGTTATTTCACAATTTATTCACTTAAAATAATATATACTTTATTTGCGGCACGTTCCAGAGTGGAAGATACTCTCAGTATCGCCCTGGTGTAAGACTACCATTCAGAACTGAAACGTTGCTTGAAATAGCTTTAGCCATGTTTGGTGACCAGATACTTCCATAGATAGCCAGGTACTTCCCACCTTCCTCTTCACTATCTCCTTCCCCTCTCCACTACCTTCAGCCTCACAACACACCCCAATTGGGGATGTCATAGTCTCACTGGCTCCAGACGGGAGCAGTTGGGACTCTTGTACGGTATTCATATAAATTTAAAAAAAAAAAAACCTAGTAGTTTTTAGAGTAACATGGTGCGCTATACCCGTTCAAAAAGAAGAGGATGGAGAGATATGTAAATACGAATGTTAGAGAGAGCGCGCTAATGTTAAAATCGATAATATTTATACGAAAATTGTGAAAATACTCGTTTAAAGTAGAGCAAAAATCTCGCAGGGATTGTCTAAAACAGCATTTAAAGAAGTACTGTAAATTTTTTCATACATATAACTTGTAAAATAACTGAAACAAACGTGTTTGTAATAATTTTCGGAGCATACTTTGCGATTTTTTTCTATCGAGGGAATTTCATATAATTTGCGTTTCGGCGCAGGGAATGTATAAATATTATCTTCAAGAATATCATATATTTTTTTAAGAGCTTTAAAGCGTGTTTAAAGAGCATACGTAATAAATCCATAGAAATGGGGTATGCCGCAGCTTAACGAATTAATAAAAATACATAGACTACACGCTAAAATCGAAATGTTAAAGTAGACTTATTCGTGTATTGTTAAAAATATATATGTGGGCACATGTGTTTAAAAAACAGATAGTTTAGCCACATAATAATATTTATGTACATACATACATTCATTGAAAAATTTAATAATTATTCACAATTTTTACAAATGTTTAATTCACGTGACAAATAACGTAAAAGTTGGGAAATTAAGATAAAAATAGAGAGAAATACAAATAAATATGTAAAATTAAATTTTAAAGTTAATTTTTCATTATTGTTTATCGTATTGTTTTATCACATTTATTGAGAATTTTTCGACCACCATGCTAGAGGCACGTGCCCGTTTTGTGGTGGCCTTACAAACTACAAAGTAAAAGCATTATTTTTTTATTGAAAGGATGTTTTAAGCAGGGTTTTTTTTAATTCGTTAAGATGTAGCTTGTAAACAAAATAATTGCATTGTCAACACAATTAATATTACCGATGAAAAGCAAAATGTAATAACGACTTATTCAAAAATTTAATCAAGGAATCATAACAGAATGTGTGAATATTTGAGTTCACCTCAGAGGAATGGACGTAATCACAATCACAGAAATAGTCTCGTCTAAAAATACACAAATTTAAGTGGTGGGTGACACACTGATTTAAAGAATGTGAAACAAAATAGCAGAACACATTATTTATAAAATCACCATTGAATCTATATATCTAAAAATATTGTAATCAGAAATACAATAAAAAATACATAAAATGAGTTATTTTCTTCTTGGCAGACATTTGAATTGTGGATTCGGTGTTTACATTTTGCTTTTATAGGATGAGAAACACGAGCAAAAATTCTGAGTTTATGTGTCAGTCAAATTTGTTAATTTCATACCCAAAAACATTGCCGACATCATGCGAGCCATACCCTTCGTCAAGTCGTAGATGTACAGGTCCACTGGAACTCCGATTTCGTCCATTTTGTATATTTTTCTGCACAAAATTAAAAAAAAAACACACTTAGGTAACAATTGCAAAGGGATGACTTTCTCCTTTCAATTCAAATGTCAAATGTAATTATTTTTATATTATTATTTTAATGTAATTATTTCTTCATTCAAAAGTTCTTTGAAATTTTTCAAATTTAGAAGAGCACTGATATTTTTTAATTTATTTATTGTTTACCGAGTAGGTACCAAGCAGTATTATTATTAAAATTATCAATTAGAATGAAAGAAAATTAATGTTAAATATTTATTGATAACGGGTCTACAAATATGACTGTTGCTTTCTGGTGTATAAGGAAGTTTGGAATGGTTGGAAAGCTATGCAATGGTGGAGTTGTGAGGGGATACTGAATCTAAAAACTCCTGCCAACAACTTTGAGTGGGTGTTTTCTCTGGACAACTGATACAGATTTACATCTTCGACAAACTATAAACAAGAACAGTCTTTGCTAGGAATTGACAACATGTTTATGTTTCAAGCGTTAAATTTGTGTAAAGATTATAAGATTTAAAAAAATTATAAAATTAACAATTTTTTCCAGTGATTTTTAAATATATATAAATTAATCTGGATCTGCTACACCTTGAAAGGGTTTAAGGACTGATGTCTATCAATGGGATTACGTGTACTGTGTACTTACTAAAATACAAATTGATTGGAAAGAAGCGAAACTGATTCATCACCAAAATTATTACAAAGACGCAAACTTATACAGTGGTCCCAGAGACAGATTGTATGTGATGTCATCGTTCTAGTATCTTCCGTTTTTTTCGCTTTCATGCAAGACATGCAAGAAAGAAGATTATTTTGTCGATGACGGACGTACAACTTCGCTCTGGGACTACTTTAACTTTCTGCTTACCTCGAAAGGTTGTCAATCAGGTTGATAGCGTTTATATAGCTTCATCAATTGTGATATATTCTAATTGATAGCATGATATTAAATTTCATGAACTTTGCTAAGCTATACAAAACGCTGTATCATGACATAACCTAAACAAATAATACAATCATTCAATCCATGAAATAAAACAGTTGACAAGTCTTATTTACGAATTTTAAAAATTAAATTATTATTTGGAGACGTACCCACAAAGATACGACTCTCAGATACACCTGGATGGGACGCTAAGCATCAGATAAAAATAGATTTCAGTGTGCAGCGTCACAATAAGCTAGGACTTCTCACTTTCTTAGCTTGTACATTCATGAATTTCAGAGGGAGATTCACTACGATTAGCAGCATAAATATTTTTAGTACTCAATTAGAAAGATTATAAAAATAAAATTAAAATATGCGTTCCAAATTCAATTTGTTATTGGCGAATTTTTACGAATGTCAAATTTCGAAAATGGCGCTTCAATTATTGAGAGAACAGCTGGTTTAGAATTTTTATTAAAATAATAGTACCTTTTCTTTTCGATTCAATACACAACAGTTCCAAAATATAACATTAATTCAACAACGGCAAAAAAGACACTGATCACAACTTCTTCGGCGTAGGAGTTTTATACAGTGACTTGACATTTATAAAACCAGTAATGTAATATGTAATAACAAAATATGATTAGTAATCAATTCAATATTACTCGGCAATATTTGAATGATGATGCAATCTGAAAATTGTCAAGAGTTCGTATTTATGTGAATATACTGTTAATTTACCTATAATCGATTCGATTTGAGATATATTTCACAGGTGCTGGAAAAACAAAACATTCGAAAATCCGAACTGAAACATGAAAACTGACATTTACAAAATTGGCAATACTACACAACAAAGAAAATATAATATTTAAAAAATATATATCAAACCGTGATTCTGACGGCAGGGATGCGAACTATTATAAAAACCAATAGAAAATAAATAAATCTTATCAGTATATTTCTAAATCTACTTCGGTACACTAGGTGATGTTACAAAAATTGTTTGCTTCGAAGCGTAAGTGATTAAAAAGAGCTTCTGGTAGCGTTATCTATAGTATTTGCTTAACTGACTTGCAGATTTGTAAAACTTTTTTGTATTATTTTTGACAGTTGGCAACCATTCTGTATGTGAACGTATTCGATCATATTCGATGCTGATGTTTGCAACAAAATGTCTCGACTAAAGATGATTGTAAGTAAATAATTCAATTACTGTGTTAAAAATCGCTTGGATTTATGTGTACAAGTTTTCAACAACATCTACAGTACTTTTTAAATTGAATTATTCGAACTTATTTCCAAATTTCATCTTCAAAATTCTTTGTCATCGCCAGTGTTGACATCGAGTAACGTCAAAATTACAGTGTTTTACTAAGTTTTGTGTTACTAATTCAATACATTATACAAATAGGGATAGTGTCATGACAATATAAACGGTTAAAACGTTTAAATTACGTGTGATTTCAAAATTTATCAAACATAACCTCAAATTTCTAGATGTTGAGAATCCAGTCGGCTGACGGTACGAGGAGGGTCGAATTAAATGGCAACGACAAGGTTTCCAGCCTGTTTGAGAAAGTGCGTGAAACGTTTGAGCTGAGCAGCTCCGTGTTTGCCCTCTACAAGGACCGGAACCACAAAGAAGAGATAGCCGCCAGTATATCCAAGCATCTCAATGATTATCGCTTGCAGCATGGGGATATGCTGTACCTGGCCCCATTGAATGGAACTGTCCTCTTCGACCAACCACAGCAACCATCAACCAGTACCCAGGTATGCCTTAATCAGGGTTCACATTTTTTTTTACTTTACCAGACTCAACTGCTCAGAATCGGTGAGACCATGGCCCCCCGCTGAGGTGGTGAGAAATAATGGGGAAAAGAGAAAGGATAGCGGTGCGTTGGGAGAAAGGATAGCTTTGCGTATCATATCTGGTCAATAAACAAGCAATACTTCAATTCGGAATGGTTGCATTTGAACAAGGTGATATTGAAAATGTTTTCAACTCTAGATAGGCATATGTGATAATTAGCAATCATAAAATATGACTATAAAAATTATTCCTATTTAAAATTCGATCCACATTCATTACAATAAATATTAAAAGTGAGCACTTTATAAAGCCATCTAAAAGAAATACTTTTACAAATAGTATACATCACTATTGCTGATGTTAATTTTCTGTTAAACTACTATTAAAATCGTGATTCTTAGGGTATCCCATCTCAGTCCAGATTTTTCATCTTCGTGGAATACTTAAATAAGATTCTGATACCACAATCTCGGGTCCAAAAGAGTATTTTTATAACTTATAACTAACCAAAATTTATTTTGAAATAATAAGATTTGTAAGTGCTTGTAGGTAGGTATCATGTAGGTATTTTAGTTTAAAAAAATTATTTCAAATAAGGAATTATACAGTTTGTTTCAAGAAACATCACTGTCTAATGACAATTCTTTTTTCAAACTTTCCTTCAGGCTGGTAGGCACCCAAGGTTCATAGATTATATATCTAGCTTTAGCTTATTTAGGTTAGCTCATATAGGTAATTTTTGGAGAAAAAAATACATTGGGCCGCTCGCAAACTTGTGACATAGCTTGAAGTCCAGTTGGAGGAACGATCTCTTTCACTTTTCACTCGGTAGTACATAATATTATTTTTTGATAAATCTAAGTTAATTTCCTCGCACTTATGTTTGTATATACAAGTCGAATTAAAGTCGATAAAATGTTTGTTTTTAACAGTAACAATGTGGTATACAGTAGTGAGTGGTAGAAAAAGTTTGGGACGCCCAGGGAAGACTTATCTCTGCACGCATTATCTCTGCACTGGAACAATATGCGGAACAGTTTGTACACACTTTGAATACATCACCATTACATACTTTTAACCGTTGTTGAATTTGACAGCCACCTCCGGTCTGGAGCCCCAAAATACTTGAAAAACTATTGCAGAGTGCAGTGCAGAAAGGGCGGTCCGTTTGATAGATTTTCTTGTCTTAACGAGCGGATTGCATTCTTTAGAGCACAGGGATCAGGTGGGAATGCTATTCTTGTTCTATCGGTATTTCATTGGAAGGTGCTCCGAGGAACCAGTGTCATTTATCCCTTCGGCACTGGTGCATAGTCGAGAAACACACCAAAAACATGCTCAACATCTATATTTGGTTGACATTATTAATCTCATGAGAATGGGTCGTTTCTACGACTTATTCTTGAGTTCAACAGTTTGGCTGTGGAAAAACTTTTGTGTTTCCTCCCTCCTACAACCTCGCCTTCTCAAAAAGACCCTCCGCACAGCATATCCAAAGATGACATAGGCAGGAATTCCTGAGGATTTTCTTTTGCTCGGGACCTCCTGTGTGGAGTTGATGCTAAAAAAATACTTGCATCTTTATCTATGTTAAATTTATGCTTTTTTCAGTGTGATTATGTTGTATTATAAATAAATTATATTGTTCCATTTAGTTGTGATGAAAGGAATTTGGGCTATTTCAATATAGGGAGGGGAATGAAATAGGGAATTGGAAGGTGGGGAAGTACCTGGCTATTCACACGTGGTCACCAAATACGGCTAAAGCCATTTCAAGCAAAGCTTCGATTCCGAATGGTGGTCTTTCATGACCTTCATCAATGCGATGCTGAGAGTATCTGCCACCATGTGCGACTTTGCATGAATACAATTAATCTCAAAACTTTCCCTGTCATATCCTGGAAATCGGGTCTGTTTTGTCAGAAGGTCAAAATATTTCCGCTCTGCAAAATCCAAATAAATGGAATATTTCCGAACATATCTGAAAACTAAAAACTGTATTTGAAAGGTGATGAAATACGTTTACAATTGTTATTAGAAACAAAAATATAATTTTGGAAATTAATTTTTTTTTAATAAACGCATTAAGTTTTAAAAATGGCTCACCTTACGTTTTTTCTATCTAAAATTACTGATAATGAAAAAAAAGAACACATGCATATTTTATTAACCAAATGTTTTATAAACATTATTATAACCTCACATTTTTGTCGTTTCATAAAAAAAAAATTAATAAAAAATTCTTGAAATTATAAACATTTTTCTCAAATTGCTTTCGGAAATTTTTTTTTCATACAGGTGCACATTTAAATTGTGCTCTTTCTAACACCTTTTAAATAATATTTCTCTCTATGACAGTAAGGGATCAATTTTGGAGGCGGGAATGGGTACCACCACCCCGGGAACCATTTATTGGATAACCAACACCCCTGCCATAGGTCACCCTATGTCGTTCGCTACGTTTGGTGACTTAGCATGGGGTGCCCGGGTTCATGGGGTGAGGTTTGTCTGGATCTGGCGGCGAATGACCTGGACACACTGAACCCTAGATTCCTACCCACCCCTCTTAGCTTTTTCCTTCCCAGAACTTCCTCTCCTTCCTTACCTTAAAAAGACCCTCCACACAGCATTCCCATAGATGACACTGGTCTCGATTAACGGGTTAAGGGCCAGTTGTTGCGCAGAATTTGAATAATTCATCAATTTTCAATTCCTGTGAAAGTTTTATTAAAATTCTGTTATTATATCATTATGAACCAGTTGCTTCACAAAAATACATAACAGAACTTGGAAATTAACTTCGAAATTTGATGAATTCTGTGAAACAACCCATGCTAAATGAGACATTCAATTTGAAAATTTGAAGGCAATTTATAAAGGTGATAATAACCTCGATTCTACATCATCAAATATAAGTAACACTGCAAATATTCTTGGGATTTCCCCCTTTTATTTTTCCATTTTACGCTAATTGTGTAACAAATAAGTTTTAATAAATTAAAATTACTATAATATTACCTAAAAACTATAAATAAATCATTACAATTGCATTCAGAGTAGCGTCAACCACTTGTATTGCAGTAAATTCAAACCTCCCAATGATAAATGGACCTCAAGCTGTGTCACAACCTTCCAGCCAATCACCGCTCTACCCATTTGATGAGCTAACCTTGTTAAATACATTCTCTATGAACCTTGGTAGGCACCGTAATATTGAAAAAAAAACGAATAAAATAATTCAAATAAACAAGAGGATTTCACTTTTGAAAATAGAATCTTTGATGGACCATCAAAACGGCCACCATCTTGAAAAGGAAACAAAACAAACTTACTGACCAACAAAATTCAAGATTGTAGAATGTATCGGGAGCATCTCCTATCCTTATCCTATTTTCCTCTTCCTCTCCCCCTCACCAAAAATTAATTTTTAGATCTAATAAAACTCCATCTTCAAATAATTTTAACATAGGAGACCTTTTTGGTTTAACTTAATTTAATTTTACATGTATGTATCTATATTTAATGTAAAAGCTGTTTGTCTCTTACAAATAAATAAATAAAAATGCAAAATGCTCAGTAAATTAGTATCTTTTTATTGTATGTATAAATGTATGTAGAGTCAATGCACTTTTATAAAATCACCCGGAATGGGATTCTCCTCACATCTTGGAATAATAAATTTATTATTGATGATGTTGTATTCCAGACAAACAGCAATCTTCCGGGAAAGTTCCAACTGAACGAGGCGCCCCCCGGGGGTAGCTCACAGCCCGCAGCACCCAGCAGCACCGCCGCCCCTCCCGAGGATGATGTGGACATACAGCTCTACAAGATGGATGGAAAAATTGCCAGGAAACGGGATGACAAGTAGTAAGGAAACTCATTTGTAAACTATAGTATTCAATTATCCATTATGCCCTAATTTCCCTAACGCCAACTTAAAAAATTAACAACATTAACTCAAAACAGGAAATCCCAGGTTAAATAATTTCTCCCAGGGCCTATGTCATTTTTGGGGATGTTACGAGGTGGAGGAAACACAGGCTGGCAAATCATTCCACAGCCGAGCGGTGTTGTGATGTGTTAAGTCGTAGATATGACCCATTCTCATGTGGCAAATGTCAACCGTTTTTGGCGTGCATTTGTGTTTCGTGGCTCTGTCGAAGGGCTCAATAATGCTAGTTCCATTGAAATACCAGTAGAACTAGGATAGCATTCCCGCCAGACTTCTGTGCCATAAGTTACCAATCTGTTTTTTCAAGATTTCTTTCACTTGAAAACTGAAATTAAAAATGGCATAATTTATTTATTTATACAGTGAAACCCTCTTAAGAAGTTTTGTGGCTTAAGAAGTTTGGTTTTTCGGTCCCGGCCCAAAATTGTCCCAATTTTTCTCACATACAAGGTTTTACTGCTTGGTGTCGCGAAACTGCGACTCCACTGCTAATTGGCGGTAAATGCTGCAAAGCAAAGCCTATGCAGCCCTCGAAGGACCAGTCCCGAAACTACGTGAAATCGCTAAGTTATACGGGACGATTAGATAGCATACACTCGCAAAACCCGATGGATAGTCAGTCGATAGTTCAGATCTGGGCTTTTGGAAAATTAGATAAGCCCAGATTGGAATAAGGAAAATAGGACTCACCGTTGCAGATGGGGCCTCGCTGATCTCCAGTTTTGGTGTACATTTCTCACTGTTTAAAATTCGCAATATTCTTATAACAAGAGGTTACAATACATGCGCCCTGTCTGAGATGTTATTTTGTACTGAGCAGCAAATCACACTGTCACCTCTCCAAAGTTTAGTACTTTTTGCAACAATTTTTATGGTGACATTTAGGAGGGAAAGATTAGGTAGGTGGGATAAATTCAGGATTTTGACATATCTACCCATCAAGTCCGCGAATGCAATACCCAACCAATCCCATATAAAATTGCGCGAACACTGCTTGAAAAGTTGTTTTTTTTCAGTCCCTTGGAAAACTTCTTAAGAGGGTTTCACTGTATTAATATACAGTGATATACATAATAGTGTAACAGTAATCATGAGATAAATTATGCTAATTAAATTATATAGAACCCATGCAGAAGAATAGTGGGTGCTAACATTGATTTATTAAGGTGTGTTATTACAGCCTGTTTGTTACTGCATTACTTATATTCCGTGCAGTTACATACATAACCTACATTTGGAACTTAATGCAGGTTTTCGGGTCCCTTGAAAAAATTTAAGAGGTTATTTTATTAATTTATTTTTTGATCTTCAGTTGCCGCCATAACTCTAACGGCTGCTGTGTGCACTGCTCCCCCATCGAGCCATACGACGAGTCCTATCTCAAGGAGCAGAACATCAAGCACATGTCCTTCCACACCTACATCCGCAAGCTCACTTCTGGAGTGGACCGGGGGAAATTCCTCGCCCTGGAAGACATCTCCTGTAGGATTAAGTCACGTGAGTAATCCTCTGTTGCTGCAATAACTCCAACGGCTGCTGCTTGCACTACTCCCCTGTCAAGACTCTCTCTAGTCCTACTCACGAGTCCTTCTTGAAGGAGCAGAACTTCAAGCACAGATGTCCTTCCACAATCAATTTATTTTTAAAAACATTGTCACATTATGATGGTTGAGTTTTCGAACCATCCACTAATCAGTCTGAAGAAATGTGTATATCCCTTCTGACGCGTAGATAGTTCATTCCGAGCATATCCAAGAGAAATTCAGTAGAATAGAAGCCATGGGGAGCAGCCATACTACCTCAAGTAGAGAAATCTCAGAAATTGATTTTGATTGCAGGCTGCATGGACCACCTGCCGTGGCCGCGCGGTATCTGCTCCAAGTGCCAGCCATCGGCCGTGACGCTGAACCGCCAGACATACCGCCACGTGGACAATGTCATGTTCGAGAACACGGACATCGTGGAGCGTTTCCTCGAGTACTGGCGCAGCACCGCTCACCAAAGGATCGGTATCCTCATTGGCGTCTACGAGAAACACTCCGACGTTCCGCTAGGTAACTAATTATATAAATACAGTGAAACCCTCTTAAAAAGTTTTCCAAGGGACCGGAAAAAAAACTTCTTAAGAGAGAACTTCTTAAGAGGGTTTCACTGTAATAGATATTATTTTGTTTGCGATTTTACTTTCATTTGATAATGCTTCGGTGTGCTGCAAAATAAATTTATATTTAAAAAATTTTAAATTATATGTGCCTATCCGTATATCCATTACTTGCTTTAATAAGTCAGGTATACATCGTGTGTCTGGTAATGTTATATTACCGTGAAAGTAAGCTTATGGGTCTGAGTGGTTAAAAGGGCCAAAATCAGTTTTGCGATTTTTTTTTTTTTTTGCAATTTCAACTCAAAATTAGATTATTCCAAAGCTAGAGGTCATTTTTGTATATTACGCTCCTTATGTTAGAATTATTTCTAGCTAGAAGTCATTTTTGTATATTACGCTCCTTAACAGGTCGCGTGCCGTTGGCGCGCCAGTAAAAGCCCTATAGCCGAATAAAAAAATAAAAAAAACTTTTTGATATGCGATTTTAAACCTTATGTATAAAGAAAATGTATGAAGAACAAGGTCAGAATCGCTTGAGGCATTCTTGTTCTTGACGTAACAGATATAAGGAACACACCTAGCCACTCAAATAATTGTCTTTGGACATTTTTATGACTTTGGAAATGGGCATTTCTGCTGCGATTCGAGCTGTCAAACTTTGAGCGTCGCGTGTCATAAAAAGATCGATAAACCTATCAATTTGTCTAATAAACGCAAGTAAAGTTGTTTGTAAGCGTAGTTTGTTCAAGGAACGTATTTCGGTAAATATTATATACCAAAGCATAAAATTAACCCACAAAATTTATGTCAAAAGTCAAAACATTGCGAAATTTTCCAGTTTCATCCGTAAATACCGAGGCATTCAACCGGTTAAGTCAGAATTATTTCTAGCCAGAGGTCATTTTTGTATATTACGCTCCTTATGTTAGAATTATTTCTAGCTTGGAAGTCATTTTTGTATATTACGCTCCTTATGTCAGAATTATTTCTAGCTTGAGGTCATTTTTGTATAATACACTCCTTATGTTAGAATTATTTCTAGCCAGAGGTCATTTTTGTATATTACGCTCCTTATGTTAGAATTATTTCTAGCTTGAAGTCATTTTTGTATATTACGCTCCTTATGTCAGAATTATTTCTAGCTTGAGGTCATTTTTGTATAATACACTCCTTATGTTAGAATTATTTCTAGCTAGAAGTCATTTTTGTATATTACGCTCCTTATGTCAGAGTTATTTCTAGCTAGAGGTCATTTTTTTGTCATACTGCAGTCACATGCGATTCTTTCACCAGTAAAACCTTTAAATATTTTTTTACAATGTACCTTTATACATTTCTTCAGTGTAATTATTTTTTTTAAATATGCACATATATAACAATACATAGTGTATTACAAGAATCAAGAGTTCCAAGTCTTTTATAAGCTTGAAGCAAGATGTAGGAAGCCAAAAGCAAGAATCAATAAGATTCACTCGATCGATAAGTCCTTGAGATTCAGTGCTCACTGGTGTACCAGTTGCACCAGCATTTGTGTATGCTCCTGACTAGTGTGATTCATTGATTTCTTTTGAAATCAGGAGACTATTAGTGAATAAATTATGGTGTGAGTCTCTCATCATTATTATCATTATTTGTAGGAATCCGTGCCCGCGTGGCTGCCATATACGAGCCCCCGCAGGTGAACACGCGTGATGGAGTGACTCTGCTTCCCGACGACCGAGAGAGCACCGTGGAGCAGATAGCGCAGCAGCTCGGGCTGCAGGTCGTGGGCTGGATCTTCACCGACCTGCTCAGCGAGGATTCCTCCAAGGGGACGGTGCAGCACAACCGGTCAGTTCATCTTATCTACAAACAGAACCAAACCTCACCACTGGACCTCATCCTTTTTAAAACTGGCGAGTGATTCTTGTACGAAAGATGTATAAATCACAAAAAAGTGCATTGTTTTTGATTTGTAGTGCATAATATTTCCTATATATGTGCGCAGTATAATGCACAATTTCATAATATCAACATTCTTAACAATAACCTTCAGAAATATCAAACTAAAGTAATGCATGCGATCAAATTGATGCATGAGTATAGAATGCATGCAAAGCATGTATGATTCTTGTACGAAAGATGTAAAAATCACAAAAGAGGCTTATTAGCATTGATTGAAGCTTCAACTGGCTACAACTGCATTGTTTTTGATTTTTAGTGCATGAAATTTCCTATATATGTGCGCAGTATAATGCACAATTTCATAATATCAACATTCTTAACAATAACCTTCAGAAATATCAAACTGAAGTAATGCATGCGATCAAATTGATGCATGAGTATAGAATGCATGCAAAGCATGTATGATTCTTGTACGAAAGATGTAAAAATCACAAAAAAGACTTATTAGCATTGATTGAAGCTACAACTACATTGTTTTTGATTTGTATTGCATGAAATTTCCTATATATGTGCGCAGTATAATGCACAATTTCATAATATTGAAATTCTTAACAATAACCTTCAGAAATATTAAACCGAAGTAATGCATACGATCACAAATAAATGCATGAGCATACGATGCACGCAGAGCATCTCCCTTCTTTGTCCTATATTCCTCTTATCTTTAGCTTCTTATTACTTTTAGGGCAAAATAAAATTATTTGTTTCTTACAAATAAATAAATTAAAGAAAATGTTTGTTTAATTCCAGGGGTGTGAATTCCCACTTCCTGTCAGCGCAGGAGTGTATAATGGCCGGTAACTTCCAGAACCAACATCCCAACGCATGCAGATATGCTTCATCGGGAAATTTCGGATCTAAATTTGTCACAGTCTGTGTCACTGGTAAGTTTATTACAAAATTCGTTACGATGGTCCCGAAGAACAATGTCATATCTGCTAAATATCGAAAATCTTGTTGTCTTATTTTGTTGATTTGAAAGTCTGTATTTTCGGATTTTTGAATGAAATGAAATGAATGCAACACTTTATTTCTTAATCTCAAAAGCAGTAAAAATGCAGGAACAAAACTTTTTTACGACTCTACCACAAAACCATAAAATCGCACATCCGACATGTACTTGTTCTTCGGAAAAGTCGCTTACAATTTTACTCAAATATTATTTTAGTTACTCAGTTCTTCGGTGATGTTGAAGTGCTAGTTGATTAGACTTTTTATCACAAATCCATTGTTCAGGGCCTATGATTTTATCCACAACAAAAATTGGGATGAAATCATAGATTGAACATCATCAAATATGTAATATCATATTGATTTTGATTTCACGTTGGACATTTTGATTACATAATACAGTAGAATCCCGTTAATTCGAAATCCACAGGACATCAAAAACAAAATTTCATATTAACGAATTCCCGTGTAATTAGAAACGTTAAGAAAAAACAATTACCTAAAATCGAGTTCCTCGGCTGCCCCTTTAAATTCGGGCAGGTTCTTCGGAGTGAATCAGTAATAATATTGTGCAAATCGGCCGATATCCACCACGGTCAGCCCTTCGGGTTCAGATATTCGAAGCAAATTTGTGAAAATATAATGTATTTTTACATAAATCGAAATTTCGTGGCCGATTATCGTCGGGGATGGCCCTTAAAATTCAGATATTCTAAATTTGTAAAAATTCAACATATTTTTGAGTAAATTGAAATTTAATCGATTACCATTGCGACCGGGTCTTAGGATGGGTTGTTTCAAAAAATTTGACGAATTCGTCAAATATTTGACGTTAATTTTCACGTTCTGTGTAAGTTCTATTCAAGTTCTGTGATGATTTCAGTTTTGTGAAGCAGCTGGCCTATGATGATAAAAAAACAGAACTCGAAAAGAACGTACACAGAACCTGAAAATTAACTTCAAATATTTGATGAACTCATCAAATTTTTTGAAACAACCCGTCCTTAAAATTCAGATATTTGATGTAAATTCACGAAAATTCGAAGTATCCTCATGCAAGTTGAATTTTATCAGCGAATTACGCTCAGGCTGGCCCTTCAAACTCCGATATTCGGAGTTTATTCCAGTGTAAATCGATTACTTACTTACAAAATAATAATACGAATTAGGACGATGTATAACTGCGTACCCCTTTTATTGACATGGCTGTTGGTCAGATTCAAATTTACAAAATTACATTGTTTATTTTCACAAAAATTACATTCGAATTACGACTTAACGAATTTCGAATTAGAAAACATATTGTATGAAAAAAAAATCTGGGAATTTTTTTTGTAATTATTTATACATTATTTCGAATATTCGGTGTTCAAATTAAGGGAGTTCTACTATATACTCATGATTGAGTTTTTAGACTTAATCAACTGATCAAAGATAAAATTGAAGCTAATGTTAACTGTGCGGAGTTTGTAAAATAGTACCTAAATTCGGCCTCCAGCCCCTTTGGTGACTTGTAAATGCTAGCATTGTCTACATATTTCTATTCGATTATATTAATTCAGAATAGTAAATTTTGCATCGCCCTAAAATCCCTCTATCGTAAATCTATGAAAATTCCATTATTTTCTCGCTAAACATAATTTTGTTTGTTCGCCCAGGTGACGAGTGGAAGCAGGTGCACATGGAGGGGTACCAGGTGACGGGGCAGTGCATGGCGCTGGTGAGGGACGACTGTCTGCTGCCCACCAGGGATGCCCCCGAGCTGGGATACGTGCGCGAGTCCTCCAACAAGCAATACGTCCCCGATGTCTACTACAAGGTCAGTGACTTTACTCTTTCACCTCATTCCTAATGGGAGTGTGCAGCACTCTTCTTGATAGTCGTATTATGTTTTTTTAGAAACATATTGGTAGTGCTGGAGCAAGGAAGGAATAATCTATCCAATGGTAGTCACTCAAGATTTTGTACTTTAAAAAAATTAAACATTTATCTTTCAGACGTTTGAACTCTCCCAATTATGGTTTACATAAAGGTGTGTAGGTTCAGTCGGAGTGGGCTCTTGAACTAGGGTTCTTCGCAGGAATGGAATCCTACTCCTTTTTCAAATCAACCACTACCAAAGAACCCGGTCCAGGACTTGGAATCATGCCCGGAACCCGAATGCCTCCACCGACGTCGCGGTCCACGTCACTCGCGAGTCGAGTTCTTGTACGGGTTCTATCTGGGTCCGGTTCCGACCAAACCCATGCGTCCCGTTAGCCACAACAACACCCAGTAACCAGAGTCCACACTCAAGAACTCAGACCTGGGACCTCTTTCTAGAACTCGAGTATTTTTAAAAGAAAGCACGCCTTGGAGGTCTCCGGTAAACTGCAGAACTCACTCATTTCTAGTATACATTGGACTTTGAACTGCTTGCCATTTAACTTGATTTATTTTTCGGATATTATGCCTTGTTGCGCTTCCTACTTCTTTAGACAACGTTTTGGTCAGCGTTACAGTGTCCATCATCAGGGTAAATGTGTAGATTGTGGTGAAGTATGTATTTATGGATCTAGAAGTGATACAGTGTTGCTCGCTTCAACCATCTCAGGGAGTGTTTCAGTATAATAATTAGTTAAATTAATGTGGTGTTCGGCGTTTAGGTTTGCAAGTATCAGATTCCAAGAACCAGCTTTGCCCCGTCATCTTCATTAATATTAATAGGGTTTTTTTATTTAGTCCTCGTAAATAAAATGTGCTTACGAATTACTAGTCCTTTTTACAATGGTGCAAAAATTGTTGGCTGCGAAAACTTAACCATAAATAGAGTAAACAAAAAATCAGGCGTGTTTTCAAAATTGAATATTTTGACACAAATGTGTTATAATTTAACTAAGGATGTTATGAATATGAAATTTCGGATCTGGATACGGATATAGGAATAATATTACACCGGTTTTGGATACGGTTACGGATTTGAAATTATTTCGGATTATCCGCTAGTTTCGGATAATTTTGGTTACAGATATTAGAATTTTAAAATTATAAAAGTAAAATACAAATAAAGGCCGGGCAAAACAAACAAAAACCTGTCGTAACCTATCATTTAGACTCCGCCTTTACCCGAAACTATCCGAAACTTTTATATCGGTTACGGTTACGGATATTTTTTTTATTTCGGATATCTGATAGTTTCGGTTACGGAGCTCCATAACATCCCTAAATTTAACCACCTCACCTAGCGTAGGGAGTGTGGCGAACCCATCGCTCAGGGAGTGGAAACACAAACCTGCAATAGCCATCCCAAGCCAAGGTGTGAGCTACTGTGCTCAGGCTGAATGTCCTGGGGAACAGTGTCAAGAACGGTGCCTCCGAGAAACAAGGACGCATCTCGGAGTATTTAGACCTTACTCCAACATTCGGGGCTCTGCTGGAGTGGACCTTCTATTTCCCTGGTCACCCGTGGGACAAAAAATTGGACCATTCGAAAACTAGGGGCCTTTTGGGAACCTAGGAGTGCTGAGGCCACCTCTATGGACTTTCTTCCTGGGGTCCTTAGGAGGAACCAAGAGGAGAAGCCGTGGAGAGGAGAGCTGAGGCCACCTCCATGAACCCTTCCCTTGTGGGGCCTTCACGGAACCAAGGGGAAGGGCACTCTTCCGGCATGGGGCCTTTGGGGAACCAAGGAGGAGTGAAGTGGAGAGATGATGTCCTCTTCCCATGTGGGGCCTTCAGGGAACCATGTAGGAGTGAAGAGGAGAAATGAGGCCATCTCCGTGAACTCTTTCTTATGGGGCCTTTAGGGAACCAAGGAGGAGTGAAGAGGAGAGATAAGTCCTCTTCCCTCCTGGTGCCCTCGGGAAGCCAAGGTGGAGTGGGCTCTTCTCTTGTGGGGCCTTTAGGGAACCAAGGGGAGGTGAACTCTCCGTCGTGGAGCCTTCAGGGAACTAAGGAGTGGAGAGGAGAGATGAAGCCCTCTTCCCTCGTGGGGCCTTCAGGGAACCACGGAGGAGTGAAGAGGAGACATGAGACCTGGGAAGACACATTGTCGAACCAGAAGATATAGCTTCATTTCCAATGACAATCCTGGTGAACTTTGTAAAAGGGACTGGATTACTGTCAAAGGAATGAGGTAAAATGGGAGATAGCACAATGGGCTTACGGCCTAAGTGCTCACGGGAACTTTATTTATGTAAACCGTCTCCGCTCTTGAAGAAAAAAAAAAAAAAACCACCTCACCCATTTTTAGCCTCGCTACACCAGGCTGTTCGTTTAAAAACGAACTTCAAATCCTGCGCAGAAAGATTCCACAATGGGTTGCGTTATAAACCTTTGCCTTTAATTTTCTGCGCGGGTTCTGGATATTTCAACGTGCACTCTTCAGCGGTCAAAGTACAACTGATGTCATATTTTATTCAAAGCATTCCACCCTACTAGCATTTAGTAACCTACTTTTTTTTTCAGAAAAGTTATGTTTGGTGAAAAGGTCAATAATAAATCTCCAAGGCTTATCTTTGAAAATATATGTTAAAATAGTTAAGTAGAGCCATTACAAGTAAGAAATATTGATATATTTATGCATTGTCAGTTGAATGTATGTATTGATTTTAGTTGTTCAATTTGATAGGAAGTGGCCTTAAAGACGTCACAATATGTCACATTTAACAAAAATATCTTTGAATGTTTTGTTGTACGGTAGACTTGTTTTCATAATTTTCTTCATTGGTCCTACGGTTAAACCAAACAATTTTTTTGTTGAATATTTAACTCATGACATGCCACGGAAAAAACATGTAAATTTCGCGATGTTTTGAATTTTACATAATATTTTGTGGGTTTATTTTATGCTATCTTATGTAATATTTACCGAAACACATTCCTTGAACAATAAACTATGCCTAAAAACAACATTACTTGCGTTTATTTGACAAATTCATATGTTTTACGATCTTTTTTACGAGAATGCGACACCACCAAATCTGACAGCTCGAATGGCGCGAAACATCTGTTCGGAGACCATAAAGAATTCCATAGAAATTATTCCGGTTCCATAGATGTGTTCAAAGCATTCTATACCTTAAGAACAAGAATGCTCCTTATGAATGATTCTGACCTTATCCTTCATACGTTTTCTTTATAATTAAGGTTTAAAATCGCATTTCAAAAAATATTTTTTAGATCTTAATTTGGCGCGCGCCGGCGCGTACTCGGCACGCAACCGGTTTTAAAGACAATCACTTATTAGTGTAAATTTAGGAAGTTGTTATAAATTTCGATTTACGTAACTTAATAGCCTTAGCATTTGACGTTTTTTTTTTACATTAGCTCTACATGGGAGGCCCTGAGAAAAATAATTTCCCTCAGGGCCTATGTCATCTTAGGGGATGCGGTGTAGGGGATCTTTTTAAAGAAAGGTAAGAGAGGAAGATCTGGGAAGGAAAAATGTATGAGGGGTGAGTAGGAATCTGGGGTTCAGTGTGTCTAGGAGCGACGGACGTATAAATCCATCCCTTCAACTGCAAGGCGATGGGTCGGGAGTTCAGCTGAAGAGGTCAAAAGGCCTCCATCAACCGGTCTCTCCCGATCCGACCCGCCATGCATTAGGGGTAATCAGCTTTGTGACGTCACATGCAGTTAGGCTTACCATATGACAGGAATTTTTCTGACATATCCGTCTGATTGTACGAATTTTCAAAACGAAAGAAAACATCAATGAAACCCCGTGTTCTCACACGCATATTCCCGCAAGTTTATAAAAGCAGGTGGACACCTCGTAGTATCCCATTTCGCCCCTCCCCGTACGCAAGTGAATTCACAAAAATATCTCCGTATCTCGAATCCGCCCCTCCCGTAGAGATCCCATTCGACACAAAACATCCCATCTCGCCCCCTCCGTTGTGGTAAATTTGACCGCAACGAAAAACTTCAACTATTATTACTTTTACATGTAAAATTGCAAAATGTGTGATGTCACGCTAGGGGGAAGGGGTCTCACAAATGTGACAGTGTGTGACAGGAGGGTCAAAAAATCATGAAATTCGTATGACGTAATTTATGGATGGCCCGTCACCTGTAATAAAAACTTAGTATTTTTGTGTAACAGCAGGTTTGTCACAGTACAAAAAGTATGTGTTGTAATGAGGATGGCTTAGTTCAATGTACTTGACAATAATAATGTTGTAAGTCTACAATGCTGCAAGAAACAATGATAAATAAATATTAGGAAATCGTTATTTGGGAACCACTGATGTGCCATATTTGATTTTGAATGACTAAACACCAAAAGCAAATAAAAATAATTATCACATATAGAAAATATTATGTACGCATTTTCTTTTACTTTAAATAGGTGCAATCACCGAGATAAAACCATTGAAAACACAGAATGGATTGAGAAAGAAGTATATTTTTCGAATCAGGTATAATACAATTAAATTCCACCGATTTAAATTCTAGCTACAATCACATTCATACCTTTAACTCTCGCCACACACTGGTTAACATCCATTAGTTTAACACATTGAAAATTACAATCTAAACACATATCGCAACGTTGATATTAATCTTTAACACATTTAGTGGTCGGAGCTACTCGCAATGAAACACATTACCACCCATCTCTCTGGACACAGCCTTTTGACACTCTGAGATTTATATCGCTTACAAAACATAGATGGAATATTATTCTCTTCACATATGACTTTGTTTAACAAAGATTTTTTTAATAGAAAAATACATCATTGTATTGAATCAAATTAAGTAATACATAATTTTAAATGAGTTTCCTGCTATTCTACTATTCAGCTTACTGACGAACAATGCTGAAAATTAAATTTAAAGATTACATTACTAAACCACACGAGCGATAGCTTCCCAAATTTGGGTAGATGATTTCTATGAATTAAAATTAATTATGAATTAAACAATTTTTTTAAAAGTATTTTTTAAAACCTAAAAATATAGAATAAGCGGTTAAATCTATGCGGATTCATTGGCTTTAAACTGCAATAAGAAGTTAATATCGACGGTTCCGAAGAACAATGTCAGATGTGCGATTTTGTAGTTTTGCGGTAGAGCCGTTTAAAGTTAATATTTATGCATTTTTAATATTTTTATATTTACTGTCTTTGAGATCAAGGTGTTGTTTTAATATTTTACATTTCATTAAAAATTCCAAAAATATAGGCTTTTAAATCAACAAAATAAGCCAATAAATTGTTTTTTGGCGTGATAACGTCTTATAAATTGATGAACACCGGCGGCACTCATGAAAAAGTATGACTCATTGTCACGTTCCGCCTGAGCCGAGCGTGCAAGCGAGATTGCGGAACGAGCGGTAGAGAGGCACGATCGGCCTAAGCATTCTGCGAGAGCGCGGAACAAGCGATAGAGAGGCATGATCGGCCTAAGCATTCGGCTTGTGACTGTAAAATTCTATGTAAAAGTTTTCTTATGACGTTATCACGTAAAATTATCGTCCATAAACCGACTTTACAGACAGCCAATTTTTAATTTTGTCAACTTGATGACTTGACTTGTTGACTTTTGATAACTGACGTGACATTGTTGTTCGGGACCATCGATGTGTTCCAGTATTAATAAGTCAGGTATGCCCCATAAGTCGTACGTCGTGTCTGGTAATGTTATATTATCATGAAAACAAGCTTTTGGGTCCGAATGGTTAATATTTGGTGGTATGATTTTTGCAATGAGTGCGGCAGAATCGAAAACCAAATACCCGGAAATCTCTGTCGCTCAAGTGGTTTTTAGAATAAATAACAAAAGTTGTGTGGTTTCTTTTGTTTGCAAACGCAAACCGAAAATTCAAAAACTCTTAATTGAAAATTAAAAAATATATTGCAGGTGCCCATTTTATTTTAAATAATTACGTATCAATGTTTGGATTTTTATGTCTGCAAAGAAATATTAAAAATTAAATAATTTTCAATTGTGCAAATAAAATGCTTTCTTTCTTTTATTGAATAGATTTTAGATGTTTTAATCGAAGAGATATTCCAAATAATAATATTATTAAATCTATTTACAACATGAACACGCCAAGACATTGATGAACACCTTATTTAATGCATTTCTATATACAGTTTTACTGTCTAATTACATAAATATTTTCTCCCTTACGAAATGATTAACATTTTCAGGTACATAAGGTTATTTCTGCATCAGATTGTACTAAATTTTAAGACAGACCCTTTATAAATATTTTCAAATAATGATAATTAAAAATACAACGGATATTATTTTTGCACTCTATCAAATAACAATCGTTCTTTGTTACTAAGTGATCTAAGCATGCTTGTACAATATTGTCGTTGAACATAGATTTTATAAACAATATTGTTCACAGATATCTATTATTATTTTTACAACAATAAAAAATTATACCATCGATATAGTTTACACAAGATTGGCCTTAGCGTCATGATCTTATAGCGATGAAGTCGAGTTATGAAAATCTATTGCAATTATTTGATCAAAGTCAGTATTGGCCTTCTGAACTAAATGAAAGACAGTGTTATTCTTTATTCTTATAAATGTTCATAACAGATCAGTAGTTAACGTTTCACAAATTTTAATTGTCGGGGTTCTCTAGTTTATGTGAGATCATTTGTTTTTGTAAATTGATTTATAAATGCGCAAGTATTTCACAAAATTTTGTGAATTTCCGGAAGTGTTATTTGATCAAATTGGTTTAGACAATTTGCAACAAAAATAGATTTCCGCAAAAATGCCAAAACTACACAAATAATAATGCTGGTATACAATGAATAGATAATATTTAATAGAAATGTCCCATCTAGATTTGAATGGAAGCCAATGTCGCCACTGACTTTTGTCAGATCTAGTCCATTTGAAGTGAGTTTTATAAATAGTCACGCTCTGTCGGATCTAGCCCATTTTATATTTTAGACATGCTCTGTCTCTCTTACACTTGCCCGACATTGTATATCTCTATCCCATTTGAATTTCGTAAAGGTGATGAAATACAGTTTTGTATTGAAAATTTAAGGCCCGATTGGCCAGATTTTTGGACCTAGAAACACGCCCATATCACATTTCTTATTTTCTTTATTCCATGGTAAAGCATTTACTAAAATTTATATGAATAGGTTGTCTATATAATCAGTGTTTGGTGGTGGTGGCCGAGCGTGGGTGGGAGTGGATGACGAATATGTTGTCTAATAAGTTTTGTTTTTTTTCGTTATCAGTAATTTTATTATTTAGACGAAAAAACGTTAAATTAGCCATTTTAAAGCTTTTTATGTTTGCATTCAAAATTTTCATATTTCAAAAATCATATATTTATTTCAAATAATAAAATAAGCATTTTTCATCGCCTTTCAAAATTTTTCCTTTTATTAGAAAACGGAAATACACAAAAATTCCCCGATCTCTGACAGCGTCTAGAAATTTAACTGTCAATATGCCGGAGGCCAAGGCACCGGTTGGCAATTAGTTTTTGATGGGGGGCCATATGAATATGTAAATTTTTTTGGAGGGCCACGCGACCGTTGATATCACTCGTGAGCGTGCAAGCCTGCTCAATCAGTGCGCTTGCGACTGCCCGCCTGATCGCTAGTCATCATTGTGCTTGTTATTGAATCCCACTCGATCGTTGCTCGTTCTTAAAAACTTACATTTATGTTTCTTTAAAGGAACTAGATATGAAAAAAATGTATGAATGTGACCGACGATGCGCCAAGTATGATGGGAAGGAATAATCCCCCTGCAGGCCAGAAGGGAGCACCCTGTCTTAGGGGTTAAAAAGAAGTCTTCTGATTCAAAAACTGATTTATTCAATACGCAATACGAGTAACAATGGATATAGGACTGGCATCTATGTCATCGGCTATGCCGTCTATGCCATTATTAGAAGGTGTGAGCAGGTGCTACCGTTTATAAACTTTAGACTGTTGCTATCTCGTTTCTATTTATTCATTTCTAACACTGCTCAAATCATACTAACAATTTAATTATCCCACAAGCAATGTCCCTTTTTTTATGAGAAGCTTAAAGCAATTAATTATTCAACTCATTTTCAAAACGATGCGTTATTTTAATAACGCGTAAAGTAACGTAAAGTCAAGCTAAAGATTTAAGACAAGCGATATTGCGTGTTTGTCACAGTCATTAATTTAACCTTATTTATATTACTCCCGAACCGCTCTTGTAAATATGCCACTTTATAAGGGACTGAAAATCTAGAGATCTCCCGCTGCGGGAAAGATTGCCTTGTAGCACTTCAGATTTGGATTACAATTTTTTATACATCTAGAGTCTAGAGTGTGCCAACCATAAAAAAAATGTTCTGTATTTTTTCTTAATTTAGAAATATGTTTTGAGCGTAGGAAATGGAAAATGACAAATTAGAATAAATGAAATTTCAAATGTATATTTTCATCTATTTATTCCTTAGTCAGATTTAGTGACCTACTTAACTTGTAAACTGATGCCCAATTCGTTTGATGGCTTTGCTGCAAATTAGATATTGATTTATTTTTATTGCATATTGATTGATTTGTGATGTTGAATGGAGCAAACATTTCAATTATTTAGGCCTTTGTCTAACAACGGGTCTGTAAGGAATCGACATTAAACCTAATCCTGTAAGACCCTGCGCAGAAAAGCAAAGTTTGCTAAAATAAGATAATAAATCTATAGCGCAGTCTATTGTGGAACTTTTCTGCACAGGATCTCACAGCATATATCGATTCATTTCCGACCCATGGGAAGATGGCCTAAACCGGACAGATTTTGGTTATACTTCATTCCATATGGACACAATTTCGATGACTTCTGTACTTATTTACATATATGGTATATATTTTACTTTGAGTCAAGGATTCACGGGTTGCATTTTTTCTGCGCAAATTTGGGTTCTGTCATGATATTGATCAATGTGCAAAGAGCTGCTAACAAAATTAAATGATTTATTATAGCTCATATTCTCACATATTATAAAATTACGCACACACGCACTTTAAAAATAAAAAACCTATCTAAATAAATGAATTTGGTAAGAGATAATAATTTGCAGCCTGCGCATTCTACCGGCTAGGAATCTAAGTGTGTCGTCTGGGAATTGTCGTTTTGTATGGAACCCCTAACAGACATCTCCAAATGGTCAAAAACACAAACTCTACCGAAAATATGGCGATGGTCGTGCGGCGCTTGGAAGATACGACGAGCATCGAAAATATCCAAAGAAAGGACTTCAACTAGTGAACTAATTATTCTTAGGATAGTAATATTTCACTTGCAAAATGCAACCATGAGTCAACGAGTGTTGTGCTTGGGATTTAAGGATATTTATTTGAAATTTATATTAGTTTTTAAACAGTTTTAAGTGGCCTTTTGTTTGTGTGCGTTTTAAATGCGCTTTGGTGACCACCAAACCAGCCAATGCACCGGCTGCACCTGATATTGATAAGACTTTACAAAAATTTTTTGTATTTCTTGGGCATTATTAACTATATAACAATTTCTAGAGATTTGGTTTTGTAGAGTTTTATTTCCATATACATTTATTACTTAAATTTTAATTTTAATTTTGTGAATGACACGGATGTGTCAAAACCGATAGAAGAAAAATTAAAATTTAAGTAACGAATGTACATAAAAAGTAAAACTCTTCAAAACAAAACTCTGTTCACAATATAGGGTATTTTTATTAAAAATCTTGAGGAAAAATTATTTGAAATGGCAGCACTATAAAATTTTTAGGTTATGACTTTTACGACACAATGATCTGGTTTACGTAATAAAAATTAACAATAACACATTTTATTCTATATTCAAATGATAGTTTTTGTTCTGCAATGGCCGTTTTCATGTATTCTATATCAATTATAATAATTTACACTACACAGAGTAATTTAAATACATAATAATTTTATGTACTCACAAACAAATATGAATTTAATAATTTCGACAAGCGAGATAAAACCATTTATTTACACTATGTATTCGTTATTTTTTTTAACCTGTAAACATTTTGTTACATCAAAAGTAGAATTTGCATAGTTTACTTATATAATTCAACGTTTCATTTCAAGTAGCCCCGATCGTTAGTAGATTATAATAATTTATGTGACATAAATATTTTCATAAGCTATTTTTTTTTAAATATTATTTTACATTGTTTTTAAAAGCGACTAGTTTCTAGTATAGGCTACACAATTAAGGCACAATCGGGGGCCGGCCTGTTAAACCTTGTTATTTTTTTGTTTTCAACCACATTATGCAATTACAGATAAAGTGACATTTTAAATAAACGTTTGTGAATGCCATCTGTTGGAGGAATGCCCTAATTAACTGCTTGCTAATAAACTTCTTTGTAATGTTATCATTCAGATAAGAATTACTATCAGATGAAGCCCCGCAATGGTTATGTTACATGTTGGAAATTTATTCTAAAACACATTTATACCTTATAATAAATAAATAATGCTCTCAGCTCCGCCATTCAAGATGTGATATATATTTTGAGTACAGTGCTAGATGTATATATTGGTGGTGGCATAAACATGAACTAACGTTATATCTTTGTATTTCAATCTGGCAACTTTATACACGTAGCACTTTTTTTTTGAGTCTTAAATTTTCTTTAAAACAAATGTATTCGCTCAGAATGGTGTATCTCTCTTGAGATTTAGTTTTTTTCAATGTGTGCATTTCATAATTTTTGATTTGCATTTAGCCACAAATGAATAATTATACTTACTTTGAACTCAAATTTAAAAAAACAAGTTCTCTAGCTACAAAATTGATCATTTGTCCAACTAAGTACCTACATAGTTGTATGAAATTCGCATCGGTAGTACATAAGCTCTTTGGATGCCTAGCACGAATGATTGATAAAATCCTACATCAATACGATATTGACTTAATCTGTCATCTGTGGTCAGTTTTCAATATTTGCGAGCACGGTCAACAATTGATATAAGATATTCTGGCCGACGATTGACAAATCTTAGCGCAGCCCCCTGAGCACAGAGTGTCAGATAAGTTGTTAATATACAAAACATTTTGAATAATTTTGTTTCTTATGCAAAACAACTGGCTTATTAATTAATCAATGGAGGTGAACTAACGAAGCTCTTAGAATTGAAGAAAGAAATAAGTGTTCCATAAACTTAAATAATTAATCTAATTATTTAATCCGTTCGATCTTGGAGAAATGAAAATGGTTGAAATATGACTAAAGATATCATTAACTAATTAACACCTGTTTAATGTCAAAAAGTAAAAGCGGACTGCAAATGCATAGTTCCATTAGTATTTCAATTCAACATTGCCAATTTATTCATATTTTTACATAATTGTTTGGCGTTTGACATTTCGGAATGTCAATTCATAGAAAACACCTCCGTGTTGCCAGCACATATCGATTTCTTATTTATTCCCTGCCAATATCGGTTCGGCTATCAACAGTAAAAACCGCGGTCGGGATATCGATATAAAATCATTAAAAGTTACCTATCGATCTGATTTTGTAAAGTTATCGATTTCTCTGTGCTAGAAGACCCCCTGGTCCCAAACGTGACAAACATAACACACCATACATAACAACAATAAATATGAAAATTTCCTAAGAAAAAATTTTGTCAATTATATGAGTTTGATTAAAAAAATCATATCTGTAATTGCATAGTGGTGACTTGCGCCAATACCCCAATAATCAATAAAATAGGAAATTATAACAGTATGTAACTCAGTAAGACATTGCATCTGTAATATTCAATACTTTAACCATTCAAAAAAAACCTACAACCCTTCTGCAAAAAGTAAAAATATGACATTGAATAATTATCTTATGTTCTCCGAATGCTACAAGTTTAGTTCCACGTAATAGTGTGTTCACAAAAGCATAGTTAACTTTGTGTCTCAGAATATAGTTATTTTGAATGAAGACTGGTTAATTCAAATAGTTAAATTCACTCCTTTACTTGGTAGGTTAAGTGACAATTATACAAAACACATAAAACATTTTCCACGCACTTTATTGTAAGTTCTCCAACTTTATTGACCGAATGTCCAATTTCATTTTAGTAAAAGTAGTAGCGATAAACATCTGTAATTATCACCATTATTATTCTTTAGAAAGAGACATCAGGTCTGCAAAATGGACTCCACTTTATGTACTTTATTAATTATATTTGTTTTAAATTATTGCACAGGGTCGTTACTGAAATGGGATTGAAAACCAAGCTGGAACATTCAAGAAATGCAAAATAAACTTGATAAACCATATATTTCGATAAAACTATTAAAATCACAATAACTGATAAAAACAATGTACAATTAAATAGGATCACGGATATAATATAATGTTATATTCTTTGTCTGGTGACGGGTTACATAATAATAATAAATACCATGTATTAGGAAAACCAAACTGTCAACTAAATTCATTTCTGAATTGGTCGAGATATGGCAGCCGAACACCTCTTTCAAATATGGCAGTGATTGGTTACTCCAAATCTCGTAAGGTGACAGCGAACGTCTGTATCTCAAAGGCTTCAGATGTGAATTTAGCCGTACCTTCGCATAGTCATACATCCTAATTGCTGTGATTTCATCACCCTGTTTTAATGAATTTTAACATTTTTAATGTAACTTTTTCGATTTGAACACATTAAGTCTAAGATAAAATATTTTTCGCGTTAACATTTCTAACCATACAGCCTAACATCCGGTCAGTACGAACACAAAATCAGTAACTATTCGCAAGTATACACAGTCATGTACATACAGTATGTGGTATGTACGAGTCCAAGATTGCTTGCAATAATACGCTCAAAAATAAGTTGCGACAATAATTAATTTGAAAGCCGATGGTTTAAAATTTATCGATAAATTTAAATTTAGTTAATAGCTAAGCGATCCGATCGTTCTTATATTAATCCGTTATTGCAAACAATTCCTCGACTCTATTTCGAGTTCGCACTGATGACATTTGTTTTTATTAATAAAACTGATTCAATTTAAATCCAAACTAATAAAGAATAATACATTGAATGTACACAATGATTGAATATTGGACATCACAACATAATATTTAAAAGTAAAATTGACATCCAAAACATGACTTGAAATAATGATAACATTTATAAACAATCTGATAAATTGACTGGAAGCAATTTCTCCCAACAAAACAATATTGGCTTTTTTAATGGCATTTCACCGCAAAGACAATTTAGCTTGATTTACTTATTAAATAATGTTCAATAATTATTATTGGCTTATCATTCCACCATTCATAAAATTATTAAAACATTCACAAAACAATAACACTTTAGAAGAATTTTTCTAAAAATATCTTATTTGACATTGTTTCAAAGCGCCCTATGAAAAACACTTTATCATCAGCAATACTTCACAGGAGGGTTCTTTTTTTGTAATTTTGTTACAAATTATCCTGACAAACTGAACTTTTAAAAAATATGCTAGTCACTATATCATGTACGTACTAGCTTTTAAAATTAATTGTTCAGGATAATTGAAGACACAACTACGAAAAAATAACATAGTATAATTTATACAAATGGTACTTTCCATAGAACACATTTATTTGTAGAAATTAATATTTCAATTTAAATTCACAGAAGTCTAACAGAAAGTTGTAACCAAACCACATTATGCTTATTAATTGGGTTATTCCGTCGCAGTTGGTGTCACCAAGTATTTAGCGATGATTCAACTGTTATTTATAATCTATTATTTTTACAACCACATTTGGTGGTTTCCATCGAGAATAGAGCTATTAACTTAAACAACATAATTATGATTATCCCGTAGAATCAAACAATGATAAAAATATAAACAACAAACTATTTAGGGATTCTTTAAAAGGGTAACTATTATTAGCAAAGTCTCACCCGCCATCTTTCTTCGCTACTCATTATATTGTATGTACATTATATTAAACATTTTTTCAATTCACACAGCTTAAAAATATAGCCAAGTCATCAAATATTTCCTATCGGCATCAAAAATATAATTGATCAAGATTAACAGGTGTATTCTAGCCACAGTCATAGTTTTGATATATTCTTTTCATAATATACAAACAGAGGCTGACCAGAAAGAAAAAAACAATGATTTTAGATTAAGAATATTAATAAATAATAATATAATATAAAACCTGGACCGGCCGAGGGTTTATATTTCGTTCTAGTATTAATTTACATTGTGATGTATGGAAGGCGCTTTCCATAAGAATAAGTACTCAATGAGAAAACAATGTATATAATTCCACTAGTATTAATTGCAATTTTAAATAACTTATGTTTTTTTATAACTGGTCAGTAACATTACACGCTGAAGCAACGTAGTTTATTCACAAACAAATAAATATTTAATTTGTCCAACGGCCAAACATTGATAAACATTTGGATGTGACAACAAAAGCCAATAATAATAGTTCTGATTAAAAGTAAAACACCTCGTTTGGTTAAATATTCTCATAGAACTAAGTTTAACTTGAAATAAATTGGATCACTATTCATCCCTCTCTTTCAAACTTTGGTAGGTTAATTATGACAACAGTATTATGTATCTATTATATAATGGTATCCGTAAGTAGGAGACCATAATCGCAGTCCGCACTCCTGAGGTAAACACCTAACACGTAACAAACAGTATACAGTACTCGGTATTGGCGACGAACCAAGCGTATATATTTCGTTATTCCTTCCGTTCCAACCGAGTTGGGCTAATCCTAGTTGCGTTATTCGTTTATATCGCGTTATTGTAGCAAGAACGGTGCTCTCAATAAACATTTATAAAATCACATTTTGTTAACAGTAACTCGCACGCAATACTCCACCAGTCCCGCTGAAAACACAAACTTGAACAATAATTCTCTAACTACTCGTGTCGACTGTAGATCCGCTACGACTTAGATCCCCTGACTTGTTGTATTGCGAAGTAAGCGTGAAACAGCCTTAACATTGCGTCTGTGTATATTTCGTACGACAGAAATAAAGGTAATGCGAATCCCCTTATCCGACTAAATATACAAGATCGATTATATACTCTGAAAATATCCTACATTCGCTAGTTTACATTATAAACATCGATTTAAAACGTTCACTCTTTCGATTAAATTCTCAATATTATATCATAACAGTGATAAAATTCGCCTCTACTTTCTCACGAGCAATAACTTTAATTTGTAAATATCTCTAACATTTGTAGACAGTATATATTACCTATATAATGATTGTTTTCAAAAAATGCTGGTGGGACTCACTCGCCATAGAAATCTGATTTAATACTAACAAATGAGTACACCTAGTTTAAGGAAACACTATTCTTATTGACGGGAGTTAACTCCGGGCTGCGTCGCCATAGCAGAAGTGTTTGCCCAACCTCTATTGGCTTGTATTACTAACAAAAATATATTACCCATTCTGTTATGCCTAGGCCCTAGTAACAAACACGTCTCATTAGTTTATTCGTTATTATTAGTTAGTCAGTGGTTAGTGAAGGATTGGGTTGGTTTGTCATACTAACAGCCGCCTTCACTTTGTCTGCGTCTCGCCTTCTACCCGCTATCCGCTATTCCCTGTTGTCCGGCCATCTTTCTAATCGAGGTGCTCCATCACACCTGCGCCTGCACCCTCCTACAGACAAATGACGCACATTTAATTCTAATACACTCCTCTATCTCTTTATAAATATATTTCCCCAAGATTCCCATTTTTATTAAACGTTTCATTTCCAAAATATATTCGGCTACTCTGTCGACGATCATAATATATATTCCGATATTTCGAGTTAGATTAAACGTAAAGACGATAGGAAATAACATCGCCCAGTAATTAAGCGTGTTACAAGTCAAAGTTACAAAATAAAACTTGGTCCTGAATTAAATACAGTTGATTTGGATATTTTCATAGAGAAATCTCACCTAGTCATTATAGTAGGAGCTGTTAAGTAAACGAAGGGGTTTAGTTTAGTTTCCCGCAGCTGGCGATCAGGATATTGCTCTGCGGCTTCCCGGCACTGTCTCCGGACTGGCTGATGCGATCCACCAGCTCCAGCCCCTCCACCACAAAGGCAAATATCCCCGTGAAGCCCCGCATCTCTCGCAGGATTATCCTGAACTGGGATCCCACCAGGCCCAGGTTGTCATGCCTTTTCTGGCTCCTTCTCATGCCCACACTCCCTCGGATGGCCAGGATCTTAGTATCGTCAGGCATGAAGAAGCTCTCATCAAATATGGAGCGTCCTCCTCGACCGTTGTTCAGTTCAAAGTCTCCCGTTATGATGCTTTCATTCTCCCAACATTGGAAGATGTTGCAGCCCTTGTAGCCGATGCCCAGTTCTCCCGTTGTTAGAATACCAAAATTCTTGGCCATTTTAGGTGCGACATCGCTGCGCACCTCGATAAGTATCCGTCCGAAGGGAGCTCCGTTGATTTCGATATTAAAATAGAAAATGGGATAGACATGTTGCGAAGGGTTCCTGACCATATTGGCTTGCGGAGAGTGGTGAAGCAGGGGCGGGGGCAGCAGGAGGGGAACAGGCGAGTGCGGCAGCAGGGAGGGCAAGCCCATGGACAGCGAATCTGTCTGGAAGGGGCCCTTGCTCATGTTAGGAGAGTTTAGGGAACCCCCGCTTTCCCCGTAACCCAGAGGACTGGCTTTGGATATGTTTAGATTGGGGAGAAGGTTATTTTGTAACTCCGATCCGTAGCCACTCACCCCTTTGACTAAATTGTTTTCTGTTAGGTTGCGGATGTTGTTCTTGTCAGAATTTGGCATGGCGAGAGGGACGTATGGAGGAGGGGGCGGGGCGGGAAGGATGGCTCGGAAATCTGTGTCCCCGTTTTGTCCCCCCGGGAAGGTGCGACCATCTGTTTGTTGTTGCTTGAATAGGAAGTGGCGAGAGTAGAGTTGGGACATGCAATAGTTGGCCAGGAAAAGAACGGGGTTGTGGTAGCCGTTGTTCTCGGTGGGCAGCCCCGCCTCCCCTGAGTGGATGGTGGCCAGGGCGCGCTTTAGCAGCTCGAAGTCAAATAGCACGGCCGAGTTCTTGATAAGGTCGTCGAGTTTGCACTGTAGGAACATCTCGCGGTGTTTTGCCTGCAGACGCTCCCGCTGCCCGGCCAGAGAGCTCAGCAGGCGCTGGATGTCGGGCGGGCCCAGCGCCTCCGTGTTGCCGTATGCGTGTCGCGCCTCCTGCAAACGCTCGCGGGCCTCGGCCAGCTCGTAGCCCGGAGTGTTGTTGACCAGGTCCGTTTCCACCTGCGTCTTGAGCGTGGTGCAGGCCTCGAGGATCTTGAGCAGAAAGTCGCGCTGCTTGAAGGCCAGGTGCTGGATGTCGGACAGCATCTTCTGCATGAGACCCAGCTCACTGTGGAAGTCTTGGCGTAGCAGCTGACGCGCGTCGGCCGCCGGTTTGACGGTGTGAGCCAGGTGGTCAGGCTGCGCGGCACAAGCACGACACAGCTGCAGCCCGCACGAGTGGCACCACAGAGAGGTGGGCATGGCGTGCGTGTGGCAGGTGTCTCTGTCTCTGTCTTGGCGAGGATGGGCCTTGTGCTTGTCGGGGGCAGGAGGTTTGGGCGGCGCGGCCAGCCTCTGCGCGAGAGCCAGGACGGCGCCATACGTGGGCAACGTCTCGGGCCGCGGCTCCTCGCTGCGCTTCCAGCAGTAGGGGCAGTACAGCTCCCGCCCCTTGAGCAGCACGCCCGTCACGCATTTGAGACAGAAGTGGTGCTTGCAGGCCAGCAGCTTGGGCAGCTGATCGCCGTCGTTGAAGGGCAGCTTGCACACGGAGCACAGCGTGAGGTCCTCGATGTCGCCCAGCGGGGAGTGCGCCATCTGTCACTTCAGCTGACTTCCTGACAGAAGGTCACCAGGATGACATACGGTGTACGGAAGAGCCGGCTCGCCCCGCGCTACTGCACTACGCACTTCTGCCACTGCCTGCGGACTCTGCTGCGGCCTGATCCTCGGCCTGTTCTGAGCGATGACGTCCGCTAAGTATTTACACGTAACGTTTTCGACATGGAATAGGACATAGAAAAACTTTGTACTTTGACGATATATTATTATTTCACATTGACGGATTCACTCGACGATTTTGTACGGCTTATTTTACATATTAACGAACGGATTTTGCCGAGACGCACGGCCCGATTTAAATCTAACTAAATAAACTAAAATTTAAAATAAAATCGATGTGAATTGCCACATCATTTTACGTTTTGTGTACACACGCCATGTTGTTTTGGCAAACTGTCGCCGACTTCACGCCACTCAACAGATTAGTGTCGGAATGATGAAACATTTTTCTTACGTCAAAAACTCGATAACGAATTTCGTGTTTATCATTTGGGAAAATAATCTTCGCCCAGCTTTGCGTTCTCTCTGAAGAAAAAACCGAATTCCCTGAAATTCTAACAAAAATTATAATTTTTAATTATTTCATAAATATTGTACTGATATGCAATACAAAAATATAATTTTACTTCTAAAATATTGATATCATAATTTTATTTTACGGAATTTTATTTTATTATCATGTCGCTAGCCTTATACAACACTATCAATACTATTTTCATTGTTCATATTTTTATTTGAATCGATTAACCGACCGCCGCATTTCTTACGCAAGTCCAAAGATACACCGAGCTGCGCGCCCGATCTGCGGCAACTTCGGCCCGATGTTCATTACGGCCTGTCTACACGGAGCCAGCCTTCCCGCCCGAACATTCACAGCCTGGGTAAAAAGGGCTTAACCAGCACTTAAATTAATTTTCTTCTCAGACAATGAAAAATAGTTTTTTTTTTAAAGATTGCTGGGTTTTAAGCTGTGCCGAGTTCAGGTTTTATTTTATCTTTATGCTAGCCCCATCTAATTACGATGTTTTTTCCTTGTACTATACAGTGTATGTAATTATGGCTCTAATTAGAGACTATCAGCTAAATTTGACGTTAAACGTCTTCCTCCATTTACGGTTTTCCCGCCGGTCCGGCCGGCGCTAGAAGCCTGTATTGATTTTGACATCCGACGCTCCTCGCGCTGCCCAGCTGGAGATTTGACGAGCAGTAGGTACCTGTACCTACTCACTTTCATAACATAATCAAACAATGATTATTATAAATTATAACGTATCGTATTATTTGTCGATTACGACATGGGTACACCGTTTACGTGTCTGCCGAACAAATTGCGCGCAATAATGAGATAAAAAAGTTTCTGCTCTGTCAGTGATTTTTCTTTATAAACAAAGAAAAACGAACATAGTTTTCTTTAGATAGCTTGGGTGCATTCGTTTTAGTTTTTTGTGACTCGTGCCAATTTCCTATGCGATATTATTATCTCTATTCTTCTCGTGAGAACCGTTTTCTGTTTTGAATTATTTTAACATAAATTCATTTCACATGAATTAGCTCGACTTTTTGTCAGAAAATGGAATTCGAAATTCAAACTCTGAAAATAACGTTATCGATCAGACAACAAACACCTACAAGAATTAGCTACCTTAAACACGGGGCAAGAAGTTCTGAAAGTCTGTTGTAATAGTTCTTTCCTACACGATATTATTTAATAATTAAATTTGGTGTTGTACTTTTATTCTGCACGGGGCAATTCACATTCACTTGCTCTATCATTTCTTGGCAATGTCCCAACTAGTACGTTTACGTTCTTTCTTACTTTGTTTCGGTCATAAAGCGTTGTTTCTGTGAATTCCGCATTACATTCCCAACTGTCAAGAGTCACTGGACTATGGTATCCCCAATTGGGATATGTTGTGAGGCTAAAGAAAATGAGATTGGGAAGTACACCTGGCTACTCAGATCACCAAACACGGCTAAAGCCATTTGCAGCAACGCAACGTTTCGATTCCGAATGCTCTTTCACCAGGGCGATTTTAAGGGGGGGGGGGGGGGTAGGGTTTTAAAAGCCATTTTTAACATTATTTTTTTTTCTAAATGTACAACACGTCGAGAGTATTGTGTCAAAATTTCAAGTAAATCGGAGCAAAACTAACGAAGATACAGCGTTTCAAGCGACCGGTCCTCTTGCTCAATTCAAGTTTAAAAAAACTTTAAATCGATTTTCTCGCAGATTTTTTTAAAAAGTTCGTGAACATCATAACTCAAAATCTACTTGACCGATCCTTTTGAAATTTTGTACACTATTTGTTCAGATAAATCAACAGGTAGTGACGAAGAGTTTTTTTTCCATTTTATAATAACGTATTTACCGAAAGTTTTAGCAAAAATCACATTTTTGACTTCAACATGCTGCAAAAAAAAAACAATAAAAAAAACGCTTCGTCACTACCTAGAAAAACATATAACCTTTTCAAAACATTTTGATTTTTTTGTTTAAAATTATTTGTTAACGAGTTATGATGTTCACCACATTTTCGGGGTTCCCCGGGAGATTCGCTCTCACGGAATTATTTATTGATATTTTTTGTTAATTTTTTTTTAAAGGTACTTCAGATATCATACTATAACGTGTATATAAAATAAATAAACCAACATTATTCATATCTCAAAAAAAAAATCATGAAAACATGCTTTTTTTAGTCTTTAAAATCCTACCCCCCCCCCCCCCCCCTTAAAACTTGAAATAAGTTTTTTGCTTTAATAATGCATTTTACAAAAGCGCGAAATATCACTGCGCGTATTACATTACATTAAAGTACTCGTATTACATTTTGTCAACTTTTTCTGATTAACCTTAATTTCATAAATATATTTACATCCAATTTGGGAGGCGGGTATGGGTACCCCTGCCCCGGGAACCATTTATTGAACAACCAACACCTCTGCCGGTAACTTCAAGTGATGTAAAAAATGTATTAAAAATAGGTTACGTTAGGTTAGGTTAAGAGCTATTTTTCTTTTTTTTTCGTAGCTTTTAATGACTTTTCAGAGATGTTGAGTTGATTCCAAGTTGGCATGGAACCACCTCTGCCCGCCCGGTGCGTTTGGTGGCTTGGCAGGGGTGCCGGGTTCGCGAAGTGTGGTTTGTCCTGGTCTTGCGTGGCGGACCGGATCGAGAGAAACTGGTTGAGGGAAACCTCTTGACCTCTCCGGACGGACTCTCTTGACCTATCTCCCTGCATCGCAGTTGGAGCGATGGATTCATACTTACATTCATCATTCTTGGAATCACTGACCCCTAGATTCCTACCCACCCCTAAGATGACGTAGGCTCTGATGAAAATAATTTTCCTCAGGGTCTCCTGTGTGGAGCTATTGTAAAAAAAAACTTTAAAATTATTTAACGAACATAACTAACGAAAGGATTCAGATTTGAGAGATGAACTGCCAAATATTAATTTAAAAAAAAAACTTATATGTCTGCGGTTTGTTGATAATAAAAGTAAGTTGACGTAATTATAAGACGTTTATTGACCCTGTTACGTTCAAGGTTATGCGTTTTTTTTTTTTTTTTTTTATATTAACTCCACACAGGAGGCCCTGAGGGAAATAATTTCCCTCAGGGCCTATGTCATCTTTGAAGATGCTGTGTGGAGGGTGCTGTTGAGGAGAGGAAGGAGTGAACATGGGTCTTGAAGAGACCCATATTGTAGGAGGGAGGAAACACAGAAGCCGGCAAATCGTTCCACAGCCGGGCTGTTGAACTCAAGAACGAGTCGTAGAAACGACCCGTTCTCATGTGACTAATGTCAACCGTGTACAAATGTTGAGCGCGTGTTTGGCGTGTTTCCCGACTATGCACCGGTGCCGAGGGGATCAGTGACGCTAGTTCCTCGGAGCATCTTCCATTGTAATACCGGTAGAACAAGGACAGCATTCCCACCTGACGCCTGTGCTCTAAAGATTGCAGTCCATTTGTTAAGTTAGGAGAATCTATCAAACGGACCGCCCGTTTCTGCACAGAGTCGAGGGTTTTTTTCAGGTATTTTGGGACTCCAGACCAGAGGTGGCTGCCAAATTCAACCGTGGGGCGCACTTGCGATTTGTACAGGGTTAGCAGTTGTGTACTATTAAAGTATCTGCGGGCCCTGTACAGTACGCTCAGTTTCTGAGAGGCTAACTTAACTCTGGCCTCGATGGAGCCCCCGTACCTGAGCTGGTCACTTAGAGTTACACCAAGCATATCAATGGAAGGCCTGTTCGGGAGATTGCTTCCGTTGAAGGAGACTAGATTATCATTCCGATCCCTTTTAGACGTAATCAGACATGATTGGGTCTTTGAAACGTTAAATTCGACGAGGTTATTCTTACCCCAAGAGAAAACACTCTCGAGGTAACCGTCCATTCTTTGTTTCAAAGCCCTCCGAGCCATTGGGATTTGTGAGCCCTTTGGAGGCTTGTCAAACAAAAAGCTATCATGGACTGTACTGTCATCCGCGTAACAATGAATCGGTGCACATGTCAAGAGGTCATTGATGTGCAACAGAAACAAAGTCGGAGACAGAACCGATCCCTGTGGGACGCCAGCATTTATCGAATGCGAGGAAGAGGTGAAACCATCAGCAACCGCCTGAATCGACCTCTCCCTCAAAAAGTCGGCAATCCACGTACACAAGGAAGCGGGAAGTCCGTAAGAAGGCAGTTTGTTGACAAGCCCTCGGTGCCAAACCCGGTCAAAGGCCTTGGAAATATCCAGTGCAACGGTTTGGGTCTCACCAAAGCGTTCCAGGCACCGCCCCCAAACATGTGTCACATACGCGAGAAGATCACCGCACGAGCGGTTCCGCCGGAATCCGTATTGACGGTCGTTAATAATTTTGTTCTTCTCGAGGTATGTGAGTAGTTTGTCGTTGACCACACGTTCCATCACTTTTGACAGAACAGATGTGATCGCTATGGGGCGGTAGTTGGCCGGGTTAGAGCGGTCACCTTTCTTTGGAATAGGGTGAATGATCGCTTTTTTCCAACCAGAGGGCACAGACCCAGACTTCAGGGACATTTTGAAAAGCTTCGTCAAAATTGGAGCTATTAGAGCGTTAAGTGAGATTCCAAATTCTTCAATAGTCTCAAAAAATAATTTTAATCTATTTATAAATAAACCAATCCACACACGGTCTAGGGGTCTAGGTCTAGTGGAAGTACGTGTTATTATGGTTTTCACAATATGGCGTTTCCTACCCTTGCTAAAAATCGTAGATGATTGTTAGGTTATTACGGCAGAATTTTTTCGTTTAGCCTTTGTCGTTTATTGCATTGCACTACCACTCAACACCCTTGTAGAATAAGATATTAGCATATTTCGATGTTTAATATCTGTCAAACTGTATGCGAAATCAGCCGGAATCGAACCCCTTGCTGTGAGATTAAATCCCGAGTATTTAGCCGTAACGTAAGATTATATAAGGTTATCCAAGACGCTCTTATTCTAATCAAGTTATAGTATTGATCGATTCGTTATAATAGACCCTCAAACCGGTAGTAAAATAATCGTTGACTGCCTCATTTCGTTATAAATAGATTATGTAGATCTGCCTGTGCGTAGTACTTTGTCAATGTTTTGCCCTAGTTTTTTTATATATCTATTTGTATTTTTTTTACTTCAGCGGGTACCCATCCTTCTGAAATAATTACCCTCTAAAGAAGGTTAGATTTATTTGCGTAACAAACTATTTCTATTTAGAAACTGAACCCTGTGATACCTCCGTGGTTTTTCTGAAACTATTAGACCTGAGCCACACACAGCCATAAAAGATCATTTGGCTTGGCGTATTTCGGCATATCGCTCGCCGTACGTTCCCATTCATTGGGAATATATGGCGAGCGATATGCTGTTTATAAAAAGTCCAAAACGGACTAATTTTTCTTAACTTGTGCCTTGTGCGCACTGTTTACTGCATAAATATATGATATTTTGTGTAGCAAACATAGGAACGGCTGCGCAGCCTTTTTCATACGGATCTTAAATTTGGATTTGAGGTTAAAATACCCAAGCAAACTGAAAAACATTTTTTTAATCAAAAGGTATAGCAAATATCTAGTACGAAGTTGCTGTTTTATCTATTTTTGTTTTAGATTATGATATATTGGTCATTAAAAATTCAATTTCGCATGATTTTGGTGGCAACTTCGGCATTTTTTTAGAGGTAATTATAATTATTAAAAAATATTCTTGCTCTACCTACTGGGTTAAAATATTATTCAACGACATATAAAAAATTAAATATCTTTAAAAAAAAAAACATTTCCTTGGGTAGAAATTTTAATTTATGTATGACAAATTTGTGTTAAAAACTTAAATAGGTCGTTTGTAATTTGAATTTATGCAGATAATTTTTTTTTTTATCATTTTAATTCAATTATTTTATATCGTATTTACGAAAATGTATCACGAGTATATAGTAAATAGAGCAAAATTAATTTTCTTAAATAACCATTATCTCGCAAATAATGCCAAAATCGTGAAATTTTATTTATGTCAGATTATTTAGGAAACCGAGTAAAATGTTGATATGGAATGATGGAGAAAAAATCCGAATCGAATGGTGGTAAATACATCAATTTTGACCAAAAACGTCATGTGGGATATATTGTGCACGCGACATACATGGTAAAGCCTGCGAACTCAGTGGTCCGCGTTACAGTACGGACTGAGGGTATTTTTTCCTGTAATTTTAGACCGCCTATTTCTTCAAAACTGTTCAATATCCTGCCTAGTTAAATTCTACCGTAGCCAATTTTTTTTCTACCATTTCCTCTTTGAGTTTATTTACGTGTTTTGGTGTATCTGTGTAGAGCATAGGTTCCCAAACTTTTTTTCTCGTGGACCACTTTCAAAATTTTACTGGTTTCGGTGGACCCCCTGCGGCAACATTTCTACCATATTCCCAAAACTAGACACGCGTTGTACTGAAAATTGAATATAACGCCGGAGTTGTGGTCTGTCACACCGGGGGGGGGGGAGGAAATGTAGGCAGATAGTACCTTAGTAGGAATTAAAAAAGAAATTAATGCTAAATAAACAAGCTACCTGATCCATATGCCGGCCTAAAAAATTTTTGCCAGAAATCTGAAAATTAGAATTTTAAAGCTTCAAAATGTTTTTTTTTTTTTTTTAATTTCTCAATATGACAATTTTTCACCAAAATACAGCCTGTCAAAAAACATAAAAAAAATTGGATTTTTTTTTCTCCCTTAATTTTTTTAAAGTAGTTTTTTTATCTGCCTTTATTGACAGGTAAAGCCAAGCCAACATTTATGTTCTTTACTATCGAAACCAGATTTTTTTTCGTGGACCCCCACTTGCAACTTGTGGACCCCCATTTTTCTCTCATGCCTTCGTGGACCCCCGTGGAGTCTGCCGTGGACCCCTGGGGGTCCACCTGGACCACTTTGGGAATCACTGGTGTAGAGTGTAGATTGCGTGCTCTGTTTCGGTTGATTATTTTTCGAACATCTTCGATCGGGGTGTGATTTCCTCTTCATTCATAAAATCATTCAATCAAGAAAACAAAAGTGAAATTAAAATAGATAAAAAAATCATAATAATTTTATAGCGCTGTTTTTGTGAAAAATCGCCTCACCAGATAAATATAAATAGCTATTATTGTGAATTGTGAGTTACACGAACACGGGACAAGGGGAAAAATCTTGTATTGGGATATTCTAACAGAAGAGTTTAGTAAAATAAATAATATTAACAAAACTTAAATAAGGCTGTTGTCAAGAAATAAACCTATTTTTTGTGCATATAAGATTAAAACGTTTATAAGTAAATGCGTCATCTTGTCTAGTCTATGACGATATTTTAATCTTATAAAACTAGTCGTATGTACCAAAGAGAAATTTACAAAATAATACATTACTTTTCAATGCATAGATTTTTATATTCAAAATATCAACGGTGACGGCAAACCACACTGCAAAGGTCAGTGCTTCGATCTGTCGGAAGGGTAATCCAGTATATTAGGAAAAAAATAAACCCCCCTCATCACCGCTCTGTCACATCATGCGAACCATTCATTTATCAGAAGCAGCTGTTTTTTTTGCAAATTAAAATATATTTCCGATTCACCCCGTGTTTCACCCGTCCCAATTTCCCCTAGACGTGAATCAATTCCGTTGGCCGGCGCGGCAGCGGTGTAATAATTCCACTTTAATGAGTGTCGGACTAATCTATATTTAACACGGAAAATAATGAATAAAAATGGAATGTCTGAAAAATTTCGAGTGTCTCCCGCGTAAGTACCCTCTTTCTAGCGCATTGGCATTTAATCTTGAATGCTGAATCAGCCGTTGGCGCTGGTGTTGTTGGATATCATTTGCACGATAATATGACCGTTATGTTGTATGTTTAAAAGATATTGTTTGAAGAATTTAAAGGCATTTAAAAAAATGGTTATTTAGTGGTTGGATTGTCAACGAGTTATTAAAAAATTAATTAAGAAATATAAATGCAAAAGCAATTGGGAAGAAAAAAGACTTGGTTTATTTATAATTTACTACCGAGTATCCGGCATTCAAAAAAGAAAGTATTTGTGTTTTAATTCTGTTATGGAAGTGTTTTTTGAAAAAAAAAATTGTTTTTCCGACTGTGTCACGAATAAATCAGAAGGTTTTCCAACGCGTGCGCAGGCTACATATAAGCTGTCCGTGTGAGAAGCGTGGGTTTTCCAATTTTACCCCCTGTTATCCCCTACCGTTACAATGTCTCCTTTGCATTTGCGAGCATAAGGGTGGGCGTACTCTGAGACATCGGTCGCGCAGCATGTTCAGCGCAGTTGTGGAATGTATGAGAAACATACACGTCTCAGCGTATGTCGCTCCATACAACACAAAAACCTGAACTATCTTGCGTTGAACATTCTGCGCGACCGATGTCTCAGCGTACGCCCACCCTAATGGAGCGAAACGCCGCTTTCGGTTTGCTTCGTTCCTTCCCCATAATTCGTGTCACGTACCGCAGGTTCGGCTCGCGTGTGTATACGTAGCCTAGCAAATGTTTTTTTCTTCAACATTATATATTCGATACCCAAACGTACCCTTTTCAACATAAATCTTCCACTGTACGATTTCCCATTTATAATCATAAGTTTTGTGTTGACATTTTACTTGAGGTACCTCGATATTTACATTCTTTACATAATATTTTAGAATGTGTATGAGACTCATATATCGACCTATGAGACCCATTCTAAAATATATGTAAATTAGTTACCTAATTAAATAATAAGAACTTCGAACGAAATTATCACAATTTAAAAATCATAATTTTCTTTTGAGGAAAACCAAACACTTGTACTATGGATCTTCGAACAGAGATAAATTTTCGACTCATTATTTGAAACGCAGATAGTTTCAAATAAACATACATATTTATATTTGAAAAAAATACGTTTCCCAGAACGAAGTCCAAAAATTTGAATTTGTGTTTATTCTTTCTGTATTTTGTTCCTTCAAGCAGTATAGCCAACATAAGGCGTTGGCTACACGTTCAATATTTATCAATACTTATTCGATATTTATCGGAGTGCTACCCTACACGTTCAATATTTATCAAATATTGTGATATTTATTGAATGTGTAAGCTATCGTATTGACAGATTATGGATCGCAGGATTTCTAGATTTAAATGTCGATTGATTTGAATTCGTAATTCCGGATCGTGATAAATATTGAACACGTAGCCTGCACCTCAATATTTATCACGTTCCGTGGGTTCACAATACGGAATTCAGGAATCTAGAACCCACGCTTCAGAGTCTCTTTTGAAAAAGCTTCAAACATTCCAGAACAAAGCCATACGCATAGCCCTGGGCGCCCCCAAATGGATGAGGGTAGCCCAACTACATAAAGACTCTGAAATCCCCTTATTAAAAAATCACATCTTAAGGCCCTCCGTTCATGGAGATACTTACAAACTATGTGATTGTGACACAACCACGAGTACCCTGCAGATATACTACTTTTTAATGCTGGTTTCCGTACACGGCGCTACCCGAAATATACGGAACTTGATCGTTTTTCACGTGCAGCCGTGGAGTTAACACGATGTCAAACGATTTCAAATGGCTTTTTTTCCAACATCAATCTATGCCTTCTCCATTAAATCCTTTCTTACGTATTCTGGTAATGTGTAGTTATATAAACACGCATTTTTTCCACTTCCAGAACAAATCTAATATTACGTTCATGTTCCGACGCCATTTCTGTAAAACGTCAAACGAAAGTAGTAGACCCGAATGCTGCAGCGTGTAGCGCGCTACCAGCACCGTCAGTAGCGCGCTACCGACTTCAACCCGACATCCGTCGCGTACCGCCGTGTACGAACATCAGCAAAATTGTATGGCGGGTACCCACGAGCGGTGCGCGTGCTACGCGCATCAGGCTCGAATAGCTTGTAAGTAGCTCCATGTACGGAGGCGCTAAGTCTCGCGAAAACCTTTTATGCGGGAATTCCCACCCATGAAAACGCTTCCATAAACTGCCTCGCCCGGTACGACGAAAACGTACGTACCACACATAAAAAACCTAAACAAATCCTCCGTAAAGTTTAACCTCCCCATATTGCAGCCATGTACCTTTGCAAAAAAATTTTTAACAAACAACTAAAAAAGATCAATTTTCCAACAACCAATAATATAAATTCATGATGAAAGAGAAAGGGGCCTTTTTGGCCCGGAGCTCTGTATGCCAATATTTCAAAAAGTCAAGGAATCTAGAAATCCTATAGATAGATTTATGTTTTTGTCTCTTTTTAGTGTCGCTCGCTTCCGTTTCATCAAGTTTCAAATCACAACGGTGCTAAAGAAGTTTTCACTTCAAAACGTCCTCGTTTTTTCCCAAATCCATAAAGAAAATATGACTCATATAAACTAAACGAAAAAGGCATCGGTAAAACTTCCTTTAGTCAAATATGATTACGAACGAGAAGAAAAAGTATGAAACTGTCAAAGATTTCCACTCGAAAAATACATTATTTTCTTTTTCACCAAAGTTTAATCAGTTTTTTTGGTTTCTTCCGTCTTCTGAAAGGTGGCAGATTTGCCGGAGGGCGCATATTGCTGGCGACCGCGGAATGGAAATGAATTGGCAAAGTTGGGACGTTATTATTTTTGAGTTTCAATATTTTTTTATCAAACAGATTCCCGGAAATTATCGGACGAATATAAATGTCTTTGATCGGCGGCAAAAGAAAGAATTACAGTGTCCGCATTGCGGGACTCCGTTCCTAGAATTTTGGCTTTTGCTTCTGAATAAATACACTTATATTTTCTTGCGGTTTGATAACAACAAAGTTTTTATTTATTTTTTCTTTACGCTATACAAATAGAGCTGTTTCCATCTTAGAGGATACTGTGTGGAGGTTCTTTTCGAGGAATGAACACGTGTCTTGAAAAGGGTGACCGGATAACTCGGAATGAAACCAACTCAGAACCATCTCAAATAAGCTATTTATAGTGATAAAAAATATATATAAAAATTGATTAAATAGGTTACGTTAGGTTGGGGTTATGGGCTAATTTAAAATTATTTTTTTCATAGCGTTTAATGACTTTTCAAGGAAGTGTTGAGTTGACTTTTTTCTCAGTTGGCATAGAACCGAATAATTAGGTATCATTTCATTTGAACCCTTTTGATATGTTGTGTATATAAACTGTAGATTAATAATTATTTGTACCAATCTGAAGAAGGCTTTAACAGGCTGAAACCGGTTACGGTTATAAATAAATTTAGTGGAAATAAGTTTTATATGTGTTTTATTGTGTATTATTAAAATGCAGACCACAAAGTAACGCTGCAAAACATAAAACTTGCCACCATTTTTGCACAAGTTCAATGATGACAGGCAGAGGAATGTAGGGTATTAAAATGAAGCTATATTTTGATAAAGTCATCACTTCTGGGCGATCATAATAATTGACCTAATTCCGAGGCAACCAGGTATACGAAAGATTACGGATATTACGAGGGGGGGTTTTTAAGTTCGCTGAATGGGTAGATGGGTTATTAATGGAGATGTCGCTGATTTAGGTTCTGATTGAATAACTCATTATTAGTATAAACACCGGGTTTTATCGTAATTATATCATTAGTCTTTGAGCTATCGTCGATCAAACAAACGGGAAGAAATTGTGAAATACGGAGAAAATCGAGTTCCGCGCTGTTATAAAGTTCCTTACCAAGCAAGGAAAATCAGTTCAGACCATACTGAAAGAGATGTCATCCGCTTACGGGGAATCTTGCCCAAGTAAAACTTTGGTTTACAATACACTACACATACTCTCTAAACAAGGCACGAAGATGACCCACGGCCAGGAAGGCCGGTCGAGGTGACCACTCCGGAAATTATTCAAAAAGTCGAAAAATTAATATCAGAAGATGCCCGATTAAAGAAGAAACAGCTCGCAGAAATGGTTGGGGTATCAGATAAAACCAATTTAAAAATTCTTCACGACCATCTTGGCATGACTAAAGTCAGCGCAAGTTGGGTGCCGGGAATGCTCACGCCACCTCAAAAACGACAGCACGTGGAGTGTTCTCGTGCATTTTTGGACCTCTGTAGGGAAGACAAAGATGGAGTGTTTGCTCAAATTGTTACCGGTAATGAAACTTGGGTTCATCATTATGAACCTGAGTCTAAACTGGACTCAATGCAGTGGCACAGAAAGGCACACCACCACCCAAGAAGTTTAAGGTGTCACAATCGGCTGGGAAAATCATGGCGATAGTCTTTTGGGACTCAGAAAGAATCCTATCGATCGATTACAAAGATAAAGCTGTCTCTATAACCGGAGATTACTTCGCTTCAATCCTAGAGCAATTAAAGGAAGCCATCAAGGAGAAAAGAAGGGGAAAATTGACCAAAGGTGTCCTCCTTCTGCACGACAACGCGCCTGTTCACAAGAGCCGTGTTGCGATGGCTGCCCTGCAGAAGGTGAGCTTCAAAATTTTGCCTCACCCACTCTACAGTCCTGACCTGGCTCCCAGTGATTATTACCTATTTCCAAACTTGAAAAAATAACTTCGTGGGAAAAAGTTTTCAAGTGATGAAGAAGTGAGGGATGCAATTTCGGCGTATTTTTTAAACAAAGACAAATCATTTTTTTAGGGTATACATAAGTTAATTGAAAGATCCGAAAAATGTGTTAGGGTAGCAGGTGAATATATTGAAAAGGATTGGATTTTTATTTCCACTCCATACCCCCCATTCCGCGCACTTAAAAACCCACCCTCGTAGGTGCTCTCGGCCCGCAAAACTTTACGGTAAGTCATACGGTTTTGGCCAGAGGGAAATTAAAATTTATTATAATAGGAATGTATTGTTTTTAAACCCTATTTTAATGTTCTTAAATTTAATAAACAATACTAATTAAAAACACTAATTTCGGTTGTGATTCCATCTATATTTAACTCCGCTTTAATGAACTCTAGAACTTTTGATACGTTTTTAGATTTTCATGGCCAAAAATATTTTTGCTTTTTGTTTTTTGGGGTGTTATGCCGTGTTGCACTAACTTCTTATTTAGTCAACGTTTCGGACAGCGTTACAGTGTCCATCATCGGGGCAGATGTGTAATTGATAGTGGCAACACGGCATAAAACCCCAAAAACAAATAACAAAAAAAAATCTAGAACTTTTGTTTTTTATTTAAATTTAATTTTCAAAATTGGAAGCGTTTGTTTTTTGTTTATTCAGACAATCGAAAAATTATCTAGGTAACTTTAATTATATTTAACAGAAAATTATCCAAGTTGTTATTTTCAAAATTAGAACTGATTTGTCGAGAATTCTGACTATCCCCATTATATTGAATTCCTTCCAAGCCGAATGACCGGAAATTATCGAATCCGGTCCCCGCGCACTGCTATGTGCATGATTAATAGTCAAACACGTTTCTACGAGATACTAGTACGCAATAGCTCCTCTATGACTATCCCGTGATTCTTCACGGGTTTGAGCTTGTTGAATAATAAAATTGTTGCACAGTGTACCCACTTGATGAAATTCATGCACGTGTAATAAAATTTATATTTAGACTCGGACCAGGAAAACCAAGATATACGGGATTTTTTTTAACCGGGAATTATCGGAGTGATTTCAGGGTAATTTATTAAGTATGTACTCTCCAACTTATCATTGAAATCTTATTTTTGTCCCGTTCTGAATGTCTGCAAATAAAATCAGTTTAATAATTATATTCTTAATTTTTAGGATTTATAAGATCTCAGTGATCTTGATTTCTTTTAGAAATTTTTCCAATGTTTTATTCCTAATTTTCCATCGTCATAATTTATGTAACCTAGTTTGTATGTTTCTAAAACAAAGGTCATAATTTCTATTACCTAGTTTATATGTTTCTAAAACAAAGGTCATAATTTCTATGACCTAGTTTTTATGTTTCTAAAACAAAGGTCATAATTTCTATGACCTAGTTTTTATGTTTCTAAAACAAAGGTCATAATTTCTATTACCTAGTTTTTATGTCTCTAAAACAAAGGTCATAATTTCTATTGCCTAGTTTATATGTTTCTAAAACAAAGGTCATAATTTCTATGACCTAGTTTTTATGTTTCTAAAACAAAGGTCATAATTTCTATTACCTAGTTTTTATGTCTCTAAAACAAAGGTCATAATTTCTATCACCTAGTTTTTGTGCTTTCAAAATAACATCATAATTTTTATTACCTAGTTTTTATGCTTTCAAAATAACTTCATAATTTTTATTACCTAGTTTTTATGTTTCCAAAATAACGTCATAATTTCTATTACCTAGTTTTTATGCTTTCAAAATAACATCATAATTTCTATTACCTAGTTTTTATGTTTCCAAAATAACATCATAATTTCTATTACCTAGTTTTTATGTTTCCAAAATAACATCATAATTTCTATTACCTAGTTTTTATGTTTCCCAAATAAAATCATAATTTCTGTTACCTAGTTTTTACGTTGCTAAAACAGACGTCATAATTTCTATTACCTAGTTTTTATGTTTCCAAAACAACATCATAATTTCTATTACCTAGTTTTTATATTTCCAAAATATCATAATTTCTATTAACCTAATTTTTATTTTTCGAAAATAATATATATTACCTAGTTTTATGTTTTAAAATAACATCATATTTTTATGTTTCCAAAATAACATCATGATTTATATTACCTAGTTTTTATGTTTCTAAAACAAAATTCATAATTTATATTACTTAGTTTTTATGTTTCTAAAACAAAAGTCAAAATTTCTATTACCTAGTTTTTATTTTTCCAAAATAACATAATAATTTCTGCTACCTAGTTTTTACGTTGCTAAAACAGACGTCATAATTTGTGTTATCTAGTTTTATGTTGCTAAAACAGAATATTATAGTAGTTAAACTATACTATCGTTTTGTGTTAAACAGAAATGAGATCCCTGAGACGTATGTGTGGTAAAACCATGTATGATCGTGTGAGAAATGTGGAGATCCGCAAAGAATGCAAGGCTGATGTAAGCGTTATGAGTAAGATTAAGAAAGGGACGCTCAGATGGTTTGGGCATGTAGAGCGAATGAATGAGGAAAGGAGTGTAAGGAGAATATATGACGCAAATGTGAATGGTAGACGAAGTCGGGGACGCCCGAGGAAGACATGGCACGACCAAGTGAATCAGATACTTGAGTCGGGCGATGTCAAGAGTCAGAATAATAGAAGAGCATGTATGAGACGATGTATGAATGTGAACGAAGCAAGGAGTGTGTGCCAAGATCGAGTTGTTTGGCGGTCTGTCCTCTCTGCCTACCCCTGCGGGGAAACGGCGTGATGGTTAGTTGTTAGTGTTAAACAGCTCATCTTTCCACGTACCTACAACATGTATGATGTATCTCCAATAGCCAGATTCTTCTCTTCGTAATATTTTTTAATGTGAATACCGCACAAGGGTTCCGACTGTCCGGAACCAGTGGAACTACGGCAACCTCAATTGGCGTGTGTTGTGAGGCTGAAGGGAGAAGGGAATAATTATTATTTGATTATTTATGTAGCGCCGTTTTCGTAAGAAAATCACCCTTAGGTCGCTTTACAACTCAATTTATTGAACTTATAACTATGAACGAAAAGCTGAAATTTATTACTAATTTTAATGACTTACAACTTAGATTATAGCTAGCAGCTTTTATGTTGAGACTTCCATTTAAAACTTATAGCTTATGAATTATAACTGAGATTTATAACTAGTGACTTAAAATGTACACATATTTATAACCAAGTGGATCTTAATACATAATACTGCTAAAGAGTAGAGGAAGATCGGGTTAGACTATGTAAGTAACTGGCTATTCAGATCTGGCCACTAAATGACAACTAAAGCTATTTCAAGCAAGAGTATTATAATATACGACTCCGAGTTTTCCCGCAGGGCCTCCCGTGTGAAATCAATACTCTTTACATAGTATAAAATGAAGTCGCTCCCGCTGTCTGTACGCTTAGATCTTTTAAAATGCGCAACGGATTTTCATGCGGTTTTCACCAATAGATAGAGTGATTCAAGAGGAAGGTTTGCATGTATAATACATGCATTTTATAGTTGAGAAAAGCCGATAAATTCACAGATTCAATTCAGGCAGCGGGCGGTGTGGATTTGATATGTATACTAATTAAAAGATGGCGTTGGTTATAAAGGTTGGGTAATGTCGTTGTGTTTCGTCAGCCACAGCAACGTGTGGCCGGGTCTGCTAGTATTAATTATAAAATCTCGTGCAAATCTGATTTTAAAATAACGACCAGAGATTAATTCCATTTAATCTGTTGGATTCTGCAGTCATCGGCCGCCGTAAAATGGAGCATAAACAGCCAAATGATAACTTTCTTCCTCCATGTTGCGTCAAACCGTGTAATATAATGAACTCTTGGCAGACCTGCCACTATAAAACAGCCACCAGTCTAGGACGATAACCCCTGTCTGCGGTAATATAAATTTTGGCGACATTTGGTTTCGCCCGTCGGACCCCGGCGTCACACCGCGTCGTTAAGTCACAACTGTTTATATGTAAATGATTGTAAATGGTCGCGTGACCAGATCTCGCGTCTATGTGGAACTATTTGAGCCAGCGAAGCATTGTTCGCTGCAATTAATTCCAGGAATTATTGCGATGTCATCGCGCTACAAAGGTTAAACTGCTCGAACCCTGGAGTGTAGAGTCAGTCCAGTCGAGTCAGCGGTAATCTTGAGATTCAGCAAAAAAAGGATCACGAATAGCAGAAAAATGTATCGAATATTTTTTTCGTATAAATTGATGGCGGTTTTCGTTGCCAAGACAATTTAATAGTGCTTTGGACAGATTTTTTGAAAACACGAACATTTGTTTAAACATTGGTAATGGAATGTCCTTACACACTTTTGTATGCCATTGCCATTGCTTGTAGTCAGTGGTGTAGCTAGCATGGGTGGCACCCGGGGCGGATAACGAGGTGCCTCCCCCCAAAAATAAATTAACTATCCAAGCCACTTACTTGCGGCGACTTTCCGACGGCCGGCGTAGTCCAGCGGTAAGGCTCTTGACTAGCATTCCGAAGGTCGCGGGATCGAATCCCGGCGTGGAAAATAAATTTTATTTGATTAATTTGTGTTATTTCACAATTTATTCATTTAAAATAGTATAAAGTATATTTGCAGCACGTTCCAGATACTCTCAGTATCACCCTAGTGTAAGACCACCATTCAGAATTGAAAATTTGCTTGAAATGGCTTTGGCCGTGTTTGGTGACCAGATCTGAATAGCCAGGTACTTCCCAACTTCCTCTTCCCCATCTCCTTCCCCTCCCCACTACCTTCAGCCTCACAACATACCCCAATTGGGGATGCCATAGTGTCACTCGCTCCAGACGGGAGCAGTTGGGACTCTTGTGCGGTATTCATATTAAAAAAAAACTTGTTTTTTTAACACTAAGGGGCCATCCATAAATTACATCACACTAATTTTATGATTTTTTGACCCCCCCCCGTCCCTGTCACACATCGTCACATTTGTGAGACCCCCTCCCCCCTAGTGTGACGTTACATATTTTGCAATTTTACATCTAAAATTTTTTTGTGTTTTAATAATTTAGACTTTTACTTGGGATGTCACAGAACTGATGACCCCCCATACCCCTTATCACACAATGTCACACTTCTTTACTCCCCCCCCCCCTTAATGTGTGACGTAATTTATGAATGACCCCTAACAGAATAACATTTTTTTCAACAACCAATAGGTAATAATTCCTTCACGAGTTCACGTCAATCACAATGTACGAAAGAAATGAGAATGACACAGGAGACAAGTGAGGAATATTTCAGGGAAATCCCTAACCGAGCAATAGTAAGAACTAGGAACGAAAATGTAAATAACAGACCTTGTTCATGTGTAAATTATTTTAGTGACAATATTCTTCGTAATTTTTTTTCACGGTCGGGTGTCACCCGTCATCGGGTGGCCACTGCTTATGGTAATATAGACCCCGTGGAGGGTCTTTTTAAGGAAATGAAGGAGAGGAAATTCTGGAATGAAAAGAAGGTATTAGGAGAATCAGGAATCTGGGGATATTGTGTCAAGGAGTGACTGGCGTATGAATCCATTCCTCCCACTGCGGTGCAAGGCGATGGACTGAGAGAATCCGGCTATGGAGGCTAACGGAGGTCGAAGGCTCTGGTTCAACCGGCCTCTTCGAATACAGCCCGCCAAGCAGGTGGTGGGCAGGCGCAACATCCCCCAAGACCTGAACAAACTTAATACCCTGAATCCGGGCACCCTTGCTAAGTCATGGGGCGTCTTTGGCAGAGGTGTTGGTATCCGCCTCACAAATTTTAATGTAAATCTTGAGCCATTATCAAGTTGTTGGCCTTTCTACAAAATTGGTATGGTTCATATATCTAGGAAATATCTGCCTAGGGGAAAACACCTACATCTTCACACGGCCTAAACTACTTACATGTTATACAGCCTAAAACTATTGGTATATGTGCCAGTCTACGTGTGCAGAAGTGCACGCCACTGTTATAGTAATGTGTAAGCAAATGTTCCTGTTTTCGGTCCAAGGAGACCCGACTTTATTATTATTACTATGTCCGAAAACTCGTAGTTCAAACGGGAAAATAACTCAATTTTTTTTTCGATCTGAGTATTTTAATTTTTCGTAAATTTTTTTCGGCAATTGAGTTAAAAAAAAAACACTAAAAATACGCTTGGACAAGATAAGACACTAAACAGAGTTGTTTGGCGGTCAGTCCTCTTTGCCAACCCATCTCCGTATTAGATACTTGCTATACCTTTTGAAACAAAAAAAAATTATAGTTTTGTTGGGTATTTTGACCTCCAAACTAAATATAAGTTTTGTACCAATTATTCCGTAATCGTATCCAATTTGTGAGCAGTTTTTCGGTTATTCAATGCTTTCCCCTTCCGAACAGTTTTTTTTAAGACCATTAGCCCTTCGCACCTTGATTAGTCTCGTTTGCCTTTAATAATACACCTTTTAAACAAAACAAAAAAGAAAACAATTAGTTAACTTTTAATTATGTATATTATTTTATAAATAACAAGCCATTATTGACGGGCGGAGTCAATAACCTACCTTCTACCCTTCCCATCTAATATAAAACACGTTCAAAACGTGGAAGCCCGCTTTTGGTGTATTTATATTAATATCGAGAGGGAAATTAATTTCAACCCAGAGGGAAAACGAAAGTATTGAAATAAGGTCTCGGCTAGGGGTGGGTAGGGAGTAGGGGTGAAGCGGAAACAGACGGGACTGTGAGAGTTGTTGGGTGGTGGGTGTTGGGTGGCAGAGGATCTAGGATGTAGGACACGGCCTGGCTGTGACAACCACGTGTAGCTACACTGTTGCGTGGGCAGGGAGAAGGGGTGACGTCACAGCCTCCTTAACCCTCCACTGAGCGTGTCAGCCTAATTTTTGATCGAAATTAATGATGTTGTTGGAGTAGATTCTAACAGGAAATTATTTCTAATTGAGATTTTTGCTACGACGGCACTTTCAAGATGCTAAGAAAAGTATTGATTTTAGGGGGAACTTATTGTGGGTCATATAAATATTTCGTTCCACAACAAAATGCGGATTTCCTAAATATTTATAAGCAGGGTTGAAAAATGAATGATGGTTTGAACACCTTCATCGGATAGACAAAGAAAAGATTATCAGAAGAAAGTGGATCGATAAAATCCTCTATCAATTCGTTATCGACAAAATCCGTCATGTTTGGTCAGTTATCAATATTTCTGAGCACGGTTTACAGTTGTTTACGAACAGATATTCCGACCAACGATTGATAACTTTTACTATCAATATACCTGCAGATATTTTTTTTAATTATGTCGTTGGTTACGCAAAATTACTGGTTTATTTAATAAACGTAACGAACTATCGAAGCTCTTAGAAATGATAGAAGTCGTAAACGCGATCCATCATAGACTTAAATAGTGCATCTAAAGCCTCGATGACATTAAGCGAGTTTACAAGCTACTATCTGGAAATTCACTATATGTTAGTAAACACGCTCAGTGTTAGTATTGCTTGCTAACTAGCAGATTGTGGAAAATCTACGAAAAAAGTTGAAAGGTGGTCAACTTTACTCGCTACTCGCCAGCGTGTGCCTCAAGATGGCGGCCCACCAACACCTGATTTCGTAACTGTCAAAATTAGTTCGCACGGGAGTCGGTATTCTCGCTACTGGATAGCGTGTGGCGCTAGCTGCGAGCTCAAATTTTCTACAAAATGTCGACAGAATTGGTTCGCGCGGCTGTAGTTGTTTTAGCTGCTACTGTCGCTACTGAGCGAGCAGACAGTTTTGTGTCTTCATGACAATCTCATTCGCTGATTCACCCGCTTTTAAATTTACCGGCTAGTAGCTTGTAAACTCGCTCAATGTAATCGAGGCTTTAGACGCAATCAATGTATTCCGAACGATCTTTGAGAAACGAAAATAGTGGAAATGTGAATAAAGACCTTATTAATTAATTAGTTCCCTTTAATGAACACCTCATTAATTAATTAATTTGTGTCAAAAAATAAATGCGGACTGCCATTCGCATTTAGGTTAGTATTTCAATTCCACGTTGCCAATTTATTAATATTTTTACGTAATTGCTTGACATTTTAGAGTGTCATTTCGTAGAAAATACCGTCAGTGTCGCCAGCGTATATCTATTTCTTGTTTATTCCCTATCAATATCGGTTCGGCCGTGCTAGGGATATCGATAAAAAATCATCGGAAGTTACGCCTATCGAACCGATATCGTAAAGTTATCGATTTCATCATGGTAGAGCTCAAGGAAGCGACTCGGATATTACTCGTATTTCAGTAGTAATGTCGTTAATCTAAAAGTGAAAACTAACAAATGTTTAGTTGACAAATAATTCACGAGAGCTGTAATCGTATAACGATTTTATTGTTCTTTATTTGAAAATATTATCGTACATATTTTTTGACATTCATCTGTATATTTACATACACACGGTCTCCAGAAATTCGTTGTACAAGCGGCAGACTCATTTGAAGCCGATTTTGTTGTGTAGTTTTTTTATTTGAACTTTCGTTTTAGAATTTATCGAAGTCCAAAGTTGAGAATTTTTTATGAAATTAGAAAAAAGTCAGCCGCCAGGAGGTTAAAACGGGCTGTTTAATGAATTTTAAATTGCGTTGAAGAGTGAGTGGATCCGGCTCTAAGTTTTATTTTTAAACTAAGTTGACAAAAAAAGGAAAAAAGTTTAAAAAAAATCGAAATCCTGTAGATTCACAAGTTTCCCGCTTTCACCGCGAGTGTAAAGAAGAGTGTCTGTGGGTTTTTTAACTACAGATTTATTCCGAGATTGATGAAATTTCGCACACTTGACCTTCGCAGCAAGAGGAAGGTCATCAGCGGTTGTCAACCTTTTTGAGCCTGTGTACCCCTTGACTCTTACTACAAATTTGTTGCACCCCGTACCCTTTATCTATTTTGTGTACACGTGTAATGAAAGACATTTTTCATTTGCAATTTTTTAACATTTTCATTATTACATGAATTTAACAACCAGTCACACAAATAAAATAATGCAATATTATACAGAGTATAACACGACTTCGGGCATTTTTAAGCAGTGATTTTACATGCGAAATTCAACAAATTTTGTTCTGGGTCTTTTTATTTCGAAGATGTTGAGCTGAGTTTTAAAACCTACATTCGTGCCACGATATTGTGAACCACCAATTTTTGCTTCGCGTACCTCAAGGGGCAACCATACCACAGGTTGAAAACCTCTGGTCTACACGATATTTCGAAAAACCACCCCCACCCCTTTCCCACCTCTTAAAGCAAAATGAAGCCTGGACAATGTCGGATACTTCGGCTAGTATTTTATGAAATAACTAGCTGGTTCACGGCATGCGTTGCTATGCCGTTCGATGAAATAAATTGACATAAAATGAAATAAATTGACCTTCTTATCCTTTCCCGTGCGTCCCCGTTCCATTCCACCTTACCCACATTCCCCCTCCCTCGTCACTTCCCACTCCACGAATCCCACCTTCCCCCTACCTTTCCTCCCTCCTAAAAAAATATATGAAATACACACATTTTCATTTATACAAATCTCCTAACGCCAGAGCTTACCATTATATACAGCCTGTATTACTCGCTAATAATGTAGCTTTCTATTGGTGAAAGAATTTTTAAAATCGGTTCAATAGTTTCGGAGCCTATTCAATGCAAACAAATAATCAAATCTTTCCTCTTATAAAATCGAGATACTACACACTAAGTAAAATATACAATACCTACCTACTTTAGTAATCTGTATCTGTAACGCATTCTGTAAATCATTTTATCAGACATTGTGTAAGGTAAAAGTCACACGAAAAACATTTTTATGGATAATCAATTTTTGTTTTATGGCAACGATAAACATATGAATGTGAACGAAAAGAGAAGTTTGGGCTGGGACGTAGGTTTGTTAAACAGACGAATGCATTATTTAATAAATTCTTAATTTATTTTGCGAATGAATAAACATTTAATTTAGTGTCTTCTTCAGTTCTGGATCATCAGGAAGTATCCTGCGCCACTAAGGATGGGTTGTTTCAAAAAATTTGACGAATTCGTCAAATATTTGACTTTAATTTTCACGTTCTGTGTAAGTTCTATTCAAGTTCTGTGATGATTTCAGTTTTGTGAAGCAGCTGACCTATGATGATAAAAAAACAGAACTCGAAAAGAACTTACACAGAACCTGAAAATCAACTTCAAATATTTGATGAACTCATCAATTTTTTTGAAACAACCCGTCCTAAGTGTTTCAACCATACAAAAAAATTGGGGAGGGTAAAGTCTCTACCCTACCATTACTTTTTTTTGCATAGAACGTCTTTCGTTCGTCACTGGGCATAATTCACGTTTTCCTGCTCATCTTACTTTTTAGAGCACCTCAAGATTTACACGACGAAGCACGAATAACTCATGTAATCTTTTGCATTGCGGAGTTATGACTGAATCTTTGGTCGTGCAGAGTGAACTTTGAAGCTCTTAAATGATCCCCCACCCCGCTCGATGACTTAAACGGCACTAACTAGCAATGAACAATTTTTAGAATAATTAAGCCGCTTAGTGCCACAACCCTTGGGCCACGAATATATTTAAATATTTGGAGACCACCAAAAGTGTTTCATCGCTATTTTTTCTCATGTCCTTAATTTGGTAATTTTTTCATTTCAGGAAAAAGACCAGTATGGTAACGAAGTGGCCCGCGTGGCTCGGCCTTTACCAGTGGAGTACCTGCTGGTGGACGTGCCCTGCGCGGCAGCGCGCACTCCCCTGGCCACGCTGCGCAGACCGCGCCCTGGTCGCGAACAGATGTTTCCCGTTGAAGCCCGCCCGCTCCAGTCGCACCACCAGGACCTCAGAGCCCTGGCGCTATACCTGGCCACTTGGGAACAGGAAGAATTCTTGGAGGTACCTATACACAAATCGATGTTATCTTAATATATATATTTCTTCTGTCCGTGTGTATGTCACTGAACTCCTCCTAAACGGCTGGACCGATTTTGATGAAATTTTTTGTGTGGGTTCAAGGGGTTTCGAGAATGGTTTAGATTCACAATTTGGTCCACTGGAAAATGTTCTTTTAATTATTTTTTTTTATTTCTAAGGAGTTGTTGATTTTGGAATGTTTTACATTGGATCCGGCAGACTGCGCTACCATCGCAGTATCGAATATTCAGTATTATTCTATTTTAATTTTAGTTTGTCCCGACAGTTGTGTACAGGACAATGTCTGTCGGGTCCGCTATAAATAAATAAAATAAATTGTGGAACATTCCAGAACACTCTCGAATGTTGTCCTGAGCGAAGCCGGGTAAACCAGCTAGTAAACAATGTAATGTACTGCTGTCACAAGCAAAAAGCTGGAAATTTTCAATGGCCACATTCTAATTCAATTCAATTTATTTATGGTTTCAAAAACATTACAAAATTTTACATTTTAATGCATTTTAAAAATATAGTTGTAAGAGTATTACATTAAACATAAGTATTAGGTATACAAAATATACTAGAATTAACCACTTAGGCCTCGGGTTTATTTTGTCGGAAGGTCAAAATATTTCCATTTTGCAATAAAATTCAAATAAATAGAATGTTTCTGAACTCATCTGAAAATTAAAAACTGTTGTTGAAAGATGATAAAATATGCTTTCAAACTTTATAATTCGAAATAAACCTATAATTTTTGAAAAATAAAAGTTTTTGAATGCAAACATATAAAAATCGCTCACCTTAGGTTTTTACTGATAATGAAAAAATATAAGCGCACACATATTTTATTATAAATGTTATCTTCAACTCACTTTTTAATTGTTTTATGTAAAAATAATTCATAAAAAATTCCCCAAGTTCATTCATAATTTTTTATTTTCAAATTGCAGTTGGAAATTTTGGTTTTATAAAGGTGCACATTAGATTTAAATATAATCTCTCTAACACCGTTTAGATCATATTTCTAACCATGATAGTAAGGGAGACAACGATTTCTGTGAGACCTATGTGAGTTGTTCCGAAAAGCGAACCAAGTGTTAAGTAGGTAGGTATGTATTTAGGTACCTACTTACAAATTTTATGATTTCAAAGGAAATTTTGATTTACTTTTGAAGGTTGTGAGAATTTTTCTGAATACTGCGAGAACTTTTCAAGGAAGCACTGGTAATGTATTTGAATGTTTGTTCGCAGGCGATGTCGGACTTCCACTTGCTGCTGTACATTGCCAGTATGGAGGCTCTGCCCATGCTGCCGCACATGTCGGGGCTGCTGGCGGCCGTGCGGGCGGGGGACGTGGAGCAGGCCAACACCTGGCGCCACTCCGACCACTGGGCCACCGTGGAGCAACTCATCGCCGCCACCGAGCACCACACGCAGTCAGTTCACAAACACGTCATCTCATTTTACTAACTACCTCCTTATCTGTTTGTACATCGCCCACTCTCCGGACCAGAAGGATGTTCAGAGTGCTAGATACTTTAGATACCATATAGATACCATTCAGAATTTAAAGGTTGTTTGACAGCCTCCCTGTTCTAGGCTCTCAAAAACGAATCCGGAGATCACGGGCTCAAATCCCGGCGTGCACAAATAAATTTTCTTTAATTGATTAGTTTTATCTCACAATTAATTTATTTAAAAATAATATATAGTAGGTATATTTGCAGCACATTTAAGAGTGGAATATACTCTTAGTATTTGCCCTGGTGAAAGACCGCCATTCAGAATTGAAACATTGCTTGAAATGGCTTTAGCTGTGTTTGGTGACCAGATCTGAATAACCAGGTACTTTCCCACCTTCCTCCTCCCCATTTCCTACCCTTTCGTACCACTATCTTCAGCCTCACAACATACCCAATTGGGGATACCATAGTCTTACTGGCTTCAGCCGGTTACGAGCCGTTGGGACTCTTGTGCTTTACTCAAAAAATAAAAATGGCTTTATCCGTACTCAGTGACCAGAATTGAACAGCCAGGTACGGGGGCTCCATCGAGGCCAGAGTTAAGTCAGCCTCTCAGAAACTGGGCATACTGTACAGGGCACGCAGATACTTTAATAGTACACAACTGCTAGCCCTGTACAAATCGCAAGTGCGCCCCACGGTTGAATTTGGCAGCCACCTCTGGTCTGGAGCCCCAAAATACCTGAAAAAAACCCTTGACTCTGTGCAGAAACGGGCGGTCCGTTTGATAGATTCTCCTAACCTAACAAACGGATTGCAATCTTTAGAGCACAGGCGCCAGGTGGGAATGCTGTCCTTGTTCTACCGGTATTACAATGGAAGATGCTCCGAGGAACTAGCGTCATTGATCCCCTCGGCACCGGTGCATAGTCGGGAAACACGCCAAACGCGCGCTCAACATTTGTACACGGTTGACATTAGTCACATGAGAACGGGTCGTTTCTACGACTCGTTCTTGAGTTCAACAGCTCGGCTGTGGAACGATTTGCCGGCCTCTGTGTTTCCTCCTTCCTACAATATGGGTCTCTTCAAAACCCATGTTCACTCCTTCCTCTCCTCAAAAACACCCTCCACACAGCATCCTCAAAGATGACATAGGCCCTGAGGGAAATTATTTTTTCCTCAGGGCCTCCTGTGTGGAGTTAATGTAAAAAAAAAAAAAAAAATACCAAACTTCCTCTTTCCCATCTCCTTTCCCTGAGCACTTTCTTCAGTCTCACAACATGCTCTCATTGGGATGTCGTAGTTTCACTGGCTGCGGGCAGTTGGGACTCTCGTGCAGAGCCTTCCAATCCTTACGTTAATACTTATTTTTATATATTTTTGGTTTAGAATATTCCTTGTAAATTATTATTATTGTTAGTGGGTTGATTGTTCATTTTGAGATAAATCAATCAGCACATCATTTCTATGGAAATTGAAAATGAGTAAATAATACTTCTAGTAGGTAGAGTTGTACTGATATAATTTAAATGTCACGAATCAGAAATTACACGCTTGGGAGGTAACGAGGAACACAAAAGTCACAGGCTTTTTTTTGCATTTTCACTACCATGCTGTCTCATTCATACTCTGTTGTCTCTTTCATACATGTAGACATGCGTCCCTTTACAAGTAAGGTCTACCAATAAGCCCAGATTGAGTGCGCCTACACTACATAAAATTCTCATGTACATAATGTGTTTCTAGTGCCGACCTGGCTTCGGGCTCCATGCCCGGGATAGACGATGGACCGGTGTGGACCTGCCCTCACTGCACCTACCACAACCCCGCTCACAAGGACACCTGCGAGATATGCGTACTGCCCAGGTAACTTATTATACCTTGCCCTACTGATCTGGCATTGTGACTAGCCACCCAAACTGAGGACTGAAGCTCACAGCCAGTGGAGAGCATTTATGGAGCAGGCCACATCTCTTCGAGGAATAAGGATGACAGGCATTGCGCTCTATGCTAAAAGTTTAGCCCCCAGGCCTGTTGTACGTTGGCGTTTTTCAATAGTTTTATTATTTATTGAGTTAGTATTCAGATTTTCAGGCATTTCATCATACATTTTTAGTCCTTTTAACCCATTGGCCACAAACCCTGGCAGCCGGCCGGGTTAGAGTAGGTCCGCCAAAAAAATGGAAAAAGAGCACGACAGCGACATTTTTGAATAAAATTTTATATGCCGGACTCTCTGTAGGTAATTAATAATTCATTTCGTAGAATTGGCAATAATATGTTTCTTATGTTTTTTCCCTGATATTTGTGTTCCAAGTTTTGTATGCAGCCATTTAATTTCCTTCAAAATTGCGAGTGGTTCGAGGCTTTTGGCAGTGACCCTGCACGTCCCTGATTGCTTTGAGGACTATAATACCAAATTATTTTATTAGTTATCAGTATATATGTATGTAAAAAACAAAAAATTATTAATGTTCGATTTATGAATATTATGTTTTTTGTAACTTTATGAATAAAAATGTGAAAAAAGAACTTACAAACAAAGAGAAGGTTATATTTGTATCCTTATTTACACATATTTTAATATTTTTAAAAATTTTATTTTTGTTTTTCTTTATCTTAATCCAATATGTAAACAAATTAATTCATTTGAATATACGGTTCAAAAGTTACAATAGATTTAGTACAACAATGCAGGTTTTCAATTTTTGGTACAAAGCAGTTCTCTCTCTTGTACGCGGAAATCAAATTCTATTTACATTTCTGTTTTCATAATTATGTATATTTTTATCAAAAACAATTTCATCCTTTTTTTGGCCTTTGGTTTTTCATAGTTTTATGTATTCATTAAAAAATTAACACATTGTATTGAAGTCTCTTTTTTATTGGAATTCAATTTAGCTCTTCTGTCATTTTAATTTTTGCATATTTTTTCTTCTTTAGCACATATTCAAAATTTTCCGTGGAAGTTAGTTTCAAATCCAATATTCAAATTCAATACAATACCTTACATTGTGCAACTTGCTTCTAAAATTGTAATTGATTTAGTCGTTGTTTGAATCTTTGGTTACCAAAATAAAGCCTGTCGTTCCGTGGGTCGGTAAGGGTAAGAAATGGACATAAACCGTAAGACCCTGCACGGTGAAGTCTCACAATGGTTGCACTGCAAACTGTTCCTTCCTGTAGCAAACTTTACCCTTCTCCGTTAGGTCTTATGGCACTCGGTTTATGTCGGACCGTGGGACAGCAGGCAAAGATGGATTCAACAATAAATAATCTATTCGAGAAATAATCTCACACAAAAGGTAACGTGTTGTAATTGGGAACACAACCGTCTGACAAGAAAGATCCGGGTGGCACTTAATTTTTTTCCATTTCCTTCTGTTTCGTGATCATTAATATTGCATTAATAATTGTATTGTTTTTTTCGAAGAAGGCAAATACTTTGGGGTGTGACATTATATATTTAATTAAAAAATACATGTTAACCTCTCATTTGTCAGAAGTGCGCCGGCGCACATGGAAAAAATTTCGGATTTTTTTTTATGCGATTTTAACCCTTATGTATAAAGAAACTGTATGAAATACAAGGTCATAATCGCTTGGGCCATTTTGGTTCTTTACATAGTCAAAGGTTTCATTCATCCAGCAACACTAGAATATTTTAAAATTAATTATCCATGACTTGGTAAGTCGGATTTTGCATTTGTCAAAGTCGAAAATTCTTAATGTTACGTTTTCAAAGGCTTACATATGTCTTTATTTATTTGCAAACTCCTTTGAATTGTGTTTTTTCATGTTGGGTTGGGTGTATATTCAGATTTGTGTAGAAATAATAAAATCAGTTTATTTTCATATGAATATATTTTTTTGATATTTGTTTGCCGATGGGAATTCGAAGTCGCCGAGTCAATAGAAATTGAGCACAAGAAACAAATAATCATATAGGATTAGAAGAATAACTAAAATAAAACAAACCTAACTATGAAATGATGCAAAAAGAGGTTTTTTTTGTTAAATTTAAAAATAAAACAATTATCTGAATATTTTTTATTATTTCTTTTATAAAGATTGTTATAAACTATAGAGTGCATCAAATAAATTTGTTTTTGTATTTACTTCTCTCACTTCCAACGGTCTATTTATAAAATCTACAATTTCTTCATCAACGTCAGAAGTCAGAATACAAAACCCAAATGTACATCTTGAATACAAATTAATAAATGAGACAGACTTCAGTAATAATAGTTAGACAATCGGAAATCAAAGGAATAACCTAAAAAAATGTTGACAGAACTTGTTCGCTAAACATGTTTAACTCAGTTAAACGGACCCTTTTCGGTATTTAACTGACAGTTCTTTAAATGCATTTAACAACTTAAATTTTGTGGTGCAAGACGCCAAGTCGACTTAAATCAAATAATGTGTTTAACTTGATATTAATCAAATTTAACTTTTGGTGCAAGCCGCCCTAAGCCTTGATGAAGCTTGAGCTAAGCGAAACCTGGTTGGCTATTAATTATTAATTCAAATAAAAAGTGGTGTTTTACAAAGTGTGTTTTTCTTTAATAATTATATTGTTTGGTTTCAGAAATGCAATGTGAGGACTCCTGCAGAGACGTCTTGAAATGGTTAAATTTCCCCCAAATATTAAATCATAGCAAACCCAACAGCAAACAGGGCACATCGCCAAGTATTTGGGTATTTTTATACATATTCTGAACTATTGTTGTAAAAAACAATACTTTTTTTGCTATAAAACAGAACGATAAATCCCACAGCAAAACTTCTTGAGAGCTGATAAAATAATGTTCTTAGCTTTTGTATAAAATTCATTCAAACGGTGAAGTAGCGTAACCATTTCTTTATAATAATCTTCATTGGCAAGGGATTGGCTTCACGTTGGGTCAACATTTTGCACAAATTAATAATAATTGAGCCCTTCTGTGAAAAACAGCGTTATGTGAAAAAGTGGGTTCTGAGATTATTGGCTAATAAGCATTTCATTTGACTGTAGTGAGCATGTAAGGTATATACACATTCAAAGTCAAATAAATTTATAAGTAACTTTGATACCCAGCGTTCCAATGCTTTTCAAAAAAATAAATTGTTTCTCCCTGCATGTCCTTTCAGTCCTCGTTCCCCTCCAGCGTTCCCCTTCCATCTTCCCCTATCCTCGTCACCCCTCCCGCGAACCCCACCTCCTTCATTACCCTCTCCCTACTGCCTCCTTCCTGCCGCAAAAATATTTTCTTTTATACAAAGTTGATAACACCAGAGCTTACTATTATATATAAAAACCTTCGCAGACGTGAGCACAACAAATCACCAAAGTTTCATAGCAATCGGATGAACGGTACGGCAGCGTATAAAATATGAACAAACAAATATTGATTTTTGAATATAAGTTGGACACGTTTCATGTATTTTAATCAATTTATTCATTTTACAATAAAGGCAAATAAAAACATAAAAATTTCGCCTTTTTTCCATAAATCAGCATTAATTTGTGTTTCTATAAAATCAGTTAATTCTGTGTCAATTTCACTGCTGACTTTATCTTTTCATTGGTGAAAAACTGCCAGTCATTTTTCAGCCAACCGGCATTAGACAAATATTCTAAGCACCGACCGCACAATCCGTCAGTTTCAAATTGACTTTATTTCACCGTTGTACGGACGCCACTGGCCATCATTGTGCTGCCATCTGTGATTGAGATTTTAAAACGATTTTTGGTGTGAAAAAAGATGGCTATACGTTACGTAATTCCAATGGATTTGCACATTATTTCGATAATGCTGTATTTCCGCATAAGGGCTCAACTATGGTTATCATATTGTGTCGGTTGAGAAACAACATTTATCTATGCATCAGAGAAAACCACTTAATTTTGCATTTCTTGTCCCACCTAGCTCAAAAAGCCTAGTGAATGCAGAATAGTGGAGATAAGAGCAAAATTCTGCTTTTTTTGTCTCTCCGCTGAAGCTTAAATTTACACATTATTTTTTAAATTTCCTGTTATTTCTCTCTTAGGGGTTTATTTTGAGCATTTGATTTAGTTTATATATACAATATTGCCCATGAATAAATAATACCTTTCAAATATACATTTATTTTACATCAACAAAAACCTTCATAGAGCACTTTGTAAATCAAGCGCTTGTCAATTACATTCATTTTATTATATTTTGTCCCTCTATTGTGATTCGCTGTGTGAAATTATTTTTCTTTGCCTACAAAGTGTTCATTAATTATTTGATATTTTTTTTGGTATTTGGAAGGTTTTGTTTATTCATTGATGTTAATGTTAATCCTTTTTTTGTGTACAACGGATTATAAAACTAGTAAATATATTAGAGAATGGCTGTACACTCGCATAACAATCATTATTTTATTGTAAAAATAAATGCTTTGAAACATTCATCACTGATTATACTATGTATTTGTATGCGAGATTGTTATTGACATGATAATTCTTATGATTTGTATCATTTCAATAAATAATAGTGAATTTAAATTAGTTAATAACCTGTCCATTCTACTATTGTTTATATTATTCACGATCACTGATCTCATGTTTAATTTTTTTCCTAAAAGACCACCTCTCGCATGTCCAGAATATATTATAATATAAACTAATTTATTTTATATAATTCTGCATATAAAAAAAACATCACAATAGTGATGTGTGTCTTGTTTTCCCTGCATTAAAGGAGTTAATAATGGCTGTGAAATCAACAGCATTCTGTTTTTATAAAAATAGCTTCTATTCGCAGAATGATCCCTTACTACTGCCATCTAGGTATTCAAGTGGAAGCTATTTTCAAGTAGCAGATTCTATCTTTTCAAAAGTCAAAATCGTCTCTCTTGGCTAACAAAAAATTGATTATAATTCGCATTGAATCTGTGTCAGATTGAACTAGGTTAATAATTGCCCCTCTCGGTATTAACAAATATCCAAACAACGCTCCTCATTATGTATTTAAGAATATATCCAGATATGTGATATACCTCAGCTGGAAAGAAACAGTTTGGTGTCCAAAACTACTAACTTTATACATAAGTTCTTGAATTAACATGTGCACACAGGACAACATCAAATTATTACTGCGTTGTCAAAAATTAATTTTGTTAATTATATTTGTCTTGTATAACTTAGTTTTCTTTCTCATAAACATAATTTGTACAGCCAACATAATTTTTTATCAACAAGCTTTGATAGCTTCTGTTACTTTTAGCCCAGTGCGCATTTCCGATCATTTGCCGAAGAAAATTAATCTCTATTTTAAAATCATTATTTATTAATTTGAAAATATTGTTTATATATTTAGAAGATTGTTATGTTATGTATTTTTTTTTTCGAAATCGCACATTGTATGTTTGTAATGACGTCACACTCGCCTAGTTGCGAAGAGATTGTCAAAAATTAGGATTCTAATTTTGTATGACTAGAAAAATAAAGATTTCTATGCTGATTTATGTATTTATTTAATACGATCATTTCACAATCGTTTCCATTTGCAACATTATATTATATAATCTTGCTAAATATTTCCGTGCCAACAAAAGAAGAGAAATGATATTCATAACAAGGAAATGAATTTTGAGAGATACTGCTTTGATATTTAGGGGTGGGTATCATTATTTTGCAATAAAATTATCATTACTTTGAATTAATATACAATTACTCCCCACTAAGGTAAAACAACGAAATAAAACATGCCCGGTGAATCTCACTCACTCAACACCCACAACTCTGGAGGCGCACGTTGCAGAATTTAATAATGAAAAATAATCAAAAATAATTAATAATATTTGGATGATTTGATTAATGAAAATCACCTAATTTTATTCGTTAATTTGTGCCCTGGCAAAGGAATTTACGCAATCTGCTCAGCTTTGATGTTGGGTTGATAGCAGAATCTATCCTCGGTAGGTGCTATCCTGTACGAGTGGTATCTATACAATGTAAGCGATTTTTGGCATTTTATTGCACTTTGCAAAACGTATTGAGCGATTCGTTGCCGTATATAATACAATTTAGAAGTGTGTCATTCTGGCCGGAACGAATACAATGATCTGAATCCGAATGAATTCCGGAGTCACTCGTGCTCTCCCATTCGACAGAGTGAGAGAACAGGAGCCACTCACGGGAGGAGGTGCGCGGCGCAGGCCGGCGAGCGTTTATCGCTCTAGCGGGGCGCAATCACAGCGTGTAGTACAAAAATATTTTTCAAAAAGAAATAGCATTATCTCGTAGTCTAAAGATAGCAAAAAGCATTGCTTTGGTCTGCACGGAGCTAATTTGCCTTCCGGCGAGTTCGCGCCGGCGATACTTAGGTTTGATTACTAGTTTTATGAAGATCATTTTTCAAACGCAAAACAACTAACTAACCATCACGCCGTTTCCGCAGGGGTAGGCATGACGGACCGCCAAACAACTCGATCTTGGCACACATTCTTTGCCTTGTTCACAATCATACATCGAAATTTAATAATGTACCGGTAATAACCAATTTACTGGAAATTCAGTCATGAACCATTATTTGTTGAAAGAACACCAAATGGCATTGTAACATAATATTATAATGGACAGCATTTATTTTTAAGTCAAGAATAAATCACTGTTTCAGTGTTTGATGATGTGCAAAAATTACTCGATATGTCGATCAATGTATTGTTTCCGATTCCAGGTAAATAAACTGAAATAAAGTTCGTTCACTCTTATAACTCCTACTATTATTATGACTCCCCAACTCTGCGAGTTCCAACATTCCAGCTGAATCAACTCTCAGCATTGAATCAGCTGAAGTCAAACTGAGTTTAGCTCTGGCTGATTCTATGACTCCGGCGGAGCGACACAATGAATTTGATTCTACTGGATTCGGTGAGTCCAGCGGACTCACCGGAATTTAGGAGCGAATCCAGTGAATCGAGTCCTCTCAAATCCGGTTCTTGAATCCGTAAAATGAGTGAATCTACACACTTTTACCTACGTAAACTACCGAATTTTTTTACGAAATACGTACCTACGTATTTCGTAAAAAAATTTCTGCAGTCTACGTTAGTATAGAGCTCTATAATAATTACTTTCCCATTTTATCAATAGATGTCTCATATTGACTTACGACAGGCACTTTGTGTTATTTGATTTTTATTATATATTTATTTATCAGTGTATTTGTAATTGACTTATTTATTTAACGTTTTAATAAATCAGGTATGCCTCATACGTCATACATAACAAGTCTGGTAATCTTATATTATCTTGAAAACAAGCTCATGGGTCCGAGTGGCAAAGGGGTAACATGGGTTTCGAAGGTTAGAAAAAAAGCATATTTTCTATTTTTTTTTTAAACAATAAATAAATTTTAAGTTTATAAAAGAGCAACCAAAAATTTTAAAAATTCAGCTGGTATTTTCCGGAAACCCCTTAAAAAAATGTCCTTGCGGTGGACAGGATAACTCACAAAAGCTTCATCTGAAATTGGAAAACAAAAATTTTTCTGTTAGTAGGTTTAGCTTGTGCTTGAACGAAGGATTTAAAAAAAATGAAATTTTACAAGATACAACATTTTATACGTACCACATACGTTTTTACACGCACCACTTACAACATTTTATATGTACGTTAAATTGTACCACAGGAAGCACTGTTTTTCATATAATTCTGCTAAAAATTTAAATTTTTTTTTTTTAAATTCTTCATTCAAGGACAAGCTATACTAACCTACTAACAGAAAACATTTTTGTTTTTCAATTTCAGATGAAGTCATCATGAGTTATCCTGTCCACCGCAAGGATACTTTTGAAGGGGACTCCATCCCTAAGTGAAAACTTCTTTAGCACAACTCCGATTTCAAACTCGATGAAACGAAAAAGCGACACTAAAAAGAAACAAACACAAACATCTATAGGATTTAGCCTGCAAGAGAATGAGATAGTATAATCGGTCTCCTCTTTGTGCGGTGCTTCGTAGTCTCCCACTCTTGTCTACTTTAGTTTTTTGAAGGTTTCACTTGTACCGCGTGTGAACGGGGCACATGATTTTTTAAATATTTAATAGACCTGAACATTTTCGAGTTGTTAATTGTCATGTAGGTACTTGAAATTAAAGCAGGGGGAAACTGTATTTACGTCCGCCATTATGATTGATATTTCACATATTCCTAAGCTATCAAGCGCAAACCGCATATTATAATTCGCTGCCTGTATAACTAAAACCATGTTATTATTTTATTGCATGTCGTAATACTGAAATACTCACATGCAATGAAGTAATCACATATCAGCCAACAATAGTAAAAATTCATTAATTCAGTTTTGTGTAAAAATTTTATTCCTTTTTTTGCAACACATGAGCAGCAAAATATAACATACACAATTACATACACAATGTACTGCACCTCAATATCAATAATTAGCATTGACAGCTCGGGACAGTTAGGCTGGGAGGTCTATATACACTATTACAGGACAAACAAAGTAATAAATTAGATACTGATGGTAAAAAGGTTGCAGTGTAGAAGGCTTCAATAAGAAATCAAGCTAAAGAATTAACTTATTATAATGGCTGCCAATTTAGCAACTACAGAAGTGATATGAAAACAGTAAAAAGCCTTAGAAACTGCAAATAAGTTGGTGAAACTATCATACTCTTTTATGTCAATAATTGTCTGCCATGTATTTGAAAATCAGTTTTTTAAATATTTTTATTTTAGAGGGAGAATCTCTAGAAATTGCTGTACAAGATTTATCTTAAAATATGTGATGGTTCAAAATATTTCCAATATTATTTTATTTACAATAGAATTTTGAAGCGCAGTTCACACCGAAGAGTTGATATTATTGATTAAAAGTTGTACAAATTTGACGAGGGTCTCTTTTTGAGAAAGTAAATTTACAAAAAATATCATCACTCTGATTTTGGTCCATTCTGAATTAATTTGGAAAAATAACATCCTGAAAATGATTCAACAAAGGTAGAGAGGTAACCTAATGTCGAAGAGAGATGCGTTGATCATTTTATTTATATTTTTACAAGAACTACAAACCTACCTAATATTTTTACCTTAGCGTTTAGAAAAAAATCCATTCAATGTATTTATTATTTTTATTAATAAAAATAAATACATGATAAAATGTTTATTTAGAGATTTTCAACAAAATAAAATATTTAAGAGGGTTACGAAATATTTATAGGAAAAAACACATTCATAACATTTAAGATGTAAATCCTGCCCCAAATTGGTAGCGAATGATTTCCATTGCATCTCTCTCACTCCTTAATAATTAGAGCCACTATTTTACTATTTACAACTCCTCTATTTTATTTATATATTATTTTTTTGGCGCATGCAGACAGCAATCTATAACATATCACAATGTCTAAATAACATAGTTGTTGTAAGCTCTGAAGTTATACTTATAGTTTGCTCCGGACTGGCGTAACTTTATTCCAACGGTAGATGAACCAAACATTCCTTTCCTTAAGTAATCCACAGTCATACATACATCCCGGGAGATCCAAGAGCAAACTAAATCACATGTCTTTTTCTAAGATTTTTATTGATAAACTTGTTAAAAGTAAACCTGAAAAGCTTTATCAGAAAAAAATAGCTTTAGTTTTTTTTTTACATTTAGTGTGTTGAATTTAGATTGCAACTACACTGAGAAAAAAGGAAGCTTTCCTTGAAAAAATAAGAAATATTATAATAACTCTAAGGGTTATTATTACATTACAATAGGTATTCGTGGCACCTTGATACAAAATGACAAGGTGTGTTTGTTACCTAACTGTTATTTTATTAATATTATGTTATAATTTTAAATTATTTACATTTTTTATGGTATTTTGTCATAAGTCCTAAGTGTTTAAAACAATCCATTCATCCTTCACATTGTTAGCGCTAGCTGACACTTTTACAATCCATATTATACAAGACAAATTTATGGATATAATCCAAGTAGAATTAACTAACACTTCCTTTCTGAGGTATCCCCGCCATGATCCATCCACAAAATTAACTATGTATTATGGTGACAACAAACCACATCTAACAGCGCCACAAGTAAAGTGAAGTGATTCCTGCCACTCGGAGCCTTTCACTTTACTCGAGGTACTTCATTCAGTACTTACAGCTGGTAAGACAATCATCACTTGAAGAGTATTCATTATATATATTATTATATAAATCAACAATTCAGATAATTTAAATAAAAATAATATGTTAAAAAAATAGTAAAAAAAAAAATGAAAACTGCAACAGAGTGGTGCACAACAATAAATGTCTAAATCCCTCAAAAAAGATATATTCAGCTGCATAAACAAAATAAATGACATGTCAAAGCAGACTTTCCAAGAGTTGGCAACAGAAACATACATTTTAAGGGGATAATAATAGTTATGCAAAGAATCTCTACAATCTTCATTTCGGGCCTGAATTGCAAAATCACTATTATTCAGTGATATATTTATTCATTCAAATTTTTCACAAATTTGTCAAATTAATGTCGCCATACCGAATCTATTTTGAAATTCAGACCCAAGATAACACAAAATAAATTAACATAAATCTATTCTTGTTTTTGTTGAGGAGCGGTAAAGTAATTTGAAATGATTGATTAATTGATTGCTGCACAAAATGTTGTCATTTCAATGTCTGGCGATAGTCTTTAACACGTGTCGTGGCGAGTCCAGAGGTCCGGGGGCTTGGGGGGGCTGAGGGGTGCTGGGAGGGCCTAGTCGGAGCCCTGGGTGACGGGGGGGAACTCCCGGTCATCGTCCAGCTTGAAGCCGCCCCGCGGGGGAGAGTCGGCGGCCGTGGTCATCTCGTGGAACTTTTCCGACTCTGCCATTGGTGGAAAGGTGGCCATTTTGTAAGAAAAGTGCATGTGGTTAATCTCTAGTTGTTCATCCAGACAAAAAAATAAAGTGTATTGCTTCGTTTAGCACCCTCCACATTTAAAACTGCTGTTTCCCAAAAGGCGGATAAGCAGCAGACTGTAACAAATTGTACATGTTTCTAATTTTTGTCAATAGTTGGAGCATTTTTCTGAGACTTGAGACTTGAAATATTTGTATTTTTGCAACCGGCACTAAAAGAAGCAAACACTCGAGGAGATACACATAAACCAAATGATAATCATAATTACTAAAAACAGTCTGCAAACAATGGAAATATTTGAGACAGTTTTTATATAATTAGGTTACACTTGATAAAAGATTAATTGCACAAAATAAATACACTGTCCGTATTTATTCATGAATTAGTTGCCTTATTTTAACAATAGAACTGAATTATAAATACTAAATAATGGTGTAATTAATATTTTTTTTATTGAGGAGAATGATTTTAGGATTACTACACTAGATAAAAAAATAAAACAAAACTAATAAGCATGTAAAATATATATAATGGGATACAAGCGAATGCTGGGTGGAATGGGGAGGTACTGAACAAGGATAGAAGGCGATTTCATGAAGAGGGGATGAAATACTATAACACAACTCAATAATCATTATTTGTAACTATAATTACTTTTAAATAAATAAAAACACAACTTTTGCATAAAAATTTATATGGATGGCTTCGTTCTTCATTCTTGAAAGGGATTATAATAAGAAAATTGTAAAAAAATCTACCAAAAAATATTAATTTCTAACACACGCTGACATTTAAATTTTGACCCTTGTTTTCAGTAAAAAATAACACACTTACTACAATAATAATTGAGTCAATTTGCTCCCTCATTATTCTACGAGGTGTCGGTTTGTTTTAGATATTAATTGGCGATTGGGGGAAACAAACTTCTGTAGCGACTCCATGTGGTGGTGAAGTAGGTACGTACTAAACATTGCTGCATCTGACAACACTTGTTTTAATTTAATTATGATCCTGAAGATGGCTATTATTCCGTAAATCACCCATAGACAAGCGACACTTCTAGATCTCCGGTTCTTCCAATGAGGACTTTTCAAACTATTGTAAACTGAAACAAAACATTGTTTTACAGTATGTAAGCTCCCATGTGGAAAAAAACAACTTATGGAAACATCTAGAAGCAGGTTTTGTCTACGGATTGGGTTTAGAAGAATAAAAGAAGCGATCAATCAGTATTAGATTAGATTGGAAATGGTTTTCGCTGCCGATGTTGTGTTGAGGTTGGGGGTCGAACCCGGCACTCACGGCTTACAATCGGAGGAGAATCCCCTTGCACGAGACAACAAACAAATTTAAATTGACTATCTTTTAACCGTGATGAGAGAAGAGAAAAAAATGAGAGAATTTACAAAAGGGGATCTTTGGTGGATTGTTTTAAATGTTTTGCTTTTGATTTTTTCAAAATACTGACCAGTACCTGACATATGATCGGGGTCACGCCCGCGGAGAGCGCCTGCGTACGTGTTGCCTCCTTGAAACAATAAACACTTTACTACAAACAGAACGCAACTGGCAATACCGCCGGGCCACGGGGGCTGCCGGCCAGCGGGGGTTATAGTAGCACGGTGACACTGTAGCGTGGTGGAGCACCCGGGATCCTCGAGGTGGCTGCTCAAGTTTCAACATTGAAAACAAAGATTTATTTGTCCTACTCCCAATGTACACAATCAACATTCAATTATGTTAGCACATTCACATCAATCCTATCATTCAAACCATTCTTTCTTCAATTTAACCCCTGGAGTCTTTTAAGACTTTGCCATCAACTTACTTTGAAAGATCTGTCAGATCAATGATTTACATACATATTTAGAAATATTCTCGGTTTAGATAAATTTTCAAAGTGTTTTTGAATGTATCTAAATGTAAATTAAATACTGTTTTCAAAAGCAGGTAAAAGACTCTTTCAGATTTTAAGATTTCAAATGGACCATATGGAATTAAAAACATAAAAATTTTGATTTCTAAGAGTTTTTTTTTAAAAGGAGAGTTTTATCGCTCACTGATTTTTTTTTCTTGAAAACATTAAAAATACCATTTCAATTAAACAAATTTTTATGAGGTCTTCATTTTTTCATTTCATATGAAAATAATGAATAAAAAAATTCACAAAATTTGACAAATATGCAAGCAATGGCAGTCGATGACTTTTTGGAACACAACATTATAATTATTTGAAAGTGTCTGTGATAAATTTTTAAAAGCAAATACAACACTTTCCAACACTGCTTAAATCATATATCTAATAGTAATAGGAAAGGAGGATCGGTTTGTGTCATAAAGTACACAAGAATACTCGTCTGCTGTTGGTGTACTAAAGGGCATAAAAAGACCCAAGGGGTTAATATTGTAATTCAAAACACATTAAAATATAAATTTACATTTGTTTGCAGTTATAAAAATGATTCCATTCATCAAATTTCACAAAAGCAGAGAGCCATTCAGGACATTATGTACATTAGTTAACATAATATTTTTTTATTGATGGTATTCAAAATTGATCTAACAATCTCTTTGCTAATACTAATTTATTCTGAGATTATGTAGATATTTTCCTGTAAAATGAAGTGATGGTCAGTGGATTCCGACTTGTCTTTTAACAGCTGTATGATTTATGTGTTTTCTATCTCATAATTTGCAGAAATTACCATTTTACGATTCCATATTATTACGTAAAGTATTTACAAGATTTAAATATGTTTATTTACAAAAATATCACAAAAAACCTAGCCTTGAAAATAATAAATTATAATATTATTGTTGAATCCAAATGCATTGAATGTTGTTAACAAATATGTACACTTTCATGTTTACATTTAAACCTATATAATTCTGTGATGGTTGCCTATTGTGGCGGTGAGCCTTGCTGTGCTTTCTACTCCTTGTGACAATGTTTGAAGGCAGGTCTCCAGCGACCTCCGCCATGAACATGAACGTTCGCTTGAACATCACTATAAGCTTGGTCAATGGGGGCGTGGCTATGAACAATTCTTGTTCGAAGATGCTGTGTTCAAGCTTTCCATGGGCGATGGAAAATATTCCCCTCCCGGGTGAAGCGGGAAGGCAGGCGGGGGGGATTGGTTCACTTTTTTACGGCAGCCGCACGAAGCGGTATAGTGATGTTCAAGCGAAAGTTCAGGTTCATGGCAGAGGTCGCTGGAGACCTGCCTTAAGACAATCTTGAAGTGTTCATGGCCAGGGCAGTTGAACAAGGCAAGGCTATCTGAAACATTGTTTCAAGCAGGAGGAAGAGCAGCATGACTTAACATTCCAACAAACAACCGAGACAATACTATTGGCCGTGAAAATCTTAAATCATATCTATACAATTCTGTATTTGTAATCCTGAAAAGTAAACATTGGTTACATCTTCAAAAGGGTCCGTCTGTCTTCAATGATGGTTACAGCTAACAACTAATAATGTTACTCTAATTACTCAGATTTTTTTAAGCTACAATTTTAAAATGGGAGACAAGAGATAAATGGGTGAGGAAAGTGAACAGGAAAGAACTTATAGAAACGGGATCAATATTTAAAAAATAATAACTCAACTGAACATAAATAGTAATAAAAAAACACAAAAATAATAAAATAAATAAACATGTAAAGGTACACAAGGTACTAGTAAAGGAATCAACTTGATTCTATTAAAATGTACGGCAAATTGCATCGCAAAAAGGGCAAAGTTGTAGAACCCAATTTACATTTTTCATTTGCCGCTGGTTATTGTTGGCTGTGGCAAGAAGTTCAATCAAAATAAACATTTATAATCATTATTAAATAATCAATCATACGAACTCGGCTGAGTCTCTTCAGGTTCGAGGTTCATTTGGCAAGCGACAAAAACAGCTGAAAGATCTAACTACAGAAGAGCGTTAAGCCTGACCACCATTAACGTGCAGCGATATTTCTGATTCCAGAACAAAAAATGTATTATTGTGATTATTTTTTGTGTTATTACGCCGCGTTGCGTTTCCTTCTTCTTTAGTCAATGTTTCGTGTAGCGTTTGGGGCCATCCATAAATTACGTCACACCTTAAGGGGGGGGAGGGGATTAGAGAAGTGTGACAAGGGGTATGGGGCGGTCATCAGCTCTGTGACGTCACATGTAAAAATCTGGATTTTGATTATTTTTAGATGTAAAATTGCAAAACACGTGACGTCAAGAGGGGAGGGGATCTCACAAATGTGACGATGTGTGACAGGGACGGGGGGGGGTAAAAAAATCATGAAATTCGTGCGACGTAATTTATGGATGGCCCCTTACAGTGACCATCATCTGACCAACATCCGCCCTGATGCCTTCATCAGTATCCATACAATGGCTGTCCGAAACGAAGAACAAGAAATCGCAACACGGCATTATAAAATGATCAAGATGACGCTTACTTATCTGTTTTTTTGCATACAAAAAGTTAGATATTTAAAAAAAAAAAATCTGAAAGATCGGCACAAAAAGACACTGCACTCCATGGCTGGCCACAAACAAAGCTAAATAATATGAAAAATAATAGTGAAAGGGAAGTATGTTAGTGGTGAAATGTGTATTTAGCACACTTTATAATGGTCACAAGGAACAAACATACGGCTAGCCGATAACTGGGAACTGGGTTAGAAACACACAAACCTTATCAAAGTCTTGTCCATTAAAGGGTGCGTAATTTAATGCTAGCAGCACATTTTTCATCCTAGCTTAATGCTGCTGGATTCAAACCAACAATGAGCTTTAGCATAATCTTAAATTATCCGTGCTAACAACATTTAGGCAGTAAGTAAGCTGCACAAAATTAATTAAAACATTAATTTTATTAAACCACAAAGACTAAACCACTCGTAGCAATATATATGTAAATTACATTTGATTGTAGAAATCAAATCTGGTTTCTGCACGCTAATCATGTTATACTATGTACAATCAAACAATCTAGAAACAGAAAACAACCAAATATAAAAAAAGATCTGTTCATGACACAGGACTAGCAAAGGTTTAAAAATAATAAATGAAATCATTAGCAATAATTTACCCCAAACCATCTTAGATGATAGATTAGCTAACTGAAGGAGAAAACTTGTAGGAAATAATGACTACAATGAAAACAAAGAAATAATTTAAAGGGTAAATGAAAATAATGATAATAATATGAAATAATAAAAGCTGCCGAATGCCACAAGAGAAAGATGTGATTCAGACACCACTGCAACTGCTCCGAATTGAATTGCAGTCACTGCTTGAAGCTGTCAATATCAGCAGCTCAACTTTAACTAGCAGTCATAGACATTCAAATTAATTTCCCGGGAGGTGGCGTGAACGTCGATAAATTGATTTGTCGATAAATGAATCCGACAGTACACAGGCAACATGCTTCGCAATATCACTTATTCAGTCCACGAAAATAAAATCTACTTATGAATTACTAGCCTTTTTTTCAATGGCGCACAAATGGCTGCTTAAAAAAATTTACTAGAAATCCCAAATCGGGTAAAGATAGACAATTTTAAAAGTGTTATAATTTACCCACTTCATCAACATTCAGATCCTATGCAAAAGAGTCCCAGAATGGACTGCGCTGCAAACCTTTGCCTTGATTTAGCAAACTTTACATTTCCGCGCAGGGTCCGGTTATTTCAATGTGCGCTCTTCGGTGGTCAATCGTACGACTGATTTTGTAGTTTATTCAAAGCACTCTCGACCCTTCCTGGTGCCAAAAATATGGTCATGAGGTTAGCCGTCTCGTTGAAATTATTCCAACATTTCATGTTAAGAAAAGTCTATCAATTTGAATGTCTACAGGTGCAGTTCAATTCGGAGAAGTCGATTGATTAAACAAAACAGATTGATTAATAAAAATATTCAGACAAAACCTGCTGCCAAACCTTTGGAACATCAAATGAAAATCTTGTGTGGTAGGGTAGGTACTTTTACTTCTCTCTGTAGTTTTTGCTTTATTTTTTTTCCATATGGCTATCGGGCGATTTGTTGTCCAGCCAGGGTACTTACCCTTGCCTTGGGGGGTGATGTTGAGGGGGAGGGCGGCCGGAGTGGCGGTGATGGCGGGGCCCGCGATGCGGTGCTGCTTCACCAGGGGGCAGTCTCCTCCCTCCACGGGGTCCATGGAGTAGATGTAGAGGATGCCCTCGTTGGAGGCCACCAGCAGGCGCAGCTGCTTGGAGAGCCTGGAACGAGTGGGAGATGATTGAAAATGTGAAAAAAAAACCTACTTAGCCCTCCCGCACTTCCCCCAAGTGAGAGTTTTGTGCAATATTTAAGTTATTTTTGCATCACTTCTCAGTAATATTTTAGGTAATCCTAGAAAAACTATTCGGTAATCGATCTGCATTTAACCTTTACATACCTGAAGGTAAAAATCACATATCATCCAAAGGGGTCACTAGGGTGCACCCACATATCGCGGAGCGATCGTGCCTCTTAATTTATATATATTTTTTTTACATTAGCTCCACACAGGAGGCCTTGAGGAAAATAATTCCCCTCAGGGCCTGTGTCATCTTTGAGGATGCTGTGCGGAGGGTCTTTTAACCGCTAGATTGCCGCTCGTGCGCCGGCGCACCAACGGCGTAGGCCAAAATAAACACTAAAAAATATTTTTGTCATGCGATTTTAACCCTCATGTATAAAGAAAACGTATGAAGAAGGTCAGAATCGCTTGGGTCATTCTTGTTCATAAGGTATAAGATACCGTGAACCCACCTAGCGCAGCGATATTTTTTCTTTGGAATTGTTTATGACACGGGCCTAGATTTTTCCCGCCTCTCGGCTGTCAGATTGGCGTCTGTCGCCGCGTTGAAGAAAAGATCTTAAAACATATAAATTCATCGAATAAACGCAAGTAATGTTGTTTTTATGCATAGTTTAGTATTCAAGGAATGTGTTTCAGTAAATATTACATAAGAAAGCATAAAATTAACCCGCAAAATATTACGTAAAAGTCAAAACATCGCGAAAATTTCTCGTTTGTTCCCATTTTTTTGTGGCATTTGACGAGTTAGGGAAAGGGAAGGAGAGGTCGTTCTGGGAAGGAAAAAAGAAATGAGGAATCTGGGGTCAGTGTATCCAAGAGTGACGGACGTATGAATCTATCCTTACCACTGCGGCGCAAGGCAATGTTCCGAGAGTGTTCTGCTGGATAGGTCAAAAGATCTCCCTCAACCAGTCTCTCCCGATCCGGCTAGCCACACAGTTAGTGGGCAGAAGCATCCGCTGCCAAGGTCCAGACAAACCTCACCCCATGAACCCGGGCACCCCTACTAAGTCACCAAACGTAGCGAACCACGTTTTCTTTTGCCCTTTGCAAATAGATTTTCTAGGATTAGCAGTATACAGTAAAGTCTTCATGGTCGAGGAGTAAGGCTCTTGACTATGAATCTGAAGGTCACGGGTGCAAAAGCCGGAGTGCGCAAGAAAAATTTATTTTATTAATTTGTGTTGTTTCACAATTAATTCATAAAAAATAATATTGAGCATATTTCCGGCATGATCCTGAGTGAAAGAAACTCTGAGTATCGTTCTGGTGAAAAACCACCATTAAGAATTAAAATGTTGCTTGAAATGACATTAGTCTTGTTTGATGACCAGATCTGAATAGCCAGGTACTTCCCCACCTTCTTTCCATCTTCGTTCTCTCCTCATACATTCAGCCTCACACCATATCCAAATTGGAGATGTCACATTCTTACTGACTCTAGATGGTTAGGAACAGTTGGGAGTCTTGTGTTGTGCACACATTAAAAAAACAAATAAATAAAAGTGTGGTGATGAAAATTATGCATTGACTAAAAGTCGAGAAAAAGTGAAGTAGAAAAAATTACAAGGTCTCCATTATTTGGTAGTTTTAAAGACATGAACTTACGTGGTGATTGCGCAGACATTGCGCACACCCGCCACAGGCAGGTGCACACTAGCAAACGCGCGGCCCTGGCAGAACACGTCGGTGACCTGCGCCGGCAGGAAGGTGGCTCCCGCCGAAACCGCCTTGCTCAGGTACCCCATCCAGCCACCATCGTCAGAAGATTGCCGTGGACTGGAACAGAATTAAACAATATTATAAACGTAACTAAAGTTATTTCAATTTTGAATTATGATCTTTCAGGGTTATATTCCTTCCTACATGGTGTCATTGAAATACCGATAGAAGAAGGAAAGCATTCCCACCCGACGCCTGTGCTCTAAACATTGCAATCCGTTTTTTAAGATAGGAGAATCTATCAAATGGACCGCCCATTTCTGCAGAGTCGAGGGTTTTTTCCAGATATTTTGGGGCTCCACTCTAAAGGTGGTTGCCAAATTCAATCAGAAGCACTTGCGATTTGTACAGGGTAAGCAGTTGTGTACTATTAAATTATTTGTAAGCCCTGGACAGTATACTCAGCTTTTGAGAGGCTAACTTAATTCTGGCTTCGATGGAGCCCCCTTGTCTGAGTTGGTCACTTAGAGTTACATCAAGCATATCAATGGAAGGCATGTTAGGAAGATTGCTTCCATTGAAGAAAACTAGATCTTTTAGATTTAATCAGATATTCATTAATAATAAGTTGTTAATTTGGAGCTTTAAATACTAGATATCATTATTGAAATATGTAGTGATATACATTTACATATCTACAGATAAAAAATTTGATTCGTGTTTATTTCGCGGTGTAATTACTACAACTAGGAAACTTCAAAATCAGTGCTTTTGAGTTACACCCAAAACCAAAAATTTATTTCCATGCCCATGGAAGGGCCAAAATATGTGTTTTGCAAAGCCATTCAAATTAATAGACGAGCCAGTGGCAGGAGCAGGAAGGCAGGACTGTCCCCCTTTCTGTGATTTGTCATTAAATGAAACTGATAGTATACAGGCAACTCGCATTGTAATATCACCATTCGGTCCTCGAAAATAAAATTTGCTTACGAATTATTGATCCTTTTTACAATTTGCGTAAATTGCTGGCTTCGCCTACAGACCCCAAACCGGGTAAACAAAAGTTCAGGCTTGTTTCCAAAATTTAGTATTTTGTTACACTCTTTAGTTTGACACTTTTACAAATGTGTTATAATATACTCACGTCACTCAATTTTAGACAATTAATTTAAAAAAATAACATTTATGTCCTGTGCAGAAAAGTCGCAAATGGATTGCGCTGCAAGCATTTGCCTTCCTTTAGCGATCTTTACTTTTCTGCGCAAGGTCTGATTTCAATGTGCGCTCTTCGCTTCATCGCAACTAATGTCGTAGTTTATTCGAAGCATTCTCAAACCCCCTGGTGCCAAAAATATGGTCACGTGGTTTTCCTCCAGCTTGTCGAAATGATAACCAGATTTCATGTTAGGGCAAACTATCAATTTGGATGTCTATGTTGTTGAGGTATTACACGAGTGATGAAATAAAGGTACAACTGAGCAAAATAGTTAGAGATGTACAACACCCTTCCACTAAAAAAGTACAAAGTATTCTCACAGTTCCTTGGTGGGCTCGACCAGCTTGAAGACATGCACCGTCTCCGTGTTGGAGGAACAGCACACGTACGTGGAGCACATGGAGAAGGCGAGACAGCCGATGGAGACGCAACGCTTCACGCCGCGCCGGAACTCAAAGAGGCGCGTTCCTTCGCGCACGCTGAACACTCGGATCACCGTGCCCTTCTCCGAGGCCGTGGCCAGTCGCGTGCCCGTGCTATTGAATGCCAGCGCGGCCAGTGGAGAATCGTGCGCGGGGATCATGGTCTTGGCGTGCTGGAATTCACGGAAACAATTTTAATTTAAAAGAAAAACATTGTTGAAATTAGCGTATTAACTCTCCTGTGTTCATAGTGCTGATCTATCAGCCCACCTAGATATAGATGGCATCACAATGACGATCTGCCACAGCAAACTTAGACGTATCAGCACTTCATGTGCAGTTCCGGAAAGTTATTTCGGGCTGCAGCCTGGTGGCTCAAGATTGCTGTGATGATGGTCAACCACCAACAGGAGACGACATCAAAAGAAGAGGAAATAAGGTAGAATATGTACAATACGTTTTATAAAATTAGTTTATCATCATGCCGCGATAACGATTACAACCATTTATTTCTTTAGCCTACTAGTGAAATTTCATCACCAGTAGTCCCCTGTGGTATCCAGGTATTTATAATATTTTAACTTTGACATGAACTTTTCAGATAAGTTTTCCTTATATAAAATTCAC